>CM057455.1:872147500-873397500 GCA_016271365.2 Neoceratodus forsteri | reverse complement strand
GTGTTAAACAGAGAGATCGGCATCTGGCTCCTGGGTGCACAGGACAGATATATTGTAGCTGGGTATCATCAGCATAGCAATGGAAACCTAGATCATACCACCTGATAACGTCTTCTAAGGGTAGCATGTACATCATGAACAAAAGAGGGGACAGGATTGAACCTTGTGGAACTCCACAGCACAGGGGCATTGGGCTGGATGAGGATAGCCCTGTCATCATGCTGTGCACTCTGTCCATGAGGTAGGACCTAAACCAGCTGATGACATTGTCATTTAATCCACACCAGTTCCACAGGCAGTCCAACAACACCTCATGGTCCATGGCATCAAAGGCCGCAGAGAGATCAAGGAGAACAAGAACAGATCACTCTCCCGTATCCCTCACTCTAAAGAGATCATTTGACACTCTCACCAGAGTGGTCTTTGCACTATGCCCAGGTCTGAATCCAGACTAGAATGACTCAAAAATGGCAGAGGAGGTGAGAAGAGTCTTAAATTGACCAGACCCCACTTTCTCCAAAACCTTTCCTAAGAATAGGTAGTTTGAGACCAGCCTGTAGTTGGTGAGCCAATCCAGGTCCAACACATTTATACATTTTATGGGTACATTTTATGTAATCCACAAACTGATAATGTTCTGACTGCCTAACTGATTTGTACCAAACTTGCCAAAAATTTGTCCTCTTAGGACTGGGAAAGTACTCAATATATTTTGCCGCACCTGGGTAACTTATACACACTCATCTATCTATCTATCTATCTATCTATCTATCTATCTATCTATCTATCTATCTATCTATCTATCTGTCTGTCTATCTATCTAATCTATCCTGCACCACTATAGTTAGGGTTGAATAAGCAGTTTAATGTTAAACTCCAAATGTTGCACTTTAATAACTTTGCAACCATTCAACAGATTTGCACAGCATTTGGTATGTACCATCCCATGCAGTAGGTCTCATGAAGTGCTAAGTTTAATTTCGATTGGATGTGCAATTGTTGTGCAGCGCATATTCTAAAAAAAGTTTTTTTCACCTTTTTGTCAGTTTTTGCTGATTTTTGATGATCATGCTGCAGCCACACCATTTGGAATTTTGGTCTGTAATGTTTAAGGTAGAAAGCAGATGCCCAAAGAATAACCTAACATTGGTTTGGTGAAAGAATATTAGTCTGTTCCAAAGTTATTAAATTTGAAATTTCCGGTTCTGAGCATGCTCAGTTCAGTCTTTTGGATAGGTCCAATCCAATCCAACTTTATTTATATGGCGCCTTTCAAATCCAAGGCACTGTACATAAAACATATACACAATAATAACATTTTCATACGTTAAAATGTGTCAGCCATGACTAAGTAAAAGCTAAACTGAATAAATATGTTTTTAAACCAACCTTAAAACTATCGACGGTTGGGCATTCTCTCAACCAATGAGGTAGAGAATTCCACAGGGTTGGTGCTGAAAAAGCAAAAGCACGAGATCCTGATGTCTTTAATTGAACCCTGGGAATATCCAGCAATCCCTCGTTGGTGGAACGGAGAGGACGGAGGAGGAAGTAGGGAATCAGGAGATCTTTCAGGTAACCAGGTCCCTGATCATGTAGGGCTTTAAAGGTTAGTAAACCAACCTTAAAGGTGATCCACCACCAAACAGACAGCCAGTGCAGTTCGCGGAACACAGGCATAATATGACTGGTTCTAGAAGTCCCAGTCAAAAGCCTGGCTGCCGCTTTCTGCACCAGCTGGAGGTGGCGGATATCAACCCCAGGTAGCCCTAGGTAGAGGGAATTGCAGTAGTCCAGATGGGTAGTGACAAAGGCATGGACCAATGTTGGAAGATCACCCGGAGGAACCAGGTGTTTCACCAGGGTGATATTCCTCAGATGGTAAAAAGAGGATTTGACAACAGCTGACACTTGAGATTTTAGGGTCAGACCATCATCAAAAATAACGCCCAGATTTCGCACCTGATCAGAGGTAGAGAGTGGTATACCACCAAGTAGCAAACCTGATAGTTGTCCAGCTCCCAAACCCACCCCCGGGCGACCTGGGTCCACTACCAATACCTCAGTCTTATCCGGATTGAGTCTCAGCCAGCTGGAACTCATCCAAAGTCTGATCTCCACAAGGCAGTTATTCAGCACAGAAGGTGCATCACCCTGACCGGGGAGAAAGGATGGATAGATACAGCTGAGTATCATTTGCATAGCAGTGAAAACCCAGACTGTATCGCCTGATGATTTCTCCCAATGGCAGCAAATACACTGCAAACAGCATGGGAGCTAAAATGAAGCCCTGTGGTACCCCACAAGGCAGGGAGTGAGCACCAGAGGAATAGATTCCAGTGACAACTCTCTGAGACCTGTCCGTGAGGTAAGAATGAAACCATTTGAGGACTGTACCAGACAACCCACAAAAACCTGCAGGCGCTCCAACAGCACTCCATGGTCTACAGTGTCAAATGCAGCAGAGAGATCGAGAAGGACCAGGATGGTACATGCCTTTCGATCTCTAGCCATTAGGAGGTCTCTCAATACCTGGACAAGGGCAGTCTCCGTGCTATGCCTCTTCCTAAAGCCAGACTGGAGAGTATCATAGACATTGAGAGTTATAAGATGATCATTCAATTGCAATGCAACTGCCTTTTCAATAACCTTACCAACAAATGGCAGGTTAGAGATAGGCCGGTAGTTAGCTAGACAATCTGGATCCAAGGAGGATTTTTTTAAGGAGTGGTCAAACGACCGCCTCCTTAAGGGGGTTGGGAAAGACCCCCCTCTCCAAAGACTTCCAGACATGTCAGCAAGGATTGGGCAGATAACTTCTACACATCCTACTAAAAGAGGTGTAGGGCCCGGATCCAAACTACAACTAGTTGGTCGCATTGTTTGGATGATCTTCACAATGTCCCCAAACTCCAGCCGGCAAAAATATGACCAGACAGCCCGAGGTCATGCCACTTCTCGTCGACCACTGCAGTCCCCCATAGGAGGGGTCGGACCGATGCCAGACCTGATAGGTGTATAAATCGCAATCAAGGATTTGCCTCATGAACGGGGATTTTGACAGCTTGCAAACATGGATTTATAAAATACCTGTTAGTATGAAAAAAATCCCTGTTCGCGAGCCGCCATCTTGTTGTTTTTATTTTGCACCAAAAAAAGTGTCAAAACTCTGCTCAGGGACATCTGTGCCACACATCTAGGAATGATTTATGCTCATCAGGAGTTGATGAGCTCTGCTATGTGCCTTGTGGCATGTTTATGCACTCAGAAATGTTTATATTTAGTTATTTAATTCCTTGTCCATCACTCGTTAACTTCCTTGTCCGTCATTCTTCATCCGCCATGATGAACAAGAAAAACAGCTAATGGACAAGGATTCCTAATCTGGCTATCTGGCTATCTGGTCATAAAATTGTGATGACAAAATAGTCCTCCCACCCCCAAACATGACAGGTGTCAATTATAAAATACTGGCCAAAACATAATTTTGCACCACAAGTGTGAAAACATATTTTAGCCAGGATTTTGAAAAACAAGACATGTCATGTTCATGAGGTGGTGTGCAACAATGGCTTTGTTGAAACTTTGGGGTCAAAATATTGAAAATCACCAATGTTATGAGTGAGCACCGAAACATGTAAATGTACCTTCATTACATTGTTTTGTTTTTTTTTCAAATTTCAACAGTCTTCTTGTGACTCCACCTCATAAACCCAGTAGGTGAAAATTGTCAAATCTTGCCCAAAAGTTGATTTCATGGAATGAATGCAAAATCTTCTTTTATTTTGTTTGTTTATTTATTTATTTGAAATTTGGTAAGCAGGAAAGGCACACTGAGCTAAGGCTCATTTGCAGGGGTGAACCGGGAGGAAGGGGAGTATAGAAATAATAAAATTTCAAAACATCAGAATGCAGATACTATACATAGGCAGCATTACTGATGTGGAAGCTATGTGGAAACCAAGTTTATTAACTGCATTAATTAATGCAATTATATGTAGATAACTGTGAGAGAATACAACAAAAGTGTGCAGTGCCTGTTAGGCCACATTTTTTTTTATTTATATTTTATTCATTTTTAACATGAATATGCCATACAGCCATTCTATGGATGGACATATAAACTTGTTACATCAGTAACATAAGCATTTGATGATCTTATTTTAGCATCAGGTTAAATATAAGTCCATCCCTGTGTGATACATTATGCAGGTGTTCTAGTCCATTTTTTTGAAAGTCCCATTTGTTAAATCATTTGGCTAGACCAAACCATGATCTGTGGAACAAACAAAACAGTAATAAACAGTAACAGTAAATATTATGCGACCCTACAAGTCAGTGTTTCTACTGCAGCGATTCACATTCCAAAAAAAGTTGTCATTGCATGTAGCCTGGCATAGCTACTGGAACCAAAGGTGCCACCACCCCATCACTGTTTAGGATTATGGTAAATAATCAGTTAAACAGTGTTCCTTCTGTACCGGTATACATTTTACATCCTAGTGATGTTACCTGTTCTGACACTGCTCTGGGATATTACACATCACATATTTCAATGAGGCTTGCCCATTTCAACTTCAAATGTGAAGACATAAAGCATGACTCCTACCCTTCAACCTACTTATGCTCCAATCTGGGCACATTTTTGTTTTTTTTCTTTCAATACCTGTCCCATAGTGCTATTAATTGCATATTACTGAACCTAATTACTGCTGTAAGCTGTACGTACGCTGTACCCATTTTGTATATACAATCTGTCTCATTATATTGTATTCTATGTACTAATGTACCACTGTCTGTCAAAATCTTGTTGCATATGTATTGAACTGTTCTTGTCATTCTACCTCACCCATGTAACCCCTTCCCCCAGGGCGCATCTGGAATCGAGTGGTACTCCGCTCAGTATGCCTTCCTGGTAAATCTCTTAAATAAATAAATAAATGTCAGAGTCAATAAATTGGTTGGAGCCTCGTGGTCATTGTCATTTTGAAATCGGTAGCTGTTACAGAGCGATTTAAACTTTCTATTACTAGGGAATAATCAACTGCTTGTCCAATCACACTCTAGGCACTTTACAGGAATTAACTAGCAGGAAGATCATAACACATTTTACAACTTTAAAACATTGCTCAAAACACCTGCTGTATTCCCCAATCCAGTCCAAGATGAAAGAGGTTGCCCTATTAAAGGGCTGCCCAGGTTGTTAATGGCACCCCTGGGATTAGCTAGAAGGAAGCAGGAAGGGAACAGGGGAAGGGGACAGGCCAGGTACAGTCCTAGGGAAGTAAGCAGGTGGGGGAGAGGGGAGGGGGGATGACATCACAAGGGGAGGGTGAATGAGGTCACAAAGGGGCAGGTTCAGGTAAGGTAAGTTGGATGATTGACAGTCCACCTGATTGGGGGAGGGAATCTCAGGGGAAGGGATATAGAGGGGTAGAAAAGGTGCTGCAGAGAGAATAAAAACCCTCTTTCTACTGCAGCTGTTAGTTTATCAACTGCACAAGGCATCTCAAAGTGGATAGATTCCCTGCAAATAAACAGGTAAGGTATGGGACCAGGCCTGGCAGCAGGGGGGCCTTGAGTAGGCTGCCCTTGGCTGGGAGCAGGTACAGCCGTGGACATTTAAAGAGTTTTGTTGGCTATTGCTTTAAATGTTGTGAATGATGATCATTTTGTTTATTCAGTTTGCAGTAATTTTCTTGGTACATCTGCCTTTTAATGCTTGTTGTGAGTGGTTTGGTCAGCTTTTACCCCAGCAAGTGAGTATGCTGCGAAAAAGAAGGTATTGGTATAGCGGGGACATTTGGTGGTGTTTGCAAGCCACATGGGGGCTCGAGGGGCTTGGGAAGTGGACCATCTAGCGGGTTTCAGCACGTGGCATTTGGATGGGCCACCAGGTAAAAGCAAAAAACAAGCAGAAGGCCAGTGAGGCGTTGGCACACAAAGCCATGGAGCTGATGTAGCAGGTCCAAGCTATTCTCAAGGAATCCAGGGCAGAAGAGGAGAAGGAGAGTAAGGCAGACAAGAGGAAGGAACTGCCTGCCAGGAAGGAGAGACCCAACAAGAGGCCGACCAGGGGCAACTTGGATGAGGGCGGTGAGCCTCAGACAGAGGAGGGTAACGTACCAGTGGTGGACCTGTTGGTGGAAGGTAGTCTAAAAGGTTACCTGGCAGGTCTTATGGAGAAACAGGGTGAGAAAGGGTGGGAGGAGGTGGATAAAGTATGGAAAAAGCTGCAGGAGGAGAAGAAAACTGAAAAGGTAGTAGGTAGTGCAGGGGCAGGGGAGGAAGGCATTAAAACTAGCTATGGCTGGCCCCCGGGGATGACACGGGGGGACCATGTCTTTCAGGCCCTAAAAAAAAAGATATGGAATGGGGAATACATAGACATGTTGCCCTCATCGATAAAGATACAGCAAAAAAGTATGAGCAGAAGGAGTCAGTTGACAACTCTGAAATGGTGGTAGTTTTGGCCATTGTGGGTAAGACCAGCAAGGATGTTACCTACAAGGGCAAGACCTTTTGGGGCTTGGATGGAAGGCTGCATGCAGTTTAGCCTGATTATGCTTCAAAAGAAGCTTGAGCTGGCTATTCCACTTCTCACATACTCGGCCATCATCAGGGATGCGTATAGGGTGAAAAGTGGGTATGGGTGGCTGATCTACGATGAAAAATTCGACCATAGGGTAGCATCGAATGGGGACATCAGGTGAGATGTCACAGTATCAGAGCTTTGGATTAGGACCTTGCCAACACCGGGAGGAGCGGGTGGCGAAGGAAAGAAGGGCACTGGTGGAGCAGGGACAAAAGCCTGCTTGGCTTATAATAAGGTGAGCTGTATGTGGACCAACTGCAAGTATAGGCATGCTTGCTCAGGTTTCAGTGGGATGCTCCCTGTTGTCAGATGCTGGACACATGGTGACATACACTCAGCACCTGCACTGGGGCAGTTCTTTCACGGCAGCCAAGGAGGGAGCTGGGGGTACAATGGGCAAGAATTTAACTTTAGGTGGCAGAGCAGGAGGGGAGGCTATGGAGAGCACTAAGCCAGGCCAACCGGAGACACTGGAGGAGACGAGTTTTCCTCTGGTGCAATCATCCAGTAAAACCAGGGATGGTAGTTGCATGGACTAGGGACTACCCAGATCACGAAGCAGGTAACATGTTGAGGGAGGGTTTTACAAGGGGTTTCAATTTATACTGTTCCAAGTCTACAAATGTTATGGGGGCAAAGAAGTTGGCATCAATCAAGGGAAAAGAAGGAATAGTGGTGGGGGGAGATCAGGAAGGAGCAAGACGTGGGCTGGGTGGAAGGCCCTTTCGAATCCCCTCATTTTAAGAACCTTAGGATCTCACCTCTGGGCTTAGTACTGAAGAAGGTGCCGGGGGACTACAGGCTAATACACCACCTGTCATACCCCGATGGTGAGTCAGTGAATGATGCCATAGAACCAGAGAGGAGTGCAGTTTTATACGCCAATTTAGATAAAGTGGTGGACCTGATAAAAGACAGGAAAGGGGTTTGGGTGTCGAAAACTGATGTAGAATCAGTTTTCTGGCTGCTGCCCATCCAGGAGCAGGATTGGGAGTTGCTGGGCTTTCAGTTTCAGGGGAAGTACTACTTCGATAAGACAATGCCCATAGGGTGTTCGGTGGCATGTGCTACTTTCAAAGTTTTTAGTACATGGTTACAGTGGGTTTTTACCATAAGGCATAAGCAGGGAGTGGTTGTCCATTACTTTGGATGATTTTCTATTCATAGGTGAAGTCAAGGAGAATGCACAGGCCAGTCCCATGGTTTTTGAGGAAATATGTGGGGAACTTGGAGTCCCTCTGGCCGGGGATAAGACCGTAGGACCAAGCAGGTGGTTGGAATGTTTGGGGATAGAGCTGGATTTGGACCACCAGTGTTACCGCCTGCTGGAAGATAAAGTGGCCAGGTTAAAGGACCTCATCCAAGTGATAAAGGGGCATAGGAGAGTGCAGCTCAGGACAATACAACAGGTTGTGGGTCAAATGAACTTTGCCTGTCAGGCTATGGCACCGGGGAGGGTATTCACCTGACGTTTGGCCAGGGTATCTGCAAAGGACAAACTGCCTCACCATTGGGTAGACCTTAGCAAGGAAGTGAAGGAGGACTTGTTAGCGTGGGACGTTTTCCTGGAAGGATACAATAGGGTGACATTTTGGAGGGACCGTTCGGTAGAAGGGGCGGCACTCGAACTCTTTACGGATGCAGCTGGTGGTTTTGGCATGGGAGCCTATTGCCAGGGCAAATGGATCTCAGAGGTGTGGCCTCCCAGGTGGGTGGAGCTGGGGCTGACAAAGGACATCACGTTCTTGGAGGCGTTTCCTGTTTGGGTGGCACTGGTGGTATGGGGGCATCGGTTTAGGAACAAAAAGGTGATTTTCAGGTGTGACAACATGGAGGTGGTGGCCATTATTAATAAGCAATCAGGGGCCACAGAGGCTGTACTATGGTTGGCATGCATGCTGGTGTGGGAGGAACTGAAACTGAACTTGTCCTTTAAGGCTAGACATATAGAAGGGGTGAAGTAAGAAATAGCTGACAGTCTTTCACATTTACAGTTGGACAGGTTCCATGCATTGGCCCCGAAGGTGGCCGTCCAGAGAACTCAAGTGCCCCTGCACCTTTGGGAGATTGGATGGACCGAGCCCAGCTACTATTCCAGAGCACCTGGGCCCTGAACACATTGACTGCCTATGAAGCAGCGTGGAGGAGTTTCCAGAGGTTCCAGGGGTGGGCTGGGTTGGAGGTAAGTGGCCCAGTGACAGAAGTCCAGGTCATGCTGTATATTGTGGAAAAGTGTGGAAAAGTAGGCATGTCCAAAGCCACCATAGGTATACACCTTTCTAGCATTGGCATGGTTTGCCAATTGAATAGCTGGGGGGTGCCTATATGCAGAATGCAGAAAGGGTGTATATAGGTTGCAGGGCCAGAGGCTAGCTAGGTGAGGCTGATGGAGGGGATTCTTCTGGATAGTTTGGTGGCATCCTTACCATGTGTGTGTTCCTTGTCATAGGAGGCACGCTTGTTTGCAGCCATTTTTCGGGTGATGCACATGGATGCTTTCCAGGTCAGGGAGGTGGTGGCAGAACGGAAAGGGGACAGGTCGGGTGGACTGCAGGAGGGAGACATTGTATGGTTGACTAGCACAGCCACAGTTCGGCTGAGGCATTCCAAAACCGATCAGGCGGGTAGGGGTTGTACAGTGGAGCTTAACAAGGAAAACAAAACTGGAGCAGCAAGTGGTGACAGCCATAGAAGGCTATGTTGCAGTTAGGCCGGGGGGGGGCCGGGGGTTTCTTTCAGCATGGCAACGGGGACCCAGTAACCACAGCTCAGGTCATGGCTGTGCTCAAGAAAGGGATGATTTTCCTCAGGGAGGAGCTGGGGAGGTTTGCTTCCCACTCATTCAGAATAGGGGCAGCCTCAGAAGTAGCCAGACTAGAAGGTTTTCTCGTTGAGGTACAACAGGTAGGCAGGTGGTCCTCCCAAGCTTATAGGAGATATGTTCAGAAATGACTGTTAACAGATATAATTTTATGTTTTCCAAAGGGTCAGACAATGTTGGGTGGTGCAGACTGTGGGCCATTCATTTATCCATTGGGCAGAGCAGTGGGCACTCAGCACGGCTGGGGACTGCCAACTGGGACAGGATCCAGAGAGGACTGTGATTGAATGGCATGGGCAGATGGAAATGAAATGGAGGCAGCTGCTATCACTACCGGATGAGAGCAGCAGATTTCTGCCAGCACCAGATTTGCTTATCATACACGCTGGGGAGAATGATTTGGGTACCCTGCCCTGGGTGGCACTGGTCCACATGATCTTGAGAGACTTTGAGATGATAAAATTAAAATGGCCAGGGGTGACAATAGCCTGGTCAGAGATTATCCCATGCAGTAGCTGGACAAAGTCCCAGGATGTATTGGCAGTGGAAAAGGCTAGGAAGAGGGTGAACAGAAAATTGACACACTGGGCTAGAAATTCGGGGGGGGGGGTCATATACATAAAACATGAACTGATCATGCATGATACGCTGGGGTGGTACCGTTCAGATGGGGTGAACATGTCAGTCATAGACAATGCAGCACTCAATGGGGTGATTAGAGAGACCATTGAAAAATGGCAGGGTTTTGGGGGTTTGTTTGCTAGTTTTTTAGGAGGGAAGCTCAGAGGCTGGACCAGTGGTCGGCCTGTGGGCTAATAGAAAAAGAAAATGGGACCCAGACGGACGGGGGTATGGCAAGGCAGGGGAGGCTCCCTATGGGGTATTCATCTCAAGAGGGGCAGGACTGGAGGGTCAGGTGGGACACCTGAGCTCAGAAAGAAGAGAAAGGAATGAAGGGGCATCGGGTCCTTACACCCGGGCCAGAGAATTCAATTGAGTTTTATTTATAAAGCACTATTCACATTGATCATAGCGCTTCATAATAAAAACACAATAAATATCATATTAAAACATACAGTTCATCCAGCCATCCTGCAGCGAAAGTCAATGATCTGGGAAAGCCAGATTGAACAGAAGCATTTGTAGAGCAATTTTAAAGCTCTCCACGGTCAGGCACTCACGTATCTGATGAGGTAGAGAGTTCCACAGGGTAGGGGCCACAAACGAAAAAGCATGGGCCCTAGATGTCTTCAACCAAACCCTGGGAACCTCTAGCAATCCCTTGTCAGGGGAGTGGAGTGGTCGGAGGGGGCAGTAGGGATGCAGGAGCTCTTGCAGGTAACTCAGCCCCTGTCCATGTAGGGCCTCAAAGGTCAACAAACTGACCTTAAAGGTGATCCGCCACTGAACTGGCAGCCAGTGCAGACCACGGAGCATAGGTATGACATGATCTGATCAAGGCAGCCCAGTCAACAGCCTGGCTGCTGTGTTCTGCAGTTGCAAGCAGCGGATATCAACCCCAGGTAACCCTAGGTATTGGGAGTTACAGTAGTCAAGGCAGGATGTCACAAAAGTGTGGATCGGAGTAGAAAGGTTACCAGGTGGAACAAGGTGCTTAATCCGGGTGATATTCCTCAGATGGTAAAATATAGATAGATAGATAGATAGATAGATAGATAGATAGATAGATAGATAGATAGATAAAAATATTTATTTTTTAACAGGAGTTAACCATTAGGACTGTTAAGCTCTGTTTTCAAAGTTGTCCTGTATAAGCAAGTGGTTACAAAGTACAAAATCTTAACATAGTTTCACACATACAAGTACAAGACATATACCATACAAAATTATTTGAAACATACAAAATACATAATAAGAAGCATGGAATAGCCATATTTATTCTAAGACTAAAACTTTACATAAAATGCTTATATAGTCTAAAGGAAAATATCATTTACAATATTTAACAACATCAACCTTTCTAATACCCCCGGATAGTATAGTAGATATCTAAAAAATTAATCCTATGACTCTAAACACTGACAATTTATATTCCATGTTTGATTTAAACTGTTCTTGAACTGGAAAAGACTCCTTGCATTTCTAGATTCTAATTTTAAATCATTCAGATTTTAGGTAAATAATACCTTCTTTACATCTGACTAAATCTATTTTTCACTATCGGGATCTTTAAACTTCTGTTTTGTATGACCATCAAAGAGTATCTGTTTACATAGTTAGTGCGTAAGGTATTGTATTAATATTTTCTTCCCTAAATTCCACATATGCCTTTTGCCCCAGCCGCTTCTTTCTTCGTAGCTCCAGTGTATCCCACTTTAACTTCTGTAGTTCAATACAATGGTGGGAGTTTGCATGACATTTAGAAACATACCATGCTATCTTTATATAAACTTTATTTAGTTTATCCAACATAGTTTTGGTCACATGTTGATAAATCAAACTCCCATACTCCAAAATTGGCAACAATAATTGCTGTGCTACTCTATTTCTATCCTCTATTAACGAAAAAGAGGTCTTCCTTCTGATAACCCCTAATCTAATACTTTCTTCACAAGAATCACTACATGCTCACCAAATGTTAAGTTGGAATCCAATAATACCCCCAAATATTTGTATTGTGTCACTACCTCCAGTTTGGACCCATCCAGTGTGTTTATGTGAAGTCCCTGATTAGGTAGCTTGGCTGCTTTTTTAATTTGAAACGGCATAACTTGTGTTTTTTTCTTGCTTAAAATCATGTTTGAGGCAGCCAGCCAACACTGTAAATGTATCAAACTCATACTGCAACTTGTCCTGCAATTCTGTTATGGATTTGGCTCTAGCCACCAGGGCCATGTTGTTGGCGTAGAAAAAAATTTGACGCCTTTTTATCAATAGTGGAATTGGGTTTATGTATATTAAAAACAAAAGGGGACCCAGGATCGAACCTTGGGGAACACCCCTATACATTCCTTTCTTGTCTGATAAACCATCCCCCATGCAGACCTGCTGTGTCTGCTCTATCTAGTATGTCAACATTCATGATTTCACTGGTTCTGACATTCCCACAAATGTAAGTCTCTCCATCAGGACACTATAATCCACCAAATCAAATACTTTGGAGAGGTCGATGAACACCGTTCCCACAGACTCCCCCATCTCCAGTCCATTTGAGACTGTGTCTAGGAAGTCCGCGAGAGTAGTGTCCATTGACTTCCCTGCTCTAAAACCTTCCTGCCAATCCATTAACAAGTTATAATTGTCTAGAAGCTCATGGATATGGTTGCATACTAATCCCTCAAAAACCTTTGAGAGTATTGACAGCAGAGCTATCGGGCAATAGCTTGATTGGATGGCTCTGTTCCCTCCCTTGAAAATAGGTATTATTTTTGAGTTTTTCCAGTCCTCAGGATAGCTTTCTTGCTGTAAGCTAAGGTTAAATATATTTGTTAAAGTAGGAGTTATCCATTTAACAGCATCCTTTAGAAATTTTGTTTCCACCTGATCCAACCCAGTGGCCTTCTGAGAGTTTAATTTACTTATTTGCTTTATTACCTCATACTGTTTAATTTCCCTAAAGTAAAATTGAGGTGATTTCAAATCTTTTTCCAAAGAAGTAAATTTTGAGGTAATAGAGACATCCAAACTTTTCACAACTTCTAAATCTGGAAGTGTACAGAAACAGTGATTCAAATTTCTTGCAGTCTGATGGATATTTATTTCTTTACCATTTTCATCCTCTGTGGGTATGTTTAAATCATTACTTGTTTCCCCTTCTAATTGCTTTATTAAATTCCAGTACGGGGCAGGATTTTTTGCCTTTTCTATTTTTTGTTTATAATACTTTTTTCTAAACTTTTTAATCATGCTTTTGCATTTTTTCCTTGAGGACTTGACGACAGCCGACACCTGGGAATGAAGCGACAGCCCATCATCAAGGATAACACCCAGATTCTGCACCTGTTCAGAGGTCATCAGCTGGCTACCACCAAGCCAAAGTCCAGAGGCAGAACCAGCCACCAGCCACTCTACCCAATGACCCAGATCCACCACTAGAACCTCAGTCTTGTCCGGGTTCTTCCTCAACCAGTTGGCATTCATCCAGTTCTAGATCTTGGTGAGACAGTTGTTAAACACCGAGACTGCACTATCATGCTCAGGCACAAAGGATAGGTAGAGCTCGGTATCATCTGCATAGCAATGAAATTCCAGCCCATACCACCTTACAATGTCTCCCGATGGTTGCATGTACACCACGAACAACACGGGAGACAGCACAGAGCCCTGCGGGACCCCACATGGCAAAGAGAGAATGAGTCCGAAGAAAATATCCCAGACACCACCTTCTGAGATCTGCCGGTGAGAAAAGAATGGAACCATCTGAGGACTGTACCAGACAGGCCACAGATCATCCACAGGTGCTCCAGCAACACCACATGGTCCACGGTGTCAAATGCTGCAGAGAAATCAAGATGAACCAAGATGGAATGGCTCTTCCAATCCCTCACTATCAGGAGGTCATTGAGCACCAGAACAAGGGCAGTCTCCATGCTATGTCTCTTCCAAAATCCTGACCGGAGAAGATAGTAGATATCATGGATGGTAAGGTGATTCTCCAGCTGCAACTCCACTGTCTTCTCAGTAACCTTCCCCATGAAGGGGAGATTAGAGACCGGCCTGTAGTTGGCATTGCAATCTGGGTCTAGAGAAGATTTCTTAAGGGGGGGGTCTCCACCGCTTCCTTCAGGGAGTCCAGAAACTCACTTATCTCTAATGAACACAGGATAATCTCTGTTAGGACTGGGCCGGTGACTTCAACACACCCCCACAAGGAGGCAGGTTGGGCCCTGGTCCAAACCACAACAGGTCGGCCACATACCCTGGACAATCTGCATGACATCCACAATCTCCAACTGGTCAAAGTCAGATAATTCAAACTGAGAAACTGTAACCTCCCACCGACCTTCGTCATTCCCATTAGAGCTAACCAGCTGAATCTCAGACTTGATGTCAGCCATCTTATCAGCAAAGAATTGAGCAAACTCATCACACTTTTCCTGTGAAAACACTCTCTGAAACTGCAAACAGGCTGGATTGCACAGTCTGTCCACAGTTCAGAAGAGCTGGGAGGGTCGATTCTGTGCTGCGGCTATCTTCCTGGACAGGAACTCTGCCTTCTTACGAGAGCTAGCTGATTGTTATTCCCGATAATGGTCCATCAATCTAAGTTTGTTGGCATCAAAGCCTGATTTTCACCAGCAATGCTCCAGCCTTCATCCCAGTCGCTGCAGCTCCCTCCAAGTCCCATCAAACCAAGGGTATCGAGGGCGAGGGGTGAGGGGGCAAACATGGACAGGAGCAATGGAATCCAGATCCTCCATCACAGCCATATTATAGGCTAGCAGCAGATTATCTGGACCCACGCTAGCATTCGGTAATCCTGATAGATCCAGCACCATCATCAGAGCATCTGCGGTCAAACCCCTCAAGGGACGGTACTGGACCATCTCCACAGGGACAGGTCTAGTGGGGGAAGCTCAGAAATTGAATCTTATAGTGTGATGGTCAGACCACCCAACTGGTTTCACCACCATATTGGAGATCTCCATACCCAGTAGAAAGACTAGGTCCAACAAGTGACCACAATTGTGTGTCACAGAGGTAACCACCTGTGTGAGGCCCAACTAAATCATAAGTCGGAGGAAGTCCTGACCAAATGACAAGAATTAGTCATCAACCCAGGCATTGAAGTCACCAAGAACCATCAATCTGGGGAACTCCAACACCATGTTGACAATGAAGTCTGTGACTTCCTGCAGGAATTGTGCCTCACCCCCGGGTGGATGGTAGATGAGAAGAATCCTGCAACCCACACCTGTGACCACAGTACATTCAAAGGATTGGGTCTCCACAACTGGCACAGCTACAAGACTCAATTCCATTCTAAAACAGACTGCTACACCCCCACCCCTGCAATCCAACCTCGGGTGGTGTATCACCGAGAATCTGTCTGGAATAGCTGACTCCAAGGTGGGGCCAAAGTTTTCATCCAGCCAGGTCTTGGTGATGCAAGCCAGGTTCAATGACCCAACAAGATCAGCAATATAGCTGTCTTGTTTTTTAATGGATCTGGCATTGCACCATCACTATATATATTGGATGGTTTCGGGTATGGGTATCAGGCACAGCGGACCATGTTTCAAGACCCATTTTGCCCCAGGGCATCTCCTGGACCCCACTACCCCAATTTGACCACTTCACTCCCCCAACACCCAGGTCCAGGGCCTCCCCCCTACACCTCCTACTCACAATCCCCAATGCCCAGCAATGTCCCTAGACCTCACTGGGAAGTGGAGGACAATTAAAGGGGTGGAGACCCTGGAGCTTGGAGGTGGAGTAGTGCCTGACTGGAGAAGCCACCTGCCAACACATTTCAGATCCAACAAAGTAAAAATAAAATAAAATAAGCTAAGCAAAACCAATTACATAAATAACTAAACCCATCAAAGCTTCAAACCCCAATTAAGAAGAGAAAATGCCAAATATATATGGTTGAAAAATGATGGAATTGTAAACAAAGAGAGTACCCCCAGAGAATGTGGATGTAAATATATGTGATGATGCTTGGATTTTAAAGTGATACATGGAATTGTGAGAATCTACCTTAACAAACTTCAAATGTTTGAACCATTTATTTATGTGTGGGTGTGGCAGATTTCAGGGGGGTCCAGTTGACAAAAGAGGTTGCCCTATTAAAGGGCAGCCCAGGTTGTCAATGGCACCCCTGGGATTAGCTAGAAGGAAGCAGGAAGGGGATGGGGGAAGGGGGACAGTCCAGGTACAGTCCTAGGGAAGTAGGCAGGTGGAGGAGGGGGGAATGAGGTCACAAAGGGGCAGGTTCAGGTAAGGTAAGTGGGATGATTGATAGCCCACCTGATTGGGGGAAGGAATCTCAGGGGAGCAGCTATAGAGTGGTAAAAAAGGTGCTGCAGAGCGAGAGAGAGAGAGAAAACCCCTCTCTGTACTGCAGCTGTTAATGTATCAATTTCCCACCCACAATCCCTAAAGAAACATAAGGTGAGGAAATTACGATGGGTAAGGGTTTTTTTGTGTGCAAAGGGTTGCTGGTTGAGGGCAACATGGACACCTGGAGTGTCAAAGATGGGGTTGCTGGATGAGAGTAACAGTTGGGATCATGATGGAAAAGAAAAGAAAAAAGTGGTGGCCCAGTTGGACGGGGGTATGGCAAGGCAAGGGAGGGATCCCTATGGAGTATTCACCTCATGAGGGACAGAGTTGGGGGGGTCAGGTGGGACACCTGAGCCCAGAAAGAAGAGGAAGGAATAAAGGGGCACTGGGTCCTTACACCCGGGCCTGAGAAGAGGAAGTGCCAAATATATATGGTTAAAAAAATGATGGAATTGTAAATAAAGAGAGAACCCCCAGGGAATGTAACTATAAATATATGGGATGATGTTGTTTGGATTTTAAAGTGATACATGGAATTTGAGAATCTACCTTAATAAACTTCAAATGTTTGAACCATTTATTTATGTGTGGGTGTGACTGGTTTCAGGGGGGTGGTCCAGTTGATAAAAAATTATTAATATTGTACTTGTGAGAGACAAAGTTTGTAAAACAGTCTTTTCATTCCCTGTCTTCAGAAATGTCTCCTCTTGTCCATCATTCCCTCAGGCTCCATCGAATTTGGCCTCAGTCTAAGTTTTCAGGCCAGATTTGAAGAATTTCACCTGCCTTGTTCATGAGGTGGGATCACAAAAAAAGCTATTTGAAACATTTTGGGAAAATATTAATAAATGACCAAGTTATGTGTAAATGCTCAAAATGCATTATTTGCCTTTACTTTGTTTCCTTGGTCCATGGTCTAGCATTGAGGGAAGAGATGTGTCTCTAGTCCAGAGTGGATTATGGTACTGGACCATGACAGGTAAGTAAGTGGTATAAGTGGTGCTGGGTAGTGGGCACTGAGGTGGGGTCAGGTGTATGGGAGACAGGAACAAGGGCAGTGGCACAACAGCTATCAATGGATTGTTTTCTTAATTACAGGGTTAAAAAATAAAGGTGATGAGGGACTGTTTTTCTTCTACAGGTACAGTGCCTTCAGAAAGTATTCACCCCACCCTTGGATTTTGTCACATTTTGTTGTGTTACTGCCAGAATTTTTAATGCATTGAAATTATTTTTTCACCCTTGATTCACACAGCATACTTGTCAACAATTTAAAGGGGCAAAAAGATTGCTATTGTGTAACAAAAATTTATGAAACATTAAAAACTGAAATTTCTTGTTTACTTAAGTATTCACCACCCTGAATCAATACTTTGTAGAAGCACCTTTGGCAGCAATTACAGCTTTGAGTCTTCTTGGGTATGTCTGTATCAGCTTTGCACATCTGGATTTGGGGATTTTCACCCATTCTTCCTTGCAGATTTGCTCAAGCTCTGTCAAGCTGGATGGGGAGTGTCGGTGAACCACAATCTTTAAGTCTTTACACAGATTCTCGATGGGATTCAAGTCTGGGCTTTGGCTGGGCCACTCAAGGACATTCATCTTCTTGTTCTGAAGCCACTCCAGTGTTGCTTTGGCTGTATGCTTGGGGTCATTGTCCAGTTGGAACGTAAATCTTCGCCCCAGTCCAAGGTCTATTGCAGACTGATGCAGGTTCTCTATCCTGACAAGTGCCCCAGTCCCTGCTGCTGAAAAGCATCCTCATAACATGATGCTGCTACCACCATGCTTCATGGTAGGGATGGTGTTACATGGGTGATGAGCTGTGTTCGGTTTGCGCCAGGCATAGCACTTTGCGTTCAGGCCAGAGTTCAATTTTTGTTTCATCAGACCAGAGAATCTTTTGCCACATGGTCTCAGAGTCTGCCACGTGCCTTCTTGCAAACTCCAGGCATGCTATTATGTGGCCTTTTCTCAGGAGTGGCTTCCGTCTAGCCACTCTCCCATAGAGACTACATCTGTAAAGTGCTGCAGAGGTTGTTGTCCTCTGGACAGGTTCTCCCATCTCAGCCATGGAACTCTGTAGTTCTGTCAGGGTGGTCATTGGGTTCTTGGTCACTTCCCTGACCAAGGTCCTTCTTGCCTGGTTACTCAGTTTGGGAGGACGGCCTGCTCTAGGAAGAGTCTGGGTGGTTCCGTAATCTTTTCATTTCCTAATGAAGGACTTTACTGTGCTCCTGGGAACTTTCAACACCCTAGAAATGTTTTTATACCCCTCCCCAGATCTATGCCTCCTCACAATTCAATCACAGAGTTCTACGGACAACTCCTTGGTCTTCATGGTAGAGTTTCTGCTCTGACATGCAATGTCAACAGTGGGACCTTATATAGACAGGTGTACTTCCTCTGAAATCATGTCAACCATATGAACTGACCACAGGTGGACTCCATTCAAGATTTAGAGTGATCTCACAAGGAAATTGGATGCACTTGAGCTCAATTTGGAGTGTCATAGCAAAGGGGGTGAATACTTATCAAATCAAGACACTTCAGGTTTTTATTTTAAATTACATGTACAAAATTTCCAGATGTTTCATTCCACTTTGACTTTATAGAGTAATTTGTGTAGACACTTGACAAAAAAATCCCATATCAATGTATTTTAATTTGAGTTTGCAACATCGCAAAATGTGACAAAATCCAAGGGGGGCCAATACTTTCTGAAGGCACTGTACTGACACTAGGAAATGGGCACCCCAGTGTCAGCTTGATGTTTTGCGGCACCTGGAGTGGACACCCAGGTGTTGCAGACCGTTGTGTCAGGGGAGTGAGTGATCTGAGCCAGCATCAGGGATTGGACACCCTTTTGTTGGGAGTTTGTGTGCAAGCAGGCATAATGGAAGAACGTGACTTAACCAGCACTGGGGATGGGCACCCCATTTGTCAGGTACACTTTAGCAGGCAGCTGTGATGGTGCATCATAATGTCTGGCCACTTAGTAGAATGTGAAAAATGGTCACCATACAGAAACTGTCAGGAAGTGTCCATTAAGCAGATATGAGGCTACAAACAGATATGCCCTGCACCCAATAAACAAACACTGTTTCATGCTAAACAAATGCTGTTCATGGTATCAGGCATAACCTTGTATTGATGCCTATAGCCTCACCTCCTCAGGCATGCACACGTTTTCATCAAATGATTGTATTTAGAAATGAGGTTTTAAAAATTCAGGTTAGAATGTTCAGTTTTTAAATTGAGCATGTGTATAGTGTTTTCCTTATTTCTCAACAACAGGGCAAGCTAGGGAAATATAAAGCACAAATGCACACACCTTGGAGCAAACTCTATCAAACCTGCAAGTTTCAGGTTTGAAATCCTCCTAGTTTTTTAGTTATAGGTACTGTATGCAAAAAAGAGGTCCTTATTTTGGCTCATTTTATGTTGTTTGCACCTCAGTAACTTTGTCCCCAGTAAAGTGATTGTCACAGTCTTTTCAGGATCCAGAGATCATGATACCAACTCAGTGCTTTCCTAATTTTAATAAATTGATTGAACAGGGGCAGAGTTATTAAGGTGCAGAAATCAAGGTTTAACATTAAAATGCGTACTCAACCCTAATATACAGGCAATACCATGCTTGGATAATACATATATCCTTTGCAAAACAACTGTTAGTGCACCAGTTAGGGTTCAGCTTAGTGCCGCAAAAGTAGGGAAATGTGGCATTAGGGTTTTCAACCCTAACTCCCAACCCTCATCCCCATGCAGCAAAAGGATAAGACAACACAAGAACCACAGAGAGCCATCGGGTAAGACAAACAACATACAACTGTTTCAGATGACACAAATGCAGTAGTATTGATGTGCTACCTTCGTGGACTTGTATCTGTGGCATGCAGCATGAACATTGCAAGGTATACACACTCAATTGTCTCTGCAGATAGCAATACACAACAATACTCAAATCACATCACTACCTCTGCATACAGAAGCACAGGCCTCTACTGTCAGAGATTAAAATCCATGATACCCAAATTACAGACGTTCTTTCGTCTGCAGAAGCACAAGTCCCTATGGGGTTACTGCTTCTGTAACCTCAAGTAGAGATGTGCAAAGCTGAGAAAATTGCTTAAACAGAACTTTGTGATGTTTGCCAATGTAATGAAGTTTGAAGTGCTGACTTCACAACAGTTATTTGCTAGGCAAAGTGGCATTTTTTCATGTGAAGTGCCCAAACTTCAATTGTGAAGTTGAAACTTCACAGGAAGAAGTGCCACTTCACCTGGAAAAATTATGGGAAGTTGGCAAAGCTGAAGTAGGTGATTTTTTTTATTTATTTCAGTCTAGGATTACAAATACCTTTGAGCCAAGGCTCATTTACAAAGGTTCCACGTCAGGTGAGGCATGACATTGTGACAAGTTAACAGGTTACAGTAGTTTACATTATGACAGGCTAACAGGCTACAGTAGTAAATAATCACAAGAGAACATGTGGTTCAGAAGTACAAGGTTGTTGACAAAAGACTGGGTACACAATATTAACGAGAATTTGGTGATACACACAAAAATGCAGGCAGTGGCTAGTTGTCAGGATCACACATAAAACAGGAAGTGCAAGTATGGGGGTGTGTGGGGGGAAGGGGAGTAGGGGTGATGACAATAGGAACTTCAAAAAGCTTTGTGAAGACAAAGTGTTGCAACTTTTCAGCAACTTCACCAACAAGGTTTAACTTTGCTGCATCTCTAGTATCAAGTACTCATGCACACTGTAAGACATGCACACACTTGATGGGCCAGCATTTCTGTGGCCACATGTATAAGCAGTGTCAGTTTATAAGCAGTGTCAGTGGCTCAGCAGGTAGCACACTCGCCTCTGAGGCCAGGAGATCAGAAGGCTGTGGGTTCTATCCCTGCACCAGGCACTTGGGTTAATATCCCAATACTGACGCTGTAGTGCAACTTGAGGGGGGTGCTGCACTCCTGAGGTGCTGTCTTTTGGATGAAACGTTAAAACTGACATCCCATCTGCCTGTTCTGGTGGTAGTTCAGGTGGATGTTAAAGTTCCCATGGCACTTCTTGAAAAGAGTAGAGGAATTTCTCCGGTGCCCTGGCCAAATTTCCCCCCATTCACTAAAAATACCACCAACAAGCTTAATCTGGTTCAAGGTCAGTTGGCATTCATCTGTATCCCTCTCCCCTGGGTAGTGCCTGAAAATAGGCAGGATCTGTGTAGTGCACTTACCTGGTCAACAAAGACTAAATGAATAAATAAAATAAACATGTGTAAGACATAAACTCTGACCTCTGGCTGCAGAAGCACAGATGCCACAAAATCCATGATACCAAACTTGCAACAGTACTTCTGTCTGCAGAAGAACAGGCCCCTGAGAGTCCTATGCCTCTTCATCCACAGATCTGAGCGTTAGAACCATTACAGCAGTACCTCGCTCATTTACTCAGACGTCGCAGGAGGTTGAGAGGGCTAGTGGCAACGGCGCCCTCCTCATCCCAACCCCCAATTTCAAGCTTTTCAGTTGCGCAGAGAGGTTGAGAGGGCTGATGTAGCGCCCTCCCCACCCCACCCCTGATTCAAGCTTTTCAGGTATCGGGAATCCTGCTGTTTCACTAAGGAATCGGCTCTCCGCTGCTGTAGTTTGAATCTTGGCACCATTTTAAGGTTGGCGCAGATGTGGAGATAGTCTCCTGCAGGGGCACATTTACTGTATTTGTGTTTATATTCTGCATAACCCGAGAGGTTCCTTAAGACCCACTCCTGCAGGGACTTATTTTACTGTTATTTCTGTAGTTTTGGCTTCAACTGAGGGGTGCCTTAAGACCAACTCCTGCAGGGGCTCACTGTACCTTTATTTCTTTCTGTATATACTGAGGGGTGTCTTAAGACCTACTCTATTTTGAATTCCTGGCACCTTTTATACATTTTACCGACTGCGCTTTAACATTACTCAGTCAGAGCTTCAGCGAGTGCCCTAGCAGCATTAATTACTTGTTTAAAGTTAAAATTGTGTATTGCCATAGCTCCAGTCCTTATGTTTGGCTGTGTGATTAATTTAGGGCTTCTCCGGCAAAGTTAGTCTGTGTTTCACATCTGTAACATTAGCGACTGCCCTACACCTGGCACCCTTAACAGCAGTTACTGGAGTTTGTGATTCACTCTGTTGGAGCGTTAGCACCATTACAGCAGTACCTCGCTCATTTACTCAGGTAGAACTCATTGTTTTGGAGTGAGAGCGACTCTAGGCATACTTACTGGCTTACTTAATTTTATTCCCAGGGCTTTCAGTCAGCCAGGCTAGACTTGATCGTTGTACAGTAGTTTAAAGTCTGACCAACTCATGCTTTGTCCTTGTACCCCACTCCCCCTTTGTTCCCCGACACCGAGCGTATATAATTCCTTACCTGTCTTGCTTCTCCACAGACATCACAGGAGGTTGAGAGGGCTAGTGGCAACGGCGCCCTCCCCCATCCCAACCCCCAATTTCAAGCTTTTCAGGTACAGGAAACCTGCTGCTTCCACCAAGAAATCGGCTCTGCTGCTGCTGTAGGTTGTCCCCGCCGACGCAGGGCGTCGGCTCCCTGCCACCCCCACCACCGCCCTTGGTGAGCTCTGCCTTTTATAGGCAGCTTTAACCAATCAGCCAAGTTCTCCATTAGCAGCTTATATTTTTCTACCACTAGAGGCTGCTCTACTGCCTGATCTCCTGTTTCACTGGCCACCTTGAGCATTCAACTCTTAGTGTCAGGATGTATACTATAATCCTGCTACTTTGCCATTTGCTCCTCCAGGCCCATTTCCCCTCCCTATCGTACCCAGTGGCATCCCCACCCCCCTCCTCTGCAGTTGGCCACAGTCTGAATGCTTGGCTGCTAGTGATACTTTGGGTAAACTCAACCCCCCATGACCCTGTTATAGGGGATTGGAAGATAACCTACACTCCTCCTACTCAATATGACTGCTTGTCTAGTCATTCAACCCTGGCCGCTCCCCCTGGGGCTGTCCTGACTCAGAAACCTCAACATGTGACGCCGTCGGCCTCCCTAGACTTTCACTACTTCCTACAGGCCTACCTTAAAGAACATACACACCCATTCCTACCGTCACCACCACTATACCACATACCCTGTTACCCCTCGTTTGTAAGAGGAAGTGTGCCTGGTACCCCTCCGCAAGGTTCCTGCTTCTCCTCCTCCTCTTATCGGGGAATATCCATCCTAATCCTGGACCACCTATTGGCATGTTGCCTCCCCAACTTACCCAGGGTAAGCTGCTCATTGCTTCTCTCAATATTTGTAGCATCCTAAAAAAATGGGACTCCTTCCAGGGTTGGGTACTACAGCACCAACCGGATGTCATAGCAGTGTGTGAAACCTGGCTCACCTCTCGGGCCCCGGATTCCTCTGTATCTCTGCCCGGGTATATCCTCTACCATGCTGATCGACATGGTAAGCGAGGGGGTGGCTGTGCCCTCTACACTAAGGATACCTTATAAGGTCACCTTCTCCACTCCCCTCAACTGGGGGCTGGCACACAGGTCCTCACTGTCAAACTGGCTCTGGGTAGAGCCCAAAGCCCTTTATACATAACTACAGTATACATTCCCCCAAGGGACCAAAAATCAGCCTTCCAAGCAGTACAGTCTTATCTGGACACACTACCCTCACAGTCGGAACTACTTGTACTTGGTGACTTTAACATCAATTGGCTAAGCAAGGATGCCACCCCTCACATTGATCTTGCCACAGCTCAAGATCTAACACAACTGGTCACTTCCCCCACACGGTGTGACCCTCGTACCAGTTCCTCCTCACTATTGGACCTCATCTTCTCCAATCGCCCGGGCAAGATCTCCAAAGTTTCTGTACTTCCAAATGCTCTCAGCGTCCACTCTCCAGTTCTCTGCTCCTGGTCCTGTAAAATCCCAAGATCCCCTCCCAAAATAATTGTGCAACGTAAACTTGGTCCTGGTAAACTGGCTCAACTAAAAACGCACCTCAGGGTCACGGATTGGTCCTTCATTTTTAGCACTGTAAACCCTGACAGTGTCTTGGACCTATTTACCAGGTCCTTCAATAATATTTGTGACCTCTATGCACCTTTCACGAAAAGAATGGTTAAAGGCAATCACGTACCGTGGTTCACTGAATGGCTCAAGACTTTAATGCGAACCAGAGAGTCATTATGGCATCTCTCCATTGAGTCCGGCCTCCCCCATGATAGACAGAATTACAGAATGGCCCAGAACAAGTGCACTTGGGCCATTTGCAGGGCAAAAGCAGAGTACTATAAATCTGCCTTAACCTCGTCTTGGGGCTCTGGCCGCAAGTTCTGGAACAACATTAAAGAAATATGCGGTAAGGTTCCCAACCTGGTCCCCTCCCAAGTCATGTCAAATGGGTTCTTGACCTCTGACCCCACTCACATTGCTGCTGTTTTCAGTGATGCCTTCTCCAACCTTAGCCATGTTCTCCCCCTGAACTTCTATGATCCACCTGCTCCTAGCAAGCCAGCGCTTCAACTCGGGGCCCCCCTTTTATTTTTGCCGCATCTCTCCAAAATCAACAGAACCTTACTTTACGGCTGCCCTTAGTCACGCCTCCTAACGCCGACTCCCTTGATCTCAGAATTCTTCGGCTCTCCTTAAGGAAGTCCTTGCTCTTCCCACCCACATTTTAAACTCTCCTTTCACCAGGTAAATTTCCTACCATTTGGAAATCCGCTTCTATCACGCCCTTATTTAAAGGTGGTGACCGCTCCTCTGCCAACAATTATCGCCCTATCTCCATACTTCCCCTCCTCTCCAAGGCCTTAGAGAGGATAGTTTCGGATTAGCTTACTGACCACCTCAATAAATATGACCTACTCTGCAAACAACAACATGGTTTCCGCAAAGGTCACAGCACAACTACTGCCTTGCTTGAGCTAACATCACACATACATACTGCTTTGGATAAAGGCCACATCACTGGTGATATCTTCATTGACCTCACTAAGGCCTTTGATACTGTCCACCATTCTTTACTCCAAGCCTCCTTGCTCAACCTGGGTCTCTCACAGGATTCCGTGAGATGGTTTGCAGACTACCTTGCAAACCGGACCCTTCAAGTTAAAATTGGGAATACCCTATCCTCCAAATCTCCTGTCCTCTCAGGGGTCCCACAAGGGTCCATTTTGGGTCCCCTCCTTTTCAGCGTCTTCCTAAACTCCCTCCCCACAATCTGCTCCTCCAACCTATTACTATATGCAGATGATGCTGTCATCTTCTCCTCAAGCCCAGACCCCTCTCAACTCCACCACTCCCTCCAGTCCTCCTTCAACACTGTCGAAAGCTGGTTTGCCTCAAAATGCCTTATTATTAACTATAAAAAAAACAAAGGTTTGCTCTTCGCTCATCCACAGAACACCAGGAAAGGGTTTTTTCCTCAAATACTATCAGCATCCCAGACCCCACTGGAATTTGTTCACTCCTTTAAGTACCTGGGCATCACTTTGGATTCTGCCCTTACCTACCATGAGCATATACACCAATTATCCAAGACCCTAAACATTAGGCTCGGGCCCTTGCACCGCTATAAACATTGCCTTACCTCTGATGCCCTTAAGCTTGCAATTTTCTCCTCAGTTCTCTCCCTTCTAGACTATGCCCTTCTTACTTTTGGAGGTGCAAGCCCCTCAGCCCTTGATAGTCTTAGACTTGTGCTAAACAAGGCCTGTCGTCTTTTATTAGGGTGTGACATACTTACCCATACCTGTGTGCTTTATGAGGATACCAATTGGCTTAACCTTGAAAACAGAATCAAATTCCACACATGTCTCTTAGCAAAAAAAATCACTCTTGGCCTTGCCCCTATGTCACTCACTTCCTTAATCACCTTGGACTCTAAAGTTAAGCACACCCATAGCTCAGATACCCATCGTCTCTCCATCCCTTCCTGTCGCACAACTCAATTCCAAAGATCCTTTTGCTACAGAGCACCCTTGTGGATGAATAACCTACCCTCCTCCCTACATCTTGATCAAAGAATTGGTCGCTTCAAAACGCACCTGAGGGACCATCTTCAGTCCTCAAGTGACTGCAACTGTTCGTAAACTGGTGCCTTGTCCCTCTAAGACTGACAATGGCCTCTGGCTTGCCTCTTCTTTCAGCTCTTACCTCCACCAGCTCAGGGATGTTAATTTCCAGTCTCTTTATAATATCTCAAACTGTACTAGTTCCTGAATGTTAGCCTAACTTCCTGTTGTAACATATCTTTACTCTGTAATAATCAATCACTGTATTTGTATCTGTACTAATTTGTATTTGTAATTGTGCATCTTATCTTTTATATGTGACGTGGAACCTTTGTAAAGGAGTCTTTGACTCAAAGGTATTTCTGATTCTTCTGAAATAAAATAAATAAATAAACACCAACTTCTGGCTACAGAAGAGAAGGCCTCTGTGGGACCTACAGTTATGCACCAGAAGTACTGTTGCAGTGTGTTTATTATGGTTTCAGCAGTGGATCTAGAAATTGTTCAGAAGGGTATCAGTTTTTCAATTATGCAATTGCATACAGAAAAACTGTGCACTAGTGGATCATGCTGTCTAGTGAGGTACCTTGTACAACGTGAATGAGTACCACTGGTTGCACAGTTGCAGGCAACATGGGGCTTTCTGTCTGCAGAAATGCAGGCTCTCATATGACCTACGCTTCTGCTGCCACACGTACTCATGCACAATGTACAACATACACACACAGGTGTGGCTGAATAAGCACAGGCTCCTGTGAGGCATGTGCTTATGCAGCCACAGATACAAATCCATAAAGATAGCCCATCAGAGTTACTCCATTTGTGTAATCTGGAAATGGATGTATGTTGTTTGTCATACCTGACGGAAGTTTGATATATACTGCAGCATTACTCCATTGCATCCTGGCTGGCACTGCTGTATCGATCTATCTAGAAAGGGAAATGTTTTAGCCGGGAAAGACACTAAGCTGGATCTTGTTTCCAGGTGCAACCTGGGAGCACAAGGAAGTTAAGTGAATTGCTCAGGGTCACACAGCATGGAAGTGGGGGATGATGGGATTCATACCCAGGTCTCCAGGTCTGCAGCTTGGTGCCCTTAACCACTATGCTACACTGTCTCCATCTTGTCTGTCTGTTTGTCTATATGTCTGTCCCTCTATCTCTCTATCTTTCTATCTCTTTTCTAATTTTTCATTCCCTACCCGTGAAACATGAAAGCACAAGTGTCTCACCAGGGACACATGTCTCAGTCCCAACCAGCATGTATTTTTTATTTTCATTTCAGATACCAGAGGTAAAAAATGTAGGTAAGATATGGCTGATGTGTAGATAGGGTACATTTTTGAAACTCCAAATTTATTGATATGAAAGGGAAACTTTATACAGTGATAGTCAATCTTGCTAAATCATAGTTTTAATGCAATAGATGCAAGCTAAAAATCTGTAGATCAAATAAACTGCTACAAATCTACATAGGACCTGTGTATCTTGTACAATGCCTCTCTGATGCTGATTCAAACCAATTATCAAAATATGAAGAAACAGAAGAAGAACCGAAAAAGAACACACAAACATAAATTAATACAATCTGAAGAATAAAAATTTACAAACATGTCTGTGATATAATCATTTTATACAGCATTAGGTGTGACAGGTTAGTTGTTTCAGTACAGAATCCTCTCTGCTATCAGTTTGGGAAAGGACATATCTACATATAATAACAAGCAGGGTGGACTGTGGTCAATGCATACTATGGTAGAGGGGGTAAGTTTTTCAAGAAATTAATTTATCTTCCCGGCATGTGCCAACTGACCCTTCTTTGATGCTATCTGTTTGGGAAAATAATTTTTCCCCAAACAGCATCAATCTGTATTTTACTGTGAAACTCAGTTTGTCAATAGCATTTATACAGTGTTCTTCAGGCACACTACTGTGTTTCAAAGCACTTGACATGATAACTTTTTACTCAGGTCTTTAAAGTCAAGAATCGGAATTTAGAACATCTATTATACATGCACAACACTTTGTAAATGTCTTTCTATGCATGAGCTCAGTTCCTTTCAGCTCCTGAAACACAAGTTCTAGAAAAGGTTTAGACATATCAGGAACATACAATATAATGAAAATCTGGGACACAATCTTGAAGATGACACATAGAAACATAGACTTTGATGGCAGATAAGGACCGCTTGGCCCATCTAGTCTGCCCATTTCCCCAACTAATGGATAAGCTGCGGATCCTAGTTAACCAACAGCCTACTTCCTCCTAACCCCCACTAGAATTGTCTTATGTCTGTCCCATGCATTCTTGAATTCCCCCACTGTTTTTGACTCTACGACCTCCTCAGGAAGGCTGTTCCATGCATCTGCAACCCACTCTGTGATGAAATACTTCCTCACATTAGCTCTGAGCCATCCCCCCTCTATCTTCAAATTGTACCCCCTTGTTTTTGCACATCTCGTTTTCTGAAAGATGCTACCCTCTTGGACTTTGTTGATTCCCTTGAAGTATTTGAAAGTTTCTATCATGTCCCTCCTCTCCCTCCTTTCCTCGAGGCTATATATCTTAATGCCTTTAGTCTTTCTTCATATGTCTTCTGGTGCAGATCCTGCACCATTTTGGTTGCCCTCCTCTCGACAGCCTCCACCCTGTCTATGTCTTTGTGGATATGGGGTCTCCAGAACTGTACACAGTACTCCAGATGTGGTCTTACCAATTGTCTGAACAGAGGGCCAACAACTTCCTGTTTTCTACTGGTGATGCCTCTCCCAATGCATCCCAATATCTCCCCCAGCCCTCCTTACTGCCTTCTCACATTGCTGGCCCACCTTTAGGTCATCTGATATGACTACTCCCAGGTCCCTTTCCATTTTTGTTGTTGTCAGTATATCACCCCCCATTGTGTACTCTTCCCCTGGGTTTTTGTTTCCCAGGTGCATTACTTTGCATTTCTTTGCGTTGAATCTAAGCTGCCATACATTTGACCATTCTTCCAACCTTGCCAAGTCCCTTTTCATCCTTTCCACCCCACCTTGCATATCAACCCTGTTGCAGCTCTTTGTGTCATCTGCAAAGAGACATACTTTCCCTTACAGTCCCTCTGCAATGCCACTTATAAAGACCTTAAAAAGGACCGGCCCCAGTACTGAACCCTGCAATGATAATATTAATTCAGGCAGCTGTTTGTGCAAGTGCCTTTACATAAAAAAAAAGGTTCATGCAGAAATAGACGACGGGCCCATTTCTAGAAGGGTTACACCTGGCATAACAGCAGTTGCGCCAAGCAGAATGGTGCATGTAGCAACTTACGCCAGCAGTTGTGACATGCACGATTCTACAAAGTGGCCTGCGACATGCTCCAGGGCCACTTGTGCTGAACAGCTGTTAAGACTGCATAAACCCCCGTGACATGGTGCTAGGGGTTTACAGCAGCAGTTGCATCCCATTCTAGAAGGGCAGCCACAAAGTGCCCACATCAGGATTCTACAAGAACCCCTGGAGGAGATCTGGCAATGTAAGTTATACCAGTAGTTAGCTGGTATAACTTACGGATGCCCCCGGGGGTCCTGTAGAAGCGTCAACTGTCCAGCGGACAGTGCATAATTTCCCTCCCCCCCATGCCCAGCACACCTTAGCAGGGCCCCACATGGCTACCCAGACCTCCAGACCCTCTAAACAGCTGTTGGCAGAAGCCCAGCAGGGTGGCACTGCCATCCCTCCACCCGTACCCCGAACCATGAGTTACCAACCGCATATGCGGCAATATGCCAGCCCTGGTAGTCTAGTACCCCCCCGAACTGTACATTAATAAAATATAACAAACTCCCCCATTTTCCTGGTAGTCTAGTGCTCCTCAGAACTGTACAGTAGTACAATACAAATGTTCCCTGTATCCCTGGTAGTAGTAAGTAAGTAAGTAAATTTTATTTATATTAAGTGCCCTTCCCAAGCTCAGGGCACTTTTACATTAAGTCAAATCAGTTAAATCACATTTCAAAACAATAAATCAGACAATCATATAATACACTTACTTATTATGTACCAGCAAATGCTAGGGCAAAAAGGAAAGTTTTTAGTTGTTTTTTAAAACTTTCAACAGTTAGGCATTCTCGTATCTGATGAGATAGAGAATTCCACAGGGTTGGTGCCATATAGGCAAAAGATCTACCTCCAGACGTCTTTAGATGTACCCTGGGAATCTCTAGCAATCCCTCATCAGAGGAGTGAAGAGAATGGGCAGGACAGTAAGGCACCAAGAGCTCTTTCAGGTAGTGATTTCCCAAATCATGTAGGGCCTTAAAGGTCAATAATGTGACCTTGAAGGTGATCCGTCACTGTATTGACAGCCAGTGCAGATCACGCAGCACAGGTGTCATATGGCTAGATCATGAAACTCCCATCAACAATCTGGCTGTCACATTCTGTACAAGCTGCAAGCAGCAGATATCCACCCCCGGCAGCCCTAGATAGAGGGCATTGCAATAATCAAAATGGCTGGTGACAAAGGCTGGACCAACATGGGAAGATCTTCCCGTGGAGCCAAGTGTTTAACCCAGGCAATGTTCCTCAGATGGAAGAAGGCAGATTTGACTACGGCCGACACCTGCATCTTCATAATCAGGCTTTCGTCAAAAATCACACCGAGGTTACATACTTGGCCAGAGGCAAGAATCGAGGCCCCCCCAAGATATAAACCTGAGGGTTTCCCAGTCCAAGCCCCCTGTTGTCCTCCCTCCGGGGTCCACAACCAACACCTCAGTTTTCCCTGAATTCAACCTAAGCCAACTAGCACTCATCCAATCCTGAATCTCCAGGAGGCAGTTGTTAAACATCATGATGGAATCCAACTCCTGATCAGGCATAAAAGATAGGTAGAGCTGAGAATCATCAGCATAACAATGAAAACTCAGCCCATACTGTCTTATAATGTCCCCCAATGGAAGCATATACACCGCGAATAACATAAGGAACAGCACCGACCCCTGTGGTACCCCACAGGGCAGCCAATGAGGGGCAGAGGTGTAAATTCCAGACACCACTCTCTGAGATCTGCCCTCCAAAAAAGATTGAAACCAGCTGTGGACTGCTCCCCTCAGACCACATAAAAACCGCACGTGGTTGAGCAATACCCCATGATCCATGGTGTCAAATGCTGCTGAGAGATCCAGGAGAACCAAGATGGAACGGGTCCTCTGATCTCTTGCCATCAGGACATCATTCAGTACCTGAACAAGAGCCGTCTCTGTACTATGCCTTTTCCTGAAGCCGGATTGGAGAGGGTCATAGATGTTGTGGTTGGACAAATGATCCTCCAGTTGCAGAGCTACCACCTTCTGAATAACCTTCCCTATAAAAGGAAGATTAGAGACTGGTCTATAATTTGCTGGGCAGTGGGGGTCAAGAGAGGGCTTTTTCAACAGGGGGCATACTACCACTTCCTTTAAGGGATCCGGAAAGATCCCTCTCTCTAATGACACCACCACTATCCCAGCCAGGACTGGGCTGATAACATCTACACACCCCACCACCAGGTGAGTAGGTCCTGGGTCCAACTGACAGTAGGTAGGTCACAGAGTCTGGATAATCCTCACTATATCTATTACTGCTGGTAGTCTAAAGGTAGACCAGTACAACTGGGCATTAGTACCACCCAATTGATCAGTGCAATGTCCAATAGAAGGACACTGGTGGATCTCATCCCTGATGGTGGATACCTTGTCAGCAAATAATTTTGCAAACTCCTCACGCTGTACCTATGATAATGCTCTACCAGTCTGGAGACAGACTGGATTACACAGTCTGTCCACCATCCGGAAGAGCTGGGATGGTCTATTCTGCAGCAATTTCCCTGGACAGGAACTCTGCCTTCTTATGGGAAATTGCTGATTGGTAGAATTTGTAATGTTCTAACAATTCAAGTCTATCCACCTCCAGTTGAGTTTTCCATCAGTGTCTTTCCAATCTTTGTCCCTTCCTCTTCCACTCACGGACCTCCCCATTAAACCAGGGAGCCCCTAACTGGAGAGTACGGGGACGAACACGAATTGGAGCAATGGCATCCAGGGCCTCAGTCACAGCCCTATTATAGGCTAAGACCAAAGGCCCTGGATCCATGCTATCCCTTGGAAAATCTGAGAAGTCCAGCTCTGTCATTATGCCTTCTGAGGCAACCCCTCTTAAGGGACGGAACTGTACCAACTCCCTGGGGGCAGGCCTATTTCGGGGGTCCGCAAATCTAAACCTCAGGGCATGATGGCCTGACCATCCAACTGGCTCCACCTCCACATCAGATATCTCCATCCCCAGATGGAACACCAAGTCCAATGTATGACCCCCTCATGGGTTGCAGAGGTAATTACTTGTGACAGGCCCAATGAGTCCATTAATTGGAGGAGGTTTTGACCAAATGCCGAGAGTTCATCATCGACCCATGCATTGAAATCCCCCAGAATTAACCATCTGGGAGATTCCAGTACCATATCGGTGATGAAGTCTGCAAACTCCTTCAGGAACTCCCTCTCATCCCCTGGTGGACGGTAGATAAGAAGGGTCCTGTAGCCTGCACCTGCACCCACTATGCATTCAAAGGAGTTGGTGTCACCAACTGGGACTTCCCCGAGATCCAGATCTTGTCTAAAACAGACTGCAACCTCCCTGCCCCTCCGGTCCACTCTCGGGTGGTGAATCATCAAGAACCCAGCCAGAATCACGGAGTCCAGCACAGGACTGGCATTTCCATCGAGCCAGGTCTTGGTAATGCAAGCCAAGTCGACTGAGGAAAAAAGATCCACAATCACTGCAGTCTTATTCCTAATCGACCTGGCATTGCTTAACACCTCCCGAAAGGGATGGAAATCCAAGGGTGATCGCACTTCCTGCATGACACACTCCAAGTCAGTGCCCTTGGATATGGGAACTAGGCAAGGAGGACCTCACTCCAGTACTCATTTCACCCCAGGGCATCTCCTGGGCCTCACTGCCCTTATCCGCTCTTTTCCCTCCCATCCCCCCCAGGAGTTCCAGGATACCTGTATCTTTTTGCATTTTGATCTCATAATGCCGAGGGTTTGACATCTAGCATAAACCTCCCCCGTAAATGGGGGTAATTCAAAGGGACAGAGATCCTGAAGTCTTGAGGGGGAGTACTGCCTAACCATTTTACTTTTACCCCAACACATGTTTTAAACCAATTTATTCACCCTCATACAAACAAAACCATCCCACCCCCAAGTTAAACAACCCTAAAGAGAAGAACAAAAAATAATAAAATAAAATGAGATAAAATACCCCCCTTAAAATATTAAAACAATTTCATACACAGAATTCAGATTTGCAATCCAGGATTTAAAGTCCAATCAGTTATTCCAACTGTAAATAAAAATAAAAATCCATTTTCTCTCTCACCTCCAATGTAAAAATAAATAAATAATTTTAAACTAAATTAAACCATATTCATACGTGAATTCCTTGGAGCCCTCACCTCCAATAGAAAAATGAAACCAAATAATAATTTCCACTAAACCAATCTCTTACATTGGTTATAATGATAAATAATAAACAGTAACCAAAACAAAAGTACTTTAAGTTGGAAAGTTTTCTCCAAGTCCTCTCACCACCAGGGAATACAGTTCTGTCCAGAGCAGCAGGATTTTAACGTCAGTTGTATTTTTGGAGCAGAATAAATCAGTGTAGGCAAATCAAGAAGGAAGGCGCGTCGATTTAAAAACAATTGGATCAGCTACCACATATAAATAGGCTATCTCCTTCCAGTTATCATAAAACAGCAATCTTGGGCAAAAAACCCACAAGATCAGGTAGCAGTCAGAGCCAAACCCAAAGGACACCAGTGCAGTGAATAAGTCGGGCATGCAGCACAATCTCAAAAGGGAACCATTCCCCCAATACACCAGAACTTACAGGCCCCCCGCCAAATCACCTGCGACCTGCAACTACAAACCCCAGGTGGCAGGCCACACGGACTGTCCCCCTAAGGGTTTTAGGAGAGTCCCTCCATGACTCCAACTCCTTGGAGCACACGGGAACAACTCCTGTTCAGTCGCAGGCAGACCGAAGTCGGTAACTGACCCTAGGCGCAAGGGAAGGTCCCAACCAATGCAACTCCCAGCCACACCACACTCCGATTTTAAAACTGGCTGCCCTTGAGTCACCAAAAGCTCCTTAATTCTGCACCCTGGAAAACTTTGGGTCTCCCCGTCAATTTTACCAAGTCCTAAAAACGCAGAAAAAGTCTTCAGTTACACAGAGGAGGTCTCCCCCTCTTCACAAGTATCCAGTCACACTAATTCTGATTCCAGTCAGGCTTCACAGTGGCACAGAATATTCCTACTCATGATACTGACTGAAAGTTCTTTTTTCTTCCCATCAACTCCTGTAAATTCAGGGCCGAGGATGACCACACAGAATCCAGTCAGGTAGCAGAAATCACTTCAGAAGAAAGAAAACATTTGTAGCTCCAAAACAACAATCCCAAACCTCCAACAGGGAAATCCAACACTGGGCTCCCAGACAAACTCTCCCTTAGAAGCATCAGAACTGCAAACACGGATCACAGAAGCACCAAACGACGGACCAAACCGGGAAAGTGGTGGAGCTGAGCGGTCACGTAAATGGCAGTCACATAGGTAAAATACAATAATGCGAACTTAAAGTAAACTAAAAGAAAAGTGCAAAAAAACAAGAAAATGAGCAAATGAGCAGTAACTCAATACAGAGCTCTTAACAGCTGGCTCAGTCTAGCTGCCATCTTGAAAGTCATCCAATCCCAAAAGGTGTAGGTAATGGTAGTCTAGTGTCCCCCCAGAACTGTACAATAATATAAATAATATCACTCCCCATTTCCCTGGTAGTCTAGTGCCCCCCCTGAATTGTACAATAATAGAAAACATATCGATTCCTATTACCTGGTAGTCTAGTGGTTCTCACCTCACTCACATGTTAGCTCACCCATCACCACTCCACTCATCTCACGTGATTGACAGAGTTTCCAGCGTTTAGTTATCACCGGAGTGTAGCAGCGCATTGCACAGATGCGCCAGAATTTTTTTTCTGAGCACATCTGTGAAGTAGCGCTAATACTGCACTCAGTCGGTGGCTGGTCATGGAGGTGAGAGGTGGGCTGTGCCAGTCACTGGCTGGAAATGGATGGGGGGTGCTGGGTGGACTGGCATGGCTGGGTGGGGGGCCACTAGACTACCATGGTAACGGGGATCATTATGTTTTCTATTATTGTACAGTTTGGGGGGGCACTAGACTACCAGGGAAATGGGGAGTGATATTTATAATATTGTACAGTTTAGGGAGGGCACTAGACTACCAGGGAAATGGGGGAGTTTGTTTTATTTTATTAGTGTACAGTTCAGGGGTGGGGGGCCACTAGATTACCAGGGATATGGGGAACATTTTGATTGTACCAATGTACTGTTCAGGGGGCACAAAACTACCAGGGATATGGGGAACATTTTTATTGTACCAATGTACAGTTTGGGGGAGGACACTAGACTACCAGGGAAACAGGGATCCTTCATTAATTTATGGTTGGGGGAGCACTGGACTACCAGGGCAGCTGACTTCTGCATATGCGGCGGGTGACCTGGAGGTCGGGCACGGGTGGGGGGTGCACTTGCAACCTGTGGCAGCGGGTTGCTACATGCTGGCCAGGTACGCCCTCTGTGCAGCATACCTGCCACATGTTGCAAGTCACAGGACTTTGCTGCGGAGACCCTGCCCCTTCTGCAGTAGGGTGCAGGGTCAATATCGCAGTTGTGGGTGGCGCGAGTTGTGTTCGTCGGCAACTTGTGCCACCCTTCTAGAATCAGACCCCACAACTTTAATAGGTAGGAACATAGACGGTTTGTGAAATGAAATAAAGTTCCTCTCCCCCCACTCACACACTTGTCTATGTGATTTTATATCTATTCAGGAACATGTTCAGTTTTTATTTGATCAAATTTGGTTTGTTTATTTAGATTTTCACCCACTGAAAAATAGCCTCATTTATGTTAGTTGCCTACTTTTCAAGAGGGTCCTTGGAAGACTGTTAAAACAGCAGAAATGTCAGTAGACTAGAGTAGCTCGGTTTTGTATCTGACAATCAGAAACAGAACAAAGGTACAGTTAATTATCAACATATAGCTTGTAAACAACATTTAAAAAGATTAAAAAAACCAAAAAACTAACAGAATACTTTTCCAACAGTTCTCCAAGGTGTATGCTACCCAGTCCAAATGGCAGGGAAGATTGGCTTGTAACACCAAAAGACTGTTCTCTCTCCATTTCCAACAAGGTGGAGGATAAACTGGGTAGCAGGTGCACCAAATGTGTGCCTTGCTCATATCCCATGAGCCTGAATATACAAAGAAATTGCACTACAGAAGCAGGGCAGTGTCCACTACTCATCCATTACTTATGGGGAGGAAGTGCATTCTCCTCCCCTCAGTCAGTTATTGAGGCTTAACTACTGTTTGTGCTAGACTGAAGTCCCTCCACCAGACTGGCTGAAATACCCTAGGTGTGGCCGGTCTCCAGAATTCAAGATGTGGTCAGGGTAGATGCACACTACCCACAGCAAAATTGGGAGTCTCCATTCTCCCCTCTTTCCTGTCACCCCCCGCCCTCAGGATCAGCATGCTGTCATATCACATGAGGGGTTTATGTGATAACGGTGAACGCCTAAAGGCGATTACCGTTATCACTCAGTCAGAGTGCCGAAAACATTTTTGGCACTTTGACAACCCTGGCGCCTCAGGACAACTTTGCCAGGACACTATTTTACTGCTTTCTGTGGGGGCTGCACCTCACACTCCCCTTCTGAGGGGCTTTGCCCCTGCACCACCCTACTTAGATTCTCAACTCCAGAGTGGCATGTCTGGGGATGAAAGCAAGGAAAGGTCTCGGGCCGGGCACACAAACTGCACCAGCGTCCGGACCCGAACCCGTACCTCTCCCACTGCATCCACCTCACCAACCCACAACACCATGATGCAGCCTCGCCAGCCATCAGAGCACCACCCCCTACAGCCTCCACCCCTCTCAGCCCATGCTTGCTGGTGTTTTGCTTCACCCTCCCACGTGCGTACACATAGTGACATCCTGTCACCCAATTTGCCCACAGCCTCATCCGGTCACCCAACCCTCCCCATCACCTTGAGGGATTGCGCTGGGAAGGAGTCGCCGTAATGGACGGTGCCCTTCCTCATGCGCCCACCTCATAGGTTACCCACATGAGGCATTACAGGTAGCAGGGATGGCTGAATTTTTTCATACTTGATGCTCCACCTTCTGGCTTAGAACGCTAAACATGCATAAGAGGCCGTATGGTCGAACACAGTTGTGTCTCTTCAGGCAAATGGCATCAACAAGTCAGGAATATGGCACACACATCACTAAGCCCTCATGGGCAGTCTTAGTTCACCACGTGTGGATAAAGATTTTTTATTTTTATTTATTTATTTGATAACCAGGTAAGTACACTAGTCCTAGGGACCATTTTCAGGCATGACCCTAGCCATTTAGATGGAACATAGGACACGAGTATTACAGCAACAATAACATTAAAATTGATACAGGGCAGTAAATATAGTTACACAGGCAAGTCATAACTGAGCAGTATACAGCATATATATAAACATGAGCATCAGCTGAATACATCAAAATTACAGGAGCCTCTTACAGTCGATGCAGTTAAATCATGGGACCAGGAAATTAGACAGTTACCTTGTGTTTGATTTTGGTAGCTTCAGGTTGCTGGGCTGACTAGGACTGGGCCTCTGTTTGTTTCTGCTGCAGTTGTGGAAGCTTCTAGCAGCTTGTAAGTTGGTGTGGCTGGATCATCAGCTGCTGTAAATATTTCAGGGGATTTTCTGTTAATTTCACTGCCTTTGTGTTTGATTTCAGTAGCTTCAGGTGGCTGGGCTGACCAGGGCTGGGCCTCCTTTTGTTTCTGCTGCAGTTGTGGAAGTGGGACAGACTGGACCAGCCCCTGCCTGGGAACTCCTTGGCTTATTGTTTTTTTTGGACACAGCCTGTGGGGTTAATCCCATCCACCCACCCAACAACCCACCCACTCCAAGGCTCTACCTTCATTTATAGGGTGAGTCCCATAGTGCCTTGCAACATCCTGCAACCACATGGGATGTTGCAAGCAAAACAAAACAAGAAATGGATGGAAGATAGCAGATAGCAATTAGGATGCATAAGCAGGCAGAAGAATGAGGAGGGTACTGTGAGTTCTTCTTTTTTCATCAGCACACAGCCTAAGGTGAAAATGTTTTTTCAGGTATGATTGAGGGGGGTCCTTCTTGCTTTAGGACTTAGGAGATAGACTGCATTTATTTTGGGGCAAGCTTTATTGGTTGGCTAATTTTTACATGAGGGTATGGTATCAGGGAGCTAGGGGAATCATGGGCAAAACTGGAAAATGTGGATGGGAGGGGTCATGGGGTGGGGTGGTGTGGGCATCCTTCTACTGAAAATGAGGGGGGATGCTGGTGGGCGAACAGTGGAATGGGAAAGGTGGTAGGCTGCAACAACTGAGAGTGGCAATCTTTCTGAAAATTGCATGGAGAGTTGGAGGGTGTTTGGTGTGCAGGCAATTAAGACAGCTTAGGAATGAGATCAGCTGTTTACAAACAGAGCTCAGGAGGGGACTGAGGGCTGTGGTAGAAGACAACTCAGCAGCTGGGGAGGGAAAGAGGGTAACAGTGGGGGAAGGACAGATCAAAGAAGGGGAAGGCGCAGGAATACAGTAGCAGATGGGGAAGCAGACAAGGGGTCCCGGCTCAGAGGACAAATGGGGGCAGGAAAGGGAAGAAATGGAGGATGGAAGGGAAGGAGGAATCTAACAGTTGCAGAGGCAGCAGAGGTGGGGTGGTGAGCAGAAGGAAGTAGGAAATAGGTGGTAGTGAAGGGGCATTGAAAAATCAGTTTGAAGTACTGGCGAGATTGGGGGATGTGATGGGGGAGTGCAGGATGTAGGAGCTGATGACAGACAAGGCGAGAATGTAACAGAAGGGGGATCAAGGAGTTGAGGGGGTATGGTGGGGGACAGATCGACTGAGGGGGTGGAGTGCAAGGGGGAGGAGAAGTATGAGAAAAGGGTAGGGATGCATCAAGGGGGAGGCAGGTGGAGCCCAGTGGAGAGGGGAGGTAAAATCAGAGGAAAAAGGGGAGAAGAACAATAGGCCATAGACAGGGGACATTACAACAGGAGTGGAAGGGGGAACAACTGTGCTGGAGGAGGTGGAGGAGGAATGGAGAGAAAGGAGACAGGATAAAGGAAGGACAAGGTGAGAAGAACATGAAAATGAGGGTGGGATCCTAGTGTTGGGAGACTCAATTCTGAAAGGGATCAAATGGGGAAGCAAGGAGTAGAGACATAGTCACATATGGGTGGAGGCCTTGTCAGGCATGACAGTGGAAAGGGTGGGTCAATCTGTTCTAAGAGGGGTAGGGGGAAACCTCACATAGTTCTGCATTTGGGAACAAAGAACCTGGTGGGAAATACGGTAGATGTAGTCCCGAGGAAGTTCAAGGAGCTGGGGCTGATTTGTGAGGAGGCAGGAAGATCAGTAACTTTCTTGGAAGTGCTTCCAGTACCCAAGGCGAGCACGGCAAGGAAGCCGAGAATAGAGGAATTTAACATGTGGTTAAGAGAATGGTGTCAGTCCAAAGGGTATGGGCTGGTGGGGGATGCTGAAGGACCTGGGAGGGGAAGGATCTCTATGCTAAGGACAGGCTACACTTGAGTGAGTAGGGAAGGTGGGTATTGAAACAGAAACTAGGGGAATACTTAGCAAACAAAGATAATTTAAACTAGAAGAGGGGGGTGGCAGGTGGGCAGAAGTCAGGCAGGATCCACAGGAAGGGAAGCTGAACAAGCTTACCCCCTCATACCAGCAGCAAGGGACTTAGGGAGAGGTCAGGACAGGATGCTAGAAAGGGACAGAAAGTAGGGAAATGGGGAAGGAAGTGGGGTGGAGGGTGGTAACCTTGAATGCTAGGAGTCTAGGGAACAAAACAGTGGAATTATATGCTCTCTTGACAGATGGGGAGGTGGACATGGTGGCCATCATCGAGACATGGGCCACCCATTACCATGACTGGGACCTGGCAGTACCAGGGTATAGGATATTTCTGAGGGACAGGGTAAAAGGGAAAGGAGGGGAGGGTGTCACTGTATGTTAGGAAGGGCTAAAGTGTGTCAGAGAGGAAGGGAAGGACAGCAGCATGGAGTCATTATGGGCGCAGCTCCAGGACTCCAAAAATAGGACCCTCAGGATGGGAATGGTATACAGGCCACCCTCTCAGACTGAGGAGTTAACGAGGGAACTAGCAGGGCAGATCAGAAGGAATTGTGGGAGGGGCAGCACAGTGATTGTAGGGGACTTCAACCTGCTGGGAGTGGATTGTGATACCCCAGCCACCATGAATAGGAGGGAGCAGGTACTTGTGGACACCTTTCAGGACAGCTTCCTATTGCAGATGGTCAATCAGCCAACCAGGTTAGGGAACACCCTAGACCTTGTGCTGGTGAATGGTGAGTTTGTGAGGGATCAGGGGGTGGAAGAACCACTGGTGGGAAGTGACCACCACTCGGTGTGGTTCATGATAAACATAGGGAAAGGGGGGAGTAGGAATGGGCACAAGGGTGTTAGACCTAAGAAGGTCTGACTTTGGGAGGATGAGGTAAATAGTACAAGGGTATCTGGCCAGGATCCATTCAAATATGGACACTAGCCAGAAGTGGGAGGTCATTAAACTTTGGGAATTGAAGAGGCGACCGCAACATGTACAAGGGTCCATAGTAAGAGGGCTAGGGCTAAGAAGCCTAGCTGGGTGAGCTGAGGGGTCATGGAAAATGTAAGGAAGAAAAGAGCTGGCTTTACAAGGTACAGAAAAACAGGGAGAGGTGAGGTCAGGGAGGAATACCTGAAGAAGTCGAGGGAGGTGATAGGGCAACCAAGACATCCAGGGAACTCAGGCTAGCACAGGGCATCAAAGAGGGGGAGAAGGACTTCTTCAGGTACATCAGGGAGAAAAGGAGTTATAAGGACTAGATAGTATGGATTAGGAGGGATGGAGGTGGGTGGAAACAGGGTCAGAACAGGCAGAAGCATTAAACAAGTACTTCTGCTCAGTGTTTTCTAAAGAGAAAGGGGGTCTTTACCCAAGGAGGGTGGGAGTGTGAGCATGGGGGGGGAGGGGACAGATGGGAAAATCCCAGTGGGCAGGGTACTGGAGGGCTTGAGGGCACTGAGGGTGGGCAAGGTGTCTGAACCAGATGGAATATACCCCAGAGTGCTAAAGGAGCTGGCAGAAGTCCTGGCAGAACCCTTGGCAGACCTGTTCAATGCCTCTCTGGACTCAGGGAGTGTACCTCAGGACTATAAGATGTAGCACATAGTACCTCTCCACAAGAGCAGCCACAAGGATGATCCAGGAAACTACAGACCAGTAAGCCTCACATCCATTGTGGGAAAGCTGATGGAGACAGTCCTGAAGGAGAGGCTGGTTTCCCTCATAAAGGATAATGGGCTGCAGCACAGCACACAGCATGGGTTTGTCTCAGGCAGATCCTGTCAGACCAACCTGGTGGAGTACTATGACTCGGTAACCCAATTAGACGGGGCATGCAGGCAATTAGACAGAGGGCATGCAGTAGATGTCCTGTGCCTGGAATTCATTAAGGCATTTGATTTGGTGCTGCATGGGAGGCTAGGAAGTACTCTGGAAGGTACAGAGGTGGGGGCAAAGATGGTAGGATGGGTAGTGAACTGACTGCAAGGGAGAGGGTGGTAGTGGTGGGAGGGGAGCTCTCATCTCTCAGGGCAGAGACAAGTGACGTGCCACAGGTCTCTGTACTGGGGCTGGTGTTGTTTGGGATCTTCATGGCACACACCTCAGTAGGCATCAAGAGCAAGATCAGTCTGTTTGCAAACGACACCAAGATGGGAGCAGTAGTGGATGATTTAGAAGGGTGGCAGGGGTTGCAAGATTATCTGGCAAAGTTGGAGGCCTGGTTGGACACTTGGCAGCTGGGGTTCAATGTCAAAGAAATGCAAGGTGCTACATTTCAGCACAAAAAAACAAGGAAGAGTTACCAGCTAGGGGGGATTCAACTAGCCAAGTTGGAAGAGAAGAAGGACCTGGGGTGATCATAATGGCAGCAATGAACAACTCAGCACAGTGTAGAAAGGCAGCTGCAAAGGCCAACAGGATGCTGGGTTTTATTGTCAGAGGCATATCCTCCAGGAGGGGAGAGGTGATCCTGTCACTATATAGGTCACTGGTTAGACCACACCTGGAGTACTGCCTGCAGTTCTGGTGACCGTACCTGAAGAAAGCCATTAGGTCACTAGAGGGAATGCAGAGCAGGGCAACAAAAATGATCCAGGGGCTAGGGGACTTACCCTAAAAGAGCAAGCTGAGTGAGCTGAACATATACTCCATGGAGGAGAGGAGGGATAGGGGGAACATGATTGAAACTTTCAAGCACATAAAGGGAATAAATAAGACAGGAACAGAGTGGCTTTTCAAATTAAGGAGAGGAGGGACACTCAAGGGCATGATCTGAGATTGGAAGGGGGAAGGTTCAAGAGGGAAATGAGGAGACACTTTATTATGGAGAGGGTGGTGCCTGGGTGGCACACATTGCCAGGGGAAGTGGTATCCTGTAGAACAGTGGGCTGCATCAAAAGGGGATGGGACAGGGCAAGGGAGAATGTCACTGGAGGGGGGACGGGAGAGAGGGGCAGCTGCAGTATAAGGGCTGCTGGCTGCAAAATTGAGCAGACTTGATAGACCATAAGGCCTTTATCTGCTGGCAATTTTGTGTGTTTGTATGTACCTGTCATACATACCCAAGCATTAAAAAAAACATCTGCAATGTGCTCCGTTTAGCAGTGCATCCAATCAGTAAGTGCTTTTTGAAGGTAGGAGGTGAGACAAGTAGCTGTAGCTTATCCAGAGCTCCATAGCTTAGGTGCAGCATAGGAGAAAGCTCTCTGACCCATTTCAGTGAGGTGCCTGGGACATTCTAGCAGGTGGCCTATTGAGGACCTTAATTTGCATCTATTACATTTAGGGTTTAGCAGACCTGGCAGTGGGGATTTGGTGCCCATATGCAGAGTTTTAAAGATAAAATTACTTAACAGCATGCCCTATGATCCAGAGGGGAGAGTCATCCCAGAGTCCGGTATAATTGGCAATGGTGTGTACAGAATGGGGCTTGGATGACAAATCTGCAGGCGTTGTTGTAAGCCATGTTCAAATGACTAAGGAGTTGAAGAGATGTAAGGGACATTATAGGGGAGCAGTATTCTAGAATGGGAAGGAGGTTTCCCCTTCCTACAGCAAGTCTGGCTTCAGGGGACATGAGGTGTCTGAGATGATAGCATACCCCTAAGCATTAATTGACCATTGTTACCGACAGACTTATGTGGGTAGTGAAGGTAAGAGCTGGATCTAGAGTGACACCCAGATATTTGAAGTCCATTACTTGTTCTAGGCAGGATCCATCCAGGGATATAATGTTTAGGGAATTTGGGAAGAGGGGCACTCAGAAAGCCTCTGTTTGGATCCAAACAGCATGAACTCAGTTTTCTTGGCATTAACAATGAGCCTATGCTGAGTGAACCAGTGGGCAGCTGCAGATAAATCACTATTCAGGGTGTGATTCATCTTGGAGAGGTTGTTTTCACTGCCGTATATGATCAGGTCACCAGCATACATAATGTCTTTGTTGATACATGGCTCTGAAAGTACTGGATTGACAAAAAGCGAGTACAGAAGGGGACCTAATATCGAACCTTGGGGGACTCCTGTGTGAACTTGGAAAGAACGGGACAATACACCCCCTATACGCACCATTTGGGTACTATTTGTCAGGTAACTATGGACCCAACTTGCAGTATTTGAGGGTAGAATAAAGCAGGCACTGATAGCTGACTGACCAGGTGAGTGTGTGGTGGGGGGGACATTTAAGTAGTTTATACTGGAAAATGTTTCATACTGCAGAACAAATTATACCTATATATTAACATTAGAATGTTTCTATCATACGAGTGGGCCTTTAATGGATGTTATTTGCAGTTTCTTTTGTAAGTTTAGAATTAGAGGCATGGCTAGGTCACACTCAACTTAAAAGAATAAGGAAAGTTATTAGTCCCAACCAGTCCTTGTCTTTCCATGAGCCTGCACCACTGCAGTTGTAAAAGCATGATTTTCAGTAGACCGAGAATCCCTTCCCAGCCACCCTTTGTGCTGGATTGTGTCCCAGTAGGTCTTGGCTGTGGTTGAATTTGGGACCTCGTTGGGTGTTCTTGCATCTGCCAAGTAACCTTCCAGATCTCTTGCTATGGTGGGGAAAACTATGGTGGAGTGCCCCCACCCAAGCTTCATCTGTTTCAGTGCTGGGATAGCTTCCTTGACAGTGTGGTGTCTTTGGTATGGAGTTCCAGAAAATCTTTCATGAGGCAGGAAGAACATGTAAAATGTAAGACTTTTTGATTTAAGGGTCTTTAGAATCTTAGGAATTTTAGCCCTATTAGTCTGGGCAGCAGGGATGTAGTTATGGTTGAGGAAGATCTACTTTTCTCCAAAACATACCTCTTCTTAATGCTCAGTCTTGATCCATTTTCTGCTTTTAAGCAAAGAGGCAGACAATTAAAGACCTGGGGTTAGCTTTAGGGTCTGTCAACTTCATTGTGAGAGCTCAGTGGGCCCTTTCAATGCATAGTAGTGCATTGTCCTGCTGCCGGCCTGTCAGCTCTGTGTGTACCCATTTGTACAGTTGCCTGTAATAATCTGGTGTCTGATAATTTATGAGTATGTGTACAACGTGTATAGTAATTACTGATTCTAATAGTAAAAAAGTAATGCTCATCCATGTGTTTTTTTATGTGTTGAGTCACTGAAGCTGTCTTTCTTTGTGCTGTCCTGTTACATAGAAAGCATGATTCATGCTGGGCAGGAAGCAGTTCAGTAACACATTTAGTAGAATCAGATTAAGCCAGTAACAGTTACACAGAGCAATGTGTGTGTGGTATTGTCAAATACTTATTTATTGGTGTTAGACTGAATTTTAAAGTAAGTCCGATATTTTCCTGCAATAGCAGTCCTCATGAACATGAGAAAGGTCAAGCATGTCATGAGTAGACTCTATTGGTTTCCGAATGCCAATGTTATTTCTAACAGATGCAATTTTTTAATCACTGAGGTTTCATTTCATGGCCTAATACTGCTAAACCTAATTCTGTTATTGTGTTGCTCGCACAAACATATTTTTGCCGTTTGTTTTACACTTTTGGAATTCAAAAGACAATCATTACATTTAAGACAAGTGTTACTGGCAAGCACTGTACCATTTTTTGTTGTCATCTGTAAACTGTGTGCCACAATGTGATGTTGAGCAAGTTACCAATAATGCTGCCAATTGTTCTAGTTACACAGTGCAGCCCCACACCTGGCTCAGCTCAAAGATCTTATCCCCACATCATCCAGAGAAATCTTGCACAATACCTGACACATCCTCCCAAAAAGTGTGGCGGTGATGATCTGGGGTTCATGTTTTTTTCCAGCAGAATCATCAGGAAGAGCCTGTAAGAAAGTTATATTTCATGTGGCTCAGCAAGAAATCCCAGTCTATGAGGACAGATTAGACTTTTTTCTGGCTCCTGCTGGTCTGTGATGGCTTATTCGACTCCTAGATACAGTAGTTATTTAGTTCTTGGGTTGAATTCCTATACTAGGCTAGTGAGTGAAATCAGCCTGAGAACTAAATCTCTATCTGGGACTTGAATCAGCGATCAACTGACCAGCAGGAACTAGAAGAAGTAGCTGAAAATCTGCTGGGAACAACTGTTCTAAGTGTGCCTTTGACAATGGTATTGAACCACTTGGAGGTAATAACATTGACCTTTATGAAATCAGAAGGGAGGTGAGGGAGGGAGGGGGAACCAGGTGGGGGTGAGTTAAGGCACAACCTCAGGTATAATTATTCAAAGGGTTGGAGGAGGTTATATAATGCTATTATTGGGCACTGGGGAATCAAACAATTCAAAAATCTGAGAGTTTAGGGCTGACTGGCAGTGGGATTAGGAACCCACGGTCGGTATGAGGATTCTTAATGATCAGGAAACAGTCATGCGACGATGGAAGTGGTACTCACTGATAATATTCTGGAGCACAATATTGACAGTGAGTATCCAGCCACATGCAGATATCAAGAGAGGAAATAACAGGAGGGTGGAAGTGAGCATAAGTAAATGCAAAGTGTGCACAGGAAGCTGTACTGTATTGTGCTGTAACCCCCCCCCCCTCCCCCCCTTTTTTAGTACCACTGTGGTGGCAGGGCTTGTCATTCATTTGTATGTTTGCAGTTTTACTCTTATTTACCAATTAATATTAAACTGTGTTGAAGAGAGTGATTGATGTCTGTGCTACTGTTTTGCCAGTTTCTATACAGTCGAGCTTTTACACCGATGCTAAAAGTTATAAATATGGAAACCATCTGTGACTGATCAACAATCACCAGTTACTGACTTTATTTTAATGTTGTCAGAAGATGAATTGGTAATTTTTACACACACTACAGATTTCAAGTGACTCTTTGAAATTCAAATTTACTTTGACAAAGTAATAAGTTAAGGAAATAAGTATATTTTTGTGTCACATGCACAGATGAAAATGATGGCAGTCTTACATGCATCTCCATTAAAACAGAAGAGTGGTCCACATCTAAGGTATAGCTGAACTCAAGCAGATGGGTACTACTTTATTTCAAATTATACAATGGGGTATGAAAATCCTGTAACCTCATTGGTCAAAACACATCACATGACTGTGATAAATCCTCCAGTATACCCACTGTAAAAGTTTTATGTAACTATAAAAACAAAAAAACAAGTTCAACATTATATAATAGCAATATACCATGACAGGGAGTGAGTATATGGGTGGATTTACCACTTCTGGTGTGGTTAAGTCATTCAGCTGCACCTCATGATCGAACCACATCAGGCGTGGTAAATCCACCAATATACCCACTCCCTGTCATGGTATATTGCTTAAATATACAATTACAGCTAAATGAACTGTATGCATGTCAAAATGCTGTAACATAAAAAAGAAACACACACAAAGAAATCCTGGTACAATAAAACTAAGTATTTCTCATTTCCCCCCCGATTCCCACTAGAGCACAATACATTCACTTGGTTTTAAACACCAAATTATAATGCCAGATTGAGTACAAGAGATGTTGCATATTGTCATTTGTTATCAGGACAAGAACAGATGAAGTAGTATAATGTACATCAGACAGTCTAAACTATTAAATAGGCAATGGATGGATAGATAGATAGATAGATAGATAGATAGGCAGGCAGACAGACTGATATATACAATAACACTTTCAATCTTGTGCTGTGCCGCATATGTATGAGGGAACCCTCATTTGCACAGGTGCAGCACAATATTGTGCACAATGGCATTATCAAGGGTGTGCCCCGCATATGTGCTCTTTGAATATGGGAATGCCCCTAACAGCTAGCGGTATTGCAGGCTAACGCAGTACAAACCCGGTTTGTGCCGTGCTAACCTTTGAAAAATGGGGCCCACAGTTTGTTACAGTCAATCTCAAAAATTATTCAACATAGTCACGAACATTTTTCCTAGTTAAAATACTAACAGTAGTTAATTTATTTTAAGTCAGGTCCAATGTTTCATTTACACTGTTTTCTAACAAACCACTCATCTGTAAACCTTTAGCGTTAGTATAGTTTGTTTTTAGCATTTAACATTTTTGTTTTTGTCTTACTTTTACTCAGAAAAAGCTTTGCATTTTTTCAGCTACAGTATATTTTCAAAACTGAAAAAAATGGTCCACACATGCTTGAACTTTAATATCTTTCAGCTTTGAAACTAAATACAATTTAGTTTTAAAACCCTTGAAAGGGACTTCCTTTGATCAAAACCTAATGAACTTGTAAGTTTAACAATTTAACTCTGACTTGTTTTTTCATTAGCCTTGAACAATAAATGACTGAATTTGGAGATTTTCTTTAACACGATTTCACTAATTAATACATTTTCAACTGTCAAACTGAGTTTCACCAAATTAAAAAAAATACCCCATAGGACTGATACAGCACGCTCAAAATGTCACAGTCCTAGTGTCTAAGACTGCCAAAATATAAGCTGTCAAACCCCCAGTTTTTTACACAAACCCTAACTTAGACCTAACACACAGGTGCTACCATAACTGTATAAAATATGCCTATCTGTCTGTCTTTCTGTCTATCTATTTATCTATCTAGTTTGTCTGTCTGTCTCTTTCCCTCTCTAGCTATTGGTGATATATCTTTATCTATATCTATATCTATATCTATATCTATATCTATATCTATATCTATATCTGTATATTAAGGCTGTGTAAGCACTTCTGTGTTAAACCCAAATGTTTGCACCTTAATAACTTTATCTCTGTTCAACTGATGCACCTGGAATTTGGAAAGCACAGCTTCTGTGCCAGGATCTTTTGATCCTGTAAATTTTATGTAAATTGGTTCGGGGAGGCAAAGCTACAGAGGGGCAAAATACACAAAAATCCAATTTTTTGAAAATTATAAGACCTTTTTTTGCCACCTGATAACTTAAAAAATATGAAGCTTTGAAACCTGAAACTCTCAGGTTTGATAGAGGTTGGTCCAAGGGATCTGGTCAGTAACATCGTGACCAAAAGCATTGTGTCCAAAAACAAAGCTGGGAATACATCGCAGCCTACAATGTAGGCTTGCAAAATCATTGCTTCCCCAAATGATGCAGGCAGCTGGCAGGCAGTATGAGGAATGAACCCCTGGTGGCCTGTGCATCCCTTAGCCCACCTGCTGCATCCCAGTCCCAGTAACAGAAGACCCATTAGTGATCCCCTGTGCAGCCCCCCCACCATCCCTGATCGTCGAGCTGTCCACCTGCACCACTGCCACAGTAGGCAGTACAGTGTGACATATCCCTGGTGTCTAGTGGACCCCCCATCCCCCCAGGCAGTCTTCCATCACCCCACTTGCACCCCCACCATGACCCATAATGGGCGACCAGCACAGCCCTCCACTCTTCACCATGGCTGGCCACTGGACTGAGTTGCAATGAATAAGCGCGCTCCCTGAGGGTATGCGCTCATTCATTGCATCTCGGTCAGGTAGCCAGCTGTGGCAGAGAGTGGAGGGCTGTGCTGGTCACCCATTAGGGGTCAGGGTGGGAGCAGGTAGGTGGGGAACTACCTAGGAGGGATCCACCAGACACCAGGGATATGTTGCACTGTACTGCCTACTGTGGCAGTGGTGCAGGTGGGCAGATCGGTGATCGGGGATGGCAGGGGGGTTGCATGGGGGATCACTAATGGGTCTTCTGTTGCTGGGACTGGGATGCAGCAGGTGGGCTAGGGGATCCACAGGCAAGCAGGGGTTCATTCCTTATACTGCCTGCTAGCTGCCTGCGGGATTTGGGGAAGCAATGCTTTTACACACCTACATTGTAGGCTGCGATGTATTCCCGACTTTGTTTTTGGCCACAGTTTTTTTGGTCATGCTTTTACTGACCAGATCCAGTCCAAGGTGTGAGCTTTTGTGGTTTTTAGGTCCCTCACTTCAGTAGTTTTTGAAATATTTAATAAAAATGTTCCATTTCTGAGCATGCGCAGTTTGAAAAATGAATGTTCTATTCATAACTGAATTGCTGCAAAGGCAGCAATTTGCAGTATACGACACAACTTTCTTTAATATATGACAGCTTTGTGCAACCACTGCTGCTTTCGCCACTCATAGGTCCGGGAGGGGACTACAGTCATTGTAACCCCACCAGCCTGACTGTGCCTTACACTGTGTCTGCACACCTGGAGGCCCCAATCCCCAGTGGCAGTGTATTTAATTATTTTTTATTTAGTTATTATTTTACTCTTCTACTGCCGGTTTGTACCTCCAGGAGGGCATCCCTAGCCCCATCCCCTGGCATCCACCAGCCGACGCTGACCTGACAGCAGGGCTTACCCCCTGGCAGGGTCAGTGGGGGTCTCAGACTCCCCCACTGAGGACCAGATTTGGTTGGCCAGTGCCGTGGCTAGCAGAGGGCAGAGCCTACAAGGTGCCCTCCATCATTCTGCATGGCAATGTGTTTTTCTGCTGTTCTCCCCAGGAGTTGGGGCCGTGCAATGTCGTCAGTGGAGGGGAGTGTGCACACGTCCACATGCACTCCCTCCAGACGTCTGGCCTGACTCCTCCCCAACTTGTGGTGTGGTGCCCTGTCCTCCAGCCTCCGCCACAGGTGAACAAGCGCTGACCATATAGAACCCCACTCCCCAGAGAAAGAGAGCAGTCCATTGGAGGCTCAATCCTTCTCCTCCCCTTCTGACCCCTGACAGCCCGTGCTCATTCCCAAACATGGGTCTCTGGCTTAGCGTGAGGTAAGACACCAGTGTCTCAGCCCTCAGCACCACTGGGCCGGGCTATTTATTTATTTTTAATTTTTTTAATTTTTTAAATTTTTTTTTTCTTCACTGCCAACATTGGGGGGCCCAATCCCCCTGTTGGCATTCCCCCAGCAGTGTTTAATAGTCCCTGCAAAGAAAAAACTGTCCCCTGACATCAATTGTTTTTAAATCTAAAAGAAAAAAAAAGTCTCTCGTTGTCCCCACTCACCCTCATCATGATCCTCCCCCTTGCACTGCACTATATGGCACAGCTAAGACATTTAATAAAGACATCTGTGTCATATAGTACTTGCACTATACGACACAGCTGTCGTTCATTAAAGACAGCTGTACCATATAGTGCAGTTAGGTGCTTAGGGGTAGTTGCCATTGGCACACTGTAGCCCCAATAGTCTGACAGCTAGTGACCTGTTTTCTGCACACCGGGAAGCCTACCCCAGTGTGCCCAAATTGCTTTTTTTATGGGTTTTCCAACACCAGGATGCCCACTACCGGTGTCAGATGCCCCCCCTTGCCAAGCCTGTATCCAATTGCCGACATTGGGGTGGCCAATCCCCGTGTTGGCATGCAACCTCCCATGCCCATGTGGCACACTGGGAGCCCATCCCAGTGTGTCCATATGTATTTTTGTAAAGAAAACCTGTTAAAATAAAGAAAACTGTCCCCCAATGTCTTTTTTCCTTTGTTTTACCTGAAAAAAAGAAAATGGTCCCTCATCCTCTCTGGCACCCCCTTCCCCATCCTGAACCACCCTCTGTGCACCCACCTCCCCTTACCCCCTCTTACCCCATACTTACCACTGGAAGTCTGGTGCTATCATCTTCTGTGGACCAGGACACATCTGCACTCTTCAAAGCCAAAGCGCAAACTGAGGAATATAGGTAAATGCTGTATAATGGTACTTAATGGGGTTTTCAACTTACTTTGATATCTTGGCCATTTCTTGGAATTTTTACCCCAAATTTTCAGCATGGTGTTCTTGGGACCCCTCCTCATGAACACTGTCACTGTTATCTCATTTCTCGATCCCAAAAGGTGATTTCATGGTTGCTGCACAGAATCACCTTTCAGGACCAATTAACAAAATGACAGTGCCACTATTCATGAGGTGGTGTAAGCGAAGAGACACAGTGTAGGCCTAGAGACATTCCAAATAACCCTTGTGATGCAAAAGGTGCAGTATCTCAGTAACCATAGGAACACTGGAAAAAACACCACCACAGTTGTAATCATGGCCTAGCAACCTGCACACATGCTTAACTGCATTTAGTGAAAAATCTTTATCTCTAACTGTTTTCAAGATGCAGATTTTTCGAGATATAACCACCAGAACGTACCATGACTGCCACAATGTTATCCTATGGGACATTTCTAAACTTCAAAATGTTATAATTATGGAACTGATATGAATTTTAGCACCAAACCAGCAAAAGACACATCTGTTGGGCAAGCCCTTCCTAACCTGCAAATTTCAGCCCAAACGTCCTAACCATTTATTTGTTATGAAGTCGCAAAGATTTTTTTTTTGGTAGTTTCGCAATTTGCAAAACTTTCACAAGATTTGCCATGAAAGCTTTTGCAAATTTGTGAAAGTAAATTTGCGAAACTTTCACAAATTTATGAAAGTTTCACAAACGTAATTCTGCAAATTTGCAACACTTCCAATGGCAAAATTGAAAAAACATATTTCTGATCATTATTTTTAAAAACTAATACAGGATCATGTTCCTCAGGCTTCGATTAGGTAAACACAACTGTTGGTGTTTACCATGGGACAATATTTTTTGAATTACAGCATTTTTTAGCTGTCGCTAATTGAAAACAAGATGGTGGCTGTGCAAAACTGTAAAACCCATTTGTGGCAATAAAACAGACTTTGATAAAAGCAAAATGCTTTCACATGGAACTTCTAATTTTTCCCATAGGCTGTTGTGGGAAACTTTAAACTTTAATAACTTTTTAACAGATTAATATTTGTTCACCAAACCTTTAAAAGGCATATTAGTGACCCAGACCCCATATACCCTAACACTTTCAGACCAGACATACAAAGCATTTTGGACATAGAGATGAGCAAAGAATTTGCACCTAAATGTTAAAGTTCACATTTTTTGGTGCTCCGCAGCTCTGCAGCTGCACATTTGACTGAAATGAAACTTGCCAGATCCAAAGATCTATGGTACCAGATGATGCATGTAAAAATTTCAGGCAAATCGGTCAAATGGTTGCAAAGTTATTAACGTGACAAATTTTGGCTTTAACATAGAAGTGGCCATGCAACCCTAACTATAGGACACTACTGTGTCCTAAGGTATATATATATATATTATGGTAGCACGGTAGTGCTACCATAGTTAGGGTTGAGTAGCCCTTTTAAAGTTAAATGGTGAAACTTTGCACCTTAATAACTTTGCCACCATTCAACAGATTTGCCTGAAATTTGGCAGGCACAGGGCGTAACCGGTCAGATATACGGCTGTGGAGTTATTAAGCAACATCTGTGAGTGCAATTATTTTTTTGTGTGCATTTTTTGCTCGCACCTACAGGTCACACAGTTTGTGTGACCAGTCCAAAAACTTCAGGGTACGTGCGGCTGGGGTCCTCAATGTGCCTTTTGAAGATTTCATGAAAAAATATTGAACGGTTCAAAAGTTATTCAAGGAATCACAGAAGGAGCAGGACAGAGAATTGTATCAGTTAAAGCAAAAGAAGGCTGGGAAGGCAGTCAGAACAGCAAAGGCCCGAACTGAGGAAAAGATAACCAACTCAGTTGAGAAGGGGGATAAAAACCTTTTTAGGTACATCAGGGAGCGAAGGAAGACTAAGGGAGGGATAGTGAGGCTTAATAAAGGGGAGGAGGTGGGCAGAGGGTGACTGTGAAAAGGCAGAGATACTAAACAAATATTTTTGCTCAGTATTTACAAATGAAGAGGGGGTGGTACCTAAAACAAACAATAGAAACACTCTGGATACAGAAGTTGATACCAGCCCATTTATAGAAGAAAGAGTTCTGAAAAAACTCTTAAAACTGAAGGTGAACAAAGCAGTGGGGCCTGATGGGATTCATCCCAGAATTCTAAAAGAACTAAGGGCAGAACTAGTGACACCACTGACTACCCTCTTTAACAAATCATGGGAGTATGGGGTGGTACCTGAGGACTGGAGGAGGGCAGATGTGATTCCCCTTCACAAAAGTGGGAGCAGGGCAGAAGCAGGAAACTACAGACCTGTTAGTTTAACCTCAGTGATAGAGAAAATGATGGAATCACTTCTGAAGGAAAGAATTGTTGAGTACCTAGAGGCCAGAGGGGCACAGGACCCAAGGCAGGATGGATTCACAGCAGGAAGGTCATGCCAGATGAATCTAATAGATTTCTTTGACTGGGTGACCAAAGTAGTAGATCAGAGAGGGGCTGTGGACATGGCCTACCTAGACTTAAGCATGGCATTTGACTCAGTCCCACACAAAAGATTAATATACAAGTTAGCCAGCATGGGAGTGGGTCCCAAGATGATAGCCTAGGTAAAGAATTGGTTGGAGAATAGGACACAGAGAGTAATAGTGAATGGAGTCTACTCTGAAGAAAGGGGGGTTACTAGTGGGGTGAAGCAGGGTTCAGTATTAGGACCGGTCCTCTTCAATGTCTTTGTAAGTGACATTGCAGAGGGACTGGAAGGAAAAGTATGTCTCTTTGCAGATGACACAAAGACCAGCAACAGAGTTGATGCACAAGGTGGGGTGGAAAGGATGAGAAGGGACTTGGCAAGGTTAGAGGAATGGTCAAATGTATGGCAGCTTAGATTTAATGCTAAGAAGTGCAAAGGTAATGCACCTGGGAAACAAAAACCCAGGAGAAGAGTACACAGTGGGGGGTGAGATACTAACAACAACAAAAATGGAAAGGGACCTGGGGGTAGTCATATCAGATGACTTAAAGGTGGGCAAGCAATGTGAGAGGGCAGTAAGGAGGGCTGGGGGGGATACTGGGATGCATAGGAGGAGGCATTACCAGTAGAAAACAAGAAGTTGTTATCTCTCTGTACAGACAGCTGGTGAGACCCCATCTGGAGTACTGTGTGCAGTTCTGGAGACCCAATCTCCGCAAGGACACAGACAAGATGGAAGCTGTCCAGAGAAGGGCAACTAAAATGGTGCAGTGTCTGCACTGGAAGACATATGAAAAGAGACTAAAGGAGCTTAATATGTATAGCCTCGAGGGAGGGGGGGGCATGATAGAAACTTTCAAGTACCTCAAGGGAATCAACAAAGTCCAAGAGGGTAGCATCTTTCAAAATCAGAGGTGTGCAAGAACAAGGGGGCACAATTTGAAGATAGAGGGGCAGCTCAGAGGTAATGTAAGGAAGTATTTTTTCACAGAGAGGGTTGTGGATGCATGGAACAGCCTTCCGGAGGAGGTTGTGGAGTCAAATACAGTGGTTGAATTCAAGCATGCATGGGACAGCCATAAGGCAATTCTAGGGGGGGGTAGAAAGAAGTAGGCTGCTGGTTAACTAGGATCCGCAGCTTATCCATTAGGTAGGGAAATGGGCAGACTGGGTGGGCCAAGCGCTCCTTATCTGCCGTCAAATTCTATGTTTCTATGTAAAAAACAAGTTCCCATTATAAGTCAATGGGAAAAGTTAACAAAAAGTTTGACACTTTCACAAATGCACTTTTTAGTGTCACAAATGGCCCTAGTAGTGTCACAAATCCACCATTTTTTTTTTCAGTTACTGATGGCGTTTAAAATTGGGACCCTCTAGGAACACAATTATTTTTATGTTCACCTAGTCAGACCCTCAGGATGCTAGCCATGTCTTTATTTTGGGGTTAAACACCCCAGAGATATGTTTTCCAAATTTCTGGGAAAAGTAGTGTCGCAAAGTAGTGTCGCACGTTCGACACTTTCGCAAAGTTTTGCGAAAGCTTTCACAAATCACGACACTACTTTTCCAGGCTATGGCAAAATGACAGGAATTCTTTGCCACGCTGCTGCAAAAGAACGGTTAGGTCTTTTGGGCTAAGATTTGGAGGCAAAGCAGCCAACATCTCTCAGATGTGCCTTTCGGTGGTTTGGTGAAAAAATATTGCACGGATGCAAAGTTACAGTACTCTGAAGTTGACATTTTTCCCATAAACTAAAATGGTGGCATCTGCTGCGCATTTCGGGGCTTGTATCTTGGAAACAGTGCAAGATACGGAATTTTCGTCATGACAAACCTAGCCAGTAAAGTCATGAATGATGTGAAATTTTAATTTTTTTTCTACGTCATACTGTTACTGAGATATTAGCAATTTAGTATTACAACTGCTCGTTTTCTGCTCCAAGGCCCATTATTATGCATACATTGTTTGTTTTCACTGTGTTTCTCAATGGAGCTTTTGGGGAAAAATAGGGTGTGCACTCTAGTAGTTGCCCTTCCGTTTCTGTTTGCATTTGTCTTTCATTTTGCGTCATCGTTGTTCTTTCCGTTACCATTTGCATTTCCAGTTGCGTTCCTATGCCCGTGCTCGATACGGTTTGCATTTCCATATGCACTTGCATTTCGGTTTCCTTTGCCGTTATTGTTGCTGTTACCATTACCATTTCTGTTTAGGAATGGAGTACCGTGACCATGCACATTATGGTTTGCGTTTCCATACGCGCTTGCATGTACGTTTGCTTTTCTGTTTCGTTTCACGTTATTGTTGCTGTCACAGTTATCATTTGCATTTACAACAGCGGTACCGTGACCGTTCGCATTACCAGTTGCATTTCTGTATGTGCTTGCGTCTCCATTTGTGTCACTTTTTGCTTTCGCGTCACTTTGCCCCTGTGTTTCTATTAATGCTTGCTTTACAATTTGTGTTTGCATCACCATGTAAGGAACCATTACTGCTTGTGTTTGCGTTGCTGTTACCATTACTATGTCACAAAAAATCACATGGTGGCTCCCAATACCAGATTCTATTCACCATTTCTAGTCCTCATTCTCAAAAGAGGGAAATTAGAGGCAAAAAAACTCCATTTAATGCATCAGTTAGGGTTGTTCCACAACGACAAAGCTAGGAAATTCGGTGTTAAGGTTGAAAGCCCCTTTGCACCCCCATCCTGCCTCCCCAACCGGCATCGTGGTGTGCATTGGGGTCGTCGGTCCTAACTCTCACCCCATTCTCCTATACTTCAGCTTCTTTACACATGTGATGGGGTGAGAGTTAGGGCCGAAGACCCCAACGCACACCCCGATGCCGGTTGGGGGGCAGGATGTGGGGTGCAAGGGAGGGACTTTCAAACCTAACACTGAATATGAATATATATATATATATATATATTGGTAGCACGGTAGTGCTACCATAGTTATTGTTCGGTAGCCTTTTTAAGGTTAAATGGTGACACTTTGCACCTTAGTGGCTGTATGGTGTGAGGTAGGAAATGCCCTCCATCCCCTCCCACCCCGTCCCTCGAGCATGTGCTGTTTTTTGAGTGAAGAGTCACAGGAAAAGAAGGCCCATAGACATTTATGGTGTACCTTTGTGGTTGTAGGGACACAAAAGTTAGGAAACTGTGGAGTTGTATGGCGTTAGCCAGGGAATGTCTCCCCCCCCCACACAGACACAGAGCAGGAACTGTATCTTGAGTGGATATCCAGAGGAAATAAACGGTATGAACATTAATGGTATAAATCACTGTTTCTAGGAGTACACAAGTTATGACAGTTAGGAGTTGTACGGTATCACTTAGGCAGTGTCCCCCCCCCCTTCCCCACCGCACATGAGGTACTCTATTGTGAGTGCATACTCTCAGGAAGAAAAGGCTATGGATATTCATGTTACAGCTTCCTGATTAACTAACACAGTAGTTGGAACAGTTAGTTGTTGCAAGACATCAGCTAGACAATCCCCCCCCAGGCCAAGTTGTGCATCCTGAGTGTAGAGTGATAGGGTAAGAAAGCCTATGGACCCATGGTAAAAGTGAGGGCATGAAGATAAACAGTACACCAGTTTTATTGCAGTACCGGACAAGTTTTGTGGTTGCAGGGACACAAAAGTTAGGACGGTTAGGAGTTGCATGGTGCCAGCCTGGCAATGCCTCTCCCTTCCAGAGATCAAGCATTGCATCCTGCATGGAGAGTGACAGGGAAAGAAAGGTCATGGGTGTAAACATTACAAGTACATGATTGTAGTAATACAGTACTTGGGACAGTTAGTTGTTGTACGGTGTCACATAAGCAATCTGCACTTGGGACACTTAGTTGTTGTACTTTGGCAGATAGGCAATGCCCCATTCAGCCCCCCAGCACATACTGAATCTTGAGTGTAGAGTAACAGGAAAACAAGGTACATAGCCATCAATGGTACACCTTTGTGGTTGTAGGGACACACAAGTTAGGAAACTGTAGACCTTCATGGCATCAGCCAGAGAATGCCCCCCCCACACACACACAGACACACAGTGCGAACTGTATCTGAGTGGATATCCAGAGGAAATAAACTATATGGACATTAATGGTATACATCCCTGTTTCTAGGAGTACACAAGTTATGACAGGAGTTGCATGGTGTCAGCCAGGAAATGTCCCTCCCCCCCAGCGCTGATGAGTTACTCTATTATGAGTGCAGACACTCAGGTAAATGGAGGGTATGGATATTTATGTTACAGCTTCATGATTGAATAAGACACAAGCTAGAAGAGTTGTTTCATGGGATGAGGTAGGCAATGCCCCCCTCTCCCCCAGTTGCATGGCATCAGCCAGGCAATGTCCCACCTCCCCCGTTTGTCACTGCACAGAGTGTTGGACGCCATCGGCCGGTGTCCTCGGGCCCAACCACCCAGCATAACACTCAACCTGTCAGGCATTATTCCTTTTGTTCACACTTTGATTGCAGGAGCACACAAGTTAGAAGACTTTTGGGGTGGATGGCGTTAGCCAAGCAATTTCCCACTCATGTAGTTGGGTACTGTATGATGAGTGGACAGACAGTGTTTACCTAACAACATGGATATCAGTATAATACTTTCTTTTTTGCAGCAAGAGTGAAGTTAGTATACTTAACAGTTGTATGATGGTACTGAGGTAGTGTCTTTGTGAACCACAGTCCTGTCACCCCCCCACACACATCAGGAACTATATCCTGAATTGAGACTCACAGATGAAAACATTCATGTTAATGATTTTACTATGTCATGCTAATATAGTCAGCATTGCAATAACTGTGCTAAATAGCTATCTTTTGAAAATTGCACAAAAATGCTCTGTTTAGTAATAAAATACAGTATGTATTTATAGCCACAACATTTTCAATAGAAAACAGAAATACAAATAAAATATGGACGCTTCATCTGCTGTAATATACAAAAATATACATTTTTAAAAATGAAAAAATAAGATTTATTTTTCTATGAAAATAAATGCTTTTATTGACATTTTTTCAATAGTTTGTTATTTAGAAAAATAAAGTATTTGTAAAAAATTTAATTACATTCATAAGAAAAAAACTTGATTTGAAAAGTTATGAAATATGTGTTATTAAAATAACAAAATACAACTATTTACAAAATTTACTATTATTGAGGGAGGTGTGTAGTTCACTGATTGAGGCAGCCCAGGCAGGAAGCTGGATTGATGTGGAGGCGCATAGGGAAGTGGAAGCTGTTATGCCAGGTTGAGGGGAGATACCGGAACATGGCTGTGGAGGCCATCCATCACTGGCCAGGGAGACTGGTTACGTTAACAGGTGAAGCAGTGCTGCTGTCCACACTGGCACCTGCTGCTGTGCCCACAGGCTCGAGCACAAGGTTGACTGTGGCTTGTGCCGCTAATAAGTCGAGGATTGTTTTGTGCTCTTGATGGAGCTGTTTAATTTCAGTTGTCAGACAGTCAACCTTGTGCTCAAGTCTACGAACACAGCGACAGTGCACAGTGTGCCGCTTTTTACGTGGCTGATCTGTGAAGAGGAAAAACAAACTATTACCATGTGACAATGACAAATATACTTTAGTGTTTTTGTTTTAACTGTGTTTCTCAATGGAGCTTTTGGGGGACACTTAGGACACTTATGAGCTGTATGGCATCAGCCAGGCAATGGCCCCCACCACCACCCCACCCATCTCCCCTCCACTGCAGACGAGGTATTCTATTGTGACTGGATACTCTGAGGGAAAGAAAGGTTAACAGCTACACGATTGTAGTAATACACTACTTTGTACACTTAGTGGTTGTATGGTGTGAGGTAGGCAATGCCCTCCATCACCTCCCACCGTTCCCCTCTTCGAGCACGTACTGTTTCATGAGTGGAGAGTTACAGGAAAAGAAAGGCCATGGACATTTATGGTGCACCTTTGTGGTTGTAGGGACACACAAGTTAAGAAACTGTGGAGTTGCATGGCATCAGCCAGGGAATGCCTTCTCCACCCCCCCATCACACAGACACAGAGCAGGAACTGTATCTTGAGTGCAGATCCACAGGAAATAAATGGTATGGACATTAGTGGCATGCATTCCTGTTTGTAGTAGGACAGAAGTTATGAGAGTTAGGGATTGTATGGTATCATCCAGCCAGTGTTCCCCCCCCATTGCACATGAGGTACTCTATTGTGAGTGCATACTCTCAGGAAGAAAAGGTTATGGATATTCATGTTACAGCTTCATGATAAACTAACACACAAGTTGGAATAGTTAGTTGTTGCATGTCATCAGCTAGGGAATGCCCCCCCCCACAGACCAGATTGTGCATCCTCTCCCCCTTCCCTCTGCACAGCACGTACTGATTCCTGAATGGAGAGTGACAGGAAAGCAAGGTACATAGACATTAATAGTGCACCTTTGTGGTTGTAGGGATATACAAGTTAGTAAAATGTGGACTTTCATGGCATTAGCCAGGGAATGCCCCCCCCACACACACACAGACACACAGTGGGAACTGTATCTTGAGTGGATATCCAGAGGAAATAAATGGTATGGACATTAATGGTATACATCTATGTTTGTAGGAGGACACAACTTATGACCGTTAGGAGTTGTGTGGCATCAGCTAGGCAATCTCCCTCCCCCCACACTGCACATGTGGTACTGTATTGTGAGTGTAGACCCTCAGGAAAATGGAGGGTATGGATCTTAATGTTACAGCTTCATGATTTAATAACACACAAGTTAGAACAGTTAATTATTACATGACATCAGCTAGGCAATGCCAACCCCCCCACCTAGGCAATGCCTCACCTTCCCCTTCCCCCTCCCCCGGACACATACTGTATCCTTAGTGGAGAGTCACAGGAAAAGAAGGGCCATAGCTATTAATGGTGCACTTTTGTGGGTGTAAGGACACACAAGTTAGGAAAGTGTGGACTTGCATGGCATCAGCCAGGGAATGCCCCACACCCTACACCTAGACATACATACAGCAGGAAGTGTATCTTGAGTGGATAGCTGCAGGGAATAAAGGATATGAACATTAATGGTATAGATCCCTGTTTGTAGGAGGACACACGTTATGGCACTTAGGGGTTGCATGGTATCAGCTAGGCAATGTCCCCTCCCCTTGTCCCTGCACAGGAGATACTGCACTGTGACTGCAGACTCACAGGTAAATAAAGGTAATGGATATTGATCAGGGACACTGGTTTACCAGGATTGAGAAAGGGCATATTCCATTTTGCACATTAAAAAAAACGGTATTGTCACCGCTGTCTGCTAAGCCAAAATCCGGTTTTACCGGTGTTTGGTTTTGTGTACTTTATTTAACAATTTTTAACTCTGCTAACATGCATTTTAGCAATTTCGACCTCCACTATTACACATCCTTCCATCCTTGTACCAATTTAAAGTTATTTTAGGTACAAGATGTGATGGCAGCAGCAACACTACAGCCCCGTCCCTAAGGTGTGATGGAAGCAGCGCCACGGCCCCATCCCTCTGGTGTGGACAGAAGCAGCAGCACTATGGCCCCCATCCCTAGGTGTGATGGCAGCAGTATTATGGTCATCATTCTCATGTGAGATGACAGTATCAGCACTATGGCCCCCATCCCTCAGGTGGAACAGCAGCAGGCCTACATTCCCTATCCACCAGTGGTGATGGCAGAAGCTTACAGCCCCCACCCTTCTGTGTGATGGCAGTAGCAACAATGCAGTACACATCCCTCTGGGGTGATGGCAGTAGTGACAGCACTATGATCCCTTTCAACACTCACACTCCACATGCACAAGCTACAAATGACTTGGCCTCTTTGCTTGTTGAACTCAGATGTGAATTAATCTGAACCATCACTGCTAAGGTGGACTACCTTTTTTTTCCTATCTATAATTTAACTGCCTGAATTGTATATCTGCCTGTGACACTGCTGACCAGGGTTAGGGAACAGACTTGGGTGTTGGAGGGCCAGCTGGTGGGTGAAGGCTTGAGTGTCCAACAACCACTCCCCTTCTCCTGAGAGGGAGGGTGGGTTCATGGCTCAGGATTTGCTGGTCCATGGTGGAGGCCAGAAGCACAACAACACGTCAGTCCTCAATGCAGGAGGAGTGTGATGGATGTAGGCTTGTGCATTGACATCATGTAGCCAGTCATGCTCCCAAGAAAATGGGAAAACACCCACTGGCCAACCGAAGGATGGCTGCTGGTCCCGCCATACACCAGACCCCAGACATGTGTCTGTTCTGACCCTGACATGCCCAGGATACACAGAATGCTTTTTGGGACAACTCTCCTCCCCTGGTAGCCTCCCACAGGGGTAGGTACCCTCTCAATGAAGGGTTACTTTGGGTTACCTGGTAGCACAGCAGTTAAGGTCAGTGGATAGTGGTTGGGACTCAGCAGTGGTGGTAGGGGGCCTTGGAAGGCCTGAAGGAGTGGCTGGCCAGGGGGTAGGAGAAGCAAAACAAAAAGGCTTGAATTTGCTTCTTTGAAATAAAGTGTTTTCACCTAAAAAATCCACAAGTGATTAGAGGAGGACCTTCAAATGGATTCATGCATCTCTCAGGCATGTGGATGCTTTTTTTCCTACTTGGTGTCCATGAAAAGGGTGTCTCCCAGTTTTCATGTCTTTGTTCAGATGTGAATTAAGCACTACTCTGCCCACCAGCATCATACAGCCCCTGGGGTCTTACCTTGTTAAGTACTCTTAAATACTTAACATTTGCTTTTTGTTGAAGCAGTCTATCAGAAAAATGTTGTTGTCACAGAGACAGAACCAGAAGGTAGGAGAAAAGGTGAAAATGACCCAATTCACCTAAATGGGGTGCTAACTGTGAAGTCTTTTCATAAGTAGTAAGGCAGTTTCTTCTTAAAGAACATACTTTCATTCAGACTAGTTTTCATTCAAACAACTGAGGATTTTGGATGGCCCTACTGATTATAAGCTTGAATAAGTTAGTCGGTAACAGTGATCCTACATTTATCAATCTACCATTTTCATTTGCACTTTTGTTCAACTTACTATTGTAGTCAGCATTACTGTCTGACAAAACATCATGTTGTGGGACCTGGGGGGCAACTTCTACTTGCATGTTGTTTCCTAGGGTGTCACCCCCCCCCAAAAAAAATGACAGAGTGGGCACTGTATTCTGACTGGAGACTGACAGGAAAACAAAGGTTATGGACTATACGGTACAGCTCTATCATTGAAGTACACACTAGCTGAAAGAGTTAGGAGTTGTATGGTATCAGTTAGGTAATACCCCTCCTCCTTCCCCACCCAGGCCAGATAGTGCATCCTGACTGGAGAGTCAGAGTTAAAGAAAGTACAGAGACAGTGACGGTGTACCTCTGTGGGTGCAGTTAGACACAGGTTAGAACAGTTAAGAGCTACATGGCATCAGACAGGCAGCCCCCACCCATCCCCCTTTGTGTCACTGCACTTGAGGTACTGAGTTGAGAGTGCATACTTAAGCAATAAGGCACAACAGGGTGTGGGTTATTGGGGGTTTACCCATGGCTTGTGTGGTGCGTCATGAGGCACAGCTGAGTGACTTAACCACACAAGAAGTGGGTAAATACCCAATAACTCACACCCTGGAGTGTGCTATAGTGATTATACAATGGACTCATGTGTGAAATGTGTTTAATTATGTTGTTTTATAAAATGCATTTCCTCAGCTGTGGGTAATGCAGGATTTACCCACAGTCATGTGACATGTTTTGACCAATGAGGTTCCAGGATTTTGACACACCATTTTATAATCTAAGTAAAACAACGGTTATGGACATCAACGTTACAGGTACATGATTGAATAAGACACAAGTTGGGACACTTAGTTGTTGCATGGCTTCAGGCAGGCAATGTCCCACCTCTCCTGACAAGGTTGTGCATACTAAGTGTACGGTGATAGGGAAAGAAAGTATGTAGAGATGAATTTTGTGTCTTCCTGGTTGTAAGAACACATAAATTAGGACAGTTAGTAGTTGCACGCAATCAGCCTGGCAATCCTCCTCCCTACCCCCTGTTCAAAAAAGACTTTATATGTTGACTGGAGACTTATGGTAAAAGTAAGGCCATGAATATAAAGAGTACACACTTTTATTGTATTAACACACAAGCTACATGACTTTGGGGTTGTGCACGGTGTTACCCAGGAATTTTCCAGTAACGTCTGGCAACTGTAGGCTAACTGGGCACACACTGTTAATTTAAGTTGATGGATATCAGTATAATATCAAGAGGAAACTTAGTACTCTTACCTGTGGTATGATACTACTCACGTACTGTCACCATGAGCCACCCCCCGCCACACACACAGGTATTATATCCTGACTTGAGAGTCAGATATGAAAACATTCATTTTAATGATTTTCTATGTAATGCTGACAAAGTCAGTATGGCAATACCTGTGCTAAATACTTACCTGTTGAAAATTGCACAACTAAAACTCTCTTTCGTGAGAAGATACTTAATTATTTTCTACATAATTCTTTCTCAGTAATTAGTACTGTGTCAGGTATTAGTACTTAGTTATACATTTAACACATGATGTGTCTTGAGTGGAGAACCACAGGAAAACTAGTGACATTTACAATTACAGAACAGCTTGCTGATTATAGAGGTACATATGCTTTCACAATTAGTACTTCTATGTGGTCAGCAAGGGTGTGTACTGTGATGATACACAAGGAGGTTCTGCTTTGACAGTATACAGTCTTAGCAAAACTAGTGCAGTACACAGCAATGTAACAGCAACTCAGTGGGTGCACAGCATCAAGAGTCTGATGGAGATCAAATTGTGAGAGTAAGTATTATTAGTAATTTCTTGTAGAATTTTCTTAACTTCTGACTCGACAATGATAACACTGTCAGAGTCTGAATGTTCAACCTCCACAGACTCTAGTTCGGCTGGTACTACCTCACTTTGTGGTGAGGGGGGCGCCTCTGACAATCTATGAATGAAAGATAGTAATGATTTTTGTTGAGTACGGTATATGTGTGTTCACTTATTTAAAAGACATTTCTTTGAGAAATTGTACTCTTGTCTGCCAGTTACGATACACCTAGATGAGGTGCTGTATACTGATTGAATAGATAAAAAAAAATTTAATGGATTGAAATGTAACAGCCAGATGATAGTGGTAACATACTAGCTATGATAGTTAACCCCCCACCTACACTGGGTTGTGCATCCTGAGATGATAGTTACAGTAAGCAAAGGTTACTAAAATAGATGGTGCAGGTGAGTGATTTTAGTAACACTCTATTTAGGACAGTTAGGATTTGCATGGTGTTACTTAGTAAATAGTGGGACCCCTCCACACCCCTAATACTGCTTGTCAGATAGTGCATTGTGAGTGGGCAGTCACAAGAAAAAAAAAAGTCAACAGTATTGATGGTTAACCTTTGTGGTTTCAGTGGCTGTATAGAAGTTAGGAGTGATTTGGTGTCAGCCAGGTAATGTACCAACCTGTGGCTCGGGCAGTGCATCAATAGTGGAGAACTGCAGGGAAATGACTATTATGGAAATAACATTTTACATTCCAATGATTGCAGTGACAGATTGTTATGGAGACTAATAAGTTGAACGGTGTGAAATACGCAATGCCCTCCTCCTCATGGAACAGGTACTGTATCTCAAGTATGTAGTAACAGACAAAAAAAGGTAATGCATATAAAAGGAACAGTCCATAACACCAGTAACACACTAGTTGGGATAGTGAGGAGTTGCTTGGTGACAGGTAGGCTATAACCCCTCAAAAAGAAAAACAGGTAATGCACTCTGTGTAACCACTCAGAGTCAAACAAAGGATATGAATATAAACAGTACAGTTATATCATTTAAGTAACACACGAGTTTGGGACAGTAACAATTTGTACAGTGTCAGTGACTCATTGCTTCCACCCCCCGCCACACACCCCCATGAGAAGGTATTGTATCCTGAGAGGAGTCGCACAGACAAAGAATGTTAATAAATATTCATTATACAGCTGCATGATTCTTGTTGATCGGAACATGAGGAAGTTAGGAGTTGCATGGTGTCATCTACTTAATGCCATCTGTTGCAGGACAGGTCAGACAGTGCATTGTGAGTAGAGAGTCTCAGGAGAAAAACATGCATACAGATCAGCAGTTAAAGTTTTTGTATTGCAGGGTTACATGACTTAAGAGTTTGACAGTGGCAGTCAGACAATGCTCCCACTCTGCTGACAGAAGAGGTTGTGCATCCTGAGTGCAGACTGATTGTAATACTAAGGGAATGGATATCAATATAATATCAGCTTGATTTTAGGGAGATACAAGTTATGATACTTAGGAGTTGATGGTATCAGCAAGTCAATACCCCACCAACACCAGGAAGTGCAGCTTTAATGTACAGCCATTCTTACAGTCAGGCAATGTATGGAAATGGAGCATCACCGTGATTGGAGTCATACACAAATGGGCATAATTTCTAATAGTGTGGATTACAACAAAACATTGTATTGTGGGAATAGCAGCCTTGAAGCTGTCTGGTGTGGTGGTATCATGAGACACCTCAGGTAGTAGATGTCATGAGGCTGTGGTCTTGTACCTCACTGCCTGAGGTGTTATCTTATTTAAGCAATAAGGCATGACCAAGGGTTATGTTAATGGTCTGTTAATCACCTTCTAGGGGTATACTGTGGCACGAGGTAAGCTGAGTGCCACATGCCCCTAGAGGGTGATTAACTGAGCATTAACATAATACCTGTGGGTGCCTTATTGCTATTATGATAAAAAATGTTTTTAAACAGTGTTAAACCTTGTTCAGCATATGGATAAGCTCTACATGTATGTTAATAAAAGATTAACATAAGGCTGTTAGAATATTTGCAGCCAATTAGAAGCTCCATTTCTCAGACCCTTTTTATAATTAACACAACAGTGAGCTTCTTTTTCATTACTGGAAAAGAAAATGTTATGCTGAGTAACAGATACTTTCTTTACTCACAGTGTGTTAGGCGCTCCCCCGCAGCAGGCTTCCCAGCAGCCTCCCACATCTCATGAGCGAGGTAGTACCAGCAAACATCATTGTCCGGTATCTCTTTTCTGTTCTTGAGTGTGTAAAAAAGCTGGCACAACAGCTTCCACTTCCTCTTGCACATCGCGGGATTCTTATTTTTCATTTTTAGGACAAGCTGCAAGAAGTCGTAGATGTGCCTCTACATTGAATCTAGCTTCCTGTTGGTGCTTCTCATCAGGATGCGGGCATTCCCTCTGGCCTGGGCTGCCTCAGCCAGGCAGTACACCTCCCTTGAGCCCCAGAATCTCATAGCTGTTTTTTGACTCATTTAAAGCTGTTATAAATAGAGACAAAACAGTATGTTACTGCAATGTATTGTGACATTCACATTTTTTCTCCTGTGTATACATTTTATACTAAGGATGCACAGAGAGGTAAATCTTTGTGATTCTATAGTTATTATAAGACACAATGTTCATGGGTAGACTAATCGTTAGATAATATGACATTGACAACAGAGTACTGTCTTCGTAATTCTATGTTTCAGTGTGTCTTAGATGTATACTGAGACAACATAGCAATATTTTTATACTACAGTGTATTAACTATGGCTGTATGCATGCCACAATTATGAAGATCTGCATGAATCTGAATTTGTGTAGTGGTGTAACAGTGAAATAGCATGGCTTTTGCTTTATTTGTGTTATCTGTGCAGCTTTTCTATTTTTTGACCAAGTTATTTGGCTCTTAAAAGAGCCTTTTTTTCAGTTGTATCTGCTGTAAAAGTCTGATATTTTTAGAGGACTGTGAGGATCCCAATCTCAAAGGTCACCCAGGAAAAGGATATTGCCAGCATAATGAGAAGTGCACACCGTCTGGTAGGTATAGCCAATCTTTACTATATTTAATTTCAGGGTGATGTATGGTGTGCTTCTCAGCAATGCGCAGATATCTGGATATTTGGATGTTTGCCTTTCTGCATGCTCTGTCAAGTAGGTACATGTGCTGTTCTGCTTGCCAGACTCTATGCTCTGTAATATCAGAAAAAAATTATCTTACAGGCAGGTAACATACCCATAATAGAAACAAGGTCCAGTTTTGCTTCTGTCACTAAATCTACCCATTGTTTGGTGCCCAAATAATTTCCTCCAAGATGAATCAGCAGTATGTCTGGCTGAGCTTGAGTCCTCAGAAGTCTGTGCATTGTTGGCATGAGATGCTCCCACCTCATGGCACCCGTGCCAAACCACTTTATAGAGCAATTTGGAAGCTGCAGGTATTTGCCAAAATCACTCCTCTGATCATACTCTGAAGCACACCTTACTATGCTGCTGCCCACTACCCACAAAGTCCATTTTCTGTTTTCTGCCATTCTGAGTTTTTAAGCTGAGAAGTGGACAGAGAGCTACCAAAAAAAATCAGTGTTTGTCCTGCAGTGTCTAGTCACTACTGAACATGAAACTGAAATGTCCTTCTCTCCTTCAACATTGCTTTGGGGGGCTGCCCAAAAACACAGTGATTTTAAAAGTTATTGGTTGATGCTTTCTGATGACTAACCAATAGACTGCATGCACTGACTGTGACTACACTTAATGGCTGTAGCTGCTGTCAACCAGAAATGCTGAAATATTTCTTAGTGGGAAAATACTACATTTTAATAGGCTACTTCAAATAATCACAGCTACACAGAGGCATGTGATTGGTTGCCTCTTGTGTTATGATACACATGCTGCTTGCTTTGTGCCTTCATTTGCAGCGCTATCTGTGCTATTAAGTACTGCTTGACACCCTGACTTTAAACAGTTATAACTTCTTTTTACAGCATAATAGGTTATTTAGATCATCATAGTGAAATAGAGCAGTAAAAACATTTTGTTCAATACTATTTTTGTTCTGCTAACAGTTTTTATAATGCTAGAAAAATTGTATATACAATGTAATGTACTTACACAGTGTAAAGCAGGCTCTCACCTTTTTGCTAAGATGGCTGCTATGTCTTTCTTCTCCACTCTTCAGCACTTGTGATTGGTTGCCTGATATGGCCTGATCAATGTGACACTGCATTGATGGCAGCATCTGTCAGTCAAATAGGAAGCAGTCTGTGATTGGCTGAGTCTTAAAGGGGGTGTTTTACAAAGTCTTTTTGCAACACTTTTGTGCTCATGACAGTATTATTCGACACTTTCATGCCTTCGACACTACTTTTGTGACACTACATTCGACACTTTCGTACTATCGACATTAAATTTTGCAACACTTTCATGTGCACGACACCATATTTTGTGAAAATGTCACAGGTTCGACACTACTTTTTAAACTTTTGTTAAAAACAGTATTTTGTAGGAAAAAACTACTGTGGATGCTTTACATTATGCTAATACTTCAATTTTGACATTTTTAGATATGTCTTCTGATATTATTAGTCAGTTTATGTTCTGCGACATTTGAAAAGGTTGTATATAGGTTTAGTGGTGTTTAGTTATTAGAGTAATAATGTTTGCAATCTTTTGTAGACAGTGCTATCTACTGTTCTGATATGAGACATGGATACTGAGTGTCAATATGTAATGTCAGGACAAAAAAAACAGATCAACACTAAAATTTTGTTTTTTTCTATTTATTATACAGGTGTCTGATACTTCTGTAAGATTGGTGCAGACTACTGTGAATTTACAGACAGGGAAGATGCCCTTTAAACAGAGATGAACCTCTATGCAGTGATGAAACAGGTATCATAGTACTTCACTGTTGCTTAAGAGTGATCTGAAACCTACTTATGGTAGTTTAAGATGTAAAATGATTCAGCGTTCCACTCAAGGAATGACTTCACAGGTTGCTCACTCCGCAGAAAAAGTACATACTTGCTCAACTGCAAGGAAAAAATGTGTAACTGAACAACAGTTGTGCAAACCTCTGAGATGAAACACTCATGTGGCAAAGGCAAGCATAAATAAACGTACTAAGCGGCAACATAAATTCGTAGCTGCTGATGCTTATTTGAGGAAGCAAAAGTATTTTCGATCACTAGCTTGTAAAGCTAAGATTGACAGACTTATTGCTGCTGTGATGAGACATGAGTGCAAAAAAACAAAGAGTCATCTCTTTTTGATGACATTGAATCTCAAAGTACGTATATTTGTTAATAGAGCACTATTTGTTCTTCAACGTTTGCAGTGTAAGACGTCACATGTACTTGAGCAGTTCAGGAAAGTTGTGTATGACATAAAGATGAGGCTACAACGGTATCCTGTCTTGAACCCGCACAATTTCTGTGATGATTTCATAGGTTGGTGGCTGCACACACAGCACTCAGAGGAGTATTTCTGGGAGGAGTCATATTAATCACAGAAAAAGGACAACAACTTGTGCATAGATGAATCCGGTAAACATAGAAACATAGAATTTGACAGCAGATAAGGACCGCTTGGCCCACCCAGTCTGCCCATTTTCCTACCTAATGGATAAGCTGCAAATCCTAGTTAACCAGCAGCCTACTTCTTCCTACCCCCACCCCCTAGAATTGCCTTATGACTGTCCCATGCATGCTTGAATTCCACCACTGTTTTTGACTCCACAACCTCCTCCAGAAGGCCGTTCCATGCATCCATAACCTCTCTGTGAAAAAATACTTCCTTAAATTACCTCTGAGCCGCCCCTCTTCAAATTGTGCCCTTGTTCTTGCACACCTCTTTTTTTGAAAGATGCTACCCTCTTGGACTTTGTTGATTCCCTTGAGGTACTTGAAAGTTTCTATCATGTCCCCCCTCTCCCTCCTTTCCTCAGGCTATATATATTAAGCTCCTTAAGTCTCTCTTCATATGTCTTCTGGTGCAGACCCTGCACCATTTTAGTGCTCCTCCTCTGGGCAGCTTCCATCCTGTCTATGTCTTTATGGAGATTGGGTCTCCAGAACTGCACGCAGTACTCCAGATGAGGTCTCACCAGCTGTCTGTACAGAGGATAATAACTTCCTGTTTTCTACTGGTGATGCGTCTCTCCCATGCATCCCAGTATCCCCCAGCCTTCCTTGCTGCCCTCTCACATTGCTTGCCCACCTTTAGGTCATCTGATATGACTACCCCAGGTCCCTTTCCATTTTGTTGTTGTTAGTATCTCACCCCCATTGTGTACTCCTCCCTGGGTTTTGTTTCCCAGGTGCATTACCTTGCACTTCTTAGCATTGAATCTAAGCTGCCATACATTTGACCATTCCTCTAACCTTGCCAAGTCCCTTCTCATCCTTTCCACCCCACCTTGTGCATCAACTCTGTTGCAGATCTTTGTGTCATCTGCAAAGAGACATACTTTTCCTTCCAGTCCCTCTGCAATGTCGCTATGTAATGTGTTGAGTGTGTGTGATAACACTACAATGGAGTCAGATGATGAGTGTGAGGCAACTACTCAGCCTTGTAAGTGTCACTGTCTCTCATGGACGTGTGATGTGACTTGCAACTGAAGGCAATCGTCATTTGACAAAGTAGAGCACTTTATCAACCAGTTTGTCACTACTGATTGTAAAGACAGACATAAACTGTTTGAGAGTATACAGGTGTAGTCACAGACATTGCCAGCTATTTCATGAAATTTCTGAAGAGTTTCTCTCTGCTGCCCCTACTATGGAAATGCAGAAAGCACGAGATATTTCTGGAAATATCACAGAAATATCGGGAAATAGCTGGCAGCATCTGTGGCTGCTACTGTAGACCTTTGTGAGATCCATCCACATACTGGACTTATGGATCACTCGCTTGCATGTCCAGATAGTGGTGTTTGCGACAGTGTCTTTCACCACATGCAGATGCAGGGAGTGCATCAATCAGGCATGCGGAACTTTGTGTACAGGGTCTATGAGGTTCGATGAGTTGTCACTCAGTTCACTCGTCTGAATGAGTTACTGCAGTCTGGTGACATGCATGGTGCCATGACATTTTTGAAACAGCTGCGACGGGTCAGCAGTGTGACAGATTCTGTGACTGATCAGTCATCAATTCCTGATGGAAATTCTGTGTCTGATCTTAGAACGTGATATTCTCAAGCAGTTTGAGAAATCAATTGCCAAATCTGAGTTGGCAAAGACAGAAAAATTTGACTGTGTATGTGTGTCATGTGATCGGCTCTGTTACAAGAAACAAACTGTCACAGTCAACCTGGAAACCTTGTCAGTGTACAATGATATGTGGTTTCGACTATCGGCATTTCTGCTGTTAAAGTGTGGCTTTCAGTTAGACCCAATCATTGTGATGTGCAAGCACTGTTTCTCCAAAGTGAAGGCTAACATTCTGCCACCAAGGTCAGTCTTGAACAATATGGAGGCACATGTTACGCCAGATGAGATTGCCACACTGAATATGTTTGAAAAGATTCTTATTCAGTCTATGAAACCATTTCAAATTATTCTACGTCTTAACACAAAGACATGGAACATTCCACAAAAATAACTCATTAGATCTCTTAAGGGTTCTGTTATGTATCTTCCACTTCCTCTGCAGGAAAATGTGGAGGCGATCTCCATTGAGAACACTTTGGTGATTCTTGTTAATGGTGTTCCAACTAAGTCACAAGTCATTTGGCAGAATGTTGTCAATGTAGAGAAGGTGAAGCTTGCTCTCACTTATTTAAAGAGCAACAATCCCTTTTATGCAGACTTTGATATTGATTGCATGACCACTGTGCCTGTTGAACATGATCTGTTGGAAACCACAAAACCAATGATTGAGAAGGTCAATGTGCAGACAAACAATAATGTGTATGAACAGTACACAATTCACCCACTGCATGACAGAGATCCAGTAGGGGACAACATTGATCTTTATCAAATGAAACAGGTGGAAGGTGAGCCTGTTAGCATTTGGTAGACAACATTGGAAGCAAGCTTTTTCCCAGATTTATTCCCAAAAGGGTCAGGTGGATGCCTAGATGAAAGAGAAGTGTGTGTACAGGGCGTTGAGTACTGTACTAGCCATGTGCTCAGTAAGGATGGCAAATTCAGATGCAACATACAGTACCTATTTCATCTCCTGTGGGAGAGTGAGTTTAGCATACTGTCTGTGTCTATTGAGCATACTATTCATCTCACAACTCCACTTGATGGAATAACAGTTGCACAGTTCCTGGAGAAACTAAAGCAGAAGGATGAAAATGTGCAAGTGAATTTGTCTTCCATTCTGTCAAGTCTACATGGCACCAAAGAATACTGGTATCGCAGACACTCTGAGATGATGACCATGATGCAACAGTATGGTCCAGCCACATGGTTTGTCACACTCAGTTGTGCTGAGTATGCCTGGGATGAGGTCATAGAACTGCTGAAGTGGGCAAATTGTGATGTAGAGGGCATTTCTTCAATGACTCTCGGAGAAATGTGCTCACTTGACCCTGTGTCTGTGACAAGGAATTTCCACAAGCAATTTCATGACATTCTCACTTTCATTTTGTCAAAGGAGAATCCGCCTCTTGGTATTGTGGAGCATTACTTCTGGAGGATGGAGTATCAGGCATGAGGCGCTCCTCATATTCACATGTTACTGTGGATTAAGGATGCCCCATGCATAGGTGAACATGAAGCAGCACAAGTGCCAGCGTTCATTAAGCAGTGCATCACTTGCCACATTCCAGACAAGTATGACAGTCCTACACTGTGGAAGTTGGTGCAGAAGTTTCAATGCCATATTTGTGTGAAATACTGCTGCTGGGTAGTGAAGAACAAATCTGATTGGTTCACAAGATGCTGTTTCTGATTCCCTAGATGTGTCTGTCAGGATGGTTGCATGAATGAACTTTTTTCAGCTATGCAACACCACTTGAAGGCAAAATCAACCAAGAGGGTTTATGAGTTACCCAGAGAAGAGAATGAGGTGTACATGAATGACTACAACCCTACTCTTCTTCTAATGTCAAGCAAACATACAGTAGATGTTCAGTTTGTGGCTGACAACTCACTGGCTCTGGTTCGGTACGTCACTTCGTATATAAGAAAACATGAACAGACTAGCTTGCAAGATCTTTGGGAATATATTGCTACTTCAAGCAAGTCACTGACATCTCAGTTGTGGTCACTGGGGTTAAAGATCCTATCACACAGAAAATGTGGTGCTTATGAGGCCGGCAATCGCTTGATTGGTGCACATTTGTACGGCAAATCTGATGCTGTGCGCTTTCTCAGTGTAAACTACAAAGAGAAGTGAAAATGTGTACTTATTCCTCATGCTGAGATTGAGGAACTGGCTCTCAAGAGACCCTCTTCAAGACATATCTTGAAGAATAACCTCACTGACATGTACTAGCCCTGTAGACACAAAGACATGGATCAAATGTGTTTATTTGGGGTGGCTAAATGGTATGACTACAAGATGGATGTCTCACCTGATTGTACACATGACATTTACAAGGTCAAAGGGGTGGACGGCTGTCTCATTAAGAGACATAAGCCTTGGCTCATTGATCACTGTAAGTTACATCTAGGCACAGCTGAGAGCAGAGAGCATTACTACTTTGCTCTCCTATTTCTATTTAGACCCTGGAGGAATTAATCTGAATTAAAAGGTGACTGTGATACATTTGAGGAAGAATTCAATCACAGTTATGAGACATTCAAAAGTGAATACTCAGACACAAATATACAGAGGCTAGACTGAGAAGGAGCAACTTGAGAAGGCACAGAAACAACTTGAAGAGGACACTCCTGTCAGTTCACAGGACAATCTTGATCCAGAAGGACAAGGTATCCTTGGAGAACCTCTGCCTCTGAATGCCACAGAAATACTCATGTCGGAAGTGGAAAGTGCTATGGAACATGGCACACATTGCAGTGTTGACCCAGCTAGTTGAGAGAGAGACTCAATGACCAGAAATGTGTGGTTCACCCTGAGGTCACTGATGCTGTCTGGCATGGAATACTACATGAACATAAGAAATGTGACTGTCTTGACTACAAGCCACTTCTGATGTTTGTTAGTGGCTCAGCCGGCACAGGGAAGAGTTTCCTTCGAGGCCATAATGTTAGAAATACAGAACCTGACAGGGTCATCAATGTCTGTTGCTGTTAGTGCTCCCACTGGACTGGCTGTATACAACATTGGTGGAATTATGTTACATCATCTCTTCATGTTGCCAGTGGAGCATAGCAAAGCAGGAGAGTATCATAAGCTGTCATTTGAGGTTGCATCTCAGCTTCATTCTATGTTTAATAAGATGAAGTTACTCATCATTGATGAGATTAGTATGGTCTCCAATGCAATGGTTGCCTGTATACACCTACGTCTACAGGAGATCTTGGGGACTGACTATGGAGATGCATTTGGTGGTAAAAGCATTTTTGTATTTGGAGACCTCTTACAGCTTGCACCAGTTAATGCAGAACGTGTCTTTGCAGCTCTGACTGTCAAGCAGGCTAAGAATACACTAGGCTGCATTGGAGGTTTTAACCTGTGGGAGTTATTAACCTATGTTGAGCTGTATCAGAACATGTGGCAAAGTGGTGATCTGGCTTACAAGGCACTGTTGGATCAAGCTCGTAAAGGTTCTCTGTCACCAGAACATGTTTCAATGTTACATGGTCGAAGAATCAGAATGGACACTACATCCATAGAAACAGCATGTGATATTTTCAGTGATGTGTACTCCACAGGCACACGCATTGTGTGTCTTATGCCACGACTGAAGAAATGTGCTGAGTTCAACAATGTCACATTGCAGAGAGAGAATCAAGAGATTCTCACACTGCATGCTGTTGATACAGTTGATGGTGTCATTCTAAGTTGGAAAATGATAGCAAAAATGACTGAACGACTCTGAACTGAAGTCAGACGTTTCACGCACAGCTGGACTGGAAGCTGTTCTTACAGTTTGTAAGAATGCATGTGTCATGCTATGCCGCAATCTTGATGTGGAGCATGGCATGATAAATGGTGCCATGGGTAACATCATTGACTTCATTTACAATGTTCAGAAAACATTTATTGAGATACTTGTTGTCCACTTTGACAACATGGAACAGCCTGTGCAGATTGATCTTACCTGTGTTAAGTTCTAGGTATTTAAGGATATCTATGTGAACAGGAAACAGTTCCCAATATGTGTTGCATATGCTGTTTCAATTCACAAGTCTCAGGGCTTGAGTTTGGATTCAGCAATGGGGGACATAGGGACAGATATTTTCAAAGATGGCATGAGTTATGTTACACTTTCACACGTACATAATCTTTCTGGGTTGCACATAGACTTTGAGATAGAAACAGACTTTGACGACAGATAAGGACCGCTTGGCCCACCTAGTCTGCCCATTTCCCTACCTAGAGGATAAGCTGCCGATCCTATTTAACCAACAGCCTATTTCTTCCTACCCCCCACAAAAATTGTCTTATGTCTGTCCTATGCACTCTTGAATTCTCCCACAGTTTTAGACCCCACAACCTCCTCAGGAAGGCTGTTCCATGCATCCACCACCCTCTCTGTGAAAAAATACTTCCTCACATTGCCCCGAGCCGTCCCCCTCTATTTTCAAATTGTGTCCCTTTGTTCTTGCACATCTCTTTTTCTGAAAAACATCATAACACTCACACCTCAGAAGATACGTGCTGACAAGTGATGCATTGTCGAGTACAACAGATTATGTACTCTATATCAGCCACAGATGCCTTTAATACCACTACCTACATGTGTGGTTGTCTCACATCCCACAGTCACAGCTATACCTGGCAACAAAAGAAAATGAGCTTATACAATTGATTCAACTGTGCAGAGTGTTAAGAAGGTCACAATGTCAAATACAAATGCAGAACCAGCTGTCAGCCAGAAGTCAGTTGGTATGGCTGTTGTTCCAGTGTTTGATAACAGTACTAGAGTAAACTGCTATGCTAATTCAGCTATGCAAGTCTTTCTCCACATGCCACACTTTGTGCAGGCAATATATGCTTCACAAGAGAGTGCCTTATCAAAGGCATTGAGGATGGTTGTCAACATGGCTTCTGATCAGTCCAACAATGTACTGTCACTTACACCTCTATGACAGGTGTTGGGGACATGTGATGGATGCAGTTCATTTGCTGCTAACATGCAGCAGGATGCCAGTGAGTCCATGATGGCAATCATAAACAGCTTGGATGAAGAGGGGATTCCAATGAGTCAGCATTTCACTGTGTCATATGTTACCAAATATGTATGTGTGTTATGTGGTCATTCAGAGCGAGAAACCACAGAAGACATGCTTTAGGATTCTTTGTTTGTGCCTCAGATTAAAAGTGTCAAGTTCCAGCAGCTGTTTACAAATGCTGAAAGTGGTCACTTGTGTGTAAGGTGTGGAGGTACATGTACTCAGGCCATACGTCTCAGGACTTCATCTCAATATCTTATGCTTGTATTGCATAGATTTGACTCTAATGGGCTCAGAGTTGACACACCTATCACTGATTTCACATCTGGTAGAATTGCATTTAACCAAGCAGTGTTTGACACTCATGCTGTGATCTACCACTATGGCCAGTCTGTAGATTCTGGACATTGCACTTGTTTGTTGAGGTACAGAACTGACTGGGTTGAGTGTGATGACTCAACAAGCTCTTTCAAACAGAGACTACTGTGACACTTAAAAAATGCATATGTACTGATATTGAAGAATTACGACAATCTTCATGTGTCAGAGGAATAGTCACACAACTTGTGACATACTTTGCTGCCCATTTTGTTACAGAGTGACTTCTGGTACATTATCATATGTTTTCTTACAGATGTACATTCATTACTACACTGGTAACATATCATATGGTTTAATAGCATATGCTTACTCAGTGTGACATATAAGATTGTTGTGTTGATCAGTGACACAGCGAAAATAGTTGCAGTGGTCTTCAATCGGCACCAGCTGTCTTCAAAGTCACTAGAAAAACCACACTTATATGTCTAAGGAAGACTTTTTAATGTCAAAAGAGATATTCCTATCTGGTTGCCTTCTTCTGCCATTGTCTTTTCTTATGAGTATGTTGTATGCAGAAATAGCAAGTACTAGTTGGTACACTTGCCAACTGTGTGCCTGTACTAAGGTACAATACTTGTCCATGTGCATAAGGAAAACTGTGTAATACATCTGTTTGTCAACATTTTTTCTGTATGATTACATTATTAGGATCTTTTATGAGTAAAATATATCCTGGTGTTTGTTCCATTTCTGTGCCACCAGTATTTAACTGTCTTATTTTACATGGTCTGATGACCTGAACTTAAGAGTACAATACTGTTAAATGCACATCACTCTGTCACATGTTGAGCAGCATCAGGTGTGGCCTGTGTTCCTTTTTTTTTATCCACTTGTGTCTTCACTAAATAACACCATTTTGGGTCACAACTGTGTATTACTATCCCCGGTTTGTTGCCATACATCTGTATTGTATATATGTATAAATGATTGTAAAGACATTACTTGTTAATAGTTTGTACTGTGATGTTTAAAGTAGTTGTGCTAACTGCCATGTAACTTGATATATTGTAAAGTTAGTAATATTTGACTGTTTTGAAGTTTTGCATTAATAACTTTTAAATGTTATGTTAATATATTAATAAGTATGACATAGATATGTAGTTCCACATATATAGTATATTGTTATTCCATATACCCATAATTGATATCAATGTTAAGTGTTGTAGTAGTACCTATTTTAAATTATCTAAAGGTTACATTTTTTGATTATCATATAATAAAATGTTAAATTCATAGCATTCTGTAAAACTATTTCTTTACTGTAAGTAGAACATGTTACAGATCTAGGTGTTTTATTAGTTTGTTAGTAATGTGATTATTGATTCAATAATTTTCACTGATATATATAGTGCATGTTAACATGTGCTATTTGATTTATTTGTGTGATAAGTGAATTTAATGTATGTTTATAATAGTTGACAATTGTACATCAGACACTTTCACTGATAACAACTGAGTTTTTGTGTTCCTGATAATATTTTTTGATCGCCTCTATTGAGGGGTCGGGTGGGAATTTTCCAAATGCAGTAACATAGCAATATGTCTTAACATGTATATGTATGTGTACATATATGCGTATGCGTACACATAAAATATATAACATTTAAATGTTTAACAGTAAGTTTAAGCTGTGTATTCTTTTAGAGAGCATTGTTTGGTTCTGCTGCTATTACTTTAACGGTTGGCATCTGGTTTTTTGCCCACCTCAGGAACATTCACATTATCAGTCACACAATGACAACAACATCATAACTGTTTGATATGTGTGGGCAGTGTGCAGAGAGTATTGTGGCACCTGTGTTTATGTATTGTGTACTACTGTCACATCTTAGCCATTGACTATCTGTGATACTGTTTTACATGTATTTCAAACATTGGTGAAAAACATTTGAATGTTTGTTTTGTGAGACTGATTTTGTGCACCAATTGTATTTTTAATCTGGCCTTTTTTCAATTTTTAATTGGCAATAAATCTTTTGTAAGCCTTATGTACCTGTGTTGTGTCGTTTCATTAAGCATAACGTAATAGTGATAATATATATGTTGCTGTTGGTGTATTGGTGCATGAAAACATAGTGTATGATGCTCATTGGTGCAGGTTTCGTCCTTTGCACTGTTAATCTGCTATAGACCAATGTGGTGAACAGATTAATCTCCTATTCCATAGATTGATCATTTTAGTTTTTACATCAAAGGTGTAGAACATGACCTATTGCTGTATAAATACTATCAGGCAACTACATATTCAGACAAAGGTATCTATATCTTGGTAAGTTTGTATTGTGAAAAGGGAGGCACAGTCTGAACAACATAGTCAAATTAATATGACATAATGATTTCTCAAAAAGACAGGAAATTCATTGCAAAAAAACTCCATTTAATGCTTCAGTTAGGGTTGTTCCACAGCGACAAAAATGAGGAAATTCGATGTTAGGGTTGAAAACCCTAACTCTGCATTCCCCCCACCTCCCCAACTCCACACACACACACACACACACGTGCACACACACACATGCAAGTAGGGGGCAGGATCAAGGCAACACGGCCAATCACAGACAACCAGCAGCAAGTGACAGAAATAACATACAACTGTCTAAATGAACTACAAGACACATCCATCATTATGGGCCAACAACTGTTGCATTTGAACAGTCATGGGTGTACAGAGTGTTGTGCACATCTTCATACGGTCACATGTCACAACAATACCGTTACACATACAATTCCTATGATATACATTGTTTGTTAATGCTACGATGATATAATGAGGTATCAACATAGAAGAAAGTATCTATAAAATTGTACGTTATCTAATGTGGACATACACAGAAAACAAAAGACAGTATGGGACCCCTTAAGTAACATGTATTATTAAATGTACACTTATTCAAATCAAGATGTGCTTGGTCACATTGAGACACACATGTTGCATAAATGATAATTTATTGTCACATATGTATTAATACATAGAGTACTCAGTACTTGTGTGACAGTTCTGTTGCTAGCAATTCAAAATAGTATGCAAAATAACATTTTTAGAAATGTTACTGCCCCATGCAGAGCCGCTAACAAAACTAACAGTGGTATAGATGGCTCATGTGTTCCCAGCCTATGACAATAGTCATATGACTGTGAATATGTGAAATGCTTTGCATGATAATGTCCATCATGGGTTTGTTACCTACAGTTTGACATTGCTGTTTATCTGTTTAGGATTAGATAGCAGTGAGCAGCATAGTGTTAATAATTGTATTCGAATACATTATTTGCTACTGTTGGGGTGACAGAAACCATTTACAGAGATGAAACCCTGGAGTAAATCCTGTCTAATATTATTCATTCATAGGTACAGAGGTGGAAAAATGTATTTCGCTATTACTAATACCAGATAGGTAGGAATGTGTATACAATCATAAACATGCATTCACAGTTACAGAGTCAGAGCAAGACAAAAAGACTGAAGTAGTAACATAGACTAGTTTGGGTGACACAGTGTCATATAGAGCTGTAAAGGTTCAAATATTAGTGGAGAATTACTTAGTAGATAATGCTGTACTGTTCCAACTTTTTCTTATGGCATCGTAAGATCAGTGCATTGTTAGACACATTAAAGTGTCTTAAACTGATCTCTGCTACTATGTGCTCATGAAGATAAATGTCTGAACATTGATGCTTTGAATACCATATTAGCAGCAGTATATCAAGTATTGGAGGCACAGAATTTGCTGTTTAAAATGACAATATTTTCACAACTGAGCTATTGTATAGTGTTACCATGTGAGTTATCAGGTCTGAGAGTTCCACACTGATGTTACATTCTACAATGTAAGATGATTGTACAATACTGCTGTGCAGAGACTAGTATGCTGACACATGATTGTCTTATTCTGGGGTAACATCAACAAGATAGTCCACTTTGCCACCCTTTCACACCCGAGGATTCACCATTGCGAACCTCAATCAAGGCTCAGCTGGCCGTCTCTGGAAGCTCGGCTCATCTACCCTACCCTCTGCCTTACGTTTAAGTTATTGGGTCCCACACCTCCCCCCAGCCTCCACGGTCTCGTTAGGGTTAAAACCAACCCGCGGAGCCTAAGAACTTCCAGCCAAACTCTCCTTGTGGTTCCCAAGACCAGGACTAAAGCAGGTTCCAGGTCCTTGGCGTACACAGCTCCTTCCAACTGGAACAACCTCCCCTATGGAGTGCAGGAGCAAGTTTATCACCTGCTTCTGGACCAAGCTAAGAGGCTCACCTGCTAGACAGGAGCATCTGCTTATGCCACAGGACCTAGCCACGCATCAAAGGAAGGGGTGTACTGTCACTGCCTCCTCATTGACACTACTGCAGTTACCACTGCAGACTGTTCACCTAATTATAAGTTTTAGCCCCTAGCTAGGTATGCACTTCGCTTTCTTTCCTTATTAATGCTCCTGAACTTGGCTTACCAAGGAAACCTACTGTACTGTCTTTATAAGGTCTTAGCCAATGAATAATGTAATGTACAACATCTAACTAATGTCATGTCTGTATGCGTAAACAGCTGAATACTGTATACCATGTTATTCTGTACTCCCACATGTTTTTCTAATGTATGTGTTCTTAATGTTTATTCCCGGGTCGCCCCTGAAAAAGGGACCTTCGGGGCTCAGTGGGCTTACCCGGTCAACAAAATTCAATAAATAAATAAACATCAGGAGTCATTAATAGTCAACAAAGGGCTGTAACACAACTGCCAGATACTGCCATGTTATTACAGTGATGATTATCAACACACTGACATTCAGAAGATATAGAAAATCTATCAGATGTAAAAAATGTATACTGTAATACAGTAACAACTGATGGGAAATATGCATGCATAGGATAAACTCACTTGGATGCCAGCAGAACTTGCACACTTGTTGGCCAATGATGATGGATGTGTCTTGTAGTACGTTTAGACAGTTGTATGTTATTTCTGTCACCTGCTGCTGGTTGCCTGTGATTGGTCATGTTGACTTGGTCCTGCCCCTGCTTGCATGTGTGCGTGTGTGTATATGTGTGTGTGTGTAGAGGCTGGGGTGGGGGAAGTGGCGTTAGGGCTTTCAACCCTAACACCAAATTTCCTCACTTTTGTCTCTGTGGAACAACCCTGATGCATTAAACAGAGTTGTTTTGCCATGAATATATATATATATATATATATATATATATATATATATATATATATATCTATATATATATATATATATATATATATATATATATATTATGGTAGCACGGTAGTGCTACCATAATTAGGGTTGAGTACCCCTTTAAGATTAAATGGTGAAACTTTGCACCTTAATAACTTTTTCACCATTCAACAGATTTTCTTGAAATGTGGCAGGCATGGGGCATAATCATAGATCTTGGGATCTGCCAACTTTTGTACCAGTCGGATATACAGCTGTGGAGTTATTAAGCAACATTCTGTGGCACATTTACCTTTTTTTGCACATTCTTTGCTCGCACCTAGAGGTTGCACAGTTTGCACAACTGGTCCAAAAAATTCATGGAATGTGCAGCCAGGGTCCCCAATGTGCCTTTTGAAGATTTCATGAAAAAATATTGAACGGTTCAAAAGTTATTAAAAAAAAACAACTTCCCATTATAAGTCAATGGGAAAGTTAAAAATTGCAACACTTTCACAAATGCACTTTTTAGTGTCGCAAATGACCCTAGTAGTGTCGTAAATCTGCCATTTTGTTTTCAGTTACTGATCAGAAAAATGCTTGGTGTTTAAAATTGGGACCTTCTAGGACCACACTTCTTTTTGTGTTCGCCTAGTCAGACACTCAGGATGTTAGCCATGTCTTTATTTTGGGGTTAAACACCCCAGAAATATGTTTTCCATATATTTGGGAAAAGTAGTGTCACATAGTGTCACACTTGTGACACTTTCGCAAATTTTTGCGAAAGGTGTCGCAAATCATGACACTACTTTTCTAGTCTATGGCCAAAATGACAGGAATTCTTTGACACCCTGATGCAAAAGAACGGTTTGGTCTTTTGGGCTGAAATTTGAGGGAAGGCATCCAACATCTCATAGATGTGCATTTTGGTGGTTTGGTGAAAAAATATTGCAGGGATACAAAGTTATGGCACTCCAAATTTGACACTTTTTCCCATAAACTAACATTGCGGCATCCGCCTCATGATAGGAATTCTTTGCCACTTTGCTGCAAAATAGCAGTTTGCTCTTTTGGGCTGAAATTTGGAGGAAAGAAAGCCAACATCCTACAGATGTGCCTTTTTGTGGTTTGGTAAAAAAATATTACAGGGCGGCAAAGTTGTGGAACTTTGAACATCACATTTGTTTCCCGTAGGGTAACATTATGGCGTCAGCCGCGCCTTTTGGGGCCCGTATCTCAGAAACAGTGTGAGATACGAACTTTTCATCAGAAAAATACATAGCCCCCCCAAATAAGGGCTAAGTACAAAACTAGCCAGGAAAGTCATAATTCACACAAAATTTTATTTTTTTTCTACGTCGTACGGTTCCTGGGATATAAGCAATTTAGTATTCCAACTCTTCATTTTCTGCTCCGAGCCCCATTATTATGCATACATTCTTTGTACTCACTGTGTTTCTCTATGCAACTGTTGGGGAAAACCAGGGTGTGTGCTTATGTTACTGTTACCCTTATCATTTCTGCTTGCAGTTCCATACCCGTTTGCGTTACCATTCCCGTGTTCACCACCATGTGCATTACCATTTGCATTTTCATTTGCGCTTGCATTTGTGGTACTGTCACCATTTGTGTCTACAGTACTGTTTCTGTTTGTGTTTCACTTTGCATCACCGTGCGCATTACCATTTGTGTTTGCAGCTGCCCTTCCATTTATGTTTGCGTTTCCATTTGACTTTTGTTTTGCGTCATCGTTGTTGTTACCATTACCATTTGCATTTCCAATTGTGTTCCTGTGCCCGTGTGCGTTATGGTATGCATTTTCACATGTGCTTGCATTTGCGTTTCTGTTTCCTTTGGCATTATTGTTGCTGTTACCTTTACCATTTCCATTTCCAATTGCGGTACCTTGACCGTGCGCGCTACGGTTTGAGTTTCCATATGCGCTATGCGTTTGTGTTTCCATTTTTGTTTCCTTTGACATTATTGTTGCTGTTACCATTACCATTTGCGTTTACAATTGTGGTATTGTGACCCTGCACATAATGGTTTGCGTTTCTGTACATGCTTGCATTTCTTTTTCCTTTGGCATTATTTTACCTGTCACTGTTACCATATGCACTTTCAATTGCAGTACCGTGACAGTGTGTGTTACAGTTTGCATTTCCATATACGCTTGCGTTTGCCTTTCTGTTTCTGTTCCCTTTGGTGTTATTGTTGCTGTAACAGTTAACATTTGCATTTATAATAGCGGTACCATTACTGTGTGTATTACCTCTTGCATTTCCATGTGTGCTTGTATCTCCTTTTGCGTCACTGTTCGCTTTGGTGTCACTTTGCGCTTCCGTTTCTATTAACGTTTGCATTACCATTACCATTTGCATCACCATGTGCGTAACTGTTAGCACTTGTGTTTGCATTGCAGTTACTGTTACTATGTCACAACACATCACGTGGTGGCAGCGTGGGGCCCAAAGGGCCTGCACTTCCACCACCACATTCTATTCACGATTTATAGTCCTCATTCTCAAAAAGAAGGGAAATTCATAGCAAAAATCTCCACTTAATGCATCAGTTAGGGTTGTTCCACAGTGACAAAAGCGAGGAAATTCAGTGTTAGGGTTGAAAGCCCCCTTTGCACCCCCCAGCCCGCCCCCCAACCGGCATCGAGGTGTGCATTGGGGTCATCGGTCCTAACTCTCGCACCATTCTCCTATACCTCAGCTTGCTTACACATATGATGGGGTGAGAATTAGGGTCGACAACCCCAATGCACACCCTGATGCCAGTTGGGGGTGGGCTGGGGGGTGCAAAGGGGACATGCAACCCTAACACCGAATTTCCTCACCGTTGTCATTGTGGAACAACCCTAACTGATGCATTAAACAGAGGTTTTTTTTGCCATGAATATATATCTGTGTGTGTGTGTGTGTGTGTGTGTGTGTGTGTGTGTGTGTGTATGTATGTATGTATCAGTTGCAAAAAACTCCGGTAATGCTCCAGTTAGGGTCATAGCAACAAAAGTTGGGAAATAGGTGTTAGGGTTTCCCTGACACCCCACCCTCACAAACCAGGCAGGAGAGCAGGTGTGGGGTTTGCCTTCAGCTTCTCAAGCTTAACACTGTCATTTCGACAATCAGGCCCAAAAGGTGATTTCACACACTGACTGTGAAATCACCTTTCAGACTCGATTAATGAGATGACAGTGACAGTAACAGTGTTCATGGCCTGATGTCCCAAAAATGTCATGTTGAAAATTTGTTGAACAAAATACCTTAACATGGCAAAGTTCTGAACATAAGTTCAAAATGCCATTGAAATAGATTGTACAGCACTTACTTTGATTCATCAGTTCATGGTTTGGCTTTGAAGAGTGCAGACATGTCTTGGTCCACAGAAGATGACAGTGTGTGACCTCCTGTAGTAAGTATAGGGTAAGGGGGTTTGGGGTGGTGGGTGTTCAATGGGAGGGTCGGGATGGGGAAGAGGGATGTCAGGGATGATTAGGGATGGTTTTCTTTATTTCAGGGTTTGAAAAAAATAAAAGACATTGTGGGACAGTTTTCTTTTGTAGGAAAAAACTAAAAATGATTTTGGGACACTGGGAGTGGGCTCCCCAGTCCCACGCTACTGTTCTCATACAGAAAATGGGGGAGAAGCAGTCATCTGGCTAAGCTTGGCACCTGAGACTTCAGGTGCCCAGAAAAGGTGTTTCTGGCAACAGTCAACAAAAAAAAAACCATCAGAATGTAGCTAAGTTCTGATGTTCTTTTTTTGTATTATATTCATTTAGACATGTTTTCTTCTTTTTCTGACTCTCACTAATGGCAAAACAAAATGGCGGACACAACAGAGCTCTGTAAAACTACAGCAGGCTGTATGTGTCTCTATATGAGAAATAACAGTAGCTCCTGCAAAAACAAGGGAGCTCCTGTAAAAACCAAAAACTAGCTTCTATGTGACCCTATCTGCAAAAATAGACTACCTCCTGTGAAAACAAAAGTATTTTCATGTGGAACATCTAATGTTTCCCATAGGAAATAATGGGAAAATTAAAAATGTAATAACTTTTATTAATATTCTTTCACCAAACCTTTAAAAGGCACATCTGTGAGGCAAAGGCTTTCTACCCTTACCTTCTCCTTCCCTTCCCTTCCCTTTGGAACAACATGCAAAAGACACTAAGGTTCTCATTCCTGCTGGATACCTGTACCTTTAAGCTGTCTATCACACACATCCTGAAGGTCATATGTACCTGCCACAGGTGATTCTTCTACTGGCCTCCCTGCCCTGCTGTCCATTTACTTAGCACTTACCTACAACTCCAGCACTTCTCTGCACATCTCCCTCTGTATACCCTTCTTACCCCCTGGCCTTACTATGTTCATGTCATCTCCCCCTCTAGTGTTGACATCCTCCTTCTGAATTCCCCCTCCCCCAATCCTTCCCCGCTTAGGATCGACTCTCCTTGTTGGTCTGTTCACGTCTTCTTGTTCTATTGTTAGTATAATTATCTTACCACACCCTGTTACTTCTATTGCCTTGTTTAGTATCCCCCCTCAGACATTGGGGTACCCTTAATTTTATTTGTTAACAATTTGCATACTCTGTATTATCTGATGTTGTTGTTATTATATTTTACTGTATGTACCAGCCTGCACTAAGTGTCCAGTTGTATTATTCCTTAATCTGTTTCCTTCTGCCACGACCATCTTGAAAATGAGCTTGCTCAATGATGATTCTGCCTGGTTAAATAAAGTTTTTATTGATTGATTGATTACCCTGAAAAGTTCATACTGCAACCTAAAACTGTTTCTGAGATACAGGTGTACAAAGAAACGGCAAAGACTTGGTAAATTTAGCAATGTTTGAACTTTAATAACATTGGAACCCTTCAACACATTCATAAAAAATTTGCCATGTCAAGAGACCTACTCAGAGGGAGTGTGTGTTCCAAATGTTGTGCAAAGCTGTTCAATGGTTCCAAAGTTATTAAGGTTCAAACACGTGGCTTTAACGTACACGTTTGCATTCAACCCTAATATATTGGTGCTACTGCACCAGTATATCTGTCTGTCTGTTTGTCTGTCTGTCTATCTATCTATCTATCTATCTATCTATCTATCTATCTATCTATCGTATTTATATTCATTGCAAAAAAACTTTGTTAATGCTTCAGTTAGGGTTACCACTAAAGCAATAAAAGTAGGGAAATATGTTGTTAGGGTTTCCAACCCTAACTCTGCATTCCCCCCACCCACACCCACACATGCAAGCAGGGGAAGGGTCATGCACTGCATCCAAAACTTCTCTGTACAGACATGTAGAAATGTATTTTTGTTAACACATATAGAAAAATCATGTATGTAGGGTGAGAGCGAGGGTCCTCTGGACCCTGCACTCCCACCATAATGTCATTTTCCTAAACTATTTGACTGTACATTCTTCTGTGTCCTCTGCTTCCAGTCTTTTATAATATTCTTATATTCTTATCCTATGGGACTGTAGCATGATCTGTACCCTGTGCTACCATCCATACAAAAGTTGTTTATGCTTTGAAATCACATAATAGAGTAGTTTCTCTTCTCACAAAGATACATAATTTTTTTGTAGGCTGTAGAAGTGCAGGCTCTAGAGGACCCTGCAATCCCACACAAACCTATTTGTTCTACACTGTGGGAGTGCAGCTGCTTTGGACTCTGTGTTTCCCACACCAACATAATCTTTCAATGTAGTAGCAATGCACAATGCACTGGGCTCTGCACTACCAGCTACAGGTTTTATTTTTATTTTTTTATGTTTGAAACCATATGTTCCACTACACACTGTGCTCACTCCTATACATATCTTTTTGTATACAGTACAACTGGAGTCTTCTCAAAACTGTACATTTACATGAAAACATAATTATTATATGCTGTTGGTCTAAAACATCCTCTACACCATAGTGGCCAATGCAAGAATAACTTTTCCTTGTTCTTGAACTACAGAACAGTTTGTGTCCTGCACTAACAAGTGCACATTTATTTTTTTTTCTGGTATACAGCCACAGGTTCCCCAAAAGCCTCTACTCTGAGTCAGATATGTCTTTCCCAATGCTATGCAAGTGGAGGGTCCTATGGACTGTGCACTGCCAGAGAAACATGCTTTTACCTTAATGTCACTGTGCAGGATGCCACAGACCTTATACTCCAAAACAAACCTAATTTTGCTACCATGTAGGAGTGCAGGATCCTCTGGACCCAGTGCTCCCACATCTCTATGGAGAAGTCTGGGGTGCAGTGCATGCAGTGGGCCATCCCCATGATTGTCCAGCATGTGGGTGCATCCCCAAGACACTGGGATGGCAGCAGAACTCATACACTTTGTGGGCCGCCATGATGGTGGATGTCTCTTGTGATATGTTCAGAGAGTTGTATGTTCTTTCTCTTACCTGATGATGATTGTTGCTGACTGGTTGTGTTGCCTTGACCCTTCCACTGATTGTATATGTGTGTGTGTGTGTGTGTGTGGGTGTTTGTGTGGGTGTGGTGGGGGGAATGCAGATTTAGGGTTGTAAACCCTAACAATGTATTTCCCTACTTTTGTTGCTTTAGTGGCGACCCTAAGTGATGCATTAATGAAGTTTTTTAGCAATGAATGTCCCTTCTTTTTTTGAACTCAACTTAAATGAAACAAAACCAAGACATGCATGCCATGAAACCTGTACTCCCAGAGAAAAATACTTCTGCCATACTCTGGTAGCATAGAGTTTGCAAGATATTCCATTCCTGAAGAAATATAACTGTTGTACTGAGGAACCACTTGGTCCTGCACACCATGTGTTCTGACCCCCAAATAATTTTCTTAACATACTCTTACTTCTTCATTGTGTTTCACTTTATATTGTGAATCATAAAGACCTCTTAAACCAATAGTGCAAGCTACATGTGATATTCATATAGTATCACAGTACAGTGTCATGCAAACCTGCCACCCCTACACAACTATAACATAGTTATACCATGACATAACAGACTCCTTTTGAGTCAGAATAATACACTACACTTTGCAATGACACAAAAAAGAAATACTGACTATGAGGTACACAATGTAAGACATTAATGAAACTTTACCATATATAACTGCTCTAAAATGAAATAAGGACAGACACACAACACCAGTTATTTTGTTTGGGTGTAAACCCTTATATTTGAAAAAAAAAAATAATTGAAATTAAACCAAACTACATAGAGTTCCAGGAGAGGGTGAAAAAACAACTACTGTAAAAAATCTAAGTAATTGCAACACAAATAGTAGTCACAGTGCTTATATATATATGTCTATCACTCCTTATTGCACATGATAGAATGGTACAGTCACAGCCAAAGACTTGGCCAGATATTTCCTGAAATTTCTGTAATATTTCTAGATAAATCTCCTGCTTTTTCCATTTACACAGTAGGGGCAGCAGAGAGAAATTCTTTAGAAATTTCATGAAATATCTGGCCATGTCTGTACCTACTACTGTACAATTGAAAAGTGTGCATAGAATAAAAATATTACCATTAGTTTGTAGTTGTAAAATTCCACACTTGATCCCTAAATTAAGGCTATCTTATGAAACAGCAGGAACTCATAATAAATAAGATAACGCCTGGGTACCTTGTTTACACAACACTATTATATATATATATATATATATATGTACAAATATAAAGAAGTGTAGAAATCTATGATACAGTGCCAAATAACTTTTCAAACACAACTCTACAACAAATACCCAGGTATTAAAAAAATTGATACACAGCATACAGAAAGTATTAAAACAGCATGCAGAAACAAAGAATGAAACATATTTACAGCAATGAATCAGAGCAGCATAATAATTAATAAACAGCATCATAAAATTAGTATTTTCCCCAAACAACTCATTTTAAGAACATACATGCATAACATCTATAACACTACAAAAAAATATTTTCAACTTTCACTGTAACATTTCTGTGTCTTAACTATGCTATCAGCATGCACATAAAAAATTTTAACATTTCTTTAACTATATACAAGAGGTATAGATGTCTAAAAATCCATCATAGGATGCCGAACAATTTTTTAAATACAATTTATCAAGAACTACACATTTATTTAAAGAGATGAAACACAGGAACTATTAAAACAGTATGCACAAATAAGTCAATAAACTTACTGTATGCATACTTATCAACCACTACAGTATAATAATGAATGAATAATATCATCAAAGAACATTTTTTTATAACAACTCACTATGCAAGCATACATACAGGAAAACTGTAACACACTACAAAAATATTTTAACATTACTATACATATGTATTCTTGTGATGCATGTTATTATATGGTATGTGTACAGATAAACACTTCTAACATTTCTATAACTATATATAACATGTTCGACAATATTAAGCCATGTTCTGAACAATGTATATTGTATAGCAATTTGTGAGGTACAATTACTAAAACATAGTACCACCATACAGGTAATACAATACATACTAATGAACTTTACTGTGTCCTAAGAACACAGACCACCACCATGGCAAATAATTCATATTGAAAGACATTTTCATTGCACACACACCACCTAAATGATGTTTTCTGTGCAAGCAACCTATCAAATGTAGCACACACTATATATATATATATATATATATAAAAGATGTGCTATCATGAGCAGTATCAGTTGGCACATGTAACACAGCATATCATCTTAAGTGATCACATACACAATGTGTGCCATTGTCTGGGCCACTTCAACTGTGTGTATTATAGTGAATCACAGATATGTTTATGTTCTACCATTTTGATAAATCCAAGTAACTAAGTGCAATATATTGAGCAATCTATATAACAGTTTTTTTTTGTTACAGAAAATCTTGAAGCACACGAAGAACAGCAATACTATACAGTCTGACACAGTTCTATGGATGTTACAATGTCTTCAGAAATAGGCAACATGTAGCAAAACTACTCCTCTGAGCCCTGTAGGTCATTATAATTCTTCAGGAACCAAACATAGGCATTCTTCAGGTTCCTAAGTAACCTCTGTCTGAAGGTGCACACAGAGTCGTTACACTCCACCCAACCAGTGCCATGCCTCAGCCAAGTTATATAATGACCAGAATGTACAGACACTCCATAGTGGAATATTATAGCATGTGTGTCATACACACAGTTTCCAAACACAGCCCTTCCTGCAATGTAGTTTGTGATTGGTGTAACTACTCTTACGCCACTTGAGTGAAACCGGTGCAGCACAATCATAAGGTACTGAGACAAATTCCTCAACTGTATTGACTGAGTGCACTGCCTGCCACACATTCGATATAGTTGACCACATTCTGCATGGCTAAAGAGCTGTCTGAACTTAACAGATGTAGCATGAGGAACATACAAATAAATTCACAGCATATCTTCAGCAGTTTCTCTCTCAGAATGTCCACACGAACTGCAAATAAATGTACAAATGTAACTGACAGTAAAGTACTGTCATACCAGGATGTTGTCATCTTGCAGAGTTCTAATGATTGTATGTTTTGTGCAAATGTTCCTTGGCCAGGATAACTTCCCACAGCAACACACTGAGGGGTCAACGAAATAACACTGTTATCACCTTTTCCTACCTGGCACACAACTTCTCTGAGTGCCTTAGGAAACACTGTATTTTGATAAGTCTGTGTCCTCTGAACAAAGTGTGGCATACAGTATGCAAGAATACCAGCATTGCAGAGTTTGTACTGTATAACAGTTGCTCCCAACACTGTTGTCAAACTTTCCCACAATGTTCAACCCTTGCACTCTCTTAACTGGCAGTGATTTAGTTACAGCACTTCCAGTGTGCAGCTTATTACTTGTAACAACAGTGCACTCATCTCTGTCACTCTGTTTTCTCTTTCCTACATCTAGTGGCTGCACAGATATTTGATGTCTCTCAGTGTATGCTGGCACAGGAATTGGAGGCAGTTAGGGCTGAAACAGAGTTCCCAAATGATTCTAATCAATTTATACATCTCTTATGAGCATGCAACTTTTTTATCACAACATTTATGATGTGCAATCCAGAGAGACTCCTCACACGTGACAGTGCAACATATTGTAGCTCATGCCATCCTTAAAGATGGCATGATCTATATCAATCAGTGCTGCATCCAGACTCAACCCTTGACTCTTGTGTATAGACACATCATATGCAACACAAAGAGGAAACAGTTTCCTTGTTACATAGATATCTTTCATCAATTGAAACATCACAGTACCTCTCTGAATGGGCTGTGCAACTTCTACATTGTAAAAATTGACAATAAGAGCTTCCACAAATGTTTTATCAACATTGTACTGAAAGCTAACAATGTGTCCCATGGCACCATTGACTAGACCATGTTCAATGTCCAGATTCCTTCACAGCATCACACGCGCATTTTGGCAGACACTCAAAACAGCTTCCAGGCCAGCTGTGCATGACACATCAGATGTAAGTTCACCTAGACATTCAGTCACTTTCTCAACCATCTTCTGACTTAAGCAAATGCCAGCAACAGAGTCCACACAATGCAGAGTAACAAGCTTGTTCCCTTATTTCTGCAACATGATGCAATAGAACTCAACACATTGTTTAAGATGAGGCAATAAACAGACAATACATGGAGTACTGCAATACACTTTTCTGAACACATCACATGCAGCAGACATGGAGTCTTCAGTTGTATTAATGATATGACTGTTCAACAGAGAAAGATTGGATGGTTTCAAACCTCCAATTCGAGCCTTATCAAGTAAGGCCTTATAGGCAGCATCACTACTTTGTCTCATGTTTTCAAACAATTCAACATAGGTAAACAACTTATCATAAGTTGATACCACCAATGCATCTAATTGTCTTTTTTGCTTGTTGAACAGAAAACATAGAGAACACATGTTCACAGGGGAAAGCTGTAGCAGGTTTCCAAAGACCACATAATTTTTATCTCCAAAAGGAATGTCATCATCTGATCCCATAATTTACTGTAAGTGAAGGTGAATGCAAGCAAGCATCACATTCAACACCATACTAATCTCAACAATAATGAGAAGATGCATTTTCTGAAACATGAGTCTCAGGCTCACAGCTGTGTCATGTGGCAATTTCTTGCACTCTCCAGTGCTATCATGCTCTACTGGTAACATAAACAACTGGTGAAGAGGGGCACTACCAATGTTATATGCAGCAAGTCCAGTTGGAGCAGTAACTGCAACAGAGATAGTGCCATCAGTATATTTCCTAACATCTGCTGTTATAGCTTCAATCAGGAAACTTTTCCCAGTACCAGACAAGCCTCTAACAAACATCAAAACTAATTGATGACCAGAACAACAGCATTGCTTGTATTTATGGAGAATGTCATGCTTCACAGCTTCAGTCACTCCACAGTAAACCACTTTTTGCTGAGAGTTCAGATGTCCTTGCATCTCTGCTGGATCAACACTAACATGAAGGCCATGCTCTATTGCACTTTGTACCTCAGACATCAACACATCAGGATCATTCAAGAGATGTGAAGCACCCAAAGCTCCTTCTCCATTAGGATCAACATTTTCCTGGGAATTATGTGGAGTATCATTCTTTAGGTGCTCTCTAGCCTTCTCAGTCTGTTCCTTCTCCAACTCCAGCTGGTGACTGTAAACATCACATGCATCAGTTTTGAATGTGTCATAGCTCACATTGAACTGTTCTTCATAAGTACTGTAACTCACCTTTAACTGAGCTTTTATCCCTCCATGGTTTAAAAAGAAAAAGTAGAACAAAGTGGTAAAGCTCTTCTTTCTCATCATTAAAGCTTGCAGTGGTCAATCAGCCATGGTTTCTGTCTCTTCACCAGGCTACCTTTCAAGTCCTGTACCTGCAAGATATGTCTCCATTTGGCAACCTCATACAAGCACATTTCTCGCATGACAGTGTGCCACTGAGGATAGTATGTGTCAATTTGGTTATCCTTTACAATGAAGGTAGAAGAAGGCATGGTAGATGCTAATGCTTCAATCTGTTCAACTGACCATTGCACACACTCCCGATTCTGCTTGTAGCTTATATTGAGGAGCCGTATATGATCTGACTTCCCAAAGAAGCAAGTACCAATAAGACTGCCACTTGCCTCATATGCACTGCACTCTCTGTGTGTCAATGTTTTCAAACCCAGGGACCACAGACGTGAATGTCATAGATCTGTTTGTGTTTTACAGTTCCTCCTAAAGCTCCTGCAAGCAAGTTTGCTCATGTTTGGTGATATATGATGTAACATACTACACGAAAGCCATACAACTGTCAGCCAGAAACTGAACATCCATGTTTGCCTGCTACATCAACAGAAGAACAGGATTGTAGTCATTGATGTACACCTCTTTCTTCTTTCTGGGTAGCTCACATGCCCTCTTTGTTGATTTTGATTTGACTTGATGTCAAATTGCTGTGAACACATCATTCATGTGACCCTGTTCACCCTCCCACCTTGGGAACCCAAAATGACACCTCGTATACCATGAGACCCACATTTCACAGGCATGCAACAGTATTTGCAGCACAAGTGACACTTGAACATGTGTACCAGCTTGCACAGTGTTGGACTATCATACTTGTCTGGCATCTGAAAAGTAGCATATTGCAAGATGAACTTCAGCTCTTCAGCATCAGAACTGTCACCAATACATGGTGCATCCTTATCCACAACAGCATGTGAATGTGGGAGCTCCACATGCCTGATACTCCAGTCTTCAGAAATGGTACTCAACTAGCCTAAGAGGTAGATTTTTCTTTGACAGAATAAATGTCAACAACTTATGAAAATGGTGCTGGAAATGCTGCAAAACAGACACAGAGTCCAGTGAACACAGCTCTCCAAGTGTCATTAATGAAATACCATCAACATCTGCATTAGTCCACTTCAACAAATCAGCCAACTCATCCCAACAATATTCAGCACAACTAATGGCAATGGACCAAGTAGTTGGGCCGATAGCATGCATATCACTTCAGAGTGCCTTCAATACCAGTACTCTTTCATACCTCTCATACTGGACAGAACTGAACTCAGATTAATTTACAGAATTTCATCTTTCTCTTTCAACTTCTGCGCAAACTCTGCAGCTGTCATGCCTTGTAGAGATGTTGTGAGCCACTAAGAATGAGCTATAGATGCAGACAGTATACTTAGCTCACTCTCCCACGACAGGTGGAACAAGTATTGAATGTTCCTCCTGAACTTTCCACCTCAATATATCACTCTTGAAGCCTGGTGCTCATCACCAGGGACTTGGGCCTCATGTACATCTAAACATCCTCCTCTGCCATGTGGAAAGAGATCTTGAAAGCAACGTGCTTCCAAAGTGCTCTCCCACATACTAATAGCACTTCCTTCAGCTTGCTTCATCTGGTACAACTCTAGGTTATTAGTGGCTGGATCTCTTCCATGGAGAGGATGATAGTGTACTGCTCATACACATTTCATTCAGTACTCATTGTGACCTCCTTTATCATTGCCTGGCTTACCTCAAGAACATTAAACTGGCCATGTAAGTCCGAAAGGTGGTCAATGCTGAGAACATCATAAAAAGGATTTTTATGCTTTAAGTAACTCAAAGCTTCTTTCACTCTTTCAGCATTAACAATATGTAGCCAAATCACATTAGACTTTGTTGGAACACCATTTGCTAAGATAACAAGATTACTTTCAAGTGAAATAATGTCAACACTTTCCTGTAGAGGGGGCAGTAGGTACATAATAGTACCCTTTAGAGATTTGACAAGTTCTTTCTGTGGCATATTCTTCATCTTTGTGTTATGACGCAAAATTGTTTGAAACGTGTTTGTTGTTTATATCAGAATCTGATCAAATTACATTTGGCAATCTCTAGAGGTGTTCTGTCTGGTTCCATATTATTCAGTGTGGACCTTGGTGGTTCAACATTTGCCTTAATCTTACTACAGCAGTAGTCACACAGAACTATCTTTGTAGGCATGTCAAAGTCTGACCACAGTTAGAAGTAAGCCAACAAATGACACCACATATGATTCAATGTCATGATGTTGACCAGATCAGTGTTCACAATCTTCCTTTTGTAAAACAGACGTTGGCAAGAAACACAAGTATGTTCAAATTTCTCTCTCTTGGCCAACTAAAATATTGCAATTTAATTGCCAGAGTTCCTAATAACTTTTGACTCATCAACAGGAGCATACACTTCAACTGAATCTGTGCAGACATTATATGTACAATGCAAAGGTGTCTGTCTCTGTATATTTTTAATCAGCACAGATGCACCTCCCATATCACCTTCTGCCAGTAACTGATTTAACTCAGTAAACATCTTCACTTCATGTCTAACATGGTAGACTTTGCCACAAATGTTTGCATAGCTGTATTATGCACAACAATCATGTGCATATGGTGAAGAACACTGTCACAGATGCCAGTCAGCAAACAGGCTAGAGAATGACCCATAAGTCGGTATATGGACAGATGTCACAGTGATCAATCTTCTCAAACAATTCATACTATTTAGAGCTCTGCATGATGACAAACAAGTTGATGAACTTCTTGACTTCATCAAAAGATGCTTGCCATATGATACACAACTCATTACAAGACCACAGAGCACATTTTGGTCTGTGTTCCTCAACAGCAGCATCAGCAACCTCCTCTAGATTCTCTGCAGTGACAGCACCTTGTAACAGCAAAATGTTACATGCTTTTCCACTCTCATTCATTGAAAGCACTGTTCTTGTCAACAGTGGCTTGTATGTCTCTTCCCAGAAGTAAGGTTCTGAGTGTTCTGTGTGTAACCAATGGCCATTGAAAATCTTACAGAAGTTGTCTCTATTAAGATGTTCAACTTCCTGCGATTTCATTTTAATTTTATACACAACTCTTCTGAATGAGTCAAGTTGAGACATAATTTTTATCCACAACCGAGCTCTAACATTTATCTCCATACTAATAAACTGCATAACACGAAGTCAGAGTTTCATCAAGACAAGCTTCCTTTTTATTTTCTTTGCTACTCATCTCATGATAGCAGTCGTAATTCATTAAGTCTTAGCTTTATGAGCTAGTGTATGGAAATATCTTACTTTAGTAACATCACTGCTAACAATAGCACTGCTATTTTTATTTTTTTATTCAATTTTTATGTGTCACAGTTGCCCTACACCTTCTTGGTAGCCAGTCAAAATAGCAAATACAAAACAGCGAAAGTCAAAATAGTGAATGACACAAAGTAGTGACTCATATTTACGTAGCTCTGAATATGTCATTCTCTCCACCATCAATGAGTGGCATGGTGTTAGAATATTTAAAATAGGGGGGTACGGGGGGCACAGCCTCCTGCATATGTCACAAGTGATCATGCCAAGAACAATTGTTGAGAGAACTGATAGTAGTAGCTGTTATGTGCTTTGGCATTCGCTATTCTGATGTTAGCTATTTTGTATTCGCTATTTTGACATGGAACCCTTCTTATAGAAGCTTACACATTGTATAATATATATATTTCTATAAAACACGCCAATAACACACACAAACACACACACAAAAAAGTAGATAAACATGTGGGGAGTAGTGCAATGTAATGGCTGTGGGGCAGCAGTCTTCTGGGAGTCTTTCTGGAGGCTGAGATGCTGCCCTATTTGCAGACAACTCTTTGCCCTGAGGGAGGAAGTTGCCTGTCTTCAGGCCACACTGGACAGTAGTAAGGGAACCTTCCCCCAGGCCATGCTGGAAGGTAGGAAGGGAAGATCCCCCATCCAGGGAACACAAAAGCCACCACCACTACCTCAGAGGTTGTGAAGAAAGCACAGCAGTTGGACCACAGTGGGCTCAGGGAGGGTGAGGATGGTGGAACAGAGGCACACCCAGTCAGTTGTTCCACTCCACAATCCATACACCATTCTGTGGGAGCATAGCTCCCCTATGGATGCACCCACAGAGGAGACTAAGGAGGCTAAGGACAACTGTCACAAGGGAGGCCCACAGGAAGGAGGCAGAGGACACCACAGGGAAAGGAAGCAACTCCTGGTGGGGGAGTCAATTATTAGGGGGATAGAACTGGGGGGAGCCGGGAAAACTGAAGTAAGGTGCCTGCCTGGTGCCATGGCCTGGAGGAAGCGCATCCTCAGGATCATGAGAACAGCTGCACAGGAGTCCGAGCTGGACATCATTGTCCACCTAGGGACAAATGACTTGGCTCATCATGAGATTAGAGCAGTGCAGAAGGACTTTGTAGAATTGGGAGGGTCTAAGACAAGTAGCACATACAGTATCCTTCTCAGAGGTGCTGCCTGTCAATGGCATGAGTGAGGCGAGGGTACTTTGCACCATGCAGTTTAATGAATGGTTGAAGAAATGGTGGAGCACAGGGTTTGGCTTCATTGGGGACTGGGGTTCCACCTGGAGGACACCAGCCTATACTGGCAGGATGGTCTGCATCTGTCCAGGAAGGAACAAGTCTTTGAGCAATTAGTTTAAATGCTTCATTGGAAAGCTTTTAAACTAGTCAAGGGGAGGCACTGATAAGCAGCACCAGCCTCTCCTACAAAACAGGGTACTAAATGAGAAAGACCGAGGTAGAAAGGTCAGTGGGGATGCTGCAACAGAAGGTAAAGCCATCAAGAAATGGAGAGCAATGAGTACCAATGCCCGTAGTCTAAGTAACAAGCTTCCTGAATTAGTGGCCTTAATGGAGGAGGAACATCTGGATATCATGGCAGTCACAGAAACATGGTACACACAAAACCATGACTGGGACATAAACATACCAGGATACACTATCTACAGGAAGAACAGGGAGGGTAAAAGAGGAGGAGGAGTAGCTCTTTACATAAGGAAGGAATCAAAGCAACAGAACAAAAGGGAAAACAGGAGGAGAAGAAGCACTGTGGGTAAATTTGAGACCGGCAATGGCACCACAATCCGCACAGGGTTGTATACAGACCCCTTCTCAAGGGAGGAAATGGACAAGGAAATGATAGAAAGTATACTTAGAATGGCAGAAAAGGAGATATTGCTGATGGATGATCTGAATATGCCAGATGTTAACTGGAGTGCAGTTGCAGCAGCCACTTTGAAGAGTGGGGTTATTCTAGATGCCCTACAGGGGCATGCCTTAGACAACTAGTATTGGAGCCCACTGAGAGGGAGCAATCTTAGACCTAGTTCTCTCAAATGGAGATGAAGAGAGATCACAGATGTAAGTGGTAGCCATCTGGGAACTAGCGACCATCGAACAGTATGGTTCACAATAAACACAGCAATAGAGTCAAGCCATACAAAGGCAAAAGTATTGGACTTTAGGAAGGCTGACTTTGCCAAAATGGGTGAGTGCCTAAGGAATGCACTAGCAAATGGGCAGGAAGGAGGGGTGGAAGAACAATGGGGAATAATAAAAACTGCCATCACAGAGGTAACAAGCCTTTGTGTGAAGCAAATAAACAAAACGAAACGATGTAAGAAACCACTATGGTTCTCAAAGGAAGTGGCAGTGAAGGTTCAAGAGAAAGAGAAAGCATTCAGGAAGTACAAGGAATCACAGAAGGAGCAGGACAGAGAACTGTATCAGTTAAAGCAAAAGGAAGCTGGGAAGGCAGTCAGAACAGCAAAGGCCCAAACCGAGGAAAAGATAGCCAACTCAGTTAAGAAGGGGGATAAAACCTTTTATAGGTACATCAAAGAGCAAAGGAAGACCAAGGGAGGGATAGTGAGGCTTAATAAAGGGGAGGAGGGTGGGCAGAGGGTGACTGTGAAAAGGCAGAGATACTAAACAAATATTTTTGATCAGTATTTACAAAGGAAGAGAGGAAGGTACCTAAAACAAACAGTAGAAACACTCTGGATACAGAAGTTGATACCAGCCCATTTACAGAAGAAAGGGTTCTGAAAGAACTCTTAAAACTGAAGGTGGACAAAGCAATGGGGCCTGATGGGATTCATCCCAGAATTCTAAAAGAACTAAGGGTAGAGCTAGTGACACCACTGACTACCCTCTTTAACAAATCATGGGAGGATGGGGTGGTACCTGAGGACTGGAGAAGAGCAGATGTGATTCCCCTTCACAAAAGTGGGAGCAAGGCAGAAGCAGGAAACTACAGAGCTGTTAGTTTAACCTCAATGGTAGGGAAAATGATGGAATCACTTCTGAAGGAAAGAATTGTCGAGTATCTAGAGGCTAGAGGGACACAGGACCCAAGGCAACATGGATTCACAGCGGGAAGGTCATGCCAGACAAATCTGATAGATTTCTTTGACTGGGTGACCAAAGTAGTAGATCAGGGAGGGGCTGTGGACACGGCCTACCTAGACTTTAGCAAGGCATTTGACACAGTCCCATGCAAAAGATTAACATACAAGTTAGCCAGCCTGGGAGTGGGTCCCAAGATGACAGCCTGGGTAAAGAATTGGCTGGAGAATAGGACACAGAGAGTAATAGTAAATGGAGTCCACTCTGAAGAAAGGGGGGTTACTAGTGGGGTACCGCAGGGTTCAATATTAGGACCAGTCCTCTTCAATGTCTTTATAAGTGACATTGCAGAGGGACTGGAAGGAAAAGTATGTCTCTTTGCAGATGACACAAAGATCTGCAACAGAGTTGATGCACAAGGTGGGGTGGAAAGGATGAGAAGGGACTTGGCAAGGTTAGAGGAATGGTCAAATGTATGTCAGATTAGATTCAATGCTAAGAAGTGCAAGGTAATGCACCTGGGAAACAAAAACCCAGGGGAAGAGTACACAGTGGGGGGTGAGATACTAACAACAACAAAAATGGAAAGGGACCTGGGGGTAGTCATATCAGATGACCTAAAGGTGGGCAAGCAATGTGAGAGGGCAGCAAGGAGGGCTGGTGGGATACTGGGATGCATAGGGAGAGGCATCACCAGTAGAAAACAGAAAGTTCTTATACCTCTGTACAGACAGCTGGTGAGACCCCATCTGGAGTACTGCGTGCAGTTCTGGAGACCCAATCTCCGCAAAGACATAGATAGGATGGAAGTTGTCCAGAGGAGGGCAACTAAAATGGTGCAGGATCTGCACCAGAAGATATATGAAGAGAGACTTAAGGAGCTTAATATGTATAGCCTCGAGGAAAGGAGGGAGAGGGGGGACATGATAGAAACTTTCAAGTACCTCAAGGGAATCAACAAAGTCCAAGAGGGTAGCATCTTTCAAAAAAGTGTGCAAGAACAAGAGGCACAATTTGAAGATAGAGAGAGGCGGCTCAGAGGTAATTAAAGAGTATTTTTCACAGAGGTTGTGGATGCATGGAACGGCCTTCCGGAGGAGGTTGTGGAGTCAAAAACAGTGGTGGAATTCAAGCATGCATGGGACAGTCATAAGGCAATTCTAGGGGGTGGGGGTAGGAAGAAGTAGGCTGCTGGTTAACTAGGATCTGCAGCTTATCCATTAGGTAGGGAAATGGGCAGACTGGGTGGGCCAAGCTGGGGCACCCAGTTTAGGGGTCAGCAGATCCTCAATGTCACTGCCACAGCTGGCGATTGCATCCTGGGAGGGCGTGTAATTGGCCCCAAAGGTTTATGGCTGCCATTCAATGGCATAGCTGGTGGCCACCCATGCACAGCACTCCACACCTTCATGAATGCCACAGAGTGCTGGCACAACTCCCACCACCCCCTGGCCCCCCTTGGAGCTCTGCAGTCAATCGGGGGATTGGGTGCATGGGGATTGTGTATCAGTGTTGTGAATACTGTGCAGAGGGTGCAAAGGGTGCGGGGAGGTGCGGGGTGGCTACACATCGCATGTACGCATCACATAGCACAAGGCACCTTTGTGAATATGGCCCACAGAAAGCAAATACTAATTCTAAATATGATAGGCACAGCTCTACTAAACTTCAACCATTAATCAATACCAATTAACAATAAGTGCACATACTACTAACTTTAGCACAAAACCATGACTTACCACCTACAATGTCAGAAGGCAAAAGCAAGAAGATTCGTCTGAGACTTCCAGACATAATAATAGACAATCACCAGATTGTGGAGATATCTGCGGCCAGCCAATCAGAAATCAAAACTTTCCCCCTCTCACTTCAACAGAAATATTTACAGAACTGAATCAAATCAGAAACGCCACAGTACACAATACTCATCGAGTCACACTATGACAAAAACACTGATGTCATAATTTGCCAATCAAACATCTGTTGCCAACCCACCTGAGTTAATCGCCCCTAAGAAGAGCAGCAGTCACACACTCAATAACTCACTTCTGTCAGACTGCTCACAGAAGAAGGCTTGCTTCTTAGATTACTGGCATCTACTCTTTCTAGCAAAGAATTGAGTATGGCAGGATGCTCCACAAGGATAGTCTGGGTCATTGGCAGTTCCCATGTGCATAGAGGTAGTTAGTTTACAAGATCAAGTCATTTTGGCAATGATTTGTGCCTTCCAAACTGCTCTGTCTATTGGTTTGGCAGGGTAGGCATGAGATGGTACCAACTCATGCCAACCATGCACAAACATTTTGGACAGATATCCTACACCAGACATATTGCTAATCCATTTCAAGGGGAATGATTTGGCTGACAAAAGATGGATAGACTTAATAGCAGAAGTTAAATCAGATTTAGCTTTGCTAGTATAAATGTTACCTGCCTGTAAAATTCCCTTTTTGGATATTATAGAGTGGATGATCTTGAGAGCACACAAAGATTGTTATTTGCTAGACAGATGACCAGAAAAGGGCAACATTCAAATATCTTCTTTCCTTAGTGATCTGGGAATGCACACCATAAGTCACCCACAAGTTAGATACTACTTGGATTGGCTCTTTCTAAAAGACAGTGTGCATTTCTCAGATGCTGGCAATTGCATTTTCCTGAGGGACCTCTGGCATGGGATACAGACTGTCTTGTGAGTGGGTGGACCCCTTTTGCCTGACACCCCAATGGTGAAACACAGAAAATGACCATTACAGCGACAGTCGCTGTAATGGTCCGTTTCTGTGTTTCGCTTTCCCCCAGTGTCCTGCTCCCTCCCTGGACAAACTCTGACCTGGAGTTGAGAATCTTAAAGTCTTGGTGGTGTGGAGAGCAGAGCGCCCCCCACAGAAAACACTGGGGGCTTGGGCGTCACAATACCTGAGTTGGTATTGTGCCATTGCTGTGCGGGTGGTCGACAAATTTACTGTCGACCAGACTTGGTGCTTCCCTTGTGAACTACCTTCTTCACCAACTGCAGTTTCTGCTGCAGATACATAAAGGCTCTTCTAAGAACCATACTATTTTGGTCAAAAAATAGAACTAAGTCTTATACAAAGACACACTACACATTACATAACAGAAACAGTACACCTCAATATTACAATATCATTTCCTTTCATGTACACTTCATTCACAACATTTCTTTTTTCTTTTTTCTTTTCAAACAGAAATGAGATGTTTCTGGCAAGATAGCAAGATCTCATACCAGGTGGAGCTGTGCAAGCACTGGCTGATGCTCACATAGTTATGAGGGCAACAAATCAGCTACTGACTGAGGTGTGGCAGGCCATCAGTACCCACATCCAAACCAATCACAAAATATAAAAGGACCCAGTTTTTTTGTAAGTGTAAATGGAAACTGGTGTGACAAAAATGTTTCAAATTAGAGGCCACTGAAAATATTCTGCAGTACCACAAAAAGTGATTTGGTATGGTGGAGAAGCTGTGGAAAACAGTGGGAAAATCAATACTGGGAGACCATTACTATGGCAGTGAGAAAGGCCAAACACACAAAACATACATAATCACAAACAGCATGACTCAAACACACAATAAACTTCTAAGGGCCAAATATTCAAAACTTTGTACTGGGAAAAAAACATTTGCACAGGTTTAATGCAGGATTAGTGTGGGTTTGCTATATTCAAAAGGCCAAATAGCACGCACAGACTGCATTAGCGCCGGGCAAAGTCATAATGCATGCAAGGGGAAAACTGAGGGTGTGTGTACATGAATACAGGCGCAATGCTATATTTAGTGACTATCGCCATGCAAAGTGGTTTTGTGTGACTTAGTGCGACACTTACTGTGGTCCACATTACTGCCCAGGAAAAGGTAGTCTTAACCCTGGGCAATCAGCTTTGCATGACATTTTGGCTTTGCATGGTGTTTGCTCAGCTTTTGCATGGATTTGCATGACCCTAACAAATAAATATGACACATAGACAAAGCCAGACATAGAGGAAACATGTTGTTCACTGATGGCATCACAATGATGCCATCATCTGCCACCAGTCCAAGCCATGCCAGTAAATAAGTGGTGACCCTACCACCAGTGGACAGCATGGCAGTGTGGTCTTGCAGCACACATCTGTAGACCACTCTTCTGTGGACACCAACAGATGCCAGCACACACATGCAGCACTGTGGGCATGGAGGATGTTGAGGGGAGAGTGTGTGGGTGGCCAGGTTGTGCCATAGACCAGGTGTAGCCACAAGGCTGGGACACATCATGCAGTGCACATGGGCCAGTATTGGGAATATCCGACCACCAGTGTGCCTTTCTGATAATATATGCCCCCCCGGCCACATACCACACAGCTGTACAACTGCCACAGCACACAAAGCTGGACATGTATATGTCACTGTGAGCATCTCATGCCAGAGATGCAGCATCTGTGGGTCACACAACAGCATAGCAGTAATGTCCACTGTCAGTAAACACCTGTATGTTGGGCCTGTCACTGTGTATAGTGTAGTCATCAGCACTTCCCTACACACCATAGGCAGTGCTGTGTCCACACACTACTGGTCTCCTTGCTACTGTAATGTCTTCTGTGTACTGTAGTATGACATACAGTGTGACAGTTGCATGCAGCACCACCACCATCTGTGCCTATGCTGTATTGTCCCCTGGGGTACAATATTCTATGCTATGCTGTACTGTTTACATGTAGCCTACAGCTATCATTATGCACTGCCAGACTGACCTAAAGGTGGAGCTGTGGTCGTACCTGGCCAGCCTCTGTGCTTTCAGACTGACCTACAGATGGAGCTGTGGGACCCTGTAGTAATGCTGGGCAAACTGCATGCAAATCAGGGCATAAGGAGATGCTAATCTGGATGTTTGCCCAGAGACTACCTAAGTAGGCTCATTTGCATGTCACTTTTGAATATGGCAAAGTTTAGTGCCAGGCAAACGTGTTTGTACTGGGCTAACTGTTTAGCCCTGTGCTAAACCCGTGCAAATGTGTTAGAGTTGCGCAAATAGTTTGGGGAATATTATACAGTTTTGAACACTGTACTTTCACATGTGCTGCTGCCTGCAGCTGTACTGGGGTCCACACATTTGCTGGCACACACATTGGCCACATAGTTCACCTCTACCTACCTTCACATCGCTGTGCACTATGTGGCTGTTGTGGTTTGCACTTCCTGGTTGCTATATTCAGAGCTGTCTTATTCCAGGGCTAAGTTTGCCCTGCACTCCCAGCCCGGTTTGCCCGGCCTCATTCCCATGCTATATTCAGAAGCTGTTTGCCCCGGGGCTATTCCTTTTGAATATAGCTTGCTTTGTGCTCCGGGCTAAGTTTGCTCACCGGCAGTGTTAATTTAGCCCCAGGGCAAAGTTTTGAATATCTGGCCCTAAATGTACTATTTTTACATATGCTTTTGTAGAACACATAAAAGGAATACCCCCCACAGCAGCACAGGCCACCCTTGGAAAAAGGAGAATTAACAGATAGTGATGAAGCATCACAGACACACGAAGAGGAAGAGGACAGTGAGCCAGAAAAAAAATTCCCTTCTGGTGAGTAGACTTAATAACTATCTCACATAAACATATCTGCATGCCACAGCTTTTAACACAACACTATCAGTATACACATTTTAGACACAAGCAACATCAAAGAAAGGGAAGGGGCAGACAACCAGCAACAACCTCCATCGACACCACCAGCAGTGACAGAAAAAATACAGTCCATCACTATAACAGAGGCAGAGAAAAATGATGGCACTGACCAACAAGCTGCTTAAGACATAGAAGAACAAAATGAGCCAGTGCCATCCACTGGTAAGTATTCACAACATTAATTCATGAGCATCTTTTCACATAGCATAACCATCAACCAACAAATAACTTCAGAACCTCAAACACTCATTTTATTTTTGTTTCTCTTTTTCTTTCTTTTCTTCTGTAGTAGCAGATCCAACATCAGACAGCATAAAAAAACTAGATGACCTAATGCAAGTGATGAAGCAGGGTTTTGATTCTGTAACTCAAGTGATATCAGATATCCTCTGACAGACACATCTCCAGACACAAGTGGAAGACACCTGAGTAACATCTAAGTGGCAGAATCAATCACTCCTCCATGGGATAGCGGAGGAACTCATCCAAATAAAAACAATGATGAAAGATGTTGCATCCCGTCTCGCCCCTCTGAAATCAAACAACCCAGTCATGACAATCAATAATTCCCCCATTTGTAAATAGTTTTTTTAAACAATAAATAAATACAAAACTTGTAAATAACCACATATTACGTATTTGATTCTTTATGATTTTTTTTCTTTCTTTGACTGAACACAAGACACAATTAATGTTAGTAATTCTTAAACATTGTATGACAGACATAATGTCAATATTTGGTTTATTTGATTCCTTATATCTTATGAATAATCATGTATATAGTAAATTAAATCAGTTTTTTTAAATCTGAACTGTCGCACTATTCTTTCACTTACTGTTCTTCACAAAAATTGTACAATAAATTAATACTGCACCAAAAAGAAATGATCTTCAACCAGCTAAGAGACACATATAATGCAAATATCAATAGTGTTATAACATATCTTTGTACATCATTTTTTTACTTTTCCAAAACCCTTACCTCTATATAGGTAAAAAAAATTGTTGTACACCACTCTGTTGTGGAGCAGTGCACAAACACCACCAACAAGCAAAGCTTTTGACAACCCAATAGTCCTGGGTTCGAGACTACCCTTTACTTAGTTTTACCTTCTACATCATATTTTTTCTATCACACTTGATCCATATTAGCAAACACAACATTTCTGCACATACAATATCTACCTAAAATCTTCCTTTATTCAGTTTTGCATTTAGCATATTTTTGCACATAAAATATCCACTTATTTTTGTGCATACCACTTTGTTTTCAAAAATACATTGATTTTTTGCATGGCTTGATTGCAAGTGGCTGTTTATGTGTGAAAATGTGCTATGTGCAAAAACAACCTATGCTTATTTTCGCACGTACCACATTTTCGCACATAATCATACACTTGTGATCAAGCAATGCACACCATTCACACAATTCTTAACTAAAGAAAAAAAATATCTCCTAACAGTCCCTGTCTTGTGGTGTAGAGAACAAAGCACATCACTGCAGCACCGTGGGTTTAAAACTACTCCTTTATCATTTTTTCCCTTCGGACATACCCTTTCCTTACTTAATTTGTTTTTATCTTCCCTTAATTCTGGTCCACCGAACCAGCACAGCCATTCCACCTCTAAACCACAGGACAGGTACTGTTAAGGAGTATTTTTTTTCTTTACTTATGACTTCTCTGAATTCTGTGCATGGCCTCATTGCAAATATAAGTCTATGTGCAAAAATCTGCTATGTGCTAAAATACTGTAAGGTATAGGCTATTTTTGCACATATCACATTTTCGCACATAAACATCCACTTGTGATCAAGCCCTGCAAACCAATTACAGAATTCTTCATTAAAGAAAAAAAAACCCTAAACAGTGCTTGTCCTGTGGTGTACAGGACAAGATACAGGACTGCAAGACCCAAGGTCCTTGGATCAAAATTAGTCTTTTCTAATTTTTTCCCCTTATTTTTATTGTGGGTTCTGTGAAAATAAATGTATTTTGAAAAGGAAGTGGACCAGTGGGCCAACAAGACCACTTACTTTAAATTTTTGCACATAAACGTCCACTTCATGAAACACAGCCATCCACAACTAGGGGCTTTCACTTGACACCGAAAAAAATGATGGCTCATGACACAGACTACAACCAACAGCATGAGCAATAGCTGTGGCTGAAGAAGCCAACAAAATCCCACTGTATTCATACAGAGAACACGCTGGAAACAATCCTCTCACTAACTTCATCATTTGAAATTTCGGGTGCCCAGAAAAGGAATTTCTGTCCACAATTTAAAAAAACAAACATCAAAATGTGGCTAAAAAAGTCCCGTTTAGCTAGGTTCTGATGTTTGTTTTTTAAAATCCACTCAGTTTTATGTGTTCCCTTTATTTATTAACTCTCGCTAATGGCAAAACAAGATGGCAGACACAACAGTGCTCTGCGAAAATACACCAGGCTCCTTGTGACTCTATGTGACCCTGTCTGCAAAAGCTACCTCCTGTGAAAATAAAAGTATTTTTTATGCTAACACAATAGACCTCTGCGAAAGTACATCAGGCTGCCTGTAACAGTATATGATCCTGCCTGTGAAAACAAACTAGTTCTCTGCAAAAATAAAAGTATTTTTGTGCAGAACATCTAACTTTTTCCATAGGAAATAATGGGAAAATTAAAAATGCAATAGCTTTTGAAAGGATTGATATTTTTTCACCAAATCTTCAAAAGACACATCTGTGAGGTAAAGGTGTTTTAGCCTGAAAATTTAAAATCACTACTCAAATTGTTTTTGACAAAAAGCTGTACAAAAAATGGCAAAAAACATGTCAATTTAGGATTTGTTGAGACTCTGTATCTCAAAAACCACACAAATGATTCACACAAAATTTGGCACATCACGAGACCAAGCCCTAGAGATTATGTGTGCTAGATTATGTGCAAATTTGTTAAATGGTTCCTAAGTTATTAAGGTTTGAAAATTTGACTGTAACATAAAAGTTTGCACTCAACCCTAACTATACTGGTGCTCCTGCTCCAGTATTTTATATATATGCATGTGTGTATATATACATACACACACACACACATATATATTACATTCATTGCAAAAAAATTCAATAATGCATCAGTTATGGTTGTTACTAGAAGCAACAAAAGCAAGGAATGTGAAGTTAGGGTTTCAAACCCAAACACCCCACCCCCATCCTGCAGGCACTGACAGGTGTTGGGGGAGTGCCTTGGGGTCATCAACTGTAACACTCACCCCATTCCATAAATAAATAAGCTGGGATGGATACAGTATATAAGATTGGGGTGAGCATTATGGCTGACAACCCCAAGGGCCCCCCAATGCCTGTCAGTGTCTGTAAGGTATGGGTGGGGTGTGTGGGTCATATCCTTATTTGCTTATGGGAGTGCAGGGCCCTCTGGGCCTTGTGGTCTCATACATCCATAATTGCTGACATTAAGTAATCATATCCGTATTAGCCTGTGGGAGCTCAGGGCCCTCCCATCCCTCCATACATGTGTTGTGTGTATATATATATATATATATATAGATATATATGTGTTTGTGTGTGTGTGTGTGTGTGTGTGTGTTATATATATATATATATATATATATATATATATGTTGTTATGGAAATGCAGGGCCCTTCTGGGCCCTGCACTTCCATTTGTAGCACAGCAACCAAACTGTCAGCATAACCTTCTTATCACTGCACCCTAGGAACCTGGTGCTGAAAATGTTCAAATCACTACCAAAACATGATTCTGCACCACTGCAATGCAATTTCATGCCACAGGATTTGAAAAATGACAGCTTTAACATACATGAGGTGGGGGTAATAAGAAAGCTACATTGAAAATCTGGGGTCAGCATATTTAAAAATTCCAAAGTTATGAGCGTGCATCGTGAAATTCCAGTCATTGGTCATAACTGTGCCATTTTCAAGGATTTTGACCACAAATTGTCAACATAGCCTTCTTAAGGCCCATCTCATGAACAGTATGACTGTCATTATCCAAATCCTGCCCAAAAGGTGAATTTGCCAAAGGGAGGGGGCACCACAAAGAGGATTGGGAAATTCAATTTAATTAAAATGTAGAGATAAGAGGGTGGGGGTACCACTGGACACTAGGGACACATAGTATAGGAGGGTGGTGGGGATGCCACTAATGCCAATGCACAAATGAAAAATAAAATATGGGGATTGGAGGGTAGGGGTGCCAATAGACACCAGGGAAAACAGCATCTCTCAGCTGAATCTGCTGTGGGATTGCCACTAGACACCAGGGAAAACAATATCTCTCAGCAGAATCTGCAGTCAGCAGCATGAGTTCCAGCTGCAGCTGCAGAAGTCAAGAAAATCACGCTGTTCTCATACAGAGAATGTGGGGGGGTGCTCCTCTTGGTAAGCAGGGCACCTGGGATTGTGGGTGCCAAGAAAATGTATTTATTGGCAGAATTTTAAAAAACAAACATCAGAATGTAGCTGCATGGGTCCCATTTAGCTAGGTTCTGATATTTATTTTTTCTATTCCATTCATTTTTATGTGTTTTCTTTGCTTTCTATCTCTCACTAACTGAAAGACGAGATGACAGACACAGGACTGCTCTGCAAAAATGTATCTTGCTCCCTGTGAAACTACATGACGCTGTCTGTGAAAATACACTAGCTCCTACAAAAATAAATCTATTTTTGTGAGGAACAGTTAACTTTTCCCATAGGAAATAAAGGGAAACTTTGAAATTTAATAACTTTTGAATGGATTAATAGTTTTTCATCAAACTTTTAAAAGGCACATATGTGAGGCAAAGGCTTTCTGCCCTGAATATTTCAGACCACAACCTAAAAAAAGTTTCTGAGATGCAGGTGGGGCAAAGAAACAGCAAACAACATGCACATTTAGGGATTTTGTAATGCTCTGTAGCTCAGAAACCACAGATTCACACATAATTTGCCATATCATGAGACCTACCCCAAAAGATTATGTATGCAAATGTTCATACACATCTGTTGAATGGTTGCAAAGTTATTAAGGTTCAACAATTTGGCTTTAACATAGAAATGATCCCTCAGCTCTAACTATAGTGGTGCTACCACTTTACTATAAGATATACTGTATATACAGTGAAATCAGCCACGATAAAGTGCAGTAACTTGCAGTAATGACATGTCATAAAATCCTGCATGACAAAAGGGCTTAATTGCCTTTCACTTACAATGTCCCCTGCAGTAAACTGCAAAATTCTGTGATATTCTGCAGCATTTCTGCATTGCATCCTGGCTGTTACATCTCTGTGTGTGTGTGTGTGTGTGTGTGTATATATATATATATATATATGTATATATTCATTGCAAAACATGTTGTTAATGCATCAGTTAGGGTTAAAGTGACAAAAGTGGGGAAATGAGATGTTAAGGTTGAGCCCCTAACCACCCCACCCATATCCTACACAAATGGACAGACATTGTGGTATGCCATGGGGCTGTCAGGCCAAACTCTCACCCCATTCCATTTGTAAACCATTTGACATGGTACACAAAAGGAGAATGGGGTGAGAGTTAGGCCTCACGATCCCATGGCACACCTCAACATCTGTCAGTCTGTGGAGGATGGGAAGGTGGGGTGGTGGGGGGGTTGGAAGCTCAACCCTAACATCTCATTTCCCCACTTTTGTCACTTAAACCCTAACTGATGCAATAACAATGTTTTTTTGCAATGAATTTCCTTACGTTTTGAAAAAGTGTAACATAACTAGTAAATGGTATGTGTTGGTGGGAGTGCGGGGTTCCAAGCTGCCCATTTGTGCATAACGATATGCATCTGTGGGAGAGCAGGCCCTCCAGGCCCCGCACTCTCACTTATACATCAGTATGCAGCCATACAGCAGCCCTATAGCGCAAGGAACACTCGCAATACTAATTTGGAAATATCTCAGCAACCGTAGCAGCTATGAAAAAAAATCAAGTGTCATAATCATGACAGCAAGACCTCCAAATAAGATAGATGATTAAATACATATCTGCATCATTTACAAGATACGGGCACTGAAATGCGCTGAAAAGGCACCCTTGTAACACATTTTTGTAATTATCTCCATTACTATAGCAGGTAGAAAACAAATTCCTCTGCTGTTGTAATCTATGATTTCCAAACTTGTTTTCACAGCTAAAGGGGAACTAAGCTGTAGGTAGCAAAAAATCCATATCTCGCTTTGTTTTCAAGATATGGGTGGCGAAAGTCAGTATAGGCACCACAATGTTATCCTATAGGAAAAATAAAAACTTTGTGATAGCATACCTACCAAACTGTTTAACTTTTCAATACCTAAATAGCACAATTCACATCTCTGGGCATCCTTTTAATACCCTACAAATTTCAAGTCAAAAGCCCAAACCGTTTATTTATGGTGCAGTGGCAAAGTTTTTAAAATCCTAGTTCATGAGGTAGCAAAATCCTTGACTGTGAAGTCAATCCCCTTTCGTGAGCTGTCAAAATTGCAGTCTGCAAGAAATCCTTGACCATCAGATTTTGGCCATTTGATCCTCAAGTGACGATCAAGGATTTTTCTATCTCATAAATGGGGGATTGCTCAAGGATGGGGATTTTGTCAGCTCTCGAAAGGGGATTCAAAAACCCAATCCCCTTTTGTGAGCTAACAAAATCCCAGTCCATGAGCCGATCCCTTTTGTGAGGCAGCAAAATCCTTGATCATGAGTTAATCCTCATCGGTGAGAAGGACCATCTGGTCCCTAAGTGACAGTCAAGGATTTTGCTGCCTTGCAAAAGTGGATCAGCGTATGGACTGGGATTTTGTCAGCTCATGAAAGAGGATTGGAAGCAGGTCATGAAAGAAGAATTTCAAAATTTGAAATGGCCAGTTTTTGGCCAACACAAAGGAAACCAAAGGTATAGGTTTGTAGAGGGCATCACTCTGAATAAACCCCATGCCTTATTGCAACAAGAAGTCACCCATGGAGAAAGCTATGACATTTTGTTTGGGGGAAAATGAAAATAAGATGGCAGCTTGTGAAAGGGAAATTTTTCCTCACAGACTGGGATCTTTTTAAATCCCTTTTCATGAGCTGACAAAATTCTTGACTGTGAGCCCAATCAACTTTTGCAAAACATACATATAAATCTTGGAGTGAATGGAACATGTTCAGAACCCCCAAATTAAAAATTAAATAACTTTGGAATGGATTAATATTTGTTAACCAAACCAATGATGGATTGTTCTTTCTCCCAAGCTCTTTCCACCCAGAACATTTCAGACCAAAAGACCAAATGGTGTGGTTGCAGCACAATGGGCAAAAAACATAACAAAAGTGGCAAAAAATGTGTTTTTCAGTGCTTTGCTGCACAGAAACTATAAGTCTGACCATAATGCAACTTGGCAAATCAAGAGATCTACCATACCAGATCATGTATTCCAAATTTTGTGCAAATCCATTGAATGGTTGCAAAGTTATTAATGTGCAAAATTTGGAGTTTAACATTAATGTGCCTACTCAACCCTAACTATACTGGAGCCAGTACCGCACCAGTATAATGTATATTTACACACACACACATATATATATATATATATATATATATATATATATATATATATACACTTTAGGCAAACAACTGCGTTAATGCATCATTTAGGGTTAAAACACAAAAAGTCAGGAAATGAAATATCTTTAGGGTTACCCCTCCCCCCAGGACCAGCCCAGCATCCCAAGAATGACAGCTGACAGGGTGTGTCATTGGGGTTGTGAGGCCTAAATGTAACCCCATTCCATCTGAAATTACATTCACAAGCCACAGTAAAGAAGAACTTGTGGAACTTGGTGGCCCTTAGGATCCTGTGCTACCACCAACCTGCGGAACTTGTAAATGTGTGTGTACTATCAACACCCTCCAAATTTCAATGTAAAATGCCAAACTGTGTCTGAGATCCAACATGTTAAAGTTTGAGATTTGCAGTTGTCAGAGATGCCTAGAATTCTGCACCTGTTAACATTTTACAGGCACAATGACTTAAAACTACATCCATGACACTAAGGCTATGTACCCTATGAATTTCAAGCCACCAGCACAATGCAAAACACTATCCACAACACATAAATTGCATCACACAATATCTCCGGAAAATTTTTTTTCTCCGAGACGTAAACACCGTGTGTGAATCAAGGTTTTATTGTTCAGCATAAGCCATTACAATTTAAAAAGAACATTAAATATTAAAACATACAAACACTTTTATAAGCACTTCATTGTTTGCATCAAAGCAAAAAATGTCTACTTAGAGACAAAAGTTCCAAGTATAATCACTCAGGAGTCCATTGACTGATATTGAAATCAAAGACTCCAACATTCAGGAGTCCATTAAATATGGAAAAAAGCACACATTTAAAATGTTAAACATATAGCACAATAGCACTTTTGAAGAGACATTTCCCCAATTTAATCTCATATTTACTTGAGGGAGTCCAGCAATTTTTACATCAAGAGTCTGATGCTCCTATTATCTCAGGAGTCCATATAATAGTACAAGGAGGAATGTCTGGCTCCTTTTAAAATCAGGAGTCTGAATTAATCTTCAATAGATTGATTGCAAGACTGCAAGATGGGCCACAATAAAACAAAATGATTTTTTTAGGAGTCTGAGTTAAGCAGAGTACAAGAAAATTAGTTAAATTTTTAAGTGACCCAAAGTCTCACTAATATTTTCAGGCCACAAGATGCGAGCTTTGCTCAGAGCATGAAACATGCATCCATAATCACACCGGCCCAGTCTCTGCATCTTTGATAATTTAAACACCTGGGACTCCCAAGAGTATATAGACTTTTAAATTCACCGCATTATATGGCTCCTTAAGCAGGAGTCCATTTCAGTTGTAAATATGTAATGTTACAAAAGGAAAACCCCAACATTCAGGGCCAATTCCAAAGTCAGAAGAATGTGCTTCCTGCAAAGAAAAAAAGATAAAACTGGTACCTCCTGGGCAACGTTACCCGGTGGATCAATTCTCTCTCCGCTCACTGTAACAGCGTCCGATATAGAAAAGAGCCAACAGAACACTCTTTAGAACTTCTTAAAGGTTCATGGCTCCTCTCCACACCAGCTCCATCAGTATAATAAGCCTATTGGCACATTTCCTCCATGTATCCAGTTTGTAGGCTTTATGAGCTCCTCCTATCCTTGACACAACATGTAGACATTCCTCCATTCCATTCTTCCGGCCTTGAATTTGGGACATTTCCTCCATGTCTTAGAAACATAGAAACATAGAATTTGACGGCAGATAAGGACCGCAAGGCCCATCCAGTCTGCCCATTTCTTTTTCTACCTTATAAATGTGCCATCGGCCTTTGCTCTGTCAGTGACCTATCTATTCATAGTCATTTGTATTGCTCCCTTATGCCTATCCCATGCCTGTTTGAAGCCCTGCACTGTATTCATAGCCACCACTTCTTGTGGTAAGCTATTCCATGCATCTACCACCCTTTCTGTGAAAAGAATTTCCTCATATTCCCCTTAATCGGCCTCCTCTAATCTCATGCTGTGTCCTCTTGTCCTGCTATTTTTCTTATATTTAAACATGTTAGACTCTTTCACCTTGTTTATGCCCCTAAGGTGTTTAAATGTCTCCATCATATCACCTCTCTCCCTCCTTTGCTCAAGGGTATACATATTGAGCTCCGTTAATCTGTCCTCATATGTCTTCTGATGCAGTCCCTGCACCATTTGGTTGCCCTTCTCTGGACTGCCTCAATTTGGTTAATGTCCTTGTGAAGGTGTGGCCTCCAATACTGCACGCAGTACTCCAGATGGGGCCTAACCAATGTCTTGTACAGAGGGATTATTACTCCCTCTTACGACTTGTGATACCCCTACTAATCACACCCTAACACCCCCTAGCCTTACCTACTGCTTTAGAGGTCTGCTTGGATGATTTTAGGTCATCAGTGATGATGATGCCCAAGTCTCTTTCTTCCTTGTGACTGCTAGCAACTCCCCTCCAGCCTATAAGTGGCTTCAGGGTTTCTCTTCCCTATGTGCATGATTTTGCACTTCTTTGCATTAAATCCCAGTTGCCACTCTTCTGACCATTTTGCTAGTTTATCCAGATCTCTTCTCATTCTGCCCACCCCATCTGGATCATCTACTCTGTTGCAGATCTTGGTGTCATCTGCAAACAGACAAGCCTTACCCTCTAGTCCATCCGAGGTCACTAATGAAGATGTTGAATAGGACTGGCCCCAGGACTGATCCTGAGGTACCCACTTGTGACTTGCATCTCTTCTGACTGTATACCATTTACCACCACTCTCTGTTTTCTGCCAGTCAACCAGTTTGCCACCCAGTTGACCAACTTCTGACCCACCCCGAGCCTACCTAGCTTATTTATCAATCTTCTATGTGGAACAGTGTCAAAAGCTTTGCTGAAGTCAAGGTAGGCGACATCAACTGCTCCCCCTTGGTCCACCACTCTGGTTACCCAGTCAAAGAAATCTATGAGATTAGTTTGACAGGACCTTCCTTTTGTAAACCCATGCTGTCTTGGATCCTGTGCCCCTATGGATTGCACTATCCTTTCCTTAAGGAGTGCCTCCATAATCTTGCCCACTACTGAGGTAAGACTGACTGGTCTGTAGTTCCCCGCCTCCTCCCTGCTACCACTCTTGTGGAGCGGGATCACATGAGCCCTTCTCCAGTCTTCTGGGACCTCTCCTGTGCTCAGAGACTCACTAAACAATTCTGCTAATGGCTCTGCTAGTTCCTCCTTTAGCTCCTTAGGTACCCTGGGATGTATGCCATCAGGTCCCATTGCCTTATCCACCCTGAGCTTAGCAAGCTCTTGTAGGACCCTTTCTTTTGTGAAGGGAGTAGTGCTCACCTCCCTCCCCCCTGTGTCCATGATGCTGAGCTGTGGGCCCTGCCCTACCTTCTCTTCAGTAAATACTGAGCAAAGTATCTATTTAGGATAGATGCCTTTACAGGGTCCTCCTCCTCACATGCTCCCTTTTCTCCATTAAGCTTAGCAATACCCCTCTGGACTTTCTCCTTTCACTAATGTATCTATAGAAAGTCTTGTCACCTTCTTTACTGTTCGTGCTAGTGTTTCTCAGTTTGGGACTTTGCCTGCCTTACTGCCTTACCTGCTTCCCTTAGGGCAGTTTGGTATGCCTCCCTATCTTCATCCCGCTGTGTTCCCTTATATTTCCTGAAGGCCAGCCTTTTGGCTCTGACCTTTTCTGCTACTGTATTTGAGAACCAAAGTGGTTTCCTTCTTCTTTTGCACTTCATTTTCTGTCTAACACAATGGGATGTTGCTTCAAGTATTGTATCCTTAATGCTTGCCCACTTTGCCTGTACCTCCCCACCTGTGTTTCTTTTTGCCAGGGCTAGCTTAACTCTGTTGGCCATCTTATCAAAGTCAGCTCCTCTGAAGTCCCATATTTTTGCCTTGGAATGGGATGATTTAGATGTAGTAGCCAAATTGAACCATACCATGTGATGGTCACTGGCCCTGGTGACCTTCTACCTGGAGATCTGTGATCCCTTCTTTGTTAGTCAGTACTAGATCTAGGATAGCCCTGTCTCTTGTGGGTTGCTGTACCAGTTGTTTGAGGCCCTCCCCCTGCAGGGAATCCACTATGAGTCTAGTTCTGGCAGATGTTCCTGCTGGTATTGACCAATCTATATCTGGCATGTTGAAGTCTCCCATTATCAGAACCTCCCCTTTAGCTGTCATGTTGAAGTCTCCCATTATCAGAACCTCCCCTTTAGCTGTCTTCTTATTTATATGGTTGCCACTTGCTCATCCCCAATCCAATCAGCAAATTGACTATCTGTAAAGAAATACAAGCATATTGCTCTCTTAGCATAGTAAGTCAGATTCAGTCAGAAATACCGTATTTATAAAACCCACAGGCAGTGTTAGCATACCTTTTATAAAATTAAACTAAGCATATTAGCACATTTAGTGCTACACTTAACCCATCAGGTTCAGGTTCTAACTCCTCTTTCTTTCTGTCTCATCTCCTTGCCACAATAAGAAACAATCATCAGGGATCAGGCTAAAAGCTAATAAATTTATAATCTCTGGTGGAGTGTCAAAGTACATTTAAGTAAATGCCCAGTCAAGCAAGTGATGTCTGTTAAAAAACAAACAAACTGCTAAGCACCAGGCATTTTTATTGCCAACCAGCTTCCCCTGAACTATGCCTCAGCAGTGAAGGGAAAAGTCTCAGTTCAGTTCGGCTCCAGTCATAAAATAATTTTTTTCTGACATTACTCCATTCGGCTCAGCTAAGGATGGAGCAGATAAAATTTACTGCCAATGTTCCATTGAGGAGCGTTAAAAGGAGTCTCTGCTCAGTACCACTACCGGCAATGCCCAAAAGCTGCTACTAAATCTGAAGCTGAGTCCACCCACACACAGCCAGAAATGAAAGAAAATAAATTTCATTCATCAGTTAGTTGGAAAAAATGAAAAGGTGTCCATGAAAAGTTTATAAAAACCAGAGTGTTCTAGAGCGTGGTGCAGAGTTGAGCAACAGTGTGGCCATCTTGCTACCTGTAATTCACATCTACAGGACATGCCGAGAACACCCTCCAAATTTCAATTAAAAAGACCAAATCATTTCCGAGATATTTAAACTTAAAGATTGGTGAAATTGCCCTATCTAATGCGTTATAAAATCTGGCCATCTTGTCTCTCCCTCGTGATCAAAGGTGATGATCAAAGAATCTCACAATCAAAGAATTTACAGGCTCACAATCAAAGAATAAAAAATGCTGTAAATCAAAAATTTGAAGGAATAGCGGTAAATCACCACCATGGTTCAACAGAACCAAGCCCCCTGAGCAAAACCCAGCCTTATTTGTCTTCCAAGGGCACCCCTGGGCTGAGAAATTAGATTTTTTAATTCGGCCATCTGTCCCTCATTCACAATGCACAATTGTGATCAAAGAATCTCGCGATCAAAGAAATTGCATGCTCATGATCAAAGGATAAAAAATGGTGAAACACTATTTCTAGACAGATTTAAATGAAACCAACAGCATGCCTCGATAGAATGAAGCCCCCTGAGCAAACCCACCCTCATTTGTGTCCCTAGCCCATCCCTGAGCTGAGATAATAGTGTTCTTAGCTTGCGATGCAAAATCGCGATCAAAGAATCTTGTGATCAAAGAATTTGTAGGCTCATGATCAAAGATCGTTATCGAGCCACGATCAAAGATTTTAAAATCTTATAACTCTATTTTTTGACCATTTTGGATGAAACCAAAGGCATGGCTCAATAGATCAGATTCCCCTGAGTAAAACCCATCCAAGGTTTACTTCAAGAGTGACCCAGAGCTGAGATATTTGTGTTTTTATGATTGGAAATCTAAAAACAAGATGGCGGACCTCGCGATTAAAGATTTCGTAGGGATAATGATTCTTGAACTGCGAGGCTGCAAATTTTTTGACCACCAGGTGGGATCAGATGGCCAGAACCCCATTCTTTGTTCACAAAACAACCATATAAATGTTCCCATTAACTTATAATGGGAACTTAAAAGTGGCATAATTTTTGAATGCCTTAATATTTTTTTACCAAATGAAAAGCATCATGTTCGGCCACCAAAGCTCTTTCAGATGAGCCATCTCACAGAGCAGCACACCACACGATAGTCATACAGGGCCACAGACAAAATCCCAAAAGCTGCCTCCAAAAATGGATAATTTTGCATTTTTCAGCATTTTCGTGCGCAAAGACTGTACATCCGACCGAAACGAAATTTGGAAAATCAAGAGATCATACCAAATTTCAGGCAAATCCATTGATCAAGTCCAAAGTTATTAACATGCAAAATTTTGACTGTAACATTGAAGTGCCTTCTCAACCCTTAATATAGACTAAATATAGACTAGGGCCCAGATATTCAAACTGCCCCCAAAATGTGCGCAACAGCAGGAGCAAGCACAAGTCAATTGCGCATATGCGCAACAGATGCGATATTCAAACATGGAGCAAAACAAATTGCGCAAGCAGCCAACGTCTGAATATCGCACAAACTGCACCATAGCACAACCAGGAAGGGGAAGCTGAGCAGAAAGGTTGCACCATAGCGCAACAAGGCTAGCCCAGCTGAGCAGTCCAGAGGTGCCATAGCACAAGCAGAGCCCCCCCAACCCCAGCAGAGCGATGGAACTGCACAACCAGGGAGGCAGGCTGGGACCCACTGCCAGCCATGCCACACATGGGCACAGGAACACACTGCAGAACCAACAAGACACCTGCACACCCCAAGCACAGCATCACTGGGGGTGGGACGGATGATCTACTGGCCCATGGGGACAAGCCAACAAAGCACAGCAGGGCCATGACACCCCAGCACAACCACTGGCAGGCTGAGACTGCCACACACAGGGGGTTGACAACCACAGTGCACATCAGCCCCCTATGCACAGCACACCCTGCACCGTGACCCCAAGACACCACCCATGTGCAGTGACTGGCACTGAAGGAAACACCATGCATCCCCCTCGGCACACGTCAACCTCGTGTAGCAGAGAACCATACAAGCCAGACCCACCCTGTGCACCCAGCAGTGGGTGGCAGCAGATGGCAAGACCAACAGAAAGTCACTGCCACACTGGAGACACCTCCCCATGCACACACGCACACACACACACACACACACACACACACACACACACACACACCCAGGACCATACCACCCCAGATGGCATGATACACCACTGCAACTGAGCAACCATAGCCAGCTGCAAATCAGAGACCAACACAGTATTCATATCAAAATATATATATTAAAAATGTAAGTACAAAATGAACAACAACAAAACTATTTACAAGGGGGTAGGGTACAAGGTAGGGTGGGCAAGGGGTAGGATGAACAACTTGGAGAGGGAAGGCAGGGTGGGAGGGATGGGTGAAGTGGAAGGGAAGCCGGCTAAGGCCTGCAGGCTGGTCCTCCGCTGCCTGGTGCTGTCTTGCTTGGCTGTGCCTCCTCCGTAGCCCATGGTGCTGTATATCCTGGAGGATGTTCCGGTTTTCCAGGGACACCGTTAGCTGTTGCAGTGCCCGCCAAATTCTGCGGAGCACAATGAGGCCTAGGAAAAGGGAACACAGTCAATGGCTGTGACTGACCACAACCCTGAACACCACCCAACCTGCAAGCCATATAACCCAATGTCCCGCACCTATGATGGTATGCACCCACCCACAGTGACCATGCACATGACAAGCCCAACCAGGCGGCACCAGCTATGTGCACCACTGCACACACACACTGCCCATGTCCATCACAGCACAAACAAGGCTGTCAAGTGACATGGCAATGTGGTGCGATGCCAGTTCCACAGCCATGTGCCCAGTGCATGCATGGACCACCAGTGACGCACACACAGACGTGCAGTGACACTGGACAGTGATGAATGTCGCCTGTGTCGTGCATGGTTGTGTTGTGCATGGCTGGTGGTCATGCCCACCCCCTCCAGCATGCAATAGCATCCATGATGTAATGATACTCACACTCCACAAGCAGCTGTGGCTGCTGCTGCTGCTGTGGCCCACCCCTCGCAGCACCACCGACCACCACCGAGGCCCTGCCACGGCCCTCCTCATCCCATGCCTGCATCCTCTCGGCCCGGCCTGTGGGAGACAAATGTTGAGAAAAACATCAGTGTGACTCCAAAGCAGACTGCCCCTGCCCCAGTGAGTGTGCCTGCCCACACAGCCAGACCCATGCATCTCACACCTGCACACACTGACACAGCTAACCATGGCAGAGCCATCACCCATGCACAGCCACCAAAACACATGCACACCCCTACAGAGAATACAGGTGCATAGATGGTACACCCACCTGGCCTAGGCACTATGCCCCTCCTGGCACATGACCGTAGTCTGCTTAGCAACTCCGGCTTCCTCCTGCGGAGGTCACTGTACCTGTGCCGGCACTGCTCGGCAGACCGGCGCTGCCCTCTGACCCCCACCAGGTCATTGGCCACTTGCAGCCAGACCTGGGTTCGAGCCATGGTGAGGGGCTCCTCCCCATACAGTGCCCCATAGTGGGGCTCTACCAGGGCCACCAGGTTGGCCACCTCCACCAGGTTCCATTGGAGTGGCCTCCTGCGTGCCATTGTTCTAACTTTACAGCAGGCAATATGGCGCCCCGCAGCGCGGCAACCCCACGTGGAAATATTGCGTAATAGACCACCATAGGTTCCAATCACGCTGTTTGTACAGTGCCGTCGGTTCACATAGCGCTGTCACCAGACAGCGCAATAGGGCCGTACACATGGCAGCCGAACAGCGCCAGGGGCGCTAAAGGTCAGACACCAGGTCAGGGGTCTATGGCGCAGGCCACGACAGCGCCATCTGGACGCCTACGCATCCCCGCGTGATCGACCACCCGCGTTAGTGCCACAGTGGACTATTGCGCAGTAGTGCCACAGTGCCGCATAGTGCCCAGTGCTGTAGCGCCACTGGCACAATGGTGGCTATGGCCTGAATTGCCGATCGCGCAGACAGCACATCATCAGCACGGCATGCAGTCGCAGTGTACCGCACAGTCACAGATCTGCACTATTGGCTCAGCCAGCTCAACCATATTAAGTAAAAGCGCAATGGCGCGATATTCAGCCGACATACGCAAATCATCCGATCAGCCATTCAAAGGCGCAGTGGCACGATTGCATCTCATTACAGTTGCTCCACTCAATTTGCATGCATTGCGCTATAAATGTGCGATACTGGGCTGCGCTGGCCAGATTCGGTTACTGCAGGTGAGAGGTGGGTTGCATGCTGTGGGATGTTCTGGACAATGGGCATGGGATAATGCTGTGACTGCACAGTGACAGGTGTCCACTTCCACCCATACAGATCGCCATGACCGAGCAGAGCCAAGGTGAGGGTGAGGATGGTGGGCGAAGGAGGAGGAGGCCCAACTTCACCACAGCAGAGACTGAGGCCCTCTTCCAGGCCTACCTGGAGGAGGAGTCACTACTGAGTGGATGGTGGGGCACCCCTCAGGCCCGTGCGGCTGCATGGGAGGGGTAGCCCGGGCAGTGCACCTGCACAGAAGCCACCAGCGCTCCGTGCAGGAATGCAAAGAAGATTGGGACAGACCGCGGGAGGGTGAAGGAGAAGGTGGCAGCCCTCAGGGCGGCACGTGCTGGCACTGGCGGGGCCAGCCAGCGGTGGTGGAGCTGACCCGGCTGAGGATCTGACCCGCTGCATCAATGCAGCGCAGTGCTATTGAGGGCGACCAGGAGGTGGATTCCAGACAGGAAGCCCATCACTGCACAGTATGACATGGTGGTGGTGTTGGGGGGGGAAGGTTGTTCACATGCACTCGCATGTCCTCTCTTTCTGTTACAGATCCTGTTCGTCTTCAGGGGATGGTGGTGGTGGGTACAGGCAGTGAGGATGACCTGCTGGACATGGAGGAGGGTCCATCCACCTCTGTCACCAGCCAGCATGCACGCTAGGCTGCCACCTCTGGTGTCGGTGAGTCGGGTGTGGGGGGTGCACAGCCTGTGTCTCAGCAGTCTGGCATGCAAGCATGCCAGCACGCTGTGACTGTGGCTGTAGGACGTACCTGCACCATTGATGATGCAAGGACTGCAATGGGCAGTGACATGTGTGTGTCCTATGACGGACACACAGCAGGCCAGCACATGCCCCTGGGCCTTGCTGGTTCCAACTTGTGTGCCAGCATGTCGGCACAGTCCCAGGCTGTGCCTGTCAGCACCGGTTGGGCAGCACCGGTGGCTGTGCAGGTGTCTGGCACTGTTGCAGCCACAGCAGTGGAACGAGTGGTCCCTGGGGCACAGTGGTTGGAGGGGCAGCAGCAGCAGTCACCCACCAGGTCTGGGGGTACAGTGTCCAGCGGTGGCACATGCCCACCGCCCTTTGATAGCCCATTCCTGGTCCTGGTCCTGGTGAACAGCGCCCACCCTCAAGGGGTATTGTGCATCAGGACCTTCCACACCCTGGGGGACAGGATGCCATTGTGGCAGAGTACCCATTGGACGAGCACACCCACCTGCTGCAGGAATCAGTACAGCAGCAAAGGTGGGTTGCAACGTCTGTGGAGGCACTGTGTGCGGCTGTGGAGCGGCACAGCAGGGAATGTGCTCTGGACCGCGCAGAGATGGTCCATATGCAGATGGATGTGACCGCATCCATTGACAGGCAGACCCAGGCATTGGTCACTGTCGTGGCTGCATTGGGCATACACGCAGGTGCTCCTGTACTGCACACCCCACACAGTACGCTCTCCATTCCCCGTTCCTGGCATCACGCGACACCAGGCCTGTCGATGCCGGGTTCTGCTGTGGGCATCCCAAGCACCCCTGGTGCAGGTATGTTTGGCATCCTCCAGACCCCACTGCGGACAAGGTCGCGATCATGCAGTGGGACCCCTGATGGTCCATCGGTGCCATCCCATGTGGCCCCTGCTCAGCCTGCCAGTGCTGTTGAGTCACGGCGGGGCCACTCATGCATCTGCGGTGGCCGTGGAATGGTGCAACATGACTGACCTGTCTCCCAGTGTGGGCCCTGTCTGCTGCTGCCCTGTGTGCACTGTGCGTCATGGTGGGCAGTGCACTGGTGGGTGCCCTGCCCATCACGCCGACATACGGACCACCTGCACACCATACCGACTGCTGTCCACAGGTGCATGTGCATGATGATGCCTGCATTGTACTGTACACCAAGGTGCAAGGGTGTCCAGCATCTGACACACGTGCTTGGACAGTACAGGTGGTGGGTGTGGTCTGTGGATCTGTGTGTTTGCCATTTCTGTTCCTGCTCTGCTGTGCACCTGCCCATGTATGCTTTGTGCCTGGTGTGTTTGTGTGTGTGTGTGTGTGTGTGTGTGTGTCCATATGACTGTTCGCCCCTCCCTGATGGTGTGTTTGGGTGCCTGGTCCCTTCCACCCCCCTTGCCGTCATGCACCCCTGGTGTGTTACTCTGTGTTCCTGTGGGTTGTGCCAGGACAGTGTTGTTTGCACATGGCCCCTTGACTTACCTGTGTTGTGCATAATGCTCCTCCATGATGGTGTCCCGGTGCAGCTGGGCCTGCCGGATCAGTCGGGGGTCCCGCTGTCCAAGGGGGGGCTGCTCATCACCATCAACACCGGCGCCGCTGGCGTCCCCATCGCTGTCCCCCTCTTCAGCCTGTACGGCTATCCCACAGTCATTGGCCATGTTGTGCAGGATACAACAGGCCAGGAATATCCCACAAGCCTTTGAGGGGCTGTACTGTAGGGCACCGCCGGAGGTGTCTAGGCATCAGAAGCATGCCTTGAGCATCCCAAACACCCACTCAATGATGTTGCATGTGGCGGCATGTGCCTCATTATAGCGTTGCTGCGATGGGGTCATCGGGGTGCCGGTACGGTGTGAGCAGCCAGGGACGGAGTGGGTATCCGCTGTCACCTGTGTGGAGATAGTGGAGATCAGTCTCATGTTCAGGTCCATATTGCCCATATCGCTGTGTGCCACTACCATGGCACCTGTTGCATTCCCATACTTGCCCCGAGTTTGCATTTCCTACATGCGTACTCACCCACTAGATGGCCTGTGGGATGTCCCCACTCTCGAATCGATGGCACAGTGCGGACTGATGCCATATAAAGGCATCATGTGCTCTGCCAGGGTGTGTGGCACAGACATTGATTATACGTCCAGTGGCATCACACACCACCTGGCTGTTGACACTGTGGAAGCCCTTTCTATTCCTGTGTGTGGCCCCATCGGGGGCCAGGTGGCATGTGAATGGCCACATGGGTGCAGTCTATGACCCCTAGCATGCCAGGCATACGTGCCACCCTGTGGAATGCCTGCATGTTTGCTGTACGCTCTGCCACGATGCTGGGGAAATGGATGTGCTCCACAGCATGTGGCAGCAGTGCGCTGAGGAATTGGGTGAGGATGTATGACGTGGCCGACTGTGTGATGCCTGTGGTGTCCCCTGTTGGCCTCTGGAAGGTGCCCGTGGTGAGCAGGCACATGCAGGCTGTCACCTTGGTCTCCACTGACAGAGCATGACTCCATCGTGAGGGTGCCTGCATCACATCACTGCACAGCTCACAGAGCCACCTCAGTATTGCCCTGTTCAGGTGGTACCGGCCCACGATCTCTACATCTGTGTACAACTCAAAGCTGATGCGGGCACGGTACTGCCTGTTGGGGGCGTACCGCCGACGGGCCCATCCACGGCCAAGTCCCCTGCACCTGCATTCTCACCCTCATTACAGCTTCCATGTGGAAGCTGCCACTGTCCATCTCCCTGTCTTGTGCCCCCCCGGCTGATGTTGCTCTGTTACCCCTGCTGTCCTGACTGCTACTTCCACTGCACCAGGCACCCCCCCGGCCTCTGCAGCCTATGGTCCACACTGCTTCCCTTGCCTGCCCTGGCCTGTCACTGTCTGTCTTTCTCTCTCTCTCCCCACTTGGCATCCCTGTGGCATTCTTGTGCCTCTTCCTTGAGCCTTTTTATTTTGGCTCATTTCCGCTGGGGCGCAACTTCCGGCTGGTCCACTGTTGCACATTGCGCAACTCTTTGGATATCGCATTGTGCTCTTTATGCATGGATCCACCCCCTTCAGTTGCGCATGCCATCATTTGCATTGTGCTTTTGCTCAGCATGTTTTCAGTGGCGCAACTGCCTCCTGCTGAATATCGCAGAATGGCGCACTTTTGGACTTGCGCAGGCGAACTCTATTGGCGCATGGCTGCAACTCTTTGAATATCCCACCCTATATATATATGTGTAAAAAACTGTGTTAATGCATCATTTAGGGTTAAAACACAAAAAGTCAGGAAATGAGACCTTTAGGGTTGCCCCTACCCCCCTTGTGTGCCCCCCATCCTCCCAAGATTGACAGATGCTGGGGTGTGTCATTGGGGATGTGAGGCCTAAATGTCACCCCATTCTTCTTTACTGTGGCATGCGAACATGATTACACATGGAATGGGGTGACATTTAGGCCTCACAACCCCAATGACACACCCAGCATCTGTGAATCTCGGGAGGATAGGGGGCACACAAGAGGGGTAGGGGGCAACCCTAAAGGTCTCATTAAATGACTTTTTGTGTTTTAACCCTAAATGATGCATTAACACAGTTTTTTTGCATAGAATGTCCTTACTTTTTGAGAAAGTATAGAAAAGTACAAACTCGCACAAGCTGGTGGGAGCAAGGGGCCCGAACCACCAACTTGAACATTTCTGCCTAACATAACAGTACAAGTACTAAATATCATATGTACTATTGGGAGCGCATATTGGTGGGAGTGTGGGGCCCCACCAGGTTGAAACTAAACAAAGTTTCATTCATCAAAGTTGCATAATTACACACCTGTTTACATTTTACACATCTAACCACTGAAAGTTACCTCCATCGCAGTAAGTCTAGCTGCCCTATAAATGTCAAGCCACTACCACAATGCAAAACACTATCTGCAAAACATAAATGATGCCACACAACATCTCTGCAATAAATTTATTTTCTGACACTTAAACACTATAATTTACATCTACAGTACATCCCCTCAATGCCCTCCAAATTTCAAGTTAAAACACCAAACCATTTCAGAGATATTCAATTTCAAAGTTTGTGTACCTTTAAGAATTCTTTGATCATGAGAATCGGCCGCGACACACAAAATGGTGGATCTCACGGCTACAAATGCCCTAAAATGGTGGCTTCACGATCAAAGATAAAAATCTTTTATTGTGAGGGGGGAGGGCAACTTCAAACCCTTATAACTCTGAAACAGAACAACATTTCTTCACCAGACAAAACCTGGCATGTTCCTTAAATAAAGTGAGTTCAATGTACCAAGTTTCAGACAAATCAAACACACAGTGGCTGTGCTATGTGTCATGGAAGACAGTGAGCAAAAATAGCAGAAAATCTTTGATCGCGAGGGGGCAAATAATTAAAGCCTTATAGCTCTGTGTCAGAACAACATTTTTTCATCAAACAAAAACTGGCATAATCCCAAAGTAAAGGGATTTCTACATGGCAAATTTCAGACAAATTAACCACATAGTGGCTGTACTATGTCTCACAGAAGACAGTGAACAAAAATAGCAGAAACTGCATTTTTGGTACTTCTCTGCACAAATAACATATACACTACTGAAATAGAAATTGGTAAAATCTTCAAAGCATGTCACCAAAGCCCCACACCCATGCATACAACTCAATCAGAAGTCACTCAAATGCATTCTTCAACAACTGCTGGAAGTGCGGGGCCCTTAAGGCCCCATGCTCCCACCAACACATCCATTTCTCCCTAACATCACAGTACAAGTACTGAATATCATATGTATTGATGGGAGCACAGATTGCTGGATGCGTGGTGCCCTTTGGGCTCCATGCTCCCCCCAACTTGTCCATGTTTGCCAAACATCACACTGTAACTACTGATTATCATACATATTGCTGGGAGCAGGTATTGCTGTGAGTGCTGGGCTCTTCAGGCCCCACACTCCGACCAACTTGTCCATTTCTGCCTAACATAGTTTCATAGCATTATACAGGTTCATGAGGCCAAAGACCCATTACGAACCTGCCACCACTAAATTAGTGATGGGAATTAAATTTATTCTCCTTCATGTGAGTATACAAGTTTGTTTTAAATTGTTCCAGTGTCTTACTCATGACTACATATGTTGGTAAGGCATTCCATATCGGTGGAGCCCTTTGTGTAAAAAAACATTTGTGCCTTGTTGTTCTGCACACAGTTGTCTTGAGCTGTAGGTTATGTGACCTTGTATTATTATATAAAATTTCCTGTCTTTCAAGACAGATTGTAATAAATAATGCATTGTTCTGAAATGCCTTAAATATAAGAATTAAATCCCCTCTTAGTGATCTGTATTCCAAGGAATACAAATTCAGAGTTCTTAGCCGATCACAATAGCTGTTTTTTTACACTTAATTTTCTTAGTTACCCTTTGTTGCACTCTTTTGACTAATTTTTTAGTTCCCACAGTAGTTGGTGTACAAAATGGAGCACAATACTCTAGGTGAGGTCGAATAAGACTACTATATAGTGGCAATAAAACTTCTTTGTCTCTACTTTTGATATGCCTTTGAATACATCCAAAAATGCTGCAGTATTTTTTTACTACATTATCTATAGGTGTATCAGGCTTCAGATTCTCAGAGACTATAACCCTCAAGTCATTTTCTTCTGTAGTAGTAGATAACTGCCTTTCATTCATCTCATAGTTTGTCTTAATATTGTGTTTACCCATATGCATTACTTTGCATTCTGTTCATTAAAGTTCATTCTTGAATGATTGGCCCAATTACATAATTGATTTAAGTTTTCTTGTAGGTTATTGATTGATGCAGAATCATTTACAATACAACCAACTTTGCAGTCATCTGCATATTTGCCGATCCAGACATCCTTACATATTATGCATAGTTGAAATAAGTATATTAAAGAACAATGGTCCCAGTACCAATCCCTGGGATACTCTACTAGTTACTTTGTTCCACTTGCAGTCAGATCCCCTCAGAACCACTCTCTGGTGTCTGTCACTCAATCAAGAGTCAATTCTTAGTATTATTTTACTGTCAAGATTTATTTTTTGCAATTGCTCTATTAACACACTATGGGAAATGGTATCAAATGCTTTAGCATAATCTAAAAACACAATATCTACTGGCAGTCCCTATTCCAGTGCCTCACTCACTGGATCAAAGTAATTTATTAGATTGGTTAAACATAACCAACCTGGAGTAAAGCCATGCTGTGCTATATCTATGCCATTATTATTTTTTTTGTTGTGAAATGTTTTATTAATTTTTTTTTAGAAAAAACAGAAGAAACATATACATTTACAGAACTAATAAGTGGAAAAGTCAGAAAAATAAAACAACATATCTGCAGTCTGTGATCTTAATACCAACATACCTGTGGCAACCAAGAGTATAGCTGTACCACTGGGTCCCCAGCTATATACATTGCATCAGAAGGTCTAAAAAACTAAACATTGAATGTTATTTCTGCAGTCTGAAGAAAATAAGACAGGTTCGACCTACCTTCAGTATGAAGCACTGTGCGACCAAGAGGAGGTTCTGTCACTGATTGACAAGGCCTAGGAATCAGAGATTTGCATCTTCCAGTGGCTATGCAGGAGAAATACTCAATATTCCAAAGATTTATGGTCCAGACCAAGTAGGAGGTACCATTGTTGTAAGGGCTTCAGTATTCAGAAAGTGATACCTTCCAGTGGTTGGTGAGGTCCCATTCTATAATAAAGAAGAAGAAGAAGAATCAGCATTTACAGTATATAGCACTTTTCATACACAGTATCCCAAAGCACTTTACAAGCAATGCTAGACTGGTAGTGAAGTGACTGAATGTGTGGTGGCGGCCATATCGCACATCATCACCCACACACAGCCTGGATAATTGCATGAACCGGTTTAAGGGGAATGTTGGCCAGGACACCGGGAATGTTCCCTGATCTTTATGAAGAGTACCCTGGGTTCTTTTACTTCCATCTGGCACCCACCAGGACAACACCAGGATGGGCAGGAGGGACCTCGGGTTTAACGTCTCATCCGAAGGACGACACACCCCAACAGTACAGCACCCCCAATACTGCACTCGGAAGCCAGCGTTTTTTAGGTGCAAGTCCATCCCGGTGTGGGACGAGAGCCCGTGACCTTCTGGTCCAGAGGCAGATGTGCTACCAACTGAGCCACAATGACACCTCAGGAAAAAGAGTACCACAAAGTAACAGGACTTAAGATAGGGAGGATACTTAACTACAGTATGTATCTACGTATCAAATCAGCTGTCAACAAAAATGTCCTATGTGACAACTATTTACAACAACTGCTGTAAGCACATCTTTAGCAGAAATACCTACTAACAATAGCTGCATCTAAAGCAAAAGAAATTACAAGGCCAGGTGGTAACAGAAAGGTCAATAGGTCATTGCTGAATCTTTAACAGGAGGAAACAAAAGGTTCTGACTATGTGCTTCACCCTATTCCCACCCTGCGGTCTAAGCATGCTATGTATGGGGCCCAACACAAGTGTAACTTGTCTCTTTGTCCTAAGGATACATGGGAATGTCTGTCTAATTCTTACAAGGATGGAAGAGAGGGTATGATATCTGCCGGTGAAGGTATAATTGGGCCTCTCCAGTTATGTAGAATGGAGAGCTTTACCTGCATGCATAATAACATCAGCCATCTAAATTGGGGAGAAGGGAGAGGTACAGTGGTGAGTTGTAGCCCGAGCAGCATTAAAGGGGCCACCAGTGCAATATTCTGATTTAGGATTTGACTTGCTAACTGTGCTATAGCTATTCAGAGGGGTGCTAATTTTAATTGTTTAATTGTTTAATTAGTATTTCAGAAAGACCTTTGAGCATGTGCTCTTTTACAAAGGTTCCACGTCAGGGTGGACAATAAGACAATACACATATTCAGTGGTTACAGAGGCCTGATCATTAGGCATTAAAGAGCGATTACATGACAATTAGACAAATAGGAGAAAAAAAAAACTGAGCAGTTGTAATTGAATACTAAGCTAATTCTAATCTGTTGCCCTAGGTAACACACCTCTGGAAACCTCAAAATCCGTTGATAGACTATGGCAGAGTAACTGCATAGGGTTTAATGCTATCCCAGATGGTGAGAGGCTGGGTGACAGTAAAACAATGGGGATTGGGTTTGAAACCAACCACAGAGAGTGAGAGGTGGGGGGATAGTGAAACAGGGGCTGTGATGGGGAGCAGCTCCAGAGGACTTTGTTGAGTGTGGTGTGTGTGTGTGGGGGGGGTTTGGAGGGGAGTACCAAGAGTGTTTAAAGAGGATTGATAGCTTACTTAAGCCCTTGGCTAGGCTGGAATGGAGGCAGGATTCTCTAGGTAGCCCTGCTGGATGTTACCTTGGGGGTAGGCCTGTCTATCAAGTGGGGCCTGAGAAGCAGGTGCATTTTGAGTTAGACATTAGGTGCTGTTTGAGGTCTACTTTGAATTGAGACAGGCTGTTTGTTTGTAATTTCATCGGGAGTTCATTTATCCAGAGGGGGGCCCGATAGGAGAAAGCACGCTGCCCTAGTGAGGTTCGACGGAATGGTATGCACAAAGACGGAAGTAACCGACTTCAGGGGTGGATTTCAAGGAGCCAAGGATCCTTAAGGAGCATTTGGATGGGATTGGGTCAGACACGGACGGATAGTAGGTGGGAAATCATCAGAAGAGGGGTGCAGGATGCTACCAGCACCTGTGCAAGAGTAAGACGAAAATGTGGTAGGGCCCAAAAACCTGTTGGTGGACCAGGGAGGTCCAGGAGGTGGTGTGGGAAAGAAAGCAGCCTATAAGAAATTCAAGTGCTCAAGGAGGAAAGGGATCGAGGGGGATGAGCTGATGGCTAGAAGGGCCACTAGAGTGGTGAGGGTGGCTAAGGCAAGGAAGGAGCAGAACCTGGCCAGGAAATTAGGAGAGGAAAAGTGGTTCTTTAGATACATTGGGGAAGAGCGAAGGTGAAAGGGCAGAGTGCTTAAGTTAGATCAGGGAAGAGATGGGCACAAGACCCAGAGGAGCAGGCTGAGGTGCTAAATGAGTATTTCACCAGTTTTCACCAGGGAAAATGGGGATGCTGCATCATACATGGGAGGAGACAGAGATAATGAGGAGGGGGCCCTTACCAATCGGCAGGTCTGGGGAGAGGGGGGCATCACTGGCAGGTGGGGAGGGCTAAGCAGGGAGAAGAGGTACTGGAAGTGGAAATCACAGCAGAGAGAGTGAGGGAAGCCCTCAGCTCCCTTAAGACAGAGAAAGCACTGGGGCCAGATAAATTACATCCTAGAGTGCTGAAGGAACTTGCAGATGTCCTGGCGAAACCCCTGGCAGAGCTTTTCACCATCTCTCTGAGGACAGGGTGGGTGCCCCAAGACTGGAAGGTGGCGCATGTAGTGCCTATCCACAAGGGGGGATCAAGGGAGGTGGCAGGGCACTACAGGCCTGTCAGCCTGACATCAGTGGTGGGCAAGGTGATGGAGGGCATTGTCAAGGAGAGGCTAGGGGGGGACCTGGATAAGTCAGGGTGCCTGGACGATAGACAGCATGGATTCATCCCGGGGAAATCATGTCAGACAAACCTGGTGGAGTTCTATGACTGGGTGACAAGTGCCTTGGACCTGGGTAGACCAGTGGATGTCCTCTTTCTAGACTTCAGCAAGGCATTTGACTCTGTTCCTCACGTGGGCCTGTTGGATAAACTAGAGAAATAGGGTGGAAACCAGATGATCCGATGGATGGCAATTGGCTCCAGAACCAGACCCAGAGGGTCGTAGTTGATGGGATAGTCTCTTCCCTAAGGAGGGTCATAGTGGGGTCCCAGAGGATCAGTCCTTGAGCCCTTCTGTTCAATGCCTACGATCTGACATAAGGACAGGAATCAGGAGTGAGATGAGTCTCTTTGCAGATGACTCGAAACTGGGGGCGGTGGTGGATGGGGAGGAGGGGAGGGTGTCCTGCAGGGGGACCTGGAGGCTCTGGAAAGATGGTCTAGAAAGTGGAAGCTGAGGTTTAATGCAGGGAAATGCAAGGTACTCCACCTGGGGGCCAGAAACCCAGGCCAAGTGTACACCCTGGGGAAATACTACAAGTCTCAATGGCTGAGAGGGACCTGGGGGTGGTGGTGGATGTCAAGATGAACAACTCTGAGACTTGTAGGAGGGCAGCAGCCAAGGCCAACAGGATGCTGGGATGCATCGCTAGGGGATCACCTCCAGAAGGAGGAGAGTGATACTCCCTCTGTATAACTGCTTGGTGAGGCCGCACCTGGAGTACTGCATGCAGTTTTGGAGGCCGCGACTTAAAGAGGGACATTAACCTCCTGGAGAGGGTCCAGAGGAGGGCAACCAAAATGATTTGGGGCTTGGGGGACAGGACCATGAGGAGAGGCTCAAGAGCTAAATATGTACACTTTGGAAGAGAGAAGGGACCGGGGACATGATAGAGGTCTCCAGGTACATGAAGAGGGTAAATAGGGAGGAACAGTGACGGTGCTTCAAGGAAGGAGGAGGGGCCACTAGAGGCATGGGTGGAAGCTGGAGGGGGGAAGATTCAGGGGAGAAAGGAGGAGGTGCTACTTCACTGAGAGGGTGGTAGAGCCATGGAATGCACTACCTAGGGGGCTGGTGGAGGCAGAGACAGTGGAGGGGTTCAAGAGGGGGTGGGACAGGTACGGGGGAAGGGTTCAGGAAGCAAAATCCAATGCAGCAAGAATATCCAGAACTGGGAAGGGAGAAGCCAGAGAAGGTGAGGGGACAGCAAGGTCAGCACCCAGGGTGGGGGCTGACCAAACGAGCAGACACGAAAGACCATTAGGCCTATTCTGCTGGCATTTTAGTATGTTAGTATGTTAGCTCCATTCTTCCTCTGTCTGGTGATGTGTGTTGAGAGAGAAACCTCGAGCAGGTTTCCTATAGAGGGTGGTTTTTTTCCGAGGAGTGCCTTCTTTCCCAGGAGGCAAGTTTGGCATTTGATCCTGTCTTTTATGTTAAGTTAGGCTTAGGCACCCAACAGGGTGCAAGTATGAGTGTAGTGATCTGCACACAGGGTGAGGCGGCATGCCTTATTGAGTGCAATTTGGACCCTTTTGAGCACTGTATCAGTAGCAGCTCCATAGACCACCAGCCCGTAGTCTATTGTGGAGAGTTTGGAGCTGGAGACTGAGATTTGGAGTGCTTCCAGGGTGAGGGATTTCTTATGCCTATAGAGGACCTTTGTGTTTACCACTTTGACAAGGGAGTCTACGTGGTGTGTATAAGTGAGACAGTCATCAATGGTGACTCCAAGGTACTTGAACAAGTGCACCTGCTCAATCTGCTCACCAACCTTGTTGGTGATTATGAGAGGAGCATGCTTGTGTTTGTTGTAGGGTCTGGATTGTAGCATGGCCTTGGTTTTCTTGTAATTTAGTAGCATCTTTTGCCTACTGAACCAGTCCTTGAGTTTATTGAAAGAGTTCTGTAGTTCTGTTTGTAGGGCAACCTGAGAGGTGCTGCTGCTCAGCAGCATGGCATCATCCGCATACAGAATAAGTTTGGTGTCACAGGCTGTGGGAAGGTCATTTACAAAGAGGCTGAAAAGCAGGGGCCCCTAGAATTGATCCTTGAGGGACTCCTAGAAGTACATCTCTGGAGCTGGATAATGTCTGCCCAAGTTTGACTCACTGGCTACTGTGTGTTAGGTAGTCATTGAACCAATTCATGGCGTTTGGTGCCACACCCAATCTTTGGAGCTGGAGTACTAGTAGAGAGTGGTTGACGGTGTTGAAGGCTTTGGTGAGGTCAATGAAGATGGACCCCACCAATCTGCCTTCATCCAGCGCCTTGTGTGCATAGTCAGTGTATTCCAGAAGTGCCGTGGTGGTACTGTGTTTTTGCCTGAAGCCATGTTGGTTTGGGCAGAGCAGATTGTACTTTTTGAGGTATTCTGTGAGTTGACTTGCCGCGATTTTTTTCCAAAGCTTTGGATAGTGGGGAGAGTATAGATATTGGCCTGTAGTTTGACACCAGCACCTTGTCACCATTCATATGCACTGAAGTTACCAGGGCTTGCTTCCATACCTCTGGAAACTGAGCTAGGGCCAAGGATTTATTAAATAGCATTGTTATGGGCATAATAAGAATATCAAGGGTGAGAGATAGTAACCTCATGTCTCAGCCCGCCACTCCCAATCTGGTTTTGCCTAGACTTTCCTGACCATCGTTAGCTCCTTCACCATCATCTTCTTAAAGTAGAAGGCTGGGTGGTTAGTTATGAGCAGGTTGGTGCAACCTTGGTCTTCCACAGGCAGAAGGTAGTCTGGAGGCAGCACTGAGAACAGGTCTGTAAAGGCCTGGTTAAAGGCATCAGCAATGGCTAGCGGATCTGAGGAGAGTGAGTTATTAATGTTGAGCATCTTAGGGTGCTGCTTTTGATCTTTACCAAGGATGTTCTTGATGTTGTCCCAAAACCTCTTTCCATCTCCCCATGCATTGTTAAGCTGGGTCTTATGGAAATTGGCTTTTGTGAGCCTGATAAGTTTGGTGCATTGATTTTTAGCCATTTTGTAGCACTGTAGGTCATGCTTGCTGCCTGAGTTTAAGGCTTTTTCCCAGAGGCAGTCCCTCTCCTTTAGGAGGGAGAGGAGCTTGCCATCAATCCAGCCATTAACCTCCCCCCGAATTTTCTGTTTTGTGCGTGGTGCATAGATATCACAGATGGAATTGAAGCCCTCAGTGAAAAAACTAAGGTCCTGGTCCAGCGTAGGTGCCTTGTTGATGGGGGACCAGTTGTAGGCAGACAGGGCCATTTTTAGGGATCCAAGTTTGCCTTCCCGTAGATCCCTGCTCTCGATGAGGCAGGGTGGGCTTTTGGCAAGTTTAGTGGTCCATATAAAGGAGATTGGGGAGTGGTCACTTAGCACATCCGGGAGAACCCTGAGTTCAGAGAATCGAGTTGGTGAGCTAGCTAAGACCCAGTCAATGAGGGTGTTGGTACCAGCCTTGTAGTTCTGCCTGGTGGGGTGAGTTATGAGTTGCGTGAGATTGTGGGAGGTGATTAGGTCTCTGGAGGGTGTTGCCTCCTTATATAACCAGTTAATATTAAAGTCACCGGTCAAGATGAGTTCTGAGCCCTTTCTGAGTGTGCTAATTTCTTCCATAACAAGAGGAAGGCCTTCCTTGGCTTTCTTGGGGGAAAGTGGGTTGTGGTGATGGTAAGGGTCTTGCCTTTTAGGCCAACTTGTATTTTTACCACTAGTAGCTCATAATCCTCCACAACTTTGGAGATGGGGAGGACAGAGCAACTCAGTGATTTTCTGGCATATATAAGGCAGCTGCCACCTTTCCTGCCTATTCTATTAAGTTGAAATGCTTGGAATCCTTCGATGGCCACCTCACCATCTTTGATCCTACCCGACAGCCAGGTTTCAGTTAGGCAGAGTATGTTAAGAGCATGGATGGTCATCCAAGCCTGGAGCTGGTCGAATTTGGCAGTTAGGCTGCAGATGTTTAACAATGCTGTCTTTAGGCCCTTCACTATATAGACCCCCCCTGCTCCTCAGGGTTGTTGTCCAGGGTTTAGGTGAACATTGCCAGAGAGTAGCAGTAGCAGAAAGATAACCTTTCTGGCAGATAGGGTGATGTTTATCTTCCCTCGTGTCTTCCGTTGCTTGCACTTCAGGTGGGAGAGGTGTCTATACGCCTGTGTTAAATTAGGGGGAAAGCTAATCATTAACGTTACGGTTTGCAAGGTTGGCTTGCCGATAACTGTGTATGGGAGGTGCTAGAGGATAATGAGCCTATCGTTACCGGAAGAGATAGTGGCCATGTGTATGCTTTTCTTCCAGCTTGCACCCAGTGAGGATTCAGAGTGGGAAGGTAGGGGTCTGAATTCATATATGGTACCAGCAATGCAGTAGTAGTAGGTGGTTGCACCCCATGGTAGTTTGTTTGGTGTTGCTGGACTGCTTAACTGCTAGCTGGTTTATAGCTGAAAGGATATATAGTCGAATTAGGGTGAGGTCCCTAACAATAGGGCAGGTAGAGCAGTAATTGAGAGGAGTTAGATGGAGTGGCTGGAGAAAAAGTTGAGAGCATGTGTGTGATCCTGTGGCTGGGACTGCTTTAAAAAGTTGAGGTGAGAAAGTGGGTCACGTCAGGTATTGAAGACAGGGAGGCCAATAGCATGAAGATGTGCAGCAATGAAGTGACCAATCAGCTGCTAGGCTGAGGAAAGGGGTGGAGTAAGGGTCTATTTAATACTGTGAGAAGGTGGGGGAAGGGGATCCAGAACACAGCACAGAAAGAGATTTCCCTGAGATCAGGAAGTGCCAGGCGTTGGAAAATTAGCCAAGGAGCAAAGCTGCTAATCAGTGCCTGGCTCCTCCACTGGGCGTCCAGTCAAAACAGCGGCATTCAAAACCATAAGTTTTGGAGGTCCAGTGCATACCTGAATCTGTCCGGGGGTCAGTCAGGTGGTCTGTTAGCTGTGGCCTGCTCGGAGAGAGCCAGGGCCACAGGAGCAGCTTGGGAAGCCCGCAGATGGGCTGTCTGTGGAACAAGGAGGGAAACACAGAGGATTAAATACAGCTAGAGTACAATAGCAAGCTCAGTGGGGGGCAGGCAATGGTGGTAGGACAAAGCATGAGGTAAAGAGGAGGTAAATGCAGGGCAATTATTTAGAGCTAGAAGAGGAGTTAATGGGGGGGGGTCTGTGCTTTGCAACCTGGACATCTGAGGAAGACAGCAGCAGCAGGAAGGTGTAAGGGAAGGGTTTGTAGGTAAGGCAGAGAAGAAAGTAGGGTGTTTAGAAAGACAGCATTACAAGTGGGGCAGAGAAATTAATAATTACAGAGTGACCAGTGTGGGGAAGGAGCAGGGTTTGTCAGTAGGGCAGAAATGGAAAACTGCAGCAGTCTTCCTCAGTAGCTAGGTCCAGCAGTCAAACATCAGCTATTATGCAATACAGTTTGTCCTGCACTAGATTGCACAGCACTAAGTATCACCGAGAGACTAGACTAGTGGCTTGTAATAGACTAACTAAGCTGGCAGGTAAAGTAAGACCAATTGATGCATAACATATGTAAATTACATTAACAAAAATTCAGTCCAGAACACAGCACAGAAAGAGATTTCCCTGAGATCAGGAAGCACCAGGCGTTGGAAAATCAGCCAAGGAGCAATGCTGCCAGTCAGTACCTGGCTCCTCCACTGGGCTGCCAGTCAAAACAGTAGCATTCAAAACCACGAGTTTCGGAGGTCCGGTACATACCTGAGTCAGGTGGTATGTTAGCTGTGGCCTGCTCAGAGAGAGCTAGGGCCACAGGAGCAGCTTGAGAAGCCCGCGTATGGGCTGTCTGAATTCTCAAGGAACATTCCCATAGTATATGAACGAGATCACCTCCTGGCTGGAGGCATCTCTAGCATTTGTCATGTGGGAGGACCATGGCCTTGTAGAGTATTGTGGGGGTTCTGTACCAAAAATGCATGATTTTATATTGAATCAGTCTACTACGGGTGTCCCTGTATGTAGTGTGGGCAATGTTTCAGCACCTTCTCCATTGGCTATCAGATATTTGAACATGCAGGGCCTCCTCCCATCTAGCTTTGAGAGGGGATGTTGGATTAGGTAAGGTGTTTCTTAGTGAGGTGTAGATGGCTCCAGCTACTCCTCTTATTTGTAGGGTCCATTTCCAAATGGGAGATTCATTGGCCATTCAAAGTTTACCCTGCTTTAGAATTGGTTGGACTGCATCCCTTAGCTGCAGGTAGCACCAGAAGTCTGAGGTAGGCAGAGCCCAGTGATCCTGTAGGTGTTTAAAAGTCGCAACTGTCCCAGTGTTGGGCAGCAAAAGATCATGAAGGAAGTGTATACACTTATCATACCAGGACTACCAGAATACTGGGCAGTCACCTATTTGTATATGAGAGTTATGCCATAGAGGGGTGTTAGACAAAGGGTGCAGGTGTTTTTTAAGCTTTTTATGGGCCACTATCCAATAGTGGATAGAGGGACATATAGTGGGATGCTTCAAAAGATTAGGGCTTTTAGGAAGCCATAATAAAGATGCTAATGTGGATGTATGACTGATCATTTGTTCCATGTTTTGCCATTGAGAGGAGCTAGCCGATATAGGCTGGAACCATTTCAAAGTTTTGGAACATTGGTATGCCATTTTATAGCCTTCCATCCATGGAGCCCCACCCCGATTCCAATGTGCCCTAAGAGCATTCTCTGGCTAAAGCGGGCTGGGAGGAGTCCCAATGAAAGGAGCCTGCCATCTTGTCTAGTTTTTGGTACCAGGGACAGGGAAGAAAAGGGGAATGTGGGAAAGGATATTGAAAATCTTTGGTGCCATGGACATTTTAAAAGCTGCGATTTTCCCAGCCATAGTGAGATGCAGGCGAGTCCAGCGTTCCAGATCTCTCCTGCATTCGGCTAGCAGGGGGTTCAAATTATTATCCCACCACTTATCAAAGTTGGCACCTATCTTGATCCCTTGGTAAGTAATAATGGCTCAGGACCATTTAAGGCCTGTGTGAGGGGTACAGCCCTCATGACATGCTGAATTAAGGGGAAGAATTTTGTTTTTTGTTTGATTGACTTTTAGGCCTGAGATGTGTGTAAATCGCTCTAAGAGGGATAATAAGGGGGGGAATGGAAGCATTGACATCTGCCAGAGTCACTAGCAGCTCATCTGCATACATCAAGGTTGTAAAATAGGAGTCTCCCAGCTGAATCCCTAAGATATTTTTAGCTTGCCGAATGGCGGATGTCAGGGGCTTGACTGCTAGAACAAAAAGTAGAGGGCAGAGAGGACAACCCTGTTTGGTGCCTCTATAAAGTGGAAAGGGATCGGACAGTGAGGAATTGGTTCTGACCTGAGCTTGTGGAAGTGTATATAAGGCCTGAATATTAGCCAGAAACCGTGGCCCAAAGCCAAAATGTCCCAATACAGTATGCAAGTAGTCCCATTCCACCAAGTCAAATGCCTTTTCAAAATCAATCGCCAAGGCGGCTGATGGGGTACTAAGTTGTTTGGCTATAAACCCTTAGGCTGCCAGAAGATTTATAATGCATAGGTTTTTAGGACAGAATATTATGTTGGCAGCAGCCAAAGGGTTAAGAAGGGTTCAGGTATGGTCGGTACTAAATCGGCCTGGAATGAAACCTACCTGAGAGGGGTGGATCAGAGAAGGGAGAAGGGGGTTTAATCTGTTAGCCAAAACCTTGGCAAAAAGCTTACTGTCTGAATTTATTAAAGAAATAGGGCGATAGCTAGAGGGGGCAGTGGGATCTTTACCTCTCTTTGGTAGAACTGTTATGGTGGCTTCTCTAAGGGAGGGGGGCAGCACTCCTTTGTCCTTAGATTCGGCAAACATTTGCCCTAGGATGGGAGTTATAGCGGGGGCCATGGCTTGTAGGAATTCCACCAGGAATCTGTCCCCTCCAGGTGCCTTTCCTAGTTTTAAAGCCAGTAGGGCGGTTGTTATTTCCTGGGCAGTGAAGGGGGCATCTAGTCTATCTCTTTGGTTGTGAGACGATGTAGGGAGGGTTAATTTGTCTAAAAAAGCTTGGGTATCAGAGTGTGCAGCTGGGCAGGATGAGGTATAGAGACGAGAATAAAAGTTAGTCAAGATCTTATTCACCTCAGGCGCCTTGGTTGTTACTGTTCCTGATGCTGGGTCTTTTAAACTAGTAATAAACCTAGCAGCCTGTTGCTGCCTGATCTGGTAGGCCAGGATTTTCCCACATTTATCTTCACCCTCTCAGTAGGTGTGCCAGACTCTCAGCATGGCTAAATCAGCCTTCCAGGACATGAGCTCATTTAACCTGAGTCTGAGGGATAGCACCTGTCTGCCTACATGGGATTGCAAGGTGGGGCATGGGCAGGCTTTTAAGGCCTGTTCAGCTATGACCAGCTCTCCTTCTAGCCTGGTCTATTCTTTTTTCCTATACTTCCTTCTGTTAACGGCATACCCTATAATTTTCCCCCTCATTGTGGCCTTATAAGTTTCCCAAGTGTTTTGTGCTGAGGTATCCGAGATGGAATTCTCAAGTAGAAAAAGTTCAGTTTTGGATTTAGCCCAGCACAAGAAGTTTGGGTACTGCATGAGCAGGGGGTCAAGCTTCTAGCAGGAGAATCTAGGAGCTGGATCACCCCATGCTGTAATTAGTTGGACTGGGGCATGATCTGAAATGATCTTGGGGAGAATGTTAGAGGTGACCACTGAATGCGTTAAAGTTTGTGAAATCAACCAAAAATCTAGCCTGCTAAACGAGCCGTGAACTCCGGAATGAAATGTATAATCCCGTTCTTTGGGATGTGTAAGGCACCAAATATCTACGAATTGGTATTCGGAATATAGACCGTGGACAGCTTGGGACCCCCAAGTATGAGCTTCTTTGCTCAGATCGCTCCTGTCTAAGATTGGGATCAGAGTAAAGTTAAAGTCTCCACCTGCTATGATAGGGGTATCTGGAGCAATAATAGCCTCTATCCTAGTAGTTAGGTCAACAAAGAAGAGGGGGTATCCTCATTTGGGGCACATATGTTGACCAGAATATTACCAGTCGGGGTGGCAATTAGGCCTATGACCCAATGACCCCAGGGGTCAGATACTCTCTGTACTATGTTCCATGGCAAAGCTTTATGGAACAGAATAGTTACACCTTTCTTTTTAGTGGGGACACCTGTATGGATCTCCTGCCCTACCCAGTCTCTCACCAATTGTGCGTGATCATGCCTGGTGAGTTTTGCCTCCTGCAGAAATGCGACTTGGGCCTTCAGTTTCTTCAAGCGTGTCAGCGCTTTTTTCATTTCACTGGGGTATTAAGACCTCTAACATTCCACGTTATGAAGGATATGTCAGCCATAGTCCTGGGGTCCACGGAAAATATTGAAACTTGTGCTTGAAACACTTGAAGGGCTCCAAAGGTCAAAATCATCAGACAGGAGCTGACAAAAATCCCAGATGACCATAAGTATTAATACTTTAAGTGAAATCTTCCAGCAATTAACAGCATAGCAGTGTGAAGTTAAAGAATTACAGCATGTTGTGCATAAAAAACAGTAACTATAATATAAAACCAATAACAGAAACACTACCTACATACACTGCATTAACATGTGCATTGGTAGTAGTCGGTTTATGGAGATAGGAGTAGTAATCCTCTGTTGGCTCCAACCGACTGTCCATTGGGGGGGGTGAATGAAGGACTCCTAAGTTAACAATTTTAAGAAAGAGACCCAAAATCAATTGTGATGCCAGCACTGTTCTGGGCCAGCTAGTCCTGGGGATTGTACAAAGAGAAGGAGGTTTAGTGGGCTGCTCCTATACTGTTGTCTATTTCAAACTATTAAACTATCAATTGGATTTGTAAACCTGAAATGTGGGTAAATAAGAAATCTGTGTAACAATGATGGCTCTATGTGTCATCTGAAAAATTGACTCTCCCATATGTTAAATGCAGCTACCCTTTAAAGATTGTTTGACAGTATACGGGGAGGGGAGGGGGTTTCATTCTATGAATCCCTCCCGAATGGGGTATAAGTGGGGTTGAAGAGGAGTAGCTGCTGAGGAGACAGGGTATGGGGTACAACCTTCCAGTTTACAGTTATTTACAGTACATCAGCAATTTCTGTTTGTAGTTGCAAACATTGAATTTCAGTGTCCCAGATATTATTCGCCAGGTGACAAGGTAGGGGTATCAGAACATATAAAAGCAGAGGAGAAACTAACATAAGCCTTTGCATTTAACAAACAGAAGCATTCCCCAATGTCCAGCCCCTACCCTTCCCTCAGAAAAAGAATAAAGGGGACACTTATCTGTCTCAGTCCGTGAGGTGTTCCATATGGAGAGGTGAGGTATGCAGCGCTGGAGTGGGTGCCAGCCTATCTGTACTAATGTCTGAGTGTCCACGTTCTTCTTCTGGGACTGAAAAGGAGATGGGTGCATCATGAGGCTTCTCTGTGGCTGTATCAGTGTATATCATTTCAGACACTGTGGCCTCTTGCACCATTTCTGCCTCAGGATACTCGTGAAATTCAGCTGTATTGGACTGATCTTCTGGTGTTAGGGCCACATATCGATTCGGTGAAGCAAACTTCTGAAGGGTGAGGTCTTCCATTTTGGGTCCTTGATATTCTGGCTCCATTATTTGTTCATGTGGGTGACTCCTTCTGGCATGTTTCCCGGATTGTTGATGCTTCTGAGATCTGGTTGGTAGGCCTTGGAACTGATATCCACTCCCAGGATCTGTGCTCGGTATTGAAGTGGTGGGTTCCCCAGTGTCAGACTGCCCTTTATGTGGATTGTTATTTTGGCCAGGGGTAGTATTGCTAGATGGTGCATTGCTGAGATATTCTCTGAGGGCCTCAGGGGTGGCAAAACACAAAGGTACCCTGTTGACCTCCAACCGCATTGTAGCGGGGTAACGTAGTTTGAATCGGATGCCTTTGACATGCATCAGTCGGTGGCATTCAGTGTATGCTTTACATTTGGTAGCCAGATCTTTGGAGTAGTCCTGGAATATAAGGACTTTGTGGCCCTGCCTTGATAACGGCCCAGGCTCTTGTGTCCTAGAGGAGACCCATTCCTTGTCTGCAAAGTTAAGAATGCATGCCATAAGGGGGCCTAGGCCATTCACTGGCTCTAGCTTTAGGGTTAAGAGTTCTATGGATCCTTTCAATCATGAAGCCCAGTGGAAGATCGTGCCTGAGGATCTCTGGTAGAACATCGTATAAAAAAATTGACTGGTCGCTTCCTCTCAACCCCTTCGGGTATGCCCAGGATGCGGAGGTTATTCTGGCGGCTTCTATTTTTGATATCATCCATTTTATTTTGCAGGCTGTGAATAGTATGCTCCTGTTCCCGAACTAGTGCCGTGAGAGAGTCAAGTTTGTCCGGGTTTTGGCTGACTTGGGCTTCGGTTTTGGACATTCTGCAGTCTATTTGTTGCATGGCCGAGGTGGTGTTATTTGAAAGCTATAGTCACTTTGGTCATTCACTGCATCAGTGCTGTGAACATTTCCATAATCTGCTGTGTAGAGAGGCTTCCAGGAACCTCGGGACTGTTACCCTGTGACATAGTGAGGCACTGGTGTCTGTCAGCAGCTTGTAGCAATCGGAAAATGTGGCCAGGAGAGATATTTTCTTACTGGGTATCTTCCTGAGAGATAGTTGGTATGATTTCTGTGTATAGCTGGTAAATATTAGTTTTTTGAAGGTGCAGCTCATGTATAGCGATCCCCAGGTCTATAGAGCTCCGTAGTCAGGAGGCCATCATGATTGGAGCGAAGCCACGCACCCCCACCATGATTATTTTTGATATAATCTTATTTTGAATCAATTGTTCCATTCATTTACTGAAGATAGATGTTAGACTGATTGGTCAATAATTACTAACATTTTGTTTATTTCCCCCCCTTAAAAATGGGGGTAATATTTGCTTTCCACCAGGATTCCATGGTTTTTCCTTCTAATATAGATGTATTGAATAAGATGGTTAGTGGGCCCAGTAGTTCCTTGTATAGTCTTTTGATAAAAAGTGAACTAACACCATTTGGTCCTGAGGATGATCCAGTCTTTAACTTAGCAATGGCTTCTAGAACCTGTTGTTCAGTAAAGATAATTGGGTGATTACTTATAGTTGAGGTATCTATCTCCACTCTGCCATCTGTTTTTAGGACACTAGAAAAGTATTTATTTAAAATACCAACCATATCTTCCTTATTACTCCATATTTTATTATTTGAAGCAAGTGGACCAATGTTATTCTGTGCTCCTTTTAAGGTTCCTATATAATTATAAATTTGTTTCCTATTGTCTTTTGTCTTTTCGACCAAGCTTAATTCTAATTTTTGTTTTGCCATGTGGAAATGTTTTTTTGTTGTCTTTGCTAATTTTTAAACTTATTCATGTCATCCTCTTTGTTGGTTCACTTATATTTACAATAAGTTATTTTTTTCTTATTAATTAATTTACTTATCTTACCATTTCACCATTGAGGAATCCTATAGTTTTTGTTGTATTTATACCTCAAAGGTACCCGTGTTTTTTGTACAGTACTCAATTTCCTTTAGGATGCGCTCCCAGGTTTTCTCAAGACTACATTCCTCTAGTGGCTCTTTCCATTTCCAATTACTCAGGTTCTAATCTTGTCGTAGTCTGCTTTAGCAACATTTCTAAATGTAGCTTTGCCTTTAATTACTGTGATAGTTTTATTTATAGTGAGTAACACCATGTTATGATCACTGTCATGGAGTGGGGGTTGAATTTGAGGAGTAGAACAATAATTATTAATAATTGTTAATATTAGATCCAGGATATTGTCATTCCTGGTAGGAGATTTTACTAGTTGATCTAAGCCATGTAATAAGGTAATTTCAGTAAAAACATTTTCAAGCTGTCTGTTGGCTGTGTAATTCATCCAATTTATATTCGGGAGATTAAAATCCCCCATCAGTATGAAGTCACTTTTAATTTCAATGTTCTCTAACTCTTCCAAGAAGAGCTGGTTATCAGCAAATTCCAGGTTAGGAGAACGATATGCCAGTCCAATTGTTATAGTACAGTCAGCTATCAATAATTTAACCCAAACTATTTCTGTATCAGACTGATTCGGGTAAAATTGTTGTCCTCTAAGGTGTTCTGAGACCAATAATGGCACTCCTCCTTTTTTGTCTTTTCTACTCTTGAGGAATGTATCAGGCAAGACAAGGCAAGGCGCATTTTATTTAAGAGGCTCTGGGCACTAGCATATAAAGAACGCATACTACAATTGCATACTATTATTTGCTGGTATACCAGTGTTCCATTCATTGTTAGTAAACCAGGCCCCAGTTACCCCACAGATAACTACTCTCAGAGTGTTCAGTATATGCTTGAGTTCATCCATTTTGTTTGGTAGACGTCTTGCATTTAAAAGTAATACCCTAAGTTCTCTGTTCTTCTGTATTATCTTTGTTTGGAGTTTACTAGATTTCAGGTCTTCATCCTTATTTTGGTATAAGTTATTTATATCGATTGGCCCAGCAGTATTGTTTATTTCTTGTTCTAGTTGAGAGAGACCATTTTTCTGAGCTGGTAAACTAGATAATGCATGGTACTCCTCTATCCCCCTCCTTGCTAGTTTAAATGTTTCGTGAGGCAGGATGCAATCTTTTCCCCCTAGTAGCTGACTTCCTGACTTATTGAGATGCAGACCATCCCAACTAAAGAGATAACTTCTGTCAAAGAATTCTTCCCAGTAGGGTATACATTCTAATGATTGCTTTAGACACCATTGCCTGAGCCAGTTATTAATGTGCTTAATTTTGCATGTTTGCTCATAGGGTGCTCTTGGAATGGAAAGAATTTCAGAGAATATTAACTTACTGCCAATATCTATGAATTTGTTTGTCAACTTAGCAAATTCTTGTTTCACTTGCTGAGCACTTTGCTGTAATACATTATTGGCTCCAGCATGAATTATTACAAATTTTTGTTCTTTTGTACTACCCAGAATATCTGGAGCCATTCTAGGGATATGAGATAGTTTGGCACCCATAGAACAAGACAGAGTTCTGTTCTGTTTATCCAGATCACAGATGATTCTTTTTTTTTTCCAATTGTTTAACCAGGACAGACACACTAAGCTGAAAGCTTGTTTACAGGTGTGACCTGGGAGCACAGGGAAGTTAAGTGACTTGCTCAGGGTCACATAGTATGCAAGTGGGAGCTGTGGGATTCAAACCAAGGTCTCCAGATTTGCAGCTCAGAGCCTTAAACCACTGCGCTATACTGCTTCCAATTCTATCAAGTCCCTTAACAATGGAATCTCCCAGAACATAGATTTGTTGCATGTTACAGCTTGGGGAGTGTATATATCCATACCTTCCTCAGTGTTGGGCTGCTCTACTAAAGCCTCATGGTTAATATTATTGTGTGATGTCATTATAGGCTCAAATGTGATTAACTGCTCTGTAATATATGGAGATGCTTAAATAATAGTATACTAACCCATACAAAAAAATCCCGGTAATACCACATCAGCCAAAGTGATAATACCATTGTTCGTCCCTGATAATACTATCATTCAGAAGTGATAATAGTATTGCTGCTGCTCTGAACAATAGTATTATCAGTTAAACGGAACAGCGCATGCCCAAGATTCAGACCTGGTTGCTAAACTTCTCTCTCTGCAGTCGCTAGACTCAGGACGCCAGATTTGTAAACCGTGCTTCGTGATTGGCTGCCTTTTCTCTCACAGAGGGCAGAACACTTTCAAAAAAATGGCGGCCATCTCTCGCTTTGTGAGAGTAACTCGTACCCACAGAACTTGGGATCTTTATTTTCACCTCGACTTTTTTTACCCCGCAAGACAACAGTACCTCATTGATCCTGCATTTACATGGACCGAAAAAAACAAGAAAGGACTTCCTAGCGGCGAGGACTTGCTAGCGAGTTGGGGAAATAGCGGCAACCAGCAAGAATCTTGGGAGAACAAAATCACACTGACATAATTTCCTGCAGATTTGGCTCCGCTATATTACAAAAATAACACAAAGAAGTGTATGCATTGAGGTACTCCCATCTCGAGGTTCTGGGGACATGCGAACCTCTCGAGCTTCGCTCTCGAGGTTCCCATGTCCCCAGAACCTCTCGATGGGATTACTCCCTTGTAATGCATACACTCATATGTATTATTCTATTTGTTGTTACACAAATCATATTTTATTTAAAACATTTGATTGTGCTTTATCCACTGTTTCTATGCTGACCTCTGTTTCCGGGCTCTGTGTATCATAATTTGATAAGGGGTCAAATCTGTTTTGCACTGATAAGTAAAAGTAATCCACTCTTCGTCCTTTTTTAGTTTTAGATAGTTTGGCACTTTGGACCTGGTACCACCTACCTTCTGGACTGATAACCATATCGTCTTCTCACCCTCTTTTCCTATTAATAATATTGTCTGAGGACTGAAGGAGGAGAGATGCATCTGAGTGTACCATTATTGGTGGAGGGGGGTACTGTAACAGCCCTGTCATGTAATATGGTATCTAGGTTCACAATATTCATTCTGACATTGTATCTATCTGCCATATCCTTTTGACTTTGCTCTAAGTCAGTCAGTCTTTAGGTAAAGTATGAAATCTCAGTAGCCATATTTTGATTTTCTATGCATTTAATACAGGTATACCCCTGCTGCAGGTCAGTATCCAAATCAAATTTATACATAACTCCCCTACGGCCATCCAAAGTTTCAAGAATGTTCTCCATCATTTGTTTAATACAAATATCTCAATACAATCAAGTCTCTAAGGTCTTGGCTAGCAACAACAGCTAAGTGATGTACCAGAGTAAATCAGGACTATATTTTATTGTCACATAGATCCACAATTATTACTACACTTGTTGGTCTCACCTTGTTTTCTTCCTAGGTCTTACAAACTGCTGGGCTTTTTACCTCACTACACCCCGTGAAAACACACAAAACATGGCCAGATGCGCGTGTCTTTGTGCACGTCTTCGGGCGTGGCAATGCATGACTACCAGTGTTACAGAACGGCCAGGAACCACTGCACCAAGCTAATACGGCTCACCAAAGCCAACTATCATAAGGCTCAGCATTGCAATTCTTGGGGTGATGGGAAAAGATTCTGGGATGACATCAAAAGCATCCTTGGAAAGGAGGACAAGAAGCACCCTCAGCTGCTCAGTATCAGTAACACCCCCACTATAGATACTCTAGGTATTGCGGAAGCCTTCAATAAGGCCTTCACCAATCTTACCCCAGTGCTACCACCTGCCTATTTTCAACCTGGTTTGAACCATTCCAACAATGTATCTACCAAGTGTTTTCACCTGACCTTCTACTTTAAAAGGGGGATGGTGAAGGAGGCCCTAACTATGGTCAAGAAAGTACTAGGTAAGACCAGACTGGGCAGTGACGGGATAGACATGAAACTTCTATCCCTCACCCTGGACATTCTTATAGTGCCCATTACCATGCTGTGCAATAAGTCCCAGGCCATTGCCCAATTCCTAGCAGTTTGGAAGTAGGCCCTAGTTACGCCAATGCATAAAGGAGGTGACAAGTCTCTGGTAGCCAACTGAAGACCCATCTCAATCCTCTCCCCCTGTCCAAAGAATTGGAAAAGATTATGGTGGGTTAACTCATCAAGTACCTCAATAAGTATAATCTACTATGCCCCAACCATCATGGCTTCAGACTAAATCACAGTACCACCACTGCCCTGCTGGACTACATGGACTATGCACATAAGACCCTGGATGAAGGCAAACTGGTGGGGTCTGTCTTTATTGACCTCACCAAAGCCTTCGATACTGTCAGCCACCTCCAGTTACTGACCCAACTGCAAAACATGGGTGTGGCACACAATGCCCTTTGTTGGTTCCAAGACTACCTCATATGGAGAAATCAATGTGTCAAAATTGGGCAATCAGTATCCAGCGCAAGAGAAGTATCATGGGTACCCCAGGGATCAATACCAGTTCATCTACTTTTCAGCCTCTTCTTAAATGACCTTCCCAATGCCTGCAACAGCAAACACATACTATATGCAGATGATGCTGTGCTCCTGAGCTGCAGCACGTCTCAGGCTGCCCTACAATCTGAGCTGAAGTACTCCTTCTCCAAACTTGAGGATTGGTTCTGTAGTCATAAGTTGCTACTAAACTACAAGAAGGTCAATGCCATACCTATATCCAGCAACCACAACAAAAATAAGCACCACCCCCTCATCATCTACAACTCATGCAGTGAGTTTCTGGAACAAGTCCACTTGTTCAAGTATCTGGGGGGTCATAATAGATGATACCCTCACGTTTGTGCACAATATTGATTTTCTGGTCAAGACAGTCAGTACCAAGATTGGTTTCCTGTACAGGCACAGGCAATACCTCTCTCTGGGGGACCTCCACCTCTCAGTCCACAGCTCCATCATATTTACTATTGACTATGGACTAATGATCTACGGGGCGGCAATGGATACAGTGCTCAAGAGGGTTCAGACTGTGCTCAACAAAGCCTGCAGACTCACCCTGGATGCTGAGCATGGCATGCACACCTGTACTCTGTACGAACATGCAAACTGGCTGTCAATAAGAAACAAGGTCAAATTCCAGACTTGCATCCTAGCAAAGAAGGCTCTTTTGGGTAAAACACCACCTTGTGTAGGCAATTTGATCGAGGCAGCCAACCCATTACAGTTCACCAGGGGGGAGTATTAGAGGGGCCTTGGCAATTCCCTTCCATTGCACCTCGCTTGGGCAACGTGCATTTGCCTACTGGGCCCCCTGTGGATGAATGAACTCCCCAGGCACCTCTTGGCCACCAATTGTCTGGTCCAATTCAAAACTGACCTCAAACAGCACCTAATAACACCCTCTAAGAGCACCTCCCCCTAAGTCCAGCCACACTTGCTCTCTTTGGCCCCCAGCAAGCACTAGGCAGGCCTCAGGTCCCCCTCCCTCTGTTTCTTCTCATGACTTACCTCAGCAATTAGTTCGCATCATGCTCCTTCAGCACCTGTCATCCCACCTTCCCCCAAACTCCCAGTCCCATGAGTTTCCCTAACAGTGTCTACTAATGCAAGCTGCCTGACCATGTCCCCTCGCACCCCACCATTTACTCCAGCATGTCTTTTCTACTCAGCCTCCCCCAACCCCTATTTCTCCCTATACCTTATCACCCTTCTTCCCCCACCATTCACCTCTACTGCAGCACCTACTTCTCTCTCGTCCCTCCTTTCTTCACCCCACCGACAGTTATCCCCATCCCTCTGAAATACTGACAAGGCACTTTGTGGCTGCTTATCCCCCCCACCCATATAAAGTGTTTTTCTTGTTATTTTAAACTTGTACCTATATTTTGAATTATTCTGTAAGTTCTGAATCCGGGCTGTATCGTTCATTCTGATGCACCTTTGCTTTCTCCTATTGTACTTTGTTTTGCAATCTATGATATGGAACCTTTGTAAAATAGCTTGTGCTCAAAGGTCTTTTCCAAATCACTAAAGAAATAAAATAAATAAAATAGTGCGATTTTCTTTGTGAAAGCTTGCAATTCAGACGGCAGCCTGTTTGTGAGGAATTTGTTGATCCCTGGTGGTGCCAGAGGATGTTGCAGAGAAAAATGATACCCAGTGGGCGTTGGCAGTCATATAATCTGCTGTTTGACCATTCATCCATATATCTGTTGTTATATGTACTTCCACAACACCCAATGACTGCAACACACTGTTTACCTTCTGGCACAGTTCCCTATGAAGAGCTTGTATAGCCTTTCTGGAGAAATATCTCCATGATGGCAGCTGATATTGAGGGGTAGCAAGTTTCATCACCTCCCTAAAACCATGCAGAGTCAGCAATCAAAAATGAACACATGTCCAGTGCAATCATTGCAGATATTGCTTTATTTAACTGCTGAGCAGCTGCGTGGCTTTGGTCATATTAAGTTCTCCATTCAAAAGCCTGCTGCATTGATAACTGTTTCTGAGGTGTGACTGGCACACTAAAAAAGGCTGGAGGAGACAGAGAAGAACTCATTCTGTTTTCAGTTGGGGAGCTTTCTGATTCTTATAAAGACCTAGCAGATAAAGGGGGTGATGCAGTCAAAGTCCTGCTTGGTATATGTGGGGGTTTTACGCTGTATATGGAAAAATTTTGTTATACCACCAGTGTGAGTACCAACATCTTCTGCCATGTCATCTTGTGACTTATTGCTGGCCCACTGAAGTGGATGTATCCACTGTAAGAGTCTTATTAAGGTTGATGTGCAAAGCTTGCTTGCATGTTTTCCACTGCTGAAAGAGGCCTTACATAAACAGCATATTGCATGCACAGTGTTCTTTGGGTCAAGGTGAAAAAAAAACTCCAAATGGAAGAGGATGACTTTTTCATTTTTGTCCCTGGCATTGCAACTTCTGAATCATCATCCAACATGTCTATGATAATTTCTGTATTTTGATTATTTTTCTCAATGTCCTCATTGGATGATTGAGAGGGTGGCCTGCCCTCAGCAGAGGAGATTGGCAAGTCAGGCATAATTTTCTTTTTATGGGCCCCTAATGACATTTCCTCTGATGACCTTTCCCCAGGTTTTTTGGTCTGGCATCCCACAGGTTCCTCTGACTCTGAACACTTATCATCAGAGTCTCCATTATGCACTGCCTGTGTTTCGGGAATGTACTCACCACCACTGCTATCCACATGGTCTGACTCTGAGGAATGAGAAATGGTAGAATCTTGAGAAAGCAGCACAGAGTATGCATGTGTCCCTTGCACTGTGTAGTGCCTGCAACTGCCTTTATGTTTTTAATAACTATACCTTTGGTAAATCTGCTTTTCTTACTTGCTGGTTCAGCACCCAAGCTTTTCTTGTTACCTTTTACTTAGCCTGTGTTTGTTAACTAGGTATCACTTGCAGCAGCAGCAGACAAACATGATGGGATCTCAGAAGACAAGGACGTGAAGCATGAGGAAACTTCACTCGATAAAGAGGATGCACCTACAGTACTGCAGTAGAGGAAGCACTTTCTGTGACTTATTTTTCTGAATTGCTGTCTTTGTCTTGAAAACTTGTTTCACAGGCCTGCTCCCTTCTATCATTATTTTAATAACAGTTGTTGGTCACTAATGAAGCTAACTACCTTCCAAGAAAAAAATAAACAGTACCTAACTGTACTACCTTCCTTGGTCACCTTGGAGAAATAGGTGGCAATGATAATGAGTAGTCAGTGCATGTCTCAAGGCAAGGTATGAATGTGAACTGGTTAATTAGCAAAACTACAAGTTGGGGCTACTGTGCAACTGCCAAGAGCTGCCCCCTCCCTCCAAAAGGGTTTAACACATGACGCAAGTCACAAGACTTTACAGGACTACACAAAAAATGGTCCTGTTCTGACTCTTTCTTGTGTGGGTAATGGCTTGTGACACAGCTGACGGAGGCTACTCAACAGCTGGGCTGCCCCCTCTCTCCAAAAGGGCTCACATGTGATGCAAGCCTTTATTTTTCAGGCCTACACAATATGTACATCAGGGGTTTTATGACATGTGCCACCTATGGTCTAATATACATGGCAACATGCAAGTGCACAGCTTTTTATATAGGGAAAACAAAGCTTGCATTCAAAATTTGAATTGGTGAACATAATTGATCAATAGAAGGAGGTGATCCAAAGAATGCCCTGGCAATACATATTTCAAAAGCAAAAAAACAAAGCTGACCACGGCTTCACATTTATGGGTCTGGAAAACACAGTCATGAGCCACAGAGGTGGAGATTATAATAATCTCTTATTGAAACTTGAACAATACTGTATAGTGGCTTTCAAAGGAATGGAAGGAAAAGGTTTAGATGGGAAATTAGAGATAAAACCATTCCTTGGAAGAAGTTGAAAGAAGTAAAAATATTTTAACTGTTTTTTTTTAACTAGAAAAATGAATGTCCTTATATGTATGTATTAATTTCTCTCTATCTTTCTTCTTTCAAATTTGCAGTGATGTCCCAAAATGGCTGTGAATGGTGTAATCTCTAAAATTCTTTTCTGTGTGCAGGTTTGCAAATTGCATCTGGTGCTCATATTTAAATTAACAATTTAACTATGATTTGCACAGAAATAGCAACAATGTTGGCAAAGTGAGATTGTATATACATCCCCTGGATATAATTAACCTTGCAAACATTGTGGTTTTTAACATTGTATGTTTTATTTGTGAATTAGGTGCTGGCACTTTAATTACTCCCTCTTATAGAGAGTGTCTTGTTCACCAGGTTGTACCTTTGAGAAAGCTCTCATTCAATGAAACATGTCAGGTGCTCAGTGACTCACAGGAAGTGGGAACCAAGAAGTGTTACAGAGTATGTTTGGCATGCAGTGGATGTTATGAACTGAGAACAATTTCACCATTTTTGTCTTGGATTATATGTGGATTCTTTGTGTCTAATAAAGAATATTTGCTCTTGCAACTACTACCACTATTGCTGCAGTCCTTTGGTGAGTTCTTACTGCCTTACTGTTTTACAGTGTTACCGCCAGTTACATACTGGAAGCGAAGCATTATTTTGCCTCAATTGAGACAGCTTCAGTTGGGGCCGGGTCCTCCAAAGCTTTTTAAGCCTCAGGTTTGCTAATCCCTCTCATTAATCCATACTGCCTCAGGTCTTGTAGCCCACTGAATTCAAGTTATCCTACAATCCTTTCCCTCAGCAGTGATTCCATTAACTTTCCTACCACCGATGTGAGGCTGACTGGCCTATAATTTCCAGCCTTCTCCATGCCACCACTTTCATGAAGTAGGACTACATCTGTCCTCCTCCAGTCTTCAGGAGCCACTTCTGTTTCCAGCAAGCTGTTAAATTGGACTATCAGAGGTGAAGCTAGTACCTCCCTAAGCTCCCTCAATACCCTTGTATGCACTCCATCTGTGTGGAGAGGAGTAACGTAAGAAGGATAGCTGAGACAGGATGAGTTTTTTCTGCACCTTAGCCAGGGAGGGATGGAGGAGGGAGATGGGGCTGTAGTTTCTAGTGGGGGAGTCAGAGTCACCACCTTTGTGGAGGAGGAGGACATTCACCTGCTTTCAAGCCTGGCAGATGGCATCAAGTTAAAAAGAAAGGTGTAGTAGGGAGGTGATAAAAGCCATAATAGTGGGAGAAGAGAGGGGAAGGAATTTGGTATCCAAACCATCAGAGCTGTGCCCTTTGGAGGGACTGAGAGAGTGTCTAGCAGAGAGGGTAGCCCCTGTCAATATGGAAAGAAAGCAAGAGGAAGAGTGGAAGGGAGATATCAGAGAGAGAGAAGAGGAGATTGCCTGAGTGAGAGATGAAGGTTTAATAGGCAAGGATGGTTTGGGAGGTGGGAGGAGTGAGAGAACACAGCAAGTGAAGAAGTGATTGAAAGCATCAGCAACCTCTTTGGGGAGTTAGAGATGGGAATGAGGATGGATGCCTGGGTTGGAGGACCAAACAGACAATGGATCACCTTCCAGAACTTATTGGGGAGGTATAGTTGTTATGAAGTTGGACAACTAATTTGATTTGTCTTTCTGGTAGCTTTAGTGCTGACATTTTGGAGCTGTTTTTGAACTGTTTGTGTCTCAGCAGTTTGCAGATTCCTCATAAAATCAATATCATTTTTTAGCACTTTATCTCTTTTTCTCTCCTTTTGAGTACTCTCAGTGATACAGTACAATCAAACTTTTTGTTAAAGCTTTGGAGGAAGAGAAAAAGTCCATGTAAGGTAAAGTACAGCAGTGAACACCTCTTTCAGATTTCCAAATTCTCTTTTCTCTCCATTATCCACTGCCACCAGTGGGACCTTTGTGAAAGTTTCATTTCATTGTCTCTGCTCCTCTGCACTCATGCCCTGAAAGGCTTGTAATTTGGCTACCAGTTTAACAGGCTCTGAAGCTATGGGCAGTCCATACCGATTGCCATTGTTGTGGTGCTGTTGCTGTGGTTTCCTCAGGACCAAGTAGTTTGGGGTGAACAAACATGTCAGTATGCCCTCTTTATTATGGGAGTTTCTCCCTTTGTAGAAGACAATTCCTTTTTACTTCTCTGCTGTCTTTTGGAGGAGCTTGAAGTTTTACATATATAGCTTTTTTTTGTTACTTAAAGTTTGAGGACTTAGGAGGAGTCTTGCTGCATGGTTCTTTAACTGCACTTACCTTGATCCACCCAAACAGTCTTTTTGTCCATCATTCACACATCAACCACTTGTTTGGATGATTCACAAGCTCTTGTCATTCTGTGTTTCTTACTACAGGCTACCACTGGCTGACTCCTACATCTTCTTTATGGGTTCATCTAGCTATTTTTTGTTAAAGAAAAATTATTGAAAGTTCTTGTACAGTACAGTGTTCATCCTATACAGTATTTTTCACTATGTGTAACCCATGGTTATCCGATGGGTTCCTTAAATTCAGTGAGGTTGCCCACTGGCACCTCAGTGGGGTTAAACTTGAGAGCTCTTGCTACCGTGTGCCCTTGTGCATGTGTAGGGGGACAGGCCTGGCATGCTGTATAACTGCCTCTCATGGAAGCACCAGCCAGTTGTTATTGACAGTTGTTAGGGAAGGAATTTAGATAAGAGCACTTGTGCCAGAGTTTCTAAGTAAGTGCCCTTATCTTCTTTCTGTTATACTGCCTGTTCTCATAAATCTTCAGTGAAAAAGAGGAGACCATAGAATTTTGTTGGGCTATTGAGTATCTGCCTTGTGTTGTCAAAGTTGCACATTGTCTGCTGGAATTTATCAGAACTTGTTGTCAGAACCATTAACTGCCTCTTTTAGCATGAGACTATTTGCTATTAACTTCTGTCATACTCTATCATCAGAGATAAAGAGCAACACCTCGTCTGCCACTAGCCTATGCTGATGTTCCTCTTAAGATTCTTAAGATTACCACTTTAAGAAAAGGGGAACATTTATTGTCATTAATACTTCAGAACAATGTTCTGCTAGAATAGGAACAGAGTTTTATTATTGATGATGCTGCTGTCTAAAACGTGTTGCATCGTGCTCACCAATATCTGCAGTGTATGTGTTTTACTATTTGCCTCCAGTGTAAACTGTATGTTTGGAAGGGCTGTTGTGATAAGGTATGGGTCACCATTGTGGAGATCCTTGGCCATTACCATGGACTGAGCCGGGAGGGTTGCCTCCTTTCCTGGTTGAGTATGATTCTCACTCTCTGGTTTAGGTAGTGCTCATATGTTCCATTCCTGTTGTGTATGGGTAGTGGATTTAGGATTCACATATTGGTGCCCAGGTGAGCCTGAGCCATCCCTCTCCATGCTCAGGGGCATGAAGTCATGCAGCCATTAATACTGTTATTGTATTTGCTATATGCAACTACCTGTTACTTGCTGTGACTACTGTATGTCTGTGCTTAAAAACTGCTGCATGCCAGAAAACCCAAGGCTAATTAAAATAAAATTAGTTATCTTAAAGGATGAAAAGAGAGAGATTTCAATTGATTATTTAAGTGCCTTTCTACAGAAATATTTCCCTTAGAAGTTATGACTTACTTATCAGTTGTGCAGTTATCCTCATCTTCCTTACAGTGGTAATTAAATACTGCTGTCTGGAATGTTATAATCAAAAGCACCTTATTTAGATGTGAGTGTCTGCAACATTTTATGCCTGCTGCTATCTGTAGGTGTACATGAATAAAGGAACATCTAGACTCTACGGATGGTGTGGACATTGACATCTGTAACTGTTCTTGAAAGTAAGGTCAGAATTTATTTAAAGTGTCCTTAACTGCACTGTAACTACTGTATAACTATGTTTTAACTGCACTGTAATTAATGTGTAGTTACATGTAACTACTATGTAGTTGCTAACTAGTTTCACATCTGTGTGTTGTGTAGTTACAATTTACATGAAGTAACTACACTGTAACTGCACTGTAACTACTGTGTAGTTGTTAACTAGTTTCAAATTTGCGTGTTGTGTAGTTATGCAACTTGAATACATGTGCAGCTACTACTGTCTCCCTTTTGGTATAAATCATTTAATTCTGGCAAGTGTAACTACACATGTAATAGTTGTTGCAAAGTGTAACAGAAAATCTATTGTGCACCAATCATGCTATCTCATCTGGCATTATGTTATTTGTTCATACAAGGGCAACTACATATGTAATAGCTATTGTAAATTGTAATAGCAAATCTATTCTGTAACTGCTATGTTACTACTTTTGGCATTCTTAAATATGTTCTTACAAGTGTGATTACATATAAATACAGGTCTTGTGCACTGTTTCAACTGTCTGTGTCTCTCTGACATGAATTTAAAAGGTAATCACACAAAACATGTTAAAGTGTAATAAGAATGATAACTAAAATATGAATACAATGCAACTTCAGTCTGCTACAGTTAAATGCACTGACTGGCAACTCTTTAGATGATGTTCCATGTCTGTATTCCAGTTTTTCATGAATTTGCAGGTTAGTAAATATGCAGTCTAATATTGTGAATTGATATGTAACTGTACAGAAAAATATTTCATTTGCATAATTACTAATTGGCACTATAACAATATTGTGGCTAAAAAATAATGGTACTGTTTTTCACAGTTAATGTCTAGGTAACATGTATTTGCAGTTGCACATGTTTACATTTTCCAAATGTCAGTACTGTAGCTGTGATATAAGTTCTCTGTCAGAATTCAGTCCCTCATGAACTTATGAACTTACTGCTTACCAAACATGTAATGTAATATTGGACCCTATTCACATAGGTGGCAGGGAATGCATCAAATGTGCATTCCCAGGCCTGGTGATCAACAGCAGCCATCCAGTCAGATGGACTGACCAGGAGCATACTGGATCCTGCACTGCGTGTGGAGTGGGGAATTGTGGATCCTCCCATTACTGCTGTTTTCCAGTGAGGGGACCTACTGGTCTGCCTGTGTTTACCACCTTGCCCCCATCCCTCATGGTACAGTCAGAGGGCTGTGGTAGCTTGATGTGAAGGATGGTGTTATGGCAGCAACACAGTTCAGCCAGTGGGAAGGGCATGTAATGGCTAAGGAAGGGTCCCTGCCTGTGTATCTGGTGCCACCCACCACTGCTCCACTCAGCAGATTGGTGATAAAGCATGGTACGGAGCCACGCGCCACCCCCAGCCACCCACTTAGGCAGTAGCAGGCCCCGAGTGTGGGTGCAGAAGAGGTGTGGGTTAATTCCACAAGCACAACACATTTCTTAGTAACTACTGCACTGTTACAAGCCAATAAGTAATTATGTAAATTATTTTTATTACATAAGTAAACAGTGTAGTTGTATAGCAATTAACAATGTTAGATTGCATGTTTATTAAGTAGTAAGTGAGCAAGGGAATGATCTCTGAAGGAAAACATACATCATAACTACAGCATTGACATTTAGTGTAAGTGTATAGTAGTTACACCCTTCTCCTTATGCTTTATTTTAAGTGTCAGTTTCTGTGTACTTACTTTGCAAATTCATGCTAGTTAGTCATTAACTGTGGAAACAATGCCACAGAAGCATGTTCCTTGATAATTACATCACTGTTAAAAGCCAATAAGTAATTATGTAAATAAATAATTTTTTATTGTATAGCAATTTACATTATTACATTGCATGTTTATTTTTAGTTCTTTTTTTTTTGGTTGCACAGTATACAAGTGGTGGTTCTGGGATTCAAACCCAGTTCTCCAGGTTTTCAGGTCAGTGCTTTTAACCACTACGCTAAACTGGAGTAAGTTCATGAGGGAATTATTTCTGAAGGAACATTTTAAGTGTCACTAACTACAATGTAACTACTATATAACTACTCTGTAACTGCAGTATCAAAAAATTACAGCAGCGACTGGACGTTTTCTACCGCATCAGACACCTCCTTAACAACGAGGCTAAAATTAAACTTATGAAAACTACCTTTCTTCCTTTAATAGATTATGCTGACATTTTCTATAGCCATTGTCCAAAGACAGCTTTTACTAAACATGACACTCTATATCATCGGGCACTGAGATTTATTACCAATGCTCCTTTTAATACTCACCACTGTTTGTTTTATGATATGTTAGGCTGGTCTTCTGTAGTACTAGGAAGTTGAGAAATGCTTTGTTGTGGATTCACAGAGCAATCACAAACTCCCTTCATACATTACCGAGCTTTTCTCCTGTAACCAAGGGTCTTACTCTCTGAGGCTATACTCTTTGGTAGGTTTGATGTCCCTAGGATGAGAACATGCTATGGTGCTGCAGCCATTAGCTTTGCTCTCCCATCACTGTGGAACACGCTTCAGAAGTCTCTAAAGGCGCTTTTACACACAGGTTTGTAAACAAAATAAACATTACCTGTGTGGCTCCGATGTACTCTGTTGCGTTCGGGTTCACTTTTACACCACTGCGAATATTCCGGCTAATCCCACCTCCATTTGTTTCAGCTACCCCAGAGTTTGCTGCTCTAATGGCAATTTCTGAAGTGGTACCAGAATGGTTGTTTTACACAGCCAGATCAAACGAAACATGTTCATGCAAACCGCAAGAAGCAGAGATTGCGGTTTGGACGAACGTTCGCCAAGGAAACTAAACAAATGTTTTTTACGGACAAGGGATGTAACAGAATACTGTTTCCATAACAGTTATTCTGTTACATAGACCTGTGTGTAAAAGTGCCTTAAGACTTACTCATATTCCAGTGATATCCACCCATAAATCCCTGCTCAATCAGACCTTGAAGGAAACATATAACTGCCACTGATAACCACTCAGAAAGTCTCAGATGGCAACCCACTTGCAATAGGCTTAGTTACCCGAACTGTTAGCACTCCTTCCCTCCCATCCCCCTCCTAAGGCAGCCTGTGTAAGAATGTGAATAGCCTTAGACACTGGTTACACCTTTTTTTTTACTTTGTTCTTTTCCTTTTCCTTTACTCGCAGAAATGTATTGTATTCTGTTATTTTATCTTGTAACTGTAGATATGTTATCTCTGTAAAATGTTCAACTGTGTAGCCATGTGTGCCATTACTTAGGTTATCTTGACATCTACTTCATATATGTATAATTGTATGCCTGTGAGTTTTTCTCTGACTCATTTTAAAATGTTTATTGTCCTCCCCGGACCATGTTGCAAATGAACTTGTTGAAAGATGTATTACCTGGTTAAATTTAAAAATGTAATTGAATTGAATTATGTGCCTGTACCCTTTTTGCACCTTATTTAGCTGCCCATTTATTTAACTGTATAGCTGGAATTAGAGCTTCCTTCATATAAGTTAGAGTTGGCATATGTTTTTCAAATTACTTTATCTCTGACATTCTGTTTTGAACCTTTGTTATTGTTTGTTCTGTGAATTTATGTTCTTGACCTTACATGTAACCTTTGTGTCCTCCAGGGACCACATTGTAAATGATCTTGCTCAATGGTGCATTTTCCTGGTTAAATAAAAATTGATTAGAATTGAATGTAGCTGTTAACTAGTTTCACAATGTGTGTTGTGTACTTACATCATTTTAAATGTGCTGCTTCTGTGTGATTGACCCACACCTCTTCTGCACCCACACCCCTGTCCTACAGCTGCCCAGGTGGGTGGCTGGAGGTGGGGCATGTCTACCCTCAGATAACAATCCTAATACTTCTCTACCTAAGACTAAACTGTCTCATTGTACAATGCTGAATAGTCATAAGACTGACTGACTGTACATCATGTATATTGCACCCACACTTTAGTTGCTATTCTCTTGTGTTTCAACTGTATTCTTGCACTTAATTGTAAAGTACATAGCTGTACTCAATATATAATCAATGTATTCTATTTCCTGTGCCTTTCTCTGTTAATGTTAGTGTATTGTCTGTATTACCTATGTACCATCTTTATGGCCTGGGTCATGCCTGAAAACAGTCCACTGGATCAGTGCACCTACCCGGTAAACAAACAAATAAATAAATATACATCTATCACCAATCTGCTGTGTGGCGTGATGGTGCATGGTGCCAGATACACATGCAGGGACTCTTCCTTAGCCATTACATGCCCTTCCCACTAGCTGGATGAGGTGGCAGCCATGGCACCATCCTTCACACCAAGCTACAACAGCCCTCTGACTATACTATGAGGGCTTGGGGCATGGTGGTGAACATGTGCATGTAACGGCTAAGGAAGAGTCCCTGCATGTGTATCTGGCACCACCCAACATCATTCCACACTTCAGATCAGTGATACATGTATATTTCTTTATTTATTTGTTGGTTTACTGGGTAGGTGCACTGATTCTATAAATCATTTTCAGGCATGACCCAGGCCATAAGGATGGTACGTTAGGTATCCATGACTCATTCCAGCATGGGTTTACTCCCAAGTATTCTTGTACTACTAACTTGATATCCTTTTACAACAATATAAGTGCTTTACTAGATGCAGGTATCCCTTCTGATGTTATTCTTTTGGATTTTAGTAGAGCATTCAACAAAGTATCACATGAAAAACTGATCACCAAAATGCATAATTTAGGCTTGTCATCTTATATTGTTAACTGGACTTCCAATTGGTTGACAAATTGAACCCAGAAAGTTAGAATAAATGATGCCTTGTCTGATCTGGGTAGAGTAACAAGTGGTGTGCCTCAGGGGTCAGTCCTGGGACCAACATTATCTAATCTTTTCATTAGTGATTTATAAACAGGGCCTAACAATTTCATGGTTAAATTCACAGATGATACTAAACTGAGGGGCAAGGTTAATAATCATGAAAATATTTCCTCATTAAAGGAGGACTTGGAAAAATTAATACTTTGGGCAAATCATAATCATATGCAGTTCAACCAAGACAAATGCATGGTATTACATTTTGGTAAAAGAAATACTAATACTGTATATCACATAAATGGACTTCCACTTCACTCATCAAACTGTGAGAAAGATCTAGGTGTCTCTATCAACAACAAACTAACGCCAAGGGATCACTGTGTTAAAACCGCTTGTATGACAAATAGACTCTTGAGGCAAATAAAACGAACCTTTATTAATTACACTGAACAATGCCTTACCCCACTTTACAGGGCATATATTAGACCTTACCTCGACTATAGTTCCCCTTTTTGGAATCCAAGCCTAAAAAATATATTGCCATACTAGAGCAAGTTCAGAGGAGAGCAACCAAAATGATTCCGAGACTAACTAATCTGGACTAACAGGCAAGATTATAAGCTCCTGGTCTCTTCTCTCTTCAAAATAGAAGATTAAGAGGCGATATACTCATGGTTTTTAACTTAATAAATTCATCAGATCTCATGGAACAATGTGGTCTAACTTTCTCCAAAAGGAGACATGTTCCAAGACTGCATAACAAACAGCTTGAGGTCAAAAGCTATAGAACCAGTAAGAGGGGAAACTTTTTTTCAGTAAGGGCTCCTTGTGTATGGAACACCTTGGCACAATATTTAGTTGAGGCACCTAGCATTACAACTTTCAAAAATAAACTAGATGTTTGAATATGGGATAACTACTAAACAATGTCCCACATTGTATGGGGAACAGTCACGATGGGCCGTGGCCTTCTTCTGTTCTATTGTACCAAGTAATACCAAGTAATAGGTAATACAGACAATACACTTACATTAACAAAGAAAGGTACAGGAAATAGAATACATTGAATATATTGGGTACAACTAGATACAATTAAGTGCAAGAATACAGTTGAAACACAAGACAGTAGCAACTAAAGTGTGGGTGCAATGTACAGGATGTACAATCAGTCAGTTTTATGACTGTTCAGCATTGTACAATGGGACAGTTTAGTCTTAGGTACAGAAGAGTTAGGACTCTCAACAATGGGTAGCCATGCCCCACCCCCAGCCACCCACCTGGGCAGCAGCAGGACAGGTGTGGGTGAAGAAGAGGTGTGGGTCAATCACATAGAAGCAGCACATTTAAAGTTATGTAAGTGCACAACACACATTGTGAAACTAGTTAACAACTACATAGTAGTGCAGTTACAGTGTAGTTATACAGTAGTTACAGTGTCATTGGTGACACTTAAAATTATCCTTCAGAAATCATTCCCTCATGAACTTACTGCAATATAGTGTAGTGGTTAAAAGCAGTGATATACAAACCTGGAGAACTGGGTTTGAATCCCAGAGCTTCTGTACCACTTGTATACGTGCAACCAAAAAATAAGAACTAAAAATAAACATGCAGTCTAATATTGTAAATTGCTATACGATAAAAAATCATTAATTTACACAATTAGTAATTGGCTTTTAACAGTGCTGTAGTTAGTAAGGAACGTACTGCTTCTGTGGCATTGTTTCCACAGTTAATGCCTAGCTAACATGTACTTACAAAGTAATTATGCAGAAACTGACACAAATTGTAAGAAGAAAAGTGTAACAATGCTGTAGTTACTAATGAATGTGCTGCTTTTTTGACATTATTTCCACAGCTGATTCCTAACTAACATGTATTTTCAAAATAAGTATGCAGAAATTGACACTTAAAATAAAGCACAGGAATTTTATTTCATGTATTTAAGTATTTGGTGGCCTGGTAAGTGCACTGATCCAGGGGACCATTTTCTGGCATGACCCGGGCCACACAGGCGGCAGTTACAGAGGTAGTGACAAGTTATACTATGAGGACAAGCCATGCGGCTATACAGACATCATTGGTGAACAAAGTGGATATACAGGCATCATTGGTGAACAGAAAAAGTGACATAGGAAAGTAAAATTAATGAGAGGCTGAAGAAAACAATCAGTGCTTCATGATTAGCAACAATTATTATACAATAATAACTGGGACATCCTTTTTCCCATAGGGAAACCGTGGCGTAATTCGCCGTTATAAAGGAGCATTTATAATGGTGAACATGCACCCAGTTTCCCTCGGACTGCGCAGGTGCCCCCACCTCTGAAGGTCTTCCTCCTAGCCACTGTCTGCCTCATCTTTCCTCCTCTGGGCCACTACTCTAACTGCGGTAAGTGCTGGCAGGAAGAAACAAATCGAAATGAGGGAAATACCCTCAAAATTTTTGCTCCACACAAAATGAAATTAAAAAAAAAAAGTAAAAAGCAAGCAACCGACAGACTGTAGAGCTCGCGCTCACACCTAAGCAGACTGCCGCTGTCATGCAAGAACATCTTTTTTTATCTTATATACTTGCTGTGGGGAAAAAGGATGTCCCAGCAATTATATAAAATAAAGTATGGGTCTGGGTGTGTGTAAACTCAAATTTACACACACCCTCAGGGTTAGATGCTACACATAAACCCCTCGAGCTTCACTCTCGTGGTTTATGTAGCATCAAACCCCTCAGGTGTGTGTAAATTCTCATTACACACCCAGACCCATACTTTATTCTCTATATTATTTACTAAGAATAAGTGGCCAGTGCAAATTAATGCATGATGTAAAAAAAAAAAAACAACCAAAAAAAAGAACATGCAAGACAATAGCCAAGTTGGAGAGCCCAAGAAGCAGGTAGTGAGGGATATAAAACAGGAGTCCAAACAAATGAAAGAGGGCAGAGGAGGTTAAGAGGGAAAAGTTAGAAAGGTGTGTGTGTGTGTGGGGGGGGCGCAAAATTTATTTTTGTCACATCTCTAAATGTCTAATAGACACAGACAGTTGAAACCGTGCACAAGACCTGCATCCAAGCTAGCAACAGCATGTGGCCTCATCAAGCAGCTAGGATTTGAGATGTGTCTTGAAAGTGGCATGGGTGTCCAGAGAGCAGATGGGCATGGGGATTCTGTTACACACAGTGGGAGCAGCTACAAATAACGCTCTGCTACCCATAGCCAAGGAGAGGAGAAGGGTGTAACTACTATACACTTACATTGAATGCCAATGCTGTAGTTATGATGTATGTTTTCCTTCAGAAATCATTCCCTCATGAACTTACTGCTAAATAAACACACAATCTAATATTGTTAATTGCTACACAACTACATTGTTTACTTATAAATAAAATCATTTACATAATTACTTATTGGCTTGTAACAGTGAGGTAGTTACTAAGAAATGTGCTGTGCCTGTGGCATTGACCCACACCTCTTCTACCCCCACACTCTTGGCTGCGGGTGGGGGCATGGCTCCATACCATGCTTTATCACTGATCTGCTGTGTGGAGTGGTGGTGGGTAACCCCAGACCCCCAGCAGGGACCCTTCCTTAGCCATTACATGCCCTTCTCACTGGCTGAATGATGTGGCACCATTCTTTACATCAGGCTACCCCAGCCCTCTACCATGAGGGCTGGGAGCAAGGTGGTAAACATAGGCAGACCAGTAGGTCCCCTCACTGGAAAACAGCAGTAATGGGAGGACCACCCATAACCACAATTCTCCACTCCACACACAGTGCAGGATCGAGTCTGCTCCTGGTCAGTCCATCTGATTGGATGGCTGCTATTGATCACCTGGCCTGGGTGTGCACATTTGACACAATCCGTGCCTAGTAGTTACAGTGCAGTTACAGCATAGTTATACAGTAGTTACAGTGTAGTTAGGGACTCTTAAAATAAAGTTTTACCGAAAGTAATGGTGACTGGTTCATCACTAGGTTCCTGTCCTCTAGATGAAACAACAGTACAAAAGGATGAACTCCACTGTAGTAAAATTTCTTTAAGCCTTTATTTTTAACTCCACACAAAACTATGTGCAACCATTTCATGGCGGCTCCACATCCTCAGGCCCTCTGTGTTAGGACTGCATAGAAACATATATGAAAAATAAATTACTAATACAATGCACAGATTTAAAAATATACAAGCACCACAGTTAATGCCATTTCCCTTAAGGAAAGACAATATTAACACTTTGCCCTTGTCAGCAAGTGATCTAATTATCATGAAATACTGAATCCCTTGATATATATCCCAAATGCCAGAATTTTCATAACAACAGTACATGCAAATAGTGTAATGAAGTACCCCTTATGTCCCTTATTTCCACATTCTTATGTATATCATTCCACCCTAAAGTCTTTTTAAATCAATTACAATTCAGAATGAGATAGATGTGTAGCTTTTAATTCATTACCAATGAGTTCTTGCACCCACAAGAGCTAACACAGTACATGTATTTTATCCTAAAAGAAAATATAGTGTTTGGTGGGATGTTATTAGGGATGGAAATTCATTCCTAGAATAGCATTGTTATGATGCAGTAGCTACGTTATCATATCTGTTATGCTGCACTAGCTACATAGATACTGCAGCATAACAACAATGAATGCCTTCGCGCATGCACTTTATGCGAACCTCCACCCCGTCAGGAAGCGGTAGTAGTGGTGAGAGGAGGAGACAAGAAGAGCAACATGGAGGCAAAAAACTTAAAAAGTAAGGACCCAGCTGCACACCTCTTTGCTCCTTTTATTCATGATAGCAGACCATGCACTATACAAGACAATGTATGGTCCTCTATTTATAACGACCGTGAGTTGCCATCTCATGGTTGCCATGGTGACATAAACCTCTCGAGCTTCACTCTCGAGGTTTAAACAGTTGCCATTGTCAACCTCTTGATGGCAACACACAGTTTTTATAGATAGAGGGCTATACATTATCCTTTATATTACCAAAAAATGTTTTGTCCAAATGTCCTATGTAAACAGTTATAACTTTGAAAATGTTTACTGAAACTTTCTCACCTCAAATATTATTCACTTATGATGTTTTAGTTCTGCATCATTTTCCTTCTAACTGTAAATAAAAATCAAAGATATCCTGAGAAAGCTAGTACATACTTTTGCCCTTTGCAACAGTGTATAGATTGGGAAAATATCTCACCTCAGACAGAGGTTTCTATAAGTTGGTTCTTTCAAGATTGCTTTATTTTTCAGATTTTTAGTCTACTCCAAATCACAACTCTAAAAAGAAAAAAACACATGTGTAATGATTCTGTTCCTTACAGTCTGTTTGTAAAACCAATGTGGAGCACTTACCAGGATTCAGTGGCATAGCTCAGGCTGACTCCTGGCCTAGGGAGTGCCCACAGCCTGCACGTTCTCAGTTAAATACTGCAATGCCAAGGGTGGCAGAGATGCCATGATGACACCATCGCTGACTCCACTATTGAGCATTGCCAATGATCTGTGAGAAGAGACCCCAAGGAGATGAAGTGATGGCTCAGAGGGTTAAGGCACAGTGGGAGCCTCCAAACCATGCAAGATGGAACTCCAAGGTTGGCAGTTTGCTCCCACTCAGAGCTAAAATATTTATTTTTTTGTGTCAAAATTTATTTTAAATTGTATCTAACTTGAAGCATAACTTAAATATATCTTCAAGTTTTTCAATACTGCAGTAAAACAAAACTACTGGAATGTGGTAATGGAACCCATCAGAATCCAAAAGCCATCAATACCATTTGGAAAGCTATAGCCTGTAGTTCAAGGGAGAGGTGCAACTGGCCCCACACCCCTTTTGGCCTACTTTATGTAAGGGCTGCTTGCCTCACTCCACACACAAGCATTTTTTCCTTTCAGCTGGAGGCTCTGTCAGTCTGTCTTCTCTCTTGGAGCCTGCTGGGGCTTGCAGCCCCCTTCCCCAGTTGTGTTTTGGCAACCTACTCTGCTCTGTTTCTGCTGGACATCTGCTTTGTGTTCTTCTGTTTTGTTTAGTATTGCTTGCCTCTGGCTGCTGTGGTTCTTTGTGTTGCTTGTTCCTGTCCTGTGTTTGTGTTTTGATTTGCTTTTTCTTTGGGGGGATTTTCACTTTCAAGCATCCCGTTGCTTTGTATTGTGCTACTCCTGAGCTTGTGTTATCTTGGCTCCCATTTACTCATTAGATTTCAGCAAAACCTCTAGTGCAACTTCAATTATTTTCTGTGTGTTTCAGCTCAGAAACTACTTCCCTGCTTCTGGTCTTCTATGCTCTCTACCCTTCATTGATCACACCTGGTTCATAGCTTTGTTGCTTAGCTAAGAACAGCTCCTTTACTGCTTCACTAATACCTCAGCAACCTGATCCATAGCACTCAGTACTGCTTCCTGTATTTATACCAAGCAAATATTGCTGCTGTTTTCAGTACATTGCCTTTCTCTACAGTTCTATGTTCATTCAAACTGCTGCCCCTACACGCTATAGTTAATTGCTGCGGGATGCTGCTTAATTACTTTTGCACCCTGCTTTATAATAACCTTGAATGTCACCCCAGCTGCTGCAGTTGTTCTAAACTAGTTGTAACATTTGCATGTGGGTCATGGTCCTTCCCCTTTGCTTCCTTGTTTTTTCCACGGTAGAGGACTGGGGGTTTTGTTGAAGAGCCGTGACCCCGTGTGGCCTACTTACCTTATGTTTGGCTACTGCCTCTGCCACTAAACTCCTCAGAGTCTTTGTCACCTTTTTTGGCACTCATTCATGGGCTGGTTGGCTAGTCTCACACTGCTAAAGGCTCAGGTTCCCTTGCGCTGAACCTTGCTTAAAAGATGTCTGGTCTATGTATGGTCTCCAACACTCAGTGCTTCCATTGTTTCACATGCTTACCATGTTACTTACTGCTGCCTGTACTATACCTGCTGTGTTTCTTTTGCTGCTTAGCATCTGATATTCTCTCCAGTGCCTTGTGTAGCCTGCTCCATTGCTACATGAGATTAGCTGGCCATGCCCATCAATTTGGCTCAAGCTTGCTCCCAGCTTACAGTCTCACTCTGCACCCTAGTCCACATCCTAAGCATGTGATGACTTGTGTGGGGTCCTTCCTTCCTGGTCCATAGTGGGAATGTCCTCACTCCAGGTGGCACTTTAGCCATTAGGTATGAAGGTGGATGCACAGTGGTGCCTTTTGCTGTCGAATTTTGACTAAGCTGTGAAGGAAGGAAGGATATATTGCTATCCTTTAGCTGCAGCACCAGCTGCCTAAGGCACCTTCTATGCTATTCTCCCCATGACTGCCTCTGGTTCACTTGGTTTGTTTTTAGATTGGTAAGCCAGCTGAGCACTTCAGCAGTCATCTCTCTCCTTTTCCCACCTTGGATGATCTGTGTTGCAGAGTTCACTCTCAACTCTTCATGGCATTTCCATTACAGGGATAGTGTGAGAGCCTTCCTTCAAATCAGAATATTTTCCACCCCCTTTGATTGGGTTTTCAGATTGCAGCAGCAGAACTATCACTAATGAAAAACATCCCAGATCTGGAGGAAAGGTGACCTAGGCCTTGACTCTGTACAGATTTCCTCCTCATAGTTTTTTTTTTCTCTCTTCTGTGTCACCAGTCATAATATTTAGTTAGCCCTAGGTAATAATCATTAGGTCACTTAGGTAGGTTTCTGCTGTTGGATGGAGTGGGTGGCTGTCCTGTAAGTGTCCTGTCTCCTCCTTTGGCTGTTCTCTCTCTTTCATTAGGAAGCCATACCTCCATGCCTTACTGTCAGACCTCCAAGTGGATCACTATTCCCCTGTTGTTTCCTGCCTACTCTACTCAAACAATACTATCAACTGACCCATGTTACCAACTGAAGACATACTATCAACCGACCTACGTACAGGTCCTTGACCCCGATACATTTTCACTACCTTGTATGCTTTGCTTGACACTCTTTTTGGGCTTCTTTCTAAGGTACCTTTAGCCAAAGGAATCACTCTTGTGGCATCTCAAGGGGTGGGAGGCACCACTGTGCATCCCCTAGGGTTCCTTGCCTTTGTACCCCTACAGGATGGTATATCCCATGGATAGAGAGGCAAACAGCCAAAGTTTATCTACTGTACATCACACAAGCACAAAATCAGTTGCACAGGCACATTGAATTGGAAGGTTACAGTCTGTAGTTCAAGGGGGTGGTGCAACTGGCCACACTTCCCTTTTGGCCTATTTAAGGGCTGCTCTCCTCATTCCACACACACACATTTTTTCCTTGCCCCTCCATCCATCCCTCCTCCTCCATCAGCACACCTCTCTCTCCCATGAGCTTCTTCCTAAGGCACTTTTAGCCAAAGGAATCACTCCCTCCCCTAGGGTTCCTTGCCTTCATACCCCTAGAGGGTGGTATGCCCCATGGATAAAGAGGTGAACAGCCAAAGTTTATCTACATCACGCAAGCACAAAGCCAGTTCAATTTTTTGTTTCCAGACAACTGGAAACCATGTCAGCCATCATTCATCAGTACAGCTGCCAGTCACATTGTTCATTCAGTCCAATGTTAGGACTTACATTGTCCGTTAAAAAAATCCCAAACACTTCTCTCTTCAGCAACAGATCATCTCATGAAATAGTTCCAGGTAAGGGTTCAGCCACCCTCTCCAGTCCCTGGAAGCAGAGGGAAACCACCTAATGTCCGGCAAAACTGAAATGTTTTGCCACAGAAGAGGTCACATCCTTAAGTCTTTTTTTTTTGTATATAAACATTTTATTGAAAAGTTCAATGCAGAAGCATATTCACAATAACCATAAACAATGCTCACAAGTTAAGCAAGTAAAAACAATGTATCGACTGAGGCACTGAAAATTCCCGCTACACTGAAAAGAAAGAAAGGCTAGGCCACCCAAATATAATTAGTAATACCACAGCCATAACAATTGACCCTGAGAAAGATATTCCAAGGTGTAAGCCCTGGGCAGCTAACCTTAATAGAGACAAACCATTTCCCCAAAAAGACGTAAGTCTTCACAGGGCTAAAGTTAGTTTTCACTGACCAAAGTAGATATTATGCTAAAAGAGTAACATTCAAAATTCCACATAGGTTGATCAGAACATACTGTAAATATAGTTATGAGTCATGAACCATCCCAGTAAACTGCAGCCAGGCATCCCACACCTGCTGAAAAGTTGGAAGGACCTTTTTTCTTCAAAAATGGATATGCTGGAAAGATGCATCTTTCAACATGGCTTGAGACCATTGGCCCAAAGAGGGAAGCTGTTCCTTTCCCCACATCATGAGGAGGAGGTGTTTTGCTTACAGTGCTGCAGTAAATAGAACAACTCAAAATTTTTTTGGGGGTAAAGATAACAAAGTGGAGTCACCAAGGATCCAAAATACAGGTAACTGAGGTACCAAAATACCCAAGGATCAAGCAAGTGATCCCAGAATATCTCTTCATCAAGCATTCACTGGTGTACAATTCCACTAAATTTGGCAAAGAGTTCCTGGAGCATTTTTACACCTCCAGCAATTTTCGGAGGAGGAAAGACCAATCTTGAAAAGTCTAACAGGAGTCCTATACATCTACTCAGGATCTTCTTTTGCATTAATTGAGCTCATGGATCTGGTGAAACCTGATTAGCTTCCAGCCAACACCAAGACCAATTACTGGGGTTTAATATAGTTTACATTTCATCACCTTATTTTGCCCTGCACTTCTTCCGGTCTGGAAGACAGGCTTTCTGCAAGAATCTGAAGAATAGACTTGTTTGCCCCTGAGCTAATGATAACCATCTCAGTAACCATCTTGTTTAGTCAGTTTCATAAGTTGATGAGGTCTATTGATCCAGGGAACCAGCGAGTGTCTAAGTTGCAAGTATTTCCACTGGTCATGAGGGGATAAACAAAAAAGCTTTCAAGTAGGGAAAATGTTTAAGAGTTCCCTTCTCTAAGTAACAAATATACCTAGCCACGGATAACCCCCTTGAAACCCAAGTAGGCCAGCTAGTCATAGTACGATCTATACTAATTTGGGGGTTATACCATAGGGGTTTGAAGTAGCCTAGATATATATGGTTACATCCCATAATCTGGGCCATCTTCCTCCATACTTGCCTAATGAACAGCAGAGGGATAGTAGATTGCTCTTGGATGGGCAAAGAGCCCTTCAAGTCAAGTGTCAGAGGTAAGTTCCCCAGAAGGGCCTTTTCAGTATCAACCCAATGAGGTGTTTGGGGGGTGCTATATCTAATCCTAGACAGAGTTTTCTGGAAACCATTAGCAATTTAATAGGCCCAGGGCCACAGTAAGTTCCAGCTGCCTACCTGCATGGGGCCCTCAGAGTTCTATGCCCAAAATGGAATATTCTGCCTTCCCAAATGAAACTGAAAAAGTGTTTGTCCTAGCTGCACCATAAACTAGAGGGAATGGGTAAGGGCAAATTGGAGAAACAACAAAAAAGTTTGGGGAATGCCAACATTTTAATTGCTGCAATCTTACCAGACAGCATAAGTTGTAATTTTGGCCATCTAGACATGTCCCCGTTAATCCATCTATGACATCCTGCAAATTTTTATGACAAAAATTCTGCAAATCTGTGCAGATATGCATCCCCAAATAGTTAATGCCCTTTGAGACCCACTTAAGAGTTTGCAGTCTAAGTGTAGGCCAGGCAGGGTCCGCTTTATAGAGCGGCAAAAGTTCAGTCTTAGACCAATTCATTTTTAACCCCGATATGGCCCCAAATGAGTCAAGAGCCTCCCATGCAACTGGCAGAAAAGCCTCTACTTTAGTTAAGGCCAGGAGCAGATCATCCGCATAAAGAAATGTAGGAACGGAAAGGTCTCCTACCCTAATGCCACAAATTCCCAGGTGTTAATGAAGAGTGGTGTTTAAAGGTTCAATAGCTATCAGAACAAGCATTTGTCAATGCCAAATATTTACTTGCTGGCATTGGCATTGGTAGTGTAGGAGTTAGAGAGCTGCATAATAGGAATAGAATTGAAGTATTGAACTGAAGCCAACCCCACCACCACCCTGCAGAGACTGACAGGCATTGGGGTGTGCCTTTGTGTCATCAGGCATAACGGCCACACCATTTCACCACACCCTACCCTGCAGACACTGACAAGTGTCACGGTGTGCCTTGGGGTCTTTGGACCTTATGCTCATCCCATTCCATCAGGAAATACGGTGATATGGATTCTGCATAGGAAAATGGGGTGAACTTTGGGGCTCAAAGAGTCCAAGGCACACCTCGATGCCTCTCATTGGCTGCAGGGTGTGGAATGGTATGAGCATTACAGGAGAGAATCCCAAGTCACACCCCTGATGCCTGTCAGTCTCTACAGGGTGGGGTGTCATGGTTGAAAACACTAATGCCTCGGGGGTTTGTTGGCATTTTTACTCAAAATTTTCAACATGGGTATTTTGTGACCCCCACCTTATGAACAGTGACAATATCAGTTTGTTAGTCGAAAGATGATTTCACACAGTGATTATGCCATTTGGCACCACAGGTGCGAAAACACATTTTGAAGAGGATGTGAAAAATGACAGCTGTACTGTTCATGGGGAGGTGCAAAAAATGGCAATGTTGAAAATCTGCAGTGAAAATATGAAAAAACTGGTGAAGTCACGAGTGTGCATAGAAAATGCGCAACGCACACCCGTAATGCAATTAGCTTGGGGATTTTTTACAGCAGATTGTCAACACAGGGAGTTTGGAACCTTTGTTCATGAACAGTGTCACTGTGATTTTCTTAATCTGTCCCAAACAGTGATTTCCCACAGCGACCACTCATTTCTGCGCAGGAAGTGTGAAAACACATTTCAGCCATGGTGTGAAAAATGATAGCTGTACTGTTGATAAGGAAGTGTGGAAAGTGCCAGTAGTGAAAATCTGGACAGAAAATATTAGAAATCCATGAACTTATGAGGAGCCGTGGAAACTGCGCAATGGTGGCTCGTAAAACAGTCATTTTTGGGAATTTTTTCACCAAATTTTTAACATAGCCATTTTAACATCTCTGCTCATGAACAGTGTCACTGTGATTTTTTTTACTTTGTCCTGAACATTGATTTCACACACCGACTGTGCCATTGTGCGCTACATGCGCAGAAACACATTTTGGGTGAAATGTGAGAAATGACAGCCGTACTGCTCATAAGGAGGTGTGGTAAAATGACAATGTTGAAAATCTGGAGTGAACATATTGAAAATTCATGAACTTACGAGCGTGCATAGGAATAGCGCAATGCATGCTCATAAAACAGTCATTTTGGGGAATTTTTTCAACATAGGGTTTTGGGGGGCTTACCTCATGAACTGTGACACTGTCATTTCATAAATTGGTCCCAAAAGGTGGTTCCAGGCAGTGACCACGAAATCACCTTTCAGGCCTGATTAACAAAATGACAGTGACAGAATTCATGAGGTGGGGTCCCAAAAATGCCATGTTGAAAATATGGTGAAAAAAATCTACAAAATGCCTGAGATATGCATCAAAGTTGAAAAAACCCTATTTATTCCATTATGCAGCTTACCGGCATTTCTTCAGTTTGTGGTCGGCTTTGAAGAGTGCAGATGTGTTCCTGGTCCACCAAGATCGTCGCTGGACTCGGAGGTAAGCATGGGGTGAGGTGAAGTGCGGGAGGCAGGTTGCACAGAGGGTGGGCACGAGTGGGGGGAAGGGGTCAGGACAGTCAGCGAGGGAAGGTTTTTTCTTTTCGGTTTGTTTTTCCCTTAGACGATGTGGGACTTGTGCCACACTGGGGTGGGCTCCCAGTGTGGCAGCTGGAAGGCTGTTTGGAGGCAGTGGAGCCAACGGGGGATTGGGCACTCCCGTCAGCCATATGGACTGTTGCCATGCTAGGGTGGGCTCCCAGCATGGCACCCAGTAGTCTCTTGGGGGGGAAACAGTGGAACTGATGAGGGATTGGGCACCCCCATCGGCCATACAGACTGTTGCCATGCTGGGGTGGGCTCCCAGCATGGCACATGGAACTCTGTTGGTGAGGGAGTGCAGCAGAGCCGATGGGGGATTGGGCACCCCTGTTGGCCATACAGTGTGTGTGTGTGTGGGGGGGTGGCATGAACATGCAAAATGCGTGTGTGTGGGAGGAGCGCATGAGCACTCGATATCTTATCGCTGCTCACTGAAGCGTAGCTCTCCCTTTGAACTGTATGGCATGGCATTTTCAACTGCTGTCATAGACAGCTGCAGCATTCATTGGTGAACTGTGGCCACACCTGCAAACACACTGACTGAATTGGAAGACAGGGTGCCACACCTTCGAAAACCCGGATGATGGCACTATGTTTCTTGCACACGCATGCAAGCAAACATAAAAAGCACTGGGCTCAATGGGCAGTCCTGCCTGGTGCCCCAGGATAATGTGAAGGGTACAGATAACACTCCATTAATCAGCACTCTGGCCCTTGGGGAGGAATACAAACAGCGTACCCATTTTTGAAAAACAGGGCCAATACCTACCTGAAAAAGGCCATAATAAAGGTACTTCCATTTGACAGAATCAAATGCCTTTTTGGCATCAGTCACAATGAGGACAGCTGAATACAGTCCCCTAGAAGCTACCTCTATTAAATTAAGGGCTACCCTAAGGTTAACACTGCCCTGCCAACCCATCACAAAACCAGTTTGGAATTATGGATAAGGTATGGAAAGACCTTTAAACAAACAGCAAGAATGTTTGCAAGAATCTTGCAATCTACATCCAAAAGTGATTCATGTCTAAAACTGGCACACTTGGTAGGGTCTTTATTAAGTTTTGGCAGGACAGTCTGTGATACTCACTTCTTGCATAGATAGTGGTAAAGAACCTAAGTCCAAAATAGTCCTGAAAAGTCTGAGCAACCAGGGAGCTAGAACTGATTCAAAAGACTGATAAAAGCCTACCATCAGACCATCAGGTCCTGGGGCTTTGCCTAATGCAAGAGACCATGTCACTGTCCTAATTTCCTCTAATGTTATATCCCCTTCGAGAGCCTGAGCATGCTCTGAAGCTAAATGAGGCAACTGTAACTTGGAGAACCAAGCTGCATACTCCTCATTACCAACCTGACTAATGGAGCTATAAAGACCTTGATAATAACCCCAGCACTCATTCACCATCTGCCCCAGGTCCATAACAACCCACTGACCCTCCAGTCTCAAGAAAGCAATGTGTCCTTCCATTGCTTTAGACCTTAGCCTATGAGCTAGGAGTTTCCCAGCCTTCCCCCTATGATCCCAGTAGGACTGCTTCATGAAGAAAAGAAGCCTGCTGTTGATAAATATTGTTCAACTCAAATTTAAGAGACAGCAGTTCAGAGAACTGGGGGTCACTACATGGAGAAGATCCATAAACGAGAGCCTCCAGTATTTGGATTCTCTTGGTAAGGTCTGACACTTTTTGCTTTCTACACTTGTTTATCATCGAGGCATATGAGATTACTCTCCCTCAAATAAAGGCCTTAAAGGCATTCCAGATAATTAAAAAAGAAATACCCAATGAGAAATTTGTCTCACAATAAAAATTCACTACCTCCTGAAGCTAGGGTTTAAAAGCATCTAGACATACTAATGCTGGATTAAACCTGCAGCATGGGGACTTGGTGACACTTGGCTTGGGAGTTCCATGTTGCTGCAGTGACAGGAAATTCACCAGCCGTCACTACAGCAATGGCACAATGCCACCAATTGACATTGTGCTGTTGCTGTACAAAACTGTGTTTTTTGCTAGGGGCTTTTCCCCCATACCTCCAATGTGGGGGGCTCTGCCCCCACCCACCCACTTTAGATAACAAATTCTGAGTCGGAGTTGGTTCGGGGAAGGGACAAACTCCCCGGAGACAGCAGCATTAGGAAACCAGCTAGACCATCACAGCAAACTGTTGATTTTGTTGCTGCGATGGTCTTCACTGTGTTACTGTTGCTGTGGGAATGGTATACTGGCTTGTGTACCCATATCAATGAGATTGGGGTATGATCTGATATCCCTATGGGTAAAATAGAAGCTTCAATCAGATCCCCCAAAATAGCAGAACTACATATAAAGTAGTCTAAGTGGCTGCATGTTTGGAATTGATGTTACCTGAAAGAGAAACCACTTTCCTGAGGATGTAAAACCCTCCAACAATCCAGTAAACTAAGTTAAATACAGAACCATTGCACTTCCTACCATGATTTTTGGTGGAAGGGTGAGCCCTTTCCACAGCAGATCTGTCTATGAGGGGATCCATTGCTAGGTTGAAATCATTGCCAACAATAAGAACCACAGTGTCCTTAGACCATTCAGTAATACAGTCGAGTAGGTTAAGGAAAAACTCTGGGGAATCCAAATTAGGAGCATAAATACTAATCAAAAGTACCTGGGCCCCATACAACTGACCCAGATGGAAACCCAGTGTCCCTCCTTATCTAAAAAAAACTCAATAATTCGGAAGGGGCACCCTCTGTGGAACAGAATTGAGACTCCGCATTTCTTAGTGTAGAAGGAACTGGAATAAGATTTCCCCACCCACCCCCTCGAGAGCAACTCCACCTTCCTTTTGAGGAGATGGGTCTCCTGTGGAAGAACTTTATCAACCTTTTGAGAATTTCAATATGAAAGTACTTTCTTTTTCTTAATGGGATGGTTCATGTGTTATACATTCCACGATACTATCTTAAGATTCGCCATCTATGGAACCACCAAACGAAAGAACATAAACTATATAAGCAAACAGTGAGAACTAGATATGCTAATGATATACAAACAATTAAGGCAGCTGCCCTGACCTGACCAGGTGAAAATCTATAGAACCCACCCCAACAAAATAACAAACAGAATTTAGCAAAATCTGTATGATAAGCTTGAGAATGTGGCTGCTAATCGTACGATATAAAAGCCACATTATATTGCATGTTAAACCACCATAATGCAGTTTGTTAGTTGGCAAGAAAAGTTCCCAAAGAATCAGCGGCCATCGGCAAAGTGATAACAAACAGCCCTCGACCTTAGCAAATAAACACCTTTGCCAAAATTTCACTTTGCAGAAAATAGTACTATGATCCATTCTTGAGAAAAAACTAAATGATTGCACAAGAAACCCAAAACATAAACTGCAATTAGCCTAAATAATGGAGCATGGTGAGCTGGCAGTACCTTGACCCCAAAGCTCATCCACTCCTCAGCAGGCATACTTTGGAGCATACCCACCACCTGTCTGGTAGGCTAGAACTGGTAGGACCACCATGTCCCTGCCATGTAAAATAAAACCATAGCAGGCCTCCTTGTAAAGACCGACTGTGAGGGCACCTCATAATTATATGTAAAAGAAAAAGGAAGGGGCCCTCCACTCAAAACCATCAGAAGTGTCCATCACAGGCAGTTTGTAGACCTATCTGTGCTGCACAGGGAATGCTATAAGGGATATCAGATAAGACACAGTGAGGAGAGTATGTGGGAGTAAAAAGGTATCGCTCAACAACTAATGAGCTATACCTACCAGTGCCTGTCCTCTCCAGCAACTCTCAGCATTACCTCTCAAGATAGCAGTAGAGGAATGCACAAGGTAACCTATCCCTCATCTACTACCCATCCCCAGAAATTTAACAAAGCCTTGAAAAAGTGATTTCCCCCAAGGTACATTAAGTGGCAACAGTTTAAGAATTTGGGGGAAAGGAAAGGAGGTCCTTAATATAGTTCAACTCCTTCAGATGGCCTGTGCAGGGGTAACCAAGTTGTCAGCCAACATCGCTGGGTCATTCTGACTAAGGGCCGAGACTGCTAGCTTTGTTGCCATCTCAGCCTCAACTGCTGAAGCCATTGAGGAGGGTGCAGTCCCAGAACTATCCACTTTCAGAGATGCCATCAGCTCTTCCTCTTCAGAATCTGCCCAGTCCATGTTAGAGGCCTGTTGCACGTCCAGTGGAGAATTGGGAGAGAGATGGTGATGCTTAGGAACTCGATCCTTGGACCAGTCAGCTAGGCTTGCTGCAGAAGAGCGTATAGGACCGGATGATTCCGTACTTTGGGTGGGAAGTTCAACTGTGGCAAGAAAGAGAGAATGTTGCATACCAGTATTCCTCCATGCTTCCCTATGATGCTTTGGCTTAGCTGAAAGAGCCTGCACCCCCTGTACCGTGTAATTAGTAGTGACTACTGCATCCGATGACTTTGTAATAGCTAGGGCATCTCTGGGAGCCTACTGCTAAATACTGGGGTCACAATAAAGATGTAGAGGGTATATTAGGTTGTGGGTGGCCTTTAAAATTTTGAGTCCCAGTCTTTGGGAGGAGCCACAGAGAGGTCACAAAACATTGAGCATCCATCACAGTCTCAAAGCGCATCCACTGGCCCTTTCCAAAAACAGTCAAGACTGCTGGATACTGCATGGCATACTGGACTCCCTTCTGTGCAAGTTCTTTTCTGATGGTGCAAATGCCTTTCTTTTGGCAGCCACTTTCTTAGAAAAATCGTGACAGATATGTACAGAGTGCCCATTCCCTTTTTGGGGCCCCTTCTCCCTAGCCAGCCGTAGGACTTGTTATTTAACTGAAAATCTTAGGAAGTAAGCAATAATGGGGTGAGATGGCAAGCCCCTGGCTAGCTTTGGCCCTAGGGATCTATGAGCATGTTCTGTTTCTAGGGGAGTGTCCCATCTATGATCCAGGAATTGTGGGAGCATATGCTCCAGAAATGCTAACATGCTGGATCCCTTGGAGCCCTCCGGGAACCCTACAATGTGCACATTATTGCACCAATTTCTATTTTCTAAGTCCTTGATTTTGACTTCTAAAACCTGGACCTTTCTTTCAAGACAGACTAACCTGTCCGCATGACGAGCAGCCTCAGATTCAACAGAAGATGCAAAGAGCTCTGTAGCTGACATCCGCTGCTCAGTTGCATCCATGTGGACCTCCAGATTTGCTACGGACATTTTTAGATTTGGAATATCCTGTACAAGTTGGTGTAGCATAGTACGAATGTCAGAAAGATCAACAGCCCCCACCGTGACAAGATCTTGAGAAGCAGCCATGGTAATGAAGAGCCAGAAAAAGCCAAGACTCCTGCCCAGTGACACAGTCTGTACTTTGATAAGTTTCCAGCTATTGTCAGGAATACAATTAACGCCACCAGCAACCAAAAGTGTTCTTATGCCTGAATTGACAGTTTCAGTAAAAGAGACGTAGTCACGATGAGAAAAAATAACGGATTTCACCATGGCTTTGTCGGAGCTAATGGCTTAGGCTGCCATACTGCTGACAGTCGTACATGCACCCCACACATCCTTTAGTCTGTTATCACTCTTGTGTTCTGCGATACGTGTTTTCAGTTCTCTCTTCATTTTACCAACATATCATTTATCACATGGACACTTAATGATGTATACTACGTGGTCAGTTTGGCATGCTATATGTTGCTTTATATTGAATTTAACATTGGTATATGGATGCTCATAATAGGTCATCCTACTAGTATTGTTACAATGAAAACATCTGCCACAAGGATAATTGCCATTTCTCAAGGGTACCAGCAACATTAGTTTGATAATCACTTTTGGTGTATAATAAACAGTGTGCACAAGCTTGTCTCTAATTGTAGGGTTCTTCTTAGGTGTTATTAGAGGGAGGTTTCTAAATCTCACATTGTTCTTCTCACCTGCCTGCAGTATGTGACAATTATTATATACACAATTTCTAATGTCTTTCTTTAGTGGCTGTAAACTGTTGAAAAAATAATCCTGTCTTGATTCTGATTCTCCTTAGGGACTCTTCCCCCCAGTAATTCTTCCCTTGATGTTTGGGAAATTGTCTGCTCCACTTGTTCTACCACTGTACAACTGAAACCTCTGTTCCTGAATCTGTTAGTTATTTCCTCAGATACATTTGAAATTCACTCCCTCACTGCAGTTCCTCCTAACCCTAATATACTGTGCCTTTGGTATGCTGTCCTTGAGTTTTGGCTGTCCTAATGTAAAATGGTATTTCTGGCAGTCGGCTTCTTAAAGAGGGTTGTTTGTAGTTTGTCTTCTCCCTTATAAATCACTAAGTCCAAAACAGGAATTTGTTTTTCATGGACTTCCATGGTAAACATTAGGTTACTATTCCTACTATTTAGATATGCACAGAATCTATTTAGTTCTGACCTGTCACCTTTCCATGAGAGGAATACATCATCAATAAAACTTTTCTAGGTGATGATATCCTAAAAAAAAGGATTCGCTTCTTGGTTCAGAATGTGTACTTGCTCAAATTGCCACATGAAGAGGTTGGCTTATGAGGCGGCCATGGAGCTCCCCATTGCCATTCCCTTTACTTATAAGTAAAACTTGTCCTCGAACTGGAAATAATTCTTGCTCAAAACTATCTCTGCTAATCTTATAGGTAGTGCAATGGTTATAAGGATACCAGAGGGGTGCAATGTCAGGTATTTGCCTTTTTCCACTCTTACTTGGGCCACACCCCTCTGGTATCCTTATACCCCTTACCTTCAGATATTTACTTTTTCTATTATGAATATTGGTTCAGGGCAGGGTCCCAACACAATTCCTAGTAGGACCGCCCCTTTTCAAGACATCCTGCAATGGGCAGAAAGTTCCTTTTGTCTTATCAATTTACAGTAGAAGAACAAGAAAAAGTTTTAGGGTTGTTAACACAAGAAAAAACTTAGAGTAAGACAACTAGCAATAAGACTCTGTTAAATAAGATTCAACATCTGTAACAGAGAGATAGTCATTAGGGCCCAGACATTCAGAGCATTTGTGCATGGTGCAACTGAGTTGTGCCAGTGCAAGTGTGGAATTGCACCAAGGAGCGATATTCAGTGGGAGCCAGTTCACAGCGCAAAATCCATTACACCAATGTGCAACCATAATGTATGCAGGAGCAAGTGCAGTGGGTGTTCTCATGAATATCCAGTGCAGTGGCATATTCAACCATGAAAACATGGAGCAAATTGAAGTTGCTCCGAGCAGACTTGTTCCTATAAATACAGGGCACAAACACACAGACAGCAGTTGTGCCAGGTGTGAGAGTTAGAGGGAGAGACAGAGAGAGACGGACAGACAGAGGCCACACTCAGAGGGACAGGGACAGAGAGGTGGCCTGGGAGAGGGAGAGAGGGGCAGAGAGAGAGAGACACAGAGAGAGAGAGAGAGACACACACACACACAACCAGTGCACCAGGGTGGCACACAACCAGCAGCCAACCACGCAGGGGGACAGTGGACAGCAAGTGCCATGGACAGTGTACCCATCATGATGGAGGCAGTAATGAGGGGTGTGAGGGGGCAGGACGAACAACGATGAGGCTCAGGAAGGGCCCGTCAGTGGTGTGCCTGACACAGGTGGTACCTTGCCTGCATCACCTTTGAGAACTACAGCGACACTGAGATTGTGAGCTGGTACCACCTGAACAGGGCCATTCTGAGGCAGCTCTGTGAGCTGTGCAGTGAGGATATGCAGGCACCCACCAGATGGAGCCATGCCATGTCCGTGGAGATGAAGGTGACCGCCGTCATGTGCTTGCTTCCCACAGGCACCTTCCAAAGACCAACAGGGGACACTACAGGCATCACCCAGTCGGCCATGTCCCGCCTCCTCACACAGTTCTTCAATGCTCTGCTGCCATGTGCTTTGGAATATATCCATTTCACCAGCACACAAGTGGAGTGTACAGCAACCATGCATGACTTACACAGGATGGCATGCATGCCTGGCATGATTGGGGTCATTGACTGCACCAACGTGGGCATCTGCATGCCACCTGGCCCCAAGGGTGTTGCATATATCAACAGGAAGGGGAGCCCGAGTGTCAACTGCCAGGTGGTGTGCAGTGCCATGGGGTGCATCACCAATGTCTGCACCACACATCCTGGGACTGCACGTAATGCTTTCATCTGGCACAACTCTGCACTGTGCCACAGGTTTGAACATGGGAACATCCTCACAGGCCACCTAGTGGGTGAGTATGGCATGGGCAAGGGGCGATGGGCAGAGTAGACCTGGGGATAGGGGTGGGCAGGGTGTGCATGGTGGTGTGGGTACCAGAGACAGGCAAGGTGCACAGCACAGAATAGCAGAGGGCTAACCATGTCATTCTTCACACAGTTGACATCGCATACCCACTGAGGCCCTGGCTGCTCACCCCCTACCGGCGCCCATCGTCCCCAGCAGAGGAACAGTACAATGAGGCACATGCCAGCAAGCGCAACATCATCAGGCATGTTTTTGGCAAGCTGAAGGCTCCGTTGCCTAGACAGGTCAGGCGGTGCCCTTCAGCACAAACCCTCAAAAGCCTGTGGCCTATTCCTGGCCTGCTGCATACTGCACAACATGGCCATTGACCGTGGAATAGCTGTTGAGGCTGATGAGGGTGATGATGGAGGCAATGGGCCAGAGGGTGGTGGACAGTCACCCCCTGGGTGGAGGGACCCCCAGCTGCTCCAGCAGGTGTGACACCACCGTGACACCATTGCACAGGAACACTATGGTGCACACAGGTAGGTGGTGCAGTACACATGCATGGGCCATGCAAACAGGTATAGCACACATGCAGATGCATGCCTGGCAATGGGCATGCATGCACAGAGGCATGATGCAGGGGTAGGGGAGTCAATGGTACACAACCACACACACAGCAACACAGACACATACACACACACACACACACACACACACACACACCCAGGCATTGGTATGTGGCAGTGCACAGGCGCAACCGGTGCTAGACTGCCCTCATCATGCCCACACCACACAGTCCAGCAGCCGGGCAAGCACACAGACTGGCAGTGTATGTCACAACACACAGGAGTGACATCAGTGGTAGGCACACACACACACACACACACTACCCATGTGCACACAGGGTAGCAGCTGCAGACTGCAGTCAGGGTGGCCCACAGATCAGGGCTGCTGCATGGTACCATGGCCACCACGGCCATGTGGGCAGCTGAGCTGTGGCAGATCGGCAGCCACAGGCTGTGCATCAGCTGGGGGGGTTGCAACAGCCCCCTATGGTGGAACCGCAGGGCCACAACCGTGTTCTCGCGGGGGTGTGCAGGTGCCCAAACAGGCCAGTCCTGGGCATGCCTGGGATGCCTACATCAGAGCCCGGCATCGACTGTGTTGGGGTCTCCTGACGCTGGGTTCCTGGGGTGGACAGCGCACTATGGGGGGTCACCTGTGCATGGCCACACCCTGTGGCAGCCAGCAATGCAAAGCCATCCATGATCACACTGGCACTGTGATCCAAGGATGCAGTCATGGCCTCCTGCATGCATTGCATCCATGCCAGGATCAGCCCAGTGCCCCTTTCCTGCTGCTCAGCTAACTGGCACACCTCTGGATGCAGTGCATGCATCCCAGTGGCAAGCAGCACCTGTTGCTGAACAGACACCTGCAGCAGCTGGATGTGCTTAAACAGACAGTCGGCATCCTGGGGCTCCTGGGTGGGATGCTGATCCTCTTGTGGTGACTGACTATGCTGCACAGCCCCTCTCTCCAGTGGACGCTGCACAGTAGGGTCTGCAGAGGGAATGGGCACAGCAGACTCACCGGCAGCAGACTCTGTGTTCAGCTGCCTGGTGGCACCCACAGCCTGCTGCTGTCACCCATCTGGCCGCTGTACACTGCTCTGCACCTGCGTAGCTGCACCACCACCACTGCAGGGCACAGCCATAGCAGTGCACACTGCTCCACCCACAGTGGTGGCAGGCAGCTGTTCTGCCACTGGCAGAGCATTGGGCATGGTGCCTTTGTCAGATGCCAGCAGGGGCTACACACCCACAATGTCACCCATGCTGTCCAGGAGCTGAGAGTAGTCCTCATCGGAGATGGACCCTGCCCTGATCTGTGTCTCCACATGCAGGACACTAAGGTTGGCATCCTGCAGGATCACATCCAGGGCCTAGTCTGACCCCAGGTCTAGGACATCCACCTGCACCATGGTGCTGAGCTGCAGCCTGATGGGCCCCCGGATGCTGGTGGATGTGGACAGCTGGTCTTCTGGAGCTGTACCGGCATCCACTGGTGCTGCTCCTGCCGGCACCCCATCCTCTGCATGGAGGCATGTTGGTGCTGCAAAAGAAGAATGTCATGTCAGTGATGCAATGCCCACATGTGCCCCCCATACACTACCGCTGCATGTGTCCTGCAGAATGACATGCACATGGGTGTGCACACATGTACATGACATGCATGTCAACCGAATGCACACCAGCATGCCCATGTATGCACCATCCATGCCATCAGCTGTGCATGTCTGACATACATACCATGCAATGATGGGCTGCCACTCATCTGGAATCATCCTCCAGGCACACCCTCCACCGTGTTGTGGTGCATGGTGGCTGCCACCAACTCCTCCTGTGGCATTAGTGTGGCTGCATCCACTGGCCCTCCTCTAGTGGCAGTACTGGATGCCCAGATGGCTGCCACCTTCTCCTTAATCTGCCACTTGTCTGTTTCCACCTTTTTATGGCACTCCTGCACTGACCACTGGTGACTGCCATGCTGGCTCACGTAGGTCACCACATCCTCCCTTGCACCAGCCCTGGTCTGTGGTGTGCCCGTGGCACCACTCAGCTGGGGATCCCTGTCCAGTCAGGCCTCAAACAGGACATCATTCTTGGCCTTTGTGAAGTTGGGCCTGTGCTTCCATGCAGGCCCTCGCTCCTCACCCTTCTCATGTACAGACATGTTGCTGCTTGTGGACATGGACAGAATAGAGTGTCAGTGGCAGCATCTCCCTGGTCCATCCCACCCTGCAGTGCTGTCTGCTCCCAGTGTGCTGCAGCAGCATGCACCACTTACCTATCAAGGTTGCAATACTGGTCCATGGCCTGTGCTGTTCCGTGGTGCTTATAAGGCACACCGCATGCAAATGAGGTTGAGCACAACAGGAATTACATGCTAATGCACCCACTGCACCATGAATTGGCTGATGAGCTCATTTGCATGTAGTCTGAATATTGCAATATTGCACCATACTCAATGAGATTGTGCCAGAACACGTCACAACACAATGCACATGCATGTGCGGTGCACAGGCCAGCAGTGTGCATGCACGTCATGCTATTATGGTGTAAATCATGCACTGCATGTGGACAGTGTGATGCAGTGGCATTGCACATGATGCGCATGGCCAGCTACATGCATGGTCATGCATGGGGTACCATGCCCTATCTTGCATGTTCGCACTGCGCAATGGTGGGTGACCCCTGACTCCAGGTCAGAACTCTGACCCCATGACCCCACCAAGCCATGACCCTTCCACACATCTCCAGCTTTGCATGATGGGGGGCAGTGCGCATGCTCCCATGCATCAGGTGCATGGTGTGGGCATGTGTGCCTCCTCCTGCAATTTTCGCTGCCAAATTTGCTACCATGAACATGGCACAGAGAAGATGCAGATGTGTCCCTAACTGGTCACAGGTGGAGCTGGCCATCCTTGTGGCCTGTGTGGAGCCCCACCCCCCCAGCTCTTTGGACAGGTGTCCCTGCAGCAGGCCGGGGCACTGAGTGGCAAGGGATTGATACCAGCCTGGAGCACAGGACCAGGGTGCCCAGGACTGGGGAACAATGCGGGCTCCACTATGGTGACCTTATGAGGTGGGACCCAGACAGGCTGAGGAGGCTTCAGGCACATGCCAGGCATGGGGCTGTGCCACAGCCAGGTAAGTCATCCCATGTTCCATGTCTACCCTGGTGCTGTACTGTAATATTGGCTTGGCTGCCTTCCATGCCCTGCAGAGGGGTACACTGTTGTCATGCGCATCACAAAGTGGCATTGCCAGCTTCTGCTTGCATTGTGATGCAGCAGTGCAGGCATGCAGGACGTGTCAGGCAGGGGCACACCCTGTGCACAGGGGTCAGGAGGGCAGCTGCTGTGGTCAGTTACTGATGTGCACCTGTCTTCTTTCCCTTCCCAGGACCAGAGGACCAATGGTGGGCCAGGGCTACAGCAGTATAGCAGGGACCAGTGCACCATGACAGCACTGGACCAGCACCAGCAGGGTTACAGGGGGCAGGTAAGCACTGTCATGGTCCTTCGCACTGTACATGGGGACTGGCGAGGGAAGTGGGTGCAGGAATGGCCACTTGTGCCATGTGCCATGGCAGCTGTGTGTGTTGCACTGTGCATGGTGCAAGCCACTATGGTGCACCCATTGGACACATGTGCCAGCTGTTGGTGGGGTGGGCATGCGCCCAGCTGCCACTGTTGTTGCTGTGGTGCTGCCGGTGCACTGTGCCATGATGTGATTCTCATTGCACAGTTGTGTGGCCATTGTGCGGTAGGAACCACCTCTGTGCAATGTCATGGTGCACTGAGTTGCTGGCTGGCATTGGCCCACCCCCTGTGGGTGGCTGTTAGGGGTCCTCCAGGGGTGTGTGTTCACACTGCCCATTGTGCATTGTGGGTGGGCATGGTTCCTTGGGCCACTGCAGTGATCACCTGTCCTGTCCCTTGTTATAGGTGTTTGACAGCACAAACCACCAAGGGCTATGCTCAGCCACCTAATGAGGGAGACCCTCCTCATTGTGTCCGCTATACTGGAGGTTGTGGTGATGTGGCGTATGATGGCATCTGAGAGGTGGGAGCAGAGGATTGCAAGGTTGGCAGCATGGGGCAGGTGCTGAGACTACAGAAGTATCCCCTGTCTCCCCTGTTTCACCTTCCCCTACTGTCCCCCTCCCACTGTACAGTCCCTGTTCCCTGTCCCCTTCCCTCACTGTACCTACCCTTTCCCAGCCCCTGTTTATCTGTAAATAGTTTATAGTTCAATATATATTTTTTCTGACATACCTGCCTGTGTCTGTGTCTGCTTTGCAGGTGGCATGAGGAGTCATGCTGCAGTGGCCCAGTGTCTGTCTGTGTGGTGTGCATGAGACGGGGTGCTTGTTGTGCTTCCATGTTTTGCTGCTGTGTGCTGTGGTGTGTGCCACCGTGGTGGTGTCCATCCCCTGGGTTGGTGGCTGTGCCTTGGGATGCCCATGGGGTGGCTGTCAGGGGTGTGTGGTGTGTGTGTGTGTGTGTGGTGGTGGCACACAGCCATGATCATTGGTCAGATGCAGTCCACACACTGTGTTGGGGCCCTTGCTTGGCATTGTGTGGCCTGTCCCATGTGGTCTGCCATGCTGCCTGCCGCCCAGCATGTTCAGTGCCTACTGTGTGGGCTTCCTGTGTGCCTGTGTGGTGTGTGTGTGCTTGGCTACATGGTTCTGGGTGTGGCCTGCTATGGTCTGGGGGGGCACAGTCAGCCGTCTGTGAGGGGGCTCCTTTGGTGGTGCTCCATTGGCTGTTGACACCTCCTGTCACCTGCTATCTGTGCCACTGTTGTATTCTGGGGTCAAGTGCCTGAGTGCCTGAGTGTGCCCTGCTGTGCCCTGCTGGTGGTGGCCTCCTGTGGCCTGTCACTGTGCTTCCATGGCTCTGTCCCTGGGTCTGTTCTCTGTGCTGTGCCCCCCTCTGTTGCTCTGCTGCTCTGCTCCCACAGTTGCACTGGAGCATCTCTGTTTGTGCTATGGCACAACTCTGCCATATTCAGCCAGGTTGCGCTGGTGCAGTTTGGCCTGTGCAACCTCTGAATATGGCTCCAGTTGCACCATGGTGCATTGGATTGGCGCTGCACCAGATTTGCACCGGACTTTGGCTCATTTCTGAATATCCAGGCCTTAGAATGGTGTGCCCTATCTCTAGAAGAATATATTAAAAATAAACATATTCCAAGGGGCCTGAGGGTGCTTTTAGAGCCAAAGTTAGGGTTTATGACTGTCGAACTTCATGAGAAATGGACAGGTATTCGAAATAAATGTTCCATTGATTATATGGTAGCCCTAATAGAGGCAAATGTTAAAGAAAGGAGTAGGCTAGCTATTGAAATTCAGGATACTAACTAGGACTACAAAGGCTGAGTACAACACCAAGCGTTTACCACCTCCTTGGGAAAGATTAAAATGGAATTACAGGAATATGAAGATTTTATAAAACAGCAAAAACTCAAGAAGTTTAAAAGGGACATAGTGGACTACTGAGAAAATAAGGTTTATGCATGGTTTCAAAAGCCCAGGGGTTTTAGAACTAGTACCTATAATTTATTTATTTATTTATTTATTTATTTATTTATTGTTTTTGTTAACCAGGTAAGCACACTAGACAACAAGTGCCTATTTTCAGGTGCGACCCGGGAGGTTACAATACAGAAACAATAAACATGGTACATATTCAGGGTAGCATACAGGCCTGCAACTACATGTGGGCCAGAGAGAATACAGTACACGGATTCATTACATAGACAGGGAACAATCTCACCCACATACAGGTGGGGCCAGAGTACAGCATATAGACAATAGTACAGAGTCAGAGCTAACGAACATGAGTACAACTACAAGGTCAATACGATAATCCCATATTGTGGCAAGGGGTGAGGAAAACAGCAGGTACAGGAGGCTGTAAAAGGGGGGGGCCTGATACTGCAAACACCCCATGAGGCAGTCGGGAGAGACAGGCAAGGGGTAGCGTGAACGTTGCAGTGGACAGCGTAGACCTAGTGGGTAAGGAACCCCAACCTGGGGGACCACCACGGCAGAAGCAGGCATGAACTGCAGGGGGAGTACTGTCCAATCCTGAGGCAGGCCCCAGAGGGCAGGAGCAGGGGAAGTGAGGGGACTTCAGGAGCCCCAAGGGAGGGAGCTAGAAGGGTATGGGACCTCCGACAAGGAAAGAGGCAATAAATGCTGTCCGGAGGGGAGGTGGGGGCCAGGAACAGCTTATAAGCTGGGGAGAGGGTGGCCACAAAAGCAAAATAAGAGCGGGGGAGGGGAAGAGGCTGAGGTCGAAACCTACGTGGTGGGAGAGGTGTCGGGCAGCCACTGGAGATGGCTACTCATTGCCACAAGGGCAGGTGGAGGCCCCTTTGAGGAATTTCCAGAGGGACGTTTTGAAGCCAGAGTGGGAAGGGGTGGCATGAACTGGAGCAGGGAGGGAGTTCCAGAATCTAGGAGCATAGGCAGAGAAGGCCCGATCCCCGGTGAGGGAGCGGGTCCTAGGGACCTTGCAAGCGAGAGTTGAGCTGGGCCTAAGCTGGTAGGCCAGGGTGCAGTGTTGGAAGGGAAGGGCAAGTCCTGGGGAGCAGGCAGTTTGGACTATGTTGTCAACCAAGTTACCAAGGATGAAGGCTCTGTGTTTTTCAGGGGGAAGCCACTCCAGACGGGCATAGAGGGCACACCGATGTGTAAGGCGATGGGCAGAGAGGGCAAAACAACAGATGTTATTATAAGCTGTGTCCCATTTTGCTAGGGAGGCATTGGGCACCGGCGCGAAGCCAACAAGCCCATAACAGAGCGTAGGTATAAGAATCCCCCTGGCTATAGTGAGCCGAGCAGCTGGAGGCTGTCCTTGGCCCTGTAAGCTAAGCCGAGCTTACTGTTCGATGCTTTGCAAATGTTCCGGAGATGCTCAGTAAAATCAAGCTGGGGATCTAGGGTCACTCCTAGGTACCTGGCGGAGTTCAGGACAGGCAGGAGGGAGCCGTTCCCCCTATTTATGGTGAGGGGGGAAGGGCAAGAAGCGATTTTGGCCGCCGACCCAAATAACATGGCGTGTATCTTGTCAAGGTTTACAGTAAGCTTGCAACCCATGAGCCAGTGTAGGATACGCCCAAAGTCAGCATTGAGTTGGGAGTTGATGGTAACGGGGTCCTTGGCGCTCAATAGTAGTACCAGGTCATCCACATATAGAGTAATAGACCCAAAGTTAGTAACTGAGGGGAGTTCATTTACATAGAGGGAGAACAGAATGGGACCAAGAACGGACCCTTGGGGTACCCCACATCCGACTGGGGAAAGGTCCGAAAGGGCACGGTTAAAACAGTTGTATTGTTATCTCCCCCCAAGATAGCTGGTGAACCAATCAAGAGCTCGGGGGGAGAAGCCTTGCCCATGTAGGGTGGAGAGAAGGTGATTATGGTCAACCTGATCAAAGGCCTTAGAGAGGTCGACAAAGATAGCCCCAGTCAGTTTACCTGCATCTGTGGCGGCTCTGACCTGGGAGGTGACCACGGCGAGAGCAGTGGTCATGCTATGCCCCTTCCTGAAGCCGTAATATATACCTATATAATACCTTACTTTAATCAGGAATACTACCCTGATTCAGACAGTGGGGATAGTTTAGTAACTACACCATTTGATAAAAATAGAAACCAGGTGGAGGAACAAGGACCTTTTTTAAGAGGGGGATCAGGAAATCAGGAACCTCAGGACTCAAGGGATACCCCCCATTCTAGAGATAACAGACAGGACAGACAATATGATCTGGAAGACAGGGGTTGGCAGAGAGGCCCTCCAAATGGGGGGTATGGAGGCCAGAGAGAAGGGAGTGGTGGAAGAGATTCAAGAGGAGGGAGAGGAAGGGGAAGGGGAGGTGGCAACAAGGGACAACAGAGGAACCCATAGCCATCTTTAATTTAAGTGGGAGGGATATTTCCTCCCTGGAAACACAGGTTTTGAGCAAAGATCTTTCTTTCTCCCCCGCTTAACCATTGGACTTCTTTCATTTGAAGATAGATTTGCAAAACTGTTATTGTAAATTAAGATTAGCTGATTGGTTTAGTGACAGACCACAGGAATCACCTTCTAGAAAACAACAACTACAACAGATGCTGGGAATTGCCTCTAATTTTAATCCCCCTAGGGGTGCTAACACAACAGAATCATATATAAAGGTTATGGACAAACAAGTTAGGGAATTGGTCAGGAATAACAATCTATTTTCTGGACAAAATAATATGACTAAGATGGAGAGGGAAACATTAAAAAAAAGTTGAAGATGTATTTCTAAATGTGTTCCTAGTTGCAGGATTGCAACACACTTGAGAAAGGAATGTGTGGATTTTAGGAAGTTCCTCGGACACTCTGACCATTGTAAGCATGTAGCTTAATGGTTAGAGCACTGGAACCGCAGGTTTGAGGTTCAATTCCCAGTGGGCCACACTTTTTCTTTCTCATTTCCATCCTTGATTTAATTATTAAACCAGCAGATAAGGGAGGTGGAATAGTGCTCTGGAAATATGATGATTATAAGTCGGAATGTTTAAGACAACTAGGAGATCAAAAAAAATACCAGGTGCTCGATAGGGACCCCACTAGCAAGATAGGACAGGACATACATGACACTTTGGAAGAATGTGTAGATACAGTGTGGTGTTCAGAAACAGAGATGGCAATGCTTATTAAAAGAAACCTGAGAGTTCCAAGGTTTTATGTACTTCTGAAAGTTCACAAAGATACTTTAAAAAACACCAGAGAGACCAATAGTCTCCAGGGTAGATTCCATCCTGGAGCCTCTGTCCAAACATGTGGATTTCCACATCAGGGCAGAGGTCACTAAGATGGACTCCTCTATTAAAGATACAGGTCATGTAACAGAACTTTTAGTTGAAATCAACAATCAGGTTACAGAATGGGACAATGTGTGGTTAGTAACATTTGATATCAATTTGATATCAACGACTTATACAACAATATAGTCCATGAAGAGTGTCTAGGTCTAGAGGCCCTTGAACAGGCTCTAAGGGGCAGGCAGAACAGGTGTCTACCTGATGAATTCATTTTAAGATTAGCAGAGATTGTTTTGGGCAAGAATTATTTCCAGTTTGAGGACAGGTTTTACTTAAAAGTTGAGGGAACGGCAATGGGGAGCTCCATGGCTGCCTCATATGCCAATCTCTTCTTGTGGCAATTTGAGTAAGTACACATTCTGAACCAAGAAACTGACCCCTTTTTTCAGGATATCATCACCTGGAGATGTTTTATTGATGATATATTCCTCTTGTGGAAAATTGACAGGTTCGAACTAGATAGATTCTGTGCATATCTAAATAGTAGGAATAGTAACCTAACATTTACCATGGAAGTCCATGAAAAACAAATTCCTGTTTTGGACTTAGTGATTTATAAGGGACAAGACAAATTACAAATAACCCTCATTAGGGATCTGTTCTCAGAGATTATTGACAATGCTCAATAGTGGAGTGAGCTATGGCATCATCATGACGTCTCTGCCCCCGACTGCATTGCAGTATTAAAATGAGCATGTGCAGGCACTCCCTCGGTCAGGAGTCAGTCTGAGCCATGCCACTGAATTCTGGTAAGTGCCCCAGATCGGTTTTACAAACAAACTCTAAGGAACAGAATCATTACAAATGTGGCTTTTTCTTTTTAGAGTTGTGATTTGGAGTGGACTAAAAAACTGAAAAGTAAAGCAATTTTGAAAGAACCAACTTACAGAAACCTCCGTCTGAGGTGAAATATTTTCCTAATCTGTACACTGTCACAAAGGGCAAAAGTATGTACTAGCTTTGACAGGATATATTTGATTTTCATTTATAGTTAGAAGAAAAAAGATGCAGAACCAAAAACTTCATAACAGAACTAAAGCACTTAATATATGAGTTAAGAATGTTTCAGTAAACAATTTCAAAGCTATAACTGGCACATATCAAGGGATTCAGTGTTTCATGAGAATTAGATCACTAGCTGACCAGGTCAAGATGTTAATATTGTCTCTCCTTAAGGAAACTGGCATTAACTGTGGTGCTTGTATAACTGTAAATCTATGAATTGTGTTAGTAATTTATTTTTCATATATGTTTCTATGCAGTCCCAACACAGAGGGCTTGAGGAAGTAGAGCCACCATGAAACCGATGCCGATATGTTTGTGTGGATTTAAAAATAAAGGCTTGAAAAAAATTTATTACAGTGGAGTTCATTCTTTTGTACTATTGTTTCATGTGGAAGGGGTCATACTTTGGGATGATCCAAGTTGGATTATTATTGATTACTGCATTGGCATCCTGAACATCCATTGCCTTGTTGCTGTCAAGTCCTCTATACCCAGGCTTCTGTCTACTATAAAGTGCAAACACTTTTGTGGTGTGTCGCCCCTTCCTGGAGAGCCATGTGTCACCACCCAAAAATCCTGTAGATGGGGGCATGCAGACAGTATGCCTGCACCGAAAGTGAATAAATAGAGGGAGAAATCACAGTTAAACATAAAACAGGGTGCTCACTGCAGTGAGGTATTTTTCCAGGCACAAGAAACCACACAATGCAGCAGCAACAGTCTAGAAATGGAGAGCACACAGTAATATGGAATAAGCACTGAAAACAAAAAGGTTGAAACATGGGGCAAGAATTTCAAAGGGGCTGGATACAGACACAAATGCATGTTATGCCTGAGTGCATGTCCATCTGCTTGCATCCAGGCAGCCCTGCTGCTATTTTCAGAAGTTGCATCCATTTATGACAAAATGTCACAATTTGCAACAGAAAACAGACGCAATTGGGAGTTGCATCCAGTGTGGACATACTTGCGTCTGTTTTTGGTCACAAATTTTGGATGCTGCTAGGCCATCTAATAGATGGTTTTACATCTTTAGCTGCAGTTCTGCTTTGGTAACAGTGGCAGATGCAGCTTGGGTGAATGCTTTGAAAATTCTGGCTATTAACTTTACTAGTGAGGTTGTGCATATCGATAAGCCACATGCACAGCAAAGAGTGCATCGCAGTCCACTTCACATTCTCCTCAGGCTGCACTGAAACTGGAAGCAGAGACCCAACAACAGGGTAACAAAGTGTTGTCAAACTACAGCCAGGGCCTCACCCTCCTGTATGCATCACAAACTTATATTCTGACATCAATTTGATGGTTTTCTCTGAAGCAACACCTGCCATTTTTTAGAGTGCTGACTCTTTCCTAGGAGTAAGCTCACATCCATTGACTCAGCAGCATAGCTCACTCCTTCTGTCTCTGCCACAGCCAATGGGACCCTTAGTGTGAACTGCCATATGTCCTTTCTGGGAATGTACATTATTGATATGTGTAACTTTACTAATAATGTTACTGTGTTAGATTTTCAATACCATATGTCTGTTTCTCAGACATGAGCACGGGATTCTGCCCAAAAAGTTAAACCACAAAAAGTTGCTCTAACTCTTGGGATGGAATTCCAGAGTTGCATTAGAAAAAATTGATGCGAGTCCCACAGTTGCGGCAGAAACTGCTGTAATCTGCAAGAATTGTCACAAGTACATCCAGATGTATGTGACTAGGATGCAGACATCTCGACATATCTACATGGATGCAGTACATGTCAGAAATACAGACACAAGTGCTGTATTCAGCTTTTTGAAAATCCCACCCTCTGCCTCTATCTTTTTGTTTCCAGTGCTTATAGTATATCATCAAGTAGCCTCATTTGATACTCAACTGATGCACTGCAGTCCCTAGTGCCTGATTGAATGGAACCTCAGTAGCTTTTAACTGTCTCCTCCTCAGGGGGAGACTTTATATGCACATACTGTATCCATCATGAGGACATGTTACTGTGTTTCAAGCACTTGTTTCTTTTTTTCATTTACATCCTCCTCCTTTCAGTGATTACCAACCAACACACTTTATATCTGCATGCATCCTGCATGGTAAGCCCCCTGTGGTGGATGCCTTCATGGCAGGGGTCCCTATTCAGAGGCAAATATTCTGTGCTGTAAAGGAAGGGGTGTAGGGACCAAGAGTGCTTTGCCACCATCCTGAGGCTTGACATTTTCTTGGAACTCTTCCAATCTCACTGACCCACAGAGGCACTGGCACTGATAGCCCCAATAGCCCCAAGTGTGTGTGCGTGTGTGTGTGTGTGTGTGTGTGTATGTGTGCACAAATGACATTCTGTTATGGGGACAGTTCGCATATCTTTCACTACAAGGCTACATTACTGCTCCAGCATCTGTGTCAGCAGGAAGCAACAAATCACTAAACTATCAATCAATCTTGCCCAGAAACTGAATGCATCTGACTGGGTGTTAGCTGCTAGCTTGAAGGGGTGCCCCTGGCTTGAGGTGCTAACTGGGGTTATTGGTATACTATGGCTCATACTAGGGCACGAAACAGGAGCAAAAGGCATGTGCCCATGGACGCTCCTATCGCTTAAACCCTTATTTGTGAAATAATAACTAATGATCTAGTCTTGTTTTAAATTCATGTTTGTCTTTGCCAGATATGATGCTTAAAGGTAAACAGCTCCCTAGCCACTAGCTAGAACATGTTTCTAATAACTGTCATCACTGTAAAGCCATGGCCTGATCCAATCCATCATAGTGGGTTTGGCAAGGCAGCACTAATTATCTTCCCATAGTTATATTACCTCATAAATGCAATAAAACAAAAAGGAAAAAGCATATAACATTGATATTTGTGTTTGTTCCAGCCCATTACTGTAGTCCCTATTTCTCTTACTGTTACAGTAGTCCCTATTTTCTCTGTTACTGTAGTCCCTATTTTCTTTGTTCATTGTAGTGCTGCTCTAATCTTGCCTGTTTTGCTGATTCAATGTTGTAATTATAAAATGTTATCTTCTGTTCTTTGCACTTCATACTTGGACATTTTTTTATTGTAGCTTGGTATCTCTTGCTTTCTATTTTTTCTCTTTTATCATTATCAGTTTTTCTATTTGTACTCTGTACCTCTGACACTGCACATGCCTAATGTAGGTATTTGATGTAGCCATTGTTTATTATACTGTTCTCTGTTGTATCCTCCCAGATCCTGCCTGAAAATATGCATCTAATTGTCTGGTGCACCTACTGGGTAACTAAAACTATATAAATAAATAAAGACTCCATTGCTTCCTTGCCAGAAAAGGTAGACATTTCCTGTGATCAAGGGCTGGCTTATTTCAGTGAAAGCAGTGCCAGCTTTATATTGCATCCTGCAGCCTACACTGTGAAGCAAAGTGTTCTGTTTCTGGCAGCAAGAAAAAGCAGTGAGAGACTAGTTGATGTCTCTGCTATCCTGCCTTTCTGGCATTTGCTGTCATTTGAACCACTCTGTTTGGGGTGCCATGTACAGTGACATCTGTTACCCACTTTTTAATACCCTCTGAAGTATCATACACCTGTTATTATCTCTCCCAACTCTATGCTTATATGCTACAGCTGCATTTCAGTGACTCAGGGATATTGAAGGGGAAAGGTGAAGCAATGCTGCTCCAGCACACAGATGTCTGCAGTGGAAGTGCTCTTAGACATGATAGTGCTGCAGTGACTCAACCTGTTATGAGTATTTATGACTTGCCTCTAACTTGGAAAGGCTGTTATCCCTGGTGTTCTGCTAAACAACTGTTGTACACCTGTTTGAGACAGTGAGCAGCTAAAGAAAAGTATGATAATGAGCACCTATGACTGACTTTAATTAATTGATGACATTTATCAGAGGTAAAGAAGGGAAATTAAATTGATCTAGCTGCACTTTTTAACATACAGTGGTAATAGGTTTGGACAACGGAGTCCATTAAGTGAGGATGAGCTTACTCCTTTTGATTTAGAATTATAATATACATGGGACACTTAATTATGAAGAATTATTGTTCATAGTTATCTAACACCATTACTAGTCAACAACTTAATATTCCATGGCATTGTTGATGTTGCCAATTAGAGAAAAGCTATACAGTTGTAAACAAAATGGGCTTTGCTTTATTTTGTGTAATTAGCAGTCATACACCTTTCATTACAATATTTGCATGTGTGCTTTTAAGTACCAAAATCCAGAAACCTGGGCTCTGATAATCTTTTCTATAGCTTTTGAAACTTGAAATGAGCCTTGGATTTCAATGAAAATTATGATGTGGCATTCTGAATGGATTACATGACTGTATAAATGAGACTACATTTCATATGTATTTGGAGTGAGTCCAGTTTATCTATCATGATAAAAGCATTTTCAGTCAATGGATGTTAAACACAGGATTTGACTTATGATACCAGGATGGCAGATGACTTCACTGGGGAAAATGTAAGTTACTGCAGTGTTTTGTTCAAAGCATTATTTTTGATGAAACACAGACACACATGCACATACTTATTAAAGTGCATTTAAAAACTGAGGGTGGTGAGAAACCATGACCTCAGTGTTAAGGAAAATGAAAAGTAAGGTCCAGTAAGTAATCCAGGGAGATAGCAATAGATACTGTACTTGTCAAACTGCACTTTATACCCATTTGTACTGTACATACATTCACAGATTGCTGTACAGCAGCCTCTGACAAGGTCAGAAGCGATGCCAGCATTAACTCTTTGTGGTAGAAAACTATAAGGTTGCTATGCATTATTGTCCTCTGATATTGCTGATAACTGATGATGGAACTGTGAAAGGTGCTGCCAAATGCTAAAGCAGTTGTTGACTGTCTGTGCAAGAAGAATATAGTATAGAGTAATGAATATGTCACTTACCTCCTTGGATCTCTTCCTGGTTTCTTTAATTTTAAGATCAGACTATTAAATCAACATTGTTTTAAGCAATTAAAGTGGTCACATATGTTCTTTGGATTGTAATACAGGTGAAATAAAATAAATTAGTGACTTCAACATTTTCTGAGCGGAGTTTCTCAAAATGTAATCTTCTCCTTTCATTAATCATCTTGGACCTTGGGCCTTCTTGTCTTGCATCTAGAAGCTGGATTCTAGTGATACTATTCTAGATACTTCATAACACTAATTATCAAGGACTGGATTTTTTAAAGGAGTATAGAAAACTTAAAGGGAATGGACAGGATTTCAAAAAGGTTGCAGACTTTGCATGATTACAGTGGTGTGGTAGAGCCATTATAGTTAGGGTTGAGCAGGATTTTCTACGTTAAACCTCAGACTTTGCACTTTAATAACGTTAACTGTTCAATGGATTTGCACAAACTTTTGCATGACCAGTCTTGTGTGATAGGTCTCTTGGCATGCCAAGTTTTGTTATGGTCAGATTTGTGGATTCTGAGCTGTGCATAGTGGTAAAACATTAATAATCCCAGTTGTTTTGCACTTTTTTGTTATCTCAGTGCACCCAGATGGTTTGGAATTTTGGTCTGACATTTCTGGGTAGAAAGGGCTTTCCTCACAGAAATGCCTTTCGCTTGTTTATTGAAAAAATATTAACCCGTTCCAAAGTTATTTAATTTTAAAGTTTAGAGTTCTGAGCATGCTTAGTTCAGTCTTTTGGATAGCTTCCTGGAATGGCAAAGGAATTTGGTCTCACAAAAAGGGATTCTTTGTTGTGAGGGGCCAATCCTTTTTTTGTGAGAAAAAGTCCTTTTTGTGAGATGCCATGTTTGCACTTTAATATCTTTGCAACCATTCAATGAATTTGCACAAAATGGTACATGCATGGTCTCAGAGGGTAGATCTTTTGACTTGCAAGTTTCCTTCAAGCCGCATGTGCAGATTCTGAGCTCCAGATAGCAAAAAATATTAAACAATCACCATCTGTTGCTGTTTTTTTTTGTCATCGTCTAGCTCCAAGGTGATTTGGAATTTGGTGTCAAATTTTCAAGGCACCATTCTGTGGCACTCCCTTTCTACCCTGAAAATTTCAAATCAAAATTCCAAACCATCTGGGCTGTACATGATAACAAAAAAAAAAAGCAAAAACACCACAAATCTTTCCTAAAACATACTTTCTGGATTTTGGAATCCTCATATATCTGACTTGAATTGAAACTTGGCAAATCAAGACACTTTGCCCCCCACAATGTGCATGCAAAATTTAGTGCAATTCAATTGAAAGGGAGTGAAACTATTAATTATAGTGGTGCAGTAGCACACCTGTAGTTAGGGTTGAGCAGTGGTTTCTATGTTAAACCTCAAATTGTGCACTTTAATACCTTTGGAACCATTCAATGGATTTGTACAAAATGCTGTATGTGCAATCCTATGGGGTAGATCTCTTGATGTGCCAAATTTTGTTCTGGTCAGATGTGCAGATTCTGATATGCAGATAGCAAACAAATGTAAAAAAATTGCATTTTTTTGCTGTTTTTTTTTTGGTTCATCACCTTGCACCCAGACAGTTTGGGATTTTGGTCTGAACTTTTCAGGGTAGAAAGGACTTGGCCCACAGATGTGTCTTTCATTGGTCTGTGAAAAAATATTAGTCCGTTCTAAAGTTATTACATTTTAATAATTCAGGTTCTGAGCATGTCAGCACTTCAAAATAGCTGTATGATGTTTTCGTATGTGAACCCTTTTTGTATTTTTTTTTGTAATTTTTTTTGTATGTCTACCATCTTGTTTTCTGTTTTCCTCTAAAAATTCTAATTTGTAAAACCACAAAAATGACATTCTGCAGAGTGTCCAACACATATAGCTTGCTTATCTGGAGTACCTAAGCTGGACTCTGCACTTAACTGTAGGATAAATGCCCTTGACATGTTGTTTTTTAAGGTTATAAATCTCATTCGTGACTCATGATACAAAAAAAAAAATTCTTATTCATATCTCGATTCACAAAAAAAGATGCTTTTTCCTGAGGAAAACATTGTTTTCTCTTGTAGGCATCTGTTTCCTGGTGTCTAGTGACAAACCCCACTCTCCGATTAGCATCCCTGTAATACCACTATATTTTCCTGGTGTCTAGTGGCACCCTCTGATTGCCCTCCCCATATTCTTTTTTCTTTATTATTCCATGGCTCCTCCACTGTCTGATTGCCACCCCTCTATTTATTAATTATTCCCTGGTGTCTAGTGGCACCCCCACCCTCCAATCACCACCCCATCATTATTTATTTATTCCCTAGTATCTAGTGGCACCCCACCCTGCAATCCTCTTCCCCATAATATGTTTTTTTATGGTTCCTGGTGTTCACTGTCACCCCCCCACACTCCAATTGCCATCGCCATAATATTTTCTTTTCTCATTGGTATCCAGCGGTGCCCCACCACCCTCCAATCCCCTCTCTTATTAGACATGTAATAAAGAAAACTGTCCCATAATTTCTTTTTTTTAACCTGTAAAAAATAAAATGGTCCCTCGTCGATCCGATCCCCCAACACCAAACTCCCACTGAGCAATCACCACCTCACTCCCCTTCCCCCCACACACCCTCACTCACCTGAACAACTTGCTGGCTGAAGATCCACTCTCTGATCGAAAACACGTCTTGCTGCTGGAACTGCTGACTGCAATATGAGAAACTAAGATAAATGTGGTTCAATGTATTTCAATGGAGTTTTCAACTTTGATTCATATTTTGGGCCTTTTTACATATTTTGACACCACATTTTCAGCATGTCCTTTTTGGGACCCTACCTCATGATGAACAATATCACTGGAATTCCATAAATCCACCCTGAAAGGTGATTTTGTGGTCGCTTGGTGAAATCACCTTTCGGGCAGGATTTGAAAAATTCCACTGCCCTTGTTTATGAGGTGGTAATAACTGGGTTGTAGTTTTGCCAGAATTGAAAACACAGGGCCTGGAGGCAACCTACATATATGCATATATGTTAAACTCAAAATTTAGCACTTTTTAAGAACTTTACAACTGTTCAGGGACTGATGATCTCTTCATGTGCCAAGTTTCGTTCCAGTCAAATATGTAGATGCAGAGATGTGGAGTGACAAAAAAAAGGTGAAAATTTCCATTTTTTTATAAAATTCTTTCTCACACCACTGTGCAAAAACAGCATGAGATTTTGGTCTGAAGTGTTGAAAAGGTTATGGGTCACAGATGTGCCTTATGAAGATTTGGTGAAAAAATATTAATCTGTTCCAAAGTTATTATATTTTAAACGTTTCCATTATTTTAAATGGGTAAACTTAGATGTGAACCTTGAAGCAGGATTCTGTGCTGCAAATAGGCAATTCTGTGTCACAAATGGGTAATCTTTTGTCACAAATGGTGAATCTTTTGTCGTGCTGCCATCTTGTTTTTTCTTAGTGATGGAAATGAAGTTAAAAAGCAGAAACATGTTATTTGCTTGGAAGTAACCAACACATGTGTTCTGCTAATCGGGACCCATTCAATTGGATTGTGGGGTTACCTTTTTTTTTATAAATCACCTGGAAATGTGTTTTTTGAACATTTTTTGCAAATTTGTGAAAAAAACTACAAAACTGGATTTTGGTTCATAATTTGTGAAAAAGGATTTTCCTGTTTCACAAATTGTGAAAAAAGAAAGCTTAGAACAGGATCATGTTCTGCAATGTGTGAAAACATAATTTTTATATAGCTGTTTTTTGTCACTGAAATGGTTGGAATTTTGGTCTGAAATTTTCAGGGTACAAAGGGCTTGGTCCACAGATGTGCCTATTGCTGGTTTGGCAAAAGCAGAATACTTTGCTCTTGAGTTGTGGGGATTTAAATTCATCTTTGTTTCCAATAGGCTAGAATTGTACTGTGAAGTGTATGCAGTCATTTATTTGCCACTCCACTGTGAAGACATGGCTTGCAATTTTTGTCTGAAATTTTCAGGGTGCAAAAGGCTTGCCCCACAGATGTGTCTTTTGCTGGTTTGAAGAAAAGATATTCATTTGGTGTACAGTTATACAGGTTTCAAATTTTATTGTGTTTCCTATATGATAACATTGCAATGTGACGTGTTTCTTGGGTGCTGTACACCATGGGATTGGACATGAGTACAGTATCTTTAAAATCATGGATGCATGGGAGGGCCCTGCACTCCCACACTTAAATATGGATACTATTGTGGACTGATTGGAGCACAGGGAAATAATGATATGATTACAATATCTCAAAAATCATGGCTTCTGCATACAATGGATATCATTATGGACTGATGGGAGTGTAGGTCCTGGAGGGAAATAAGGATATGATAATAATATACATATATATATATATATATATAGAGAGAGAGAGAGAGAGAGAGAGAGAGAGAGAGAAAGAAAGAAAGAGAGAGCGATGCCTATATATATATATATATATATATATATATATATATATATAAAGTAGGGGCTTGGTTGCGCCCCTATAGTTAGGGTTGTATAGGCACTTTAATGTTAAACCTCAAATTTTGCATTTTAATAACTTTGCAACCGTTCAATGGATTTGCACGAAATTTGGCATTCACAGTCTGGTATGATAGATCTCTTGATTTACCAAGTCGCATTTTAGTCAGACATACGGTTTTGTACAGTGAAATGCCAAAAAATGCTCTTTTCACCAGTTTTGATGTGTTTTTTGCCCATGGTGCTGTGACCACACTGTGTGGTCTTTTGGTCTGAAATTTGGAACACAGAAAGGGTTTGGGTCAAGGAAAAACCCAGTGTTGGTTTGGTAAAAAAAATATTAATCCTTTCAAAAGTTATTACATTTAACATATTTGAGTTCTGAGCATGCTCAGTTCAGACCAAAATTTATATGTATATTTTGCAACCTAAGAATTGTCTCACAGTCAAGGATTTTGCTACCTCATGAAGGAAAATCCTAGTCTGTCAGAAAAATTCTTAGTTTGTGAGATGCCATCTTGTTTTTAGTTTTCCAGTCACACAAAATGTTGTCGCTTTCTCCACGGGTGACTTTTGGGCCAAATGAGGCATGGGTTTTGTTCAGGGTGACCCCCCTCTACAAAGTTATGCCTTTGGTTTGCTTCATTTGTGTCAAAAAACAGGTTTTTGAAAATTTAAAATTCTTCTTTCTTGACTAGCCAACGATCTTCTTTCGCGAGCCTACAAAATCCTGGTCCACGAGATGATCCTAGTCCGGAGCTTTGTTTGTGAGGGGATGAACAGCTAAGCAGAATTTCACCACCAGATGTCCCTGGGGATGACCAGATGGCCCAGACTGGCATAACCAGATGTCCCCTCACGTACTAAGATTTTCTTAGGCTGCGGACTAGGATTTATCTTGCAGCCTAAGATTTTGCTATCTCAAGACTGAAAAATGTTTTAATATTCTTTATTTGTTATTGTTTTTTATCTAGTTATCTATATACATATAACAGCAGGGGTTCACCTATACAATATTGCTCTTTTGTCTTACAATACATGAAGTATTCTTTGGATTGGCAATTCATATTTCTACAACATCATTCTGTTATATATCAAATGACACTAAATCAAAATTCATATCTTACAAAAATTGGTCACTTTCAAATGGCTCTATCAGGGAACAAATGTTTCATCCAAAGGTGAGATATAGAAAACCCATGGCCTCTATTGGATTTCAAATTGTGACATCCTTCCAGCTCTAAAAGCTACTATTCTCTCTAGATAATATATCTCAGTCATTAATGAATGCCAAACAGAAAGGGTGGGTACTTTAGCCATTCGCCATAGGCGAGCTATAACCTTTTCAGCTGCTGCCAGGTACAGGTATAACTTATTTCTACCTAGTGGAACGTTTCCATCTTCCCCAATACAAAGCAGAATCATCTGATTGGATAAATTAATTTCTGGTCCATAATATGTTGTACGCTCTTTTCTATATCTAACCAGAATTGGGTAACTTTCTGACAAGTACAAAACATATGTGTTATATTTGCCATTTTTTGTTCACATTCTCTCCAACAAAGGCCATGCCTCATAAATACAAATTTAGCTATTTTGTCAGGGGTATAAAAATATCTACTACAACATTTCTATATATATTCTGACCAGTATGATGACTGTGATACTTTCGAGTGATGAATAGGTTCCAACCATTTCTCATAAGTTATCTGAGTCCCTAATTCTCTATTCTATCTTCCTAAGATATCCTCAGTGGATTCCTTCCAAAAATCTCTTATTGCTTTATATATTTGTCCAATTAGATGAATTTGTTCCCTGCCTTCTATAGCATCCCTTAAAAGGGACGTCAACATAGGTATGAGAGAGGGCAGAGTATTGAATGCTAATTCTTTCTGCATAAATGTCTGACTCTGTAAATATCTATAATGATGTGTATGGGGGAGTTGATATTTTGCCTGTAGTGTGGCAAAAGGCTGTACTCCATTTACATCCAGATATTGATTAACAAAACTAGACCTTTTTTCTGCCATTCTTGATGGACCCGAACAGCATCTATCTCCAAAGATACACTTTCTGCACCTATTAGTTTAAAATAACCAAAAACTTCAGTTAGTGTAGTAGACGCCCTTAGCTCAGACCAAGCCTTTAACGTATAATAGGGTCCAAATGTAAAATTGTGTAACTGTGGATAAGCATTTTGGGGGGCAAATATAATAGGGATAATGTTTACTAGATTATTTAGTATAAATTCAATAAATTTCCATGGTTTCTCTACCTGAGGATTCAGCCATGTCATCACTATTTTACATGTTACTACCTTATAGTAATCTCTAAGGTTTGAAGATTACAACCCCCCTTTGCCACTGGTAACTGTAACAGAGACCATCTGACCCTTGGCTGCTGTCCGGCCCATACAAACCTCGAAAAGATTCTAGCCCAGGATGCAAAGTAGAATTGTGATGGAATAAACAGCAAAGTCTGGAAATAATATAATATCTTGGGAAATAAGGTAATCCAAATAGCTTGTATTTGAGCTGAAAAAGAGAATACCTGATGTGTCCATTTCCCAACTAAATTCTCTGTCTCTATTGATAGAGGCTCTAAATTAAACAGTTCCAAATGTTCCAATTTCTGAGGAATATTTACACCCAAATATTTAATCTTATTATTTCTCCATTTCAGAGGGATCTGGTTCTTCAGAGACTGAGAGGGGGTGAAATTTAAAGATAATAACTCTGTTTTTTGTATATTTATTTTGTTTCCAGCTATCTCTGAAAACTTATCCATCAATTGTAAGGTAGCATGAATGGACTTTTCAGGTTCTAGAAGGGTTAATAATATGCCATCTGCATATAATGATATAGTGAAATCCCTTCCTCCTAAAGGGACCCCCTGAATATTAGGATGTTGCCTTATGGCTTCAGCCAGTGGCTCAATGTATATGGCAAACAGTAAGGGGGAAAGTGGGCAACCCTGCCTAGTTCCCCTTCCCAGCTGTATCATTGAAGATAACTGTCCATTCACTTTAACATATGCCTTCAGAGAGGTATAGATTCTCTGTATCATGTTAGAGAATTCCTCAGAAAATCCGAACTTGTGCAAAGTTTCCCATAAAAAAGGCCAACTGATGCGATCAAAAGCTTTATCTGCATCGACACTGAGCAACACTGCCTGTATCTGCCTCTGATTTAAGTGGTCCAACAAATGGGTCGTTCTATGTATATTATCTGTGGTTTCTCTGGCTCGAATGAACCCGGATTGATCTGAATTAATCAAATAGGGTAACAATTCCTCTAGTCTATTTGCCCATATGGACATAAATTACTTGTAATCCATGTTTAATATGGATATTGGCCTATATGAAGTAGTTAAATCTGCTAGTTTGCCTTCTTTTAATATAGGTGAAATATTAGTGTAATCCCATGATGGAGGAGGAGGACTCTCCTGTTGAATTTCTAAAAAGGCATTTAGTAGTAAAGGAGTCAGTTGTTTACTAAAAGTCTTGTACCACTCAGATGGAAATCCATCTGGGCCAGGGTTTTTTAATGACTTACTTTCTTTTATGGCACGTCTGACTTCTTTTGATCTGATAGGGGCTTTTAATCTGATTTCCATTTCCCTAGTTAGCTTTCTTAATGTAATGGGGAAAAAAATTCCTCAATTTTGTTAAATTTTGGATCTTGTGGTTTCTCATATAGCTGCCTATAATATTTCTGGAACAATTGCATTATCTGCTGTGAGTTAAAAGCTCTTGTTTTTCTCTCCGTATCCACTAAATGTGTTATGATTGTGGCTGTCATATGTCCCCTAAGCCTCCGGGCTAAATTTCTCACCCCTTTTGGCCCTCCCTCATACCTATATGTTTTCAAGTAAAGTAATGCCTGTTGTGTTATTTCATCTAAGAGTTTCTGAAGCTCAGCTTTTGTCGGATTAATCTGGGCTTGAGCCTCTGTGGTAATAAGGGTAAATTTTGTTTGTATTTCCCTTAATTTCTCATGTAATTTACCATATTGTGTTTCCCAATAGCTCTTCTTGTATGCTGAATACGCAATTATCTCCCCCCGATCACAGCCTTCAGAGTATCCCAAACTGTTGCATTGGATGTCTCCTGGGATGAATTTTCTGCAATAACTTGAGCTATTTTTGAGTTAGAGCTGTCCCTAAAAGTGTTATCCTTTAGAAAGGATGTATTCAAACACCACCCAGTGGATTTCCTTGGTATTTTAAAATCTAGCCTCAAAAATAGGGGAGAATGATCAGAAAGAAATCTAGGTCCTATAGTTAAATCTTGTAAAGAGTCCAAATGTTCTTTTGAAATGAAAAAGTAGTTCAATCTTGAGTAAGAATTATGTCTAGGGGAGAAAAATGTATATCCCCCAAAAAGAGGATAAAAATGTCTCTATACATCGATTAGACCCAATGCCCTGAGTTGTGAGATAAATAATCTTTGAGCTGATGTTAGCCTGTATTTGGAAGTTGCAGAGGAGTCCAATTGAGGTGTCAAAGTTAAATTGATATCTCCCCCTATAATAAGACAGCTGTGCATAATGTCTAGGAGCTTTGCAAAAAATCTTTTAAAAAGACAAGCAGATGTAAGAGAGGAAATACGCATTCACTAACATGACCTTTGTCCCATAAAGGGTACCTTTTAAGATTACATACCTTCCTTCTGAGTCTATGCACTGTGTTTCTAAATGAAAAGGAGAGGTCCTAGGTATTAAAATGGCTACTCCTCATCATTTCCCTTTAGGGAAGGATGATGCATATACCCAAAACCTTCCCCCCCAATTCAATTTTGCATGTTCTGCATCTGTTAAGTGTGTTTCCTGGAGATAATAAAAATCACTGGGGTGTTTCTTAATATAATGGAACAGTCTGGCCCTTTTAATGGGGTTGTTAAACCAATTTATATTAAGCAAGAGTGCTTTTACTATCTGAGTAGCCATCTTATTCCCTTATTGAAACATATTCTCTCCTGTTGTCCCCATCTTAATAATCTAATTCCTGAAGGATCACCATCCTGGTATTCCCCCCCAGAGCCATCTTTCTGAACGTCACTTTTTTTGAAACATTTTATACCTTTCCCATCTAGATTATTCTTAAACATCTCCTGCTGCCATCTTATCAATCTTGTTGAAATCTGAAGCAAATTATCAGTATATGTCTGACCTTTTTCTTGATAACTATGTACATACACTGTATTCCAAATAATACTGACTTCCAAGGTAGGGGAGTCTAAAAACCTACTCCCTAAGTGTGCTTCCTGATATTCTGGAGTCACCGGAGGATATCTGGAAACACCAAATGCCCAGGCCTCCTGGGGATATACTGCTTCCCTAATAAAAATAAAATGAAATATGCAGACAAGCTAAATAAAAATTCAACTGTTAACTCAAAATATTCTGCCTGTCTGTCTTTGATTTGAAATGGGCTTCCCTGTAATGACTGGAGATGCTCCCCCCCCAGCAAAGTAAATTGTTTATTTTATTATTAACTAAATTCTGTAGTATACAACCAGGGCAACTTTTCTCAGGCCCTTATATCAAATTAGCCCTGAAAACAAATCAAGTAGCACTCAATAATCTGCTCTTTAAAGTTATATCCATTGCTTTCTTCAGAGCAGTCATCAGGGCCAGTTCGAAAAGCTAAATCAAAAATTTTACTTGTTTCTTTGTTATGGCAGAGTTTTCTGCAGGTAAACTTATTAAGCATTCCCTTTCTCTGTCCAACCTCCTGTGAGAGAGTTGTCATCTAATAAAGATTCCAGTTCAGACAACTAAATTCCCAGTCCCTCTCATCAGTCATACTCTTTCAGAGACCTCTATCCAGAGGACCATCGAGAAATCCCAAGCCACGTGTCTTCAGTCAGTCAGGTTCTTCCCCTTGCAAATCAGTGAAAAGATGTCAGGTAAGACATGTTCCACCTCTTTATTACTTCTCCACCATTCTATGTTCTGCTCAAATTCACCGTATGCCAGCGTGGTGGTTCAATTTTCTGTAATCCTAACAATTTTGTTTTTATTTGAATTCCCGCTTTAAGGAGCTCCTCTCTGGCCTCCTTCGCAGTATGAAATTCCTTCCTTCCAGATGTCAGTTACACCACAAGTCTGGCTGGGTACGGTGTTGTGAATCTAATGGCTGCCTCCTTCAAAGCTGGTATGATGTCTGCATATGCTCTGTGATTACGCATAGTTTGTGGAGCATAGTCATTATCCACATAGAAACAAGTTTGTCCATAAAAGACCTTGCCTTTTTGCCATGCTGCTGTTAATACTGTCTCCTTGACTGTGTAGCTAAGAAAGCGTATAATAATAGATCGAGGGCTAGCATTCGGATCTGTGGGCAGTGGGCCCAGTGCATGGTGAACTCTCTCTAATGATAATTGAATATTTGAGGGCAATTCAAGAGCTGTTTTGAGCAAAGCAATAGTAAACTCAGTAATGTCCTGACCTTCTGAGCCTTCAGGAATTCAATATAATCTTAAGTTCTTTCTGTGAGCTCTATTTTCCATATCCTCTTGTTTTTCTTGTAATTGTACACATTGATCTTGTAAGAGTTGAATTGTATTCTCCGTGTTGTCTACTCTGTTCTCTACTGCTGTTATCTGTCTCTCCGATGCATCAGCTCATTGCTCCAGGTTCACTACGTCTCTGTGAAGCTCTCCGTAAAGATCTTTAATTTCTGCACAAAACGATAATAGCTCCTTGTATGTAGTATTTAGCTTTATGCGTTTGTTTTTCACTTTATTATTTGGTATGGTCATCTGGTCCTGCGGTTCTGCTGGCACTTGAGAGTTTTCGGAATTGGAGGGCTCCTGGACCGACATTGCTGCTCGATTTGATTCTGATCACTGCTGCCCATAGTGGTGCAGTTTCTTTTATTTTTCTTCTTTAAAATGCTTCTTACGTATGTTCCCGATATCTGGATCTTGTTTGTTTTAAGCTGTTTGTTGTTAAAAGTGTCAAATCAGGAAGATTAGTGAGAGGTGTAGTGGAGCTCTGCTTTTACACTGCCATGCTGCTTGGAAGCCCAACCAGAAGTCTCAAGACTGAAACATTTTTAAAGGTATAAAAACTTTAGACTTCCATAGCTCGTTAACGGTTTGGTCTTTTTACTTGAAATTTACAAGATGTTGCGGGAATGCCCTACAGGTGTGAATTATGCTGTTTAGGTGTTGGCGATTTACATGGTTGTATAGATATGCCATGACAAAGTTGACATTTTCACCATAGGATTACCTTGTGGTGTCTGTCATGCCTTTTGGCACCGTTATCTCAAAAATAAAGCCTGATACAGAGTTTTCACTATTGGCAGTGATCTATGCCACTGGAACAAGATTTTAAACCATAGAGTAAGCATGCAGTGGAAATTTTTCTGTGGATTGCACAGTTAATGAGATATTGTCAGATTTGTGTTACAAGGGTTCCTTGCCCTATTAGGCCGCTACATGGCTCTGTAGTTATGCGTAAGTGGGAGCACAGGCCTGGAGGGCCCGTGCTATAACAGATGCATATTGTTATGCAGAAATGGGCAACTTGGGGCTTCCACCAATACATGTCTGTTTACTAGTTATATTACACTTTTCAAAAAGTAAGGAAATTCATGGTAAAAAAATGTATTTAATGCTTCAGTTAGGGTTAACATGAGAAAAGTCAGAAAATGAAATGTTAGGGTTGAGCCCCAACTCCCCCCCACACAATCCACACACATCCTTGACAGAGTGACAGACACCAGGGTGTGCCATGGGGTCATGAGGTCTACCTGTCATGAAAAATATACAAATTGAATGGGGCAGTACATGTGCATGAAAAGAAATTGTAGCACAGAAGTACAATATGAATGCAGTAAAAAAAAGATGACTGATAAATTCAGGGAGAGAGAGAGGGTATAAATGGCCCATTTTACAGGAAGCAATAAAAAAGGTAGACTTGATTGAAAGAAATGATTTGGTACAAAGTAATAAGAAGTGTAGTAATAAACAATCAAGAAATAATAACAATGTTCCTCATTTTATTACTGTGTTTAGGGCCCAGTCTGCTGAAATACAGAGGACTGTAAGGACACACTGACATATTTTACAAGAAGAATCAAAATTGCTGCCATTGGTGGAACAAGGCCCTATGTTTACTTTTAGAAGAGCTAGCAACCTTTCGGATATATTGGTGCACAGGAGAAGAAACTCTGCTGTTGAAAAAGGACCCATTATGCCTCGGGGTAACTATAAGTGTGGAAAATGTGCAGCGTGTGACTACATTCAAGTGGGAGCATCTTTCAAATTCCACATAACAGTGGTGAACATACAATAAGCAGTTCTATATCACGTAGTACTGAAGCTGTTATTTATTTGGCAAACCTGCACATGCTAAAGTTTCTATGTGGGTATGACAGGATGAAAATTTAAAAACAGAATCTTGGAACACATGTCCTGTATAAGAACAAAGAAAATGGAGATTGCTTTGGCATTTCACCTTTCAAAGGTAAATAAAGGACAACATGCTTTTACTTTCTGAGGTTTGGAACATGTGATAATTGGTCCACGAGGAGGGGCATACAGACTAAATTGTTATGCAGACAATCTTTTTGGCAATATAAATTGAGGGCAGCTTTCCTTCCAGGTCTAAATGAAACATTCCAATTGTCACCATATTTGAAAAAATGACATTAAAATGTTAAAATAGCATATTTTATAGGATTCTATCTGTATTCAAAATGTCTAAAACATACTGTATGGAAAACTTATTTTTTAAAAAACAAAATTTGATGAATTTGATGTGGTAGCCATTTGGGCTACCTACATATTGGGTGTGTGTTAATTATAAGAATGGTAGGCTTACACTTCATATTAATTTTCTGTGTAACTTTTAGTATACAAATTTAAACATACAGTATATGTATTTTATATTATGGTAACCATTATGACTAATAAGGAAAAAATATGAAAAAACATAGGAAAAATATAAAATATAGTTATTGGAGTATTGGGTATTATTAATCCGTTATAATAGGATTTTTAATTAGTAAGATTTTGTTACGTTGTTGCATATTATGGTAGCCATTCGGGCTACTTTATTCTGGTGTTTTGAATATTTGTTATAAACTTATAAATCATTAGGAAGATGTTTTGGGAGGTGCAGCTTATTATGTTTAAATATATATTGAGTAGTTTTGTAATGTGAAAATAGAGATTATTTGAAGATTTTTTGAAGAGCTTCTGTGCCTTTAATCAAATTAATTAATAGAATGAATACCATGTTTATAGTGAGCTATTTAAACCAGTGCTTATGATGTCTTGAAAAAGCACCAGGGAGGCATGAAACATTGACGTTAATCAAGTTTGTTTAGGGGTGCTACTCTCCTTGTTTTTTGTGCTTTGTATTTAATATTAGGGCGTTTGTATTAAATAAAGCCCTTTTTATTGTGTCCTAACATTTGGACTGGGACTGTTTTTTTGTGGAACCATTAAGCCATGTGGAGTTCTTTCTTGCCTACCTGTCACCCCATTCTCTTTTACTGTAGCATGTCAAACTGCTTACACTTGGAATGGGGTAAGAGTTGGGCCTGATGACCCCATGGCACATCCTGGCATCTGTCACCTGTCACTCTGTGGAGGATATGTGTGTGTGTGTGTGTGGGTTGTGTGGCAGGGTTATGGGCTCAAACCTAACATTTCATTTCTGACTTTTGTCTCTTTAACCCTAACTGATGCATTAAACACAGTTTTTTGCCATGATTATATATATAGGGGCACGATAGCACCCCTATAGTTAGGGTCGAGTAGGCATTTAATGTTAAACCTCAAATTTTGCACTTTAGAAACTTTGCAACCATTCAATGGATTTGCATGAACATTTGCATGCTTAGTCTTGTGTGGTAGTTCTCTTGGTGTGCCAAGTTTTGTTATAGTCAGATTAGCAGATTTCAGGCTGCACATACTGTAGTGTTAAAATGTAGAATTTCATATTTATGTTCACTTTTTATGTCATCATGCTGCGGCTTGATGGTTTGGAATTTTGGTCTGAAGTTTTCAGTGTACAAAGGGCATGCCCCTCCAAAGTGCCTTTTACTGGTTTGGTGAAACAATAATAATCCCTTGCAAAGTTATTTCATTTTAAAATACCATGTTCTGAGCATGCTCTGTTCAGTCTTTTGGATAGCTTCCTGGAACGAAAAAGTAATTTGGTCTCATGAAAAAGGATTCTTTTTCATAAAGGGCTAATCCTTTTTCTTTAGAACTAATTCCTTTTTCATGAGCCATTCTCTTGTTCTCAGTTTATAAAAAACATGAAAACCAACAAAAATAAACACATCCAGAGGCACCAACACATGTATCTTGGTCATCAGGACTCTGTTAGGTGGATTCTGTAGTTATCTGGTGGAAAAATGACCCTGCAAGGATTTTTTTAGCATTTTAAATCCTTTTCCATAACTTGCTAAATCCTTTTTTGTGAGTCCTTTTTTGTTTTCATGAAAAAGAATTTCTACTTGTGAAAAAGGATTTTGGACTTATTTTTTTTTAAATCCTTTTTTGCTAAATAGGGCCATTTTTCATGAATTCTTTTTCTCTCTTGTGAGAAAGGATCCTATCTCATGAAAAAGGATTTGGGACTTAGTTTTTTTTAATTCTTTTTCGTGAGATAGGATCATTTTTCATGAATCCTTCTCATTCTTGCGAAAAAGGATCCTGTCCCATGAAAAAGGATTTCAGACATAATTGTTTTTTAAATTATTTTTCATGAGACAGGATCCTTTCTAATGAATCCTTTTTTGTCCTTGCAAAAAAGGATTTCTACTCTGTGCACTTTAGCATTTAATCACTAGCCCTCTTGTCCCCTCTTCTTGCTGTTTAACCTCCTGAACCCCCTCTTTGTTCCTCTATGCACCTATACTCTTCTTCCCTCACCCTTTCCTTCCCTTACCCTCATGACCCTTCCTAGTAACCCACCTCCTCACCCCTATTTGGCTAGTTTGGGTTGCTGGTCAATGAGCTTAATTTCTCCTTACCCCATCCCTCCTCTTCCATTTCACCCTTCTTTTAACATCCCTGTACCCCACCCAGCCTCTTTCTGCCCTTTTCATATACCTCTTTTCCTGTTATTTTCCTTTGATAGACAAGGCTTTCAGGGCTTATTCTCTTCTTACTGTCTGACTAATTCCACTGACGTGTATCATATAATGGAAGCTTACTATACTGTAACCCTACTTACTGCCTGCTAAAACAATTGGCTTGTATCATATAATATATTGTGTATCTATACTATCTGCTATGTTAGCATAGTTGAATCTTTGTAACATCCAGGGCCTCCAAGTCTCAGGTATGACTATGTTTAAACTGCATTGATGCACTTACTCATGTTTTTTTCTGTTGCTTCAACTGTGTGTGTTGTGTTTTATTTGACATGGAACCTTTGTAAAAGAGCTTCTGGCTCAAAGGTGTTTGTAATCCTAGTCATGAAATAAATACTCTGAAAAAGGATTTGGAACTTCGTTTTTTTTTAAGGTTTTATTTGGAGTAAGTGAATTTCAATGTATTTCAATTTTTTTTAACTTTGATGCGTAGCTTTGCCATTTTTGCATATTTTTATACAGTGAAGCTTGCCAGGATTGAGTCCAATTCTGCAGCATGCTGCAGCAGAGTTACTGCAGTAAATAATGCAATTTCAATGAGAGTTAGTCCCTTTTGTCATACAGGAAACTGTAATACTGTGCTTAATCCTGGCAGGCTTCACTGTACCAAATTTTCAGCATGGCCTTTTTGAGAACCCACCTCATGGACAATGTTGGTGAACTTATGCAAATCCAGACCAAAAGGTAATTTCTGGTCAGTTGGCGAAATAACCTTTCCCAGTCAAGTTTGCAATTTTTCCTCACGCGCATGGTGGGGTCATAAGCTTGCAGAAACTTTGGGGTCAAAAATATAACAATGGCACAGGTATATGCATCCGACATACATATTTGCATCTAAGGAGGTATGGGATTGCAGGGCTTTAAAATTATGGATGGTTGGGAATTCAGGATGCTCCCACACTCAGATATGTAAACAATTATCCAAGGATGGGAGTGCAGAGCCCTTTTGGTCTGCACTCCCACAGAAAAATAAGGATATGACTATATTATCTCAAAAAGTCAGGAAATTCATTGCAAAAAAACTTTGTTAATGCACTGGTTAAGGTTAAAACAACAAAAGTAAGGAAATGTGGCATTAGAATTTCCAACCCTAACACTCCGCCCCCACCCTGCAGGCAGCAACAGGTGTGGGGTGTGTCTTGCAGTTGTCAACCCTAACACTCACCCTCAAGCCTCAGAAAATGTAAGTAGAGGGGAGGGAGTGAGGGGGGTTAAAGAGATGAAAGGGAGGGGTAGGGGAACAGGTGAAATGGTGGGAGGGAGAGGGGAAGGGGAAGGGGAGGACAATGAGGAGGGCAGGGGAAATGGAGAGGACAGGAATGTGGGGAAGGCAGGGAAGTGTAGAAAAGGAGGGGAAGGGCAGAGGAGGGGAATGGAGAAGACAGGGCCGTGAGGACAGCAAGGAGACAGGAGGTTGGGAAAGAGAGATGTTTGGGAGGACAGATGCGGGTGGCCAGCTAGTTGGTACAATTACAGCTACTTCCTGAAAGGAGGTGTTGGTGCAGTTTGAGTTTGAAAGAGCCAAGCTTTGACTCAGCAGCAACATCTGGTGGGATGCCATTAAACCATGTGGGTGCTCTATATCTGAAAGTCCATTGTCCCTGTGAGGTCCTGCAGAAAGGGAAGAGGTACATCTGTTTGGAGGTACTAGGCATACAGTGGGGCTTAGGTGTCAGAATTATAAGAGATTTAGTGGCAGGAGGAGTGAGGCCAAGGCTGATCTTTTTCACTAGTATGCATGTCTAGTAGGAGATCCTCCCCTTAAGGTGAAGCCAGTTGGTCTGTTCATAAAGTTCACAAGTCTGTCAGCACCAGAAACAAGTCTGCAAGACTTATTCAGCACAAGAGTTATTCTTTTGAAGGTGGTGTCAGAGGCGGCACCATAAATAACTAACCCATAGTCTATTATTGATAGGACTGAGCTGGTTACAGCCAATCACAGAGCCTTGGGGTGGTCATACAGTGGCGATAGTGAAGGTAGTGGTAGTGCAACCCCTGTAGTTATTGGCCAGGATGCAGGGATGCAGAGGATAAAAAACTCTGCTGGGTGGCAGCTTTCCAAGCAGCTGCTTTGGCTCAGAGGGTAGGGCCACAGGCAGTGGAGGGAAATGGAGCATCAGTGGACTGGGGTTCAAATCCTACTCCTGGAACACTTGTGTTTTCTTTTTTTTTTGATGTGTTACATTTTTGACAATCCCCCTCCTCCACCAGATTTCTCTCCATCCCCAAGTTGCGCCCTCCCAGAGGTAGTTACATTAATTTGGGGAAGTTCTGGGGGCACAGCCCCTTGAAATGGGGGGTGCAGAGGGGAAGAGACCCCCACAAACAGTAATTTTGTCTGTGTGTGCTTTTTTGTAGCTGTTTTATTGCTCAATGTTTCTACTGAGAGCATTCTTGGTTTAGCTATTTTGTCTTTACAGTATTTGACCATGCTGTTTTTGTAGTCGCTGTATTGACCCTGTGAGATAGATTGCATCCAGGATTTACAAAGAGACTGTGCACAGATGCAAACATGAGAATGGGAGTCTAATATATAGGCAGGCAGATAAAAAAATCATTACATTCATTAAATGTTGCCTGCAATAAGTTGGCATAGTTTGTCTTGCAATATTTATTTAATGAACTTAATTGTGATATGCATACATTTTAAATTGGGTTCCACCTGTGTTAAGAAAGGAACTGTGTGATAGAGAGAACTCCCCCCCCCCTTTACTTTGTTTTTTTTGTTTGTACTTCTGATATTCACTTAAGGTATCATTTGTTAGAGGAATCTGGACTGTACAAACCATTCTTGTCTTGTCTGTGTCTATCTTGTTTGTTGGGCTGGCCACCCATTTTGTAAAAAAACTTTTACCCTTTTGTCTTGTCATTTGTTCTGTTCCCTTGTACACTCTGGACCCCTTTGATAAATGCTACAATACCTTTAGTGTTATCTCTCCTTTTAAGGATTCTTAGGCTAGGTATGCTTGTGCTCCCTAAAATATAATCCAGCCCTTATTAAATAAATTAAGTGAATTCTACCCCAAGAAGATTATAGACCCTGGATTTATGCATTGTTTCATAATACTATGTATCTTCATAGGTTTAAATAATTTCGATATTACGGACTAGCCTTAGGCTTTATTCTGCTTCGGCTAAAAAAATGAAAACCCCAGTACAGGGTTGTTTCTCTCTGTCATTAACCTTGTCGCAGCATTCGCAAGCTGCAATTCAGTTAAAATGGATAACATAGACTTAGCGATAGTGCGGAGCTGCAGTAAAGGTTACTGCTCAACGCTCGCACTATCGCGAAGGAAAATAGCGAAATGTTGGTTTTTAGCTAATTGTGACCCTCCTGGAAAAGGAGTACTTCAAATTAGTTTTGCTTGGCAGGGTATTCCTGGTAATAACCCGGTTGGTTAAAGGAGATAAAGAAACAAAAACTGCGGTTATGCTGCTGCTGGAATTTGCATAAAAGCTGCAATACCTTTAGTGTTATCCCCCATTTCTTTGCATCAGTCTCCCGAAACAAAATGAGCAAATTGAACTTTTTGCCTATGGAAAAAGGCTTGCTTGTGTTGTGCAAACCCTGCAATAATGCTGGGAAACATGGGATTCTAGTCTTTGCCCCTGTAATGTTTTTAAGAGCTGTAAAGAAATCATTTTTGTTTATATATTAAGTTAGTTGCTGAGCTCTTATGCGTCAGTGCGAATGTGAGCTCCGGTAATTAATTGCCACTCGAACGCTCTCACTATCACAGTGGAATATTTAATCATAAAATAGGAGCATCTCAAAATGAACAGTGTAAAACTGTTCAGAAAGGTTGGCTTACCTCCTCTACTCTTGGAATCTAAATAAATGAACAAGGTTTTGAGCCCTCCTAATTCGGAGATAATTTTGGTCTTGTATTCAGAGCTCTGCAGTTTCGAGGCTCCTCCTTCTCCTCCTATTGCAACATTTCCTATGAGCCGGCCGGCCAAAGTTTCCTCACTTTTATGCTGCTAATAGGAGGGGCGGACCCTCTAAACTCTCCTGTAGATATTAAAATTTCATAAAAGGACCACAATAACTTTAGAAACAATCGATAAGATGTGGGTATACTTTAAACATATTATTTTGTGTGAATAAAACAGATTAATGCTTTCTTTAGTTTATTTAGTCAAAATGGTAATATTAAAGGTGGAGTCATTGTGTCACATGACTTGAAAACGCTATAAAAGTTGACTGCCTAGGGAAGTTAGGCAGAGTGGAGAAGGGTGTGGACCTAACAACACCCTGACCTGAGTTAGTGAGTTCTATCTCTGGATTTTGATTCTATAAAACTATTTCTTGTTTTGTCATTTACAAGTCCGCTACTTAAAATAAATGTGCATTTTGGTTACTGCTAATCTTGTCTGAGTGCCTTACTATCCCATGCCAGTTCACATTTGGTATTAGAAGTGGGATAGTGGGCTCTGAAGGGACCTATTGGTGGATCTGAGTCCAGATCCGATTCGTATGCATTCGGACAAGGCAGGAGAGCGGACGACACCAGCCACAAGGTCAATCGTACAAGCCACAAAATTGTCTTTATTGCCTGGACTGGAGCCAGTGGTACGAAGGAAGGTGGCTAAGGTGACAACTGAGGGAGACGGTGTGGAAATGGAAGAAGTGAAACCCATTGAAAAGGGCACTCAAGCAGCTGAACCTGAGCAGGAAGAACCTCCAGAGAATCCCCATGAATTGCTCCGATGGCTGTGCCTGCGCCAGGTAGAGCTGGAAAGAGAAAGGGAGCGGGATCGTATATAGAGAGAGAGAGATCATGCAGAGAATGCAGCCAGATGGACTGACACATTATGTGCTATCCAGGTTTTGGGCTCAGCAAGACCACCTTCAGCACCTGTGGTAGGACAAAAAGATATAAGACTAGTTAAAATGGCTGATTCAGATGATATAGAAGCGTATCTTTTGACGTTTGAGACAGTGGCCATTGCCTGTGCTTGGCCTAGGGATCAGTGGGTTGTCAGGCTGGCCCCTTATTTGACTGGGAAGGTGCAACTAGCATATAGCCATACAGACCTTGCGCATGTAAAAGATTATGATTATGTTAAGCAAGCCATTTTGAAAATATACGATATAAGTCCTGAAACCTATAGACAACGTTTCAGAGCATATAAATTTCAATCTGCAGACACCCCTCAAGACCTATACACTCATTTAAAGGACTTGTGTAATAAGTGGTTACAACCCAACACAAGAACAGTAGTACAAATCACAGAAAGTATCATCTTGGAACAATTGATTCGTGTCTTGCCCCAAGATGTACAGTTATGGGTCAAGGAACACCACCCTGAATCTTCTGAGGCTGCCATAAGGCTTGCGGAGGACTATATGACCGCCAGGCCACAATGCCCTAGGACATTTATGAACTCTAGAAGCCCTTCAACTACAATAAGGTCCAGTAGTGACATAAGGTCCCCTATTACACCAGTCACACAAACTAGTGGTGTTCCTGGGGGTAAAGAATATAGTAAGATAAGTAAAGGATTCAGCCATGATATTATATGTCATGAATGTAAAGCCAAGGGACATATTGCTAGATTCTGTTCAAGGAAAAAGGTAGAGTCAATTCATCTAGTCCTGGCTAACTGGGGCCATTATGTCACCACTGTGGAGATTGGAGGAATGGTAGTCTCCGGTCTTGTGGATTCTGGTAGCAAGCAGACACTGGTACATGCTTCTTTGGTGGGAAAGCCAGAACTGGGTGAACCAACCACAGGGGTCAAATGTATACATGGAGACATCCACTGGTACCCATTAAGAGAAATGGAGATACAAATAAATGGGACATTACACAAAATGAAGATAGGCATAGTACCTTCTTTGCCGGTCCCAGTAATAATTGGGCATGATTATCCATATTTTATTAAATACAAATGTTGGAGCAGTTACCACTCGGGCACAAGAGAAACAAGAAAAAGAGTTGGGGCACTTATTTCCTTTTGAGGAAGAGGTATTTGGGACTGTTGGCAAAGACAGGAAAAGTAAATCCCGAAAAAGAAAAGACAAACAGTTATGGACTAAAAGAGATACTGGACTGGATATATTAACTGGAAAATGTATAGTACCTAGCAAAGAGTTTGTAAATATACAAAAAAATGACGTTACCTTGACCCCTTTCTTTTTACAGGTAATGCCAACAGCTCCCACGGAGTCTCATCAACCCTATTATATAATTGAAAATGATTTATTATATAGGGTATGTACAAATTCACATACAGGGGAGATGGTTGAGCAATTGATGGTCCCTATACAGTTCCAAAAAAGGTTATTGTCTATTGCCCATGATATACCTATGGCAGGCCATCTAGGTAAAGATCGTACATTGCAACGCTTACTGTACAGGTTTTATTGGCCTGGTATACATGATCAGGTGGCTGAATACTGTAAGAGCTGCTCTGAGTGTCAACAAGTAGCAGCAGTAGGCCGAAAAGATAAAGTACCCCTTATACCGATGCCTTTAGTTAGCAATATGTTTGAAAGGATTGCAATGGATATTATAGGGCCATTACCTAAAAGTACGAAGGGGAACCGCTTCATATTAGTGGTGGTAGACTACACTACAAAATGCCCCGAGGCAATTCCCCTTCGTACAGCCACCGCCCCCAGAATAGCAGAAGAGATGGTAAACATTTTCAGTCGTATGGGGATTCCAAAAACTATTTTGACTGATAGGGGTACCAATTTTTGCTCACAATTACTACAACGGTTATACCAGACGTTGGGTATTGAAGCTATTTTCACTACACCCTACCACCCTCAGACTGATGGGTTAGTTGAGCGATTCAATCAAACCTTGAAAAAAATGCTTAGAAAGTATGTATCAGAGGAAGGTAATAAATGGGACATGTATTTACCCTATTTGATGTTTGCTTATAGGGAAGTACCACAGGCCTCTACTGGGTTCTCTCCGTTTGAATTACTATACGAGCATAACCCAAGAGGTCCTTTAGATATTATAAAAGACGAATGGGAAGACAAGAAAGGTAAACACATGTCAGAACCTTTGGAATATTGTCAACAATTACATCAAAGGTTAATGGTTTATGTAAAAAAAGCTCATCAGACTAATCTACAACAGCAAGCAAAACAGAAAGGGTACTATGATAAAGGAACGAAATCTAAGGAATTTGCTACAGGTGATAAGGTCTTACTTCTATTGCCCTCCTCTGATAATAAATTACTCATGAAGTGGCAAGGCTCTTACAAAATAGTAAAACGTATGGGCCCAGTAACTTATTCAGTTGAATTACCTGAAAAGAAAAGTAAAAATAGGATATACCATGTAAATTTATTGAAACCATGGGTAGAACGGACACCTTCTACCTGTAATTATATTTTTCCAGAGACCTCTGAATCCGAATTAGATGTAGCTTATGAAAGGCTAGAAAATACGAGTAATCTTTCAGAGGTACGAATCAACACTCATTTATCAGTTGAACAAATCTCCACATTGCAAACTATGTTAGAGCCTTTCCGAACCTTATTTACTGGTATACCGGGAAAGGTTAATGGTGCTGTTCATCATATTATGGTTCCCGAAGCCGTACCCATACGACAGAAAGCTTATAATATACCAGAAAAAGTACGGGATGAGGTTGTACAAGAGATTAGGAGAATGCATGAGTTGGGAATTATTGAGCCGTCCCACAGTGAATGGAACTTTCCCATGGTTATAGTAGAAAAAAAGGAAGGTGGAATCAGACTTTGTCTTGATTTCAGATGCTTAAATGCAGTGTCTAAATTTGATTGTTACCCAATGCCATGAATAGATGACATCATAGACCGTTTGGGAGCAGCTCAGTACATCAGCACCTTAGACCTAACGAAGGGGTATTGGCAAATCCCTCTAGATCCAAAAGAAAAAGAAAAAAATGCATTTAGTACACCTATTGGCCTATACCATTTTACAGTGATGCCTTTCGGTCTACACAGTGCCCCCGCTATGTTTCAACGAGTGATGGACAACATCTTACAACCACATACAATGCATAACGCAGCTTACCTAGACAATGTAGTGATATTCAGTCCCTCATGGGAAGAACACATACAGCACCTAAGGGCTATATTATCAGCCCTATCTGAAGCTGGGTTAACAATAAATCCTTCCAAATGTTCTTTGACAATGCAGGAAGCAAAATACCTAGGGTTCCAAATTGGTAATGGGAAGGTAAAACCGGAAATTACTAAAGTTGAGGCCGTGGCCAATAGTCCTTGCTCAATAACAAAGAAAGATGTTAGGTCATTTCTAGGTCTCATCAGGTATTATAGACGATTTATACCTGACTGTTCTACAATAGTTGGACCTTTAACCGACCTAATAAAAAAAAAAAACAGACAAAGTAAAATGGACACCTGAGTGTGAGGAGGCATTTTGTAATCTGAAGGCTAGAATATGCTCCTCACCTGTTTTACACTCTCCTGATTTTTCTCATCCATTCATATTGCAAACACATGCCTCTAACTGTGGTATAGGGGCTGTACTGACACAAATGGTACAAGACGAAAAGCATCCTATAATGTTCATAAGTCGGAAATTACATGAAAGGGAAAAACACTATTCTGTTATTGAAAAGGAATGTCTAGCCATAAAATGGTCAATAGAAGCTTTACGCTTTTATTTGTGGGGTAGAGAGTTTGAACTATGGATAGATCACAACCCTTTGTGTTGGCTTCATGTAATGAAGGACAAAAATCCTCACATAATGTGATGGTACCTCGCAATGCAGCCTTATGGATTCATTATAAAATATAGGAAAGGTTCGGCTCATAATAACACCGATTTCTTATCCAGGTATGGCATGGGAAATACTTCTACCTGTCAACAGACCTCGGGGTAAAGAAAGATAATGAACTCTAAGTGAACTAGGTTCACTTCAAAAATTGTACCTTATCGATTATTTTTTAGGGGCCCCGAGGTGGAGCCCTGGTGAGGGTGGGCTATGGCTCCATCTCTTTGAATAAAGAGATCTGATGACAGGTATATTGTTCTCTCATTAGTAACCAAACATGATATGTTTGGTTTTGGGTGGGGAGGAATGTGATAGAGAGAACCCCCCCCCTTTACTTTGTTTTTTTTGTTTGTACTTCTGATATTCACTTAAGGTATCATTTGTTAAAGGAATCTGGACTGTACAAACCGTTCTTGTCTTGTCTGTGTCTATCTTGTTTGTTGGGCTGGCCACCCATTTTGTAAAAAACTTTTACCCTTTTGTCTTGTCGTTTGTTCTGTTCCCTTGTACCCTCCAGACCCCTTTGATAAATGCTACAATACCTTTAGTGTTATCTCTCCTTTTAAGGATTCTTAGGCTAGGTATGCTTGTGCTTCCTAAAATATAATCCAGCCCTTATTAAATAAATTAAGTGAATTCTACCCCAAGAAGGTTATAGACGCTGGATTTATGCGTTGTTTTGTAATACTATGTATCTTCATAGGTTTAAATAATTTCGATATTAAGGACTAGCCTTAGGCTTTATTCTGCTTCGGCTAAAAAAAATAAAACCCCAGTACAGGGTTGTTTCTCTCTGTCATTAACCTTGTCGCAGCATTCGCAAGCTGCAATTCAGTTAAAATGGATAACATAGACCTAGCGATAGTGCGGGCTGCAGTAAAGTTACTGTTGACATCATACTATCTCTGACTGAAATACGAAATGTTGTTTTTTTAAGCTAATTGTGACCCTCCTGGAAAAGGAGTACTTCAAATTAGTTTTGCTTGGCAGGGTATTCCTGGTAATAACCCGGTTGGTTAAAGGAGATAAAGAAACAAAAACTGCGGTTATGCTGCTGCTGGAATTTGCATAAAAGCTGCAATACCTTTAGTGTTATCCCCCCCATTTCTTTGCGTCAGTCTCCCGAAACAAAATGAGCAAATTGAACTGTTTGCCTGTGGAAAAAGGCTTGCTTGTGTTGTGCAAACCCTGCAATAATGCTAGGAAACATGAGATTCTAGTCTTTGGCCCCTGTAATGTTTTTAAGAGATGTAAAGAAATCGTTTTTGGTTATATATTAAGTTAGTTGCTGAGCTCTTATGCGTCAGTGATAATGTGAGCTCCGGTCATTAATTGCTGCTCGAACGCTTGCACTATCACAGTGGAATATTTAATCATAAAATAGGAGCGTCTCAAAATGAACAGTGTAAAACTGTTCAGAAAGGTTGGCTTACCTCCTCTACTCTTGGAATCTAAATAAATGAACAAGGTTTTGAGCCCTCCTAATTCAGAGATAATTTTGGTCTTGTATTCAGAGCTCTGCAGTTTCGAGGGCTCCTCCTTCTCCTATTGCAGCATTTCCTATGAGCCGGCCGGCCAAAGTTTCCTCACTTTTATGCTGCTAATAGGAGGGGCGGACCCTCTAAACTCTCCTGTAGATATTAAAATTTCATAAAAGGACTATAATAACTTTAGAAACAATCGATAAGATGTGGGTATACTTTAAACATATTATTTTGTGTGAATAAAACAGATTAATGCTTTCTTTAGTTTATTTAGTCAAAATGGTAATATTAAAGGTGGAGTCATTGTGTCACATGACTTGAAAACGCTATAAAAGTTGACTGCCTAGGGAAGTTAGGAAGAGTGGAGAAGGGTGTGGACCTAACAACACCCTGACCTGAGTTAGTGAGTTCTAGCTCTGGATTTTGATTCTATGAAACTGTTATTTCTTGTTTTGTTGTTTACAAGTCCGCTACTTAAAATAAATGTGCATTTTGGTTACTGCTAATCTTGTCTGAGTGCCTTACTATCCCACACCAGTTCACAAACTGTACTAACAATTTCCTGATTTAGTCACAGATAAAAAAACACAGTATAGTCCCAGTGATCCCCAAAGTAACACTATTTGGATTTCTACCCTTGGATTGTTCAGCATGGGGAAACATCAAGTCAGAATCAAAGATGGTGTGGGCATCGACTGTACTGTCACTCCACCTGGCTATCATACAGTCACTCTTGCGGACTTCTTAATGCTTGGGTATAAATTTACTATTAATAAATCTGTAAAGTTTTGACACATTACCATGTGCCGTCACCTGTTGGCTTGCCTGTTCCAACTTCACTCTTATAGCAGCTTTGTAGCAGGCTATATTGCACAGATCCTTCTATTGTGCTTAGTCCTCATATTGCAAGCAACCTATCCTGCCCATTCAAGAATAATTTTTGTATTCCTTCCTTGAGAATAGATGGTTCTGGGGGAAAAGGACATGCATCTCCATGTTTGCACAACTGCTGCAACTGACATGCTGATCTTTCACTGTCATGTCATGGCTTCATCAGAGCAACAGACAGTTACAGGGATACCTCCCATTCACTTCTTCACAAACATCAAGTATAATGATTGTAATCCTGTCCTGAAAGGATCAGTGCCTCAAATCAAATAGTTATGGGGTGGATGAGGAAACACCAACCCACATACCTTAACATGGGCAAGCAAGTGGGTGATGGCTCATGGTAATGTGTTAAAATGTTTCATCTCTGATTGCATATGGTTAATAATAAATTAATATGCAATCATTAAGAAGTCTGCAAGAGTGATTCTTTGATAGCCAGGTATATTGACAGTACAACTGGTGCACAGCACCATCTTGGATTTTAACTTTTTGATTTAAAAATGGTTAAGAATGGTAAACTTCAACATCTGGAAAAAATTGCTTAAAGTAAATTTCCAAGTTCACTAGATTCAAGCACCACCTGTATGGGTCGAATCAGCATGCTTTCCGATTGTAGAATATGTATTTTGTATCGCAATCAGATAGCTTATTATTTAGTAATTCACTTACATCCGCTTGCTCCATTTTTCAGTTTTCTGCTTTTGTTTACAATCAGAAGTCTTACCATAATGCATTGCACATCTCTACCTCGTCATCATTGCAGGGATTACACAACAGTGGTAAACTTGAAAATTTCAGTGTTTGTAGCAGTTGTGCAATTGTGGACATTTTCTCTGTGCACATCTATGAACACCAGTATACCACTACCATCATGTCAGTGCTGCAGGAAAGTATTTTAGCTTGCTGGAAGCAATGGCATTTGTTTTTCCTTATCCAGTCTGTCCTTTGCTTGGACTACATTATTTTTGTCTAATTAGGGCTACAGAAGTGGTCTTAGTGCTGCTGATAGCACTAATAACAGGACAGGACTGGCATCTGGAGGGAAGCATCTTTCAGCCTTGCAAATTTCTTTGCATCACAGGAGACAATATGCTTTTGATTCCTTGGCTGTGCCTTTTTTAGTATTAGCAAATTCCTTTTTTCCACATTGCACATTATAAAAGCCTGTCTACGGTGCAGTTTACAAGCTTCCTGTAACCCTCAGCAGTACAAGGACACCACTCTTTTTATCTGCCAGCACTAGCAATCTAGCATTTCTATTTCTGCCACAAATTATAGCAGTGTGTGAGAATAGTAACCGCATAAGATATGCACCACTAAAAAAAATTAAAAATAAAAGCTACACTTTGCAGTGGCAGAAGCACCAGCATACAGGGATGGGATATCAACCTACACTGAGAACTTATCCAGACAGACTTTATATTGGCAGGCAAAATCCAAAGAAAAACGGAGACCAGGGTAACACAACAAAAACACAGGCAAAAAGCCATGCAAAAAGCAATGCAGAGTGATAGCAACATCATTGCAACGGAACGACCATACACCAGTGTTTTCCAGGGTATGGATAGCATTAGTAGCAGTGGCTATGTTCCATTATTTCTTACCATTTCCCTTACTTATACTATGCAGGATATGGATAACAACCAGCACTGCATCTTGTAATGCATGTTTCACTGGGGTGTTTGCCTGTGGTGTGCAATGATGTCCACAAAAGAGACAGAATCAGGACTGTGTACCATGAAGCTGTTCCATTCCCAGCTACCCACAACCCCCCCCACACCAATTCCATGGAACAGCAAAATAGGCAAGAAGCATTGAAGGGTGTTTTTCCAACACCACTTGGAAGGAATGTGCCACACATGAGGGCTTTGTAGGCTATTGCAATGAGACCACCCTGCATCATGGAATATGGTATGCATTTCTCAACAAAGGGAGAATCACGCTACTGCTGCACCACAAACACCACCACCCGCCCCCGCCAGCAAGAGACTTTGTGGTAATGGACACATTGTTATCTATGTAGTAGTACAACACTTTGATTAAATATTTAATAGGGGTACCATTCTGCATGCCCCAGTCATCCTTCACTCCCATATGCCCAAGGATCATCATTTCTGGTATCTGAGTTACCAAAAGTGCCACCATCAGAATGGCTACACTCCAAAGAGTTGAAGAGATATGGATCATCATGGAAAGGATCAAATATGCAAATGCTGGCATTAATGTCCCCAAAATCACTTGGGTTGTCCAGAGAGGAGCCATAATCATATTTCTCACTGGAGTCTGCTACATTCTGAAAACCCCACTCAACCATGCTTCCAAAGCACATCCTGTTCCTACTAAAATGTCACACAATCACTGTAGTGGGACTGCGCAGGTGTGGAAAATGTTCCAAAAAAAAAAAAAAAACTTCGAGCACTTCCTGGAATGCGGTGACAAAAATGGTAAAAAATAACAATTTAGAGCAATTTCAGGTGCTGTTTGCATGTGGATTCTTAATGCTGTGTAGGCAAGACAACATACTATGCTCAGTGCCCATGAATCTTAGAAAATTCCTTTAAACCAATTCACACTAACTCCTTGAGAGAGATGTGATCACAGGGTTTTTATATTCATAGGACTAAGACAAAGTATGGCTAGTTAACCTTCAATTTTAGCATTTTAGAAACACAGGACTCAGTGAAAATTCAATCTAGAATGGCTGAGACAGAAAGAAAATTCCTTACAGCAATAAATCAAGAGTTGGAGTTCATATATCAATGTGCCATATGAATGAATGACTGGAATGATGCACATATGACTTTTAATATTATATTTGTTTTTGCAATGCTGGGGTACTAATCTTCGTATAGTGTAACTTTGTTTTTGTCATGTACCAGAATGACTTTTAAAACAGGATTTTTGGACTTATAGTCTAACTTCTGTATGAAAAGTAAGGTTTTTATCAGCCTGCTGTACCATTCACACAGATTTCTGTCTTTCCAATTCTGTCTAAACATCATGATTTGTGGTATCTCACATCAATAAAATTATATGTGTTATTTTGTAATGCAAATTCTACATAGATACATAGACAGTGTTAGCAGATAAGGGCCTATGGCCCACCCAGTCTGCCCAATTGAGCTTGTAAGTTCAGTTTATGTTTTCCTAGAAGTCTGTTGCCCCTTACCCCGACCTCCAGAATTCCTTTATGTCTATCCCATGCATTCTTAAATCCTGTGATAGTTTCAGCCCCCACCACTTCCTCTGGCAGGGTGTTCCACTTGTCCACCACCCTTTCTGTGAAGAAATTCTTCCTCATGTTTCCTCTGAATCATCCTCCTCCAACTTCATCCCATGCCCTCTAGTCCTGGAACATCTTTTTTCGCTTAAAATAGTGTATTCCTGCACCCTGTTCCTCCCTGTAAGATACTTGTATGTCTCTATCATATCCCTCTCTCCCTCCTCTCCTCCAGGGAGTACATGTTCAATTCCTTCAACCTGTCTTCATAGGACTTGTGATGCAATCCATGCACCATCTTTGTTGCCCTCCTCTGAACCTTCTCTACCCTGTCTATGTCCTTACATAGGTATGGTCTCCAGAACTGTACACGGTACTCCAGTGGGGCCTCACTAATGTCTTGTATAGTGGAATTATGACCTCCCTTTTCCTGCTGGTGATGCCCCTGCCTATACATCCCATTATCCTGTTTGCTTTACCTGCTGTCTTATCACACTGTTTCCCTACCTTGAGGTCATCAGAGATGATAACCCCAAGATTCCTTTCCTGCTTGGTGCATGCTATATCCTCACCCCCCAACTGATATATTGTGCCAGGGTTTTTTGTGCCCCATATGCATTATCTTGCACTTCCTTGCATTGAATTTCAACTGCCAAACCCCTGACCATTCTTCAAGTTTCTGCAGGTCCCTTCTCATTCTGTCTACACCCTCTGGTGTGTCTACTCTGTTACAGAGCGTTGTGTCATCAGCGAACAATGAAATTCTGCCTTCTAGGTCCTGCGCAATGTCACTGATGAAGATATTGAATAGGACCGGTCCCAGCACTGATCCCTGTGGTACCCCACTGGTCAATCTTCCCTCTGTGGAGTGATAGCCATTTACCACCACCCTCTGTGTCCTGCCACCCAGCCAGTTACCTACCCACCACACTACTGTCCTGCCCACACCCATATTCCCCAGTTTGTGTAGTAGTCTTCTATGTGGCACAGTGTCAAAGACCTTGCTGAAATCCAGATAGGCCATGTCCACAGCCCTCCCCTGATCCATCTCCCTAGTCACCCAGTCAAAAAATTCAACAAGGTTGGTCTGACATGACCTCCCCCTGGTGAAACCATGCTGCCTTGGGTCCTGTAGTCCATTGACAATCAGATGTTCCACCAACCTCTCCTTCAGTAGTGCTTCCATGATCTTCCCCACTACTGAGGTGAGGCTGACTGGTCTGTAGTTCCCTGCTTCCTCTTTGTTCCCACTTTTGTATAAGGGGACTACATCTGCTGTCCTCCAGTCTTTGGGTACCTCCTTTGTTTCCAGTGATCGGCTAAACAGGATAGCTAGAAGTTCAGCCACCACCTCTCTTAGTTCTTTAAGGACCCTGGGGTGCACCCCATCTGGCCCCATTGCTTTATCAACTCTTATTACTTCCAGTTCCTTCAGGACCCTTTCTCATGTAAAGGGACTTGTGTCCATTTCTGCACCATTCTCACCCCTTGTACTCCCTTCAGACCCATTACCCTCCTCTTCCTCAGTAAAGACTGAGCAGAAATACCTGTTCAATATGTCAGCTTTACTGTTGTCATCCCCACGCAGCCCCCATCCTCCCCTTCAGTCTCACTATCCCTCCCTTTGTCTTTCTTTTTCACTAATGTACCTGTAAAGGTTTTGTCCCCTACCCACTGATTTTGCAATGTGTTCTTCTGTCTGAGCTTTGGCTTCCCTTACTGACCTCCCTGCCTCCCTTTGCTTCTCCTGGTACTTCTCCCTATCCCCTTCTGCCTGTGTCTTTTTGTATTGCCTGAATGCACTCTTTTTGGCTTTCACTTTCTTTGCTACCTCTTTGGAAAACCATAATGGTCTCCTCTTCCTTTTCCTCTTGCTAACCTGCTTAATGCATAATTCTGTTGTTCTTGTAATCCCCATTTTAAATACTGCCCACTGTTCCTCAACCCCTGATTCCTGTCCCATTCCCCTTAATGCCTCTTTCAAGTATCTCCCCATTTTCCCAAAGTCTGCCCCCCTAAAATCCAGGATACGTGTTTTTGTGTGGTGTGGTTCTGCTCTTTCTGTGATTTCAAACCACAATGACTGGTGGTGACTGTTCCCCAGGTGCTCCCCCACTGTTACCCCATCACACTGTCCCTGTTTGTGAGCACAAGGTCCAGTATTGCCTTCTGCCGAGTTGGTTCCATGACCAGTTGCTTGAGGAAGGCACCTTGAAGGGAGTCCAGGATAAATCTGCTCCTAGTTGATGCTGCTGCTGGGATGCTCCAGTCCACGTCTGGAATATTGAAGTCTCCAACCAGTACTACCTCACCTTTGTCTGCCATCCTTTGGATGGCTAGCATCAGCTCCCTATCTGTTTCTTCCTTCTGGGCTGGTGGTCTAGAGACCACACCTGTGCAGATGGCTGTCCCCATTTTCCTTTCCAGCTTAACCCATAGTATCTCTCCCCCATTTTGTTCCTCCTGTATCTCTGTGGCCCTTATGTCATTTTTCACATAAAGTGCCACTCCTCCTCCCTTCCTGCCTGCTCTGTCTCTTCTGAATATGTTGTAGTCAGGTACGGCCATCTCCCAGTCATGGTTATCATTACACCAGGTTTCAGTGATGGCCACAATGTCCAGGTCTGACTGCACCATGACAGCCTCCAGATCTTCCATCTTGTTGCACAGGCTCCTTGCATTTGCACACATGGCTTTCCATGATTTGACCTCCCTAGACTGTTTTGCTGTTCTACTCCAGCCCCTTCCTTGGTTGTCCTTTATCCCTGGTTCTCCTTGCTGCCTGCCCTTCTGCTGAATTTTGCCCCTTTTCTGCCTATCCACCTCTTGAGCAGTAATCTCCATCTTTTGCACACTGCTTTGCAGAGATAGCCACTCCTCTGGTTCACTGGTTCCACTGCTAGCTGTGGGGTGAGCAAGTAGTACCCTCCCTTGCTGGCCTGCACCCCTTTGCTAGTTTAAATGCTTGTCAATGTAGCATTTAAACTTATCATTGAGTGCTTGATTCACCTCCAGGATGGATGCAGGCCATCAGGCTTGAACAAACCTCCATCTCTCCAGGTGGGTCCCCAGTCACCAATGAATCCAAACCCTTCCTCACAGCACCAGTTCTTCAACCATGAGTTAAAGTTCCTGGTGCATGCACTCCTTTGGTCTCCCTTGCCTCTCGCAGGAAGTACTTCTGAGAAAGTGACAGAAGTAGCTACTTGCTTGAGACCCCCAATTTCCTTGCTTGTTTGGATGCCACTGCATCTGAAGTTTGGATACAGTTCCATTCAAAATAGGATGGAGTCATTTAATAATCCAGCCCTGTACTTTTAAGACTGAGAATGATGGCAGTGACTCCAACCAAGTAAGAAAAAAACATGCTAGATGCACTACCACAATAAATATATCTACGGGATCAAACTTATTGGGAAATTTAGGATGCTACCAAAAACATCTGTTGTTAAACTTTGCTGTTTTAGTTGCTTTTCATAGATTTTGTTATTCTAACATCAGATACTAAAACATTCACATAGGTGTTCTACTTTACAAGAGTGATATGGCCAAAAAGTGGAAAAAAATCTCATTCTCCCCCTTTTATCTTCCCCTTGTAAAGTAAAGCATATGTTTAAGGAAGTCCAATCAAATATTTGGATGGTGTTAGACATGACATGAAATAAGGAACACACCACATTCAAGCTTTGTAGCCCTTAGGAAACAAGCATTTGTCAATGCCGAACGTTCGCTGGCAGGTATTTGCAGTGGTGTTTGGCATGTGTGGTGCTTTACCCTAATGCCCTGTGTGATTGCTGGTATTTGCACAATACATTTTCAGCATGACCTTTTTGTTACCCCCATTGTGCGCTACATAGGCGGAAACACGTTTTGGGCAGGATGTGAAAAATGACAGCTGTACTGCTCATGAGCAGGTGTGGAAAAATGCCAATGTTGAAAATCTGGAGTGGAAATATTGAAATTCACAAACCTACGAGTGTGCGTGGGAACTGTGCAATGCACACTCGTAAAAGTCATTTTTAGGAATTTTTTCACCAAATTTTCAACAGTGCCATTTTAAAACCTCTGCTAATGAACAGTGTCACTGTGATTATCTTACTGTGTCCCATACATTGATTTCGCACACCGACTGCACCATTGTGCACTACATGGGCGGAAACACGTTTGGGGCAGGATGTGAAAAATGACAGCTGTACTGCTCATAAGGAGGTGTGGTAAGATGGCAATGTTGAAAATCTGGAGTGAAAATATTGGAAATTTGCAAACTTATAGAGCGTGCATAGGAACTGCACAACGCACACTCGTAAAACAGTTATTTGTAGGAATTTGTTCACCAAATTTTCAACAAAGCCATTTTAAGATCTCTGCTCATGAACAGTGACACTGTGATTTTCTTAATGTGTCCCATACACTGAGTTCGCGCACCGACTGTGCCATTGTGCGCTACATGGGCGGAAACATGTTTTGGGCAGGATGTGAAAAATGACAGCTGTACTGCTCATGAGCAGGTGTGATAAAATGGCAGTGTTGAAAATCTGGAGTGAAAATATTGAAAATTTGCAAACTTACGAGCGTACGTAGGAACTGCGCAACGCACACTCGTAAAACAGTCATTTTTAGGAATTTTTTCACCAAATTTTCAACATAGCCATTTTAAGACCTCTGCTCATGATCAGTGTCACTGTGATTTTCTTAATGTGTCCCATACATTGAGTTCACACACCGACTGCACCATTGTGCGCTACATGGGCGGAAACACATTTTGGGCAGGATGTGAAAAATGACAGCTGTACTGCTCATGAGGAGGTGTGGTAAAATGGCAATGTTGAAAATCTGGAGTGGAAATATTGAAAATTCAGCAAACCTTACGAGCGCGTGAGGAACTGCGCAACGCACACTCGTAAAACAGTCATTTTTAGGAATTTTTTCACCAAATTTTCAACATAGCCATTTTAAGACCTCTGCTAATAAACAGTGTCACCATGATTTTCTTAATGTTTCCCATACATTGATTTTTCACACTGACTGCACCATTGTGTGCTACATAGGCGGAAACATGTTTTGGGCAGGATGTGAAAAATGACAGCTGTACTGCTCATAAGGAGGTGTGGTAAAATGGCAATGTTGAAAATCTGGAGTGAAAATATTGAAAATTCGTGAACTTACGAGCGTGCGTAGGAACTGTGCAACACACGCTTGTAAAACATTTTGATTATGCATTTTTCAACATGGGGTTTGGGACAACTTCTCACGAACGATGCACTGTCATGGCATTATTCAGGCCCAAAGGGTGATTTCATGCAGTGACTGTGCAGTGACTGTGAAATCACCCTTCAGGCCCACATAACGCTGTGACAGTGATATAATTCATGAGAAGGGGTCCCAAAAACCCCATGTTGAAAATTTGGTGCAAAAATTCCAAAAAATGCCTGAGGTATGCAATAAAGTTGAAAAACCCCTATCTAGCCCATAATACAGCTTACCGGCATTTCCTCAGTTCTTGGTCGGCTTTGAAGAATGCAGACATGTTCCCGGTCCACCGAAGATCATCGCACCGAGCTCCGGAGGTAAATATGGGGTGAAGGGGGTATGGGGAGGCTGGGTGCGCAGTGGGTGGGTGCGGGTTGTGGGAGAGGGTCTTGGAGAAGCACTGTGGGACCATTTTTGATTTGCCGGTTTAAAAAAAAGACTACGTGGGACATTTGCCACACTGGGGTGGGCTCCCAGCGTGGCAGAAGGATGGCTGGGGGGCCGAGAAGCTGACGGGGGATCGAGCACCCCTGTCGGCAAAGAACGCGGTACGTTTGCCATGCTGGGGTGGGCTCCCAGCATGGCAGAAGGATGGCTTGGGTGGGCCGTGGAGCTGACGGGAGATTGGGCACCCTAGTCAGCAAACAACACAGGATGTTTGCCATGCTGGGGTGGGCTCCCAGCATGGCACCAAAGCTTTGGGGGGGTGGTGTTACACATGGGGGCGGCGTGACGTGGTGCTCTGCATGACAGCAGTGGTTTTCTGAAGTGAAGACCACCACTGTCATACACAGCTCCACACCCATTGGTGCAGGACCACCACACCTGCTCAACAGAGCAGTGGATTGCAAAAGGAGAGGCACACCTCTAAAGTGCTACTCTCCCAAAAACGTTCCTTCTTGTCTTGGCATAATGACGTCAAAACTAATAACTATTTTTGCCAGCTTCAGTGCACTTCTGTGATAGTGTATGTCTCTGACTGGGATGCTTCATGGCACTCATAAGACAGAACTGGCATCCTATTATAGTGTAGTAGTGAAGGAGCTGGGCTTTAGAATAAAAAGTTAAGAGTTCAAGTCCCAGAATTGTTATGAACATTTATATTATTAAAATACATGTTTATTAGTTTGCATTATACACATCCAAAGTTTATGAATATATTTTATGGACTAAAATAAAAGTTTGCTGGCTCTAATAGCATATGTGTTGCTACAACTGTCAGAGTGTGTTACACTTACAATAAGAGTAACCCTCTAGAAGTTCAAGGCTAAACTAGTGGACCAGCTGTACAGCAATAGTGAAGGAATATCACTTTGCAAGAGATGGTAAAAAGTTAAATTCTTACAGTGTGGCAAATTTTCATTCACATTTATATTAATACAATATATGATTATCACTTTGCAACATTCACATCTAAATTATATAAATATATTTCATGGACTATAAAAATAGTTTTCCAGGGCAAATAACCTCTGTGTTCCTTGTTACATTTGTCATAATCTGTTATATATGCAATTAAATTGTGCTCCTCAGTATGCAACGCCGACAGTGACACATTTACAGCGACCGTCAGTACAGCAGCTACAGTGCCAGGTCACTGTACAGATGATCACTTAACTCAGGCACTGCATTCAGGGGATTTGCACCCCTCCCCAAATCAACTCTAACTCAGAGTTGATAATATAAAGTGGGGGGCACAGAGCCCTGGATGGGGGTTTGTGGGTGAAGCCCCGTGAAGAAAACAAGGTTCCAACTTGGAAACCATCTGCTGACCGCAAATGCAGTTGACATGACGGTTTCACTGTCCGGTCATTCAACAAACTTTTTGTCAAACACCGGTTGTAGATTCATGCTCCCCCTTCCCCACTGTGGTACTGAACTAAGATGCACTTTTTACACTGACATATTTGCTCAATAAAAGGGACAACCCTTTAAATTCAGGATGCGTGGGTTGCCAGCTACCTATTTGTATTATGTTATTTCTACACCAAAGAGAAAAAACACTTTCTGCCCACTTCAGCACAGCTCAGTACTATAGAACAGTAGATGCACCAGCTGATTAGCAAACAAGTTATTAGGGATCGAACTTTGAGCAGGGAGCTTGCATTTGGCATTTTTTTCTCTTGATAAACTATCTGTAGATTTTGAGGTATTAAATGTCATACTGTATTCAAAACGTGGAAATAAAGCCAGCAACTGCTGCTTTAATGGTAAGTACTCTGCCTGCAATGCAAGACATCTGGGTTGGAACCCATAGCTGGTACATAGCAAGCATTTGCCAATGCCAAATGTTGTCTTGCTGACATTGGCATTGGTAGCACAAGAGTTGAACAGATGCATAATAGGAATGGCTGTGAAGTATGAAAGTGACATCAAACCCCACATCACCCTACAGAGACTGACAGGCACTGAGGTGTGCCTTTGGGAATTGGCCATAATGTTCATGGCATTTTAAACTCACCCTACCCTGCAGTGTGACAAATATTGCGTTGTGCCTTGGGGTCCTTGGGCCTTACACTCACCCCATTCGGCCATAAAGCTCATGGCATTTTACCTCACCCTATCCTGCAGATACTGACAAGTGCTGAGGTGTATCTTGGGGTGTTTGGCTTTACAGTCACCCCATTTCATAAGGACATACACTGAAATGGGTGCAGCATAGGAGAATGGGGTGAACTGTGGGGCCAAAGAGTCCAAGGCACACCTCGATGCCTGTCAGTGGCTTGAGAGTGGGGGGGATGGTATAGCATGATCATGACAGCTGGCAATGAAAAGACACACCCCTGACGCCTGTCAGTCTATACAGAGTGGGACATTATGGTTAGAAACCCTAATGCCCTGGCCGTTTGTTGATATTTGCACTGCAAATTTGCAACGCAGCATTTTTGTGACCTCCACCTCATGAAAGTGTTTGGGACCTCTGCTCATGGACAGTGGCACTGTGATTTTGTTAATTTGTTCCGAATGTTGATTTCTCACAGTGACCGTGCCATTCTGCTCCAGATGTGGGAAAACACCATTTGGGCAGGATGTGAAAAATGCCAGCTGTACCATTCATAGGTAGGTGTGAAGAGATGGCAGTGTTGAAAATCTTGAGTGAAAATATTAAAAATGATCGAATTTACAAGCATACATAGAAACTGTGCAATGCACATTCATAACACGGTCATTTAGTGGAATTATTTCACCAGATGTTCAACATAGGCATTTTGGGACCTTTGCTCATGAACACTGTCACTATGATTTTCTTCATCTGTCCTGATTGTTGATTTTCCACAGCGACTGCGCCATAGTGCGCCACTTGTGCGAAAACACATTTTGGGCAGGATCTGAAAAATGACAGCTATACTGTTCATAAGGACAATGTGCAAAATTTACAATGTTGAAAATGTTGAGTGAAAGCATTACCAATTGTCAAAATTATGAGTGCACGTGGAAACTGCGCAACACACACTTGTAACAAAATCATTTTATTGACTTTAGTCACCAGATTTTCAACATAGGTATTTTAGAACCTCTGCTCATGAACAGTGTTGCTGTGATTTTATAATCTGTCCCAAACACTGATTTCCCACGGCAACCGCGCTATTCTGCGCCGGTAGTGTGAAAACACATTTTGGTCAGGATGTGAAAAATGACAGCTGCACTGTCCATAAGGAGGTGTGAAAACATGCTAATGTTGAAAACCTGGAGTGAAAATGTTACAAATTGGCAAAGTTATGAGTGCGCGTGGAAACTGCGCAATGCACGCTCATAACACAGTAATTTTTTGGAATGTTTTCACCAAATTTGCAATATAGGCTTTTTGGGAGGCCACCTCATGAACAGTGACACTGTTATTTTGATACTCAGTCCCAAAAGGTGATTCCGTGCAGTGACTGCAAAATCACCTTTCAGGACCAAATAACACCATGACTGTAACTGAATTCATGAGGAGGGGTCCCAATAACGACATGTTGAAAATTTGGTGCCAAAATTCCCAAAAGTGCCTGAGATATGCACCAAAGTTGAAAAAAACCTATTTATGCCATTATACAGCTTACCGGCATTTCTTCAGTTCGCGGTTGGCTTTGAAGAGTACAGACGTATTCCTGGTTCACCAAAGATCATCACACTGGGCTGCAGAGGTAAGTATGGGGTAGGGGGTTGGGGGGAGGCAAGGTATGCAGAGGGTGGGTGTGGGTTGGGGAGGGGCAACAGACTCAACGAGGGACTGTTTTCTGTTTTACAGGGTTAAAACAAACAAAAAACACCATTGTGGGACTCTTTCTCTTTTCAGGGACATTTGGCATGCAGGGGTGGGCTCCCAGCATGCCATCTGTGTGTTTGATGGGAGGGAGTCTGTAGCCGACAGGGATTGGGCACCCCTGCTGGCACATACAGAGTTGGGGGGAGTTGCATGAGATGAGGGGGATTGGGCACCCCCTCGGAACACAAGAAATGGGGTGTACATTATGCCAATGGGGATTGGGCACCCCCATTGTCAAGTTAAATTAGGAGGAGGCATGCTGGCAGGGGGATTGGGCATCCACGTTGGCTTTCAAAGGGACTGTGAAAGGAGGTGGCTGTTCCTCGGCTTCTGTAGGGACTATGAAAAGCTGACAGGGAAGCTGCTGCCATGTTGCTTGATGGGTACACCAGATGAGGCAAGCAGTAATAGGTTGCTGCAATCAGGGACTGCCTTATGGTGCTCCCTGATTGCAGTGGCTAATTTCTTTGAAGGTGGTGGCACATTTTCTGAACTGCTGTCATAGACAGCATGCTATGCCATTGGCACCACAGAGCCCGGCCACAAAAAGCAGTGGAGCCATTGGCTGCAGCAGGACCGCACCTCTGAACCCCACTTCTCCTCTGAAGCAACCACAATATGTTGTCTGTGCTGCATGTGCAAGACAACATAAAAAAGTACAGTATAGTTTATAATGAACTAGGAAAAAATATCACTTTACTGTAATACTGGCTTTAATTAAAAATTCAGAAAGTCAAGCACTTAAATAATTTGAATATTTTGAAAGGTAAATTCTTTCACCAAATTAAACTTAGGCTGAGAACAAACACTTCAAATCTGGAGAGTTTTTTTTTCGTTGAACCAGAGTGCAGTGTGCAAGAAAGTACATTGCCACGAATTGTTTCTTTTAGGAATATTCTGTACAGGATTTTCGAAGGGTGGCACAGGGCTTGCATCCAGCCCTGCACCACCACACTTAGGTTCTGGCCGTGCACCAAACCCTTCACTGGAACTACACCTGGTTTTCCAATCTCGGGTGCAGTTGCAATGATTTCCATGAGTTATGGCGGATTACAACAAATATCTGGTGCAAGCTCTGTAACAAGGGCCCCCCGAATTGCTGCAAGGTAAACCAGAGAAAGTTGTTCTACCTTGCAGCAATTACTACACGGGATGGAAAATTCTGTTTGCCACAAGCCCATGCACTGCATCATAAGTGCACTGAGGCTTGCAGCAATCTAATGTAGTTGAAAATCCTGCCCTCTGTGTTTTAGATGGCTTGTAATGTGGATGCCGAGATTAAAGCCCCAGTCATCTTCTTCATGGATTGGGAGTTAACATTCATTTCACATTGAATACCATTGATTCAAATGCAGTTCAGTGGCACAGCAGGTTTAGCAGTTACCTATGCATTGAAAGACCAGGGTTTGAATGTTAACAGTCACCCAGTCATTTTGTATTTAATGTAAAATACACAGGGCTCAATTTTCAACGAGCTGTTGGATCACTGCAATTTGTGGTGATCTAGGGCTGTGTCAAACTCTGGGTGCGTTAGGGACCCTGCACTATATTTTGTAAAAATGGCGGTTCCTGTGCCACAGATCTGGGAGTTGCTGCAGCTGCAGGGTTGCACCAAACATGTGGTGCACCTGCGGGGTTTGACAGAAGGATCCCTCACCTCCCTTCCCATCGAAGCCCTAGAGAAGATGTAATTTTGGTGGGGAAAAATATGCTGACAAGGAGCGGAGAGGAGAAGAAGGAACACAAGAGGTGCACTGAGGTGTGAGAGGGTACAGGGGCAATGTCAGGGTGATGGAGTGGCACCTGGTGGGGATGCCATATGCAGATCCAGTGTGCCTATTGGCAAGAGTAGAGAGGGGTTTCCAGGGATGAATCTTGACCTTGCCCAAGCTGTCCACAGCCTGGCACCTGCCTCATAGATGCACCAGTCCCTAAAACAGTTGGCAGGCAGCAACCCACCTCCACAGGGGGCCACAGTACTGGGAGACAGTTGCTGTGCCAGGGGAACATCCATGGTCACTAAACACACACTGCAAGTAGCACCTACTGCCACACATTGCATATAGGGCACTGTGGGTCCTGTGGGTTTGGTGCCAGGGCTGCTAGGTACTAGGATTCAGGTCATACTGGTCCAACCATGCCCCCCCACCTGGCCTGATCCATTGTATGCCAACTCCAGAGCAGCACTGCTGGGTGTCTTCTCATGTCCCCTCCCACTGCTGCCATGCCCCCTCACCCCAATGGCACTACCAGGGCTATGTCATCCCCTTTCGCCCCTTCCAGGTTCCCTCCCAATCGCTGCCCTGCCAGGCAGTGGTATAGGGCTGCTAGACCACCTCGTGGCTGGTCTAAAGGCAGCCCCCTCCTGCCACCATGGCGGGGCTTCTGGAATCGGGGAAAAAGAGGATGATGCAGCCCTGCCATGGAACAACCACCCTTGCAACTTGGTGCACAGGCACTTTTGCCTCAAGGGTGGTGCAGGGAGACTTTGCTGCACAACATCCCAATTTTTCCACAGCCAGCATCTGAAAATTGGGATAGCTGCAAACTGTGATGCAAGGTGCCACTTGTGTCATACCCATTTAGTGCAGGCAGCTTGCGTCATAGCTTTACTTTTAAAAATATTGAGCCCAGGGGGTCATATCCTAAAAGTAGCCATAACATTTTTTCCCAAAGATTTTATTTGTTAAAATTTTACTTGAGTAGTGATTCACTGTGGTACTGAGAAGGAATAATTTTACAGAAAATAAACTTAGTTATGAGCAACAATTTGTGCAGACTGGAAATGTTCCTGTCAGGAAATCTTTATGACTATAATGTTTGTATAAGGTCAGAAACTTTTTTTCTGACTCGATACAAACATTATAGTTTAAAGCATTTTTCATATTGCTATATTGGAGTTAAATGTGAGGTTGAGAGTATAATCTGATATTATTTGCAACAGCTGAGCACACCAGCATGTTGACAGTTAACTAAGTTGCATGTCAAAAGTTCAAGTATTACAGCATGCTTTAAACAAAAAGAGAAATGATGTCTGATACAAAAAAAAATTACAACGTGCAAAAACAACCCAATAAGAAACAAATTCAATCATACAAAGATGTGACATCTAAAAGACCCCATTCATCTTACATCCACACTCTGTAGGCCACGTATTTACCAATCTTTTAGATGTCATGTCTTAGTATGGCTGGCTTTTTTCTAACTTGGCCATTTTTACACAACGTATATTTTTATGACTACATAGCGAGAGCAATGCTAACATAGTGCAACTACATTACGGTGTGACAGGGCAGTGGGAAGAGCCGGCAGGATGCTAGGATGCATAGGGAGGGGTATCACCAGCAGAAAGAGGGAGGTGGTGACTCTGCTGCATGAATCACTGGTGAGACCTCACATGGAGTACTGTGTCCAGTTCTGGAGACCACAGGCCAGATTTTCGAAGCCCCTGGTATATCGCAAGGGACATGCGCCAAACAATAGTGGCATAAGGGAGTCTAGCATCAAACATTGCACCAGCCCCAATTTTCAATGGAGCACTGCGTCAAAGGCAGTCTACCCTGCGTCAAAGGTGGCTGCATCAGCCTTGCGCCATACAAATGGCAGCACCATGATCCAAGCCATCTTGTGCCACAGAAATGGTGCAAGACCACACCTGTGGGAATTTCAAAGCTTTCACCACTCACACCAAACATGTCAAAGTACCATCAACTGCTAGACCAGCCAGAGCTTGTCTAAGGGACACTACAGCATATAAAGAGACCCAAAACAGGTGATCAGACCTCACTATTCTAATATTAAGGGCCAGTATTCTCCTGCAGGACTAGTTTAGAACATTTTGGGGGCTTAGTTTTGGCCATTTCATCTGCCATTTTGTTTACTTAGTTTGCGTCATTCTCATCCTTTGTGTCATTTGTTTGACTCGGCTTGCACCATTTTGGTTACTCAGCTTGCACCATTTCTACTCAGTGTGCAACATTTTTCATCAGTTTGCACCATTTGGGTCTGATTCTAGAAGGGTGGCACAAGTTGCTGCTGAACGCAACTTGTGCCACCCGCAACTGCAACATTGACCCTGCCTCCTATTCTAGAAGGGGCAGGGTCTCCAAAGTAAAGTCCTGCAACTTCTGACATGTGACTAGGTACACCGCACAGAGGATGTACCTGGCCAGTATGCTGCAACCACTGCTGCAGGTTGCATGTGCACCCCCCTGCCCAGCAACCCAGACCCCTGCCCCCCCAGCCTTCAATATGTGCCCCGCAGGGATGGCCACAACAACTGTTCCCAAAACCCCCATAGCTATGCCTCACAGGGCCACCCACACCCCAGCACCCCAAAACCCACATTGTTAAATGCACCACAGGGCAGCACTGTCATCCCCACCTGTGCCCCAACCCCAGAGTCACCCCCACAAATGTGGCAAAAGTCTGCCCTGGTAGTCTAGGAGCCCCCCCAATTGGTATAAAATAAATAAAGATCCCCACATCCCTGGTAGTCTAGTTGCCCCCCAAATCAACATAAACTAATTAAAGTCCTTCAATTCCCTGATAGTCTAGTGGCCCCACACCTCCTCATTCAGCCATGACAGCCCACTCAGCACCCCCTCACCCATCCCCAGCTGGCAACTGCCACAGCCCACCCCTCACCACCACGGCCAGCCACTGACTGAGTTCAGTATCAGCACGTACTGTAAAGATGTGCTCAGATATTAATTTCTGAGCATGTCTTTTCAGTACACGCTGATACTGGATTCAGTCGGCAGCTGGCCATGGTGGTGAGATGTGGGCTGTGCCAGTCACCGGCTGGGGATGGGTGGGGGTGCTGGGTGGCTGGCATGGCTGGGTGGGGGGTGGGGTGCCACCAGACATCCAGGGAATTGAAGGACTGTAATTATTTTATGTTGATCGGGGCCACTAGACTACCAGGGATTTGTAGAACTGTAATTATTTTATGTTGATCAGGTGGGGGGTTGCTAGACTACCAGGATGTAGGGATCTTTATTTATTTTATACCGATTGGGGGGCCACTAGACTACCAGGGATCTAGAGAACTGTAATTATTGTATGTTGATTGGGGGGGCACTAGATTACTAGGGATTTGGAGAACTGTACTTATTTTATGCTGATGGGGGGCACTAGACTACCAGGGATGTGGGGATCTTTATTTATTTTATACTGATTGGGGGCCACCAAACTACCAGGGAAGGGTAATCGCCGCAGATGCGGCTGGCTACTCACGGTTCGAGGCATGGGTGGAGGGATGGCAGCGCTGCCCTGTGGGGCTTGTGCCAATGGGTGGTTCAGGGGGATGGGAGGATGGGTAGCCCTGAGGGGCCCCATTGGGGTATGCTGGTATGGGGCAGACATGTTGGCATGTCTGCAGGTGGGTCTACAGGACCCCCGGGGCCGGCAGCCATAGGATACACCTGCTAAATGCTGGTGTAACTTACGTTGCCGGTTCTCCTCCGGGGGTTCTTGTAGAATCCTGACGGTGGGGACTTTGTGGCTGCCCTTCTAGAATGGGGTGTAACTGCTGCTGTAAACCCCCTAGCGCCATGTCACAGGGGGTTTATGGTGCAAGTGCCAGCGTAACTGCTGTTCAGCGCAAGTCACTTTGTAGAATGACGCATGTCACATCTGCTGGCGTAAGTTGCTACATGCGCCATTTTACTTGGTGCAACTGCTGTTATACCAGGTATAACTCTTATAGAATCTGGCCCTTTTTCTCCAGTTTGCACCATTTCCACTCAGTTTGCACCATTTGTCATCAGTGTGCACCATTTCTATTCAGTTTCACCATTTTTCATCAGTTTGCACAATTTCCACTCAGTTTGCACCATTTTTGTACTTAGTTGGCGTCATTTTCATTCCTTGCATCATTTTTCTGACTTGCACCATTTTTAACTCAACTTGCGCCATTTATTTTGGTGCAGCTTGTGTCATTCCCATCCCTTATGCCATTGTGTTGATGCTGTGGACCTCTTGCATCAGTTGGGGGGACTTCATCACACAGACCATTTTTCTTGAAAAATATGGCACACAGTATTTGGCGCACCAAGACCTGATTCAAGCTGGTTGTTTGCCACAGCTTGCATGACTCTAAGGGCCCTATGACAATCCGGCCCCACATCTCTGGAAGGACATAGACAGAGTAGAGGTGGTCCAGAAGAGGGCAACTAAAATGGTGCAGGGTCTGCATCAAAAACCCTATGAGGACAAACCAAAGGACCTCAATATGTACACTTTGGAGGAAAGGAGAGAGGGGGGCATATGATAGAGACTTTCAAATACTTCATGGGTATAAATAAGTTTCAAGAAGGAAGCCTTTTTCAGAGAAAAAGATGCTCAAGAACAAGGGATCATACTATGAAGTTGGAGGGGGTAGGCTCAGGGGAAATGTAGGCAAATACTTCTTCACAGAAAGAGTGGTGGATGCCTGGAACAGCCTCCCAGAGGGGAAGGTGGAGGCACAAACAATAGTGGGATTCAAGAAGGCATAAGACAGGCATAAGGAAGCTTTAGTGGTAAGGAAAAGGGGGGCAGTGGAGATCAAGTTGGATCTGTGGTGTCACAGTAGGTATGGAAAATGGGCAGACTATGTGGGTCAAGTGGTCCTTATCTGCCATCAAAGTTTCTATATTTCTATGTTTCTATATTGAGAATGAAGCTCTGGCAGCGCGTGACTATGGTGGGGGAACTTTGATAGCACAACATTGCGAGTACACCAAAGCTGTATCCTTCCATTGAGAGTGGAGTTGAAGCACATCTCTCCAGGTCCTCTCCATTCAGTACAGTATGTTGCTTTCTTCCTTCTCTCCCTTTGCACTATTTTGTTACTCCCAACTACTTCGCTTGCCATACATTACTATCTTTTTAAGATTATGGCTTTGTACAGATAAACTATTCTCAGTGCTGACCATAGCAAGATTATAAACCCTTTTAAATCAGTGAGGGATTGTTTTAAAAAGAATTGACATGCAAAGACTCTGACTACATTTTCCTGTGTTGCAGTGTTGAAATTCTCATTACCTTTTCTGATTACAGAGTCCTAGAACAACATGCCCTACAAGAAGAAGAAGAAGAAGAAGAAGAAGAATCAGCATTTATATAGCACTTTTCATACATAGTATCCCAAAGCGCTTTACAAGCAATGCTAGACTGTTAGTGAAGTAACTGAATGTGTGGTGGCTGCCATATTGCACATCATCACCCACACACAGCCTGGATGATTGCATGAACCAGTTTTATGGGAAGGGGAATGTTGGCCAGGACACCGGGAATGTTCCCTGCTCTTTACAAAGAGTACCCTGGGTTCTTTCACTTCCACCTGGACACCCACCAGGACAACACCAGGATGGGAAGAAGGGACCTCGGTTTAACATCTCAAGGGACTAAGAGTGGAAGATGTTGACTGTGGTAGTTTGCTGAGAGGCTGAGCTGGCAGAATCTTACTGAGGTGAATCCTCCAGTGCTATATTATGTGCTTTAGTTTTATTTATAATTGATAAACCATCTGTGCCTCTGGGTCACCCACATTCCTATATTTATCCTGAGGTTTAATTGTGGGTAGCGACAGGGATTAGGATCCGGAGACCTAGTTCAGGGCCAGCTGTCTGGCTCTTTGCTGTTCCCAGTGGTGCACTGCAGAGGAGCTTGTTGGTGACTGCCCTGCAATTACAACAAAAGAAATAAAAGAGAAATGGAATAACTTTTAAAACCTGGAGGGATCTTACCTACTGAGAACATGTACTCAGACAATATACTTATGTTTTAAAAAGTAACATTATTTCCATTCTGACAGTGTGGTTCAGCATTGACTGGTTATCTTTTTCTGCAACAACTGATGCTGTAATTTTATATTTAATTTATCATTTTAAAATTGCTACCTGATACACCTAATGGTGTCATTGGGTGTCAGCGTGGCTCAGTTGGTAGTACATCTGCCTCTGGACCAGAAGGTCGTGGGTTTTCATCCCACACTGGGATTGGACTTGCACCTAAAAACCGCTGGCATCCGAGTGCAGTATTGGGGGGGTGCTGTACTGCTGGGGTGTGCCATCCTTTGGATGAGGTGTTAAACCGAGGTCCCTTCTGCCCATCCTGGTGTTGTCCTGGTGGGTGTCCTGGTGGAAGTAAAAGAACCCAGGGCACTCTTTGTAAAGAGCAGGGAATATTACCAGTGTCCTGGCCAACATTCCTCTTCCCATAAAAAAAAATGGTGAATGCAATTATCCAAGCTGTGTGTGGGTGATGATATGGCTGCCACCACACATTCAGTCACTTCACTATCAGTCTAGCACTGCTTGTAAAGCACTTTGGGATACTGTGTATGAAAAGTGCTATATAAATGCTGATTCTTCTTCTAATAATTTGTTTGTGTGGATGATTTAACTTAAGCAGGCCAATAGGTATAAGTAGATTAACTTGTGTTATGGGTTTTCTCTGATATAATTTACCTAACGTTTAAGAAAAAAATTGTTTAATAAACTGTTTTATCGATATTTTGAATTTTTTTTCTACTCACACACTCTTGGATCAGGTAACCGATAGCTGACATCATAAGCAACATCAGCTAATCAGTCTGCCAGAGGAATGCTAGAAGGACAAGGAACAGCAGCATATTGTGGTTCCTAGAAAATTCTGAGAAGGAAAACAGTCTTTGCTTACTTAGCAAGCTATTAAAGCAAAGCTTGCTATACTTGGATTTGATTATCTGAGCACGGAACAGTAAATGAAGCCATACGTTTGCATCCTGATTATTTTGTTCATAAGGCTATACACTTTGGCCTGAATCCAACAAGCAGTTGTCTGTTTGGCTTGATTTTTATAGTTTATGAACTTAGGTCACAACGGGTAACTTAAGTCCATTATTTTTGGTTTGAACCCACTAGTTTAATAATGGTTTTGCATTTATGTGATATGTTTTTTGCATATGATCTGCTACTATGAATATTATTTTGCATATTTTCTCTGATTCATATTCTCTCTCTCTAGGGGTAACTGCGACAAAGATATATTATCCTGTCACTGGAAGAGTGTTGGAATCCCCAAGCTGCCTTTTTATGGTTGCACAGCAAGAGCTATGCTGACATAATGCAATTACACTGAGAATGAGGCTTTGGTAGCACATTACTGCAGTTGGAGGGGGGCTTTGGTAGCACATTACTGTGAATACACCATAGATGTGTTCTTCCACTGGAATAGAGTTGAAGCACATCTCTCCACATCCTCTCCATTCAGTACACTGTGGTTGCTTCCTCCCCCCCCCCACTGCACTATTTTGTTGCTCTCAACCCTGCTGGTCATGCTTTACTATCCTTTTAAGATAAAAGCTTTATACAGAAAAACTACTCTCAGTGCTGGTCATAGCAAGATTATAAACCCCTTAAACTGATGAGGGACTGATTTAAAAAGAATCACTGTGTAAAGACTCTGACTACCTTTCTCTACATTGCACTATTGAAATTCTCATTACTTTTTCAGATCGTGGAGTCCTAGAACAACATGCTCTACAAGAGACTAATAGTGAAAGATGGCAACTGTGGTGGTTTGCTGAGAGGCTCAGTTGGCAGAATGTTACTGAGGCACATCCTCCCGTGCTATATTATTTGCTGTAATTTAATTTACAGTTGATGTCATCTTTGCCTCTGGATTACCTACATTCCTATATTTCATTATAAGAAGCAATCCACACTTAGTTTTTTTACCTTTTATATGTTGAATTCCTCCTCCTCAGAAGCTTGAGGTTCAATCATGGAGAGCAACAGGAATTATGATCCAGAAACCTACTTCCAGACCAGCTGTCTGGCTGTTTGCTGTTCTCAATGGTGCACCAAGCAGCAACTTGGTGGCTGCTGCCCCACTATCACAACAAAGGAAATAAAGGAGAACTGGAATAACCTTTAAAACTTGAAGGGATCTGCCCCACTAAGAACCTATATTCAGACAGTATGCTTCTGTTTTAAGAAGTAACAATATTTACACTCTGACAGTGTGGCTCAGCGATGACTGCTTATCTTTTTTTGCAACAACTGATGCTGTAATGTTATATTTAATTTATTGTTTTAAAATTGCTGCATGATACACCTAGTAATTTGTTTGTGAGGATGATATAACTTAAGCAGTTCAGCAGTTATAACTGAATTTAACTTGTTTTATGGGTCTTCTCTGACATAATTTATCAGATTTTTAAGAAAAAAAGACTGTTTAATATATCATTTTGTTGACATTTTTACAGCGTTTCCCCTTTGCATGATTTTGGATCAGGTGACTGATAGCTGACATCATAAGAAGCATCAGCTTATCATACAGCCAGTGGAATACTAGAAGAACATGGAAAAGCAGCATACTGTGGTTACTAGAAAATTCTAAGAAGGAAAACAGTGTTTGCTCACTTAGCAAACTATTAAGGGAAAGCTTGCTATACTTGCATTTGATGCTCTGAGCACTGAGCAATAAATGAAGCCATAAATATGCTTACTGGTTGTTTTTCTCATAAAGCTAGATGCATTGGCCTGAATCCAACAGGCAGTTGTCTGTTTGGCCTGGTTTTTCTAGTTTACGAACTTAGGTCACAAAATGTAATGTAAGTCCATTTATTTTGATTTGAACCAACTAGTTTAACAGTGGTATTGCATTTATGTGAAATGCTCTTTGCTTATGTTGTGGTACTATAAAATATTACTTTGCATGTTTTCTCTGTGTCATAGTCTCTCTCTGGTGATAACTGTGACAAAGATATATTGTCCTGTCAGTGGAACAGCTTTTGGAATCTGTAAGTTGCCTTTTTATGGCTACATAGTGAAAGTTATGCTGACGTAGTGCAATTACATTGAGAAGGGTCTTTGGTAGCACATTACTGCAATTGGGGAGTGGCTTTGGTAGAATGTCACAATGAATACACCACAGCTGTGTCCTTCCACTGGAGTGGAGTTGAAGCACACCTCTCTGCATCCTCTCCCTTCAATGCAGGGCAGTTGCTTTCCTCCCTCCCCCCCCCACCACACTATTTTGTTGTTCCTGACACTGCTGGCCACACTTTATTATCCTTATAAGATTATAGCTTTATACAGACAAACTCCTCTCAGTGCTGGCCACAGCAAGATTATAAACCCCTTTAAATCAGTGAGGGATTGTTTTAAAGAGAATCATCTTGCAAAGACTCTGACTACCATTCCCTGCATTGTAATGTTGAACTTCTCATTACCTTTTCATATTGTGGAGTCACTGGGTTTCCTCCTCTAGTTAAACACTGAAGTGCTGCAGTAGCTCTATCTCCAACCAAGACACCTGCCGCATGCTGTCCACAGCTGCGTACACTTCAGCTGCTGTCCACGGAGGTGGTGACTGTGAACACAGCTCCAGCAGTGCTGCAGAGAGCAATAGCATGATCCTAGATATCACAGAAGCTATGTAAGTATTGATAAAGATAATCCATCACTGTCTCTGCTAACACATTAGTAAGCTGACCTGCACAGCATCAAAGGATCAAACTCACACTCCATCAGACCACGCAAGGTGATATTTTGATATGATCACTGATTCATTCTCATTTATCACTCACTCCCATCCTGACCCCAGTCCAGTGAAATCCTTGGAACTTGCACTCAGCAGCAATGTGGGATCTGAGTGATGGGACCTCCAAACTGCATCATCAGCCTTCTCATCTCATGGTCAGCAGCCAGGCAGCATCCCAATTACCAAAGAGGGGGGGATGACACAATCATTAAAGACCTATGTATCAATATACAGAAAAAGGGAGGGGGAAATGGTAATAAACTAGAAACAGATGTACTCTCATGCCATGCAATGCATAGCAAACTGTTGTTCTTTATGGCTGCATAGCGAAAGCTATGCTGAGGTTTTGGTAGCATAAGACTGTGATTGGGGGGGCTTTGGTACATGTCACTGTGCATACACCACAGCTGTGCCCTTCCACCAGAGTGGAGTTGAAGCACATCTCTCCACATCCTCTCCATTTAGTAGTGTGGTTACTTCCTTTCTTCCCCCGCCACACTTTGTTATTGCTTCCAACGCTGCTGGCCATGCTTTGAGAAAACTAGGGGGCATACCTCTCATCTTGCTTGTACATATCACAGTACACAAACTTTTTCGTAAAAAGGTAAGTATTGCTAAGACAGTCAAACCTGCAATGGAGGTTTTGATGCCAAGAAAAGCTAAGAAATGGTCTGTTGTGGAATGCCCAAAGTGAAGACGACTGTGGTTAGTTTACTAGGTATCTGCTGTTTACTGACTTCACATTTGGTTGCTTTATTTGCTGCAGTATACTGGGTGTGGCTGTTCCTCCTTGCTCTGTGGTTTGAGGATGTTTCTATTACAGCTTTTTAGTGCACAGCAGGGATTTAGCAAACTAACCATGGATGGCTTCACTTTGGCCATTCCATAATAAACAGATTCTTAGCTTTTCCCAGCATCAAATCCTCCATTGCAGCCCATTAAAATGAGCAGGGTTGGCCATCTTGGCAATGCATACCATTTTACAAAAAAAAGTTTTACAGAATGCGCAAGCTGAAATTAGTAGCTGTTGCTACCATATCTAAACTGTCTTTGAGACTGAAACCGTTACAACACTTTATTGCTTATACATATTTTGCACATGGCTCTATTTCACACAGACTATTTTGTGCACTGTACCAAGCACTTTATTCTGACTTTCAAATGTTGCTGCTACTATTTTCATTTAGCTGTCATTGAATTATTCTTATGCTTCTTCTGAGTTTTTGAAACAATTGTTTGGAGGTATATGTAGGTGTTTGCTTATAGCCATGTTTAGCTTGATACATACAAGCAAGATGGGAGGTATGGCCCCCTGGTTTCCTAAATGCGTGCCATATTGGTCTATAATTTTTATTGACTTGCACTTTATGACCTTCCTGAATTTCAACAATATGCCCATCAATCTTAGTTATTTATTTATATGTGCACTGAGCAACAACTGGTTATCCAAACATACTATAAGTACAGAGGTACAGCACATAGCTCAGTACATTTGAGCGGTACATTAAAATGTGGGATGGGGGCTTATGAGCATGTGCATCCAAATTACTTCAATATTAATGCAGTAGCAGCTGTTGAGGCTCTGACCAGAACATGTTTATGAGACATTACCTCTTTTTTTTAGTTTTAAAAATACTGTAACGCTTAAACTTTTGTTATTCAAATAAGTTAATTGTCAACATGATACATTTTTTTGAGATAACATGCAGATTTTGTCATTATATTTTTGTTTCATTCGATACTTAATATTGAATTTGAGTTGCCCAGCACAATTGCTGTGGCTTCTGAGATGTTACATCAGCTTGTATTCTTTTAAATAATTTTTATGAGTTTGACTCTGACCAAGTTTAGTGGTTTTGAGGAGTGGTGACATATAATAATCCAGATTACAAATAATTATGTGATAATCATATCACTTTATAAATGTTTACAATCTACATCAATTTTTTTCCTTAGGGGTTTTATCCAATACCAGAAAAGAGAGACATGTATCATATACTGTATCTGTTTCATTAATGCATTCCTGTAGGAGATTAGACTTTAAGCCAATCTATAGTTGCCATTTCTTTAGTGCTAATCGGATGTGTTTTATATGGATATCACATGAAACCATTAATATTAAACAAATGCACAATGAAATTTATGAACCTGTAGAGAGTTGCAGGTTGGGCAGTGTTAACACTGATTTTGTTTTTTCAAGATAACTTGGGTTTGAATCTATTGATTTCAATGTTGCTTAAAGCATTCTGTAAATAATAGTTGACTAATATTGTTGTCTTTTGTCTTCTGAATTCTGTAGTACAGTATTAGTTTGTACAATCACACTATCAATTAACTCAATATGAGGAGGTGCAGCAAAAATCTGCCTTGAAGCACACATACAGTAGAAGAAAAATGAATAATTTTCAAAATAAGCTTAATAAGTGAAGATACAGTATTGTGCTAGTTCAAAAGCATTTCTATTTGAACTTTAAGATGCAAGATATACTGTATCTTCTTATATGATCTTATTGTTAAACATATTACAATTAAATATTGTCCTTTAAGATTACAAATTCAAAAAAAATGTGTTTTTTTGTGTATTTTAGGTTAATTTAATTACAGTTATTTAAAATGCATTTATTACTAGCACTATATAAACAGTTGTGTTAGTCAGCCCTCCAAACCTCTGATGAAGCCACTGCCTAGCACAAAATATTAGTTTTGGCTGCTATTGTGTCTGACCTTTTGTTGTATATGGGCTCACATGAGTTTGTATCATTTTATATGGCATATATTTAATAAAATATTTTTGCACATGTGTTGGGCTGGGACAGTACATCTGTTATACAGTGTATCCCCCTGAGATGTAGCAGGTGCTGCTATTAAGTTTGTTACTGAGGCTAATACCCACTTGTGTCTTGTTTAACATGATCAATTCAATTTCTCACTTGTAACTTGAATATTTTCTAGAACTGGAGGAAGCTGTCATTTTCCATTTCTCTCACTCAAACAGAAACATGGATACTGGCTTTAGATTAGCAGATGGAGCATCCCTTAGTGTGCTATCTAGATTTCTCCCATAATAAATGCTTCATATGTTCCTGGTAAAATATTATACACTTAGATGCATGTCCAGTCATACAGCATTACAGTACTTGTATTTTTTCTTCTTTTAGATATTTATTTATTTTCACTATCGGATTCATACCTTTGAGTCTGGTACTCTTTTCCAAAGGATCCATGTCAGCCAAATACAATATAGTAAGATACAATACAGTGCATAACAATACAGATAGAATCACACAGTTGTTACAGATGATTACAGTTAATGTCACAATATCAAAAATATAATCAGGATTAAAACTAGAGAAATTCCAATGGCAAAAATTAGAGTTTCAGATTACAGTCGATCTGCACACTGTTAGTGCAGTTAAATTCATTGTGAAAGTGCAGGAAGATTGACAGATTGGGAGGAATCCCTGTAGTTGGTGGAGTGGTATGCAGCCAGAGGCTTTGTCAAGGGTAGGCACAGGAATATTTCGGCCAGTGAGGTCTTTGTCAGGAGAAAATGGGGTAGCGCAATGAAGTGCTTTGGGAGGAAGATGGGGCAGAGGGAGGGAGGGGATTAGGATGGAAGGGGAAAGCGATAGTGGGGATTTGAGGAAGGAAGTAGAGGGATGATGAGAGCAGTAAGGGGTTTAGGGGGAGTTAGGGGGATTCAAGGTTGAGACTGCAGGGGGCCATTGTCAATTAGAGCATCAACAGACCTTTTCACACTCTAGATGTGACCATAATCCAGTTTTAAATTGGCTGAACTTGGTACACTCTGTTAGGGTAGTAGATAGCTCATTGAACAGCCTGGGTCCCTGGTAGGAGAGGGATTTCTGGGCAAGCTTTGTGCACTTGAAAGGCACCAGGAGTCCATCTTTAGTCACTCTTCTGGTTTGCTGAATGAGTTGTGTAGCTTTAATAGTCTGCAGGTCAATCCAGGCATAAGTCCCAATACTACTTTTTCTACTAGTAGGCAGGTCTGGTATTGTAGCCTGAGGTGGAGTGGGAGCCACCCTGTATTGTTGTAATGGGTACAGGTATGAGTTCAATTGGTCATCCCCTAGGGTTAATTGGCAGGCCTTATTTAGGTGAGTTCTTACTCTTTTTGGGGCAGTGTCAGAGCCAGTCCCATAAATAGGCAGGCCATAGTCTATTGAAGATAAGACCAAGCTACTTGTGGCTAGTTTCAGGGTGGCAGGTGTCATTGAGTTTTTGTGGTGGTAGAGAACACCCAACTTTATATTTGTAGTTTTGAACACATGGTCAATATGAGTGGTAAAACTGAGAGTGCTGTCTAGGTGTAACCCAAGGTATTTGAACGTGCATACTTGTACCATAAGATCGCCCTGATGGCTCCGTATCAGCAGGGAGTGGTACTTATTCTTTTTCTCTGGCACAGTGAAGAACATGCTTCTGTTTTATTGTAGTTGAGCATCAGCTTGTTCTGAATGAACTACGTTTCAAGCTTAAGGAAGCTTTCTTGTAGCTCAGGGGTGATAGATGTTTGCTCTCTGCTAGCTGCCGAAATTACCGCATCATCGGTGTATAGCACAACATGTGCTGGCCAGGCAGAGGGAAGAGAAGTTATAAAGAGGCTGAAAAGGAGTAGGCCTAGAATGGACCCTTGTGGGAACCTAGGCTCACCTCCTTGGGTTCAGAGTGTATGCCGTTAATTCTGACACATTGCATCCTGTGGGAGAGATAACTGTCAAACCAGGTAACAGCATCAGTGGACAGGCCTATAGACAGCAGGCAGTTTAAGAGAAGCTGATGGTTAACAGTATTGAATGCCTTTGTGAGGTCTATAAAGATAGACCCCACAGCCTGCCCCTTATCCAAGGCAGGAGGTGTATTCGACCAGGGCAGTAAGGGTGAAGTGCTTTTTTTTGGAAACAATGCTGTTGTTTACAGAGTGGGCTGTACTTCTCTAAGTACTCTGTGAGTTGGTCTGAGACAGCCCTTTCAAGGGCCTTCGATGGGGGGTAGAGTAGAGATGGGCCTATAGTTGGCTGTGTTAGTTCTATCACCAGCTTTATAGACTGGGGTGACAAGTGCTGCCTTCTATCTGTCAAAGAACACACCCGACCTTTAGGAGGAACTGAACACTTTTGTGAGTGGGTCTGCTAACACGTCTAGTGTGAGGGTGACCACCTTCATGTCGGCTTGGTCATTCCCCATTCTGGTCTTCCCAAGGACCTGCTTGACATATTTAATTGTCTCAGACATGGTTATGAGTTTGAAATAGAAAGGTGGTATATTGTTGTTTGAAGTCAGGGGTTATACAGGTTGGGGGACTGACCCATTGGTGACGGTGTGAGGTTCTCACTCTGTAGCACAGCGGAAAGATCAGTGAAGGCTGTGTTGAGTGAGTTAGCTATGTCGCAGGGTTCCTGGAGTGACATAGATTCTGTTATTATCAGGTTAAGTGGAGATCTTGAGGCTTTCCCTGTAAGTGATTTAATGGAGTTCCAGAACTCCCTGCTGGATCCCCAGCTTTTGTTTAAGAGGTCCTTGTAGTAGGAGGCTTTGGCTAAGTGAATGAGTTTAGTACAAATTTTTTTCAGCTTCCCTACAGGCAGAAAGGTTAGCCTGCATCCCAGACTCCTTAGCCTTGTGCCACAGGTTGTCACTATGATGCATGAGCCTAATGAGGGATCAAGAGTGCCAGAGGTTAGAGGACCCTTTTACCTTTTTGGACTTAAATGGGGTGAAAATGTCACAGACCATAGTGAAGGTCTTAAGGAAGTAGTCCAGGGCCTGGTTACTGTCCCTGGCTTTATCAAGTGGGGTCCAATCAGTCTGTTTCAGGTAATACTTGAAAGCATCCAGAAGCCCAGATCTCAGAGATCTGCATATAGAGACATGGGGGGCCACTTAGTGAAGTTATTCGTCCAGGTACATATCACTGGAAATGGTCACTGAGAGAGTGTGGAAGGACTAGTACCTTGGAGATATGTTCTGGGAAGGAGAAGAGGATCCAGTCTATAAGGGTATTAGTGGACATTTAATAATTTTGTCTTCTGGCTTGTGTTACCAGCTGGGTACGGTAGAGAACAGATTCCTGGTCTGTCTGAATTTTCATCCTAGGAGTGCCAGCTGGTGTTGAAATCACCAACAATAATCTTTTTCCATTGTATCCTGACTTGCTGTTGATTACTGATAAACTGCAGAAAGCCAGTGGTGCGGGAACCAGGGGTAAGTATATAGTGGAGAGCAGCAGGGTTTTGTTCTGTTTGCCTATGGTTAGCTTTAGATTCAAGATTTGAGCCTCCTTGATATATAGACTGGAGGGCAGAGTCTGTCCTTTAATATCACTTCTGAGGTAGACCATACAGCCACCACCTTGCTCTGACTGTCGGTCCTGGCAAAAGGAGTTGTAGCCATCTAGGGAGATGACTGCATCAGTAATTTTAGGGGAAAGCCAGGTCTCTGTGAGGGTGATAATGTCAGGTTTGATGAACTCCACCCAAACCTGGAATTGTGCAAACTTGGGTAGGAAGCTCCCTGTGTTAAGGGAGACAATCTTTAGTTATCCCAATTTCAAGGTGGGTCCAACATGTGTGGGGTCCTGTGTTGGGATGCACATTCCCAGATATCAGGAGTAATAGCAGGATAAGCTTTCTAAGAAAGCGTGACCAGTGTACCCAGAATGAGTGAGTGTGCTTCATCCAGGGGAGCTTAGGGTCATTGAGGATAGTTGCAAGAGAGCAGCCATGAAGTAATGCTGTTATGGGGATGGTAGGAGGTGCTAAGTGTTCAAATGTTTGAGGGGGACATTAATAGCTTGTTGCAGGAAGGGATCCACGTTCATTCCACCCTTAGTCAACATCTCATGCAAAGGTATTTTAAATGGTGTGTGATGGTCCAGAGAGGGTGCAACCATCTCCCTATGTACTTCTGCCCCGAGGCAGAGGATAAGTGATAATAAGAGCATCATCTTGCAATGCATCTGTATGGTGGCTGTTATGCAGTGTGTGTTTTATTTTATTTGTTTTTTTACAGGAGGCTAGTGAGGATTGTCATAACAGAAGTGAGTTACCATGCACTGTTAGACATTGCTGTTGCCATACGTTTGGGTGAGAAAATTTAAAGGAACACTGTCCAATGGCCAATGTTGTGTAATGAGGAAGCAATCAGTTCTGTGCAGGTGGGGAGCTGCTGTAGGTAACAGCCAAAGTTGAGGAGGGAGATCTGAGCTCTTGTCCTGTAGTAGTCAGCAGCCAATGAGAGGTGGGGTGTGTAGGAATGGAGAGCTCATGTGCATTTAATAGTGGCGGGCGGGGGTGGGTGGGCGTGAGAAAATTTGAGTGAAGAGAAAGTGCCCTGGGAGAGAGAATAACACTACAAGGGCTGTATTGCAGTCAAGGGAGCTGCCCTGTAGTGTCCACTTCACTTTGGCTAATGGGATCCAGCCAGCAATGGAGGTTGCCAAGTCTTGATATGGCTCGATTTTTGAATGTGATGACGCAGATACAATTTGCAATTTGGTTCTTCACCTGCATTACCCAAATGAACCAAAATATTTGAATGCTATTTTCAAACATTTTGATTTATTTGTGACAGTTTTCCTGCTTTATGGCACACAAGTGACATATGCATTTTTCTGACACGTATAATTTTCTGTGCAAAAATGGTTGCGATTATGTCAACAAAAATGTAGTCACATTTTATGTGGTCTAATTTTTTGTTGCAGGTTGCACAACTGACATAGAAACATAGAATGTGTCTGTAGAAAAGGACCACTTGGCCCACCCAGTCTGCCAGATATTTCCTGACTAGTCCATCTCTGCAGACCCTAACTGGTTTTTGGTGATCATCCCTCCTCCCTGCCTATTTACTAATATTCCCCTATGTCTAAACCATGCATGTTGAAGCACCCCACTGTTTTTGCCTTCACCACTCCCACTGGTAGTCTGTTACAGGCATCCACCACCTTTTCAGTGGAGTAACACTTCCTCACATCCCTCTTAAGCCCCCTCAGCCTCATAGCATATACCCTGGTCTGATTCTCTTTCTTATTTGAAATCCTCTCCTGCATCCTGTTCACCTATGTGAGGTACTTGTAGATTTCTATCATGTCTGTTCTTGCGCTCCTGTCTTCCAGGATGTACATGTTGAGATCCCTCATCCTCTCCTTGCAGGGATTTTGGTGCAACCCCTGCACTATTTGAGTTGCCCTACCTCTGGATGCCTCTACCCTGTTTATGTCCTTTTTGAGGTGTGACCTCCAAAACTGAATGCAATACTCTAGGTGGGGGTCTAACCAGTGAGCGATACAGTGGCAACACCACCTCCCTCCTCCTGCTGGAGAGACCCCTTCCTATGCATCCCAGCATCCCACAAGCTGTACCAGCTGTTTTGTCACACTGCCCTGCCAGTTGGAAGACATCAGTTCTGATATCCCCAAGGTTCCATTCCCTCTTAGTGACTGTAAGTACCTTCAACCCATCCTATACTCAGATCTTGGGTTCCTATGCCCTTGGCATTGATCCCCAACTGCCATGCTCTTGACCACTCATCAAGTTTCCAAAGATCCCTGCCCATTCTCTCTACCCCCTCCTGAGCATCCATCCTATTACAGATTTTGGTATCATCTGCAAAAAAACATAGTTTCCTATCCAGTTCTTCAGCAATTTTACTTATGGAGACCTTGACAAGTAACAGTCCCAGTACAGAGCCCTTCAGCACCCTGCTGGTTACTGTCCCATCATTCAAGTGACTGCCATTAACCACCACCCTCTGATGCTATCTGTTAAGCAGTTTACAACCAAGTTCACCACTTTGTATCCCACCCCATGCTGCTCAAATTCTATAGTAGTCTCCTGTGTGGCACCATGATGAAGGCCTTTGTAAAGTCCAGATAGGCCATGTCCACTGGTCTCTTCTGATCTACTTCACTGATCACCCAGTCAAAGAAATCAATCAGATTTGTCTGGCACATGAGGAGAGGTACAATGGCAATCCCCAAGTGAAGCAGTTCCCCTCATGAATCCATGCTGCCTGTGGTCCTGCAGCACACTGGATTCAAGATACTCTACTAGCCTATCCTTTAGTAAGGTTTCCATTCTTTTCCCCACCACTGAAGTGAGACTAACTGGCCCACAGCTGCTAGCCTCCTCCCTACTGCTGCTCTTATATAGAAGAACCATGTCTGCTCTCCTCCAATCCTCCAGAACCACACCTGTTCCTAGTGAATTATTGAATAAGGCAATCAGTAGTGCAGTTAGCACCTCCCTGAGTTCCTCTAGTATCCTTGCATACATCCCGTCTGATCCCATACCCTTGTTCACCTTCAGGACTCTTTTCTCTGAAAATAGGCTTATGCCCACTCCCCCCTTTGTTCCTGCTGCTCCCTGGTGGTCAGCTCCCTCTCCACTGTGAAGATTAAGCAGAAGTACCTGTTCAGGATGGCAGCTTTTTCTTGGTCCTCTTCTGTGCAGTCTCTCTCTGCAGCCCTCCTTATCCTAACTATCTCTCTCCATGTTTCCTCTTCTCACTTATGTTCCTGAAGACAGTCTTATCCCCTTTAGCTACCCCTTTGGCTATCTTTTTCTTTGTCTGCACCTTTGCTCCCCTAACCAACTTTCCTGCTTCCCTCAGTTTTACTTGGTGTACCTCCCTATTCTCCTCCCTCTGCATTTCCTTCCTGAATGCCACCTTTTTTTCCATCACCACCTTGGCTACTTCCCTTGAGACCACATTGGTCTCTTTTTCCTTATGCTTTTACTCACGTGCTTCACACAAAGACTGTGCCCATCCCTGGTAATCCCCCTATGTGAGGCAGATTCTAAGGCCAGGTTGTATTTCTTTAAAATGTGACCTCCTCAAGTCAAGGACCATCATCCTCATGTAGTTAGCATCTGTTCATGACTTAATGTTAAAACCACATTGTACGGTGATAACTGGTAGCAAGGGGACTGTCCACTGTGCATTTGCAATGTGTGCTGTCCCTGTTTGTAAGCGCCGGGTCCAGTACTGCCCCATCCCTAGTGGGTTCTTGGACTAACTGCCTGAGAAAAGTCCCATGTAGGAAGTTAAAGATGACAGGAAATCATTACTAATTGGCAGCTGTTTATACAGTTCTTGATCTCAGAAACTATATGCTTTCCCCCCTAAAGTGTCCCCATTTAACTGTACCTGAATAAAAAGTGATACGAAAAACTGTATTTTGCATTGTTTTGTTTTTATGGGCAGCATTCTGTCACAGTTCTCTTCATGGAATCAATAACTTGGAGTTTTAACTGTGTCATGGTTTGTGCACAGAGCTCTAAGCATTGTTCTGTTAGGGCAACAGCTCAAAATTAACATTCTGTGCACAAACCATGACACAGTTAAAATTCCAGATCACTGGTTCCATGAAGAAAACTGTTGCAGAATGCTGTCTAAAAAAACAAAACAATGCAAAATACAGTTCTTCAGTGCACTTTTTATTCAGATACTGTTAAATAAGGATAATTTAGGGAAATGCATATTATTTCTAAGAATAAGAACTTTACGAACAGCTGCCAGTTAGCACAAATTTCCTGCCCCCTTTAAATATGGCACTGCTCCTTGCCAAAGCTGTAGTTGGAAGGCTGCACTCCATATCTGGAATGTTGAAGTCACCGACTAGCAGCATCTCCACTTTAGTTGCCATCCTGATAATGGCTTCTGCTAGTGTCTTATGTAACTTCCTTCCCTGTACAGGAGGTCCGAATACTATCCCTGTATCAATAGCAATCCCAGAGCTTGTAACCAGGATGATCCAGAGTACCTCCAGCCCTTCATTTTCCTCTGGATGCCTGTGTGTCTCCATAGCCTTGATTCTCTCCCTCACATATAGTACAACCCCTCCCCCTTCCCTGCCCTGTGTCTCCTTAACAGAGAGTAGCATGGTATGGCCACATCCCAGTCATGCTGTCAGTGCTGTCAGTGCAACATGACTCAGTAATGGCCACAAAATGCAGACTAGCCTCTGCTATGATGGCTTCTGGAACAAAATTGTATTTCCCTGACTCCTGGCATTGTCACACATGGCTCTCTGTACCTTACTCTCTCCTTGCCTGCTTCCCTGATTTCTCCCTTCCTTTTGTGCTATTACCTGAAGATCATCTTGATTCACTTCTTTCCTTTTTAATTTTGTCTCCTTACTCCTTTATCCTTGCTTTCTTGAGTTATACTCCCCATCTACTCTGCCTTGTCTCAACCCTTATCTTCTTGTGCCACAGCTTACACCTTTTGGGCCCTCCTTCCCTGCTGCTCCAACATCTGGGGGGAAGGGAGCAATTATTGGCTTCCTTGGTTTTACAATTTCTCCACCTGACTAGTTAAATGCTCATCCAAATAGCATTAAAACTTATCACTAAGGACTGTGGTCCTCTTCCTGGAAGGATGCAGGCTGTTTCCCCTATAGAGGCATTTATCCTCCCAGGTTGGTCCCTAGTTTCCCATGTAGACAAAGCCCTCCTCCATGCACCATGCCTTCAATCAACTGGTAAATGCCCTTGTGCAGAGTGGCCTTTCCTTTCTCCTCCCCAGTCATACACAGGTAATACCTTGTACATGCCACCTGCTTGAGACTCCTCCCCAGCTCCCTGGAATTTCCATGCACTAGACCTACACTGTCCCTTGCCAGGTAATTTGTCCCCAGGTGGAAAATGATGTCTAGCTCCCTCCCATCTCCTGTTGCCCAAATCATCCTCTGGATATGCTCCCCATCTTTCCAAGCCAAAGCACCTCTCAGACACTTTACTTTCCACTCTCTTCATCCCGCTGCACCCAAGTCTATCCCCCTAACAGTAAAGTCCCCCACCAGCAACTACTTTCTCCTTGCCTGGAAGCCTCTTCTTCCCTACTTGGGTCCTCCCCTTCTGAGGTCCCCCACTTCTACCCTTCACACTTCTACTGATGCCTCCTCTCAGCTCCCCCATCCTGCCAGTACAGCAAAGGAAATCTGCAGTGGTACAGGCTGAGGAGTGTGTACCCTTCTCACCATCCCCACCCTCCTGAGTCCTGAAGGCTAGCAAAATCCAATGGCTGTGCCTCTGCCTAGGCACCCTCTGGGGAGTGGTGGCAGACTTGGTGGCCCCTGGCTGGGGCAAAAGGTTCTCTGCACCATTACCAGTTTGGCCTGGAGTCCAGCAATCTCTGCTCACAACCCAGAGAGGTGAGTACAAAGGGGACAGCACCTCAGTCTCCAGAATGTGTCCCAAAAGACTACCCATTGCACTGAACCATAGTTGTTCAATTCAGGGCAGTCTCATTTAAAAATGCCTCTCAGCTGATTTTGCTGTTCCTAAAAGAGATACATGTACAGCTGCTGTTAACCACTTAACATCACCTTTACTTATAAATTTAGTTAAATAGTGCAGGAATGCAATTCATCAAATTCCCATAGAACTCCTCACAGGGTGTGTAAGTGTTGACATTCACTAGTGCTTTGAGCACTTCAAAAGGTTGCCTTACATATTGACATTATGGGGTGGATCCAACAACATGGACCTTAGTAAGCCTACTTAATTAGGTGCTTAATCACTTAATTAAGCCAGCTTTAAAGGCAGAGGATCACAGGTAGGGTCACTGGTTGGGGAGAGTAAAGAATATATAGGCAACCTTTTGAAGTGTTCAGAGTGGTAGTGAACACTGACACTAACCAGAAGTGATTAAGTAGGATTTTCTTTAGGATTTAATAAGGCAAAAGAGAAAACAACAAGAAACTGCTGAACTTGTCAAGACATTTTGCAAAGAACATAATGATAATAAATGCACATGGAGATAAGAGAATGTATCAAGCACTTTGTTTTTCCAGAGTCTGAGAAACATTGGTAATCTAATAAACCAGTAATAAATAAACAACAGCATTTTAGTGAACAATGCCACATAGCGTGTTAAGTCAGGTAAACTCATTTATCACATACTGTAAGTCAGATACACAGTGGTGGATGAACAATGAATATTTTCTAATATGTTTTTTCAGTTATAAGAGGGTGAATCGCTACACACTCTCACAGGTCTCTGCATGGCACAAGAGTTGCAATTACTAGAAAGTGCAATATCATGAAATATTGCTCTTGGAACTTGCTTGAAATGTTGAATCATGAATTTACGCATAATACCTGAAAGTGCATGAGAGATATTTTGACTGAAAGTTGGAAATAGCATTGGAAACAATGAGAAGTAAGTGAGGAGAATTTGCCTTTGATTGTAATTGGGGGGGAGGGATCCATGATGTTTTGGACAAAAGCTGAAATATATGATTAGAAGTTTGTAAATTATATGGGGCTGTAGTACAGCCTAGAAGTTAGAGTGACAAGCTGTGAATGAGCTTGGTGCATCCAGCAGACCTGGCTTTGATTCCCACAACCTCTGCTGGCATATTGTGTGACTCTGAACAAGTCACTTAACCTCTCCACTGCTCCCACGTCACCCCTGAAAATAAGCACTTGTACCTAGTGGGTCTTACCTGGTTACCAAAGAATTAATAAATTATATGGTAACTGATATTTATAGGTCCCACCATTCCCAGATAAAATCATTTCAGGCAAAACATCAAGCAACCGGATGGTGGAGTTGGCTAGTGGAATAAAAGAATATACACTGCAATAAAACTGACTTGATGTGGCTGTTTGTTTCTGCTTGTGGACTATGTCTCAATTATGTCACACCGTTTCCTTCTTTTGTTAATGAAATAAAGGGAGGACATATCAGTGCAATGAGTTACAATATTCAACTTTGATGGGATATACGTGTTCCTAAGAGTTTTTCATTCATTGCTGTCTTTGGACACAAACTATTATAAAAGTCCTTTCCAGAGCTAAATCTGAATCCAAAATCCAGACTCTGTGGGAACAAAAAGATACTTTATAATCACACCATGTCTTGTAATGTGGGTGTATAATACTTAAAAAAAGCACAGATAACAATGTGTAGTGCCATAGTAGTGGCCTCTTTCAACATGTAATAATCTCAGTATACAAAGCCCAAAATAAAACTTCCAGTATATGACCATAAACAATGTTATCTTGTTTAAAAAAAGTATTATACAGCACACCATAAGACGTAGTGCTATGATTATGCAAGTATCTGTTTATTTCCCTAGAGCCATCTGACTTTGGAGTCAGATACAACTCTATTATGGTTTTCATAATAATATATATATTTTAGAGTTTCTTAGATAATCTGTTTAAACTTCCAGATACCCCTGGGTTTCACAGTTGTGGGCCAAAGCAGGTGATATGGGTATCATCAGCTCTGCACGATGGTAACTCAGACTTTTATTTCCAGAGAAGTACACTGGTGGCTCCAAGCTATGGATGCATCATAGTAAAGGAAGTTGTTGACCTTTCCTTAATCTTTTCTAGCACTCTAGGAAACAAGCTGAATTTCTGCAGAAAAAAACAAACTATAGAGAAAGAAACTAAAATACTGCACTTGTTCAGAAGCTGTACATGTGCAGCACATGAAGGTATGATTTCTAATCCCTACCTTACTTATTGGGACTGATTTGTTGTTCTATTATTTACATCACACAGTGTTTCAGTCAGTGTGGGGGAGGAGAGTGAATTTGCAGACTAAAAGTGCTAAACTGCAGTATTAATTATTTTGAACTCAGTGTGTTGCTAACTACCATTTGCAACTGTCGCACCAGCATTTGTAAAGCAGTGAAAGTGTATTAAACTTTCCTGCATCACTTTTTAGCAGATTTGTTGTTATGTGATACATAGTACACAATGTTTCTGTTAATGTGTGTGTATGTGCAGGGGTATTTTCCTGACTAAAGGGGCTAAACTACAATGTTAATTGTAGACTGTTGTTGAATACGATTTTGTAGGTGAAGCACCTGTCTGTGTAAAGCAATGAAAAGGAAGTGAACTTTCCTGCACTGAGAGACAGGCACGGCAGCTATTCAGGTTCCACCTGCTGTAGTTAGCTGGCAGCCTGGCACCATGAAAAAAATAGAAGAAAAACCCCAATAAAATAAAGATTTTGTTTTACTTTGAGTGAAGCATACATCACAGATTGTAGTAGGTAGTTTAATAGGTTGTAGCATTCTGGTGTCTTGAGGTTCTGCATCAGAGACATTATATTACACTGCCGCAGGCAGAAGATTATATCATTAATGACTGGGGATAATTTTATTTCATGAGCCTAGCTATTAGTACTGTGCCTTCAGTGACAGTGGGGTTACATTACACAAATCCTTTAGTTCAGTTATGAAATAAGCATAAAGTCACCCTGCTTCATCATTCCATACATACATCATCATCAGAAATAGTTTTTCCTTGGTATGGGGCAGGCTTTTGGGAATGATAAACGTGGCAAACAAAGATAAGAGGTGTAGCATCCCAATCCAATTGTGAGTCTTCCAAGCAGTCCTGGAAAAAGACAGTTGACTGCAGTAGAGGGGGAGGTAAGAGGCAGTGGCCATGGAATAGCAAAAGGGCTAAAGGGAAAGAGTGTCAGTCCAAGTGGCATGATACTAGTACTATGACAGCAAGACAAAGACATAGTACAACAAGTAAAATAGTTCAGCTTCCATAATGCAGGATGTCTCTCCTCAACCAACAGGAGGCAGTATAGTGTCAGGTGTACTAGTCACTGCTGGTGATCCACTTCTGACCACTAAACTCACAAATCAGTAATTTTGACATGAAGTGGAAGGCAGACATACTGTACAGTATACAGCATGTATGCTATATGAAAATTCAGAGTTGATGATACTGCTGCTGATGAGGAAGAAGCAAAAGGGAAGTCCCGTGGCTCATTGCATCACAGTGGCAACTCCATCACAACTCTGTAACATAGTGACATGAGAACTGTAATGACATAAGGGACTTAGGGTCTATTGTGTCCACCTCTTCTTCTGCACAGCATTGACTATACCTAATTTGAATAGGGACACACCATCAGCTTAACAGCTGGAATGTCATCCTTCTCATGCTATGTAACAATAACATTCTTCATCATCATCATCAGAATGTTTTTTGTTGTTTGAAATCAAGTCATTACAAAACAGTATATTAAGTATGAAATCAGTTTCAATTAACAATTCAAAAATGACATACTCTTCCGAGAAAGCATTGGTTTAGCCAGAGAGTGGTTCCTGGCTGGAACTCTTTACTGGCAGAAGTGGTAGCCAGTACTAATATGAATATTTTTAAATCTAGATTAGACAAGTATCTTCTTGGTAAATAAAAGACATGATAGATTAATGTTCAATACATAAAATAAAGGCAAGCTTTATGGATGCAAGTCTGACTAGCTTCAAATTACCTATGAACCTATGAACCTATGAAATGAGGAAAACCACTATACAATTATATACTAATAGTTCAAGACCACTTCTCCTTATTAAAATGTTTAAGTTTACATTTAAACATTTGAGTTAAGGAATAAAAAGCTTGATAAGCATTAATAAATTAGGGAGAGTTTAGAAGGATACAGTCTTGAGCAAATCCTTTATAATAACAGAATGAAACGGGACTCGTCTGGGTCCAGATCTGGTTACCTACACCTCAATCTGAGTTATTGTGTCCTGTAATCCCAAAAGTTCCAAAAAATATAAAAAGATAAAAGAAAAACAAAAGAACATGTAATAAGTAATAATAATGATAATAAAAAAAGAAAAATAATTTGTAGAACAAGAAGCCAATAATGGCAAAAAAGGACATTTCCCTCCTATATTCTTCCAAGCAGATTATAATTACCTAATATGGTTAGAAAACCTTAGTTGATACAATGTACATACAGTAAAATGCTCTGTGTTTCACATCATTAAAATGTTATAGGTTGAGAATATGCAAAAATTTAGAGAGCAAATACAATATTGCCATATCAGAGGAATAGGACAACACATTTACTAGTTGATCAGAATTGGCCCCAATCCAAAAAGCTCTTCTACTGTGATATAAGGGACATATAAACACAACATGCTTTACATCATCATGTACTCCCATCCCACATTTTCAAAACTCTGAAGTTACACCTGGTCTTTTTTCTTAAAATGTACATAATTTGCTTTATATAATTCCATCCTAAATCTAGTTATTATATTATGGTCACGTGGGTTTGATAGATGCAAGAAATAAAATTCCAAACCATGTTGAACCTTAAGAAAACAAAAAAAAAACACTAGTACGGGCCCAGACGGTATTCATCCGTGGTTTCTGATCGAAACCTCTATAAATATTTCTATACCTTTGTCAATTATCTTCAACAAATCCTTACAAGAAAGCGTTGTACCAAATGATTGGCGTTCAGCAATAGTTACTCCCATATTTAAAAAAGGCAATAGAGGTTCTGTGAAAAATTATCATCCAATTAGCCTGACCTCAGTGGCTGGTAAATTAATGGAACGAGTAATGAAGTCTCTAATTGATCAAGATTGTAAACAATTAGGAATTTATGATTCAAATCAGCATGAGTTTACTCCCAAGTATTCCTGCACCACCAATCTGATATCTTTTTACAATAATATAAGTACTCTACTAGATGTGGATATCCCTACTGATATAATTCTTTTGGACTTTAGTAGAGCTTTCGATAAAGTCTCACATGAAAAACTCATTACTAAAATGCACAATCTAGGTTTGTCACCTGATATTGTCAACTGGACTTTAAACTGGTTGGCAAATTGTTCTCATAGAGTCAGAATTAATGATAACTTGTCTGATTTGGGTAGTGTGACAAGTGGTGTACCACAGGGGTCAGTCTTGGGACCAACATTGTTTAATCTCTTTATCAGTGATTTACAAACAGGGCCAAATAACTTCATGGTTAAATTTGCAGACGATACTAAATTGGGGGGCAAGGTTAATAATCAAGAAAATATTTCTGCATTAAAGAAGGATTTGGAAAAATTAACACTTTGGGCAAATGAAAATCATATGCAGTTTAATCAAGACAAATGTTTAGTAGTGCATTTCGGTGTAAATAATCCAAAAACGATATATTATATAAACAGACTACCACTTCACTCATCAAATTGTGAAAAAGATTTAGGGATATATGTTAATAATAAACTTACATCAAATGATCACTGTGTTAGAACTGCTTGCATGACCAACAGGCTTTTGAAGCAAATAAAACGCACTTTTGTTAATCGCACTGAACAAGGCCTTATTCCATTGTATAGGGCATACTTTAGACCGTATCTAGACTATGGCTCCCCTTTCTGGAATCCAAACCAAAAAAAAACATAGCAATTCTTGAACAGGTTCAAGGAGAGTAACTAGAATAATTCAAGATTAACAAACTTGGATTATCAGAACAGATTAAAAGCTACTGGTCTCTTCTCTCTCAAACTAGAAGATTAAGAGGTGATATGCTTATGGTTTTAATTTAATAAATTCACCAGATCTAATGGAAAAATGTGGTTTAACAATCTCCAAAGGAGACATGTTCTGAGACTGCATAATAAACAGCTTGAGTAAAAACTTATAAAACCAGCAAAAGGGAAACTTTTTTCCATTAAGAGCATCCATTGTATGGAACACCTTGCCACAAGAATTGGTAGAGGCAACTAGTGCCACTGTCTTTAAAAACAAATTAGATGTTTGGTTGAGGGATAATAGATAAATAATGTCCCACATAGTGTGAGGAACAGTCTCGATGGGCTCTGGCCTTCTTCTGTTCTTTCATACCAAGTAAAGTAATAAGAAGCTTATATCATTTATATAATTTCAAAGTGCCAGTTTTAGACAAATCCTGGTTAACTGCAATAACCTTATTTTTAGCCTTAACTTCTGTATTAACCTCCCATCTGGGTGTTGTTTAAATTTCATGTAATAGATTGCTTAATCTCATTGGTAGCAGCTGTTCTCTGATAAGCTTAATAGTATGGAAGTCAAAACCCTGTTGTGCATATTCAATATGTTCTTCTAGACATTGTCTGGGCAAAAGCTCCTCAGGCAAGAAAGAGGTCCAATGTAAATATTAGGCATCTCTCTCTTGTCAGTGAAGACAAGGAAAATTTACCCAGTTTTGCTCTCATCACCTCCACAGGAACTGAATTTAGAACGGAAATAATATAACGTAGTATTTTGTTTGAAATGATCTCTAAAGAAGCAATGTTCACTGAGCTCCAGATTTCAGCTGTATATAAAATTTCCATCTTAATTTTCATATTTAATACTGTGAGAATTCCATTTACTATACCATTTCCCAATTTATAGTTACATTTTTTGAATGCATTGAAAGAGTTCCTCATTCTGTTTGCTAACAAATCTGCATGTTTAAACTACAAAACAGTATCTGTAAACCTTAACCTTAGGTAATCATAATAAGATTTTGTTTCAATGGGAGAATTTGCTATATATAGTTTTGTTTTTTTCTTTACTCTATTGCAAATGACAACACGCTTGGGCTTATCCTTGTTTATACACAAAGCATTTTGGTACACAACTTGGCGAAGAGATTCAGTTTTCTCTGCAGACCCAACAAGGAAATAGATAAAAATACAATATTGTCTGCATATACCAGTAAGCTTACAGTTTTATCGAGTACTGTTGAAGAAAGAAAATCAGGATTACAGAGTTGTGTTATTACTAAATTAATATATAAGTTTAACAACAGGGGTGCTAGTATACATCCCTGTCATACACCAAGATTTGTTTTTCTTTTCTTGGTTAAGTCACCAAGTTCATTATACTGGACCTGTACCCACCTGTACTCATGTGAGCTGATGTAATCTTATTAATATATCCAAGAGGTAGGGCTCTATACCTAATAACCATAAATTTGCCAAAGGATCTTATGACTAATGCTATTGAAAATTACCTTAAGATCGATGAAGCAGCAATATATTTTAGATTTCTGTCCTGTAACATATTTATGAATGAGGTGGATTAAGACATAACAATATTGGATAGTTGATCAATTCTGTCTAAATCCATTTTGCATATCCACTAAAAGATTATTCTCAGATACCTTGGCCTATAATCTTTGAAGTATAAATCTGCAAAACAATTTCTGTGAAGTATCCAATAGACTAATTGGTCTATACATTCCTGGGTCAGATAACTGTCTCATTTTGTAAACTTGGACAATGATACTTCCTCTCCAACTTTCTGGAAATTCTTCTCCTTGTAAAAATTTCAAATTGGGAAAATGATGTTGCTTTTCCAACTTTCCAGAAATTCTTCCCCTTGTAAAAATGTATTGATAACATTTACAAAGATAGTAGCCCATCAGTCAGGGAAGGATTTATAACAATCAGCTAAGATCTGATCTGGCCCGGGTGCTTTGTTGGCTCTTGTTGAGTTAAAAGCTAAGATTATATCCTCAGCTGAACAGAACATTGGTCTGGGAGAAAGCGTAGCTTGCATTATTTCTTGGAAATCTCAAAATATTGAAGATCTCTGCTCTTCAACTATAGAAAAATATAGTGCTTCAAAATGGTTTACTCAAATTTCTGGTGCTATATAAGCTTCAATTTTAGTAGAGTACTGTTCAAAAGCAAAACTCACTAGTGTCCAAAATGATTTGAGGCCAGATTCACAAACAATCGCAGAGAGCAAATCAGTATTTAGCATTGCGCTTTGCAGTTGCCCAGGTGCCAAAAATTGCTATTCATACTTATATAGCACCCTGTGCTATCCAACTGTGAATAGGGGTGGTCCCAGGCAGTAGCAACCCCAGTACCACAAGTGCTAACCCAGCAGCACTGCCCCAACATGCAGTTAGGAGCATCGGCTCACAAAGGATAGCATGGGGCACTGTTTCCCATTCATGAAAGTAGACATGTAAATGAGTCCATTAGGCATGCATGATGCTAGATGGCCATTTGCATGCCCATTATAGGCCCATTTACATGGGCTGTGATGGAGTGTAGCACCCCCCAGCCCCCACCAGACATGCAGTGGCAGTCCCTGTAGTCTAGCGGTCCCACCCCCTTCAAATTCTCTGATCACTGTCCCCTTATAATAAACCTAATGCCCTGGTAGTCTAGTGGTCCCTGCCCTCCATTCTCCAATCACCATCCCATGATGAAAGAAAGTATACCCTGGTAGTCCAGTGGTTCTTCCCCCCTCCTGTTCTCTGATCACCATCCATTGATAAAAGAAAGCTATGCCCTGGTTGTCCAGTGGTCCCTCTCCATCCCCCATTTTCTGATCACCTTCCCCTTATAATAAAACTAATGCCCTGGTAATCTAGTGGTCCCTCCCTTCCCCCCATTCTTCAATCACTGTCTTGTTATGAAAATAAGTACACCGTGCCAGTCTGGTGGTCTTTTCCACCTCCCCATTCTCTGATCACCATCCCATGATGAAAAAAGTATGCCCTGATAGTCTAGTGGTTCCTTCCCCCCTTGTTCTCTGATTACCATCCCTTTATAATAAAACTAATGCCCCTGTAATCTAGTGGTCCCTCCCCCCTCCCCAAACACCATCCCATTAATACATGAAAGAACCTCCCTGGTGATCCAGTGGTCCCTCCCCTATCCTGATTGCTGATCTCTCACCCTGGTGGTCCAGTGGCCTTCCCTTTCCTGATCACCTAATTGCCATCCCATGTAGTGGAAAACACTTCTCCCTGGTGGCTAGCAGTCCCTCCCCCCACCTGATAACCCACCCAATAGATTCCAAAACTTGTCCCTAGTGTCTAGGGTAACTCCCCATCCCAAGCCCTCATATACTAATGTCACATATGTCCCAGGAGGTCTAGTGGACCCCCCCCCACCCTGGCAGGGAGAGACCAGCAACCTTAACCCCCAACCCGATCTCCAGACGGTGATTAGCACATCCTTCCTCTCTCTATCATGGCTGGCCACTGACTGAGCTGCCAATGAATGCCTACTGTGTACAGTATGTGACATACTGTATACAGTAGGCACTCAGTGACAGCTCAGTTCGTGGCCAGCTTGGTGGAGAGAAGAGGGTTGTGCTGGTCACCAGCTGGGAGTCGGGTTTGGGGGTGGTGGGTCACTCTGTGCCAGGGTGGGGGTCTACTAGATCACCAGTGACATATGTGACATTAGTATATGAGGGGTCAGGATTGGTGGATTACCCTGGATATCAGGGATAGGTTTTGGTATCTATTGGGTGGGTGATCAGCTGGGGAGGACTGCTACCCACAGGGGAGAAGTGTTTTCCACTACATGTGATGGTGATGAGGTGATCAGGGAAGGGGGAACCACTGGACACCAGGGTGAGAGACCAGCGATTGGGGTAGAGGAGAGACCATTGGACCACCAGGGAGGTTCTTTCATGTATTACATGAAAGACGATCAGTGATTGGGAAGGGACCACTAGACTACCAGGGTATTCATTTTATTATAAGGGGACAGAGATCAGAGAATGGTGGAGGGACCATTAGACTAACAGGGCATACTTTTTTCATCATGGGACAGTGATTGGTGAACAGGGGAGGGATTACTAGACTACCAGGGCATATTTTCATCATGAGATGGCAATCAGAGAATGAGGGGACTACTAGATTACCAGAGCATTAAGTTTATTATAAGGGGATAGCAATTGGGGAATGGGGGGACCACTAGACTACCAAGGCATACTTTTTTTCATCATGGGATGGTGATCACAGAATGGGGGAAAGGGAAGGAACCACTAGACTACAAGAGCATATTTTTTTTTTTGTCATGGGATGGTGACTGGAGAATGGGAGGGGGCGGTACCACCAGACTACCAGGGCATTAGTTTTATTATAAAGGGATGGTGATTATAGAATAGGGGAGGGATCACTAGACTACCAGGGCATACTTTCATCATGGGGCAGTGATTGGAGAATGGGGGAGGAGGATATATTATGAGATCCCGAAATTCAGTCTCCCAAACTACAGTATACTGAGGTTGGGAGACCGAATTTCAAAATCTCGACGGGGACTTGTGTTATTTGGGGGGCTTTGTCCCCACACCCTCCTAACTAAAATAACCAACTCTGAGAGGGAGCAGACCTTGGAGCTGGTAGTAAAGTTAGGGGGGTGCAAAAATAAAATCGGCAAAATGTTCCCCTAGCGGGAACGGAATCCCTGTCCCCAAAAGCCTGCTGGCCTGCTGGCTGAGCTGCAGGAGCATTAGTGCTCCACTCCACAGAGCAGCTCGGCCAGTACCTCACTCCGCTGCCCTCAAAAAGTTGCACTAGGTGGGACCTTGTTCAGCAGGTGAAACCTAGCATTTCCCCAGGCGAAATATGATTTTGCCCAGTAAAATGCAATTATGCTGTCAGGCTACACTTTCAGGTATCCCTAAGGGGTGGAGGGATATCTAGACTACCAGAGCATTACTTTTATTATAAGGGGAAGGTGATCAGAGAACTGGGGAGGAAAAGGGACCACTAGACTACAACGGCATTATTTTTATTATAAGAGAATGGTGATCGGTCAGGAAGATGGACACTAGACCACCAGGAAGGCATCCTTTTTTTGTCTCAGGCCAGCGATTGGCAATTGGCAATGGGGGGGGCCCCTGCAGTATCTCCGCCAGTCACTAGGGTTGTGTGGAATACTGCCAGGTCTCTGTCGGTGGTATTTGTTCCATGCAAGGAGACCACTGAAGAGGCCCTAGCAGAGGGCAAACACTAACTTTGTGTTTTTTTTTCTCTTTTAGATATTTGCTGAAGAAGACCTAAGGTCAAAACATAGATTTTTAACTATATTTTCTATTTTCAGTGTGCATTTAAAATAACCATTTTGTTTTGCTTTTAGACCACATGCTGATGCAGCGCCGTGTTTTTGTTTTTTAAAAATGCTTTAGGAATTGGACAACACTAATATGCAGGTCTCCTCCTCATCAGTTGCATTGCAACCCCTTCAAAATGTTGCTCCAGTGCAAACCAGGCTTTTGTGAATACCAACTCAGTGCAAATCCTGGTTTATGCTGTGCAAACTGGGTTTGTGCCAGAGCAAAGTTTTGTGAATCTGGCCCCTGGTGTCTTTATCAATTACAGTTATTTTGAGCCTATGAGAAAGCTTAACTTGGTACTTTTGTTTTTCTACATCCAGCAGTTTGCTATAATCTTTTATCTTTCTGTTTAATATCTTCATGTTTTCTCTAGTTTTATGCCTTTTAATGAGCCTAACAAATTTGTTTAAATCATGTTCTGCTTTTTTAAATTTTGTATTAAACCAAGTTTGCTTAACTGACTCATTTTTCTTATTTAACATGAACATTAGTCCCAAATCATTATTTATTTCCATCAATATTGTGACCATATTAGTATGATCACTATTACACACTATCCTCTGCCTCAATTTACTCAAATGGTTTGAATAAAGAACATTAGAAAACAGCTCGACTGCATCAATTTATCATCTTAAACATTTTTTTAGCTACATAAGTGAGAAAAGAAGGACAAAGGGGGGACAGTAAGACTGAAAGGGGAAGGAAGGTGCTGTGTGGAAGAGGACCACCAAAAAGCAGCTTTATTAAACAACTATTTCTGTTCAGTATTTACAGAGGAGGGGGAAGGAAATGAGCCAAGGGTAAAGAGCAAGGGTATAAAGTGACAGGAAGTGGGCACAAAACCATTTACCGAAGAAAGAGTGCTTAGGGAACTATCATAGCTAAAAGTAGACAAAGCAATGGGGCCAGATAGAGTGCACCCCAGGATACTGTGGGAACCAAAAGAGGAGCTTGTTGAACTTCTGACAGCCCTTTTCAACATGTCATTAAAAACAGGGAAGGTACCAGGGGACTGGAGGAGGGCAAATGTAGTCCCATTCCACAAAAGTGGAAATAGGGAGGAGGTATGAAATTACTAGCCAGTCAGCCTGATGTCAGTGGTAGGCAAGGTAATGGAAACACTATTAAAGGAAACAATGGGGGAATACCTAGTTACCAATAACCTGCAGGATCAGAGACAGCATGGATTCATGGGGGAAGGTCCTGCCAGACAAACCTGATCGAGTTCATTGATTGGGTGACCAGTGAAGTGGATCAAGGGGGAGTGGTGGATGTGGCCTATCTGGATTTCAGCAAGGCCTTCAACACTGTTCCATACAGGAGACTGTTAAACAAGTTGGGAAGCCTAGGAATAGGTCATAAGGTAGTAAAATTGGTGGAAAATTGGCTGGGCAATAGGAGTCAGAGGATGGTGGTAAATGGCAGTTACTCCAGAGTAGGCAAAGTGACCAGTGGAATACCAGAGGGATCAGTACTAGGGCCAGTCCTCTTTAAGTTCTTCATCAGTGACATTGCAGAAGGGCTGGATGGGAAAGTATGCTGCCTGTTTGCAGATGTCACAAAACTTTGCAACAGAGTAGACACACTGGGAGGAGTGGAAAAAATGAGAAGTGATTTAGAAAAGTTGGAAGAATGATCAAGGGCTCAGCAGCTGGGTTTTAATGAAAGGAAATGAAAAATAATGCACTTGGGGCATAAGAACCTGGGGCAACATACCAACTGGAAGGAGAGTTAATAACAGTTACAACGCAGGAAAGGGACCTGGCGTGATAATTTCTGATGACCTGAAGGTAGCTAAGCAGTGTGACAAAGCAGTGGGGAAGGCTGGAAGGATGCTGGGTTGCATAGGAAGGAGAATCACCAGCAAAAGGAAAGAGGCAATAATACCCCTATACAGATCACTGGTTTGGTCACACCTCGAGTACTGTGTAAAGTTCTGGAGGCCCCACCTCCATAAAGACATAGAGAGGGTAGAGGCAGTACAAAGGAGGGCACTCAAAATGGTGCATGGCCTGCATCAAAAGCTCTATGGGGTAAGGCTCAAGGAACTTAACATGTACTCCCTGGAGGAAAGAAGGGAAAGGAGGGATATGAAAGAGACATTCAAATACCTCACAGACAATAACAATGTACAGGAGGGAAGTATTTTCCACAGAAAAAGATGCTCAAGAACAAGGGGTCATGCTATGAAGTTAGAAGGGGGGGGGACTCAGAGGAAATTTGAGGAAGTACTTCTCCACAGAGAGAGTGGTGGACACATGAAACAGCTTACCAGCAGAGGTGGTGGGTCAGAAATGGTGACAGGGTTCAAGAATGCATGGGTTAGATGCAGAAGGATCTCAGCAGTTGGGGGGGACCAGAGACTGAGTAGGGTCTGTGGTGACACTATAGGTAGGGAAAATAGGGTAGACTAGGTGGGCCATCAAGTCCTTATCTGCTGACAGAGTCTATGTTTCTATGTTAATCTCCTTGTGTAAAGTACTTCCACTGTATTATCTGTCACAGGAATAATATTAATTTGTTTGCTCAGATTTATTGAATGAAGAGCAATATAAACTGGAAAATGGGATGATTCTGGATGTTCTGTTATATTGCATTTTTATTAACCCACACTAGATCAATTGTTGATGCTCCCATAGTGCCCATAAAGGTGTATTCACCCTCAGAGTTACTGAATGTTGATCCATTTATTTATAAGAAAAAAATCAAGACCCATCATAATCTCATTAAGTAGTTTGCTGTGACTGTTACATTTAATATCCTTTGACTTCCTTTCTATATTTAGCTTATGGTTAATTAGCCTTAGGCTTAGATTGAGTTCCACTACATTTTCATCAGAGTCAATATGGTTTGGAATTCTAGCAGTAAAATCTCCCATAATAATCAAGGAATAAGTAGAAAATGTAACTGGTAAGGTCTTCCAACATTTCCCCTAATTGTTGCTATAAGGGTGATGTATAGCCTTTACTATTTTTTGGTGGAATATATACGTTAATCAAAATGATCCTGACATTAGCATTCTCCAGTTTAAGTATTAAGATAAAGGTGTGATCATGTATAATTTCAGAGGCAGCAAAATCTAAAGCGGTCTTAAGTATAACTAAACAAACCTGATATCTTCCTGTCTTATTAATTCTAACAGCAGGGATCATACAAGGTGCAAAACCCAGGAATCTAGGGGGTGTAGCATACCACCATGTCTCTTGATGTAATAGTATATCATAAAAATTCATAAAATTATAGGCCTCCTGGTCTGCCATCTTAGAGGCTAATCCCGCTACATTCCAAGACAATATGTTCAATAACTTTTTTCTATCATGTTTTTTGTTGGATGGTTCAGGTAACTGATATTCTTCCTCGTGAATCTGTCTAGTTCTGCTTTGAAAGCCTGACCAGTGCTATTTTCCACAACCACACTGTGTATGCCATTTCAGGTGTTAATCACTCTCTGTTTAAGTAATGCTTCATAATGTTTCCCCTAATTCTGCACCACCAGTTTGATGGCACACCCTTTAGTTCAGCTTGCACTCACCAGCTGAAACATCTGTGTAAACTCCACTCTTTCTATCACATTTAATATCTGGAAAAGTGTGATCATGTCCCTTTCAGCCTTCACTTTTCTAGGCTAAATGATTTGATCTTTTCTAATCTCTCTTCTTAGATAGATAGATAGACAGACAGACAGACAGATAGATAGATAGATAGATACTTTATTTATAAAGTGCCCGTGCCCGGATGCTCGGAGTGCTGTACAATACATAAAACAGATATAACAATACAAAAACATTCAATAAACAATGCACTATGAAGCTTATACTTGCAGTAATTAAAATCACAGCATATATGTAGTCCCACTGCACAAAAGCGGCAGTACTCAAGGCGGGGAACTACAGGCCAGTCAGCCTCACCTTAGTGGTGGGAAAGATTATGGAGACACTGCTGAAAGAAAGAAATAGTGGCACATATGGAATCCAGTGGTGCTCAGGCTCTGAGACAACATGGATTCACTGCAGGAAGGTCATGTCAAATGAATCTAATAGTTTTTTTTGATTGGGTGACTAGGGAACTTAATTGGGGTGCAGTAGACATTGCCTACCTAGACTTCAGCAAAGCCTTCTACACCGTCCCACATAGAAGACTGATTAACAAGATGGGTAGTCTGGGCATGGGAGACAAGGTGGTGAACTGGGTTATGAACTGGTTAACAGACAGGAGACAGATGGTGGTGGTAAATGGGGTACAATCAGGGGAGAGGGGGTGACCAGTGGGGTACCACAGGGATCAGTACTAGGACCAGTCCTAATCAATGTCTTCATTAGCGACATTGCAGAGGGGCTGGAAGGAAAGGTCTGCCTGTTTCCAGATGACACCAAGATCTGCAACAAGGTGGATACTCCAGAAGGGGTGCAGAAAATGAAGCAGGACCTGGAGAAGCTTGAAGAATGATCAGAGATGTGGCAACTGAGGTTCAATGCAAAAAAGTGCAAAATAATGCACCTGGGTAGAGGGAAGCCTGAGGACAGCTACAAGTTGGGGGGGGAGCTGACTGTCACCAAAGAGGAAAGGGACCTAGGGGATATCATCTCTGATGACCTTAAGGTGTCAAAGCAGTGTACAAAGGCAGCAGGGAGGTCCAGTGGCATGCTGGGGTGTGTAGGCAGGGGTATCACTAGCAGGAGGTGGGAGGTGGTGATGCCATTGTATAAAACATTGGTAAGGCTTCACCTGGAGTACTGCATGCAGTTCTGGAGACCACACCTGCACAAGAACATAGATAAGGTGGAGACTATCCAGAGAAGGGCAACAAAAAACATATGAGGAGAGACTAAGGGACCTCAATATGTACTCACTGGAGGAGAGGAGACAGTGGGGGAACATGATTGAAACTTTCAAGTACCTCAAGGGCATAAACAAGGTGCAGATGGATGACCTTTTCCAATGTAGAAAAAGTACTAGAACAAGGGGGCACGATATGAAATTGGAAGGGGATAGATTAAGAGGTAATGTGAGGAAGTTTTTCTACACAGAAAGGGTAGTCGACACTTGGAATAGTCTGCCACAGGAGGTAGTGTGGCCAAGCACAGTGGAGGGGTTTAAGCATGTTTGGGATAGGCACAAGGGAAGCCTGAGAGTGGAGGGAATGATGAAAAGCCATTGATCACATAGGGTCAGTGGCCACATACAATGTATAGGGCCTACGGGCAGAGTGGATGGGCCTAGCGGTCCTTATCTGATGACAATTTCTATGTTTCTGTTTCTATAAATAACATAACATGACAGCAGAACACACACCTCAGCATCTTCTTATTATTTCTGCTCAAATGCTTGATTAAACAGAATGTCTTGAGCCCCCCCTTAAATGCTTCCACCCAGGGAACCTGTCTCAGATGTCCTGGTAGCAAATTCCACAGGGCGGGTGTGGCTACGGAAAAAGCACAATCTCCTAAAAGCTACAACCTAGTCCTGGGGACCACCAAGAGGCCTCCCTCAGAGTAACGAAGATAGTGAGCTGGGCAGTGAGGAACTAGGTGGTCTTGCAGATTGTCCAATCTCTGGCCATGTAGGACTTTGTAGGTCAATAATTTGACCTTAAAGGCAATCCTCCTCCTCACTGGCAGCCAGTGCAGCCCATGTAGAACCAGCGTAATATGATCAAATCTTGGTGCACCCATCAATAGCCTGGCCCCTGCATTCTGCACCAACTGCAGATGGTGGACATTGCCTCCTGAAAGCCCCAGGTACAAGACATTTCAGTAGCCCAACCTCGACATGACAAAGGCATGTATCAGGGTGGCAAGATCAGCTGGTATCAGGGAATGAATCCTGGCGATGTTCCTAAGATGGCTTTGGATGACGGCCAACTCCTGAGCATTAAGTGTCAGGCTGTCATTAAGCACCATACCCAGATCCTTAACCCTTGTGGAGGGGGTCAGGGGTAGACCTCCCAATCTAAGATCAAGGTCAGGCTCCATCACTCCTCCACCATGCTGACAACCAGGTTCCACCACCAATACCTCCATCTTGTCTGGATTAGGTCTTAGCCAGTTCTGGGTCATCCAGTCCTGGATCTCTGCCAGGCAGGTATTAAACACAAAGGCCGCCATCTGGCTATCAGGCACACAGGACAAGTATAGCTAGATGTCATCAGCATAGCAATGAAAACCCAGCCCGTACTGCCTGATAATTTCTCCTAAAGGTAGCATGTACACCCTGAACAAAAGAGGCAACAAGACCAAACCTTGCAGGACTCCACAGCACAGAGGCATCGGGCTAGATGAGGATAAACCCATTACCACCCTATGTACTCTGCCCATGAGGTAGGACCTAAACCAGCTGATGACGTTACCAGTTAGTCCACACCAGTTCCACAGTCTGTGAAAGTGACACCTTATGGTCCATGGTGTCAAACACTACACAGAGGTCGAAAAGAACAAAAATAGTTTGGTCTACCCTATCTCTCGCCATAAGGAGATCATTCATCCCTCTCACCAGGGTAGTCTCCATGCTATGTTCAAGCCTAAATCCAGACTGAAAAGACTCAAAAATGGCAGAGGAGGTGAGACAGGCCTCAAGTTAACCAGCCACCACTTTCTCCAAAACCCTCACTAAAAATGGAAGGTTTGAGATCAGCCTGTAGTTGGTGAGACAATCCAGGTCGTGGGAGGGTTTCTTCAACAGGGGTCTCACTAAGACCTCTTTCAAGGTTACAGGGGAAGACGCCACTCTTTAAGGAATACCAGACAATCTCAGCAGCCACAGGTCCAATTATGCCAATACAATTGAACAGAAGTCAGGTTGGACCTGGGTCTAGATCACAATAGGTTGGCCGTAGGTTTGAAACAATCTCACTCATCTCATCCACTCCAACTGGGTCAAACTCACTCAAGACAAGAGGGTTGCCCTCCATGCCATTGGTTCAACCCTGCATACCCTTTGAGTGACCCTGGAGGATATATTGGTTCTGATAGAGGACACTTTGCCAGCAAAGAACAGAGCAAATTTTATCACACCTAGTGCTTTAACTAGTTCCCCCTGGGCAGAGACGTGCCAGGTGCAACAACCCATCTTCCGTGTTGAAGAGCTGATCTAGTCTGTTCCTTGCTGCAGCAATCTCCCTAGACAGAAAATCCACCTTTTTTCAGGAGATTATCCTTTGATATTCACAATAATATGACCTCAAAGCCAATTTGTCCCCCATCAGCCCGAACCTCCTCCAGTGACACTCCAACCTCTGGCCCTTAAGCTTCAACTCCCCGAGCTCCCCATCAAACCATGGGGGTCTCCAGTGAGTGGGCAAGGGCCATACACAGATGGGGTATGATAGATTCAAAGGCAGTGGTGACAGCTCTATTGTAGGATGCCACCGCTTCCTCAGCACCTGCTTTGCATGCAGTTTCCACACTTGATAGGTCCAGCACCTCTAGTAGTCTTGTTGGGGACAATTCCCGTAAAGGGCGGTACCAGATGATCTCCACAGTGAAATGACCCCGGGGGGGGGCCCCAAATGAAAACCTCACGGTGCTCTGATCCGAACAAACCACCGGATCAATCATGAGATAACCGATCTCAAGACCCAGTGTGAACACCTGGTCCAGCATGTGCCTGTGTGAGTGGGTAGCTGAGGAAATAATCGACAGGTCCAGAGCTTCCATACATTGGAGGAGGTCATGTCCAACTGAAAAAAGTCCATCTTTGACCCAGGCATTGAAATACCCCAGAATTAGCCATCTGGGGGATTCCAACACCAGGCTGGCAATGAAGTCTCCAACTTCCTGCAGGAATTCCCTCTTCCCATCAGGTGGACAGTAAATAAGAATAATCCTGTAACCTTCACCAGGACCCCCCCCCAACATGGCCACACTCTCAAAAGACCTGGTATTACCCACCAGTAGCACCAAGAGAGGACCCCTCTCCAGTACCCATTTCACCCCAGGGTGCTCCCAGGACCTTACCACCTAAATCGCCAATTCCCTGGCAGCCAATCCTGTGCCCCTCTGCCTCAACCTCCAACCTGCACAATCCCCAAAGCCCTGCAAATAACATATGTTTCTGCAGGTAGTGGAAGAAGTTGAAAAGGTCAGAGGTCACACAACTGGGCCATGGAGTAGCTGCACTTTGGGAGCCCACGAAACCAACATATCCTGACTGTCTATAGTCAAACAACCCTATTGCTAAATTAAGTTAAAGCTCCATCCATACCCCAACTAACTCACCTAAACAAAACCCAGACTAACAACTAACCCACCCAAACAAATCCAACCCAAGTAATTTTAACTTATAAACAAAAACATAAAAGACAACCACTCACCTCACTCAAAGCTCACCTGCAACAACAACAACAACAACAACAACAACAACACAACTTGTACTGTAGTATCTGCCTCCTAAACCACTAATCAGCTTGGTAGCTGTCAGTGGAGTCCTCTTGATCTTTTTAATTTCCTTTTCTGTACTGCAGCAACTAAAACTGGAAAGAGAATTCCAGGTGTTGTTGAACCAAGGCCTTGTATAGAGGGAAGAGCACTTCCTATGAGCGTCTTCTTACTCCCCCTAACTTATCTCCGCATTGCATTTGCTTTTATGACTGTGGCAGTACACTGTCTGCCTGACTTTAACTTATGGTCCACAGTTACCCCTAGATTCTTTTCCTCAGTTGTGCTATTCATTATTGGACCACCCAGGATGTATGTGTGATGCAGATCTCTCACCCCTATGTGTAGTATATTACACTTACCAAATTAACATTATTAGTAAACATGTTAAAGAACATGGCACCAGCACCAACCCCTGAAGTACTTCACTCAGCTCATCCCTCCACTCTGAATGGTAACCATCAACCACTGCTCTATGCTCTCTACCTGTCAGGCAATTTGTTAACCACCTACTGTGCACTTTGTGGACTTTATATTGTGTTATGTTCTGTATGGATTTTCCATGTAGTACAGTGTCAAATGCATTGCTATGGTCCAGATAGACTACATCCAGAACTCAAAAGGCCACCAGGCTGATTTGGTAGGATTTACCTTCTGTGAAACCATGCTGTAGAGAATAGCCCAATTTTATTCATGTGTTGAACTGCCACATTATTTATTCAATTCAGTTCAGTTCAATTCAATGTTATTTTTACCTGGAAGTACACAATTGAGATAATCATTTACAAGGTGGTCCCGAAGGACAACGCAAAGCTATATAAAAAAGTAAACACAACAGAGTTTATGCAATACAGAGTGTGTAATACATAACAAGTAGACAGCCCAAAATACACACAGATTATCTAACATAAATGCTAAAGCAGCTATTTGTACACATTAGATTACAGAATAAGAAGGTAATGTAGTGTAGTGAATGTAGAGCAAGAGGTAAAATGATGGGAGAAGGGCAAGAATACAAGTAAAAGAAGAGGGAAGGAGAGACTACAGGGGCTAGTAGAGAAATGGAAGAGGAGTGGTAAGAGCAGAGACATACAGCGGAGTATAATAGTAGTATAAAAGGGAGGCAGGTAGCGCCGGAGGGCAGCTTAAGTTGTATAAATGGCATACAAAAGCCTCATAAGGGGAAGGGCTAAGAGTAACACTGGCAGTTTTCCTTCAACAGAGGTTTTAGAAGCAATCTGAAGGAGGATAAGCTAACAAGGTGACTCAGTTTTAGGGTACTTTGGAGTGAATTCCCCAATGCTGGTAACACATAGCTGATAGATGAGGTGCCAAAACGGGATCTTATCCTCGGGGTATCAAGCAGAATATAAGTGTGTTTCCTGAGAGAATATGCACAAGGTATGAACTTAAAGATACTAGATATGTAAAAGGGGACTTTTTTTGGTGAGGACTTTAAAGGTCCAGATAGAGACATTTCACCACCTTCTGGTAGATAACAGGGTCCAGCCTAGTTGGAGGTAGAGTGAGCAGTGGTGTGTTTTGAATGGGGAATGTGTCATGAATTTTAAGGCCCTATGATACAATATGTCTAGTTTCACAAGAACAGTTTTGGGGCAGTTACTATGAAGGAAGTCTGCATAGCCAATAATTGGGAGGAACGTTGTTTGTACTAATCTTAATTTTGCTTTGTATGTGAGCAACTGTTTGATGTGAAAAAATAGTCCCAGTCTTTGTTTTAACTTTCTGGAAAGCTCTTCAACATAGTGGATGCAGGAAAGCTGATAGTCTAACCAAAAACCTAGATATTTAACTTTGTCCACTTTTTCCAGGGATTCATCCAATATAGTTGTAATACGTAAATTGTCAGGCAGATCTCTTACAGAGGTTGCTTTAGTTAGAGGAGAGATGAGCAAGATTTTGGTCTTTTTGGTGTTGAGTAGAAGTTTCAGTCATAGCAGGTTTTACTGTAGCATATTAAATTCTTGTTGTAGAACCATGCAAGTGGATTCCATGGAGGGCTAAGCAATGTAAAGTACAGTATCATCTATGAATAGATGAACACTGGTAGTATTAATATTCTGGTCAATATTATTGATATATATTGTGAATAATAAGGGGCCCAGGACTGAACTTTGAGGGACCCCTTTCAGAAGTATTTTACAGGGAGAAAGGTCACCCTGTGCTTTCACCTGTTGCTGCCTACCAACAGGATAGCAGGACAACCATTTAAAGGCAGTATTGTCTAACCCAAGGTTTTTCAGTAGGATCAATAGTAGGTCATGGTCCAGAGTATCAAACACTTTGCTTAAATCTAGGAATAATGTAGCTGCATGATTTTTACTATTGAGGGCTGTTTTCCAGTTGTTAGTGACCTTGGCTAGTTAAGTGACCATACTGTGGTTTGGCCTAAAGCCACACTGTAGAGGATTTAATAGGTTATGGTTTTCCAAGAATTCTCTTCATTGGGTATTTACCAGTTTTTTGAGAATCTTCGACAAAATGGGTAGTAAGGAAATGGGTCTGTAGTTGTTTAAGTCACTCAGATCACCAGATTTAAACAGTGGGATGATATGTGCTGTTTTCCTCACTGGTGGAGGTGCCCATTCAGACAGGGACATGTTAAAAAGGTGAGTGATTGGTGGGGCTAAATGACAGTAACCTAATTTTAGTAGTGTTGGGTCAATTTGATCAGTCCCTGCACTTTTTTTACATTAGTATCTAAGGAGGTTAGGAGGTCTTCTACCTGTTTAAGTGTGATGGAGTTCAACTAAAATTAGCCAAGCTGGAGAAGATATTGATAGGGGTACAAGGTGTATTGTTATTAGTTTGCTGGTTTAGCAGTTTGCTCATGGGTGATGTATCACATTCTAGGCCAGCAGTGGCAAAGTGATTATTAAGGGCTTCTGAGATGTCTTGTTTATTTGTACATGTACTGTCCCCAAGGTTGATTTTGGTAGGCAAGGAGGAAGATGATTTATGTCCTTCTACTTCGTTCAGAATCTGGCAGAATTTGGCACTGTTATTCTTGGATGACTCACACACACTTTAGGAATATTTCACCTTTTCTGATCTGATCAGCTTGGTACAGTGGTTCCTAGTTTTTCTAAAAGCAGCCCAGTCAGATTCTGACTTAGTTTTTCTAGCCTTTTTCCAGAGAACATCCCTATGATGTAACATCGTTTTTAGGGTGCTATTGAACCAAGGGCAGGAATTTTTTCTTGATCCGATTTTTACAATAGGTGCATGGGTGTTAATCACCTTTAGGACAAAGGTCTGGAATGTTGTGTAGGCATTGGAGACAGAGGAAACAAGGTAGAAATCCTGCCATCTAAACCTACTGAGATCAGCCAGGAAAGATGAGGAATTGAATTTGCAGTAACTCCTTTTATAGTGGTACCCAGTCGTGGAGGTAGCATTTGGCATATGCCTTACACAGGCTATTGTTCTATGATTGCTGATGGTATTGTGGAATACACCTACATGAGAGATTCTATAGGGTTTGTTAGTAAGGATTATAAGTAGGAGTGTACTGCGTGCAGCGATTTTAATATTGGGGTGGATCACATCAGATATTAACTGATATAGACCACAGGCATCACAGAAGTCCTTCAATGGCAGAGAACTGGTGGAGTTCCAATCTAAATTAAGGTTACTCATGATAATGGTTTCTGAGTCAGTGGAGTTTAGTATTTTGCAAAGGAGATTTAGTATCTTGAGTTCTTCTGACAGAGGTCTGTAGCAACTTATTACACAAATAGATTCATTTGAGGATAAAGGGATATTTAGGGTAAGACTTTCATATACCCTGTGACTAGAGGAGGAGGCAATGACTGAGGCTGAGAACCTGTCCAATACATGCTGTATATTGCAACCCCACCTCCTCTAGTATGTCTATCGGCTCTAAATATATTATATGAAGGGATGTTAACAAACTGGGTGGAACTCCTCAGCCACGATTCTGATATCACTAGTACATCCGGCATTGCATGTAGCAACCAGGTCTGTACTAGGTCAAGTTTTTTAGTAGGCTGCATGCATTGATGTAAAGGAAGCTGATGCCCTAATGGTGTTGTAGTGTTAGAGCATCCCTAGACAGATGGTTTTGCAGAAAATGCAGCTTGTGGGAATTATTATTAGGGGCATCAGACTTGGAATTAGGGTTATTTGTGAAATAAGGGGTGCTTAGTAGTGTTAAGAAATAGACTAGGATGAGCTGCAGACCAAGGAGATGTGTTTTTGTAAAGGACCAACCCATGGTGAAGTTGTATTTGGGGAGGATAGCACTGTGGTTGATTTTTAGAAAATGGGTGTATGAGCAATACACAACACAGAGGAGAACAATGTAATTGTAGTAAGATGCTACAGAAAGATGACTAGTTCCCTTTGGGAGATGACCTTTCTAATAGAATAATGGATTAGGCACTTAAGTTACTAAGATTCAGGGTGCTTGCCACTTTAAGAAGTGGTATGTGTGCCTGAATGGAGTGGGGGTGGGTCAGAAGGCTTATTTAATAGAGGATAGGAGTGGGAGGGTTGGGGAAAATCCAAGCAAGACAGAGCAGCAGTGTTCAGAAGCTGGCTCAACAGTGTTAAATTTTGTCCAGGAGCTCGGCTCAGTAAAATTAAAGATTTTCAAAAATGGTGGCAGATTGGTGGGCAAGGCCTTGCTAATGGAGATAGCATGCACCAATGGGAAGCAGCCTGAGAGACTAGGTGCCAAACTTCCAACAATTCAAAAGTCTCTCTCCGTACCTAACTTCAGTGAGGATTGAGTGGGTGACTGCACCTTTCAGTGGAGATTCAAACCACAACGGTGGTTTGATTAAGGAGTCAGTAGCCCGTTCAGGGCTGAAAGTCCCCTAGAGAAAGAGGGACAGAGAAGAAAATATTAAGAGGCAGAAAAGGGGAGTGGTAGCAAGAGGACAAAGGGGACAACAGAGCAGGGGAGGTACTGAAATAAAGCAAGGGGTGGGTAGGAATTGGGCAGAGCAGGGGGCTGCTATGGGAGTGGGAAGAGAAAAGTAGCATGGGTAGGCTAAATTTGCTTAAAACACTGTAAACATTATTCTGTAACACAGTCTAAAACTTAAAAACTGTAAAATACATAGCTAGCAGAAATTAAAAATTCAAGCAAGACAGAGCAGCAGTGTTCAGGAGCTGGCTCAATGGTGTTAAATTTTGTTCAGGAGCTCAGGTCAGTAAAATTAAGGATTTTCAAAAATGGTGGCAGACTGGCAGGGAAGACCCCACTAATGGAGATAATGTGCGCCAGTGGGAAGCAGCTTGAGAGACTAGTCACCAAAATTCCAACAATTCAAAAGTCTCTTTCTGTACCTAGCTTCAGTGGGGATTGAGCAGGTATCTGCGCCTTTATGATTGACTCAGCACTTTGCCAAGCACCAGGTTAAGGATAACATGGTTGCAGTTACCTGTGTCTGTCTTTAACCTTGCTTTCCTTTTGAATTGGGGAAGGACATCAGTTGTTTTCCAGTCCTCTGAAACTATACATCTGTAAGAAGCCCTGAAAGATACTAGTGACAGGTCCAGTACGAACCCTGTATAATGCCACTATGATTTTTGGGCGGGCATCATTGGAATACTACTGGGATTTTCCCAAATTCACAACTTCCAGGGACTGCACTTACTATGTAATGCTGATGTGGCCTTCTGTTTGATTTTCATCCCTCTCATCCAACCCCAGTAGAATACGCTCCCAACATCCTGGCTGAAAACTGATACAAAACAGTTAGTACATGCCTCTTCTATACTACTGACCTTACCATATGGGTCCTTCCCTCCCAGTAATCAGTGGCCCCATCTGATCCCTGACTCTCCTTTTGTTACTCATGTATTGAAAAAAGGATTCATTATTTTGTTGATCCATGAGTAGTACTGATGGGACTGGGATGATGATAGTAATGATGACAATGAGGTGGTAGTTTGTATACCACCACCCCCGCATCTTCAAATAATTTACTGGACTGAAGGGAAGGAAACAGAGGGTAAGATAACCCAATCATATTTACAAATTTATAAATGGTCTTTAGTTTCAGGGCATCTATTCTATAGGGGATCATAACATTAATATCAATTGTCATCATTGTTAGTGCAGGCTGAGGGGGAGCGGTCCTTGTGTATTACTATTATTATTATTATTATCATCATCATTCATTCATTACAAAGTTCTATACCTCATTGACTCCTGATTTTGTCATAGTTGTCAGGGAAGAGGATACAATCTCTGATCCTGTGTTTTGTCAGTCAACAGTCAACATTTGGTTTACTTACTTTGTACCATTTTTCAGACTTCTGCCATACTTCAGTCACTGGGATCTATGATTGTTATATGAATAATGAATAATGGTGGCAGTGTCTTAGTTATTGAAGTAAAACAAATGAGACATGGATTGTGGTTGTGTAAAATCCACACAAATCTGATGATAACTGGCTAAATAACAATCATAGCTGCAATCAGGGATGTGTACGTTTGGTGTACATGGCCTCAGTTTTGCTGTTGATCTCCACTGAGCATGCAGTACCTGGTCAGGTGGGTGGGGATGTCTCGTAGTACATTTAGACAATTGTTTGTTATTTCTGTCACCTGCTGCTGGATGTCTGTCATTGGTTGTGTTGACTTGGTCCTCCCCATACTTGAATGTGTGTGTGTGTGTGTCTGTGTGTGTGTGTGGTGCTGGGGGTGGGTCGGAGTTGGTTTCCAACCCTAACAGCTAATCCTCACTTTTGTCGCTGTGAACAACCTAACTAATGCATTAAAAGGAGTTTTTTGGCTCTAATATATATATATATATATATATATATACTAACATACATACTAACTTATTAAATGCCAGCAGAATAGGCCTGATGGTCTGTTGTGTATGCTCGGTAGCCAGCCTCCTAGTGGGTGCTCTTTTTTCCACCCCCCAGCCCCAGAGAGAGTCATCTTCAGCTTCAGTTTTACCTTGTACCTGTCCCACCCCTTCTTGAAACCCTCCATTGTGCCCTCCTCCACCAGACTTCTGGGCAGTGCATTCCATGGCTCCACCACCCTCTCAGTGAAGTAATGTCTCCTGCATTCCACCCTGTAATTTTGCTCCACTAGCTTCCACTCTTGCCCTCTGATTGTCCCCCCTTCTTTCCCTCATTCTTTAGTCTGAACATCCCTCTGGCTCCACCCCTGTGTATTCCTTTTACATATTTGAAGACCCCTATCATATCTCTCCTGTCTCTCCTCTCCTCCAGCAAGTACAGCTCCATCTCTTCCAGCCTGTCCTTATAGAGCCTCCCTTCCATGCCTTGAATCATTCTGGAGGTTGCCCTCCTCTGGACCCTCTCCAGCAGTGCTATGTCCTTCTTGAGAGGAGGTCTCCAGAATTGCATGCAGTACTTGAGGTAAGGCTTGACCAAGGAATTATACAAAGGGAGGATCACCTCCCTCCTCCTGGATGTAATCCCCCTGGCTATGCAGCCATATAGCTAATCAACTTTTGCTAATCCCCAATTGCTTGCATAAATAGAAAAATGTTCAGACCACATTTAAAAGCCTCTACGAAGGGGGCCTCCCTGAGAGTCCTGAGCAATGAATTCCACAAGACTGAGGCTCCCATCTTAAAAGCCCAGTCACCGGATGGTTTCAATATCACGACTGGGACTACCAGAAGGCCTTCCTTGGCAGAGCAGAGAAGATGTCCCAGGGTGTAAGGGTGCAGGAGCTCTAACAGGTAGCCATGACCAGCCCATGTAGGGCCTAGAAGGTCAGCAGACCCCCTTTAAAGGTGATATGTCACTTTCCCGGCAGCTAGTGCAGGATGCGCAGCACTGGTGACACATGACAGGATCTAGAAAGATCTGTCAATAGCCAGGCTGCAGCATTCTGCAGCAGCTGCAGGCTTCACAATGCACCTCCCTTGACCCCATGGTATAAGGCATTGCAGTAGACAAGCCTTGAAGTCACAAACCCATGTACTAGCATAGCCAGGTCATTATGCAGGACAAGGGACTTAATCTGGCTGATATTTCCAAGATGATAAAAGTCATTCTGGAGTACTGCTGCCAAGTGAGTCTCCAGTGTCAGCTCATTAACCAGAATGACTCCCAGATTTTTCACCTTGGTGGAAGCTGATAACCTAGAGGGGCCAAGCCAAAGCTCAGCCTCCCTCTCAGAGGCCTCCACTCTCCCCCTTGAACTCGGCTACACAACAAGCACTTCAGTCTTCCCAGGGTTCAGTCTAAACCATCCTGATGACATCCAAGTCTGGATCTTGGACAAGCACCTATTAAGCACATCAACTACATCCAATGTCTCAGGTACAAATCTCAGGTAGAGCTGAGTGTCATCAGCATAACAATAACAACCAAGCCCTTACCACCTAATAACCTCACCCAGGGGCAGCATATACAATGCCAATAACATGGGCATCAGGACCAAGCTCTGGAGCACTCTACACGGCAGGGCCACCAGATGTGAGGAGGTACTCTCCCAGCACAACCCTCTGGGTCCTGTCCTTAAGGTAGGACTTGAACCAGCTGATAACTTTGCCAGTGAGTCCTACATATCCCCTGAGCCAGTCCAAGAGTAGCCTATGGTCCACAGTGTGAAACACTGATGAGAGATCAAGGAAAATAAGAACTGACCACTCTCCCCTGTCTCTTGCCCTAAGCAAGCCATTATGCACCCAAACCAGTGCAGTGTCTGTGTTATGCATTGTCTAAACCCAGACTGGAGAGGCTCATAGATGTTGAAGGTAGTAAGCTGTGTCTCGAGTTGTAGCACAACCACATTCTCAATAACCTTCCCCAAAAAGGGGAGGTTGGAGACAGGTCAGTAATTTGCCAAGACATCCAGGGCCAGAGATGGCCTTTTCAGCAGAGGTTTCACCACAGCACTTTTCAGCAACTTTGAGAAGACCCCCTTCAACATGTAACACTGGACAATCTCAGTGAACACTGCGCCCAGATGCTCCATGCAGCTCACCAGTAGTCATGTTGAGCCTGGATCCAGGTAACAAAATGTTGTCCGCAGCTCAGAGATCACCTCACATACCTCATTTATTATCACCAGTTGGAACTCTCAGCAAGAATACTGACTCCAGCCCTGATTCCCAGGCTTCACCCTGCTGGGCTGTGGTGGCCCACTTGGAGAAATCCTGGACCTAATGGAGGACACCCTGTCTGAGAAGAACTGAGCAAACTCCTCACATTCTGCAGATGAAAAAGTTCTGATTGGCTTCAGACAGGTTAGATGAACCATTTGGAAGAGCTGAGCTGGTTGGTTCCTCCCAACAGCAATCTCCCTAGACAGAAAAGCTTCCTTCTTAAGAGGATTGCCTTCTGATACTCATTGTAATGAGACATCAGAAACAGTCAGTCCTCCTGGGCCCTGGACTTTCTCCAATGATGTTCCAACCTCTGCCCCTTGGTTTTCATCACCCTCAGTTCACCATCAAAGCACGGCAAGCCAAGGTGCGATACCAATGAGCGTACACAGGCTGGCACTTAGAGGTCAAAGGCCTTAGCAATGACCATATTATAGGCCACCACAGCTGCCTCTGCCCCCCAATACATGCCTTCAACACTTCTGAGGTGTCCAGCACTGCCAACAGTCCCTCTGGTTGAAGCCCTCTCAAAGGGCAGAACCAGACCAGCTCCACAGGGGATGGACTACAAGGGGGGAGGGGGCCCTAAAGCTAAACCTGATATTGCAGTGATCCAGCCCATTGACCAGATCAATCTTGAGATGATTACTCTCTAGCTTCAGTGAGAATACAAGGTCCAAGGTGTGGCCATGTTTGTGGGTTCCAGAGGTAATCACTTATGTTAGGCCCGAGATAATACTCTGGAGTAAATCCTGAACAAAAGGTGAGTTCTTGTCACTTACACAAGCATTAAAGACACAGAGAATAAGCCATCTTGCTGACTCCAACACTCCATCAGTGATGAAATCCAAGATCTCCTACAGGAATGCCCTCTTATGCCATGGAGGATGGTACACGAGAAGAATCCTGCAGCCTGCACCTGGACCTCCATGCATGGACATGCATTCAAATGATGAGGTATTCCCTACTGGGTGCACCATCAACTTTAGTTCAGTTTTAAAACAGGTGGCCACCCCCCTCGACTGCAACCCTACCTCAGGCAGTGAACCAATGAGAATCCTGTTGGGACTGACAACTCCAGTACTGGACCAGTATCATCTCCCAGCCAGATCTCAAGTGATGCAAGCCAGGTTAACCAAGAAATGAGATCCACTATATTAGCAGATTTATTTCTCATCAACCTGGCATTGCATAATACCACCTGAAATCAACAAAAGGAGAAGACTGGCCCCTCAGCTGCCTGCCACGCAGTCTGGTGGGTTCCCTTGGTAAAGGCACAATACATGTCTGGCCTCTCTCTAGTTCCATTCTCATCCCAGGGCATTTCCTGGTCTTTACAACCCCAGTAGGTGCCTATCCATCAGTCTTCAACCTATCCTTCCTCAGCCTCCTACTTCCCCTTCCAATCCCCACCTCCCTGCACCACTGATAAATGGAGTCTAACAAGGGGGTCATGGAAGGGGTGCAGGCTGCTTAGTAAGGATGTGGAATAGCAAATCCTTGAGGTCTGTAGCAAGCAACACATCATGGGGAACTACTTAATTAAATGACACCCTCACCCCCCTTAAAACCTACTACTAGAATAAACACAACCCATCATATAATTGAAAAGAGAACTAAATCCTTCTAGAACTCACAATAATTTCCACCTAGTATATTCCTCCCAAGCACACCCACCCTACTCATAAATTCACACAACAACAAAATTAACCCTAAATCAATAGCTACCATAAACCATTCACTCTACATGTACATCACACTCATACCCTGATACACACCAACTAAATACAAAGTAAAACATAGCAGTTGAACTAAGGGCCAGAAACTTTAAATCCAAGTGCAGAGTCTGATAGGAAAAATTATTACAAAAAAAGTTAAAAGGATGGGGGAAGGAAGGAGTGCGCTCTGATAGCAACTCCAAGCCCAAATGAAACCCCCCAAAATCAGGAACCACCCTGTCACAGTGATTCCGGATTATAAAGTCCCACTGAGGTAAAGTGCTCTCTCTACCTACTATCATGAGTTTAACTGATAAAACAACAGACAACAGGATAATAGTTCAGAATAATCAAAATACCAGTCCCAGTCTTAAGCACATACTCATCCAAGTCAAGTGCAAAATAGGCTTCCACGTTGTGTACAAAGTAGAGGCTTGAACATTCACAGTCCTGCAGCAAAAGAAAAACTCCAGCAGATGCTCATAAAACCCCTACCAGCTGATTGAGATAGGGAACACTCCTGTAGGTAAATGCCCTTCAGTTTGAGGTTCTGCTAGAAGTGGCAGGAACAGTCAGCCAAAATCCTCACTCAGAAACAATGCCATCGTGTATAGCTGACCCCAGCACAGCCAGCCCAGTCAGACTAATCAAATTTGGGCCAGCAACAATGGAGATATCAGTTTAGTCAAACAGTCCTGCTATTGCTGCAAAATTTACAGGATGAACAGGTCCACAGGTTCACAGATAACAATAAAGGAGCCAGAGCCAAAACAAACTCACAAAGAGCACACAGTTCAGAAAAGTAAAAGGAGCAGTTGGAGGGCAAGGTGAGCCTGTTCACTGATGACATGAAGATATGGAATAGGGTCAACACTCCTTGGGGGGGGTGGATAAGATGAAAGCAGATCTCAGAAGTCAGGAATTGTTGTCAAAGACATGGCAGCTAAACTTCAATTTAAAGAAGTGCAAATTCATGCACTTAGGTAAGGGCAACCCTGGAGAAGAATACCACATTGGGGGCATGAAACTGGAGGCCACAGAGCAAGACAGAGATTTGGGGATGATTATAATGGATGCCTAAAGAAGACCAAGCAGTGCAAGAAGGCTACATTAAAGGCAAATGGTATGTTGGGATGAATAGGAAGGGGAATTACCAGTAGAAAAAGGGAAGTAGTAATGCCACTCTCTAGATCACTGGTAAGACTGCACCTGGAATACTGCGTACAGTTCTGGGGACCACATCTTAGAAAAAAGCGTGGATAGATTGCAGATGGTACAAAGGAGATCTACAAAGATGGTACAAGGACTACATCTGAAATCACATGGGGCAAGGTTAAAAGATCTCAACATGTATTCTTTGGAAGAATAGAGGGATAGAGGAGAAATGATTGAAACTTTCAAATACATGAAGGGAATAAATAAGGTACAGGTGCAGGGCATATTTAAGGTCAAGAGTTATACAAGAACTAGAGGTCATGATATGAAACTGGAGGAGGGCAAGCTCAGGAGCAATACACATAAGTTCTTTATTTTACAGAGAGAGTGGTCAACACATGGAACAGCCTCCCCGAAGAAGTGGTGGATACAAAAATGGTCAGGGCTTTCAGAAAGGCTTGGGATAGTTATAAAGGTATCATAACACTGAATAGCAGTTAGGAGATGGGGGGTAGGGTTATGGGCAGATTAGAATGGATCTCACGCTCCCCTTCTGCCATCACCTTCTATGTTTCTATGAGTTCTAATGAAATTGGCACAGTGTGGTATAACCACAATATGCTCACATTTCAAGGAGCTTTAAAGAGCTAGCACATTGTGATGTGTTCCTCAGAGATCCCCAAACAAATTTTTTTCCAAACGGCAAGCACTTAATTCAGAGAAAGAAAAGCAGAGGCGATGTAAGCTGTAACAGCTTGCAATTTTACACTGCTGGTGACACTGTGATTCACAAAAATGGACCCTCACTATCAGCGTAAGCACTAATGGACTAAAATGGACTAAAACTTCAGCCATAAAACAACATATGAAACAAAATAAATTACTTAAAATTATTAAATTAAAAACTGTTTAAAACTGTTAACTTAAAACTGCTACACCTTCATAAAACTGAACTGCTACACCTTCATAAAACTTCAGCTCTCCAATGACTCAAATGGACCCAGTTCATAGAAAGATTCACAATGTTCACAGGCAGCTGCCCAGCATGGCAGCCAACTTCCTGGTACTCTAACTCCGACTACTCATGTCAATCAGGATCTTAAGTGAAGAGTAGTCAGAGTAATCACTTGCTAATTGCATTGTCTAAAAGTTGCTGGTGTTTCCAAAGATTATGACTAGTCATCACCAGGAACATCTTGACAGTAATGTCATGAGATCTCATGACATTTGAGAACCTGACACTGGGCACCATTGTACATCCAAATTTGCCATTATTGTGGTGGTGCCAAAGCTGTCCAAACCATCTACATCTTCCTTCTGTAAGTTACTGTTTCCTTATCCATTCACCCCATGGATGTCTCCAAGCTGTAAGACTACATATTATTACATTCCAGTAATGGCTTCCACTCATCATTTTTACACCAGTTTCCAAATACTTATTTCCATTCAGAACTGCAAAAGCTTGATTTCAGCACTAAAAGAATTTCATGATATTGAAGCTCTGTTGCATAAAGAATTATTCAGAAGTATTAACAACTCTCCTGTGGTCATCTCTGAGCCTTGGAGGTTGCTGCTGCCTTCAGTACTCATTTCACCACCTGTGCCTTCTCTACGGCTCACACCCCTACTTCCTTATCTGGTGCTGCTCCCTCCCCTTCTCTTCTTTGTGTTCTTTATCTTCAGTCTCAGTGTCTGATGGTTTGTCTGCTTCTCTCATTCTCTCTCTCTCTCTCTGTGTTTCTGTTTCTCTCACTTTCTCTCTCCCTTTCTTAATGGTTTGGATACTAAACCTCTTTAACTCTCTGCCCCTGCTGTTACAACCTCCTTCCTTTACTGCTACATCTCTCCTTTCACCTTTATTCTGTTCCCGCTTGCTGGAAACAGACAAGAGTTCTCTTCTACACAAAGGGGGTAACACCTGCACCCTTGGAAACTATCACCCTATTTTTGTCCTCCCACCACTGGCTAAACTCCAGGAAAACTGGTTTTATTGCTGCTCTCAGTCTTTCTTGACGTCTCCTCCTTCTTCTCTTCCTTCCAGTATGGCTTAGATGAAGAACATTCTAGAGTCTCCTCCTTCTGTATATCACTGACTCCATTCTGAAGGGGATGGACATGGGTCATCTATCAGCCTTCATCTTTGCTAACCTGGGTAAGGCATTTGATTTTGTAACATGTCCTCTGCTCCTAAATAAGTTGTGGGGTGCTGGGCTCTCAGTATCATCAATTGACAGGTTTTAATCTTACTTCTCTGGTCATAGCCAGTCTGTCCAGGTTGTGGAATCCTTGTCTGCTCCTATTCTCATTATCTTTGGAGTGCTGAAATGTTAAATTCTGAGCCCAGTTCTTTTCTCTGTTTAACTGAATGACTTCCCTTTGGTCTGTGTCTCAGAAAATATACATATGCATACTGATGGCACAGTTCTTTTTTTTAACTTTGTTTATCTCCTGGGTTCTGTGCAGGGGATGTACCCATCTTCAGTGCTGGACTTTTCAGCCAACATCCCCTCCATGCTACCCATACTGGGAGGCCAACAGCTTGCCCCATGTGGTGAGGTTTCCTGAGGGGAGAGACTGAAATTCACCAGAGGACCCAGCTAGGCTTATGACTTGGGTGTCACTTGGGTGGAGGTCCAGGGGCTTCACAGAGCAGCCAGCACAAGAGATTTTCCTCTTGAGTTTCCCTCTGGAGGCATGGACATGCAATGACATCAGTGCAGGTCAGGTGCACTTCCACACCTGACCTACAGACATCTGCTGTCACCTCTGCCCACTGAACAGTGATCTTGGCTGTTGCACACCCAGTTTCCACTGGGAGTCACTGGCATGCCAGGAAGCCATAACCCTCCCCCCAGAGGAGGAGAGCAGTACATGGTATGCTCATCCTAACTCACCCTGGCTGACCCTCTGATGTACTGCACTTGTTCCCAAACATGGGTCATTAGCACCACAGGTGGTAGTACTATAGCTCACCAACAGGCCAGCTCTGGTGGTGCAGTTCTTCATGCACCTAGAATCTCCCCCCAGTTGAAATAGCCCTTACAGAGTGAATTTGATAACATCCAACACTGGTTCTGTGCCATCCAGCTCTCAATGAACACCCAAAAAACTGTCTCCATGTTGTGTGGCTCACACCATTGACTCAATGCACTTAGCCAAACCCTATTTTATCAACCTTTGATAGCACTTCCCTGGCACTGGAGGTTTTTCCAAGATGGCAGACTGCAGATATATGTGAGCAAAAATGAAGCAGAGCAACACAGTAAAATAATACTGGAATCCTGTACCCACTAATTTAACTCTTAGACAAGATGCTGCCTAAAAGATAAGTACTTTTTCACTCTACCTCTGTGACCTACCATTTTCTACAGACCCTTGCTTTTCCATTCTCATTCATGAAAATAACTTGCCTTTAGGTTTCAGCTTTGGAGACCACCTTGATACTACTGTTTTTCTCCCTATCTGCAGCTGATGTTGAAGTCCTTTCATCATGTGGCAGAAGCAAGAGAGCTGGCAGCTCATACACAGGTGGCAAATCAAGCTAAACATCACAGACAAGTAAAAATCAAAGACATTCAGAGTGTAGAAAGATCAGCTGCACCTTTATAATTATATTGCTTTGCTCCCATTTGGGATCCCACATGCAGTACCCTTGCTTAGATCCCCATGAAGAAACAAAAGCATTTACCCCAGGCTGGAACTGCTTTTGATTCCTTGTGTCTATCTCACTTACAGTTGACAGTGGCTTCAGCGGCTGACATGACTCTCTTCCAATTTCCACTGGGTGATACACTAACTTCCCTAATAATACTGATACTGGGGAACTCTGCCATCTACTGTAATTGAAAACTTGAGAACTGAGGCTGATACAGGACTTGTATAAGCTGGACCCAGCAGTGGTATGTCATCTAACACTGAATAAAGTGCTAAAGTGTAAATAAAATTAAAGGCTTACATACTCCTACCCTGGGTGATAAAAATAACACAGACACTGAAGTGATTTTGGAGTTGATATCAGAGGGAGAAACAGCTGATTCTATAGACTCTGATCATGAGACAGTTCAGCTTTAGAGAGTAATTCAGAGGGGGGCCTCAGTTCTAACACAATGGCTGGAGGGAAGCATAAGTCAAACAGGAATACTAAATTAACAGAGAATCCTTCGAGAGTAAAAGATCCATCTGCTTCTCAAGATATACCGCATTTCACAGGATAATACTGCAAAACTGGGTTTATTGACAGAAGTAAAAGCAGGCTTTGCTCAAGTAAACCAAACATTGATCAGTTTAATATTAGGTTTCAGCAACTTAACTAAAAAAATGGATGCAATGTCACTTAATATGGATGGAGTGGAAAACAGGGTGAATGCATAAGAGGACAAGCTAATTTCTCTATTGTCCATTATGGATAAACAGACAAAGAAGCTGAAAGAATTAACTCATTATCACCTGGGCAGCCATTTTGTATCAGGTTAAGCAATGGATGGTTTAGACTTCATACAAAACTGTTTGAAATAATGAGTTTAAGGCTAAACACTCTTTGAAGACTTGATTTCAGAAGCAATGTGAAACTCACGTAATTCACAAAAAATTGAGTTGGACAAGGTTCACAGGGTTATGTTAAATCCCCATTACAGGGAGAACCACCTTAGATTTATTCATATTAAGCCCCATCACTTTCAGGACAGAGAAAAGATGCTGTCCAAAGCAAGAATCGAGAAAAAGATCCACTTAAGGGACCTAACTCTCCAAATATATCTGGATTTTGGCCCAGGGGTCTTGTCTAAATGGAAAGTATTTTCACAAATGCTAGATTTGTGAGAGATCATCGGATAAAATTCTCTCTGTTACCCCCGGCCAAACCATGCAGCTACATCCATGGCTCCACTTATATATTCTTTTCACCATGGGAGGCAAAACAATCTATGAGATTACTTCTTCAGAATCTGGAAAGAGGTGCAGCCTTACCAGAAGCTTCAACTGCAAGAAGAAAAGCAGAGAACTCGGGTCAGGATAGAGACATTACCAACATGGAGGGAAGGAGTTCCACTGAGCGTACATACCACCACACTAACCCTCATCATACTTCACAAGGGAACACAGCAGACCCAACAGGTAGGTCACAAGTACCACATAATTTGGGCATTACAGAGGTTCCAGTAAATTTGTCAGAGACTACAACATCTTACATAATGAATGGCATGATTTAAGACCTTCACCAACATACATAGCCAAAATGCAAAAGGGAAGAAGATGGTAATTTTATTTTTTTTTAACCAGGAGAGACACACTAAGCTGAAGTTTGTTTGTGGGTGTGACCTGGGAGCACAAGGAAGAAATGTGATTTGCTCACGTTCACACATTTTGCAAGTGGGGACCATGAGTTTCAAACTCAGGTCTCCAGATTTGTAGCTCAGAGCCTTAAACCGCTGTGCTATACTGCCTCCCTAAGATTCTAAGATACCCCAACAGAGGCAAGAGGCTCTCAGGGATCTGAAAACAGGGTGGACCACAATGGAAGATCTCAGTCAAGAAACTCTTTTTACTCTGTTAATATATTTGCCCTAGATCTATCAGGCCTATACTTGTGCACTATACAGTTCAAGAGTAAAATTAGGAGACTTTTGAAGGGGGAAAAGAAAGTAGTAAAAAGTAATGAAAATAATAATAAAGTACTAAAAAAGTATTAATTAAAAAAAGTGATGTGGTAGGTTGTAGTTCTTTAATATTAATGGTCTAAGGTGGTAGTTGTCCAGTTTTTAAAAAGTTTAGTTAGGGTGCTCTCATTTTAGTATCTTAAAATGAAAATATATTTTTCTGTTCTATTTTCAGTTTTCCAGAATTCTGGAGTCAACATTATACATGTCTAAAAGACACCCAGGAGGCTACCTGGGTGCAAATTGTCTTTGAAGGTTTACTGGGGGTTGTATAGTCACAAAGTTTCTAATTTTGTGCTGGCTTGTGTATGTATGTATGCAAGTGGAGTAATATTTAAATTGGGTATGGATTGGAGTGTGGGGGGGGTGGCAACCTGAGCAGGATATTAGTATTACAATTGGTTCATTAATAGTTCTACAGATGGGTTAACTTAAGTTGGGATGGGACTTTAGTTTTCTATCCTTCTGTGTTAGTTCTGTGTCAGTTCTGAGGGGCTAGCTAAGAGACTTATTTTTAAAAAGGATCCCCAATATTGTTATTTAAACATCCAGGAAGGTGGGAAGGGAGTTCCAGACTTTTTTTGACTCTTTCATTGTCTTGTTCTCTCATTTGTTTAATCAATGTGGAAACTACAATGTTTATCTTGGAACATTAAAGGGGTCCATAGCAGAACAAAATTCAGTGGAACAAAAATGAGGAAAATTATAAGGAAAGCACATCAGCAGATCAGTTGTCCCTTCTTTCAGGAAACTCATTTCCCTGAAGGAAACCTGAGATGTATGGCTAACCTTTTAAAAAGCATTGATATCCAGTCTTCCTATTCATCTGCTATTGAAGGCATGGCTGTCATTATTAAAAAAAATCATTACGAGTTCAGATACTAAATACTTATGTGGACCCTGCAGGTATATACTTGCAATTTTGAAATTAAGTAAAGATGGTGTGACGCTCACTCTTGCTAATGTCAAAGCCCCAAAAAATGAAGACACAAGCTTCTCTGCAGACATATTCTTAAAAATGCCTCAATTTCCTGCTCTCAATATTTTAAGGGAAGATTTAAATTTGGCCTTATATGACATGGATATATCACAGGGTATAGAAAAAAAGAGCTAGTTCGTTAATTGAAGACTTATTGTATGAATTAGCCATAACAGATTGTTTTATATTTAAATACTTTAATCTCAAAGCCTTCTCATATTTCTCCCCAGTGTACAATGTATATTCCCAAACTGATTATATGCTAATATTAGGAACTCTTCTGCAGGTCCTAAACAATATTGCATATAACCCCATAAAAGTGTCGGATCATGTTCCAGTTTTCACTGAGTTTGAACTCAGCACAGGTAGAAGATATTTTCAATGCCATCTTGACTCCTTTTTGTTAAGAGATACCTCCTTTATGGAAAATCTATGTAAATATGTAGAATAATTTTGGTACCTAAATATGAAAGATACTATTCCCCTGAACATAGTGTGGTACGTGTTAGTAGCATATGCTAGGGATCATTTAATTGGGTTTTACTCATATAAGAGAAAGAAAAATAATACTGAAAAATTGAAAGACCTTGATTATGGGCTATGCATCGCTCAGTCTATACACATACATTCTGAGGGAAAAAAAGAGAACCAACTGTACTTGAGTTCCCCCGGTTATGATAGTTGTATAATAAAGAAGTGGAAGAGCAGGCAGCGAGAGCCATGACAAAGGCAAGATCAATACTACCTTTTTAGTGACAAGCCAGACAAATTGTTTTAAGTTTGATCAAGAATACAGTAGTATATCTTGTACTTAAGATAGCAGTGCCACTTCATGTTATGATCTGGAAAAGGCAAATAATATTTTTGAGGAATTCTATCAGTCTTTATGCTGCTGAATATGAAGCATTAGAGACTGAGATAGATTATTTTCTTGATGCATTACATATTCCAAAACTATCAGATGAATATGCTCTATACCTAAACAGGGCAATCTCTATATATGAGATTTGAAGGGCAATAAGGTGCTTACCTAATGGTAAATCTTCAAGCCTTAATGGCTTTGTATATGAATTTTATAAGTTCCTATTAGATACTCTGGCCCCAAAACTTTGTGATCTATTTAACCAGATGCAGCAGGACTGTGGCCTCCCTTCACCATTCAATGAAGTTATAATCCCACTTCCTCATAAAAAAGATATAACTCCAAAGTTGTGTAACTCATACTGCACAGTTCCTCTTCTTAACTCTGACTACAAAATCCTGAATAAAATTTTGTCACAGAGTAAAGAGTTAAGTGATACACAAAATTATACATGAAGGCCAAATAGATATTTTTAGGGCTAGAAGACACATCCAATATCAAATAGACTTTGAACATCATTAAGCAAGCTTTATATGAGGGCACAGCCCTCATAGCAATAGCATTAGATGCAGAAAAGGCCTTTGATCAGGTGAATTGAAGATTTCTTAAACAAGCACATCAGAAATTCAGTTTCATGAATCAATTTCTTACATGAATAAACTTGATATATGATATTCCATCAGCAAGGGTCAAAGCTAACCAAATGTTTTCAAAATCCATGAAACATCTAAGGGGTACCAGACAAGGCTGTGTTCTGTTGCTTCTCCTGTGTGCCCTCTTTATTGAACCTCTAGCTAGCACTATAAGAGGCAATCAAGATATTGAGGGAATGATACTAATATACAAACATATGAAATGCCAGCAGAAGAAGGCCTGAAGGTTCATTCAGTCTGCTCGATGCATTGCAGACCTTATGTGCGTATGCTACATGTTGCTCCATCACCCTCACCTATTACCTTAACTTTCCCCTTGAATCTATCCACCTTCTGTTAACCCTGCCCCCCAACTGTACTGAGATTTACTACCCCTTTGGCAGTGCAATCCATCCTGTCTCCACCCTTTCAGTGAAGAAGTGCCTTCTGGCCTCCTTCCTGTATCCCCCCCCCCGGCTAATTTGTACTTGTGCACTTTGGTGTTTCTGTTCTCACTTGTACAAAAAGAAGATCCTCTATGTTGGCCTTGTTAATTCCTTTAAGGTGTTTGAAGGTCTCAATCATATCCTGTCTCTCTCTCTCTTCTCTCTTCTGTCTTCTTTTCTCCTGTGAATATATGTTCAGGTTCACCAGTTCATACAGGATATCCTGCTGCCCCTAAATAATCTTGGTAGCCCTCGTCTGTACTGCCTCCACCTTTTTAAGTTTGGGATTCCAGCTCTGCACACAATACTCCAGATGCAGATGTGCCATGGACCTGTATATGGGCAGAATTACCTATTTTCTTCTGCTGAAAAAGCCCCTTAATATGCAACACAGCATCCTGCTGACCTTCCCTACTGCCTTTTTGTACTTTGTTGATAGTCTCAGGTCACCTGTAATTGCTTTCCCCAAGTCTTACTCTTCCTTCAAGGCTGTGACACTCACCCACACAAGACTCTACTTGGTACTCCCTATGTGCATTACCTTGCACATTTTAGCAATGAACCCCAATTGCCAGATTCCAGACCACCATTCCAAACTTCCTAGTTTCTCCCTAAGATCCCTTACACCCTCATCAGTGTCTACCCTCCTGCAGAGCTTTGTGTTGTCCATGAAAATACACATCTTGCCTTTGATGCCATCCTCAGTGTCATTGATGAACTTACTGAACAGGACTGGATCCAGCAATGATACGGTGGGACCCTGCTGGTAACTTCTGTTATCCTGGAGTGCTTCCTCCACCACCACCTGTTGCATTCTACTACCAAGCCAGTTTGCAACCACCTGATTAGTTTCTCCTTGTCCTGACATCCACCAGTTGTTTGATCAACCTTTTGTGGGGGACTGAGTGAAAGGCCTTGCTGAAGTCCAAGTATAGTATGTCCACCATTTGGCCCTTATCTAATGACCAGGGCCACTGGAAAATTGTGCCAGCAATTTTTTTTGTGGAATCCACAATTTTCACCATTCTCTGCAAAAAATGACATGTTCTGCAATTTCTTGCAATTTTTGAGTTTTTATATTGAACTGTGTAAAAAGTATTAAAATTTTTAATAAAATACTCTCCAATATATTGACAATTTTGCATGCAGACTTGGGTTTGGCAAAACAATGTGGTGCAAGGTAGGGCAAGGGTTTTATGTTACTGATTTCTTTTGAATCCTTGTCTTGTTTTTTGGTTTCAAAATCCACTGACCAAGCACGAGTACACTTAAACACTTAACATTTGTTTTGTGTTGAAGCAGTCTAACAGAAAACTTTTTGTTGCCACACAAACTGAAACAAAAGATGGGAGAAAAGGTGCAAATTATCTCATTCACTTAAGTGTGGTGCTAACTATGAAGCCATTTTGTAAGTGGCAAGGCAAGTTTTTCCTTGTGAGCATACTTTCATTCAGACTAGTTTTGATTCAAACAGCTGAGGATTTTTGGATGGCCTTATCGATTTTAAACTTGAATACGCTAGTTGCTAACAGTGATCTCACTCTTAGCAACTACCTCCTAGATGCTCACATGCAAAGACTACAATAAAAACCTGACTAAAGTCTAAAAACAAGCTTATAAAATGCAAAATGTATCTGAACATTTATTTTTAACTAAACAAAATCATTGCAGCCAGAGTAAAACAAAGGTAAATTGTAGGGTACCCTGACTACTGTATGATGCAGTAAAAATATATCGATATTTTTGTGCATTTTTTGATAACTGCATAAGACCCACTAGGCAGAAGTGCCTGTTTTCAGGTACAACACAGGAGCACTGAGGAGCTTAAGTGACTTGTTCAGAATCATACAGTATGCAAGTGGAGGTTATGGGAATCAAACCCAGGTCTGCTAGATGTCGTAAGCTCATTCAGTTTGTTACTCTAACCTCTAGATTATACTGCCAGCCCCAATAACCGACAGATTTAATGTTTAAATATATGATTTCAAAAACAGTGTACAGTACCTGCAATACAAATTGTGTCCATTAAACACTTTAACAACATTTTACTAAAACTCAATTATTTACCACTCTATCTGCTTATTTTTTCTTGTACCAAAGTGGGTGAATAGCTGGCAGAGCACTGTAAACAGCTGTTGATTAGGCTTCATTATTCTACAGCCAGAAACAAAAAAATATATACATTTCTTCTGGCTTAATTTAATATTGATTTGCTGTGGCTTACTTTATAGAATCTATTTAGCACTGTTTGAGGCAGATGCTTTTAAATTTTGGAAGATAGGCAACACTTACGATAGCTTATCAGTTTAGTATTCTTTTTAGGAACATAAACTTTTCTTTATGTTTTAAACATAGGTGTCAGTGTATTCATTTAGCAATTTATACTGACTAATATATGCTGCAGAAAACATTAAAAGATTTATTGTAAAGCACTCAGGGTCTATAGCAGAATCCCCGCAATTTCCCACAATTTTGGGTAACCTTTTCTGCAATTTTCCAGTGGCCCTGCTAATGACCCAATCGAAGAAGCTGATCAAATTTGTATGGTGTGACCTTCCTGCCATGAACCCATGCTGCCTGCAATACTGGAGCCCTTTTGCCTCAAGCAATATAACCAGTCTTTCATTTAGGATGGTTTGGAGCAGCTTGCCAGCAACTGATATCAAGATGACTGATCTAGAGTTCCCTGGTCCAACCCTAGGTTCTCATACAAAAAACTTTCAAAAGTATGTGGAACACAGATTGTACATTTGAAACTATCAAAGTAATTTAAAACCCTATGTGAGGTAATTTCCTTTTACTTGTAAATCTATTTACTGTAAATGTTTTTGTTCTGTTCCTTTCTCAGACCTTTCCAGTATAGCTCTGAGATTTGGTGAGCGTGGGGATTTCCCTGCAATAGTTACTTTTATTTTGTATACAATTAGATCCTTCAAGTGTTCTTTAAAGTGACTCTGCTCTGTTTATCATATAAAGTATGACTATGACCTCTGAACAGTGAATAACTTTGAGCTTAGTTTGAACCTATTCTTTATTGTTGAGACTTGTGTTAAAATGACATTAGTGTTTGAATCTATATTAAAAATTTAAGGAACACAAAAAGTAGGTTCATTCAATCCAAAGTTGATTTGGTAGACAATTACTTTTCTGTATACTAAACCATATTATGTATCCTGGTTTACCAACCCACCACCCCTTTTATCTTTTCAAATTTTATTTATTCAAACATTCAGGTCTCTCCTAAGCCCACCGGGGCTTTGGACCCACCAGGAAACTCCCGCCAATGAGCCCACTTCCAGCGCTGGTCCTCCAGATCTCCACCAGACTGCCGCTCCTCCAAGGCATTCCCTTGTAGAAGGAGCCACAAAGCACCAGGAATCACCCCAGCATAGAGGACCATGAACCCGGCTGATTTTTTGGTCAGTGGGCAGTGAAAGTGTAAACTGCTGTAAAGGTCTCTCCTAAGCCCACCAGGGCTTCGGACCTGCCGGGAAAGTCCCACCAGTGAGCCCGCTTCCAGCATGGCTCCTCCAGATCTCCACCAGACTGCCACTCCTCCAAGGCATTTCCTCATAGAAGGAGCCACAAAGCCCCAGGAATCACCCCAGCACAGAGGACCATGAGCCTGGCTGATTTTTCAGTCAGTGGGTGGTGAAAGTGTAAATCACCATAAAGGTCTCTCCTAAGCCCACCGGAGCATCAGACCCGCTGGGAAAGTCCCACCAGTGAGCCCGTTTCCAGCGCAGCTCCTCCAGATCTCCACCAGACCATCACTCCTCTGAGGCATTCCCTCATAGAAGGAGCCACAAAGCTCCAGGAATCACCCCAGTGTGGAGAACCACAAGCCTGGCTGATTTTTTGGTCAGTGGGCTGTGAAAGTGTAAACAGCCATAAAGGTACATTCTCTCTTCAACTACTGCTCAGTTGGACTTTTCAAACATGAGCGCCCTGCACCCGGTTGGCTGTCCCTTCTCTGGACTTGTCTTCTCATCGCAGTGCCTTTTGAATCTTTACTTGGATTACTGAGTAAGAGGGCAGCCCTCAGATTTTGCACTTTCAGTTACCGGAATTGACGTGACAGACTGTGCCCTATTTTGTTGTTTATTTCCTCCACAGGATGCACCTAATATTCATTCCCCGTTAATGATATAGTTGCCCTTGGGCTTCATGCTCAAACTCCCTACATTATATGTATAAGGATTTGTCTTCCCTAAGATGTAAGGTCTACTTCTCATTGTTGGATTTGTTCTGTACCTATTTTCATGATGTTATGTACTCTCCTAGGTCATGCCTGAAAATAGTCACACTGCTGGCTAGTGCACCTACCCAGTAAACAGAAACTAAATAAAAATAAATATGTTATTTACTGCAATGTATTTTTCCTTTTTGAATATATAAGAGTTAAGAAATTGTTATACTGTAGTAAACCTTGTATATGCATGGTAATTTTAACCATGTAATCAATTAATAATGAGAGCTATTGTTAATTAGTGATGTGCCAAGTAACTACAGTAAATAAAGGACTTTTTGAAACCCCAGCAGTTAGCCTCCTGATGAAGCTCATTGGAGTGAAATACCGAGGCTGCTGGGTAATGGTGATCCCAGCGTTGTTATCTCATTGCATGTTGGAGCAGTGAGAAAAATAAATTGTCAATACATTTTGCCAATCTCATATGTGTCTCGCTGGTATCTGTTGGACTTCTGGAATTGTACTTCATACTACACCTCTGGAGTGCAGGGCAGCCTTTTGTTGTTTTGTTAGTGTTATGGTGTGCCGCACCTCATGCCTGTACCCCATCATCTGTGTGAGCACTGTGGAAACAACAGTTCTTTTCCAACCCTAGGTTCACTCTTGAGGAGGAGCACCAAACTGGCTATCCTCCACTCATGCAGAACCACCTCTATGTCCAGCAAGCAGCTGAAAAGGCCAGCCAGGGGTGCTGCATTGACAAGCTCTTTCAGGATCCTCTGGGGCAAGCCTTACAGCCTTGGTGACTTGTTCACCCTGAGGGCCTTGAGCCCTCTGAGAACTCTATTATCTGTTATTGCTTCATCCCTCATCCACACTTCCCCCTGCAAATATGTTTTCCTGTAGTAGTGACCCATCCTGCTCCTTAGTGAAGCCTGATCAGAAGTGTTCATTCAGTACTTCTGCCTTCTCTCTGTTTTCCCCTACCCACTCTGTCCCCTTTCTCAGCTTCCCTATTGCCACTTTTGTTCTTTTTTTGGATGTATCAGGAGAAGTCTTGTCAACCTCTTTGATTCCCTTAGCTATCCCTATTTCCATCTCTGCCTTGGCTTGTCTTACCATGCTGCAAGTTGATTTCAGCTGCCCTACATATTCTATCCTGTCCTGTTCCTACTGGGCCTTCTGGTACAGTATTTCCTGTAACAAGCCATGTTCTCCTTCACTGCTCTGCCTGCCACCTCTGTAAACCACAGTGGCTTCCTTCTCTTGTTCCTTTTATTCTTCTACTTACGACAGGTTGCAGTGAGTGCCTGCCCCCTTCCTAATTACTGACCATCTATCCTCCGTGTCCATGTCCTCCATTAGTTCTCTCAGTCTTTCCCCTAGCATTGTCACACTGCATACAAAATATGCCCTTTTGAAGTTATGAACATGTGTTTTTGTGTTCAGCACTTCATGTCCCATGTTCACTTGGAAGTACACAGACTGGTGGTCACTCCCTCCCAGGGGTTGATCAACCCTGACGCTTTTGACATGATCACTATTCACCAGAACTAGGTTCAAGATGGCCTGGATCCTTGTTGGTTCTATCACCCACAATCTCAGAAAATCATGCTCATGGGCATCTAAGATTGCTTAGCTCTTGCTGCTGTTGGCATTTGGGATGGTTCAATCCAGACTGGGCATGTTTAAATCTAACTTGTATTCCTTTGTCCTCTCCTGGGTCGCACCTGAAAATAGGCATCTGTTTTGTCTAGCATGCTTACCTGGTCAACAAAAGCTAAATAAATAAATTAACAGATTGTAAAGAAGGCCCAACTCACCACAGATATTGTCTAAAAAAAGCTTACACATGTATTAATGATTACTTTAAACCAGATACAGATTCATGCCTTCACCAGTATTTTAGAGAGACATTCCTTTATAAGGACTGTCTCTCTGAAACACTGGTGAAGACCTGAGTCATTATATTTTATTACCTTGATTGGAATTGCCTACACCCTGATTAAGAACTGCTTTGATTCTGAGGTTGGCTGAGATGGAGACTTCCCATGCATGTTAAAATCTTACACTATTACCACTTCTCTCCCCTCCACAGCCTTTCTTAACTCATTCCCCAGCTCCTTGTCTGTGGTTTTGTTCTGACCTGATAGTTGGTAAACTACCCCCATGCTTATTTTCTTCCTCACCCCTAACTGCAGCTGTACCCATAGTCTCTCGGTATCTTCTCTCTATCTTCCCTTGTGACCTTTATCCCCTCCCTAATGATTTCCACACCCAATCTCCACCCTTTGCTGTGTCCTTCCTTTAGAGGGTATATCCAGGAACAGACAAAGCCAGTCATAGTTCAGAGTTGCCCATGTCTTGGTGACCACCACCAGATCTGCTTGGCCCTCCATTATCATGGCCTGGAGGGTATCCATGTTGTTTCCCAGACCCCTGGCATTCATGGATTTCACACTTTACATCCCATGTTTCCACCCTCTCTCCCTGACCCTCCTCCTTCCTCTGGTTTTCTCTACTAGCTTGCCCCCTTCTTGTCTTTTTTCTCCCCTTCCCTCTTATTCCTCCGGCAGTGTTCACCCTTCCCCTTCCCCTCACCCTTCCCCCTTTCCCTTTTTACTTAATGTCCTCTCCACTTGGGGGTGGACCTTCCTGCCAACTCCTGTTGTGAATCCTTGGTTTTGTACTCCCAGCTAGTTTTCCACCCCATTCAATTTAAATTCTGGCTGTCCCTGATGTACTTCCCTAGCCTATCACATAGTACCCTGCCCCCCTCCCACACTTAGGTGTAGCCTATCTGTTGAGTACAAGGATTTCTCATGACAGACTCTTCCCCATTCACCTACATAAGAAAAGTCATGCTCCTTGCACTAGTCTCTTAGGCACTCTTTGAACTCAGAGATCTAGAGATTCCTAGCCAAGCTAGTCCTGGGTACTGGTAGAACCTTGGAAAATTGCTGCTGACTTTGACACCTTCCTAACTTTCCTGTCAAGCTCCCCAAACCTATTCTGTGTGTCCGCTACTTCATTTTCTGTCAGGTTATTTGTGTCCTAGTGAAGGATCACATGAAGTACCCCCTCCTCTCTACACAAGTGTGTGCACCATAGGCATGATCCTCTAAACTATCATACCTGGAAGGCACACTACACTCCTTCTATGTAATCCCCCTTTTCCCTGTGGCCATCTACTATAACGCCCTTCACAATTTAGTTCCAATCATCAGAGCTCTGCTAATTTCCCTTTGGTTTTGTGCACCACCCAGATATCCTTCTTTCTGTATCCTTGCTCCCTACCTACTCCAATTTGTTCCTCCCAAGCCACCTCTCTATCACAGTGCAGAAGCTCTTATGCAAGAACTAGGAAATAAAAACATACAGAGAGTAGCATTAATTCCAGACATTGAACTGGCAGTAGACAAATTTACAGAGATTTTCTTAAATACCTGTAGTAAGTGTGTTCCACTACGTGAACAAAGAAAATAATTTTCTCATCTGCCTTGGTTAACTAAACCCATAAAGTAATAACTCAAAGAGAAAGATAGAGTATGGAAAACATCAAACAGGACTCTGGACAAAACAATCTGGGAACATTTTAAACATGTTAGGAATAAAATAAAAAATGAAACCAGGAAATTAAAAATGAAATTTTACAGACAGAAGATTCGGAATACAACAAATCCAAAGCATTATGGAACCTGATTAAAAGTTTAGTTAACCCTGGGATGAACCATTCTAAGATTAAAATAGTGGAAAATGGTACAAATACTACTCAAGAGAGGGCAGTAGAAATTTTAAACAATTATTTTATAAATCTACCAGACCTAAACTTGAACAGTAACAGTTATGTTTTAGAAAGTTTCAAGGCTAGGATAGACCAAAGTGTGACACACACTTCAAGTTTTAGATTTAAAAAAAGTGACTCCAAGGGAAGTAATAAAGGAAATAAATAAACTAAAAAACAATAAGGCAGGTGGTTTAGACAATATTGAAATATGTTTCCTAAAAGATTGTGCAGTAGTTCTAGGGCAGCCCTTGGTTGAAATATTTAATTTAAGTCTAAGCCAGGGAGAATTCCCCAGAAAATGGAAAATGACAAAGGTCATTCCAATATTCAAGAGATGGGATGCTACAATTCCCATGAATTACAGACCCATTGCTCTATTGTCAGTAATTTCAAAGCTAATGAAGCATTTGGTTCACTCTCAGTCAATGTCATCGCTTGAAAAATATAATAAATTAACTCCGGTACAGTATGGATTTAGAAGGGGCAGTCCACGGAGACTGCACTCACAGATTTCTTGGACCTATTGGCCTCACCATTGGGTGAGGGGAGATCCGTGAGCACAGTCTTTGTGGACCTGTCAAAGGCATTTGATTTAGTAAATCACAAATTGTTGTTGGAATCCCTTGAAGATATTGGGGTAACAGATCAGCCTTTAAAATGGTTCTCCTCATATTTGAAAGAACATGCTCAACTGGTGTCCATTGGCAGAATATATTCAACTCTGGCCCCTGTATCAAGAGGTGTTCCACAGGGCTCAATTATGGGCCCTTTAATGTTTTTGATATATATGAATTCTCTCCCACAATTCATAAAACACTCAGATATCTTATTATACGTGGAAGATACAGTCTTAATAACTGAAAGGATCAATAAACAAGAGGTTGAACAAAAACTACATGCCGACTTTGAAACTATGCAATATTGATTCAAGACAAAACATCTATTGATGTATACAAACAAAACTCAGACTATGTTATTTAAATCATCAAGATCTAAAAGCATGAGTACTGAAAGTGCTTTACAAATTGTATCAATAAATGGGCAGTTGTTAACCCAGGCATTAACTTATAAGTATTTGGGAGTAGAATTTGATCCTGGTCTTACCTTTAACCAACATATAGACAAAATAATAAAGAAAACCAAACAGAAATTAGGGGCCTTAAGAGCAGTCTCATTTTGCATGACCAAAATGGATCATTTGCTAATTGAAAACCAATTACTTATTTCTATATTGGAGTATGGATCACATGTTTATAGTTTTTCTACCAAAAATCATTATATAAATAGGATGTATTTTATCACAGAATAGCCATATTTGTTTTAAGATGTGAGCCTACTGTTCATCATTGTTCCCTTTACTATACATTGCCCTGGAGTCAGTAATATCAAAAAAGAGAGAGAGCCTGGAATATCTTAACGTATAACATTTTGAAGTACAAAATGCCTAAGAGGCTTGTAAACCAACTTGAATGTGTGAACCATAGTTTCTGCTTGAGGAATAGGAAATGATGGAAGGGTTGATACCTTTCATTGGACCAACAAGTGTCTTGTACAAAGATGGAATAATACATATGCTTTCAGGGACTCACAGGTCCCTTCTTCAGGTGAATAGTAAAACTGAGCAACATAAGTATATATATATATATATATATATATATATATCTCCAATGCATAGTAAAAAAATAGCAGGAAGTGAAGTAGGAGAGTGATAAAAGGGAACTAGAGATAATAAAGTCTGTATAAGATGCAAAGTAAAAAAAATGGTGAGTGAGAAGAAAAGGGGAAGGGGCTGGTCAGGAGGAGATGAAAGGAAGCTGGAGAGGGAAAAACAAAGGAACAGATAAGAAAGATCTGAGAGCAGATGTAGGCTGTAAGGGTAGAATAGACAGGAGATGCCAAGAAATGCATGGAAATCAAGACATAAAAGAACAACGGCCCAGACAGACACAGTGTGAGGTAGTATAAACAGTAGGTGTGGAAACAGTCAAGGAGCTGAGCTAAAGAGTTTCAGGGAGGATATAAAGGTAGGAAAAAAAGATTAGGCAGGAACTCAGGAAAAAAACAATAACAAGAGAAATACAGAACCAAAGCATGATAAATAATGTCAATATTTAGTCCACAATGCAAAGAGAATTACAGTTTACCATAATGTGTCATGAATCCAATGTCCCGATTCAGTCCAGAAATGTTAGATTTAAATTGTTTAATATATTTCAATTCCCATGTCCTTCTGTCCTGTGTGTTTTTGAAGTTGCCTCTTAGTACCAAGATAGATAAATCCAAGAGAGAGTGATCTGTTTGGGAAAAATGTTTTCCTACTAGAGTACAGATAATCTGTTTTACTATTGCGTGGCAGTGATGATTCATCTTGGTTTTCAGTGGTTTGCTAGTTTCCCCAATATGTCATCCATTTGTGCACTTCTTGCACTGAATTAGGTAAACAACATTGCTGGATTGACATATGTAGGATCCATTAATTTGTATTATGTTGTTCTGGCTTGTCTTGATGGTGGCCTGTGTGCATATATGGGTGCAGGTCTTACATCTTGCTATGTTGCATGGTGTTGTCCCTTTTGTTTCTCAGTTATTATGGTCTGCTGAGAGTTTGTTATGAATTATTATATTCGAGAGGCTGGGGGGCTGCGTATAGGCAATGACAGGTGGTTCAGGGAAGATGTCCTTCAGTGTTTCTCTTCTCTCAGCATGGGTTGCAGTTCTTTAATAATTTGCTGAAGGGGATTTAGCATGGGGCTGTAAGTGACTACTAGGGGTGTGCGGTCAGTTTGATGTTTTTGCCTGTATTCCAGCAGATTGTCTCATGGTATTTGTGTGTCCCATTCAAATTCTCTATCAGTTTGTCTTGGAGAGTGGCCATGCTGAATTAGGGAATTCTGAAGTGTGGAGAGCTGTCTGTCTCTTGTTCTCTCATCAAAGCAGATTCGATGGTATGGAATTGCCTGACTATAGATTGCAGATTTTTTTGTATGTTTTGGGTGGAAGCTGGAATTATTCAGGTAGCGGTATCTGTCAGTGGGTTTTCTATAAAGAGCAGTTTGTATATGTCCATTTTTAGTGATACTGACTGTGGTGTCAAAGAAAATGTATGCTGGGCGTGGAGTACTCAATAGTGAGATTTATAGAGTGATGAAAGTTGTTAAAATCATGATAGAATGTTTTGAGAGAGACTTCCCCCTCTGTCCAAATCAGGAATATGTCATCAATATATCAGAGGTAGACAAATGGTTTATAGGGGTGCTGTTAAAAAAATCCTCCTCTAAACAAGCCATAACAAGATTAGCATATTGTGGCGCCATTTTAGTGCCCATGGCTGTCCCCATGATCTGTAAAAAGTGCTTGCCATTAAAGGTGAAGTTGTGTGTCAAAATGAATTTTATTAGGGTGCTGGTGGTAGTTTCTGGAATGTCTTCTGTGGATGTGTTTTCCTTTAAAAATTTCTGACAAGCTGCTATGCCATCTTCATGTGGGATATTGGTATACAGGGCAGTGACATACATTGTGGTTAGGATAGTGTTTGGTGGCAGTTGTAAAATTTGTTTCTGTTTCCTGAGGAAATCTGTGGTGTCCTGAATAAAACTGCAAGTAGCACTTACTAGTGGTTTTAAAATGGATTCAATGAGTCCCGAAATGTTTTCAGTGAGTGTGCCAATGCCAGAGATTATGGGTTGTCCTGGATTCCCTGATTTGTGTATCTTGAGTAGCATAGTGCTTGAGGAATAAAAACAAAACCTTAATTGTCCATAGAATACAAAACAATCTTGGGAAACTTAAATTTAAATATAGAGCTGCTAGATCTTGGAATAGTCTGACAATGGACCTGAGAGATATGGATTTAACAGTTAATGAATTTAGAGCTGAAATCAATCTGGATCATGTATATACCTGTCAGTGTTTTAAGTAATATGTTGTTTCCTTCATGAACTGGGTTTGATAATGTATGTGGATGCAATATGTATATATTCATGTGTTTTGTAAGTATCTGGAACTTCCCAAAGAATAGATCTGAAATTTGTAACATCTACAGGATCCCCATGAAAACAGGCCTTATATAAGATCTATGGTGAAAAATTATTGCTTGTCAAAATTTTCAGCCTGTATAAATAAAGACGTTTTACTACTACTACTACTTTCTTCCATCATCTCCTCCCTTACTCAGTCCTCCCTACTGCTGTTCCCCACTTCCTGTACTAACACTGTTACCCACACTCCCCCTGCCCATTTGCAATCCTCTCTTTATTAGTTCAAGGTTTCTCCCTACTGGCTTCTCCCCTTATTTTACCCCTTGAGCCTCCTCCACATATTCCCCTGATCTTCCTCCACACCCATTTCCTGGCTCACTTTAGATCTACCCTCATGGTCTTCCTAATGCTCCTTACTGCCTTTCTCCCATGTTCTCATACCTGCTAGTCTTGATGCCTTCCTCCTGGGAGCTGAGTAACAGGTATATATTTTGTACAGTCACTCCACTGGTGTCCATTTCCTTCAATGCCCTGCTTCCATCCACCTCCCATACCAATGCTTCTCCAGCCTGCCCCCTTTGCTCAGTACTCTGTCTGAGGCAGATGCAGCCACAACCCTGGAGCTCACTGAGCCCCTATCTGACTATCCCCAGCCCCTACCCTTGGGACCCTCTGTCTCATTTCCAGCTTACTTATCCCTACCCTCTGGTCCCCTTGTGGCCAGTTTAGTCCCCCTACATTTAGTCCCCTATCCTATGTTCCTGATGCTGTTGTATGGACCTACCCAATTCCATCCCCTGACTCATCAGTAACCTGCTTCTGACCTGACCATCTGCACAGCAGCCCTTATAGCCTCAACCTACAGCACATCATGTAACCTCCAGCTTCCCAGAGTGAGCCTTGAAAAACTACAGCCCCACATCCCCCAAGAAGTCACCACTCTCCCACTTCCTGACATTTGACTAATCATTTCAATATAAACAACATAAAACATGTTATCCCCCTATATGTAGTTGACATTTTGTTGTATTTAGGCAATGCACAGGGAACAGTAATGTTTTAGAGACTATCAAGAAGTATAGCAGGATTTCTGGATAAAAAATTAACCTGCAAAAATGTAGTTATATCTCTAAACCCATTTCTAGTTTATTTATTCATTTAGTTTCTGCCTGTTTTCAGCCTCACTATGAGGAAGAGGGCAATATCAATGGTAACCAAATGAAATTGAACCAGATTAAGTTACTGGTGGTATTTTTAGTGAATGTGGGATATTTAGCCAGGACACCAGGGAAATTCTCATACTCTTTTTGAAAAGTGCCATGAGATCTTTTACACCCACCTGAACAACCACCAGAACAGACAGATGGGACATTGGTTTAATGTCTCATCCAAAAGATGGATTCTCAGGAATGCAGCAGCACCCACATCATACTGTGTTCCAATGTCAGTATTGGCATTTTACTCCAAGTGCTTGGTGTAGGTCTAGAACCTGCAGTCTTCAGCCTTCTGGCCTCAGAGGTGAGTGCATAATCCACTGAGCCAGTGACACCGGTTAATGGTAATACTCTGCCTGACATAGGCACTTTCAAGGAAGAATTTAGATATTTTGGAGTCCATATTCATACATATCAGAGAAAATTATATGAAGCAACTTATGCACTCTTGTTGGAAAAGATTGACTCATTTTGGACAGATGGGCCTCAGTTCCTCTGACCTTGATGGAGAGGGCAAACATAATAAAGATGAACATTATTTCTTATATAAGATTTTGTCTCAGTCCCTCCCCATCAAGGAACAGAAGAAGGTATTTATAACTTTTGAGAAACAGCTAAGAAATGTTTTATGAGTTGGGATGAGACCGAGAATAAAATGAGAAAAACTGTACTTCCTTCCCCCCAGAAAAGGAGGTTTGAGTCTCCACAATGTTTTTGGTACTGTTTAGCTGCACAGCTGGAACCAGTTATCTTTTAGTTTGGAGGTTTGGACATACCCCTGTCATGGCCTTCAATGGAATCTGAATTATACCATATAAACAATTAATCTCAGTCTTAGATCTGGCCTTTAATACAAATGGGACTCAAGAGAGTAGCTCTTCATTGTATCAAAACTACCACTGATTCTTTGCAGCAGTAAATAATTTATTGAGGTTCAATGGTAGAATTACCAAACTCTCACTCATATTATTTAATCCACATCTTTCTCAATCACATATACTCAACCCTTGGTTAAAAGAATGACTTATGCTATTAAGACAGTGTTATACTCAGGGGAATTTATCTGTTATAAAGATCTTGGCATGAAATGAAATCTTCCTCTATGATCCTTTTTAACATATCTCCGTATAAGGGAAGTCTTGAAAAAAATGCATGGGTAATTGAAAAAAAATCCATTAACTCATATTGAAACACTTTTAGCAATATCACATCTGAAAAAATGTGATTGACAGGACATATACAAAAATCAGGGATGGGCAATTAGTGGACCTGACATCATTTATGAAATATCCAAAATGGGCTGGATATTCAAACTGCACCCAAAAAGTGCGCAATAGCAGAAGCAAGCACAAGTCCATTGCACCCATGCGCAATAGACATGATATTCAAAAAAGGAGCAAGCCAAATTGCTCCAACAACCAACGTCTGAATATTGCACAACTTGCACCATAGCACAACTAAGAAGGGGAAGCTGAGCAGATACGATGCGCTATTGCGCAACAAGGGCTGCCCAGCTGAGCAGCCCAGAGGTGCCATAGAGCAAGCAGGGAGCCCCCCAGCAGCAGAGCAATGTAACTGCACAACCAGGGAGGTAGGTAGGGGGCCCACCACCCATGCCACAGATGGGCACAGGAACACACTGCAGAACTGACAATGCACCCCCACACCCCAAGCACAGCACAACTGGGGGAGGGCTGGAATATCCACTGGCCCATGGGGACAAGCAAACAAAGCACAGCTGGGCCATGGTGCCCCATCACACCCACCGGCAAGCTGAGACTGCCACACAAGGAGGGCGGACCACCCCATGGCACAGCAGCCCCCCCGTGCACAGCACACCCTGCACTGTGACCCCAAGACACCCCCATGAGCAGTGACCATCACTGCAGGAATCCCCATGCATACCACCACCCCCACTGTCACACTGCAACCTCATGTACCACAGAGCCATACAAGCCAGACCCACCATGAGCACCCAGCAGTGGGTGGCAGCACATGGCAATGCAATAACGGCAGACACAGTGCCAACATGCACAATCCCTCCCCCTGAGGCACATCTGAGAGACTGAACATGTGTCAGCACAAGAGGTACCCCACATGGGAAAGGGCATGCCCCTGACACCACCACCATTGATACAGCACCCTGCACAGTAGACAAGTGTCACAGCCCAACCCACCACAAGCCACAGCAGCCAGCACAGACACCCACAGTGGTGCATGGAAGCATGCAGCACACTGGATACATACAGTGTAGGGGCAAACACACACCCATACCCATGGGGACACTAACACAGGGACGCAGTAGTGTGGCAACCAAGCCCCCAGTGTGGGCCCATGAAAACTGTGCACACACAGCCTGCAGTCCTCCATGGCACAGGGGTGACACCCACCCTGTGCATGAACTGTGGCCCTGTACACCACCAGAATATGCCTGGAGCACAAGTCACAGACAGTGGTGCACAGCCACTGCAACACACACAAGCCACAGCATGGAGGTGGGACAGCAACTGTGGAGGTTACAGTGTCACCTGAGACAAACATGCACCACACCATTGACAGGAGGCAACCCAGCATTGTGATGGTCACAGTGGATGACCTGCAGGGACAGCCACCACTGACAAGGCAGCAGACCTCGCAGGCCACAGACATGCAAGGGTGTCAGCTGCACAGGCCAAGGATGGGTTGACAGGGGCACAATGGACACAGAGCATGCACCATGGACCACTGCACACAGTAATGCAATGCACAGGGAACAACACACACACCACAGATACCGACTGATCGCCACTCCAACACCAGAGACACTTCCCCATGCACACACACACATACCCATGACTAAACCACCCCAGATGCCATGCACACCACTGCAACTGAGCACCTATAGCCAGCTGCAAATCAGAGACCACCACAGTATTCATATCAAAATATCTGTATTCAAAAACATATCAAAATCAACTATATACAACTATGTACAAACATGGGGTGGAGGGACAGGAACAAGGTAGGGGTGGGTAAGGGGCAGGGGTGAACATATGGGAGAGGGTAGGTGGGGTGTGAGGGTTGAACAAAGGGGGTAGACGCAGGCTGCTCATACAGCTGTCAGTGTCCAGCCTGGTCCTCCGCTGCCTGGGGCTGTTGCCTGGGCCGCCTCCTCCTCCTCACCCCATGCTGCTGTAGATCCCTTAAGATGGAGAGGGACTCTTGTGCCACCCGCAGAAGCTCCTGGGTGGCCTGCTGTATACACAGGAGTATCGGCACACCTAGAACAAGGGATCAGAGTCAATGGGTGTGACTGTCCATCCCCCTGCAGCCCACCCATTATGCATGGCATACAGCCATGTGCCACACTCCTGTGATGGTGTGCACCCACCCACAGTGACCATGTCCACAAGACATGCCCAACCAGGCAGCAACAGCCATGTGTACCACTGCACACACCCACCACCCATGACCAGCACAGCACAACCAAGGCCGTACAGTAACGTGGCTATGCAGTGGGCAGGCAGTGCCACAGCCATGTGCCCAGTGCACACATGGACCACCATTGATGCACTCCCAGACATGCAGTGCCACTGGACAGTGCTGACTGTCACATGTTGCATGCATGGCAGTGATGTCCATGGATGGTGGCCATGCCCTGCTTCCCACCCTGTCACACAGCATGCAATAGCAATCATGGTGTCATGGCACTCACCCTCATCGGGATGTTGATGGCGTTGGGGTTGGTTCCCGACATGCCCCTGTGCAGCGTCCTCTGCCCTCTGCTGCCGCTCCACCATCTCCTCCGCTCTGCCATGCCTGTGGGAGACAAAAGGAGAGAAACACATCAGTACAAACCCAAAGCATATTCCCCCTGCCCCAATGTGTGTGCCCACTCACCCAGCCATACCCACCCACCCCACACCCTGTAAACACCACCACAGCCAACCCTAGACTATCCCTCCCCTATGTGCTGGACACATAAGACAGTGTTACCCATATGGACCATACAAGTGTGTAGACGTATCACCCACCTGGACGAGGCACCATGCCTCTCCTGGCATGTGACCTCAGACATGCAAGTAGCTCCAGCTCCCTCTGTCTAAGGTCCCCATACCGGTGCCTGCACTGTTTGGCCATTCTCCTGTGGCCAGTGGCCTCCTCCAGGTTAGTGGCCACCTTTTGCCAGACCTGGGTCCTGGCCCTGTCCAGTGGCTCCTCACCCAACAGTGGGCCATAGTGTGGCTCCACAATGGCCACAAGGTTGACCAGCTCAAGGGCACTCCACTGAGGGGCTCTTCTGCATGCCATCTCTAATGCTATAGCAGGCAATATGGCACTCTGCAGCATGGCACCCCCACGTGGACATGCTGCGCAGTACAGAGTCACCATTCCCTATCGCGCTGTCGGTACAACGCCACCATTCCCTATTGCGCTGTCACTGAACAGCATGATAGAGGTGCAGCCATGCCAGATGTATAGCACCAAGGAGGCAAAGGTCGGGCACAGGGTCATGGGTCTCTGGCACAAGGCCACACACAGTGCCATCGGATGTCTATGCATCTAGCGTGATTGGTTGCCTGTGTGCCATCGCCACAGCAAACTATTGTGCAGTTGTGCCACAGTGCCATGTAGTGACCCTTGCAATAGCACCCCTGGCACAATGGTGGCCGTGCTCTGAATTGCCTACCGTGCACAGCACATCATCAGCACAGCAGACACCTGCGTAAGCTACCTGGGCATGCACAGTGCGGTGTCCTACGCAGGCCACAGAACTGTGCCATTGGCTCAGCACATTCAACACAATTGCGCAAAGCGCAAAAGCGTGATATTCAGCCGTCATATGCAAATCATCTGATCAGCCATGCAATGAAGCGCAGCAGTACGATTTGCATCTCATTAAAGTTGCTCCACACCTAATTTGCATGGATTGTGCTATAAAATGCGACACTGTTCTGCAGTGGCCATATTCAGTTACTGCAGTTTATTGGTGAGTTGCATGCTGTGTGGTGTTCTGGACTGTGGTATCAGGGACTTGCTTTGTACTGCACAGTCACAGGTAACCACTGTCATCCATACAGGCTGAATAATGACCGAGCGAGGACTGGGTGAGGAGGACAACGATGGTGGGTGGAAGAGAAGGCCCAATTTCACCTAGGCCGAGATGGAGGCACTCTTCGAGGCCTACATCGATCAGGAGCCACTGCTCAGTGGACAGCGGGGCACCCCTCAGGCCCATGCTGCTGCATGGGAGGGGGTGGCATGTGCCGTCAACCTGCATGCACGGCAGCCACCAGCGCTCTGTGCAGGAGTGTAAGAAGAAGATGGGTACCGACAGGAGGAGGAGGGTGAAGGAGAAGGTGGCTGCCATCAGGGCGGCACGTGCTGCAACAGGCGGGGGCCAGTCGGAGGTGGTACAGCTGACTCTGGCAGAGGACAGGCTCGCTGCAAGCATGCAGTGCTGTGCCATTGAGGGCATTCCAGGAGGTGGCTTCCAGACAGGTGGTAGCCCATCACTGCATGGTACGTCATGGTCTGTCGGGGGGGAGGGTAGATCACATGCACTAACGTGTCCTTACTTTCTGTTACAGATCCTGCGCATCTGCAGGGGTCAGTGGTGGAGGGCCTGTCCACTGCGGACAGTCATCTGGAGTTGGAGGAGGGACCATCCACCTCCGCAGGTAGCCAGCGAGCATTGCAACAGTGGGTCCACCTGGCTGTCAACACTGATGTCATTGAGACAGGTGTGGGGGAGGCCCTTCCTGTGTCTCAGTGGTCTGGCGTCCAAGGATGCCAGCATGCTGTGGCTGTGGCTGTGGCACAGACCTGCACCATTGATGATGCAATGACCTTTGTGGGCAGTGACATGTGTGTGTCACGGAATGGACACACAGCAGGCCAGCTCACGCCCATGGCCTGGCTGGTTCCGACATGTGTGCCAGCATGTCAGCACAGTCCCAGGCTGTGCCTGTCAGCACCAGTGGGGCAGCACCAGTGGCTGGTCAGGTCAGTGGCACTGTTGTGGCCACAGCGGCGGAACAACCGATCCCTTGGGCACAGCAGGCGGAGGGGCAGCAGCAGCAGTCACCCACTGGGACTGGGGGTTCAGCGGTGGCATCTGTGCACCGCCTGTGGACTTGCCCATACCTGGTCCTGGTGAGCAGTGCCCACCCTCAAGGGGTGCAGAACATCAGGCCCTTCCATACCCTGAGGGACAGGATGCCGAAGAGGCAGACGACCTCTTTGATGAGCACACCTGCCTACTAAAGGCATCAGTACAGCAGCAGATACGGCTTGCAACATCCGTGGAGGCACTGTGTGTGGCTCTGGAGTGGGTCAAGGAGTGACACAGCAGGGACACCGATAGGATCCTGTCACAGATTGTCCAGTTGCGGGAGGATGTGACCACTGCCATTGACAGGCAAACACAGGCGTTGGTCGCTGTAATGGCCACAATGGGCACACAGTCAGGTCCCCATGTGTTGCTCACACTGCGCAGTTCACTATCCACTCCCCGTTCCTGGCGTCGTGCGACACCCACCCTGTCGACACCGGGTTCATTTGTGGGCATCCCGAGCACTCCTGGTGCAGGTATGTTTGGGGTGCTGCAGACCCCTGTGCAGGCACGGTCGCATTCGCACAGTGGAACTCCTGGTGGACCATCGGTGCCACCCCATGAGGCCTGTGGTCAGCCTGCCAGTGCTGCTGGGTCTCGGTGGGGCTGCCCATGCATCCGAGGTGGACGTGGCACTGTGCCACAAGACTGACCTGTCTCCCTGTGCGGGCACTGTCTGGTGCTGCCCTGTGTGCATTGTGTGTTTCAGTGGGCAGTGCACCGGTTGGTGCCCAGCCCTACATGCAGACACACGGTCCACCTGCACACCCTCCCAACTGCTGTCCACAGGTACATGTGCATGATGATGCCTGCATTGCGCTGTACACCATAGTGCGATGGTGCCCAGCATCTGACACACACACACATAGACAGTCAGTGGATGTGGTGGCCTGTGGACATGTGTGTTGCTAGTGTTTGTGTTCCGGCTCTGTTTTGCACCTGACCCCTGTGCACTTTGTGCCTATTGTGTGTGCATGTGTGTGTGTATGTCCATGTGGCGTGTTACTGTTCACCCCTCCCTGGTTGTATGTGTGTGCTTCTGTGCCCTGCCACATCCCTTGCCAGCATGCACCCCTGGTGTGTTTCCATGTGTGTATGTGGGTTGTGCCCTAGCCACTGGTGGTTGCACATGGCCCCATGACTTACCTGTGTTGGCTGAAGTGCTTCTCTGTGATGGTGTCCCGGTGCAGCTGGGCCAGCCGGATCAGTCAGGGGTCCCGTCGGCCAAGGGGGGACTGCCCATCCCCATCATCACCGGCGTCACCGTTGTCCCCATTGCTGTCTCCCTCTTCAACCTGTACGGCTATCCCACAGTCTTTGGCCATGTTGTGCAGGATACAACAGGCCAGGAATATCTCACAGGCCTTTGAGGGGCTATACTGTAGGGCACCGCCAGAGGTGTCCAGGCAATGGAAACGCACCTTCAGCATCCCAAACACCCGCTCAATGACGTTGCGTGTGGTGGCATGTGCCTCATTGAAGTGTTGCTGCAATGGGGTCATGGGCCGCCAGTAGGGTGTGAGCAGCCAGGGACAGAGTGGGTATCCACTGTCGCCTGTGTGGAGATAGTGGAGTTTAGTGTCTTGTTCAGGCTCAGACTGCCTCAAACCCTGTGGGCCACACCCATGGCACCTCTGACTTATCCCCCCTTGCCCACGATTTGTCAGTTCTACATACATACTCACCCACTAGATGACCTGTGGGGATGTCCCCACTCTTGAATTGATGGCACAGTGCTGGCTGGTACCAGATGAAGGAATCATGTGCTCCCCCAGGGTGCGTGACACAGACATTGATGATGCTCCCACTGGCATCACACACCACCTGGCAGCTGACACTGGCATATCCCTTCTGATTCATGTAGGTGGCCCCATCGGGGACAGGTGGCATATGAATGGCCACATGGGTGCAGTCTATCGCCCCTAGCATGCCAGGCATATGTGCTACCCTGTGGAACTCCTGTATGTTTGCTGTGCACTCCGCCGCAGTGCTGGGGAAATGGATGTATTCCGCAGCATGTGGCAGCAGTGCGCTGAGGAATTGGGTGAGGATGCATGATGTGGCCCACTGTGTTATGCCTGTGGTGTCCCCTGTTGGTCTCTGGAAGGTACCCATGGTGAGCAAGCACATGCAGGCTGTTACCTTTGTCTCCACTGACAGAGCATGACTCTGTTGTGTGGGTGCCTGCATCACATCACTGCACAGCTCACAGAGCCACCTCAGTATTGCCCTGTTCAGGCTGTACTGGCCCACAATCTCGACATCTGTGTACAGCTCAAAGCTGGTGTGGGCTCGGTACTGCCTGTTGGGGGCATACCTCCGACGGGCCCTTCCACGGCCATGTCCCCCTGCAACATGCCTTCTTACCCCCCTCATTACAGCTTCCATGTGGAAGGTGGCACTGTCCATGTCCCTGGCTTGTGTTCCCCCCAGGTGTTGTTGCTTTGTTCCCCCCGCTGTCCTGACTGCTACCTCCCCTGCACCGGGTACACCTACTGGCCTCTGCACTCTGTGGCCCCACACACCTTCCCTTGCCCTATTCTGTGTTTTGGTTTCCCTGGCCTGCCCTCTTTCTCCCTATTTCTCTGTCTCTCTCCCTGCCTCATGTGGCTTCCCTGTAGTGTTCTTGCACCTCTTCCTTGCTTCTTTTTATTTTGGCTCATTTCCGCTATGGCGCAACTTCCGCCTGCTCCACTGTTGTGCATTGTGCAAGTCTTTGAACATCACACTGCGCACTTTATGCATGGTTCCACCCCCTTCGGTTGCACATGCCTTCATTATCATTGCACTGTGGCTCAGCATGTTTTTAGTGGCGCAACTGCCTCCTGCTGAATATCGCAGAATGACACATTTTCTGACTTGCGCTGGCGCAACCCTATTGTGCATTGCGCAACCCTTTTGAATATCCGGCCCAATGTATTTTAGCTCCACCCAGATGTTTCATCGCACCAAAAAGAACTTCTTCAGGGGACTTATTCTCTAAAAGCAAATTAAAAATACAAAATGTCTGAAAAACATTCACATTCAAAGTCTATATTTAAATTTATTTTTTCTTATTCTGAAAATGTTAGATTTCCATACCATTGGCTTCACAATATCTTGCATGTTTAAAGTTATTTAAAGATTAACTTTTAGCTGCTTCCATAAATCTGCAATTAATAAAAATAAATCCTATAAACATGTTCTATTTATGATGTTAAATTTAAATTCCCAGAACTTATTATTAGCACCCGCTCCATAACATGTCCATGATGCAGTGTAGTTTACATCTATATCTATATCATTACAGGCGTCCCCATCACTCAGTGACTCCAGCATCAGTTATAGATCTGCTATAGTTCAAAAGCATATCATCCCTTTGTATGCTATATTACTGTTTATAAAATGGGCAAAAAAAAACGAAGCCACTGATTGGCTGTTTCACCCTCGTAGCCGTGTCCTTAATCCCTGGTATTGTACCAACCGGCACTACCCTCCACTCCCAAGCCCCACAATTGCACAGAATCAGTGCGCTATGCCAGCTGAAAACAGAAACACAGGCTGGCACAGCTTACAGCGTGACATCGTTGTGACCGAGCTCAAATCGCAGCTTCCGCTAACTACAAGTAACTGCAAGTGTGTGTTGCCACAGCAACCCCTGTCCGCGCTCTGGTCCACCCGTGCCCTCCTCCTTGACAGCACACAACCTCGGTATGTCATTTTTTACCTTGTTCCTATTTTTCTTCAACAGAAGTTGCCGATACCAGAAACGTCCTCAACTCGCAGCTTCAGGCAAGCGCGAGCGTGCATTGCGACAGCAATGCTCACTCACTCACGCACCAACTTCTGTCAACCGCGAACTCCCTCATACTGGCCTCGGTCCCATCTTCTCAGTAAAAGTCACTGACCACTTGCCGAGACATGGAAAAACACACACAAAGAAAAAGCATATTCTTCGGGATTTGTGTTTTTGTGTGTGTGGGGCGGGAGGGTGTTAACTGACACTAACCGCGATGATCGCAATCGAAGAAGCGCTATCCCAAGAGCACAAAATGCACTGGCTGACGAGAGACACGCTTGCATCCAATCCTCTAGCTGAAACTCATTAAGCACTTGCTGGGTCACACACACAACAGAAGAAAAAGCATATTTTTGAGGTGTGTGTGTGTGTGGGAACAGACTGACACCTCACAACACCCTAGTTAATGTTAAAAAATATTCTACAGGTGTGTGTGTGTGGGGGGGGTGAGCAGGGTGGGATACTAACATCAGCACTATGTGTTTGAATGGAAAAGAACCCTCTACTGGTCAGATAGCCAGTCTGAAATACAGCACAGTACAGTAATAGGGGACTATTTTTCCTATAAGTTGTATTAAAACACTCTTTTTAAAAACATTTTGGACATTTTCTTTCCTCCTTTTTTTTTTTTTTTTACTTACTGTAGGATACCCATTTTATAAGCGCAATAACACACTCCGAGGTGTGGTTTATCACCTGATAAGAGCACGCCCAGTGGCATAAGGCACTCGGCGCAAGCGCCTCGTGCCTTAGTACACCCCTGGGCGTGCTCTTATCAGGCGATAAACCACACCTCGTCGTGTGTTATTGCTTGCATACACTTAACATTGTTTCTTGCAATTTATTATTGCTTTTCATTATTGCCCAATTTTGTGCTTAATCTCTCAATATATAGCATTTTATATAAGCATAGTGTATCTGACAAACAATCTTAAAGGAAAGCTGTGCTAATCTGAACCTCCCCATCCCACAGAGTGTTACCCTTCCATTAGGCTTTTCGCAAGCCAAAACTTTTTTAAGTGTTTTAACTTACTTTACTTTCTTGTTGTAAAGTCTGGGATTTAGCAGCACAGCAGACACTGCATGGTTCCATTTCATTGAAAAGTGTGGCACCACACCGCTTGCTTCAACACACTTGTATTGAAGTGAGCAGTGCTTGCCGCACTTTCACATGAAATGGAACCATGCAGCATTTGCCATGTTACCAAATCCTGAACTTTACAACAAGAAAGTAAAGTAAGTTAAAACATGAAAAGAAAAAGTGTTGGCTTGCCAAAAGCATAATCGAAGGGTAAGGCTTTGGAGTTGGAGAGGTTCAGATTAGTGCAGCTTTCCTTTAATATACATTCACAAATCCTTACAGTGTTTTCTACTGGTAGCTGATCTTCTCATACCCCTGTCTGGCTGACCAGCCCATTCTGGAAACTTCCAGAGAGGGCACTCATATTCACCTGGTTATGTATGAGCAGGGTCACTCAGTGACCCCCATATACCCTGTTCCTACCACTCTTAAAGGCAGGACTAGTACTGATGGTAAAGATGGATGCAGGCCATTCCAGACAAGGATACTACTACCACATCCTTAAGATTTTGCTTTCATTTTAACCCTTGTACATTTATCACATTGCAATTGCATTTCATGAATCTATGTATTATGTTATAGTTATATTTAAATGCACTTGTGCAAAAATGTAACCAACATTTTATGGTCGCTTAACACTGTTTAAATTTTGATAATGCATATTGCAAACCCACTCAACTAGCTATTCCAAACATTCCAGTGTATCCAGTGGCATTATATAGGGAAACATGCATAATGTACTGTACATCATTTGTGTAAACATTCCTTATGCCTGTTTCATTCTCAGCACATGTAGTGCTCCAATATTTCTTGTGGTCAGCATTAAAAGTTCCCACTACTTAGCCTGAATATGTATGTACGTTCAGCGTACAATACAAGTATATATATATATATATATATATATATATATATATATATATATATATATATATATATAACATTTTTAAGCACATCTCCTAATAAGTCCCTTTAGCACTTTCAAGTTACATCTAATGCCACATGTTCCTGTCTGCATGCCTCCTCAGGCTTCTCCATTCATTCCTATTCCTTTAGTCAATGCATTCAGATCATGTATTCACCTTATTTGTGCTTTCTCTAAGGCCCTATTGAAGTCACCCCCTCTCAGATGGTGATTCATAGCTTCAAGGCCCCAAAATCAGAGTGAAGCCCCCGTGTGGCCTTGTGACCAAAAATGTCTGGCTGCTGATGACTTTTTATTGTTTCTAATGTCTCCCTTGTGCTTCAAGATTCTAACTTTAAGGGGTCTAATGGTTTTGTCCACGTACATCTAGTCACATGGACACATTATTACATACACCACCCGTGAGGTGTTGTAATTAATGTGCCATTTGATTTTGCATTTTTTGTTAGTGTTTGGGTCCTCAAATTCTTCTTTTCTACTAGTGTGGTTGCATACTGAGTACCTCCTGCATTTGTGTGTACCTGGGTTTAAGGGGCCCAATTACAATTGCCCTCTCTGTATATCCAGTAGGCTGTGTATAGTGGGCACCACCTTGTCCTTGATGTTATTATTTCTTTTAGATACAATTAATGTCTTTTTTTAAAACAGATGTCCCAGCTCCCTGTCTACCTGTACAATGGGCCAATGTTTGTTATCCAATGCCTTAATTTGCCCCATTTTTTCTGTATGTTTCTGATTAGAACCAGTTTGTTATTTTTTTCTTTTCTTTTGGTCTGGTCCCTGTATTTAATAACTGTCCCTATGTTTTTGTTTGATTTTCTCTCCCGGCTTCCTTATTGGCCCTATTGGGTATCCACTTTGGTTGAATCTTTTTTCCATTACTTCCAATTTGTTATGACAATCCCCTTACATACTGCTATTTCTTTTAACACTTACATACTGCAAATAAGTTATACTTTTATCAAGTCTGTGCTATGATAGATTCTCTAATGTAAAAATTTGTTACAATCTGGGTTTTTATTATGGAATAACCCTGTATTCAATTTTCCATTTTCCAAAAAATCCTCAGGTCCAAGTATGCTACCTCTTTCTCATTATATTCCACAGTGAACCTCAAATGTTCATTCTTACTGTTCAGATACCTGCCAAAGTACTCCAGCATTGCTGTATTGTCTTGCCACATACAAATATATCATCTATATATTGTTTCAATTATTTTGTGTAGTTGTGGAAGGGATTTGAGAGGTTATTCAGAATATGCTCATTTTCAAAATCATACATGAGCACAGCCCTGGCACCTTACTTGTATCATGGCTTTTTATTAACCCACTATGCCTGCCCATTAAATTATTATGCTATGATAAAATTTGCCCCTATATACCAGGACCATCACTCATCTCACAGCAGGCACCCAGGATTAGGAGGAAACGCTCTGACCACTCACTATCTCTGTCCCTTGGTGCCCTCCTCAAATTAATCTTCTACCTTCTGATCTGTTTTGGTACCATTGAAATAAATCCTGGCCCCATTGAAAGTTTTTTTTCCCCTGCTGATCTATCCTCTATAAATGGCCTAAGCTTCCTACACTTCAATGCCTGCAGCCTCTAAAAATTCTCCTAATACAGGCCTGGGTGGCACATACCCTGCCTGACTTTCTGGTCATCTCTGAATCTTGGCTCAGACCTTCGACCAAAGACAGTGTTGTAAACCTTACCAACTATCAGCTCTTCAGAGCACATCGCCCTTCCAGGGTGGTGGGTGGCTATATACATTAAGGACACCATCTCTGCTACCTGCCTCATCAACACATCCGAACCAAAGGAATTTGAATGTTTGTCAATCAAAATATCCCTTCCTAACTTGTCTTCATTTAAATTGGTTGGCTGCTATAGGCCCCTCAGCAGGCCTCAAATTACTATCTCACCTGGGGTCAATAGCCAATCTAGGCCCTGAAGATACCATCATCCTTGGTGATTTGAATTTAAACTGGCTATCTAATGCATCTGCACCATTGGTAACCTTTGTGACACCTATGGCTTTACACAGCTAATTAAAGACCCAACCAGGGTTAACCTAAAAATTCTAGCAACAGCTCACTCCTGGATATTATGTTGGTAAACAAGCCTCACTTATATACGCATGCAGGAGTACTACCGAATGATGTAAGTGACCATTGTCCCATAGCTGGCATAAGATCTTCACTCAAACCACCCAACCCTGCTGAATTTGTCCTCAAAAGGTCAAAAAAGGAGTTCAACATACCAGGATACCTCCATGATCTGAGTAACACAATATATTGGCAAGATTTCTACCTTACAACCTCAGTGGAAACAGCTCTCCAGATCTTAAAGGACTTTATCACTAATGCTCTCAATATTCATGCACCACTCACCAATATCAGAACTAAAGCAAGGTCCTGCCCCTGGTTCACCACTGATCTTAAAACAGCCTTGCTAGCCAGAGACAAACTGTGGAAAAGGCAAGAAAAACTAAGGATTCAGAGACTGGCTAAATTTCAGAAAAGCAAGAAATTCATGTACAACACAAATAAGATCTGCCAAAGCTGCCTATTATAGAGCTGAATTGGATGCCTCCTATAATAACCCAACCAGGCTCTGGGGAACTATAAAAGGTATCTTGGGCCAAAATTCTACTCCTGCCTTAACCTGCAAACTGCTACTAAATAACACAGAAATTACGGACAAACAAGAAATCCTAAATACCTTCAATGACCACTTCACCACAGCTGGACTAGCATTTGACTCTTCACCTGCAAATCTCCTGAGATCTTCTTTGAACCTTCAATCCACCGTGGGTCAAAGGCTACATCAACCTTCTCCTTCAACCCAATATCCTTGAAAGAAGTGGAAGATCTCCTCTCCAATTTAGATACTTCAAAAGTGCAGGTACAGACTCCTGGACCCTACTTCCTCAAGATTGCATCTCAAGTATTATCTGCCCCTCACTCATCTCTTCAATCTTTCCCTCACCACTGGATCCATTCCTCCACTTGGAAAACAGCTCAAGTAGTTCCTTTACTCAAATCTGGTGATCCCATGGACCTCAATATTACAGGCCCATTTCCATCCTATCAGTTCTATCCAAGATGCTCGAAAAGTTAGTAAACTCACAATTAAGGGACTACCTGGATAACAATAACCTCCTAAATACAGCACAATCAGGATTTAGATCAAGGCATAGCACCATTTCGGCCCTAGCTAAAGTAACCAATGACTGGCAGATTGCTATGGATAAGAAGAACAGTACCTGTGCTGTGTTCCTGGAATTGAGCAAAGCATTTGACACAGTGGATCATGAATCATTAATCTCCTCCCTTGGTTCACTAGGGTTGGATTCCCCTTCACTCAATTGGTTCAAGTGTTATCTATCAGATAGGTCATAACTGGTAAAAAATGGAAACTACCTATCCACCTTAAAACCACTGTTAAGAGGTGTACCGCAAGGCTCTATTCTTGGCCCCATCCTCTTTGCCATCTATATTAATAATATTGATGCTAACCTCACTCAATCCAACATCCATCTGTTTGCTGATGATACTGTATTATATGTTAGCAATCCTTCACTATCTAAAGCCTGTGAACTGCTACAATCTGAATTTTCCATCCTACAACACAACCTACTGGATAAAAACTACTTCTAAATGCCAAAAAACAAAAGCTATGTTCTTTACCTCAAAGAGTTGCTCTGCCACTACCCCACCATCCACCACCTACAACTAACCACCTTACTTGAGAGAAGCTGGAATTCATTGATAACTTCAAATACCTTGGAGTCTGGATTGATAACAAGCTTGACTATTCTGTCCATATTGAGGAGCTACTAAAGAAACTGAGACAAAGGCTTGGTTTATTTTTTAGAATAAAGCACTACCTCAACAGAGACTCCAAAAAAAGATTAATCCAGGCTTCATTCCTATCCCTCATTGACTATGCTGACTTTCTGTATGGACATTGTTCATTCCCCCTCTTAAATAAACTGGATACCCTATACCACAGGTCCATCAGATTCATTACTGACCTTCCCTTCAGCACCCATCATTGCTCCCTTTATGAGGCAGTTAACTGGACATCACTACAACACAGAAGAAATAGGAATGCTGCAATTTGGATATTCAAAGCCTTATCAGGCAAGCTACCTACCTATATCTCAGACTGTTTTACTCAAATTACTTCTAGGCCATACAACCTAAGGATCAGCAAAATTATCATTCTTAAGGTCCCCAATGTCTGCACCCAGTTTGGGAGGGCTGCTATCAGCTACTCACTAGCAATTGTTTGAATTCACTCCAAAAACCATGAAGCTAAATAACCTCCTACCCTTAATATCCTTCAAAGATTATTCACCACCCTATTCCCAGAACTCTGCAACTGCTTCCACAAGGCCTAAACCCCGGCCCTACCTACCCCTCTTTCTTTTTGTGTTCCTATATGCTGATAAAACTCCCGTTTCCAGTCCCAAGATTCACCCTCAAAATGCCTGCTAGGTCCTATAATCTACATATTACTCCTGATGTGCCCATTGCCTTCTGTCTCACAGATTAAAAAGTTTTAATGTGCCGTGTACATATGTATATTGTTATATATTAGCACTTATGTCATTGTATTACTGTTTATGTTACCCCTGTCATTGTATAACTGTTTATGCTACCCTTGTCAATGTATTAACACTTGCACTTCTTGACCACTCAGGTCCATCTTGTAAATGAGCTATGCTCAATGATGTTTGCCTGATTAAATAAAGATTTTGATTGATTGATTGATTGATTGACATGAAGTCACTAGTGTAGCTGGTCACCATGACACTGCCCATGGCTGTACCTTTCTTCTGTTAATAAAAACCTTTTTTCAAACATAAAATAGTTCTTTGTAAGAACTACCTTCACAGTTGCTTGTAGTAGTAGTGGGGGGTCTGGTACTAGGTGGATGCTTATGATATGTCACCTTCAAATAAAGATAAAAACATACGACATGACCTCTGTGTTACCCTGGGTTTTCCACAGCTTTGGTCTCTTGTAATATCAAGCTGAGAATATTTTTTCCTAATAATTCCTGTTATTGATGTGTAAAATGATGGTATCATTCAGCTACTGGATTTGGACAATATGTGGTTCAGCCACTGGATGTGGATTCAGTGTTGTTCACATGGATTGGGAGAGTATAAGGGAGTTAATACTGAGTATATGCATTGTTGGAGTAATAACATGGCTGAGCTATAAGGAGCTTCTTGAAATAGTACAGAGTGCTAGAGATTTTTGGGTCACAGAGGATTAGTGATGAGTACATGATATGAGGAGAAGAATGCAGAGGAGACTTAAATGTGCCTTGTTTATAAGTAGTAGTGCCTAATTTGTCAAGCAATTTTGTGAGATTCCCTTCTCATCCTTCAAAAAGTTAGGGAAAAAAATTCTCTAAAATTCTTTTTGCTATACCTACAGAAAGAGGCCAGTTCCTGCTATAGTACTTAAGTGCCATTTAGTGAATTTTCAATTAGATTATCAGATAGAAGCACTCTCTCCTGGTAGCGATGAACACACTACCAAACAAAAAGAAAATTACTAACAAAAGGTTTCCCAATTCTCAATAGGGATTTTCAAAAATCCTTAAAATCCCTCGACTAATTTAGCACTACTACTGTATGTCCACTGTTGTGTTGTAAATATAGAATGATGTTATGTAGTTATGAACTCAAATATACAAACATCAGTAACTCACCAGGAGGTTAGTACTTTGACCCTGAGCTCATTAAACATTAGTAAATTTGGGGATGCATGACATCATGACGTTTGTATATAAGTACACTGGCACATATCAAGCTCATGTAGGAGGAGAAAGCATAAAAGATGGAACAACACTCTTTTCTCAGTGCAGCACACTAGGGAGACGAGACTCACAGAATGTTGAGTTAGGAAACTCCTGTTTGCTAAATTATGCATACATGTTAAGAAAAGGCACTATTGAGGCATAGCTATTGATTACATGTGTTTATGATTTCAAGCTAAGGAATGTACCACTCTGAGGGCTGCAGCAGGAGCAGAAATGTAATAAGAACAGATTTTCCAGCATACAGACAGGTACAGATGGCATTAGATGTAGCTTGGAAAGTGCTATTGGGACTTTTTATGAGATGCACTTACAACTGTTTTCAAAAATATATATATTTGCTTGTCTCATACTTTGAAAGTACATACATATTCAGGCTAAGTAGTGAGAACTTCTATCACTGACCACAAGAAATATTGGAGCACAGTATGTGCTGAGGGTGAAACAGGCATGAGAAATGTTTACACAGATGATGCATATTATGTATGTTTCCCTGTATAATGTCACAAAATACACAGGGATGTCTGGTATAGCTTGTTAAGTGGATTTGCAATATGCATTATCAAATTCAAACAGTGTTAAGCGACCTTAAAAATGTTGGTTACATTTTGCGTAAATGCATTTAAATATAACTAAAACATAATACACAGAAACATAGAAACATAGAAGATGTTGGCAGATAAAGACGTACTGGTCCACCCAGTCTGCCCCATTTTCCCTACCGATATTGACACCGCAGACTCTACTCGGTCTCCAGTCTTCCCCCCTCCTTATTTCTAAGGTCCCTTTGTGTCTGTTCCATGCATTCTTGAATCCTGTAACTGTTCCAGCCACCACCACCACCTCTGCTGGGAGTCTGTTCCATGTGTCCACCACCCTCTCCATGAAGAAGTACTTCCTCACATTTCCTCTGAGCTTCCCCTCCATCTTCATAGTGTGATCCCTTGTCCTTGTGCATCTTTTTCTTTGGAAAATGCTACCTTCTTGTACCTTGTTTTTGCCTGTGATATACTTGAATGTTTCTATCACATCACTTCTTTCCCTCATTTCCTCCAATGAGTACATATTTAATTCCTTAAGTCTTTCCTTGTAGGGCTTTTGGTACAGGCCCTGCACCATTTTGGTTGCCCTCCTTTGTACTGCCTCCACCCTATCCATGTCCTTGCAAGGATAGGGCCTCCAGAACTAGACACAGTACTGGAGTTGTGGTCTCACCAGCAATCTATACAGGGGTATTATTACTTCCCTCTTTATGCTGGTGAGTCCCCTGCCTATGCTTCCCAGTACCCCATTAGCCTTCCCCACTGCCTTGTCACACTGTTTATCTACCTTCAAGTCATCAGAAATGATTACCCTAGGTCCCTTTCCTACTCTGTGATTGTTAATACCTCTCCTCCCAATTGGTACGTTGCGCCCAGGTTTCTGTGCCACATGCATAATTTTGCACTTTTTGGCATTGAAACCCAGCTGCCAAACCTATAACCATTCTTTCTGCTTTTTTAGATTGTCCCTCATTCTCCCCCCATTGTTTCCACTCTGTTATGGAGTTTTGTGTTGTCTGTGAACAGGCATACTTTCCCTTCCAGTCCTTCTGTAATGTCACTAATAATAACATTGAAGGGGACTGGGCCTAGTACTGATCCTTGTAGCACCCCACTTGTCACTTTGCTAACTCCAGAGTGGATGGCATTTACCATCACCCTCTGACTCCTATTGCCCAGCCAGTTCTCTACCCATTTTACTACTTTAGGACCTACTCATAGGCTCCCCAGCTTGCTTATCAGTCTTATCAGTTAACATGAATTAATGAAATGCAACTGCAGTGTAATAAATGTACAAGGGTTAAAATGAATGCAAAATCCATTTTTACCATCCAGCATTAGCCCTGCCATTATGAGCAGTAGAACTGGATGTATGGGGTCATTGAGCGATCCTGCTCAGGCTTAGCAGGGTGAATATGACTGCCCTTTCTGGAAGTTTCCAGAATAGGCTGGTTAGCAAGACAGGTATAAAAGAAGAACAGCTACCAGTAGAAAACACAATAAGGATTTCTGAATGTATATTAAGGTTTTTGCAAGATACAACATGTCTATATAAAAGTGTGTATGGAGAGTGAGAGTAAGCACATTATTGGGTGATTTTATTTATTTTTATTTTATTTAGTTTTTGTTTACCGGGTAGGTGCACTAGCCAGAAAGACTATTTTTAGGCATGACCCGGGACAGTACAGAGACAAACTTCAAAGAACAATGATACATAGTACAAGGTACAGGAACAATATGATACATAGTACAAATTACATATCAGCAGCAAAGTGAAAAAGTATTGAGGTAGTTAGGCCAGAAATAGGCATTTAAGTTAATGTAAGACAAAATACAATCGGGTCAAAATAGGAGACTGAGGTAGGAAGACAAAAGTACAACATTAATATTTACACAAGACAATACATTAAGGTCAAATTATCTGACCAGGTAACTGTGCAGGTAAGTAAGGAAATAGGGAGCAGTGGGAGTGATAGCTACCAGGCAGAGATAGATAGAGGGAGGAGCTTGGGAGAAAAGGTAGGAAAGGATGATTGGATAACCTGGAAAGCAGAGGAGGAAGTGGGGGAAAAGAAAATGAAAGAAATGAGGATGTGAAAGTTGAGAGGGAGAGTTTCACTGATGGGGTGGGCCCTAGGCTACTTGATAACAACAAGTGGAGGGCAGGATTAGAGGGTGTGGGCTAGGGTGGTTTGAAGCAGGAGCATGTGTAGGAGGAGAGGAGATAATGTTGAAGTTCTTTCTTAAAGGAGCTGTGAGATACAGATTGGTGTAGGATTACAGGAAGTGAGTTCCAGAAATTGGGAGCATAACAGGCAAAGGCACAACCACCTTTATTGGTGCGATGTCTCGGGATGAGGACATGGATATTTACTGAGGAGAACAACACATAGTTGTTTTTCTGATAGGGAAGGAGACAGGCCAGTGAGTTTGGGATATGGGATTGGATAATGTTGTCAGTAATGGTTCCAAGCATGTAGGACCTTTGTTCCCATGCTGGAAGCCATCCTAGATCCGAGCATAGGAGACAATGATGTTTGAGCCAGGGGGAGCTGGATGCAAAGTGACAGATGTTATTGTAAGTAACGTTCCACTTATGGAGACTCGAATTGCTGGCAGAAGCGTATGTAGCAACCCCGTAAGTGAGAGAGGGAAGTAGTATCCCACGGGCTATAGCAAGTCTAGCTGAAGGTATGAACGCATAGCTTGTTCGGTAAGTGGTCCCTAGTTTGGAGTGAACCTGCTTACAAATAGTATGAATGTGGAGGTTGAAACTCAGGGATAGGTCAAGAGTGACCCCGAGATACTTAAATGAATTTACCACCCCGACAGAGGAGCCGACAAGGGAGGAGACATTAAAGTGTATTTGGGAGTGTTTGAGCTTGAGACTGGAGCCAAATAGTATAGCTTGGGTCTTTGCTGTGTTCAGTACTAGTTTGTGATTTATGAGCCACTGTTGTAAGAGCTGATAATCACTGGAGAGTTTTGTATTTATGTCCTTGATGTTATTTGAATTGCATTACAGAACAATGTCATCAGCATATAGTAGGGAGGAGGTGCTGAGGAGATTTGTAGTAATACTATTAATGAAAATAGTAAAAAGCAGAGGACCTAAGATAGACCTTTGAGATACACCAGTGTTGATGGTAGCCTTGTTGGAGAGGGTGGAGTTGAATTTCACGTATTGAGACCTATCAGATAGATAGCTATCAAACCAGTTTACAATATTTAGTGAGAAATCTAGGAGTTTAGAGTAGCAAAGAGGATGGAGTGGTCATTGAGGTCAAAAGCCTTAGTCATATCAATAAAAATGGCCTCAGTGAGCCTGCCAGAGTCCATAGCCACCAAGGTGACAGATGTGAGTTTGAGTAGTGCAGTGGTGGTACTATGATCCTTGGGGAAACCATGTTGTGCTCCAATTAGGAGGTCATGTTTCAATAGGAAGTCAGTGGTCTGGGTAGCAACTATTTTCTCAAGAATTTTACTGAGAACAGATAGGATGGCAATGGGACGGTAATTCAGTGGGTCAAGTGAGTTACCTTTTTTGTAGATGGGGTGATTCTGGCCATCTTCCAAATATCCAGGACAGAACTTTGACACAGAGAGAGGGTAAAGATTTTAGCAAGGGGAACTGCTATGTGGGGAGCAACCATTTTTAGGAGCTTTGGTTCCAAGTTATCAGACCCAACAGCTGTATGCTCTGACATGTTTCTTAAGTGTCAGAGAACCACACTAGTTGGGATGGACTTGAAATGGAAAGTAGGCTTGGAAGAGTTTGCAGGTAAGATGGGGTAAGACGAAGTAGGGAAAGTGGAGGTATATTGGCTGAGGATAGCAAATTGCCTGTCAAAGAAGTTTGCAATAGTGAGATGATTGTTGCAATGGGTGCCATTTAGAGTCATATCATTTGGAGTGGATGATTGGTTTGATCCCAGGAAGAACTTAATATGGGACCAGAATTTTTTTGGGGTCCCCCGGGAGATCTATTAGAAAGTTATTACAGTATGCGCTTTTTGCTTGTTTGATATCTTTCTTACAAGCATTTCTTAATGCTCTGTATGTATTAAGGTCTGCAGGAAGACCTGATGAGTTCTTGTAACGAAGCCAGATTTTGTCCCTCTGTCTTAATTTAGATAATTGGTCAGATTTTAGCCATCGTGTATGACTGTTTCTAATCCACCGTGTAACAAGTTGACAGTGGATTTCTTGCAGTTCTAAGAATTTTGTCAGGAAGATGTTTAGCGCTGTCTGGACATCTGATGAGCAAAAGAGAGGGGACCAGTCAATGCAAGCTACATCAAACAAGAAAGCTTGTGAGTCGAAGTTTGTAAAATTGCAGAAAGTAATGAAGCATGTTTTCATGGGTTCAGGCCTACCTTTGCCCCAAACACAGAAAGTGGGGGAGTGGTCTGTGATGGCATCTGATAGGATTCCTATATCTATAATATTCTCAGGTCAGTTTGTCATGATCCAGTCCAGCAGGGTGCTAGTGCTGGAATAAGGAGCAGTTCTGGTGGGTGAGGCGATAAGTTGATATAGGTTAAAACTCTGTAGTCTAGTGAGGGAGATGGTGAGGCAAGAAGAAATTGGGGCAGGTCTCAAGAAGGGGAGAAGACCAGAAAACAATAAGTGAGGCAGGTAATGCAGCAGAAAAGATGGGATAGAGCAATGATCAGCAGGGGCAGCAGTGAAAAACAATTTTGTAGCAAAGCGGCAGTGGACAGGAGGTTAATAGTGTATAGGCACAGAATTGGGCTGGGGTCAGAAAGAGAAAAGGGAGAGAGCTACTTCAGATAAGTTCTGTGGTTACTAAAGAGATGTTGGAGGAGAGGGCCAGGATAGAAGTGGTGTCAGAAACAGTAAAAAGCAGCTTTATGGAGCAAAAGATTTCATGAGGCAGCAGGGAGGGGCTGAGAAGGACTGTGAGAGTGAGTGGGATTGGAGTAAGCTGTGGGAGGAGGGGACAGATAGAGTATTTAATAGGTGGCCTCAGTGGGGGTGAGAGAAAAACTCTGTGCCTGGAAGTATGAGTTAGCAGCAGGGAGAAACTGTTAGCAGAGCCAGTTTGTAGGCACACCAATCAGGAGCCTCAGGATAGCTGCACTATCCAATCCAGAGTAAGGAGTAAAAGGTGCACCAATCGAAAAACTGCCATAAGTGGGCTGACTCTGGGAGAAAAGCGGCTGTACCTTAGCTTTGGAGTCCAGGGAGCAGGACCAGGAAGGCATCAGGGAGACAGCCAAAGTCCTCGGTGATGGTGTTGGCCAAGAAAATGGCCGGAGGCACCGCCATGACCATGAGCACCGCTCAGAGCTGCTCAGGGACCATCTAGGAGGAAGAGAGAGAGAGAGAGAGTTGTAATTTAAGGGCTACAGAGACTAAGGGCAGGAGAGCTGGTGGCAGACCATCAGCAGCGGGTGGGGGTACTTTAGTGGGAGACAAAGACAAGCAAATTAGAAATTCAGAGCAGGGTAGGGAAGGGTCACAGGGGGAGGAAGGTGAGGATGAGAGCAGCACAGGTTAAAGTTTTGGTTCAAGGTAGGAGGGATGGGGTAGGAGATGGGGCAGATGAAACACAGACTGCAGGAAGGGTTTGGAAGTGGAGAGTGGAGTAACAGTGAGGGGAGAAAGCAGGCAGGGGATAGGTACACAAGGGATGGTGAGATCGAGAGGTATTAGACAGAAAGAGATAAGTAGTTTAGGCAGTTTTGAGAGGGCTTAAGATAATGCAGGGGCAGTAGCAGAAAGCAGCTTTTCTTAGGCAATCACAGTTAGGTTAACTTTAGTTCATTTTTTTTTTAAAACAGTGCCGTAAGGGCCGACTACACAGATTTATGCAGTTCTAACATGTGAAATTACATTTCTCAGGAAATTAATCATGCACAAAAAGCGCTAACAGTGACTACAATGCAGAAACGTAATACTACTGGAAGTGCTCAAAACCCTTTGCCTGGAAGTATGAGTTAGCAGCAGGGAGAAGCAGTTAGCAGAACCGGTTTGCAGGCACGCCAATCAGGAGCCTCAGGATAGCTGCACTATCCAATCTGGAGTAAGGAGCAAAAGGTGCACCAATTGAAAAGCCGCAGTAAGTGGGCTGGCTTTGGGAGAAAAGTGGCTGTACCTTAGTGTTGGAGTCTGGAGAGTGGGACCAGGAAGGTGGCAGGGAAGCAGCCGAAGTCCTAGGTGATGGCAGTGGCCAAGGAAAAATATCCGGAGGTGCCACCATGACCGCGATCACCACTCAGAGCTGCTCGGGGACCATCTCAGTGTTGGAGTCTGGGGAGTGGGACCAGGAAGGTGGCAGGGAGACAGCCAAAGTCCTCAGTGATGGCTGCGGCCAAGGAAATGGTCAGAGGTGCTGCCATGACCGTGAGCACTGCTCAGAGACTGTCTTAGTGTTGGAGTCTGGGGAGCAGGACCAGGAAGGCAGCAGGGAGACAGCCAAAGTCCTCAGTGATGGTGGCGGCCAGGGAAATGGCCGGAGGCACTGCTGCGACCACGAGCACTACTCAGAGCTGCTCAGGGACTGTCTTAGTGTTGGAGTTTGGGGAGCAGGACCAGGAAGGTGGCAGGGAGACAGCCAAAGTCCTCGGTGATAGTGGCGGCCAAGGAAATGGCCGGAGGTGCCACCATGACCATGAAGAGCAATAATAAATTATAAGAAGTGATGTTAAGTGTATAAAGTAATTATGCAATAATGCATGACAAGGTGTGTGTTGTACTGAGATAAGGTCACACCTGAGGTGGTTGGGCATGGGACCACAAGCAAAGTGCATCCAACACCTGAGAAGTGCCATGATCCTTGCACAACACACATCCTGGAGAGCATTATTGCTATTATACAATACCTCTCTTATTTATTAATATTGTGGGGACAAAAATGAGCACATGTAGATGGCTAAAACATTCATAGTTAGGTAGAGAACAAGTGTTGGAACATCCCTTTTATGTGTAGGGATATCTATTTATAGTACCAGTTGTACAGTTTTATTTTTTAATTATTTTTTTTTGGAGGAAACACTCCCCCATTTGAAAGCACTGCATCATGGGTATGCAAATAATGAATTGTCTGGTATCACAGTAGTGTATTATGAGATACCAGGCAACTAGGTATCTGCATACCCATGATGCAGTGCATTCATATGTGGTGTGTTTCCTCATAAAAAATACAATTGCAAAACTGATACTATAAAGGAGATGTCCACACACTATAAAGGAGATGCTCTGACACTTGTTCTCTGCCTAACTATAAAATGTTTTAGCCATGACAAATGTTTTTCTCCCCCACAATATTAGTAAATAATGTTTTTGTATGAAACTATGTTTGTGCTGCTTCTGTTTTGAAACATCAAACTTTCTTAGTAAGATGTGGTTGTATGTGCCTGAAAAATAAATAAAAAAATTATATATATATATATATGTGTGTGTATGTATGTCTAGTGCTGTTATACTGAGAAAACATCACTGTTCTAGGCACGCACTGACTGATCAGAGCTCAGGGATTTTTTTTCATTGTATAGTATAGCATACAAAGGGATGCTATGCTTTTGAAATTTAGCAAATATATAATTGATGCTGGAATTGCTGAGTGATGGGGGATAATCTGTAATAATACAGTGGTAAACTACACTGCACCATAGGGCTGTTACTGTGGGGTCTGTGGGTGGTATATTCTTGCAACTGAAATTTGCCATTATGAACAGATCAAGATTATAACATAGAAACATAGAAACATAGAGTTTGACGGCAGATAAGGACCGCTTGGCCCATCTAGTCTGCCCATTTCCCTACCTACAGGGTAGGCCGCAAATCCTAGTTAACCAACAGCCTATTTCTTCCTACCCCCCACAAGAATGGCCTTATGTCTGTCCCATGCATTCTTGAATTCTCCCACAGTTTTAGACCCTACAACCTCCTCAGGAAGGCTGTTCCATGCATCCACTACCCTCTCTGTGAAATAAAACTTCCTCACATTGCCCCTGAACCGCCCCCCCCTTCTATCTTTAAATTGTGTCCCCTTGTTCTTGCACGTCTCTTTTTCTGAAAGATGCTACCCTCTTGGACTATTAATCTTTTGTGTGGGACTGTGTCAAATGCCTTGCTAAAGTCTCAGTAGGCCATGTCCACAGCCCCTCCCTGGTCTACTACTTTGGTCACCCAGTCAAAGAAATCTATTAGATTCATCTGACATGACCTTTCTGCTGTGAACCCATGCTGCCTTGGGTCCTGTGCCCCACTGGCCTCTAGGTACTCAACTATTCTTTCCTTCAGAAGTGACTCCATCACTTTCCCTACCACAGAGGTCAGACTGACAGGTCTGTAGTTTCCTGCTTCTGTCTTGATCCCACTTTTGTGAAGGGGAATCACATCCACCTTCCTCCAGTCCTGGGGTACCACACCATCCTCCCATGATTTATTAAAAAGAGTAGCCAGTGGTTTCACTAGTTCCTCCCTTAATTCTTTTAGAATTCTGGGGTGAATTCCATCAGGACCCATTGCTTTGTCCACCTTCAGTTTTAGGAGTTCTTGCAGGACCCTTTCTTCTGTGAAAGGACTGGGATCGACAGCCCTATCAAGAGTGCTTCTGTTAATTGGATTAGGCACTTCCACCTCCTCTTTCGTGAATACTGAGCAGAAATATTCGGTCAATATCCCTGCTTTTTCACTGTCCCCCTCTGCCCACCCACCATTCTTTATATTCAGCCTCACTATCCCTCCTTTTGTCTTTCTACGCTCGCTGATGTACCTATAAAAGGTTTTATCCCCCTTCTTAACTGAGTTGGCTATCTTTTCCTCAGTTTGGGCCTTTGCTATTCTGACTTCCCTCCCTGCTTCCTTCTGCCTTAACTGGTACAGCTCTCTGTCCTGCTCCTTCTGTGTTTCCTTATACTTCTGGAATGCTATCTTTTTCTTCCTGACTTTCACAGCCACCTCTTTTGAGAACCATAGTGGCTTTTTTCTTTCATTTTGATTTGTTTATTTGCTTCGCACAAAGGCTTGTTGCCTCTTTGATGGTAGTTCTGATGATTCCACGTTGTTGCTCCACACCTCCTTCTACCCTGTTTGCTAGTGCTTTTCTGAGGCACTCTCCCATCTTGCCAAAGTCAGCCCTCCTAAAGTCCAGTACCCTCACTTTTGTATGGCTTGACTCTGTAGCTGAGTTTAACGTGAGCCACACTGTTTGATGGTCACTTGTTCCCAGATGGCAACCTCTAGATCTGAGATCCTCCTCATTGCCCTGTTTGAGAGTATGAGGTCTAAGATTGCTCCCTCATGAGTGGGTTCCAAACTAGCTGTCTGAGGCCTGCCACCTGTAGGGCATCAAGAATGGCCCTGCTCTTGGATGTGGCTGCAGCAAATGTGCTCCAGTTAACATCTGGCATATTCAGGTCTCCCATCAACAGTATCTCCCCTTTCTCTGCCATTCTAAGAATGCCTTCTATCATATCCTTGTCCATTCCCTCCCACTGACATGGGGGTCTGTACACAACCCCTGTGTGGATTGTGGTGCCCTTTCCAGTCTCCAAGGTGACTCACAGTGCCTCCTCTCCTCCCTGTTTACTCTTTTGTTCAGTTGCTTTTATCCCTTTATTTACATAGAGAGCTACTCCTCCCCCTCTTCTCCCCTGCCTGTCTCTCCTGTAGGTTATGTACCCTGGTATGTTAACATCCCAGTCATGGTTCTCTTTGTACCATGTTTCTGTGACTGCTACGATATCCAGGCATCCCTCTTCCATCAAGGCCATCAGCTCAGGGAGCTTGTTGCCCAGACTACGGGTATTGGTACTCATTACCCTCCATTTCTTGATGGCCTTACTCCTTTTTGCCCCATCCCTGTCCTTCTTGCCTTTGTCACTTTCTCCCTTACCCCTGCCCTTCTCCCTATCGACACCTCTATGTTGGTGTTTGCCACACTTACTACCACGATTTTTTTGGGGACTAGGATTTCCCTGCTCCTTTCCAGTGCCTCCCCCCCCTTGGCTAGTTTAAATGCTTGCCAATGAAGCATTTAAACCTATCACCTAGGATCCTGGTTCCTCCTGGACAGATGCAGCCCATCATGCCAGTATAGGCTTGCATCACTCCAGGTGGGCCCCCAGTCCCCAATGAAGCTAATCCCTAAGCTCCACACCAGTTTTTCAACCACTGATTGAACTTATGGAAGGAACACCCTAGCCTCTCCTATGCCATAGATGGCAGCACCTCTGAGAAGGTTACCGTGTGTGCTACTGTCTAAGGCCCTCCCCAATTCCACAAACTCTTCCTGCACTTCTCTAATCCCTTTCTTAGCCAGGTCATTTGTCCCTAGGTGGACAATGACATCCAGCCCTCCCTGTGCAGCTGCCGGCAATCCTGAGGATTTGCTCCTGTCCCTCCAAGCCATGGCGCCAGGCAGGCACCTTACCTCCCTCTCCCCTTCCTCCCCAAGTTCTACCTTCCTAACAAGGGAGCCCCCCACCAGGAGTTGTTTCCTTCCCCTGCGGGGTCCCCTACCACCCTCCTGTGGGTCTCCTTTGTGGAGGTTCCCAGCATCCTCCTTGGTCTCCACTGCGGATACCTCCACAGAGACTGGATTTTTATTAATCGCAGATTTACGGAAGCAACTATAAAGCTGATCTTTAAATAACTTAAACATGACAGATATTGTAAAGCCAAAGGAATGAACATGCAACATTCTCAGAATAAGGAAAAAAATATATATTCAAATATGGACTGATAATGTGCATGTTTATATTTATATTTTATTTTTGAAAATAATTATTCTGACATGTACTTTTTGTTTATTTTTAGAAAATAAGTTCCCTGAAGAAGCCCATTTGGAGGGGGAGGGGGGTTATTTCATCTTCACATTGCACTATCTCTCAAAATAATAAACTAATACAAATCCAGTTCAATTTAATCCACATGACTTACTATACTGCTGCAAGGTTAAATAAGTTCAAATATACAGTTCCAGACTGCTGCCACTGCTGTGTCTCTAACAAGTGGCCATTACTTCATAAGTTCATTTCTTGTGCTGCATTGCAGACTTATTAGTAAAAAATGTTGACATTCATATCCCAAATCACTCATTTGGAATTCCTTTTTGATGCAGGCATTGCTTTATTAAACTCATTTTATTCGCTGGATAGGACTCAGCAAATGATTGATCATGATAGATTGAAAGGACTCATTATACAATGTCTAATATTATTGATAAATATTAGCTACTGTGATCCCTTTTTTAAGAATTCTTTGTTCTTAAACTGTCTGCACTTAAATTATTTCATATCTCTATAGCTTCGCAAAAGTTTGAGTTATAAAATGTCTGAATTCTTGCTTCTTCCATTTTCTTTTGCTCTTCACTGGGTGCTCTTAGTTGTGTTATGATGAAAACCTTTGTCTTTGATTGGTAGGGCTCGCTCAGTAAACTGATGAAATGAACCCCTTCCCCCATAAAAAGATGGCAATCCCCTTTAGTCAGTCCCCTGTTTCAAGTACCTTGGAATCTGGCTTGAAAGTCATCTTCATTTTTCAGTCCACATTGATGCTATCATTGGAAAATTTGGTCCTAAACTAGCTGCCCTCTACAGGAACAAATCACGCTTGCCATTACCAGTTTGGCATGAAATTGTACTTAAAATGTTTCTCTTGCTGTTTGACTATGTGGATGTCGTCTATGATGGCATCTCCAAATCACCCTAGCCAGACTGCACACTATCTTTCACTCTTTAACTAGCATAATATAATCTAGTATAATATCTAATAACTAGCATGATATCTAACTGTAAAACTACCATGGTTACAATGGGGGAGAGAACAGAAGGTATATCACTAATGCGGTGCAGGACAAAGACCAATAAACAAAGAACATTAAGGGGGTACACAGAGTGGAAGGTCATGTGCACAAATGCCCGCAGTCTGGAAAACAAAATCCCAGACCTAACAGCACTGATGGCAAACACAAACCTGGACATTAAGGCTTTTATGGAGACATAACATGCAGGAAATCATGTCTGTGATGCAGCCATAGCAGGGTATACATTTTTTAGAAAGGATAGGGAGAGGAAGAGGGGTTGCCATGTATGTAAAGGAAGGGATTAAAGCTACAGAGGCACAGGGATTCAGGTAAGTTGCAGAGGCATTGTGGGTCACTCTGGAGTCACAGAACAAAACAACCATACATGCTGGAGTAGTGTACAGGCCTCCCGCACAGGGGAGGATATAGATCTAGTATTAATGGAAGCCATCCATAATATGGCAGCTAAAGGGGAAGTACTACTAATGGGTGACTTCAACATGCTGGATGCAGATTGAAATACCCAGACTGCAAGTACATCAAGGAGCAGGGCCCTCATGTCTGCCATGTATGGGGAAAACCTAAGGCAGCTGGTGGTTGATCCAACCAGGGAGGAGGCTGTACTGGACTTAGTGTTGAAAAACAGGGACAGAATCTTGGATATTGAAGTGGGCAGTCCCCTTGGTACCAGTGACCACAGAACTGTGTGGTTTGAGTCAACACGTTGGCAGAAGAAAAACATTCAAAGATTAAGATCCTAGATTTCTGGAAGGCTAACTTCATGGAGATGGGGAATAGCTCAAAACTGCTCTGGAAGCAGAAGATATGGAGGGTGGGGTAGAAGAACAGTGGCTTAGGCTCAAGAGATCCACAGCAGGAGTGATAAGTCAATGTGTCAGATTGCTTAGCAAAAGCAAAAGAAAGAAGTGGCCACTGTGGTTCTCTAAGTCAGTAGCCGAGAAAGTGCAAGAAAAAAGTAAGGCATTCTGAGAGACACAGAAAGAAGAAGACAGACTGAAATATCTGGAGAAGCAGAGAGAAGCTGGGAAAGCTGTCAGTGGGGCTAGGGCAAGAACAGAGGAAGGAATAGCACAGGCTGTTAAAAAGGGGGACAAGACCTTCTTCCATTCTATTAGCGAGAGGAAGAAGACCAGAAATGGTATTGTTAGACTAAAGAAAGGAGGGGGTGGGTGGGTGAAGGGTGACCTTGAAAAAGCTGATGTACTGAACAAATATTTTTGCTCAGTACTTACCAAGGAGGAGGCAGGGGAAGGTCCAAGACTCATGAGGAAAGATGTACCGGGGGAGAGGTGGACACCAGCTCATTTACAGTGGATAGAGTCTTGGAGGAACTAGGAAAAGAAAAGACAGACAAGGCAATGAGACCAGATGGGATTCACCCTAGAGTACATAGACACATGGAAACATGGACTTTGACAGCAGATAAGGACCACTTGGCCCACCCAGTCTGCCCATTTCCCTTCCTATTGGATAAGCTGCAGATTCTAGTTAACCAACAGCCTACTTCTTGCAACCCCCCACTACAATTGCCTTATGTCTGTCCCATGCATGTTTGAATTCCCCCACTGTTGTAGACCCAACAACCTCCCTAGGAAGGTAGTTCCATGCTTCCACCACTCTCTCAGTGAAAAAAATGTCCTCACATTACCGCTGAGCCGTCCCCCCTCTATCTTTAAATTGTGCCCCCTTGTTCTTACACATCTCTTTTTCTGAAAGATGCTACCCTCCTGGACTTTGTTGATTCCCTTGAGGCACTTAAAAGTTTCTATCATGTCCCCCTGTCCCTCCTTTCATCAAGGGTATACATATTAAGCTCTCTCAGTCTCTCTTCATATGGTTTCTGTTGCAGACCCTGCACCATTTTAGTTGCCCTCCTCTGGACTGCTTCCATCCTGTGTATGTCCTTGCGTAGATGAGGTCTCCAAAACTGCACACAGTATTCCAGATGGGGTCTCACCGACTGTCTGTACAGAGGGATAACCACTTCCCTTTTCCTACTTGTGATGCCCCATCCTATGCATCCCAGTATCCCCCTGGCTCTCCTTACTGACTTCTCACATTGCTTACCCACCTTTAGGTCATCTGATATTACTACCCCCAAGTCCCTTTCCATTTCTGTTGTTGTTAGTACCTCCCCTGCTATTGTGTACTCTTCTTCTGGGTTTTTGTTTCCGAGGTGCAGTACTTTGCACTTCTTTGCATTGAATCTAAGTTGCCATATGTCTGACCATTCCTCCAACCTTGCCAAGTCCCTTCTCATCCTTTCTATCCCACCTTGTGTATCAACTCTGTTACAGATCTTTGTGTCATCTGCAATGTCACCTATAAAGATGTTAAAGAGGATTGGACCCAGTACTGAGCCCTGAGGTACTCCACTAGTAACCCCCCTTTCTTCGGAATGTGTTCCATTCACTATTACTTTCTGTTTCCTGTTGTGCAGCCAGTTTGCTACCCAGGCTACCACCCTGGAACCCACTTCCAGGCTGGCTAACTTGATTATTAGTCTTTTGTGCGGGACTGTGTCAAATGCCTTGCTAAAGTCTAGGTAGACCATATCCACAGCCCCTCCCTGGTCTATTACTTTGGTCACCCAGTCAAAGAAATCAATTAGATTTGTCTGACATGACCTTCCTGCTGTAAATCCATGCTGCTTTGGGTCCTGTGCCCCGCTGGCCTCTAGGTACTCAACAATTCTTTCTTTCAGAAGTGATTCCATCGTTTTCCCAACCACTGAGGTCAAACTTACAGGTCTGTAGTTTCCTGCTTCTGCCTTGCTCCCACTTTTGTGAAGGGGAATCACATCTGCCCTCCTCCAGTCCTCAGGTGCCACCCCATCCTCCCATGATTTGTTAAAAAGTGTGGTCAGTGGTGTCACTAGGTCCTCCCTTAGTTCTTTCAGGATTCTGGGGTGAATCCCGTCAGGCCCCATTGCTTTGTCCACCTTGAGTTTTAGGAGTTCTTTCAGGACTTTCTTCTGTAAATGGACTGCTGTCAACCCCCCTACCCAGAGTGCTTCTATTGTCTGGTTTAGGTATCTCCTCCTCCTCAACCCTCTTTTGTGAATACTGAGCAAAAGTATTCATTCAGTATCTCTGCCTTTTCACTGTCTCCCTCTGCCCACCTCCCCTCTCCTTTATTAATCTTCACTATTCCTCCCTTAACCTTTCTATGCTCCCTAATGTACCTATGGAAGGAATAGGTTGAAGGAAATCAGGGAAGTCCTTGCAGGTACACTGACAACCCTCTTCAACCAATCACTAGAGATGGGGGAAGTATCTGGGGGCTGGAGGAGGGCAGAGGTGGTCCCCCTGCACAAGACTGGAAGGAGGGAGGAGGCAGGCAATTACAGACCTGTAAGCCTGACCTCAGTGGTGGGGAAGCTGATGGAGTCCCTACTTAAGGAGACGGTAATGAAATTCCTAGAGTCAAGTGGTGCAAAAGCCCAAGGCAGCATGAATTCTCTGAGGGTAGGTCCTGTCAGACTAATCTTATCGATTTCTTTGACTAGGTGACTACAGTGGTGGATCAGGGAGGGGTGGTTGATGTTGCCTACCTGGATTTCAGTAAGGCCTTCAACACCATTCCTTATAGAAGGTTGCTTAACAAACTGGAGAATCTGGGTGTGGAATCTAAGGTGGTAAAAATGGGTTGGTAACTGGCTAAAAGGCAGGACCCAGAGGGTGGTAGTAAACGGCATAAAATCAGAAGAGGGGGACTTGACCAGCCGGGTTCCACAGGGATCGGTGCTGGGTCCAGTTCTATTCAATGTCTTCATAAGTGACATTACAGAGGGAATGGAGGGGAAAGTATTCCTGTTGACAGATGACACCAAGATCTGTAACAGAGTTGACACACAGGAGGGGCTAGATAAAATGAGAAATTACCTAAGACTACTTGAGGAATGGTTAAGGGTTTGGAAGTTGGGTTTCAACACTAAGAAGTGCACGATAATGCACTTGGGACACAGAAATCCAAGAGAGGAATACAGGATGGGGGGGGCAGGTTCTAGCCACCACAAGTCAGGAGGGAGGCCTGGGGGTTATCATAAACAATGACCTGATATCAGCCAAACAATGTTAAAAAAGCAGTGGGGAAGGCAAACAGAATGCTGGGGTGCATAGGAAGGGACTCAACCAGTAGAAGGAGTGAAGCAGAGATGCCACTGTACAGATCACTGGTGAGGCCTCATCTGGAATACTGTGTCCAGTTCTGGAGACTGCATCTCAGGAAGGACATAGACAGAATGGAAGCAGTCCAGAAAACAGCAACAAAAATGATACATTGACTGCACCACAAGCCTTATGAGGAAAGACTCAAGGAACTAAACATCTATTCACTGGAAGAGAGAAGGGAGAGAGGGGATATGATAGAGACTTTCAAATACCTTTGAGGAATAAACAGGGTACAGGAAGGGAGCATATTTCAGAGAAGAAAGTGTACAAGAACAAGGGGGCATAACATGAGGCTGGAGGGAGGGAGACTTAGGGGGAATGCTAGGTAGTATTTTTTCACAGACAGGGTGATGGATCTGTGGAACAGCTTACCAGAAGATGTGGTGGAAGAAAAAACAGTACAGGGATACAAAAGTGCATGGGATAAGCATAAAGGCACCCTGCTGTACAGCAGAGTGGGGGAAAGGCAATCCAGATAAGAGAAGGGATTGCCAAACCAAGTAGGGAAATGGGCACACTAGGTGGGCTGTATGGTCCTTATCTGCTGACAGATTTTATGTTTCTATGTTTCTTTGCTACTGACTCTCCCTTTTATTCATTTGTAAGATGGCCACTGGGCTGGATGTGCCATTGGCTGCTCTGCAGTATCTCTGTATTAGCTTTTAGTATTCTGCCTGTTTTTTTCACTGTTTTTTCTTTCTTTAGCTGTGGTTTTGTCTGGATTATCTGCGGTTCTGCTTAGATTACTGGAACGGTTAGTTTGCTGCTCTCCCGCCTATTGGACGTGTTGTCTCCCAAATCTCCCAAATCCATTGGAGAGATTGACCTGAGCATTCCAAGTTCAGGAGCGTTATTGGGGTGTCGCTTGGACATTCCTGAAGTGTGCACTGAGGCTGCCTCAGCTGGCTCCGCTACTTCCCTGGCATTCTCGGTGACTGGGCCTGCTTTCTCCTGCTATAGGTTTTAATTGATCTTATTTTAACTGCACCCCAAACATTCTTGTTTGGTTCATTCTTGGGCTGGATGTACCATGTAAACCAGGAGGAGGAGCTGCAGAAAAAGTTCCAATGGAGTATCAGGGAAGATTTCAGACTTTGGAACCTCAGTTTTAAACACTTTTGGTAGAATTTATCGTTGGCTGTATAATGGCAGATTTGGTAATGACAATGGCTTGATTTGGAGCCCAGTGGTGTCAGCCCCAATCTGTCGGGTGGGCTGTGTGTTGGTCTGTGGTAGCGCCGGGATCTGGTCCCTTATCCCCTTGGGAGTCGGTGGTTGGAGCTCTTGGTCCCTAGGGATTCCCGTGGCACCTACTGGCTGGTGGTTTTGGACGGGGACCTGTGGTAGCTGCTGCAGTCCTGGGTCAGCTGCCTGTATAGATTTTTCAGGGCTCACTCTTGACTTCAGAGTGACTGTTCTATGGAAGTGGACTTTCGGGACTCCTTCTGCTATTTTGGGCTATGGTCAGATTTTTAATTTTATTATTCTGCTGGCAGTGAGAGTGTCGTACATTAAGTTCTAAAACAGACAGTGAGAGTGCCTGAGGATTGAGAAACACTTGGTTTTATTCTTGGGAGAAATTACTAAGACATTTTTTCATCTGTCTGCTCAGGGGGTGTGAGCTCCTGAGGGGCATTTTTCAGCCCTGCTGGTGATGAGAGAATCATTGCGATCTGGAAAACTGTACTTTTCCCTGGATATTTCTTTTTAGTTACAACATCATCAGCTAACTTTGCTTGTCTCTAACAACCTGATTTTATGGCTTTGATGTTTTATTTTACTTATTTGTCAGTGTAACATTGCTTTGTTCACGTCCCGAGACTGTGAGAGGGCCCCGGGGAGGTGAAGATGTTGTTGTTCTGTTGATTTATTTTATTTATATTTTGCGTTCGAATCTTTGTGAAGTTGGCATCATTTTAATTTATTCTAGAGTTTTAATATTAGGGAGTTTTGTGTAAGGGCTATTTATTTATTTGGGGATGGGTCTTAGAGGGTAATTTATTTTTTCTTAAGAAAGATTTTTGCTTAAATTTGTTTTATTTTATAATATTTTTGTGTGCTGTTTTTTGGTATATAATTGGTTAGTCGAGGGAGTGTTTTATATTTAGGTCACAAGATTGTGCTGGAAGCCTACCCCCAAGGTTGTGCACTATTCACTCTCTGCTCTCCATGCCCTCCATCCCTTTTTTAACCCCATTAAAGTTTACAAATTACCAGTGCAGTAGGCACTGGGTATTGCCAATGGGGGTGGGCGAGGTGCAAACGGTGGAGGGTGAATGAGTGGGGCCACCGCATTGGAGTGGTAAGATCCAGAAGACACCCTAAGGTGAAATGGAACCTAGAACGTGGTCCGCCATGCCTGGTTTCCATACCCAAGGGCACTACCGATTGTGGTGAGCAGGTGGTTTGGGTGGCCCGGGAGGTTCATTCAACTCTGGTGGTGTTATGCAATGCCAGGTCCATTAAAAACAAGACTGCAATTATTGCAGAACTTGTTGGAACTGTAGACCTGGCTTCCATCACTGAGACCTGGTTGGATGAGAACTCTGGTCCAATACTGGAGGCTTTAACTCCAGCTGGGTACTCGGTGATACACTGCCCGAGATTGGATAGTGGGGGGCGGGGTTGAGGTCTGTTTCAAGACCGAACTTTACCTCACGAGTGTACTAGTTGAGGAGACTGAGTCATTTGAGTGCACCGTAGTAGCAGGTGTAGGTTGTCGGATCGCCATCATCTATCGTCCACCCAGAGATGAGAAGCGATTCCTTCAGGAAGTCGCAGACTTCATCATTGACATGGCATTCGAGTTGCCCAGGCTGATAGTCCTGGGCGACTTCAATGCCTGGGTCAATGACGAACTCTTGCAATTTGGACAGCACTTCCTCCAGTTGATGACATCTCTGGGCCTCATACAGATAGTTACCACTGCTACTCATAAACACGGTCACTCTCTTGACTTAGTCTTCCTCCTGGGGATTGAAGCCTCTGACTTGGGATTGGAACTAGTTGGATGGTCCGACCACTACACCGTGGGGTTCAGTTTTAGTGCCCCTCCCTTTGTAGGTGTACCCCTGTGGAGATAGTCAAGTATCACCCTTTATGAGATGTAAGCTCTCAAGGCCTGGCAGTGGTACTTGACCTATAGTCCCTCCCAGTGGCAAACAGTGACCCAAAGGCCCTCGTCATGGCTTAGAATTCAGCATTTTGGCAGTCCTGGATGTCATTACTCCTGTCCGTGTTCATCCTCTCTCCCTTTGCCCTCAGTCCCCATGATTTGATGGGACTTTACAGGAGATGCAGCTACTAGGGTGAAGGTTCGAGCTTTGCTGGTGGAAATCCACCCTTGATGCTGACCCCCTTAGACTGATGGACCATTACCAAGTCTATCAATTTGCAATCACCAGTGAGAAGGCAGAGTTTCTGTCAGGGGAAATTGCAGCTGCTCAGAATCAACCAGCTCAGCTGTTTCAAACTGTGGACAGACTGTGCAACCCAGCCTGTCTACAAGTTCAAAAAGCCTTTTTGCAAGTAGAGTGCAATGAACTTGCTCGATCTTTGCTGCTAAGGTGGCTGACATCAGGGCAGTACTCCAACCAGCACACTCTGTGGGCATTGCTTTGGATCAGTATGAGGCCACTGCCTCTCAGCTTTCCTGGAGTACCTTCAACCACCTGGAGTTCATGGATGTTATGCGGATTGTCCAGGGTGCATGCCCTACGTCCTGTAGTTTGGGCCCAGGACCAACCTCCCTGATTTTGGGTTGTATTGATTCCATCGGTCCAGTCCTAGCTTGGATAGTCTGGTGCTCCTTGGAAACAGGTGAGTTTCCTAGCTCCCTGAAAGAGGCGGTGGTAACACCCCTCTTGAAAAAAGCTTCTTTGGACCAAGACTGCCATGCAAACTACAGACCAATCACTAATCTTCCCTTTTTAAGGAAGGTGATTGAGAAAGTAGTGGCTATACAGCTGGAGAACCATTTGACCGTTCGTGACATCTATGAACCCCTCCAGTCCAGATTTCAAAAGAGAGATAGTACTGAGACAATGCTGGTTTGGGTGCTGAATGAACTTCTGATGGTTAGAGATCAGAAAAGCCATTCCATCTTTTTTCTTCTGGATCTCTCATCAGCGTTTAACACTGTGGACCATGGGGTCCTACTTGGTCACCTGAGGTTCATCTTTGGACTGTCGGGTACAGTTCTCAGCTGGTTTACATCATTCCTCATTGGAAGAACTCAGAGAATGGTGTCTGGGGTTCATTCCTCAGATCCAGTTTCTCTGTCATGTGGGGTTCCTCAGGGCTCAGTGTTGCCCCCATGTTGTTCGCAGTGTATATGCTGCACCTCGGAGACATTGTAAGAATGTATGGGCTGAGGTTTCACTGCTATGCTGATGATACCCAGCTCTTCCTTTCTTTTGCACCTGACCAGGATGGAGCTCTCTCAGTCTTTAATAGCTGCCTCACAGAAATCCAGGAGTGGATGGATTCCAGTTGGCTGAAGCTGAACTTGGAAAAGACTGAGGTTCTGGTTGTGGATCCAGCACACCAGATAGGGGGGTTGGGGGTTGATTCACCCTCAGAACTTTTTCTTGGGTGCTTATCACTCCTGACCTCTAAATGAGTGCACAACCTGGGGGTAATTTTTGATGAAGGACTGACCCTGCATTTGCAGGTGTCAGCCATCATCAAATCCTCTCTGTACCATCTGAGGAATATCTCCAGGATCAAGCACCTTGTTCTGTCTGGTGATCTTCCTACCCTGGTCTGTGCCTTTGTGTCCTCAAACTTAGATTACTGCAACTCCCTTTACCTAGGGCTACAGGGGGTGGATATCTGTCACCTGCAGCTAGTGCAGAACGCAGCAGCCCGGCTTTTGACAGGAACTCCCCTGTCCTCTCCTATTTCACCGGTGCTGCTTGGACTGCACTGGCTACAGGTACAGTGGCAGATCTGCTTCAAAGTCAGTCTTCTGACTTTTAAAGCCCTACACGGACTGGGCCCAGACTACCTGAAAGAGCTTCTGGTCCCTTACTGCCCTGGGCAATCACTCCACTCAGCCGACGAGGGATTGCTTGAGATTCCAAGGGTGTGTTTGAAATTTTCTTGGGCCCAAGCATTTATGCATGTGGCCCCAACCCTTTGGAATTCTCTATCCCATTGTTTTCTGGGGTGCATGACCATGGAGGGATTTAAGCAAGTTTTAAAAACATACTTATGACACCAAGCATTTGGTGAATGACTGTGTAATCGTATTAGTTTTTTTATATAACTAATGTTGCTGGGATGTCTAACATGTAATTTTAAACTTTGTTAGGCACCTTGATATTTGAAAGATGCCATAAAAATAAAGATATTATTATTATTTATTATTATTCCCTCTTACTCAGCACTGTTCCCTCTACCAACGTCTTGCCCTTATCTCCCTATCCTCCCTGTGCCTATCCCACTGCACCTATCTTCTTGCTATGTACTGCTTTGTATCCCTTCCAGTCTACCTATTTGACCTTCTTTCCCCTCTACTAAACTGTGTTACTCCTTCTGCTGTTCTGTCATTTCTTTAATTTTCCCCATTGCTCTACATCTACTAATCAGTCCACTTTCTCAGTGCAACTGCTTTCACACTGAAACTCTCTCTCCCCTCCTGTCTCAGACTTGACCCCATTATCTTGCCCTCAAGCATCTGCTGAGGTCCCATTTCTCTTCTGCTTGCTCCTATCTGTATTTATCATGCACCTGGTCCTGCCTTGCCTCTGCTTCCATTGCCCCCAGTGCAACCATAGCTTGCTCTGTTCTCTTTTGTAAGTTTTCATTATTTACTGCAGTCAACTATATGATTTTGTTTTTATTTTTTCTACCCACTCTTTTGAGGGGTAACATTATGTTGGAATTTATTGTGCTGTTTGAGATGATGACCTGAGTAACAAGCCTCAGCTATTTCTTTTTGCTATCTGTAGCATCATGGAATTTTTAAGTCTGTATGGTTCTACCCTGTGTCATGTCTGCCAATGAGTCTCAGCTCAGTGCACCTTTCCTAGACACCGATTTTCAAATAAATAAATTATCATTACCTCAAACTCTAACATACCATTGTAGTAATAGAGAACAGTCCCACTGATATAGTGATCCATAAATATTCCAGTAAGAAAAGATGGATTGTCTATATCTCATCTTCCCACTCCCTAATAACATTTAATAATTAAGCAATAAGATCCTTGACAACTACCGACCGATAGCCATCTTTTCGGCTATCAGTAAACTTCTGGAGAAAGTTATGGCTGGGCAACTCAGTGAGTATATTCAGGCTTATGAGGTACTGTCTCCCATGCAGCATGACTTTTGCAAAGGGCACAATACATACTCTGCCCTTGTCACTGTCTCCTCTGGGATCAGGGCAGCCATGGACCAGGGTAAGCTCTCAGGCGCCATCTTCATTGGCCTATCTAAAGCCTTTGACCTAGTTGACCATGTCTTACTTTGCTCTCAACTTCAGTCCATTGGCTTGTCCCCACCTGTCATAAGATGGTTCATAATTACCTCCAGGGCAGACAGCAACTTACTAAATTTAGTAAGGTCCTCTTGGCCACCACTTCTGTGACCTCTGGTGTCCCCCAGGGTTCAGTAGTAAGGCACCTTCTCTTCGCTATCTTTGCCAATAATCTCCCCTCTACTTCTTCTAACTGTAGCTCTATCCTATATGTGGATGACCTGGTTATCCTCACCCATTTCCATGACATTGGGGTCATCAACCACCAACTGAATGAGGATTTCAGGAATATCCAGTCCTGGATAACGACCCACAAGCTGGTCCTCAACCTTAAAAAAACTCAGCCCATGCTTTTTGGGTCCCTGGCTAACATAAAGGCCTCCCCTGCCCCACTGAGTATTACTGGTATCGATGGTACTCCTGTCCTACTCACTGACATCATCTACTACCTTGGGGTGACACTTGACCCCCAGCTTGACCTTGGGCATCATATCCCAAATGTATGCAGAGCTGTCAACTGCAAACTGGGTCTGGCCTACAGAGCGAAGAACAATCTTACTTCTGCTGCTCGCCTTGCACAGGCCAGAGGTGTGTTTCTCCCTTCTGTCTGCTATGGACTCATTCTGTTTGCACACACCTCCAAAGTTAACCTCTCTCAATGGAACATAGCCTATAATAACATTTGCCACTTTGCACTTGCTGCCCCTCACCTCACCCACCACTGTAACCTGTATAATAAACTTCACTGGCTCTCCCCACTCAGCTACATGAATTTTGTCTTGGGCAGCATCACGGGCAAGGTTCTCAGAACTGGCACCTCCCCCCCCAGGACTGACCGAGCCCCTCAAACCAGCTGCATCATCTTCTTACTCCCTTCGGTCATTGGGCCCTGTTGTTCTCAAAGTTCCTGCCACTCGAACACAAATGGGGGATAGGGATTTTGCTTCATGTGCCCCCAGGGTATGGAACTCCTTTCCCACCCAGGTCCACTCCTCCCCCTCCCACTCATGCCTTCTGAGCTCCCTGTGGAATTACTTGAAGCTCTCCTCTGTGTGTGGTTGTCCTAAACCACCATAACTAACATTGGTCCCCTGCACTGGACTTACATACTCTTCATTTGGTACCCTTGCAAAGGTCCTGCTGATGCATCCTGCCTGCTTGGGTTCTGCTTTGTATATAACGTATTTAAGCTCTGTTTCAGGTGACGCTTTGACTGCAGCTCTGCTTTTGGGGCTTTGCGCTGTATAGAATTGTATAATACACTGTTCATAGCCTTGGTGACTCTATGTATATATTTTGTTCCTATTCTAACTGTGTTTACTGACTGCTTGTGTTATGTTCACCTGGTTCTACATGATTCTGTGTAATGTCTAACTTGTATCATGTTGTCCTCTGTATAAATTTGTATTTCATTGTAGTCTCCTGGGTCATACCTGAAAATAGGCAAATGTCTTGTCTGGTGTACTTACCTGATCAACAAAAGCTAAATAAATAAATGAATAATGCCCATATTGTCTGTCTCCCAACTAGTGGATCCATATTTTTCCTCTTTTAGCAGTGATAAAACTGTAATTTAGCTTTAAAATACACAGATTACTTGCTTCTATAATTTGTTTTGGTAGATTATTCCATATAATTCCCACTCATTTGGTGAGAAAAACCTCTTCTCTTGTTCTTTGGTTTTTTATCTAGATGAATATGTTTATTATGCCAACGTAGGTTTATATCCCTGTTTTGTACTGCAGTTTTTAAAGATACACTTAAGTGCTTATTAATGCATAATTTTAAGCATTTCTCACATATCTTAACATTACCAAAAGATCTTCTGTACTTCATCATCCTGATGATTTTGTCCTGACTGACTACCATTGCACTCCCCAGCAACAGGTACTACGGCACTTGTTTAACTACACCCTTCCCACAGTAGTCATTCCTCTATCTGACAAGAAAACCCAGAACCTACTAATGGGCTTGCATTTTAGGGGCAGCAACTTCAAATGGTCTGTCACAATCAACAGCACTTGTTCTCCAGATTAAAGAATCCTATTCAGGAAGTGGGGAACCAGCTGACTATGGAAGTAAGTGAGATCTAATACTGTGTTCTAATTTCTGAATGAAAGACAGAAGTTGAGCCACTGCATTCTGAACATCTGCAGGTGCCAAATCTGACCACAGGGTAGGTTTTTACAAAGCACAATAAAGTAGTCAGGTGATGATGAGATGACACTTGGGTTATTCTTGGGACATTTTAATTTTGCAGCATTAATTATTCCCTAAGCTTGCTCTTGTAGTTCCTGTTTCCTGAAACTGGCATCCTAAACTGGATTACCGCATCAGAATTACTGCTACTGTATTCATTGACATTTTCATGTGGCCACGCTTCCAACTGAACTGGAATGAGGTCTCATTATTTGATGGAGATTCTTCAATTCATTCATTCTGATAAAGAGAATTCCTCAGATGCTTTTCCAGTCTTTGGATTTTAAGGCTATCATTCTGGCCTCTGGTTCACCAATTCTTGGCCTCCTGAACTTCTACTACTCTCGGATAAAAAGAACTACAAAATAGCTCAAACTGCTGTAGTGTGTGCTGGACAAAAATATCAAAAGGATTAGAGCTACAACGTCCACACTACACAATCTGCAATTCACAAATCTTTATTAAACATATAAAAATGATGTTTAAACATACCGCCACATAACATCCTCTCACAGGTGTGCTAAAGGAACCCCAACCAATTTCGTAGTTAGTGAGTCATCAGAGGGATGGTTCCTGCAGGCCAGGTAAAGCACTTAAATGCTGAATATTCTTAAAGTGACATATCCAATAATTGTATGCACACATATACATGTAATGAGTTAAACAATTCTCACTAACATTATTGCACTTTTCCTAAACAAAGTAATAATGCCCCACTATATATTACAGTTAAAAGCTTACCACACCATACACTTCAAAAATTAAGAAATCAGGAGTGAAGAAAGATAATGATAAATAAGTAGTCCCAAACAGTGGTTCATCCTAAAAAGGAGCGAGTGTCCAGGAATTGGGTAGCTCATAGCCATTCCTCTATGATCTGAAAATAAGTGATGTTCATAATTTACCATATTGTAGTCTCTTGGGCCATATGGGGAGTTTTCTGTCTTTCTTCACTGTCATATTTCATTGTGATAACCAAGTCACAATTCATACCTTAACTAAGGGTCATTTCTGTTTTCTACTAATCTTACAATTTCTTCACAGGCTAACTTGAATTTTCCTGTAATATCATTTCATTGTTAAATAAGTTTGTCCTTTGACCTGCTTACTCTATAGCTGACAATTTGTCTCTTTTACAGATTAGAGATTCCTTCAATTGGCTCTCTTTGCAGATGTTTTGTAGACCCTAGCACCACCTCTTTAACATAATATCATGACGGCTCTCCTAAATAAAAAAAAAATCATTGAATTCTTCTCTCCATCAACACAGTCTTCCCATCTTAAGGCTTGGAAATGCAATAAAATATTTTGTTCCTACCACAATCGTATCCACTGGGACCATTAAACAAAATAAACCAAATTCTGACCTTTACATCATTCTGACAAGTTATCAAGAACCCTTTATTTACTATTTTATTTATTTATTTATTTAGGTTTTGTTGACTGGGTAAGTGCGCTAGACAAATCCTGCCTATTTTCAGGCACTACCCAGGGGAGGGGGATACAGATGAATGCCAACTGACTTTGAACCAGATTAAGCTGTTGGTGGTATTTTCTGTGAATGAGGGAAATTTGGCCAGGACACCGGGGAAATTCCCCTACTTGCTGGTAGGGGGAGGTGCTGTCTGGCTGATAGCCATTTTGCCCTGGGATGTCATCGGAGGAAGACGTCAGGGAGGTAGTGGAGTGGGTCTCCTCCCTGACCTCGGCTTTGCTAGAGACCCATGCTCTTGCATCGCTTTCTTACTCACCTGTTTTGTCAGCTCTGGATGGTCCGTCCTGCCTGCTACACGACTCTGCTGTGTCTGGTATTCCGCCATGTACGGCTGCTCTGCCTTTTGTGGAGCAGTCAGGGAATTTAGATTCTGCCTGTTCCTTGATTCGAATCTTGCACCTTCATTGGATGATAGCACCGGTGTTACTACGGTGGTAGGTCCCGGATGTGCGACCCCTGCACCTGTTTTGCCTTTGCTGACATCTGCTGGAGCTGTGTGACAGGACTTGGACATGCCACCCACTGGAGCTCCCGGGACAGGTATGTCTCTACCGGGGAAGTTAGGGAGGCAATTGAGAATGCTCCCTAAGGTGGGCCTCTCTTCTGGGGCTTGTAAGACTTCTCCTTCCTGTGACATTGCCACTGCACCTGTATTATGGGCCACGGGTTGGATCCCACTGAGAGCGGTTGGTCTCCTGACCCCGCGGATGCAACCGTGCAGGGATATGCTACCCTGGTGATTATGGACACAGGCAAGGCTCTGCAGGATTCTGTTTTAGTGACTGATGGTCCGGTAACTCTACAGCAGCCTTTGTCGGCTGCAGCCCATGGGGTTGCAACAGAACCTCCTTTGTCTCCAGCTGCTTCAGCAAAGGTTCCTGCTTCTGAGACTGCTCCTGCTCATAGTATTGCCGCTGGCCTAGAGTGGTCAGCTGCTTCCCAGGTGGGAAGGTTACAGGCTGAGGGTGTGGGAGCTGATCCTTTACACACTCCTGTTGGAGCCAGGGTTTCTAAACCTGTCTTACAGATGGCTGATTTGTTTAAACCTACTTTTAAGGAACCTGCTCCTCGATGCAATGCAGTTCGGCTGCTTTATAAAGGGAGATTGTTAGACCCTCCTGATAGGGTATATATTGGGAGACATCTGTTGAAAGACTCTTTAAAATTGTATGTGTCTGAGGTTTTTGCTTTGATTCATACTGATGGCAATAATTATGATACTAGCTTCAAAACTGTGGAAGCTTTAGATTGACTCTGGGTTAAATATATATCACTTTAGGACACCCCTCTTTGGACTCCTTTTTTGGCTATTCTGCTTACTAAACTAGCTGTACATAGTATTACAGTTTTGTTTCGGAATGAAGGAGTGGAATTAGTTAATATTTTGTTTTGGTTAAAAAAAACGCTGAGAAGTGTTGGAACACCCGGTTCCTATTATAGATTCTGAACAATTCTGGACCGGTTGTTGGAAAATCAAATGTAAATTCTTTATGACTAACTCTGGTATTGCCCATTTACCAAGCTGTTTTTTTTTGGGTAGGGATAAAGATTCTCTGTTTTATCTGGGGCAACCCAAATCCTGTCATAGGTGTGGGTCCAGATTGCATCTCAGTAATGCCTGTGATTCCTTAAAATGTACTCATTGCCTGGAAACTGGTCATTTAGCTGCCACCTGTCTAAATTTATTTTGTTGTAATCTTTGTGATGAAAAGGGCCATTCTTATGTTAAGTGTCAGTGGGTCTCCCATAATTCTGTGGATGTCCATTCTCATGAAGCTCTTATTACACAGGCCCAGAAAAAGAGTTGCACCAAGGCCTCTGAGAAGAGGATGCAGGACCTTTCGCAAGCCCCTGAGCCCCTGGCCCCTCAGTCAGTTCCTCAACCGGAGTCTGGTTTACAAGCTGAACAATGTACTGTTCTTGTTTCGGGCATTACGTCCGATAATACGGTACCATTGCCTCCAGGGGCCCCGATGGTGGCAGTTGTCCCTGACCAGGTGGGCCCTCAGGAACACCACTCTGTAGCTCTTGTAGAACCTGGCTCCCAACCAGAGGATATGCTTGTGGAGCAGGGACCAGCCCCTGTGATTCCTTCCCTTGATGCCGAAGTTTCTGTTTCGGATACCTCTGCTATGCCCCCCCCCATGTTGGACGTTGATCAGTCTTTTCAAACTGTTTCTTATGAGAAAAGACAGAGGGAAAAGAGTGGGATTCTGGGTCCTAAAGGGAAGGAACGGAAAGTTGTGGCTAAGAAAAAACTTTTGCAGTCTAATAAATTTGATGTGTTGTGACGACAACGGCAGTCAAGGGGTACTGAGGAGGATGATGAGGACTCGGCCTCGGATTCCTCTTCTGTTACCTCTTCCATAGGTGCTTCTTCAGGAATGGAGGATGGGGGTTCTGGGAAACTTAAATGGAAGACTCGTTCTTCAACGATGATAAGATTTGTGACTTTTTCTTTTTTTTGTCTTTTCCTCTGCCTTATGGGTGCCTTTCGTATCTTATCTTTGAATGTTAATAGTATGAAGAGTGGGTTGTGGAGAGATTTATTCTTATCTGAATTACAGCCTTTTCAGTCTGATTTGATCCTTCTGCAAGATACTAGACTTAAAACATTTAAAGAGATAGCGCAATGTTCTTCTTCTTGGACATTGGGAGCCACGTTTTGGTCCTTAGGGCCTGACAAATGTGATGGTTTGGGTGTTTTGTTTGCCAATCCTGATTTAAAAGTTTCTTGACTGATTGATTTAGACCCTGGTAGAGTTATGATCTTGGACATCTCCTATAAAACATGGAGATTACGTGTTATTAATCTCTATGCACCTCAGAGTAAGGCATCTAGGGTGGACCTTTTTAGGAAGGTTCAACCATTCCTTTGTACAGCACGAATGGTCATTTGGGGTGGGTATTTCAATTGTGATATACAAAAGGGTGACGGGGTCTGCAGACCGATAAATTATTCTGTGACTCTAATGCTTTAAAGGATATTGTTACTACTGCCCATTTAGTGGATTCTTACCGATTATTTTATGCTACTGGTAGCTTTACTTTTCATAAAGGCTTATTATGTACTAGGATAGACTATATTTGGGTTTTCCACTCAGCACATGTTACTCGTTCAGGTATTATTGACCTGGCTTTTTCTGACCATTCTGCTGTATATCTTGAATGTCAGTGGGGTGAGAGCCTCTCTTATGAGAAGCCCTCTTGGAAATTGAATGTTTCTTTATTGGACCAGGCATGTATCATTGTGGCTTGCAAGTCTTTATGGGCTGCTCGGCTATAGTGTGCTGTATGTATGACTCTTTGGTTGATTGGTGGAGGGATACCAAGTTGGAACTGAAAGCTTTTTTTCAAAAAACTGCGAGGTTGCACCATAGAACTAATTATTTATGTTATTTACAGTGTAGGAAACACTACCATAGATTGACTTCCCTTGCTGCTACTACTGGTCAAGATTTTAGCTTCCAAATTCAGCAGTTTCAATATGACAGGATCAAAACCCTTAAGCATGAATTGCGGTTTGGTATGGCAGGTAAAAAACAGACGTTCATCCCTTTTAAAGATAATAAGGTTAATTGTCAAAGGAAATGTATGGAGGAGTTGATAGACGCTGATGGTAGGGTATGTCATGATAAGGTTTCTATCCTGAGTCTTGTATCTACATATATTAAGGACACTGTTGGGCTTCCACCTCAGGTGTGTTTCATGGATTCTTATGTAGCACAGATAGAACCGCAAGCTGTTTTGCTGAAACAGGTACAGCAGCTTGTATCTTCTATTACTACAGATGAGGTTCGGGCTGTTATTAAATCTGCCAAGACTAGCAGTTCTCCTGGACCAGATGGGCTTCCAGTGGAGTTTTACAAAACTTTTTGTGATCTTTTGGCCCCGGTATTATGTGATTTATTTAATATTCTCTTACATTCTCCTGCCATACCAGAATGGTTGGTTGAAGTGGACTTGATTCTGTTGTATAAAAAGGATGATGAAAGGTCGCTACTCAACTGGAAGCCTATCTGTTTGCTGAATTCTGAAATTAAGTTTTTGAGTAAAATTTTGTCTACTAGATTATCTCATTGTGCTCATACTCTTATTAGTCCTGTACAGGGCTGTAGTGCTCCCCACCGTGGGATACAAGATAATCTGATTTTACTCTGGGAATTGTTTTATAGAGGTCAGAAGCAGAGCATCTCTGGTTTAGTACTTAACCTAGATCAACGTAAGGCCTCTGATTCTATTTCACAGGACTATTTATTTTTAGTTTTGGGCTGCTGTGGGCTTCCTGTTGAGTTTATTGCTTGGCTCTAGAAACTTTATTATAATGCTACAGCAGTGCCAAAGGTTAATGGTTGGAAAGGGGATAGGATAGGCTTACAACGGGGAGTGAAACAGGGCTGCCCATTGAGTCCCTTGTATGTTTTTGGTATAGATCCCCTTTTATGAAATATCCTTAGTGATTCTCGGATAGTAGGAATACCTTTGGTCCATTCCCTTCCCCCGTTGAAAATACTCGCTTATGCTGATGATTTAGTTCTTTTGGTGCAAGAATGTACTAGTGAAGCTGTTATTTCGCAACAGCTTGCTGATTCTTCCAATGCCTCTGGATCGAGTATTAATATGGATAAATGCTTTGGCTATCAGTTTAAATCTGATGCTCCTAGGATATTTAAGTATGCCGGTATTGCAGTATCCATGGATCCTGTTACTATTTAGGGGCTGCAGTTTGGTGCTGATAATCCGGCAGTTGTAAACTGGGAAAAAAAACTGCTGATAGCAGAAGGGTCAATGACCCATTGGGTTCATGGGCCTTTGTTCAAACGTAAATTGATATTGTTGTTGAAGACTTTGATTGTACCTCTTTTTCTTTATGTTAGTTATATTTATCCCCCGCCGAAGATTTTGTATACTAAATTGTATGGTTTGTTTTTTTAGGGCCTTATGGGGTAGCAGATTGAATCCTGTCAAGAGACATATTACTTATCAGAATATAAAACATGGGAGTTTGGATATGCTCCATCCTATTTCATTTTATTTTAGTATTTTTCTTTATTACAATGTTTTGGAGCTCAATCGACCTCTTTGTAAGAGTCAGATTAATTTACTGACTGAATGGATTACGCCCGGTTTGAGGGCATGGGAACATAGAAATACTAGATTGTTTTTTCAGTTAGAAGTTGTTCCTCAAGTTATTAAGGAAATGTTTCAACAACGTATTCTTTGGAAAGTTGATTCTAGTATTATAACACTGAATACACGGAAGGCAGTTTATGATGCTATTGTTCAAGCTCAATGCTTGGAACCTCTTATATTACCATACTGTACTGAGCAAGATAGTCAGGGACAGTTTTTGCAATTATTAAATACTAGATTACCAGTATTTGTTTGGGATTTGGTATGGCTGACTCTGCATGGCAAGCTGAACGATAAAAACAATAATAGGCATAAGGCAGTTCAAGAACGGTATTGTTTACGGCCTTCTTGTTCCCAACTTCTAGAAACTCAAGAACACTTTTTTGGGGACTGTAGTAATGCACAACAGTTTTGGCATGTCTTAGCTGATCGTTGGAAGATACCACAGTTTGGTTTTCTTACTTATTAGAAGCTAATTTATGTTTCAGGAACTTCACACTGGCAATCCTTTTCCATATCAACGTTGCAAGTTTTATTTGCTGTTTTGAAATATTATCTCTGGCAATCTCAGTGTAAATGGGTACTACAACAGCACTATGTCCCATATGATGCATTGTTGTTATTGATTACTGGAGCGATTCAGCAGGTATATGAAGTGGATTCGAAACGGTTTCTGATTCACCAGATGAATTGTTTTTGGAAGGCATGTGAAGATATCTTATGGTCAGCTTCATTCTGATTTCATAATTTCCTGACTTTTCACTCAGGATAGGTGCTTTGTTTGCTCTGTTATGTTGTTTTCCAGCTGATTTAGTCACTTTGGTTGTGGTAGTACTGTTTTTGCTATTTAGTACTTCCTTGTATATACAGTCCTAGATGTTTTGAATCTTACTTCCCTTTTCCCCACAAAATCCCCCTACTCTGTCTGCAGGGGGCCTTGCTTCCTGTGAGCAGAAGGGACCCTTTTGTCTGTGGTACCAAGATGGCAGATGACAGTGTGGTTGCTGGTGGAATTGCTGGAGATATTTTGGATTCTGACCTGACTACAGCTTCACCCATGGAGTCAAGAATACCTGACATTACCTCTGAAGAACCTACAAGGCTGCAATCTGCAGAAAGAAATACTGATGGTACCACCAGACAATCATCAAGAAGACTTGCCTCAGACACCACTTTACCCAGTTTCAGGAACTCAGAGCACTTCTAATGACACAGAAAATGATCTGTGAAGCATGTATTTTGCACACAAGGATTTTCTTATTGGTCTAATGCAACTCTGATTCACAGTTTTCCTCACAGCCTTTTTTGTGAACTTACCCTGCAGCAGCCACTTCTGATATGACTCCTAGCACCAGAAATGTCACAAACTCTGCATCGGGAGCTCCTCTCTCTTTGCATCTACAGGACAGTCATCACACCACAGAGGACATTGAGAGCATTTGGTCACCCATGGCAGGGCTCCGTGCTGCTGGCTGGCAGCAACATTCAGAAGGAGCACCCTGGACCTCCCCAAGGGCTGTTTCAGCCCAGGAAATCATCTCTGAGGCACACAATGAACTCCGATCTTCAGAAGACACACCATCACCGATGAAAACAGCTCCAGAACCAGTATCTTTCCCTAGTAATGCTTCAAGCACACCTGCTGTCTCCCGAACAACACCTGACATCACAGATACTGTCACGGGCCCCAGCTTAGCCAGACGTGAATCTACTTCATCCTCCTTGACTTCAGAACATAATTAAGATGGTACATCTGAGCCATTTGGGCCACAGCCTGCAGGTGAGGGCACTAACTCGACCCCATTTAAACTCAGTGATCTGTTCACAAACTTAGGTGAGCCAGCACAGTGAAAGAATGCTGTACATATGAAGTTCATGGGGGACATTGATACAAGCCCTGATAGAAGAACTGTATTGCATAGTATGTTGCAGGACTCTTAGGGATAGGGGCAACAGAATTATTTGCCTTCATTCATGTGCATGGGGAATCTGTGTATGACTTAAGTTTTAAAAATATGTACACTTTGGAGAAATTCTGGGAGAAATATGAGCATGTAAAACATCTACCACTCTGGGCTCCCTTTATGGTCATCCCCCTCACGAAACCAACAGAGAAAATTGTTACCTTACTGTTTTGTAGCAAGAGGGTGAGCATAGTGGACGTCCAGTACTGGCTCAGGCAGTGCTGCGATATACCAGAGGTCCCTCAACCTATTTTGGACGAGGACCTAGTATGGACTGGGAGATGGAAAGTAAAGGTACAACTTTAAAACACGGATAAAGGTATCTCTCATTTACCAGGCAGCTTTCACATAGGCAGGGACTGTGGCTTATGTTTTTACCCTGGACAACCATGGACCTGTCATAAGTGCGGTTCTCGCACCCACCCGAGCAGCATTTGTGACAAGCCCAGATGTACTTTGTGCTTATCCTATGGACATGTGAGTTTAGGTTGTCCAAATCCTCTATACTGCAATCTGTGTGACGAGCCAGGGCACTCCTATCACCAGTGCCCTTGGGCGGATCATACTAGGCTCGACCACCCTCCCCAGGACCAGATAGCGCTTATAACGGATTCCCAGACTCAGGCCTTATGCCGCAGGGAGGCCCTGGCCCCTGCCACTTCTACCCTGGCACAAGAACCTCCTCTCCCACAAGAGCCTGAACCTACAGCCAGACAAGGGGCCATTCTCAAGTCCCCTGGCACCCCTATAGTACCAGTAACCCCTTCTGAATCAGTCCCTGCTAGTACCCAGGCTACCATGCCTCCCCCCCAAAGGACTCAGACCACTTTGTGGTAATCCCCCCCTTCCAAATGGGGTAAAGACAAATGAAAAGCAGAAGCTTCCACCCCCAAGAGACAATTATCATGAGGAATAAATTTCAGGCCTTAGCCAAGAGACGACAATGGGGAGACACAGAAGGGGAAGATGGAGACTCAGATTCTTCTCTAGCCTCTTCCTCCTGTATGGACTTCTCCTCTGACTCCCAGATTGATCCCCCCCTTCAGCAGATGGAGGTAGGACCCATGCTAACATTACCTGACACTAGCTCCTCCAGAATGGCACTGTACTTTCTGGGATGAACCACCACCAAGGACTCCGCTGCTTCACCCTAAATGCATGCAGCGTTAAATCCTATAGAAAACAACTATCTACAATGCAGTACCTTTCTGACTTACACCATGACATCTATTTTCTCCAGGACACCCGTTTGAAATCTCCTCATGAGCTTTCTCAAATTAAAACTCGTTGGCATCAGGGCTTTTTCTTCTGGTCATATGGAGAGGATAGGTGTGATGGCCTAGGTATTTTGTTTGCAAATTTTAATTTCCAAATTTCCCAGTTGGTAGACATAATACTAGGATGAGCTGTGCTTGTAGACTGTACATACCAACAACACAAACTCAGGCTCATTAATGGATATGCTCCCCAGAGCACTGCCTCCAGAACAGACTTATTTAACAAAATACACCCATACCTGTATTCCAACTGGCAAATCTATATGGGAGGCGATTTCAACTGTGGTCTTACTCTCTCAGATTGGGGCGGCTCCACCCAAAAACTTTTTGCAGATTCAATTGCCCTGAACAAAATTATTCAGACTACGGCCTTCATAGATGGACATAATGCTTTACATGGTCCAGGTGCCAAACCCTATCGTAGAGGCCCATACACTACCAGGATAGATTTTCTTTTTGCCTCACAGAATATTTCAGTCACACAGGCAAGAATCATACCCTGTGAGACTTCAGACCATCTGGGGATCTCTCTGGTTTGCTCCCCCTCTGGGAAATCCTTTCCTGGTCAACCCCACTCTAGGTGGAAATTGAATAGTTCATTGTTGACAGACCCGGCCATTTCAATGCATTGCACAGACCTTCTAAGGGCCTAGCTGTCCGTATTGTAAGCATATCATTCCCCTCTACAATGGTGGGAAGACACTAAGAGTGATATCAAGATTGTCTTCCTACATACAGGGAGGAAGAGAACACTGAGTTCATATCTTCGATACCTCACTCTCAGACAAAAACTACTACAGGCCATATCTCTTTCTTTCACATCCCACATGGACTACTCTCACACAATAAGGTCCATTAAGGAAAAAATGGAACAGTTCCAGTATCACCGAGCACATTCTTTACGGATGGAAGCTCAACATGGGACACAAGGCTCCGGTCCCTCCTTAGATATCTATAAAAGTTGCACTGACAGGGTAAATGCAACCCACATAGAGGAACTTTTTGATCCTGCTTCCAATACCCCTCACAATTCCTTGCTGGACATAAAGTGTATTGCCAGCTCTTATCTAGCTACGATGTTTGGCACCACAACTCCTATGGATAATATCATACCTTTCCTTTCAGGTATTTCTATTCCTCCTCCATCCCAAGATACATTGAAACATCTCCTTAAACCTATAACACCAGAGGAAACCCAGCAGGCTATAAAACACCAAAAGAAGTGCACTTCCACTGGATCCAATGGCCTTACTACAGAATTTTATATACAGTTTATGTTATTTTTTGCCCCCTTTCTGATGTTAATATATAATACCTTCATAAGCACTAATTCTACTCCTAACGGATTTTCTGATGCCATTATGATTTTATTATTCAAGAAAGGGAACGGAGCCAATATACGGAACTGGAGACCACTAAGTCTGCTAAATGTAGACTATAAAATATTCACTTCCATCTTACTCAATAGGATGCTCCCTGTTGCTGCTCAGATTATTTCTGAGGTGCAGACTTGTGCCCTTCCCAGCAGATCTATCCTTTCCAACCTACCCCTCATTTGAGACATTATTTCAAACAGTACCCCCTCTTCACCTGCCCTGTTACTCTCATTGGACCAAGAAAAGGCTTTTGACTGGGTCAGCCATGTTTATTTGTTCCAGGTTCTTGCACACTACCATGTTCCCCAGAAATTCATTTCTTGGCTTAAACTCTTATAAAGTACTGCTTGGATACAACCCCATATAAATGGTTCTCCATGCCCCCTTTTTTTAGGCCTTAGAGGAGTGCGACAGGGCTGCCTCTTAAGTCCTCTTTTATATATTTTCCAACTGGACCCTTTATTATGAACCCTACTGCTGCACCCATCTTTACCTAGAATCTCTTCCCCCATTGGAAGATCTCTACCTCCAGTATGTGCATATGCTGATGATTTGTGCATTTGTACTACCCCTTATCTTCAGGAGATAGTACTTCCCTCTATTTTCAAAGCATTTGAGACAGCTTCAGGCTCCCAAATAAATATAGCAAAAAGCACGGAACTAGTGGTGCCAGCTTCAGCCAGCATGGACTTACGAACGCATATTGTAGATATCCCTCTGGCAATTGCTCCAATAAAAATCCTGGGATTACATTACGGCACCTCAGATGATGCCAGCTATAACTGGAATATAGATATATATATAGTTTTAAATAGAGCAGCACACTCCCTTTCCTTTTGGAAAGGACATAGCATTGCAAAACGGAAAAGAGTGTTTTTATTCAAAACTATAATACTTCCCCTCTTCTTACACGTGGTGTCAGTGTTTCCGGTCCCTTTTTCTCTGGAGGCAAGAGTTTACAATATTTTTTTTCAAGGCTTCTGGGGCAGCCGTTTAAATCCCATAAAAAGATCATACACATACATGGATTATTGTCATGGTGGGGTAAGGATGCTGAACCCGATAGTATTTTTCCATAGCCTATTCCTGAAAATCACGATACCCCACTTACTCCATGATACACTCCTATTTTGGCATTTAATTATATATTCTTTTACCATTAAGGTATGCCAAATATGGCAACAACTCCCGCATGACATCCCTAGGAACTTCAGAAAACTAGATATCCCCAGCTTCCTCTTCCCCCCTTTTCTGAAGATCCGGCAATGGAAACTCTCCCCTGCACATATATTGACTAAAACCAGGAGACAGCTTTATAACTTTGCTTTAGATACCAATTTTTCTGACTTACCACAGATAGTATCAACACAAGGCTCCCTTCTGGAATTAGAAATGCCCTTCTCTCAGTTAACTGACCCCAGGATCCCCACACAATTTTGGGTTATCTCCTGGATAGCTTGTCATGGAAGACTGGGTGTCAAGAACAACCTAAAATATAAATCAGTAGAGGAGCGAATATGCCCCCAAGACTCTTGTACAGCGGTACTGGAAACCATGCATCATTTTTTTATTGATTGCCCATATAGTCAAGTTGTTTGGACCCTCCTTTTACATAAATGGAAAGAAAAGGCACTTCAGAATGTAACATATGATATCCTGGTGTACGGGATATACCCCTCCCCGGATTACAGAAATATCACACAGGGACCTTACGTCTCATCTTTGCATCCTGCCGCTATTATTTATGGCAGGCTAGGTGCGTCTTTCTCCTGCAACAGAAAGTGTTTTCTGCAATGCAAATAGTTGCACAGATTGTTTCTAGCCTTGTGTTAATCCAAAATGTGGAAAAAAAGTTGTTGACGTCTGCTGTATACAGTTCATATTGGAACAATTGTGCATGGATTGAAACTGCAGTACCCTGAAGATGTTTTTCTTTTTTCCCTCTCTGTATTAGTAAGCATTTATTTTGCTCCATTTAAACTGAAATGTTTCTTTTGACTTCTTTTTCCTTTTTTTTCCTCCTTACCCTTGTTTATTGGTTTTATTTGTGGGCTGATTTCCTTTTGTCTTTCTTGCAAACCTTATTTACAGTTTCTGTAAAGCTGACATTGTATTTTGGTTATTGAATGTACTGCACTAACTTTCATTAAATAAAAAAATACTCTTTTCGATAAGTGCCATGGGATCTTTAACATCCACCTGAACTACCACCAATCCAGGCAGATGGGACCTTGGTTTAACGTTTCATCCGAAAGATGGCACCTCAGAAGTGCAATAACAGTACCTAGTTGGCATCCAATTTCAGTTTCACTTCATATGAATGCCTATCCATTTTTTTCTTGAACATCTATTAAGTCCCACCTCTATATCCATTAGTGTTCGAAACCTAAACCAGATTTAACTGGTTGTCCTATAATCAGCATTATACAATGGAAAGAAACAATCCTGGGTTGTGATTGGTCAGTTAGCAACCAGAGCAGGGATGTTATCCCAGCATAACATCCCAACTGATTGTTGCATCATTCCCTTTCCATCTCCTCTTAAGAAACAAAAATATTTTTCCACACTAACAAAATCATTCTTTAAAATTATTTTTATTCTGTATATAATTAATGGGTCTTCATTTTTCCCATAGAAAAATGGTGTCATTATTTGCTGTAATAAAGGAGTGTTTATTATGGCAAACACACACAGTTTTCCTCCTTCTGCGCACGTGCCCACTGTGACTCTTCCTCCCATACCACTGGCTCATTGTCTTTACCTCGGACATGGAACTGCCATACTGATTGCTGACTCAGCGGTAAGTCACAGCAACAACTGAAAATTTTACAGAAAAAGGAAGCATTTTAGCTCAGTGTACAAATAAGTGTTTGGACAATGTTTAAAAAAATAAACAAAACCGATTGAGGACCGCAACCTCAAACCCAAGTGGACCGCAGCCACACAGGGATGTCTTTTTTATTTTATTTAATTGCTGTGGCAAAAAATGAAAACCCAGCAATTATATAAAATAAAATATGGGCTGAGGTATGTAAACTCAAAGTTTACACACACCCTCGGGTTAGATGCTATTTATAAACTCCTCGAGTTTCGCTCTCGGGGTTTATGTAACATCTAACCCCTTGGGTGTGTGTAAACTTCTCGTTACACACCCTGACCCATACTTTATTTTATTTATAACAACAAGCCTTTGTATAATAGGAATAATGCCCTCCAGGGTGGGTTTTATGCTGTGATAACATCCCTTCCTGGGTGTTTGATGCCCTCGACTGGTGGCCACGGGCCCAACCTCCCAAGGTGGAATGTTATCCCAGCATAACACCCACCCTGTTGGGATTTATTCCTTTAATATCCTTCACTTATAGTACTTACATCTTATCTTTGCATCCATGCCTTCTCTTCTGCCATAGATCTTCAACTCCAAACTGTAATGGTGTTGATCTTCTTTGTTTTTTTTTATAAACCAAAAAATGTTTTGTCAAACCTGCTAACTTCAATAAAGACCAACATTTCATTCTGTCAGTTACATTTTGAAGCCCCAGATCAATACACCTTACATCTCAAGACTTTTCAAAGCTAACCATGTTGAAACAGGCATTACAGTTTCTTATTTCTGCACATACAGCATAGTCAGCCAGGATACAGCACAGTACCCTGTAGTATTTTTGCAAAGTGCTGCAGTATGCTCTATGGAACAGTGTACATCAATGGCAATTACGCCCTTTTGTCATTCAGAATTTTGTGATATGTCTTTTATTGCACTGCATCCTGGCTTTGTCCCTATTCACTGAAATTCTGTCACCAAAATCTCCTATTTTCTCTTCTCAGCCATTATTTCTGACTGAGAAAGGCACCATAATGAAAACTACATGCTTTGTCCAATACAGTGCTCCCCTGAATCATCTTGTCACTCAGACCAGATTTTTCTCTGTCAGAATGTTTTGGTCATTAATTTCATATAGAAGCATCTACCTCAGCATCTAAGTAACAAATGTGAGTTTACATCACTAGGATGAGGTGATACCCATGGAGTACTCTTTAGTGGCACTGTAAGAACTGACTATTTCAATTTTGAAGTAGCCTCCCTTGGAGAAGGGTTGGTAACCTGGGCTGCCTCTGTGGAGTACAGCTAGCCCCAAATTCCCAGTTCTGTTTGTTCCACATTCCTATTTATTTCATATGTGTTTCTAATGGCATATGGCAGAAGAACCAGAACTGCCAAAAGTTACATTCTTCCTGTGACTGAATAAGGGTCTGTTATGACAGATGCTGCATGTATGGGCAAAAAAGGCCTTACTCGGTATTACTCGGTTAACAGGACAGTAGTAGACACGGGGACCATCAGGACTGTCTTCCATTCCTAGTGGGTCTACCATTTCTGTGTTAGTTTATTTGTTTGATATTTATCTAGTTCCTTTTTAAATCTGTTAAACTCTGGAATCTCCATCAGCTTTTGAGGTAGCATATTCCAGAACTTAACAGCCTTTACTATGAAAAAATTGTCTCTTTTGGTGGTGTTTGCCCTGGGAAAATGATGGAATCACTTCTGAAGGAAAGAATTGTTGAGTACCTAGAGGCCAGAAGGGCACATGACCCAAGGCAGCATGGAATCACAGCAGGAAGTCAGACAAATTTAATAGATTTCTTTGACTGGGTGACCAAAGTAGTAGATCAGGGAGGGTCTGTGGACATGGCCTACCTAGACTTTAGCAATACGTCTGACACAGTCATAGAAACATAGAAGCTGATGGTGGATAAGGACCGCAAGGCCCATCCAGTCTGCCCATTTCTTTTTCTACCTTATAAATGTGCCATCGGCCTTTTCTCTGTCAACGGCTTATCTATTCATACTCATCTGTATTGCTCCCTTATGCCTATCCCATGCCTGTTTGAAGCCCTGCACTGTATTCATATCCACCACTTTCTGAGATAGGCCATTCCATGCATCCACTACCCTTTCTGTGAAAAATAACTTCCTTACATTACCCCTTAATTGTCCTCTCTCTAATCTCATACTGTGTCCTCTTGTCCTGCTATTTTTCTTATATTGACACATGCTAGACTCTTTCACCTTATTAATGCCCTTAAGGTGTTTTAATGTTTCAATCATATCACCTCTCTCCCTCCTTTGCTCTAGGGTATACATATTGAGCTCCATTAATCTGTCCTCATATGTTTTCCAATGCAGTCCCTGCACCATTTTTGTTGCCCTTCTCTGGACTGCCTCAGTTTGGTTAATGTCCTTGGGAAGGTGTGGCCTCCAGTACTGCATACAGTACTCCAGATGGGGCCTAACCAGTGTCTTGTAAAGAGGGATTATTACCTCCCTCTTCTGACTTGTGATACCCCTACTACTAACAACAACAAAAATGGAAAGGGACCTGGTGGTAGTCATATCAGATGACCTAAAGGTGGGCAAGCAATTTGAGAGGGCAGTAAGGAGGGTTGGGGGATACTGGGGTGTATAGGAAGAGACATCACCAGTAGAAAACAAGAAGTTGTTATCCCTCTGTACAGACAGCTGGTGAGACCCCATCTGGAGTACTGCGTGCAGTTCTGGAGACCCAATCTCCACAAGGACATAGACAGGATTGAGGCAGTCCAGAGGACAGCAACTAAAATGGTGCAGGGTCTGCACCAGAAGGCATATGAAGAGGGACTTAAGAAGCTTAATATGTATACCCTCGAGCAAAGGAGGGACAGGGGGGACATGACAGAAACTTTCAAGTACCTCAAGGGACTCAACAAAGTCCAAAAGGGCAGCATCTTTCAGAAAAAGAGATTTGCAAGAACAGGGGGGCACAATTTGAAGATAGAAGGGGGACAGTTCAGAGGTAATGTGAGGACGTTTGTTTCATGGAGAGGTGGTGGATGCATGGAACAGAGGTTGTGGAGTCAAAAACAGTGGGGGAATTCAAGAATGCATGGAACAGACATAAGGCAATTCTAGTGGTTAGGGGTAGGAGGAAGTAGGCTGTTGGTTAACTAGGATCTGCAACTTATCCATTAGATTGGGAAATGGGCAGCCTCGGTATGCCAATTGGTCCTTATCTGCCATCAAATTCTATATTTCTATGTTAATTGTTGGTTGTGTGATCTGAGATTCACTGATCTAATGTTGTTGGTGATATTGCACTCCATTTTTAGTTCCTGATTTTTTTAGTAGCTTATATAAGAACAATGGGCTGGGTTCACAAAACATTATGAAGGTGCAAAACCTTCCCTAAGTCCCCAAAACTGCTGTAGCTACAGAGAAAAGGGTAAATTACTCTGAGTTCTATTCACAAAAACCTCTGTAGCTGCGGAAAAAAACACTACGGACTGTGGGAAAAAATGCAGTTGTGGAAGTTCCTGAGGAAAAAAGTTAATAGATAAGTAAGGCACAGCCCCCAGGCTATTCTCAGCCAGGTTTTGTCAGCAGTTGCAGGAAAAATGTAACACACATTAGAGTGAGGTGTAACTCTCCCTCAGCATACTGCAGTAGTGCCCCAACAATTGAAAACTATTATGGTGGAGGTGAGGTACAGGTAATAGCATCCCAGTGGGTACAGCAGTGGCTGATGTTACAGCAGCAATAGCACACATTGCCATAATATGGCAACAGACAACCACCAGACCCAGTGCATCCCATGATGGAGCCCCACAGGCAGTAAAGCCTGCCCAGCCTCAAATGAGTGCTACTACTGCAGGCAACAGAAACACCACAGGGAGGGAGGGCTAGCAATGACAGTCGGCCACTGTGCTGCCATGGTAGTGCTGGTACATGTGGTACTGCAGTGGTCCCAGTTGGGGAACTGGTTGAAGGTCTCTCTGTGTGTGCTTACAGCTATATACTATAGCAGCACTGTGTTAGTCTGCTGCTTCAGCTAATTGGGGTCACTATTGTTGTTGCTCCTAAGCCATTTCTGCAGCTGCAGATCTGCAGTTGTGACTGTGCAGCACTTGCACAATTTTCGCAGCTGCTGAATTACTGCACCTGTGGCGCTTTTTGCAGAAATCCACAGCTGCCCCGGTTTTCTTTGTGTATACAGAAACTGCGTTTCCACAGTGCTGCAGGCATTTTTTCCACAGCTGCAGGAATTCTGGCTTCCTTTGTGAATCCAGCCCAATATATCTCCCCTAAGTTGTCTGTCTTTTAGGCAGAATAAATTCAGTTGTTCAAGCCTTTCTGTATAAGTTAGCCTAGAGAATACTAACATACTAACATACTATTTGCCAGCAGATTAGGCCTTATGGTCTATCAAGTCTGCTCGAACCTAGATCCTTAGTTGGGTGCCGAGACCCTCCCATCCCTTGTGCTCCAGAAACCCCTATCATCCATCCCCACCCCCCCGGGACAGGCCATCATCTGATACATCCACTTTCTGTGTCTGTCCCACCCTCTCTTAAAGCTCTCCACTGTGGATCTCGAACCAGCTCACCAGGCAAAGCATTCCAAGGGTCCACCACCTCTCAGTGAAAACCTCCTCCTTTTCCCTCACCCTTCCACCTTCCAACTTCAAACCATGCCCTCTGGTGATGCCTCCTGCTTTAGTCTAAAGATCCCTCCACGTTTACCCTATTTATTCCTTGAGGTACTTGAAGACCTCAATCATGTCCCCCCTGTCTCTCCTCTCCTCCAATGAAAACAGGCAGAGCTCCTCAAGTCTGTCCTCGTAAGTCAAATCCCCTAGCCCTCGTATCATCTTTGTTGCCCTCCTCTGTACCCTCTCCAGGAGCTGTATGTCCCTCTTCAAGTGTGGTCTCCAGTACTGTACACAGTACTCAAGGTGTGGTCTAACCAGTCCATTGTACAGTGGCAGAATCACTTCCTTGCTCCTAGAATCTTGGTATTAATTTCATTGTTCATCTTTGAATTCCTTCCACTAGTTTGATGTCCTTGTTTAAATCTGGTGACCAGAAAGGTGATCCATAATCCAATAAAGGTCTAACATATGATCTGTACAGGGGTATCAGGCATTGTTTGTTTCTAGTCATGAAAGCCTTTTTTATGCACCCCACTAATCTGTTTGCTTTTTGAGTGATTTGCCTACAATGGTATGACTGTGTGAGTTTATTATTAATGGAGTTTGCCCTTTAAGGTGCAGACCAGGTTGTCCTGGTGCACCCCTTCCCTTTCCATCAAGATGGTGTGCTCAGAAGGGGAGGGGGGAAGGAAAGGGAGGGACAGGGAATAGAACAATGGGCAAGCAACAGGAAGGGGAGAGGCAAGTGGAGGTACATAAGGGACAGCACAGAGGTGGTTCATCCACTTTTGCTGGAGTTTTGATCCATACGAAACTGCAGCACATAAGCTTGGCAGATTTGTTTGGAAGGTTTGTGCAAACAGGATACAGCAGGTAAGAAAGTAACAGCTATGATGTGTTATTTAAAAAAATATTATATATATATAATGCTTGATGTCTTTTTTTAATGGAATTTGGTGGAGATGGTTTGTTGGTAGCAGTGGGTGAAGATTCTTCATGAGATTTTCTGTTTAAACTCAGATTGGCTAGGAAGCTGTATTAATAGGCTTCCACTGCTGGCTCAAGTGGAAAAAGAAATTTGAGGTTAGTTAGTTGGAAGCAGAGTTTTGAAGTTTTACTGTGTTGGTCTTCTCTGGCTTTCAAATCATGAAGTGAATGGGTTTAAATGGGGAAGGCTTGTTGCAAAAGCACTTTGGGCCAAGGGAAGGGCCTTTCAGTTTAAAAGCTGTGTTTATTTTGTGAAAAAACCTGATTGTTAAGAAGCTGGTTGACTAAGGACTCCATGGGGACCTTTAAAATTAATGGTGGAGTGGAACTGGTGCTAGGTGATGGGAACAGGATGTTTTATGCCCTGCAGTTTTGGGAGGCTCTTACTCTGTATCATTGGGGGATTTCAGAGGTGGGGATGCCAGGAATTTAATTGGAAGAGAGCCCCCTGGTCTGCAGGTATGACAGAGCATCACTCGCTCCTCGTAACAGAACCCTCCCCCTATTTTGTAGCTGTGTTCCCCCAAATAAGTCCCGAAGTGGCCAATTCCAGGGAGAATCTCTCATTTGAGGCTTCTAGTTAGGAGGCTGAGTAGCTCTCCATGGAGCGCGACCACATGGCTTGAAAACAGATCCATCCCCCTTCCCCCAACCTCCCTGCTACCTCCTCGTGCCCTCAGGAGGAGATTACACCCCCCCATTTCTCTAGGGATCTCCTGGCTTCCTCCACTGAGGAGGCAAATTGGGTGCTAGCAGCAGTCTCACTGCCCCATCAGGAAGGTGCAGTGAGAGCCAGGTGGCTGGAAAGGGCCTACGTGCATAGATAGGCTGAATGGTACAGGGACTAGCACTCAAAAGGGGGCAGTAAAGAGCTGCAGGGCAGTGCAGAAAGGGGCAGGTGAATGCTCTATGGAGCCTGTATCAGGTCAGGCCTACAACAAGGCCTAGCAGGGGGTGATGAGCGGCCATGTGGCATGATGTCACACGCCAAGGGGGTAGACCAAAAAGTGAGCAGCTAGGCCAGTTTCTGAGGCAGGTGAAGTTTCTTTATTGGGATGAGGGTTTTTTGGTCGGGATACTGGACAGGGTGTCTCTTGGGAAAAGAAAGAAGCACATGGATGCCACGAGGCAGGGATGATTGGGAACAGGCCAGAGACCTGGTAATGAGGGGCCTGGCCATGTGGCATGACGTCACACACCAGGAGGGCCAAGCGACAGAATGATGCCCAGAAAAAGGAATTTTGTTAAGGAATAGGGATCGATGATGGGAAAAAAGGATCAGCCACAGAAGGGGATCATGGCCTGGGGTGGGGGTAACAGTTTGGAGACAACCAGCGCCCAGCAGAAGGGCTGGGGCAGAGCAAGAGAAGGGGAACAGAGAGGCCTGGGAAGGCTTAGCAGCTATAGCATGGCGAAGACATGCAAGGGGAATAGAGTTAGGCCTGAACAGCCACAGATGGCAATGTTTAAAGCATTTTTGAGGCCTGGGGGGCACTGGAAAGAGAGATAAAAAAGGGGGGGAACTTTTTTGGCACCATTGTTCTACTGTTTCTCTTGGAAAATGGGGCCGGGTCATAGGGGGAGTATTATGGGCTCAGTTGTTTAATGAAATTTACTTTTCTTGTCTTAAGTGTTTCCACAGTTGGCGGAGAGCAAGGAACATGGCTCCAAAAAAGAACAGGCTTTCAAAGAAGGATGCCTACAGGGCTATAGTGGAGCTGGCAGAAAAAACAATAGAATGTGGGAGCTGGTCAAAGGGGAGGAATGGGGGAGACCTGTGGAGAAAAGGAAAGCGGAGAAGGGAAAAGGGGGCAGAGGGAAGTGACCAGCTGAGGGACCAATCAGCCTGGCCAGGACACAGCCACTGATTGAGGGACCCAACAAGGTGGCTAGTCCAGCACCCCTGCACTGTGTTAGCCTGGTGCCATCAGTACCTCCACAGGACCAGTTTGGACTTCCTCCAGTGAAACCCAGACCAGAACCCCAGCTCACAGTGGTTCCTCCACAGTCACTAGTAGAGCAACCACCCCTTCGACCACAAGGCACTATACTTGGGTGTCAGGAGGATGGCAGGCAACCTGGAATGGACAAGGCCACAAGTAACACACCCGGGTCCATGGGGGACAGCATCAAAGAATATATAAATCAAATTGTTTCAGCACTAGGGACAGGGGGTCCGGGGTAGATGGAGTCAGCACTAGCAGAGATTAGGTCAGAAAAGGAAGTGCCAAAAGAAAAAGAGGGAGGGGTGGAGAAAGAAGGAAAAAGAATGAGAGAGATAGGGGCTCCTGGGATGCGGGTAGGTGAACACGTACCATTGGCCATGAAAGAGAAAATATGGAAGGGAGAGTATGAAGATATCTTCACCTTAGTAAGGCGTGAAGCAGCAGCAAAATATGAGGAGACAGAAAACATAGGGAAGAGTGAGATGGCAGAAGCGGTAGTTTTGTCAGGAAAGAAGGAGGAGGACAAATTTACAAAAGGGAAGGCCTGGGAAGGATGGTTTGTGGGTTTCGTCACATTGTCAGCCATAGTATTGGAAAAGAGGATGGAGTTGGGCATTCCACTGATCACATACTCCTTGATAATAAGGACAGCAAAAGCAAAAGGGGGTGTGGGGTGGATATACTATGATGAATTCTTTCGGCAGAGAATGGCGACATATCAGGATGTAAGATGGGATACAAAACAACTAGACTTGTGGACAGACTATATAACCGATCAGTCCACACCAGAGCAGGAGTTTGGGAAGAAGGGTAACACGCCACAGAGATGTTGCTGGACCTACAATAGGGCCTTTTGCTCCTGGCCACAATGCGGTTTCCGGCATGCCTGTTCGAAATGTGGGGGGATCACATCCGGTGAGCAGATGCAGGATGACATGGGTCCAGGGAGCCCAAGGATCTGGGGGGCAAGGGTCAGGTCAGCAGTTTTTTTGGGAAGGGCAGGGATATAAAGGGTAGACATGGAATAGAGGGGAGAGGGGTAATGGACATGCAAATAGAGGGAGTCAGAACCATTGACCAGCAAGGCTGGACATCAATCGGGGGGAGACCTTGGCAGAAAAAAGAAATGAGGACAAGGGAACAATTTAAAGAAGCTTGAACCCCCATCAGGACAGAGGCATGGAGAGAGTGGTTAGACAGATACCCAGATAAAAAAAACAGCAGAAATGATTAAAGAAGTTTTTTCCACAGGTTTTTCATTGCAGTGTGAGGGCCCAAGGTGAGCCAGAGAAATGAACAATCTGGGTTCAGTGAGGGGGAAGGAAGAAATGTTAAGACAAAAAATAGAGAAGGAAAAGGCAGCAGGGAGAATAGGAGGACCATATGATACCCCCCATTGCAGAATATGAGGATTTCTCCATTGGGTTTGGTCCCCAAAAGACAGGAAGGGGAATACAGGGTGATTCATCACCTATCCTTTCCGGAAGGTGATTCAGTGAATAATTTTATCAGGGAGGAATATAGTAAAGTGACATATTCCACTCTGGAAGATGCAGTCTGGATTATTCGGGCAACTGCGGATGCATGGATGGCAAAGACAGACATAGAGTCAGCTTTCAGATTACTTCCAGTTAGAAGAGAGGATTGGGACCTGTTGGGTTTTAAAATTGGGGGACAGTACTACTTTGACAAAGCCATGCCCATGGGCTGCTCTACAGTATATGCGACATTCGAAGCATTCAGCACATGTCTGCAGTGGATATTTCAAGAAAGCACTGGTTATAAAACAGTGATTCATGATTTGGATGATTTCCTTTTTATAGGCAGTGGGAGAAGAGAGACAGAAAAAATGTTGGCCAGCTTCCAAGAGCTGTGGAAAGAACTAGGGGTCCCATTGGCACCTGAAAAAATGGAAGGGCCCAGTAAGGTGTTAGAGTTTCTGGGTATTGAGATAGATGCCCTGGGGAAAATATTTTGGCTGCCAGACAAAAAAGTGGAAAAATTGAAGGAACTGATTCAGATACATAGCAGTAGAAGAAGAGTACAACTGAAACAAGTACAACAGGTATTGGGACACCTGAACTTTGTGTGCAGGGCTATTGGGCAAGGGAGGGCTTTCACCAAAAGGTTAGCTAGGGTTACAGCCGGAGTGACCAGATCACACCATTGGGTAGACATGACAAAAGGAGTCAAGGAGGATTTTAAAGTATGGAAGGAATTCCTGATGGAATATAATGGCTGCTCCTTCTGGCAAGAGGAATGAGTGTATAACACAGACCTCGATCTTTACATGGATGCAGCTGGGGGCCTAGGCATGGGAGACTACCTGAGGGGCTGATGGTTTGCAGAACCGTGGCCATTAGACTGGGTAAGGGATGGTAAGGTAAAAGATATAACATTGTTAGATATCATGCCCATCTGGGCATGCACCCTGATGTGGGGGGAAGAATTACGGGATCAAAAAGTGACATTTTGGTGTGACAATAGAGCAGTGGTAGAGGTCCTGAACAACAGGGGAGCCAGGTCAGAGACGGTCATGCAAGTTTTGTGACTTCTAGTGCTAAGGGCATTGCAGTTGAACATGTCAATGAGAGCAAAACACATAGAAGGGGTATGCAATACCCTGGCTGACAGCCTTTCCTGTCTGCAGCTGGAACATTTCCGGAGGCTGGCACCAACAGCAGAGGAGCAAAAAACACCCATGCCAATGAACATATGGGACGTTGGCAGGAAGGAGCAGAAATGTTGTTCTGCAGTTCATGGGCGCCATGGACTCTGAGGGCCTACGATGGGGTCTGGTGAGTGTTTCAAACATTCAGGGCAACACACCACATGGAGGTAAGTAGGCCGCTCACAGAAGAACAATTGGGGAAGTTCAGTGTAGAGCAATGGCAAAAAAGAACAGCCCACACCACAACGGGGGTCTAATTGGCAGGGATTAGTGTTATCTGCAGTCTAAAAGGATGGAAGGACCCAACAAAATCAATGTTCATTAGAAGAATGATGCAGGGATGGGGTAGGTTAAAACAAGGGACGGTGGATAATAGAAGACCAATAGGGGAACAGCGGCTGGTGAAACTGAAGGGTGTGTAACCGGCAATATGCAGATCAAAGGCCGAGGCCCAGTTATTTCACACGATTTATGTGGTAATGTTTGCAGGGGCCTTGAGAGTGAGTGAGGTGGTAAGCCACGGCAAGCAAGACAGGGAAGGGGGATTAGAATGGGAAGATATAAGCTGGGGGATGAAGGAGATACAGCTCATGATTAAGAGGTCAAAAATGGATCAAAGGGGACAAGGTTGCATGGTAACATTAAAGAAACATGTAGCAGGTGCAGTGTGCCCAGTGCAGGCTTTGTGGGCTTTCACCACAGAGTGTGGGAATGGGACAGGGAGATTATTTCTGCATGGTGATGGAAGTAGAGTCACAAGGTATCAAGTCACAGCATTGCTCAAGAAAGGCATGCAATTCCTGGGGGAGGATCCAATTAATTTTTCTTCCCACTCCTTATGGATAGGGGCTGCCTCACAGTGGGCAGTGGCAGTGGAGATGGTGAATAATATTTTGGGGGAAGGGCGCTGGAAGTCAGCCAGTTATAAAAGATATGTTTGAACACTGCAGTGTGGAGACTAATGGATCACCTATGTTTTGTGGAGCCACGGGGGGGTAGGGAGAGGTGATATGATGGTAAGAAACTAAGACCATATATAAAATATTTATTCTGTTTAAACCCTATAGGAAGAAGGAGGAGCATGGAAGTCTGGATCTGCGGCCACTGTTATATGTATTGGGCAGAAAGGAGAGCTGAGAAAAAGGCTGGGGGAAAGCAACTTTACCAGGATGTGAAGCAATGTAAATTGGTATGGCGTAGCATCTGAGGGATGAGATGGGCACAACTGCTCCCCACCTTGAAAGAGCTGAAGGAGCAGTGACCCATTTCAGACTTAATTATTATACATTTAGGGGTAATGACCTTGGGGGCAAGCCATGGGTGGACACATACATGCAGATAAAAAGGGACTTAGAGATAATACAGCAGTGGTGGCCTGAGGTATGTCTTGCCTGGTCAGATATGGTACCAAGAAGGGTTTGGTGACATGAGCACAGCCATAGAGCTGTGGATAGGGCCAGGAGAAAGATGAACAGAAGGGTAGGGACACTGGTAAGGAAAATGGGAGGACAAGTAATACTGTGGGGTGTGGAAGAGTGGGTAGAAGATTTCTACAGGTCGGATGGCATGCACTGTCAGATCTAGCCATAGATATGTTCAATACAGAAATGATGGGTTTTATAGAAGCATGGAGAAGGCATGCAAAAAACAGATAATAAAAAAAAGGGGGAAGAGAAGGATTGGAAAGTGGGTTCCCCAAGGTAGGGGGGAACAATACCCTAAGTGAGGGGAAAGCCAGTCATCCAATGCAAGCTGGAGACCGGCTAGTGGGGAAAAGAGGGGGTAGGGGGGGAAGAAAAAGGAATAAGACAAAAAGAGGAAGAAGATGAAGGAGAAAAGCAGTCTCGGTTTTCACCGTTACCTAACAGAAAGGAGAAGAAGAAGGCACCCAGGTTTTCACCTTGGGGAGCAAAAAGAGGAAGAAAGAGGGATGATCAGAGATTGATATATGGATGAAAATAAATGAAATTGTGAGAGAGATATAAGAATAAAAGATGATAAAATGGAACATGGAATTATGATATATAAATATATTAATTGCCGATCTGAGCACAACAACAAACAATGGTCTCTGTCTTTCTGTGAGGAAAAGGGGGGAATCCAGGACAATGGAGTTTGCCCTTTAAGGGGCAGACCAGGTTGTCCTGGTGCACCCCTTCCCTTTCCATCAAGATGATGTGCTCAGAAGGGGAAGGGGGAAGGAAAGGGAGGGCTAGGGGATAGAACAATGGGCAAGCAACAGGAAGGGGAGGGGCAAGTGGAGGTACATAAGGGATAGCACAGAGGTGGTTCATCCAGTTTGCTGGAGTTTTGATCCCTCCCACCCACCCTACAACACAGAGCAAGAGGGAAGACAGTCAATAAGGGACTGTATGGTAGGTCTGTCAAAGGTGGATGACAGATGTGTCTTGTACTGACGATTATTGGACTGCCAAAGGTGGATGGCAGAAAACAATATGGTTATTTGGACTGCCAAAGGTGGATGGCAGAGAAAAGGGGGAAAAGGGAGGAAGGGGGGAAGAAAAAGGAATAAGATGAAAAGAGGAAGGAGAAATGCGGTCTTGGTTTTCACCGTTACCTAACAGAAATGAGAAGAGGAAGAAGGCACCCAGGTTTTCACCTGGGGGCAGCAAAAAGAGGAAGAAAGAGGGATGATCATAGATTGATATATGGATGAAAATAAATGAAATTGTGAGAGATATAAGAATAAAAGAAGATAAAATGGAACATGGAATTATGATACATAAATAAATTAATTGCCGATCTGAGCACAACAACAAACAATGGTCTCTGTCTTTTTGTGAGGGAAAAGTGGGGAATCCAGGACAATAAGGATACCTAGATTTCTTTCCATCTGTATTGGTGATATTGTTTAGTTTATATGAATTAATGGACGTGTTTTTACTTAAGTGTAGAACCGTACACTGTTTTTACATTGAATCTCATTTTATTGATCATTGCCCAAGTCTATTTATTCTAAGTTCCTCACCATAGACTGGTGTTTCTCATTGGTATCCATTTCTGCTCATAGTTTTGTGCCATCCCTGAATTTAGTAATTCTGTTCTGGATTCTAGAGTGCAGGTCCCCGATGTATAGACTGAATAGGACTGGTCTGAGAATTGACCCCTGTGTCACCCCACAGGAGACAGACCTTTCTCCTGACAAATTTCCACTTACCCTTACTTGTTGTATTCTGTTGGACAACCAATTTTCTATCCATCTGACCAAAGCCAGGTCTATTCTGATGTTTTTGTTTTCTAAAACACTAATTCATAGTGAGGCACTGTCTCAAATGCCTTTTGAAAGTCTAAAAAGATGATGTCTAGATACCTTTGTCCAAACTTTAACTGACCTCATCATACAGTAGAAGGATATTAAATATGTTGTACATGACCTCCCATGCACAAAACCATGTACGTTCTGTAACCCCAGGTCCACTAAATTTTTTTCAAGTCACTCCTTTAACAGCCTTTCCATAGCCTTACAAGGAACCAAGGTAAGAGTTATGGTAGCATGATATAATAGTGCTGGGGATTGGGTGCCTACAATAATGGTGACTCAGTCCCTGGTACATGTCTGCTGGGCTACTGTAGGGTAGGGCAGCCGGATGGGGGGGTTGGCGAATATTGCGATGGGATGTCATTATATGTACAGGCACGGGGAGAGTGAGCATGCACAGCGAGGGGTGGGAGGAAATGTGAGGGGTGGTGCCATGGAGGGTTGCTGAGCCTACCCCGTGGTGTGGTGGGTGGGATGGTGGGCAGGATACTGGGTTTGGGTCTGGGAGATGGTGAGTTTTTGTTGCACCTGTCCGGAACCTTTTTTTTTATGTTTTCACCCCGACATGCACCCCGAGTTGAAAATCCTTAAGGAGTGGGGGTGTGGGGCCAGAAACCCCATGGGTGGGATAATGGGGGGTGCAGCCCCCCACATGAAACATTCAAAAAATGAACTCCCCAGCGCCATTTTGCTGTGCACTGGGGTGTCAGAGTGCTGAAATAAATTTTCATCCCTCTTGACTTCTCGATAGTTCCCAGTGGTTCTTTTACCACTATATTCCTTATTTCTGAATGTAGGTCTGTTAAAATCAGATCTAAGGTTTTGTTATCCCTGGTAACCTCATGAACTTTCTGCTCAAGTCCTGAATGTAGGATTCTGTTTAAAAAGTAATTTTCAAAGGTGTTGGTGCCAGTGAGCTTGTCCAAAGATATGCCTGCAAGGTTGAAGTCAAAGTCAAAGTTCAAAGTTTATTACAGAATGTATAAAACATTTTAAGTATCACATACAAATTTTAAGTTAAAATTCACACATTTTAAAATATGACAGGCAAAGCCAGCAGCTGAATAAACATGACATTTTACATCATAAAAATATATGCATTTAATGATGTGCCATTTAGGCTCCACATCTCTTACATTATTAATATTCTTCCATACAGGTAAAAGGAAGTTACATCTCAGAACAGCAGTTAGTTCACAGTAAAATGTAAGATGCATTATATCTTGTCTATGCAAAACATTGGGATCACATTTACATCAGTGATTGGATATACAATTACAAGTAAAGAACATCCAGTAAAGAGAAGGAATAGAAGGGGGAAGGGAAGAAAACAATAAGAAAAGGAAAAACCAAATAACGGGGAGTGGGGTTGGGTGTGTGTGTGTAATTTGACACTTTTTATGACGTCATCATAATTTCACTATTTAAGTTGTCTGTATTGTTACTTGCACTAGCTTTTGATAAAGGACTAATGTCCAAAATGCATCAAGTGTGCAACATGTGTGTGGAATAAACTTGGACTCTATCTGGTATTTTTTGGAGCCCGCATGTCTGTTTTTTGGCCGGTGTGTGCCCTTCTTTTTTGAGCTGTGTCATTATGGTTTGGAGCACCACCCTTCCTAGTGCAGCCTTTTTTTCTGATGTTGTTTTAATTACTGAGGCTTTGCACAGGTTGCAACCTACAAAAAGTACTGCATAAAACTGTGGTTACATGCTGTTTTGGGGCACATTTTATTTGCAACTGCAACAGAGATACCATGAGTCTTGAAGCTACTCCCAATTCAGTTTTTCCCAACACACCCATAGGCAACCCACTTGAATATGTGGATAAATTTCTGCAAGCAGCTACTGCTGCAAATCCATTTCTTATAGAAGGAACACAGAACCATGAGTTACCGGCTGAAGCACTATCACTTTTAAGTGCTTTTAGAGACTTGCAAAAAACAACCCACCAAATGTGTAAGGTATATTGGAATGTTTCCAGTTTAGAAGCTTACATCCCAGTTAAGAGAATTCCGAGAGGCTTACAACTCCAAAAAGACCCAACATGTGGCCAAGAAGACCGAGAGTTTATGAAAGCCTGGGAAGCCATTTTGTCCGAAGCAAGTTTCAAACTCATGGATTTAATTATCCAATATAGTAAAAAATGAGAAGAAATCCTGAAAAAGGAACTGAAACAAAAGGAACAGGTGGTTCTGACATTTTGGAACCATCATGACTTTGATATGGTGAACGATAAACTTAAGCTGTGGCAGGGTTAAAGAATAAATTAGGTGACAAAGATTGGAAAGTTTTTATTGAAAAATGTAATGTTTTACTGTTTCAGGAAAGATGGCAGAAGAAGGACAAAAAAAGTGAACTTAATGCGTATGATGCTTTTTATTCTCCAGGGAAAAGAATGGAAAAACTAGGCAGATGCTCTGAGGCATTGTATCATATTTTAAAGTTGGTTCTATTAAGGCTGTAACTTGTATAAAACAAGAAGAATTCATGTTGGTTAATTATGTGGACACTGGAAATATTAAGTTTATATGTATCAGTTGCTATTGCCCCACAGTAAATTTGAGGTTTTTCAGTAATGAATTTTGGTCCAAGTTTGAGGTGGTAGGAGACTTCCTTTCACAGAACTTAGAGCACAAAAAAGAATCACTTGGCATTCAGATTCCCAGGAGAACCTTGGTCCATTGATCCAGGATTCTATTAGGAACATGCAAGCAAACAAATTAGAATCTGGAAGTATAGATTCTTTAGAAGAAAATTTAGAGATATTGATTGTTAGTATAAAAGAAAGGTTGGGTTGCTCCATTAAATCGGGAACAAAAAATGGCCTAAAGGAAGGTTGGTTTGACATGGAGTGCAAAAAGGCAAAAAGTGGAATTAGTAAACTTAATAGTGTGTACTTGGCAAAACCTTCTAAACAAACAATGGGTGAACTTAATAAATGCAAAAAAGATTGTAAAATCCTGATTGGTAAAAAAAGGTACACCAGTTAAAACTGTGGGACTAAATGATAAAGGTAGAGGAAAAGAAAGATTCAAAAATGTTTTGGACGTTGGTAGCTAGGGGAACGAATTATAGCAAGAATAATATAGATACATATATCACAGAGGATAAATGAAAATAACATTTTACAAACATTTTTTGGAATCCTAATATAGATGATAATTTTCCAGGGAATAATTTTACTGGTCTACTACATATACATCACTGCTATGATGAGGTCTTGTTGGCAATCACTACACTTATATCTCAAAAAGCTCCAGGGCCTGATGGGATCCCTGCAGAAATATAACTGGCTTATCCCCAAAAGTGGTGCAAATTCTTAACTCAGTTCTATAACAGGTGTATAAAGGAGAACAACTTCCAAGAAGCCTGGAAAGGGGCAAACATTGTGCCAATCCACAAGGAAGGGCCTACCTCGGACCCTTCAATGTACCAACCAATAAGTCTCCTTGATATAAACCTAAAGATTCTATCAAAGACTTTATTATGGAGACTTATGTTAGAGATTGAAAGGACAGGGGGAATTTCTATATTACAGATGGGTTTTAGGGAAAATTATTCCACGTGTGATAACATTTTCATATTAAGACATCTTACTAAAAAGTACACAATAATTCAGAAGCAAACTTTGTATGCAGTATTTATGGACTACTCCCTAGCATTTGATCAGATACCTAGAAATAAATTATGGAAAATCCTTCTGGACAGAGGGATAAATGAGAATTTGGTGCATCTACTATACAGTCTCTATTCCAATACTTGGACTACAGTTAAGATTGGTATTAAAGAAGTTTCCACACATTTCCCAACCAATAAAGGGGTTCACCAAAGCTGTGTGTTAACTCCAATTCTATTCTCTATGTATATAGATAAATTATTAGAACTAAGTAGGCTCAATTCAGATTCACCAAAAATTAATAATATCAGGTGTGCAGCTTTAGCATACGCAGTTGACATTGTCATCTTCTCCTTGTCTAAAATAGGCTTCCAAAAGAAATGATCTATTATATAAAGAGTCAAATGCTTTAGAATTGACTGTTAACATAAAAAAGACAAAAGTAATAATGTTTGGACAGAAACTAAAATCCTCAAAGTACTGGTGTATAGGACAAAATACATTTGAAATTGTGGATTGCTATATTTATTTGGGGGTACTCTTTCATAGAAACTGCAACTGGAATAAACAGCTCATAGCTGTACAAGAAAAAAAAAAAAAGACATGGCAGGACTAGAGTCCTTTAATTATAAGTATGGGGTAAAACAATTGAACTTCTGGTGCAAATGATTAAGATTAAGTATATGACGGAAGCCCTATATGCAATGGAAGTATGGGATTCTAAAAAGACAGAGAAAATTTCCACACCAATTTTCAAAGCCATAAGGAAAATAATGGGTCTGGGACATTCATGCCCAGCCTCATACATGTCATCAGAACTGGGGATTACTAATGTAGCTGCACTTGCAGATAGCAAAAAAATCAACTTTTGGATAAGACTGCACAGGACCATAAAGGATTCCCTTTCTTACTCTTGTTTAATGGAAAAAAAGGTGTGATAAGATTTAAGTTTTAAAAAGGACCTATGGTATAACTCATTACTGAAAAAACTGGACAAATACAATCTTCCAGTTCTAAAAACATGGTTGGAGATGGAAATTTCAATCAGTCTTAAATATAAAAAATATATAACTAAAAGGATTAGTGCACATTGGAACAGATTGGCAAGTTAGCCATTAAGAACTCAACATACTCCAAGTAGTTTTCAAGGAATAATGTCTGTTTTGGATTTAAATCTTATTTAAACATCTTACAAAACTATGAGCTATGGAAGATCTACACAGCCTATAAATTTGAATGTTTTCCAAGTAATGTCCTCCATGTAAGACATAATAAATTAGCAAAAGACCTGGAGGAATGTAACTGTCCTGAGGGGGGAGGAAAATCTTCAACATGTAATGTGGACTTACTCATGGTATGAAAAAGAAAGATTGAATTGGCTTGGGCCATTTAATAACCCATTATATAACATTGATTATGATACATTGACAATTATTTTGATACATACTGCTGATAAAGAAACAGTAATTAGAGTAACTAAATATGTTCAATCTATAAGCAAGATTAAAAGGTGAATCATGGGAAATGAACTGGGCTTTGTGCAATAACTAGGAAAATATTCTGAAAAAATGTGCAATATATAAACCTCTTGCTGCTTTGTACTATAAATTATGTCTGTCAAAGTATGATATTTTTCCCCCCTTATTGTTTTTTTTTGTTTGTTTTTGATTTTAAATATTATCGTAATTTATTACTGTGTTTTTGTATGCATTGTGAAAGCTATTCTGACACACAATAAAATTGATAGATTGATTGATTGATAAACTTAGGCGATCTATTGAGAAGTTGGACTGAGGGCTTAAAGCAGTGAAAACCACTAAATTTGAATGGGATAGAGGAGATTATGCTCTTAACAGGGTATTATCATGGAAATAACAAGGTAAGCGATGTGGCATTTTAAAACAAACCAGACACGTGTCCTTCAATGAGAGTACTGACTATTCAGATTCTGAACCAGAATCACCTATTGCCCATTCTTCTTTTCAGCGGGACAGGACAGAAATGGAACCACCTTCAGAACAGAGACGCAGCTCAAGGTTACTAGGCAACCAGACACAGGAGAGGCCACCGTACTACACAGAGGCAAGAGGATTCGGAGGAGCCAGAAGAGGAAGAGGTAGTTTCAACAACCAACGTGGATATCAAGGTCATCGCAACAAGGGAATATCGTGGGGCAATTGCAACAGAAACTACAGGGAAAGACAATATTGAACCAGAACTCCAACTCTAAGGGAATTAATTTATCGAATTACAAACTGCCCCCTGTGAAATTAAGTAAAGGCCTTGGCTTTGTCCCCACTACTCCTCTGAACTATTTTCAGACCACTGTAGACATTAATTTACTGTGCAGAAATCTTAACGTGAAATCTTTTTTCACACTAAAAAATTAGTGTTCTGAAAGTAATGAAGCTGTTAAATATTTTAAACCCCAGTCAGAATGTTGTCCTCCCTCAAGCACCACCATTACAGTATTAAAATGCCTTGTGAAGCAGGAATTAGAAATGCCTCTTAAAAACCCACCTCCTTTGACATACCATAACCTCTCTAGGTTGAAACAAGAGGCAGTGGTGAAACTCAAAACAGATACATCTATCATTATTAAAAACATAGAAACATAGAATTTGATGGCAGATAAGGACCGCTTGGCCCACCCAGTCTGCCTATTTCCCTACCTAATGGATAAGCTGCAGATCCTAGTTAACCAGCAGCCTACTTCTTCATACCCCCATCCCCTAGAATTGCCTTATGACTGTCCCATGCATGCTTGAATTCCACCACTGTTTTTGACTTCACAACCTCCTCTGGAAGGCCGTTCCATGTATTCACAACCCTGTCTGTGAAAAATACTTCCTTACATTACCTCTGAGCCACCTCCATCTTCAAATTGTGCCCCTTGTTCTTGCACACCCTTTTGAAAGATGCTACCCTCTTGGACTTTTTGATTCCCTTGAGGTACTTGAAAGTTTCTATCATGTCCCCCTCCCTCCTTTCTCGAGGCTATACATATCCAGCTCCTTAAGTCTCTCTTCATATGTCTTCCGGTGCAGACCCTGCACCATTTTAGTTGCTCTCCTCTGGACAGCATCCATCCTGTCTATATCTTTGCAGAGATTGGGTCTCCAGAACTGCACACTGTACTCCAGATGGGGCTGCACCAGCTGTCAGTACAGAGGGATAACAACTTCCTGTTTTCTACTGGTGATGCCTCTCCCTATGCATCCCAGTATCCCCCAGCCCTCCTTGCTGCCCTCTCACATTGCTTGCCCACCTTTAGGTCATCTGATATGACTACCCCCAGGTCCCTTTCCATTTTTGTTGTTGTTAGTATCTCACCCCCATTGTGTACTCTTCCCCTGGGTTCAGAGAAAGGTGGTTGTGTTGTAATAATGAATAGAGAAGACTATAAGAAAGAAGCTCTTAGACAGCTAGAAGATCCACGTTTTCATAAAATTTGAAAAACGGACCCCATGTTTGAATTTAAGACTGTGATAGATAAAATAGTGACTGAAGGCTGGGAAAAGGGGCTTATTGAAGAGAATACAAAAGAGTTTGTGATAAAAAAGATCCAACCAGAGCCACATTCTACCTCAAAGGTGCATAAGTCACTTGAATCACCTCCTGGATGGCTGATTGTCAGTGGCATCTGGTCACTGACTGAGCCGCTGTCTAAGTTTTTGGATTTTCATCTCAGACCATTTGTAAATGGCCTCCCTGCCTTTATTCAAGATTCCACAGATGTGCTGTTGGAACTTAGAACATGCCAGGTTACAGATCCAACCATCCTAGCAACCCCTGACATTGAAGCTTTATATGAGAACATCCCCCATGATGGTGCCTTGGATGCTGCTGCTTTTTAATTGAACAAGAGGGACAATACAATTATGCCTCCTACAGACGTTTTGGTTAAATTACTGGATTTTGTTTTGACAGATAATTTTTTTTTATTTGATAAGCAGATGTATCTACAAGTTAGTGGCACAGCAATGGGGACAACATGTGCTCCTTCATTGGCAAATCTGTGTGTAGGGCTGTGGGAGGAGCAACATATTTTGAATGCTGCATGTAACCCATTTTTTTCAAAAATCAGGCTCAATAAGAGGTACATGAGATGATGTGTTATTATTATAGGATGAAGAGATTCAGGAACGACAACAGTTCCTTGACTTCATGCATAGAACCATTCAATATTTGAAATTTATACTGAAATATGATGTTTCTTCCATAGATTTTTTTGATATCACATTGTTTAAAGGTATGGATGTGTTATGCCTGGGTTATATACCACGAAGTGGCCCACATGTAACCGTAACCATATACACAATATTAGTGCCTCACATAGTCTTATAATGTTTATCTTATTTTATTACTTATGTAAGTGCTCTTTATTTATATTTGCTATGCTTATATATGTCTGAAATGCATTTACCTATATGCTATGTTTCTACCATATATTCTGTTACACTCATAATCACTCATACGCTGTAGTTTTCCACTATTGTGACACATTGTATGCTTTTCTGATGCCATTGCATGTGTTCTCAGACTCACTGTCTCCAGTGAGACTGATAAAAGATAGCAGAGTATGAATTTCCAATGTTTAGAGATTCAGAGATTCTTCCTTACTTTGCAACTTCATTTCCTATGTAATTTCCCAAGGGAGCCACCTTTTTCACATGCCTTATCCAATGCTGTGTATTTATTATATCTGTAACTGTACTCATATATTTGTATACACATCAGTTCCTCTGAGAGAGAGAGAGAGAGAGACCATCCTCAAAGAATGGTGGGAAGTCGGCTCCCTTGTGTTTGCTTTGCTTCACTTGTTATGGTGTGAGTATGTAATAAACACATTTATTACTTCTGCTTGTTGTTATCTTTGTCCAGCATACCACGTAAATAACCTCAGCTGTGATCTTTTCACAGTGTAACACATGCTAATATTCAGACCAAATTGTATCATAAACATACTGCATCAGGGAACACATTATTATTATCAGATAGCTGCCACCCTAGTCATGTGACTAAAAATAACCCTAAGGGACAATTGATGAAAGTCAAGCATAATTGTAGCACAGTAACAGATTTTGAGGAACAAGCAGATGATCTGTGTAACAGATTATTAGAGAGGGGTTAGAGTAGCAAAAATACTGTGGACAATAGGGTTGCCACCTTTTAAGAAGCCCAAAGTGGGACATTTCTTACTGAAGCATGATTTTTTGCAGGACAGTACGTAACCTAGATCAATGCAACAGACTTATTTTCTCTATATAATAAGAATTAAGGCTAAATGTTGTAGTTTATTAGTTGCTTCTGTTGTTTCTTATCATTTTAATGTATTTTAGTTAGGGTATTATAGTTTTCTGCAACATTTAGTGGAAAGTTAGAAAATATTTTTTCTACTATAAAGTCAGGACATGTAGTATTTAATGTTTTTTGCAGGACACAGCTGCCCAAATCAGGACCTTCCTGCAAAAATCAGGACAGGTGGTAACCCTAGTGGACACCAAAGAAGTAGTTTCAAAAATGGATAGAAATGAACTGCTAAACACCCTAAGAGTTTAAATATGAGTATTCATATTCATTTTGTAACTACATATACAGCACAGTCAAATATTATACAAGAGAGCATCTATAAAAATTGACATGTTTTACAGAATGACACAGGACTTAAGGACTGTGGGGCCAATTCCAAAATGGCCGGCGCAACTTGCATGCAGTTGTGAGTTATGCCAGTTGCCTTTATGCCAGGGATCCTATGCCACATTCCAGAAGTGGCAGGGTCCCGGCATTTGTGACATGCGAGATACACCATGCGTGTGGTGGTAGCCAATGATGGTGTATCGCATCTGCAAGTCGTATCTCATGGCTGTGTGATGCCAGGCAAGCCTTTCTCGAGCTCTACCCTGGACCACCACAGCACACATCAGGGGCATGGAGGGGGACTAGGACAGATGGCACGGCAACCAGAGGGGTGTTACTGACATGGAACCCCTGGGGTCCCTCACGTTCAGGGGTTTGGAGATGCATGTGTGCAAATGGGGGCCAGGGGGACAGCATGGTGCTGTTGCCATGGTGCTGTGAGGCTGCACTGGATGGTGCCAGCTGTCAGATACCACTTAAGACAGCTCCTAGCTGTCGGAAGTCAGCTACACCACTACATGTCCTGGAATAGCAATTGTGGGTTGCGACAGCAGCCCTTTGGGAATCGGGCTAAGTTGCTGTCGCAATCTGCAGTTGCACCAGGTGTTGCAGGCTGCAGCATAAGTGTGGTCACATCTTGCGCTTGTTGCAGCCCACAGATGCTATGGTGTAGGTAGTCTCCTGGAATAGCACACGGTGTATCTCATGGTGTAGATCGTGAAATACACCATAGTGATTGACGTATTCCGCCTTACGCTGGCATAGCCCATCTTGTAATCGGGCCCACTGTTCTTGAACCACCTAGACTGTCCTTCAGGAAGGCCACTACACTTGGGGACACTCTTACACATAGCCATTATTGGGAACACACTTCAGAAACTTGGATTGCTCAGAGGGTACAGGGGTGTTTCCAGTGCAAACGTTGCTCCTTTTGTAAACATGGTCTAAAAGGCAAAATATTCACCAGTGTGAATACAGAAAAGGAATTTTAAATTTGCCAGATCATCACCTGTGATACAAGTGGGGTGATTTATCTGGTTATCTGCTGCTGTATGGCCTTTTATATAGGGAAAACTAGTAGGAGCTTTAAAGTTAGAGTTAGTGAACATCTTAGGGACATAGGGAGAGGAGATGATACCCATGTTACAGCTTATCATATTGAGAATGCGGCGGAAGGTACTGCACATAGGTTTTCATTCATGGCCATAGACAAGGTCAACCCCAACCCCAGAGGTGGCAATTTTAATGAATTTGTTTTGTTGAGAGAGACCTTTTGGATCATAAATCTAAAGGCTACACATTTTCCAGGTCTCAGTACTAATTTTGACTTGAAACCGTTTCTCAGGGAAAAAAACAAAAGTAATATATTCTGGTTCAAGATTTTTTGATATTCAGACAATATGTAAATGATGTATTTACGACATTTCTCTTTTTATGAATTTTATATGTGTGGTATATCAATACACATTAAAGTAATAGTGTAATACTATCACTTTTTGATTTTGTTTTCTCCTTTCCCTCATCCTCTCCCCTTCCCCCTTTTCCTTCCTCACTCTTTCCCCACCCCAACCTCCTCCCCTATATTTGTTTTTTCCCTTTTTTATTGTTTTCTTCCCCTCCCCCTTCTATTCCTTCTCTTTATTTGATGTTCTCCACTTGTAAATGTATATCCAATTACTGATGTGTGTGTGTCATTTGACAATTTTTATGATGTCATCATTATTTCACTATTTAAGTTGCCTGTATTGTTACTTGCACTAGCTTTTGATAAAGGACTAACATCCAAAATGCATCAAGCATGCAGCACGAGTGTGGAATAAACTTGAACTCTATCTGGTATGTTTTGGAGCCCGCGTGTCTGTTTTTTGGTTGGTGAGTGCCCTTGTTTTTGAACTGTGTCATTGTGGTTTGGAGCACCACCCTTCCTAGTGTGCCCTTTTTTCTGATGTTGATTTCTGAAGTATCTACAGTCACATTGTAGTCTATACTAGCCTAGTAGTTACAGAAATCACAGGGATCTGAAGTGTCATTGATAGATTCTTCCAATATGATATTTCTATTGATTGTAATCCCTTTGTTAATTCTCCCCCTAAAGGGATCAGATATCTGCTAATGAGGGCTGTCACCCAAGGAATGCACTGTTTCTATTGGTTTGTTGAGTTCTGTTATACATTTTTGTTGCTTATGAATGATTGCTTTAGTTTATAATTTTTTTCCCATCTGTCTCTTTTCCACTATTAGCCTGAGTTTTTACAGAAGGTTGACCATCTGACCTTTGATTCAAAATTACTTTAATTGCTGTGTCCAGGATTGCTATGATCTCATAAAAAATGTAGTTTTGCTTCCAAAACAGCTTTTCTAGCAGCTGACATCCTAAGAATTAAACGGATTTTGCTCTTTGCACTTCCTGTTTTGTATCTATATGCCAAACTGATATCTGCCCAATTAAATTTATTTCCCTACCACATTCTTACAAATATTGTAAACCATTATTTTTAAAGTCATTGGATTCTCATTCCTATTTTTGGAACACCTTGTATAAATAAAGAAGGCAATCTATTCCCTCTTTCTATATCCTTTTCCTTTTGCCCCACCTCAGGATACTGTATCATATGTTTATTTTCTGTCATTTGGGCAGATCTAGCTCTATTATCAGCTGCCATTACCTTATTCAAATTCTTTAAAGTGTTCTTGTCCAGGCAATGTGTTACTTCAAGGTCCCCCTTATTTTGTTTTTTGGTATCAGAGTTAACATGAGTTATGAACTCATTTGTCTGGGATGCCCTTGATTGTTCAGTTATTTTAATTTCCTCTACATTACTCTCAGCTGTTGATTTGTTTACCTTAACCTTACTCTGAGATGTTTGTTTTTTGTCTTTAAGTCTTTTATATATTCTTTTATCTCAGCATGTTCCTTGGCTGCAATTTTTTGGTTATTTTTTTAATTAAATATTGTTTATTATTTACTCCATTAGTATGTTTAGATTGAGCTAAATTATTCATGACAATATCCTCCTTATGTGGAACATCCCTTTCTTTATAGAGCATAGTATAATCAAACCATTTTGTGAGCAAGGACAGTGTTCTAGTTTGTAATTCAAGATTTTTTTTGTATATCTAGTTTGATCTGATGTAACTCAGTTAATATAAGTTCCCATGTTGAGGGGGGCACTGTGGAGTCCAAGCAATATGGCTTTGGGGATGTGAATCTCTCCAGAAGAGTACAAAACTACGTGGATTTACACCAGTTACAAGAGCCAGAAAATATTTAAAACATACTTAACTGTTAATTGGAACACAACCAGAATTGAAATGTGGAATCCTAAAAAGGATAAATATGCTGGAGAAACTACAAAAAGCAAAGGATCATCTGCTCCACCTGCCACACGGTCAGTGCAAGGCCACCCTGTCCCAGAGACAAGCACTGAAGGAGAGGAGACTCTGCAGATGTTAGGGCATAAATGAACCATATGCTGGTGTCAATGGTGGGCCTGTCCAATCGCTTTGATGCCCTGACCAACAGGGTCACTATTTTGGAAGAGGGTGATAGTTGCTGTACTAGACAATGTGGGGACTAGAGACTTGATTTTAATGCTTGCCAGGCAAAAGTGAACACTATTGCAGAATGATCAGAGAGTCTCCCTCTTCCCAGATTTAAGTTATGTGACCCACCAAAAGAAAAAGCATTTTGACAGTATCTGTGCAATGCTTTGAGAAGCCAGAATCATCCATAATATGTTATTTCCAGTCTGACTCCATCTGGTGTTCGAACAAAAGGTCTTTATATTTTCTGATTCAGCGGAGACCCTGAAATGGGCCCAAAAACACACCCAACCATCAAGAAGAAGACGTGAACCATCTCAATCCACATCAGAGGATGAGGAGGGCTTACAGACATAGTGAGAGACTCTGTGATTCAGGACCTTCAAAGATTTACATGTAATGCCTAAGCTGTCTGTTTATTTCCCTATACTGTTTAAATGCTGTATTCTGCTTATATCTTTTTAAGGGAGTAGGCAGGCTTTGAGCATTTCTAAGGGGTAATTTGAAAATAAAGGGGGCTAAGTTTGGAGCTTGTGTTCTTATAAAGTTATAAATATAGCTTGGTTTAAATGATAGTATAAATCTACCAAAAGCTTGGTGGTAATCCTAATGACCTTGTAACAAAGTGATGGAACAATGTTTGTTAAAGGGATCTCTTGTACATCTTGCAGACTTAATCCCATTTATAAGGTACCATTTTTTTGGTACCCCTTCTATTGGTTAAGCATACAACTTTGAAATTCTTTCTAAATAGGAATAGGAAACTGGGAATCATTTAATTTAATGTAGTGGTTTTAAGCATGTAGCTCATGGGATTAATTACACAGTATATATTGGATTGTATTTCACAACTACTGATTAATATTGTGAATAACCCACAATGCTGTATCTTATAGATGTCAGTCAATTTTATTCTGAGCATGTACTAAGATGGTAGTGCCCTCAAGTGGCTATTGTATCTATCCTAATGTACTGTATCAGAAAGAAACTGAGTGTCTATAAAGAAACTAATCATTAAAAAAAAAATAAGTTCCCATGTTGATTCCCCTGAGACTTTGCTTCATCATAATGAAATACATGAGAGAGTTCTTGTTGCCCCTGTGTTGGGGGGTCCAAATCAGGCTTTTCTATGTAAAAACAGCATGCTGGAGTTCACACTAGGATTGTGATGCTACTAGACTAAAATACTGAAATACAAATGCCAAAAATCTGAGCACACAACAAACCTCACAAATTCAAGGGTACAGGTCTTTTAAAGAGAAAAATTACTATTTATAAATTCCTTTAAAAAAAGGATGCTATTTCATCCAAAACATGTCAGGCAGTACAGTTGCCTAATTTTTATGAATTAATAAAGTGTACTTTTTCTCTTTAAGAGACTTGTGCCCTTGAATTATTGAGGTTTGTTGTATGCTCCTCTCTATGTACATCAAGTTAAAATAAAATTATCAAACTCTGTTAAGAAAGATTTCCTAATAGGGGTAGTAGTACTGGGCTCTAAATTTACCTTGTTCTATAAATTGGGCTGTGTAAAGTTTGTTATATTTGGTATATGATCCTCTAAGCCCTCAAAATTCTGACTAGCTATGCAATTAACTTCTACCTGTATATTTTTCTTTTTAGATTTTTCACTTGTCCTCACTACAGTATGTCTATTTATCTTACTTTCATCCAAAGAGTGTTCTAGAGCATGAATTTATAGCATAAGTGGATGATCCAGATTAGATTATAAAGATCTATGTTTTAATATCAGTGTGGATGAAACATTGACGTATAAAGATCCTTGAATTCTTATCACACTATTATCATCTAGAACATTCAGTTTTGTGCATAGAGTAACTAGTATTTTTTTTAGTTTTGCAATCAGAATTGAGCTTTTTAGTTTTTTCTTTGTTTTACTTTAAACATGTTTTTTTTTTCATTTTTTTAGTATCTCCAGAAGTCACCTAGGACAGTAACATTGCTTAAGTCCCCCACTAATGCCAATTCTTGAATAAGATTGGTATTGTATTCATTGCTGCTAGCTGGAGGTCTATAGCAGTTCCCTATAGTTATCTTGTTCCCCTTAGAAGTTCTCATTTGAATCCAGATGGTTTCAGTATCATGATTGTCATTAGCAAGGGATATTTCTGCACAAGTTAACTCTTTTTTTGTGTAAATGCAAACTCCTCCCCCTTTCTTGTCTTTTCTGTTGTTGAAAAACAGATTGTAATTTGAGATCTCCCTGGACCAATCATTGCTGTGGTCCATGTTTCAGTGATGGTGGCTATATCTATGCTGTCTCTTGCTATTAGAATCTCTAATTCTGTCTTCTTTAAGATGTTCAGGCTTCTTGTATTTTCAAGAAGGAGCTTATAGTTGTATAATTCTTTAGATGTTTTATTTGCTGTTTTAGTGTGTTTTTTACCCTGACACCCGGAAATGTTTAGTTTAAATGGGCTGTTATATATTTTTCAATTCATTCTCCCAAGTATGAACTCTCCCTTCTACTGAGATGAAGGTCATACCAACTGAACAAACCAATGTCATTTTCAAACTTCTCCCAGTGAATGATGCAACCTATATTGTTTTTCAGGGTCCATTTCCTCAGTCGTTCATTAATTGATTTTATTATGAGGTAAGTCTTTCTACTAGCCCTTGGGACTGGGAGAATCTCTGAAAAACAGACCACAAGTTATTTTTCTATTAGTTTGTTTTTTAGTAATAGGAGGTCGTTTTTTATTGTTTCGGAGTCTGAATGTCTAATATCGTTGGTACCTGCATGGATTATAGTGACTGGTTTGTCTCCTGTGTTTCTAAGAATATTATCTGACATTTTAGTTATGTTCAAGATTTTTGTGCCCCTAAAACTGCTGCAAGTGTTATTTGCTTTGTCAGCACCACAGATGTACTTGTCTGTAAATTTAATTATTGAATCACCCAGGACGTATGTCTGTCTAATTGGGATGGTCTCAGACTGCATACTGGGACATTGTAGCAATAATTGGCTGGCTGTTTCATTTGGTTCCACTATCTCAGTGTGGGTAGAAATCATGTTGCACCTGCTGCCATCAGTAGGATTGCTTCTGGCCATTTCTATGTTCATTTTCTGAGCACTGGGTGGTGCTGTCTCCTTATTTTCATCATATGAGGTGTGGGGTGTTTTGACTGCACTTATGGGTGTGTCAGTGTCCAGCTTAAGGGTCCATTTGGGTTGAAAGTGGTGATTTCAAAATCCATGGTCCTCCTGCCCTTACTGATTGTCCTTTTACCTCCTACTCTTATCCACTCTTCATCCTCTTCTTCAGTTTCCACTCTTTTTTTCTTCTTCCCATTATCATCTGGGTATGAAGTGGTACATTGTGTGGTCTCAGTAGTACCTGCAGTGACATCACACATGGTGGGAGGTATGGGGACATACATCAAAATATAAGTTAGTGATGTGGTGGAGCAGGGTTCATAGGTCACTGATAAGTCTATACTACTTGGTGGGGTGTATTTGTTGGGGGATTTATGATTATTGATGGCCTTTATTTTTCAACCATTTCTTCCTGACTTTTTTCTAATAATTCTAATTTTACAGTAAATTTGCTGACCACTTCAAGTAATTTGGCATTGTTAGTGGATTTAATGCAAATAAGTTTTCCCTTAGTAAGATTTTCATTAATTATTTTAAACATAGAGCAGTTGGCACACCTAATGGTGATTTCCCCCTCGAGTGTAATAATTGTCTGCCATGGTTTAATGGCTATGTGTGCACAGTGAAAACTGTTTCTTTGAAACACGGGCAGGATAGTTACTTACTCTTTAGTAAACAACACCAGATAAATGCAGTAGTCTTACTAGCCAGTGATTGACAAGTGCACTCACTCTGTTAAACAAAAGAAAAGTGTATTTAACCTTTAGAGTCTAGTATTCAGTGCAATTACCAGTAACATAAATTTACAACTTAAGTCTTAACTTGAACCGTTTGGGCTCTTTAATGAGTCACAGACTTACAGTGTGTGTTAGCTTGGGTAAATAAGATGAAGTTTACATTTTTCTTTCATTGACCCTTGTTGTTCTCCTGGAGTATAGATTTCCCCTGCCAACCCACTGATCCTGGCAGACATGGCAGACATGCGCAGACATACTTGTCTCAGTGTGCGTCTCTGCAAGTGGACTCACTTCTGCTCACCCTGCTCTCTGTGGGGTGGCAATTTATACTGGTGAACCAGGAAGTAAATACATCAGTTATGTGAACCCTTGCTCCCCAGAAAGATTTTAAAAGTTATAAAATGTCCCTAAAAAGGGAATCTAGTGCAGTGAGGTGCTATTCTGCCTCGCAGAATAACTCTTGTGCTAGTAATTCAAAATAACACTACTTCAGCAGCACTCAGTAGTTTGCCAAGTTGTTCCTACTGACAGTAAATTACAACCCCCACAACCCTGTGGAGTGTCACCTAGCAATGGCTATTGTTTGCACCATGGGGAGCAAATATCTATTGCTCCATCCAATAATATTACAGCTGGTTAAAAATGTATTTCACACTTCAAGTAAGATAAAAGGAAAGTGCACATAGTGTTCCCCATCATCAAGTATAGCAGCAGTGAAGCTGACCCTCTCGCTATGGGGTGGCAATTTATACTGGTGAACCATGAAGTGGGTATGTCAGCCATATGGCCCCTCGCTGCCCAGAAAGATTTTAAAGGTTATAAAATAAATACGGTATCTAGTGCAGTGAGGTGCTGTTCTGCCTCACATAATAACTTGTGCTGAAAATTAAAAATAACACTCCTTCAGCAGCACTCAGTAGTTCACCAGGTAGTTCCTACTGACAGGGAACTACAACCCCCCTCCACTCTGCTGAGTGTTGCCTAGCAATGGTTACTGTTGGCACCACAGGGAGCAAATATCTATTACTCCTTCTAATAACATAAAAACATATTTCACACTTCAAGTTAGATAAAAGGAACATGCACATAGCATTCTCCATCAATAAATATAACAACAGTGAACTCATCCCATTCACTGTGGGGCAGCAATGTGTACTGGTGAACCAGGACATAGGTCTGTTAGTCACATGACCCCTTGCTCCCTAGAAAGATTTTAAAAGTTATAAAACATCCCTAAGAAGGGTATCTAATGCAGTGAGGTAATTTTCTGCCTCATAGAATACCTCTTGTGCTGGTAATTCAAAATAACACTCCTTCAGCAGCACTCAGTAGTTCACCTGGTAGTTCCTATTGACCGGGAAATACTAAGGGCTGCCACACCCATCATGAGATAGCTGTAGGAGAAGGAAGAAGGAGCATTCCCCATCACCAAATATAGCAACACTGAACTCGCCTTATCCTACAAGGTTGCCAACTTTACATCACCCTAGGGTCCATAGTCCCACCAGTTTCAAATGTCTCAGATAGTTGCAACCTGGCCTCAGAGCTCAGTTAACCTTAGCAAATCTCATGTAAAAAATTCTACACAGAACTGCACAACAATGCCTCACCAAACTTTTCATGTTTGTGGACAACCCCTCCTCCTGCTTTTCTGCAAACAATTTTTAAAGGTTCCATTCATGCACATGGCCATGGCCCAAAACATGTTCAGCTATAGAGCAGTGTCTTTCTGGAATACCACTCAACCTTAATTTGAGCTGTTCCTACACCTAAAGCTTTCACTGCTAAACTGAAGGAGCATTTTCAGCAGTCTAATGTTTGTACATACGTAGCATAATTAACTAGTTTTTTAGATATATTGTACAAGTTGAATGTTTACATTTGCACCAAGCCACTGTATTTTGTATTAAGTATTTGTACATTTTATACATGTGTCTCATATACCACTGTCTTGAACTGCACTTTACTGTACCAGTGACATGTCTAAGAAAAGGTGCCTTGGTGCTAGTGCACCTACTTGGGCAACAAAATATATAAAGTAAATATATAGCATGAACTATTGAGATGTATTAATTGATATTCTTCACATCTAATAATTTTAAAAGATTTTTTCAAATCAGTCCACTGCCTCTGACAAAGACCCCCAACACCTTTAGAAACAAGGCTGTAGAAATCATATTTTTGTGAAGGGCTTTTCTAAACAGGTTGATGAAAAATACAGATTAATAGTTACAAGGTTCACTACACGGTAGTCAGAAAGTGGCTATGTAACTTTAAGTACAATCTCACGGAACAGAACACCAATATCAGTATAGTAGAAAGATTTGTAGTTTCTATGTTAGAGCTTTTTCTGTTTGCACATGCACGTGTGATTTTGCATCCACGGTAAATTGAAATGAACTTTAGCTAGAGTTCAAATGGCACACTCTGTGAGAGCCATGCCAGTGCAGAAGTACAAGGCAGTAACATTGAGAGTAAGTTACTCTTTTACTTAGTTATAGTGCACAGAGTTTTGATTCCAGCCCATTGAATCTTTACTTAGGGATGTTTGGTATTTTTTACAAGGGTGTTGGAAAAGATAAAATCTAATAAATAAGAAGCTGAATTTATAAAAAATTATGATAAGTTTAAAAAGTGAAGAAGACTGAGTTCAGAGGTTAGAATCTGACAATACAAAAAAGTATTAACCCATTTCCTTTTTTACTAGCTGCAAATAAATCAAAGTATGGAACTTGAACACTGAAGAGCAGGTCTAGGAAAATACTATAGCTTAAAATAGAATGCAGTAGACACAAATAAACTTGTAATGGACAAAAAAATCAGTTTTAACTTGTAGAATACCAAATAGTTGAAAATCAAAAGAACAATAAAGCAAAGAGACAGCACACCCCTAAGGTGGATTTAGCCTGAATTATTATGTATAAATACAACACTAGGCAAAATCTGTATACAAAATAATTGGGTCATGTAGTGAGGTTCATATGCAACACAAAATGCATTTGAAATGAAGGGTTAACTATGGGGTTCATTCTGTGTGGTGGTTATATAGTAAGTTAGCCCAGTTCTTGCAATTATTCCAAGTATTAATATATAAATAGTTATGGGTAAGCATTTTAATAAATTTATATTTATTTTTATTATTTTGTTCTGTAAATATGAAATGGGGGAAAAATGCATCCTTATAAAATGGCATTGTTAGTCCCGGATATTTTGACTATATATGTAGTGGAATCTTGCTGCCTGTAAATAACTGAATAAATTATATTTAATGAAAATACCAGCAAGTCATTACTCCATATACAGTAGTTTATATCATTTTACAGTGGCAATGGAGCAGATGCCTGCCTGTGTATCTTTTATCTTCTATGGGTCTAAAGGTCACACTAGCCCTTTCATGGGTGCATGTAATTATATTACACTGAATCCTGTAGTATCCTGCAATATATTACTGACTAAAACTGCAACACTTTATCTTAGTGGATGGCATTGTATATAACTTGGGCACCTGCTAAAAAGGGCTTCAGTTCAAGTGGTATTCTCCTTTACATGTTTTATGAATAAACTTACTAATAATACTTCTGCAATAGATTATGGACTAAATGTTCCATGAGCGCTCACAGATGCCTATTGTCAGATGATCCAATCAGTGCATGCTACATCTGTGATATGAGGGGGTATCAGGCAATACACCACGCCCTCCCTGCAAAGCATTATAAAAGCCATCTGGTACAGACCATGAGTGCTTTTAGTGTTTTTATGCTCCTTCTTCCTTCCCCTACTACAGCTATCTCATGATGGGTGTGGCAGCCCTTAGTATAACCCACATTATAACTTCTAGAGTCAGAGGGTCTCAGTCCCTCTGGCATATCCATGGTAAAGTTGGAAAAGTCTCAAACACAAGATGAAGATATTGCAGCTAAATGTTCCACAAACACATAAACATACATATTGCCTGATGTTCCAGTGAACTGAATAGTGACTAAATGAGCTTAAGGCACTATTATAAACACCCTACAAATGTTTGTAATTCTACATCTTTTAGGGTTGCTGTACAAGGCATTAAAATATTGGGATTTATTTAAGTATTACAAAAATCCCTTCTGTTTCTAATGGCCTGATCAATTATTTAATTAAAATGTTGCTCATCAGGATGGCATCATGTGATGCAACATCTTGCTTTCTGGGGTCCAAAGGGACAGAAGCACTCAGGCATCTAACTCTGTCAACATGCAGACAAAAATACAAAGTGCATTTTATCTACACTTATATGGTTTGTTTAGAAAAAAAATGTGAAAGATCCTTATTGCAAAAAAAAAAAAAAAGATTTGGGAGGTGTTTGAGAAGTCAAGTAGTTACAGTACTTTAGTTCATCCATTGCACAATATGCAAATTTTTTTTATATCATTCTTGTTTGCTTTGGAAACCTTAATGTCCAAGACAGTAGATGACCAGCTCCCAAATGTGTCAGCTTTTTGGTTGCGGGAGATTAAAGGCACATGGACTAAATAAGTCTCATATGTTGTAGTTAGACTGCTTAATTCACAAGTCAACCTAGTTTGCACTGAAACTGCAAGATGCAATATAGTGTATGGGTAAAAGGCTTACAGTTTGTTGGTGGATATACAAAATTGGCATAAGAATGAAGACTTGTAGCTCCTGACCAAGTAATGCAAATATTTAGAGATACAAAACCTTAAGGATGTTTTCACAAATGTGGAATTCAATTCCTGATGTACTTGGCAAAACCACACATTTCTTCGCTGAATTCATTAAGCATTAGGTTACAGTTAATATGTGTATGTTTCAGCTACATCAATCAATCTTTATCATTAGTTAAGCAGACCATAATGAGTACATTATTTTACATCTACAAGGCTGGAAGTTATGGAGTTTATCCTTTTTCTGATCTGCAAAACTGAGTAGGCTCAAGCATCCAAGCACATTGTAAAATGGATCAGGGATCATTACTAAAACCCATTTCTGTTGTTTAATCCCCAATTATCTACCAATAACTGTACTTAAAAATGTAATGTGCAGTAGTGCTTTATGACTACTGTACAAGAGAAATTGTACTTTGAATCATTTAGTATCACACCATGCTTTACTGTATTTAAACCAGTGAATCTCTTACTGCAACAACTGACACAGGTATAGATCTTCAAGCCACAGAACAGAACTTCAAAACAGTTGCTGCTGCAACAAACTCAGAAACCATCATTACAACTAAAACAAACAAAGCAGCTAAAGAACAACAGGATCAGAAGCTTACAAAACTCCTGTAATAGACACAGAGCAGTACAAAACTGCTCCTCCAGACTCAGCTCTACACTGTAGAATCCACCTTTCATACTACAACAGAACAAGAAATGCCAGAGCAGAAAAATTTTGCAAGTTTTTCCTCAAACCCAGAACTGTTAAACTTTTAAACACTGTAACTCCTGCCTTAAAAGAACGAGCTGAAAAGCACTGCTAATTATGTAACTCCTACTCCAAAACAGAACAAGAAAATGTTGCAATTCCTGATTCAAATCATGAGTTCCCCTTTAAAAAATTACCTACCAGAAACTCTTCCCCTGAATCAATATGCCCTATGCAAACCATTTTGCCATTTCAAATTATTTATTTATTTATTTTTATTTATTTAGACAGCAGTTTGGAAAACCTTTGAGCCATAGGCTCATCTACAAAGGTACCTTGTCACAGTAAGACAAACAAAAATACACAGTATAACAGTATAACACAGTATAACAGCAACTTAAGACATAGATACAAACAAGTTGGTACAGGTAGGATTGATGCAAACAATACTGGAGTTATGTTGTCTTTAGCAGATTAGTAGTAAGCTTTGTCATTAGTATTGAGTACGGCTTTGACTAGTGGCAATTACAGCTTCGGGAGTTAACAAGGTGGTTCCGTAAGGACGTTTTGAAGCATGATATAGTTGGAGCTTTGGAGATGGAGGGGGGCAGTGTGTTGAACCAGGAGGGGGCCCTAAAGCTGAAGGCTCTTTGGCCGTGAGAGGTCCTAGCTCTAGGGATAACAAGAGAGGTTTTCCCAGAGGTCCGAGTATGAACTAGTGGGACAGAGCGGCGGATGGTGGTGGTCAATCCAGGTGGGGATAGCCCAAGGAGGGTCTTTTTTGTAAGGGTACAGGTCAGATATTTGAGGTGCTTGTCAAGATCAAGTACCAGCGCTTTAGCGTACAGTAGACAGGTGTGTGTTAGCCTAGGTGCCCCAGTAACTAACCTGCAGGCCTTATTCAGAGTAGTGCGAATTTTATGGAGTGCGGTCTGATCAGCAGCACCATACACCGGCAGTCCATAGTCCACTAGGGACAGGATAGAGGAGGTGACTGTGAGTTGAAGAGCCTCCGGGGGGAGGCAGTGTTTATACCTATGTAAGATGCCCAATCGGATATTAGTGGCAGTGGCTAGGGCAGCGATGTGTCCATGGAAGGAGAGGGAGGGGTCAAAATGCAGCGAGTCCTGGAGGGCAATAGGGTTACAACTTGAGGCAAAGATGACTGCATCATCAGTGTGCAATAGAATGTTCCCCGAGCAAGAGCATGAAAGGTTGCTAATGTAAAGGAAGAATAGTAAGGGGCCCAAAATAGAGCCCTGGAGAACCCCAGAAAAGATGGGACAGATGTCTGAGTAGGTCCTATTAATTTTTACATGCTGTGAGCGGTCACACAGATAACTGGTGCACCAGGAGATAGGCCCAGCAGCAAAACCAGAGAGACTAAGGGCATCAAGAAGGAGGTGGTGGGAGACAGTGTCGAAAGCTTTAGAGAGGTCAATGAAGACCACACCAGCCAGAGAACCAGTGTCTAAGGAGGAGTGGAGAAAGTTGGAGAACTCTAGGAGGGCTGTGTTGGTACTGTGGCCCGCTTAGAAGCCATGCTGCTCAGGACATAGGACATTGTAGGTGGAGAGGTGGTCAGAGATTTGAGAGGCTACCACTTTTTCCAAGGCCTTGGAGAGAGGTGAGAGAATGGAGATTGGCTGATAGTTTCCAGCCACAGTCCTATCACCACCTTTAAAGATAGGGGTGACAGTGGTGATTTTCCAGGCAGTTGGAACCTTCCCCAGGCAAAGAGAGTGGTTGATGAGGCACGTGATCGGGGTAAGGACTGTGTCTAAGACCAGCCGTAGGATACACGGATCCAGGGTGTCACTGCCCATACTATTACTCTTGAGGGCAGTGACAAGGTGCGGCCTTTGTAGGGAGGATAGGGCTAAGGTCAGTGAATGAGGTGTTGAGGTGGTTGGCTATGAGGGCTGGGTCTGAAGAGATCACACCATTAATGTTGATCTGGGTGGGTGGGGAAGTGTGCACTCCATTTAACTGTTTAATGTTATCCCAGAAGGTTCTGGGGTTCCCCCATGAGGCTGTGAGTGAGGACCGATAGTTCTCAGACTTGGCCTTTCTGATGGCCCGAGTGCACTTGTTTCGGGTGGCAGCATATAACTGCCTGTCCCTGGGCTGGCCAGTCTCAATGGCATGGTGCCATAGGTTGTCCCTATGTTTGAGTTGGTGGATCAAAGCTGGGGTTACCCAGGGGGCATTCTGCCTTTTAGAACAGCGGGTTGACATTGGGGCAAAGATATCACAGGCATTATTAAAAGTTTGGGTAAAGAAGGAGAGAGCTGTGTCAATGTCAGGAGTTGCCTGTATAGGAGACCAGTCAATTTGAGACAGAAGTTCCTTAAGTTTTGTCAGACCACCAGGTATTAGATGCTGCCAGCATGTGGACTGTGCTATGGGTTTGGGGACTGAGGATGACCAGTGGAATAGAATGGGGGAGTGATCGCTGAGAGAGTCTGGGAGGACTTGTACATTGGGGATCTGATTAGGGCGGTTGGTGAGTACCACATCAAGCAGGGTACTGGAGCTTCTCTTGGGGTTAGTCCTGGTAGGTTGGGTAACTAGTTGTGTTAGGTCTATTGCAGAAAAGGAGTCATGGGTAGAGGAGGAGGAGGGGCTGAGCCAGTTGACATTTAAGTCACCCACCAGAATTTGATCAGCGGAAGGAGGTAGTGAGGAAAGGTATTCTGTAAGAGAGGCAATGGCCTGCGTCTGGTCCCTGAGGGGCACATATGCAGTAGTCAGATAAAGGGGTCCCTTTAAAGGGTCAGGGGTTAGTTTCAGCGTAAGTGCCTGGGCCCTGGAGTCAAGGATTGGAGTAGGCAGGGCTAGTACGGGGAGAGATTCCTTGACATAAATAGAGCAGCCGCCGCCCCATCTCCCAACACGGTCGGACCAGAAGAGGGTGAAACCAGGAAGGGAGACCAGGGAGTCAGGGGAGGATTTTGACAGCCAAGTCTCAACCAGAGCAATGACATCAGGGTTAATTGATATGACCAGGCATTGTAGTGAGTCAAACTTTTTTAGGAGGCTACAGATATTCATGGAGGCCATGCATAGGCCTGTGGTGCTAGTCAGGGAGCTCTGGGAACCGGGTCAGGGTTTGGATGAATGTTCCCTGACAGGAGTAGTAGCATGACTAACACCCTGGCTGGGAGATGGTGAGAGATTTTCCTACGATTGACATGAGAGGGGGGAGGGGACGTTAAGGTAGCAGGGGTGGGCAGGTGGTACAGGAAAGGAAGGCAAGAATAAGAAGACACCCAGATGTGTCTGAGGCAAGGACGAAGCTAGGGGGAGGGTAGGGAGGACCGAGACACACAGAGGTCCCAAGGGGCAAGAGAGCAGGTTCAGGAGCAAGGGGAGGGAGGGGTGCCAGGGCACAGTGCGGAGTAGCAGATAGGTAAGGGGGCAAGTGCACTGCTAGTGGGGATAGGCACAGGCAGAGCATGAGACAGGACCAATACATTGTGGTGAGCAAGATCCAGGGGAAGGAGTACTGTACAGGTAGGAGTAGGAAGTAGCGAGGGAGCATAGGTCCCTCTAGTGGCCAGCAGGTATAACCTGCAAATGGGAAAGTGGGGAGATAGGTTCTGGGCAACAGGGCGTGATGTCACCAGATGTGATGTCACGGGGGTGGATCCTTAAATTGACAGCCGCCCCTGGGTAGGTGGGTGGTTGGGGTGGGTGGGGCAGATGGCGAGAAGCACCGTCGGGCTAGCACCCCCCTGCAGGCATCCAGATGAAGAGAAAAGGCTCTCTTTACCTCAAAAGTAATCAGGCTGGAAATTCAGCTTCCTCAGCTCCTCAGGTGAGCTGCTTGTGTTGCTTGTGTTGCTTGTTTGTCCCAGTGCCTGCGCGATGTTGGCAGTGAGCTTGGGGGCAGCTATGTAGTGGAAAAACAAAGCCTCTCATTACTATGCAGCAGGAGAAATAGTTGTGACTTACACAAAGGGCTCCACCTAAGCAAACAGGGCTATTCCAAAATGAGGTCACACTAGGACCCAGCTATCCTAATACCTTCATTACAAGCACAATTAGATCCAAAACCACAATATTAAACAAGTCTGCTCTATATTAGCTGCTTAGTATATCTGGCTTTAAGGAATAATCAGCAATTAGATCCAATACCACAATATTAAACAAGCCTGCTCTATATTAGCTGCTTAGTATATCTGGCTTTAAGGTATAATCAGCAATTAGATCCAATACCACAAAATTAAACAAGTCTGCTCTATATTAGCTGCTTAGTCTGTCTGGCTTTAAGGTATAATCAGCAAGGCAACTCTAGGGCACCCAGTGGATCCCTAGCTTTACACTTCAGCATTAGTAGCACAAAGAAAAGCAAATAACAAGCCCACCCAATGGTGAACAGGGAACAAAGTTCATAAAATATAAGTGTTCATCAGGTAGCACCCCCCCTGCAGGCGTCCAGACGAAGAGAAGAGGCTCTCTTTACCTCGAAAGCAATCAGGCTGGAAATTCGGCTTCCTCAGTTCCTCAGGTGAGCTGCTTGTGTTGCTTGTGTTGCTTGTTTGTCCCGAGTGCCTGCGTGGTTGGCAGTGAACTTGGGGTTGCCTCGAAAGTAATCAGGCTGGAAATTCAGCTTCCTCAGCTCCTCAGGTGAGCTGCTTGTGTTGCTTGTGTTGCTTGTTTGTCCCGAGTGCCTGCCGCACTCTAATTCTCTACTTATTTTTATTACAAAACACAACAATGTATGTAAACAATAAGATACAAGAGTGCATTAACTGTTTGGATGCATAGTGAGACATGAAGCACTTGCACTGAATGCTTTTAGCACCTGGAAGTGCATTAACCCCAGAAATCAAAATTCTGAAGAATCTTATAATGCTTACAAAATGGGTAAACTGAGAAACAATAAAAAAAAAATATATTGTTCTATTAACACAGGCCTTTTCTTTTGTTAAAAGTAACTAGCAAAATGTAGCTCCCACTGGAATGTTTGATTATCATGACAAAGTCCACACAGGAGCCGCTCAGGCTGGGGTGCTCATGAAATAAACATTAGTAGAGAGACAGAAACATGGTGCACTCATCCTCTGCAGTGAAGACAAACGCTGCTCTGGAAAGGCTTTGATAAAGGATTTTTATCCAAAACACATCAAGTGTTACAAGGTGTGGAAAGTGTGTCTGTGTTCTACTGAGTACACCACATTGTACAATATTGCAAAGTAGCATTTGTCCTCACTTCAGAGGGTGAGTGCCCTATTTTTCTTTGGTTGATTAATTGTCTAGTGCACTTACCCGGTCAACAAAAACTAAGTAATATAAATAAATGAAAAATATGTAATGCAGGAATTAAAATGTATGCAGAATTCTTCTGGAAGAATGTTCACCCCCACACACGATAGAATTACAAAACGTATTTAGCTTATCAGTAAGCAGAAAATGTCCAACCCATTTTATAGAATGGGGCTAATACACTTACAGTCTAAGCACAGCAAGGAGATAATGCAGTCCCATGGATTAAATGTACAGTTTAAGGTGCATGCGTACTGGACAAATGCCATGTGCCTTCTCAGCAGCGGGTGTGTGCTTCAATCCATGGACCATGCATTATTCCCATGCATTGCACCACCTGCATGTACTAACCACATATTTAAAAATAAAGCATTCAGGAATTAAACTACACTTGAACGGGATTCTAATTATGAGTACAACTGTAATTTCCACTATTATCATACTGCATAAGTTTTCTTGAAGACTACTGAAGGCCACCTTCTCTAAACCACTTGAAATCAGTGGCCAATGTTGCATATGTGCCTTCACACTGAAAGCAGCAGTTGATGGTATGGCCAACATTGTGTACAACACTTACAGTATTGATTTTTATTCAGTTTAGACCACCTATTTTTCATGTCTTTTAAGAAACACCCTTTTCCCATTTTGAAACTGTTCTAGCATTGATTTTAAATTTGTTTTAATTAATGGGGAGCATTGACTGCAATGTAATGTCTATCAACAGGGACAATGGTTTTCCGTTTTTACCGGTAACACCAGTAAAAATCATGGAATCCTGCTTGGTTTGCGGATTTTGAATTCTTGTACCGATGCCTCACGGAAATTGCATTTCACTGCACAGAATCCCTAATGTTTCAGCATATTTTTAAATGTTTTTAATTTCTCTTTCTCTGCCCCCTTCTTACAGCATCAGTCTCCACTTTTCAGAGATCCTTAGGCTGGCTATCCCTTAGCTTCACCCCAGGTAATGCTCAGGAGCTCCTGTGAGCCTGCACCCATCCTGCCTAGGTTGTACCCCCCAGGTGGGAAGGGAGGGGACCCCAGGTCACCCCTCTACAGTCCTTTAATGTGTGTCCGGCAGCCCAGTGGGTCCCTCATGGAAACTGGTTATGAAGTCTGGGGCAGCTGGGTCCCTTCTACCAGCAGCTGATGTGGCGTGATTGTTACTGGTTTTCTGGTCTCTGTCCCTGAGGGCACCAACACTCAAGGGTATCCAAGGAAGTAGGGCACATAGAGACATGCCGCTACTCCAGATCCTGGCTAGCTTCCTCTCTTCCCAAATGCTTTGCAGCCTCATTGCTCCACCACCTGTGGTCACCCAGGTGGCAGTACAGCATTAGGACCTGCAAGTCACTGTTCCCAGAGGAGGAGAGTGGCCCCCAGTTGCTCAATCCTACTCCCCTGGCCAGGCCTCTAGCAACCCGAATTCACTTCTGATCCCGAGTCCCTGGCATTGCAAGCAGTAGTGCTACCTCAGGCTATTTACAGTGCTCTGTCAACTATACACCCATTTTGGTGTAAGAAAACATAAGCAGATGGAGAAGGAAATAATTCAGTTTTGGTAAAATGTTGCAAAGTGTTTAATGTTCATAATTTGCACTGTAGGTACTGTGCACTATTATTGAAATCATATATTAAAACATTATATATGAGTGTTATGGCTGACAGTATAGCCTAGTGGTTAGAGTAACAAACAGTGATCAAACTGAGTACATTTAGAAGACTTGGGTTTGATTCCCACAACCTCCACTTGCATACTGTGTGACTCTGAGCAAGGCACTTAACCTCGACAGTGCTCCTGGGTCACCTCTGAAAACAGGCAGTTTTGCCTGGTCAGTTTACCCAGTTTACAAAAAAATATAAAAAAAAATACCAATATATGTTTACTACATCATACAGTAGTCAGGGTACCATGTAATTTATCTGAGTTGTACTCGGGCTGCAATGATGTTGTATAGGTAAATATAAATGTTCAGATACATTTTGTGTTTTATAAGCTTGTTTTTAGACTTTAGTCAGGTTTTTATTGTATTTTTTGCATATGAACATCTAGGGTATATATTGCTAAGTGCAGGATCACTGTTACCAACTAGTTTATTCAAGTTTATAATCAGCAGGGCCATCCAAAATCCTCAGTTGTTTGATTGAAAGTGAGTCTGAATAAAAGTATGTTCACAAGGCACAAGCTGCCTTACTACTTATTTAGGTGAATGGGATAGAAACATAGAAACATAGACTTTGACGGACCACCTAGTCTGCCCATTTCATCATTTGCACCTTCTCTCCCACCTGTTGTGTCAGCCTCTGTGACAACAAAATGTTTTCTGACAGACTGCTTTAATAAAAGCAAATGTTACGTGTTTAAGTGTACTTATACTTGGCCAGTGGATTTGAAAGCACATTCAGTGACACATGGAAGGTAAGACCCCAGGGGCTGTATGATGCTAGTGGGTAGAGTGGTGCTCAATTCACAACTGAGCTCAAACATGAAAACTGAGAGACACCTTTTTCATGGAGACCAAGGGAAAAAAAGATGAGATGCATTAGAAGGTCCTCCACTAATCACTTGTGAATTTTTTTTTAGGTGAAGACACTATTTCAAAGAAGCAAATTCAGGCAGTTTTTTTTTGTTCCTCCTACCCCCTGGCCATCCACTCCTTCAGGCCTGCCAAGTCCCCCTACCACTGCTGCTGAGTCCCCCCTACCATCCATTGCCCCTTATGGCCATGCTACCAGGTAACCCGAATTAACCCTTCATCGGTGGGCATCTATCCCTGTGGGAGGCTAACAAGGGAAGACAATCACCCTAAAGAGCTTCCTGTATATCCCAGGCATGGCAGAGGTCAGAACAGACACATGTGTCTGGGACGTCATGCTTATGAAGGGACCAGAAGTCATCCTCTAAGTAGCCAGCAGGTGTTTTTCCGTTTTTGTGGGAGCATGACAGGTCACATGATGTCAAGACACAAGCTGACATCCATCGCGCTCTCTTCCGCAATGAGGTCCAATGTGTTGCTATGCCTCCAGCCTCCACCTGGGGCCAGCAAATGCTGAGCTGTGAATATACCCTCCCTCCAAGGAGAAGGCAAGTGGTTGTTGGACACTCAAGCCTTCACCCCCCCCCCCGGCTGGTCTTCCAGCACCCAAACCTATTCCCAAACCCTGGTCAGTGGTGTCACTGGCAGAAATCCAATTCAGGCAGTCAAATGACAGGAAAAAACAAACATGGTCCACCTTAGTAGTGGTGGTGGTTAAAATTAATTCAAAGCTGAGTTCTAACAAGCAAAGAGACTAAGTAATTTGTACCTTGTGCTTGTGGGGTGTGGATGTTGAAGAAAGGGGATCATAGTGCTGTCACTACTGCCATCACCCCTGAGGGATGTGGACTGCATTGTTGCTACTGCCATCACACCTGAGAGGCGGGGGTGTAGTGCTTCTACCATAACCACTGGTGGATGGGGAATGTTATACTGCTGCTGTCCCACCTGAGGGATGGGGGCCATAGTGCTGATACTGCCATCACACCTGAGGAATGCAGAATGTGGTACTGCTGCCATCACACCTAATGGATAGGGACCGCAGTGCTGCTGCTTCCATCACACCTGAGGGAGGGGGGACACAGTGTTGTTGCTGCTGCCATCACACCAGAGGGATGGAGACCTTACTGCTGCTTCCATCACACCTCAGGGATGGGGGCTGTAGTGCTGTTGCTGCCATCATATTTTGTACCAAAAATAACTTTAAATTGGTACAAGGATGGAAGGGTGGAGGTCAAAACTGCTAAAATGCATGTTAGCAGAGTTAAAAATTGTTAAATAAAGTACACAAAACCAAACACCGGTAAAACCGGATTATGGCTTAGCAGACACCGGTGACAGTACCGTTTTTTACAATGTGCAAAATGGAATTTGCCCTTTCTCAATCCCGGTAAACCAGTGTCCCTGTCTATCAACATTCCCAGCTGTTTGAACACCCATAGTCTGACATTACTTTTCCTGTTACTGTGCTGAAGTAACATGCACAAGGCACAGCCCTCTGACCATAAAAAGAATCGGGAACATCAGGATTAACCCCAGGTCATAAAACATAAGGTCTGACACTGAGGAAACACAATAAAATGTGGCAATACAGTATATCAATGGATTTAAAAAAACTAAAAAGGAACAGCAGGGTGTAACATGGTGGGGGGGGGGGGGATAAAGTAGGGCAAAATGCATTATATGAAACATTTTAACTTGAACTGAGGTTTTCTAATAACATAGTCACCCTATGGAGATTTATACAAAAATGATGTATGCCATTTGACAGCATACTGAAAAATATATTGTAACATCTATTTTAACACATAGTGTATAGTCACCTCATCCTAGTGTATTTTGATACTGGCTAAACATTGCACATGCTTTTTGGTTTGTCATCTGTTTGTAAGCTCTGCTTGCTAAGATGTACGCTTCCTTAAGAGAAAATTGGCTGACTCAGCAATCCAGTGTTAGTAATTTACCAACTTTTACCGAGACGTTTGCGCAGGAACTCACTCCAGAGTTACAAGTGACTGTGGTCTAATGGTTAACCAAAGAATATCGAAGTTGTGCTGAAATTTACAAACATTTCATCACCCTTGCCAGCTCAATCAGCTCTTGTGCAGTGATAAACACCACACAAGAATGTGCCATACCACATGACACTTGCTATTAGCATTCAACTTGCTTCTAAATGTTTGATGTTTTTTCGTCTGTAAAATACTGAGTCAGAGGCTGTACTGTACCAACCTCAACTTTTTACACTGAGCGACAGAAACATGCAGAGCCACTGAAAGCAGTTGACAGGTTTTGCTTCTTGAGTGAGCCATACTCCCTGGAATTAAAATGCCATGGTGTATTGTATTAAATTCAAAAATGCATTTATGGACGGAAATCAACACGTCCTCCTCTTAAACGATGGCGAGCAGAATAGTTTTCTAAAATTGACACTTGCAACAGTTTTGCGTTTAGGAAGGGCAGTTTTTAACGGTATGACCTTTTTTTCGGAGAAAAAATGAAAACAGATACAAAAATACACACTGCTGTTTAAAGTATTTGTAGAATTCTCGCCCAGGTTCAGACCTCTGTTCCACTGACCTGAATCTTCCTGAAAAAAAAATACTTGAATACTTGTGTATTTATTTGAGCACAGTCATTTATTGGTATGAACCAGGTCTATGCTGGCACAGGCTGCTGTGAGTATTATAGTGCAGGAGTCAAAGCGTCATCGTCAACTGAGAAGCCCCCATACATGCACAAACACACCAACACCACATAAAAATTACGTAAATGCTTGACATGCCACTGGCACTTAATACCTCGTCTGCCGTCATTACAAGAACACCGAACTTGGGATTTTTATCTGCACTTTTTATGATTACATATGGAAACTGACGGTCTCGGGGCATAATGAGGAGCATACAATAAGAAGGAACGAACGAACGCGCTCTCTGCTTCAGCACCACGGGCAGCTACAGCTCCAGTACCACTCGCATCTATGCCTGTTTCAGCAGCACTGTCAGCTCGCAGTTTCAGCACCACGGGCAGCTCTACGGCGGCTGAAACAACTGTTACCTCTCAAAAGGTTAATTATCGTGGTGGGAGGTTTTCAATCAAACCTGTCTGCATCTGCAGTCCTCCCCTACTACTGTACTAATTTTAGAACAAGGGTGCTAGTATTCATCCCATCCCCCACTCTATTAATTAGATACACAACAGCCAGCGTTTGCAACCTATTTATCAATTCAGTTCAACACCTCCACCCCTTGAGATGTAATTTGGAGCCGTTCTTGAATCAAGCTATTGAATGTTCACCACAACTCTTCAATAACCTGCTCTGTTGAAAACTATTTATAGATTTTGCCATCCGCTGAGTTTCTAGAACAGGAGTGGCACAGTCAACGACCTATTTATAATCATGAAACTTGCTCAGCTTTTTCTTAAAGGGGCAAAGCACTACATTGCTTAAAATACATACAGTAGTCTTTCATTTTCAGTGACAACCTTTACTATTGACACAATTTTTATCGAAACCGACTCACATTGGTTATGTTTCCATAGGTTAAATTATAATGCTTACCCTATTTAAAAACACATAATTGACTGCATTAGAATAGTGCTTCGTCTATTTATAATTACTCGATCTAGCAGTTACTATGATAAAAAAGTATGAATGTTATAAATCAGACCATTAGGATATTGTACTGCTTTATTGGAGATCATACTTGTTATATCTGAAGAGTAAACGCTCATGGCAGCTAATTATAGTTGCTTCTAAAATACAATTTGATAGTGACGTAGGTAATTAAGTTTACCTTTAGAAATTTATGAATTGTCTGCACGTTTGGTTCGACTAAATGCGCTCTCTTCACTTCAATATCGGCCCAATATTCACGAATTGTTTTGTACAGTTCACGTTTACATGGTTTGCCTGAAACTACAAACGAATTTAATCACATAGGAGAAAGGAGAAGAATAAAAAGCACGTTTATCAGATGTAAGTGCCTTAGGTTCAGGTCTTGCTAGAAACAGACAGTTAAATTAAGCGTCTCATTAAATCAAGGAAGCACACGGTAGCATCATTACGCTGTCACCCCCTTCACCATTATACTTTACACAAATGCCCTATCAAAAGCAAGAGCATGTTTTCGTAAGTGAGGATTACTCTAAGTACAATTACATCAAATTTCACTGGGCACAGATTTTTTTTACAATATTGCAAGTTATTTTACGGAACTTCTAAAAAAATCAGTGGTGTGTCTCTTATTCTCTGACAATCTCTCCTATTTTTCTTCAACATATAGCGATCATAATATGACTGCTGTATGATGTTACTTTTTCCAGAATACTATATTGTTTCCCACAATATGCACTGTGAGTATGTGTTTATAAATGGCACTGTGATGTTGTTTGTATCTTGTTGAAACTAATCAAAATTATTAACCGCAAAAGTAAAATAATATCAAAGGGTAAGGCGTAGGTAAAAGAATAATGGATGTTTAGAAGACTTGCTGTTGCTTTCTTAAGGAGATGCTGATGCCTCTAGGAAAACTTTGGAAAACATAATATCTAGACACAATTCAGCTTGTATATTATTTACCTTCTATGGATTTCTCCTCCATCTTATTTATTACTGAGGAAGTTCCCACAAAAATAGTATCATTAGCCCTTAGAGTTCATCTTGCTCTATAGCATATTCTGTACTTGAAACCACAATGCTCTGCTCTGTTCTGGCTTCACAGTCAGTTGCCATGGGAATAAATGTGATGTCACAAGTGGAGAGTTAAGATGTCATATTGTAAATAAGCAATTGAAGCTGATGAACCCTCAAGGAACAAAGATTCTGTTTTCATGCTTATGACCTAAATAACATAAAATGGCAAGAATAAATACAGAGATCATGAGAAATATAGGCTTCTTGGTATCCAAATATTATGTTTTTCAAAGTTCTTCTAGAGGTGTCAGTGGCTCTGTAATTCATGGTGTTTCTATATTATAACTTAAGATGATTTAGAGTTAACTCACAGCTGCCAGCAGAGACTTTGCAATGAGTCAAAGTTTCGATGCTCTTATACCTGGAAACTGGTGGTGATTGTGGTGGTGTGGGGGTAATTCTCATAATAGTGCAACTTTTCATTTGGGACAAAAACTTTACATGGGTTGAAATATTGTGTAGAGGTACCCACAACTGCCTCATCACTCTTGCTTGCAAAGAATGGGGAATCTGCAAAGTAATCATGATCTTAAGTTGTGACTAAGGAACTGGAGATGATAAAACCATGAAACTTGCTATTGACTGACAAGCTTTCAACTTCTGTATTATGTTTCTTTGGAAGTATTTGCCATCAAAATGTCATAATTTCTCAGCAAGACTAGCATTTATGTAACAGGTCACTCGCTGGTTCGTTGAAAGTTACCTGCCACTAGTACCTGTTGTGGAAAGGTACCCTGACTTATCTATTTAAGCATTTATGATCTGTTTTATATTTCTTATGTTTTATACTGCATATGTACTGCTTAATAATTGTATTTGTGCTGTTTTTCCTGATGGCATGACCATTTGTATTTACATACTGTATTTATCCAACTCAGCTGCGATAAAGGTATTTTCCTAAAGATACCACTGTAAATGAGATTTGCCAAATGGTTTTATCCTTAGCTAAATTAAGTGAACGTATTATTATTATGTTCCCATAGTAGATAAAAAATCTCAACAAATAAATACTTCTTGTTGACTTCTTCAGACTATATGTGGGTCCATTTTGTGTGGCATTATTCTACATTGCTCTAAGTGTACTGTCAATATTTTCTAGATACTAGTAATCCAAATTAAGTTGCACCATCATTTTAAAGCATTAAATGTGCATGCGCACAGTCACACACACAAACACACACACAAACACACACACGATAAATTGAAATTTAAAAATGGCAAGATAATTAATATATTTGCTGCTGAAATTTCTAACTTCAAAATGGGATAATAACTTTGCTGGTAGATAGATCACAATGAATTTCTGTACGGTTATGTGTAGCATAAAGGTGTACAGAATTAATCAGAGAGAGGCTTCCAGAATTATAATGACATCACAACAGCCACGAGCAGCACCAAAGCCACCTGCTGAAATAAAAAAGAAACAGTTAAATATTACATACAAATGGCAGATGTAAAAGTTATGACTAGTAAACTGTTTCTAAATCAAATACACAATGACTGGTTTCCAAAGATGCAACTCTTCATCACTTGTGTGGGGGCAGGGCTTTCATAACTCACTTGTGGCTCTGATACTCATAAGTTATGGTCCTTCCTCCCTCACTCTTGAAGATGGATTGCATCTTTGAAATCATTTCTCCCAAAATTGGATGCATCATCAAAAATCTATCCCTGTGTATGGTATGTCACCAAGGAACACTTAACCAATTAGAAAGCAGCTTGTATAATGTGATGATGACATCACAATGGCCTTTACTGTTCTCAAAACAGAACAATGAAAAAACAGTTGCTTCTTTATAGAAATAATTTAAATGCTGTGAAGTTTACAATGCATGGCATAAATCTGACAAACAATGGCTGACTTTGGATACACCACTTATCATTACTGTACTTCTGAATGGGCAAGACTAACAAGTTTAGTATGGCTCTATCAGTTGTGAAATACTTGCCTTCTAACCCATGAAGATGACTTGCATATTTAAGATCAGTGTCAGTGGATCACTGGGCATCACCTTCTCCTCTGGGGCCAGAAGATCAGAAGGTCATAGATTCTAACCCAACACCAGATACTTTGGGTAACCCTTTACTTACAGTAGTACAGTATGAGTGAGAGAGGGGAGGCTGCTGCACTGCTGAAGTGCCATCCTTCAGATGAGACATTAAACCAAGGTCCCTTCTGTCTATTTCTGCTCACTCTCTGGGCAGAAGTAGAAGATCTCATGGCGTTTACCAAGGAAGAGTAGAGGAATTTTCCCAGTGTCAATGCCAACATTTCTACTGTCAGTAAAGCATGCCCATGCAGCCCACCCCTAGGACACACCTAGTATCAAGATCTCAAATCTTAGTGTGCCTTTCCTGCTTATAAATTGTAAGCAAAATAGATATTCTGAGCTAGTCCACTGAATATCTTTTTTGTACTGTATGTATACTTGGAAAATGCCTGAAGGAGATTAGTAATTATATAACATCCAACAGACAAGCCCTGAATCCCAGTGAGACTAAACTATTGCTAGTAGGAGCAGAACAGCACTTATCTTCCCTCAAAGCAAAGCAAAGTTAGAGAGCACTCCCAATTATTTAAAAAAAAAACTTCACAGAAAGTTTTATTGAAGTTCATAGGTATATCACCTTGACAGTTATTGTGCAAATTCCAAGTAAATCTGAGCCAAAGTTACAGCCATTCCATCAAAGCACAGAACAGAACAGCATGAGGACTACCACATTATAACCCCAGAAGTTTTTGTTCCCCTTGGGAACTTCCGCATCCATTGCAGAACTGTGCACACTAGATTTTATGAAATCTTTCCTCAAAGCCTGCCTCAAACTTTCATTGCTTGATGAGGTTCAGTTAGAGGCAAGTAAGTTTGTTTGTAATCTGGGAATATTTCTAAATGAACATCTGAAAATGGAGTCAAGAGATTCAGTGGTCATCAAGGGCCTTTTCCATCTTAAGAATACCTCCAGATTGTTCTCTTTCATATAGCTTGCAGATCAGAGAAAACTGGTACCTGTGCCTTTCTTATCACAACTTGATTGTTGGATTACACTCCATAAGGGCCTGGGATAGGGTGCTTTATAAATACATTTTGCTTTGCCTTACCTACCTAGTGTCAACAGTCATAGCCTGCAGCTAGTCCAGAACTAGACATCTCAGTTCCAGGTTCCCACTTAGAAATTAGAGTGTATTACCCACTTTATGATCTGGGCAGGCTGTCTATAAGGTAAAGGACTGACTACATGGATTTTGTTAGGACATTCAAGGGCCTGGCCTAAATGTCTTGGGTTTGGTTTACTTCTGTGATCTTCTGGTCCACCACTGCCCCAGCAGGACTCTTCACTCCAGAGAACAGGGTCTGTTTAGTTCCCCCCATTTATGTTTGAAATCAGTGTGGCATAGGGCTTTTAAAGTATCTGCCTCTGGTCTCTGGAACTCTCTACAAACCTGCAACAGGAGATGCACAGGATTTATTCATTTCCAAATGGAGGCTATGGATAACTTTTCAGTGCTGCCTTCCCTGGCCCAACACAACTAATTTTAGCCATCAAGAAAACTTTTTATCTTGCTCACTGAAATATTTCATGTACTGTAACCATTGCTATTTATTACTTATAAACACATTAAGGTGGAGTGTTTTATGTATTTGGTCTTTTGATGTAAGGTGCAATGAATTGTAAGTAGAACATAAAATAAATATTATTACTTACTTATCTGCCTACTTGCTTAGCTAAGCAACACAAACACACACACACACACACACACACACACTGTGAGGCTATAACATTTAGATAAAACATTATGTATTCTCTGACATATCTAGGCTGGGGATATAAATGATAGAAACTCTCAAGATCAAGTCTTTCTCAAATGAGCCCACCAGCACAATTTTCTATGGCCATAGTGCACTTTAGGATTTTAGGGTATAGCAGGAGATTTTGATTGGGAAAAAAAAGGAATTAAGCCATCTGTAAGTGCTGTTGGCTGCACTTTGAGGCCACCAGGACATGTGGCTCTAGATTGTGTTATTTCAACTTAGAACATATAATTTATAAATGCAATTTGCAACTGGATCACAGAGAACAATGTCCCACATTTCATTTACAATGAAAATAAAGTCAGATTTCAGCTAAAACAAACCAAAACATTAATAAAAGCATTCTTAATACATGGTAGTATAAATAAAATATATATCAATTTGTGAATAATACATGTACCCCATGAAGGTGACTAGACCTTCAAAAACTAATTCATAGTGTTCACACTGATGAGTTCTAAACCTGTGGGTTTTACTGATAGCAGAGATATATATGTTACTCCACTACAACCCACTATATGCATATTCATTGTACAGTGCAGTAAAGGTCTGGTGCAATATGTGAGTTGATGCAGATGTTTTGGGAGTGGCACACACACACACACACACATACAGGCACACAAACACACATACACACACATGCACATGCACAAACACCACACACACATGCACACACGCACTTTGTCTTAGGACTGTATTGTACTGCCTCATGTCTCACAGCATACAAGTGCAATGTTTATCATGGGATCTAACTATATTCCTTGTTCTATGTTTGCTTATTTATTTATGTATGTTGTTAAACATTTCTGAAACCTGGTTTGGCCTTTCTTATTTAACTCGGTTGGATTCACAGAGGTGATCGATGGGGTCGGTGGAGTCAGAGTACAGAAAACCTTAACATCCCATTTACTTAATGTTGTGGCTTCAATAGTAAACCATACCTTGTGCTTTAGCATAGGTTTTTCTGCAAAAAATGTTATTTACTTTGAGACAGACATCCCTAGTAACTTACTTTGTAAACAACTGCAGCTACATTATCACACACATTGTGCCAGACCTGTAGTGGACTTTGTGAGTGGCTCAAAGCAGCTGCATCATTACACACATTTCACCAGACATGTAGTGGACTTTCTGAGTGACTTGAAGCAGCTACATAACCCCACATATTGCCTTAGAGGTGTGGTATATTTGCAAAGAAGCAGCAACATCACACACATTGCCCCAAACCTGAAATGGATTTCATAATTGGTCCTGTGGGCCCCTCAAGAAGTGGCAGCAATGACACACACAGTGTCCCAGATCTCGGTGCTGCAGCTTTGTGTCTTTGCAAATGCTGTGTGCATCATGGAGCGTAACTGTATCCTTCATACTATGTTATTTATCTATGATTTTAAAACATACTGTATGTTTGAAACCTGGGTTGTACTTTGGCATTAAATTTAATGGGGTTCATGTGAGATAGGGGTGGAGGTAGGTTTCAAAAAACCCAAACATTGCATATCCTTGTTGCACTGTCACAAAACCCCTATATAATCATACACATTGATCTAGACCTGAAGTAGAGGACTTTGCAGGGATAATGTGGAACACATATAAAGCAGCTAAATCATCACACACATTGTGCTGCACCTTTAGCAAACATTACAAGTGGCCTGGTGGGTCAGTTGTGAAGCAACTGAATAATCAGATCACGCAATTGAGCTGGATCTGTAGCAGACATTGTGATTTTTTTCTTAGGTGGTCACAACTTGACCAATTGTTATTATTTTCGGCCAAATCTGTGGGATTGCTTTGATTGGCCTTCTCATCATTTTTTTTCAATTGTTTTAACCAGGAGTGACACACTAAGCTGAAAGTTTGTTTACAGGTGTGACCTGGGAGCACAGGGAAGTTAAGTGACTTGCTCAGGGTCACACAGTACATGAGTGGGGGCTGTGGGATTCAAATCCAGGTCTCCATATTTGCAGCTCCGAGTCTTAAACCACTATGCTAATCTAATAATCACATACAGTAGTTCTTTTCACAAGAGACAGGGCTATCCTAGATCTAGTACTGACTAACATGGAAAGGATCACAGATCTCCAGGTAGAATGTCACCTGGGGGCCAGTGACCATCACATAGTATGGTTCAATTTGGCCACTAGAACAAAATCATCCCATTCTAAGGCAAAAATATGGGACTTCACAGGAACTGACTTTGATAAGATGGCCAACAGAGTTAAGCTAGCCCTGGCAAAAAGAAATACAGGTGAGGGGGTATAGGCAAAGTTGGCAAGCATTAAAAATGCAATACTTGAAGCAACATCCCATTGTGTTAGTGAGAAAAAGAAGTGCAAAAGAAGAAGGAAACCACTTTGGTTCTCAAACACAGTAGCAGAAAAGGTCAGAGCCAAAAGGCTGGCCTTCAGGAAATATAAGGGAACACAGCAGGATGAAGATAGAGAGGCATACCAAACTTCCCTAAGGGAAGTAGGGAAAACAGAAAGGCAGGCAAAGGCCCAAACTGTGGAAACACTAGCACGAACAGTAAAAGAAGGTGACAAGACATTCTATAGATACATTTGTGAAAGGAGAAAGTCCAGAGGGGGTATTGCTAAGATCAAAGGGGATAATGGTGTGTGTGAAGAGGAGGACCATGTAAAAGCATCTATCCTAAATAGATACTTCTCCTCAGTATTTACTGAATAGAAGGTAGGGCAGGGTCCACAGCTCTGCATCATGGACACAGGGGGGAGGGAGGTGTGCACTAGTCCCTTCACAAAAGAAAGGGTCCTACAAGAGCTCGATAAGCTCAGGGTGGACAAGGCAATGGGACCTGATGACATACATCCCAGGGTACCAAAGGAGCTAAGGGTGGAACTAGCAGAGCCATTATCAGAACTGTTTAGTGAGTCTCTGAGCACAGGAGAGGTCCCAGAAGACTGGAGAAGGGCTCATGTGATCCCGCTCCACAAGAATGGTAGCAGGGAGTAGGCAGGGAACTACAGACCAGTCAGTCTTACCTCAGTAGTGGGCAAGATTATGGAGACACTCCTTAAGGAAAGGATAGTACAACACCAGGAATGCATAGGAGCACAGGATCCAAGACAACATGGGTTTACAAAAGGAAGGTCCTGTCAAACTAATCTCATAGATTTCTTTGTCTGGGTAACCAGAGTGGTGGACCAAGGGGGAGCAGTTGATATTGCCTACCTTGACTTCAGCAAAACTTTCAATACTGTTCCACATAGAAGATTGATTAATAAGCTGGGTAGGCTCAGGGTGGGTTAGACATTGGTCAACTGGGTGGCAAACTGGTTGACAGGCAGAAAACAGAGAGTGGTGGTAAATGGTATACAGTCTGAAGAGATGCAAGTCACAAGTGGGGTACCTCAAGATCAGTCCTGGGACCAGTCCTCTTCAATATCTTCATCAGCGACGTTGCAGATGGACTGGAGGGTAGGGTTTGTCTGTTTGCAGATGACACCAAGATCTGCAACAGAGTAGATGATCCGGATGGGGTGGGCAGAATGAGAAGAGATCTGGATAAACTAGCAAAATGGTTGGAAGAGTGGCAACTGGGGTTTAACGCAAAGAAGTGCAAGATCATGCACATAGGAAAAAGAACCCTGAAGCCACCGATAGGCTGGGAGGGGAGTTGCTGACAGTCACAAGAGAAGAAAGAGACTTCGGCGTCATCATTGCCGATGACCTGAAATCATCCAAGCAGACCTCTAAAGCAGTAGGTAAGGCTAGAGGGATGTCGGGGTGTTTTAGTAGGGGTATCACAAGTCAGAAGAGGGAGGCAATAATCCCTCTTTACAAGACACTGGTTAGGCCACATCTGGAGTACTGCGTGCAGTACTGGAGGCCACACCTTCACGAAGACATTAACCAAATTGAGGCAGTCCAGAGAATGGCAACCAAAATGGTGCAGGGACTGCATCAGAAAACATATGAGGACAGATTAACTGAACTCAATATGTACCCTACAGCAAAGTAGAGAGAGAAGTGATCTGATTGAAACATTCAAGCACCTTAAGGGCATTAACAAGGTGAAAGAGTCTAACATGTTTCAATATAAGAAAAATAGCAGGACAAGAGGACACAGCATGAGATTAGAGGGAGGTCAATTAAGGGGTAATGTGAGGAAGTTCTTTTTCACAGAAAGGGTGGTGGATGCATGGAATGGCCTACCTCAGGAAGTGGTGGATATGAATACAGTGCAGGGCTTCAAACAGGCATGGGATAAGCATAAGGGAGCAATACAGATGAGTATGAATAGATAGGCCATTGACAGAGCAAAGGCCTATGGCACATTCATAAGGTAGAAAAAGAAACGGGCAGACTGGATGGACCTTGTGGTCCTTATCTGCCATCAACTTCTATGTTTCTAGGTTTCTGTCTTTTTTGGTTTTTTCTCGTAGTTCACAGTTTTCACTTGTTCAAACTTAGGTCATCACAACTAACCAACACTGAATACAATAAATTTTAATTACACATAATATTAATTACAAAACTGGTATTGCACATAGATATTCCAGATTATGTTAATACAGCCATTTCAATATATGTTTTTTTCTGAAACCTTAGCACAGCATCAATATAATTAGCTATAGTGAGAGCATCACTAATTGTAAGAGGGTTTAAAGGAGAACTGAGCTGAACTCATAAGTAATTTTTCCCAATATTAGCTATGTTTTAAGCACTGGTTACATTTCTGTTATTGTTCCATCTACAAAGGTCTTTTAGTAACCTCACTGGGTATTTTTGCTTACACTCTGCTATTAAGTACCATTTAAGAACTGTATGATATAGTTTATGTCCCTCTCAGACACAGAGTTCTCTGTTATAGAACATGAAAGCATTGTGCCGACAATATAAGAATAGAATAGGGACATAAACTACACCATACAGTTCTAAAATGGTTCTTACCAGCAGCATGTAAATCAGAAACACCTTCTAGGATAGCTAAAAAGCCTAGATAGCTACAGCAATAACAGAATTTGAACCAGTATTTAAAAAAACGGGTTCTACTGGGGGAAAATGACTTTCAGATTCAGCACAGTTCTCCTTTAACAAGATTTAAAAACAGTCTTGTAAGGAGTTTTTACACCTTTCAATTGTACCTCTAAGGTAGAAATTCCACCATTTTAAGTACAATGGACATTGGAATATAATATGAAACAGAGTTTTGCTATGGCCAAGATTACAGTAACCTGTCATATCTTGATTTTCTTTTGTATTGCTGTATCTGGCCACCATTATTTTCAACCCAATACATTCCAAGTGGCTTTTGGTAATTAGGCATCTTATCTGAGGTGAAAGAGGTAATTCTAAGTATGTTGTAATTCACAACTGTGCTATTTTTTGAAATTGGTATACCACTTAGAAATGTTGCAGTTTGAAATTTCCTGCATATCCCTTGCTTGATATGCCATGAAGATATGGGATTTCATAATCAGCTTAAAAGATGGCAAAATGGTAACCCCCATCAAGGAATCCTCTCATAAACTTTTCAAATTGCTTGATATCAGTATATTTCAGAGGTTTTCTAACCATGGTAACTTATTTGAGTGTTCTAGCCTTACCAATTTTCTTTCAAACAACTAACTATCCAGACACTTGCCTTGTGGTTTATTCTTCTTAGCCAATAGAGAACCACCCTGGCATCAGTATTTGCTTTGACTGGTACTGACCACATATAGTAAGTGGTAGAAGTTAAATACTCCAAAATGGGTTTTGGGGATGTAACCCCAAAAATCTATTTGGAAGGATTTCACTTACACTACTTGGTTTGTCATAAGGAGTGAGCCTGTCCAAGCAATCTCTGAAATTTGAGCAAAAATATTAACAATTGACCAAGTTATGTCAGAGAGTTAACTTCCAACATGTTGTCTTGTTTTTAATGTGCACGTTTTTTTTTTCTATTTGGTGAAACCATGAGTGTCGTCTCACATATATGGATTCCTATCCACAAAAGTGAAGTACATCAGTTTTGCGGAAATCCAGTTATAAAAAAAAAATTGCAATACCTAAATAAATAAATAAATAACTGCACATGTGCCTCAGAGCTATAGCTTGCTTTGCACATGGACCTGCAAAGTCATTAATATTTTGTTTTCTTACTTTAAGAGTAAGTGTCACAAAAGTTGAAGTTGTATCTCATGAAAATAGGTTTGAGTCACAAAAACATCTTTAAGTTACAAAAACAGGCCCAACGTTTCTGTCACTGCACTATCTAAATTTCATTATCGATTTAAAGTTTTTTTTTTCAAACAGTTGGAGAATCAACTTTACACCCCACTATGTTGACCACACACGTTTCAGACAACAGATTCAATCTGTTTTGTTTTTAATGTGCAACGTGTGCTCTATTTTCTCCATTTACGTGTCCTGCTTAGGGGTTAAATTGGAAATGTTTAGGAGATGGAACTGTAATATCTAAATCACTCCGCCTCACATTTTCCTAGCAGTGGTTGAAGCTTTACAAATATAGTGTGTTTTGAAAGTTTCAACCTCTCCTTATTTCCAATGATAACATGGTACACAGTCCCACAGTACATTTTAGTGTGATACCTTACAGTATATGCAATTCAGCCAATTTAACTAAAGAAAGATATTTACAAATACTATTCCAGGATAGGCTTGCCTAGCGCACAACAGTACAGTATGTAACTCTACTGGCCCCTTCCACGGTCAGATGCAATACACTTTGCTATTGTTGCGACCTGTAATTTGCACAACCCATCCTTTTAATGCATTTCTTTGGTTTCTTGTTTTTATTCTGTTTAGTGGGCGTTTTTAAAGACGCGTGACAGACACTGCATTGCCCCTCTCCCCCCTTCCCCCACTCATATTCCTCCTCGCCAGCCGTGATCATTGAATATCAAGGAGATCAGGAGGCAGCCTTGCCCTTCCCTGCCTTAAAAAAAAGAACACGTGGTTTAGCTCCCAGTGAAACCCCCAGGAATTAGAATATGATTAGAGGTAGGAGTGGCCAACAAGAGGGCGAGAGGGAGAGGCAGACACACTGGGGGAATCCGGGGAGAAGGACCTCTCAGGCTTTCCCAGCCAGCAAAAGAAAGTACTGTAAAAGGGACATGGCACACCCAGAGAGGCCAGCGACAACCTCTCTGAGAAGTGCCGGTTGTAAAACTGAGGCTGTCCTAATGCATTGTGATGATTTGTTTTCACTCTTTTGTGCTTGATTTCTTTCATATTTTGGCTATTGTTTACGAAGGACCCTCAATGATAGGAGTCTTGTTTTCCTACGCCAAACTGCAGCAGCATCTCTACAAAAAAAAACAGCAAACAATATGTGGTCCTGCCATGCCTGCTTCCTTATTGTTTTAATTAAACTAATGGGTTAGAATGAACTGAGGAGGAAAATCGTTTTTTTCTTGTTGATGTCTCATATCCAGATTCCTGCTAATTTTGTATCCGTGTGCCTGCGCTGAGCCAGAAACCTTCATTCTCCTACTGTACTACCTACAGTGTGGTCTCATACCCGGCATACAATACAGTACCAGGTTCAGCAAGTCTTCGTCTTCGGCTCTTCCAACAGGGTCTGGGTGTGCAACATACCTTTTTTTTGCAGGGAATTTATACTTTTATACATGGCATATAGGTTTCATACCTTTTCTGGCATGTTCCCTCAAGCGCCTGTAACACAGGACCCTGTGTGATGCAGTATTATGGTGGCAAGGGTAGGACTTCATTTTTTACGACCAGCCAGCACGGTTAAGGTTGTCTTTAAACAACATATGTCTTGTTTTTGTTTTTTACAAAATCTCGAGTCGAAGATCGATCAATCAGGGCGAGGAAACCCGAAGTTGTCATCCCTGAGCTGTTGCCTATAACTTCAAGACTCGCATGAGTATTGTTTTATTTTATTTTTTGATTGTGGGGTTCATGTTTTGTGCCTGTGCATGGTTCCGAGAATGTGGATACCCGGGAATGTAGCTTTAATAAAGTGATACCATCAGCCGGCAGAACAGGAGTTCTTTCCGCCTTAATATTTGCTCCTTTGCAACACCAGGCTACGATCTGTCTTGCTGGTTCACCAAACCAAAATGCACCGGAGGGCGAGGCAACAGCTGATTCCCTATACCATTCAGCTGCCCAGACTCCCATAACTTTGCGCTGGACATAATATAACCCAAGTTCATCAAGGCTTAAACTCGGATGTCTACCTATGGGTGCTTTGATATCAAAGCCTGGAATTAGATTGTCCCAGCCGCCACAGTTGATCTACAAGATGCATCTTATGTGAAGCAGTTCAGATGGGTACTGTTATCTGTTTTTACCCCGTTTGACGAATTTGTTGCCCGCTGCCCACCTACTGAGCCTCCAAAGTCAACGTTTCTTGCTCCTAAATGTGCGCTCCACCAGTAACAAGGGAGGCAGGCTTCGCTGCCTAGTCCATGAGTTGTACGTCCTTGGCAACTGGGTTTTCAATTGATCAGTGTTTTAGTCTATTGAGAACATTGGTTTTGTGCATCCTTCACTTTGATTAAAAATAACTGAAAAAAAACGGAGGCGTTTGTTCGTGAAGCTGTTGATGGCACTACGCACTGGGACGGCTTGGTTTGGGCAGGTCTTGCGCAGAGTGTCCCGGCTGCAGGGCACATGGTCTAGGCGATCAAGTAGCCTTCTCTGCCTCTCCTCTTCTCAGGACCAAGAGCAGGTGGTGGGCAGCAAGGATCCCCACTGTATCCATCCACCCCGCCACCACCACACTCTGCGTCAGGTGGGCTCCGATCGTTGCCTGCACCTTCCCTGCTGCTGCTGCGCCTTCTTGCAGAGGACGGGGGGACATGAGCCCCTCACTCGCCGGTTCCTGGTGGCCATGAAGCGGCAGAACGTGCGGACCCTGTCCCTGATCATCTGCACGTTCACCTACTTGCTGGTCGGGGCTGCAGTCTTTGATGCTCTAGAGTCCGACTACGAGATGCGGGAGGGGGAGAAGCTGACGGCCGAGGAGATGCGCCTCAAAGGCAAGTACAACATCACTCAGGAGGACTACCAGCAGCTGGAGGTGATCATCATGCAGTCGGAGCCGCACCGAGCCGGGGTGCAGTGGAAATTCGCTGGCTCTTTTTATTTTGCTATCACTGTTATTACTACTATAGGTAAGTCATCTTGGACACACCACAGTTGGCCGGGTTTGTTATGGGGTGGGAAGTTAGCTGGGTGCTGGTTGGGCACACAGAGATAAAGGAAAAGCAAGAAATAGAGGATATTATGCAACATCTATTGAGTCCACCCTGTGGGCAAGTCACAATGCCATAAATGTCAACTGCAATCTGTTTAATAAGAGCTAACTGCCATGTGTGCATTTCAATAAACTATTGACTACCACACGCTTTGGGATGCCTTAGGGGAGTCTCAAGAACCCTATGTTTCTTAGAACCAGTCATGCGGTTTTATTCGGCGCTTCAGGCGTGCTGGCTGACGGCTGTATTTTGTTATTAATTCTAGCTTCTTTACTGTCAGAGCAATTCGTGGGTAGGGTATGAGAGGGTTAAATGAAACCCACTTTCTGAGATTCACTGTACTGTAAGTATGTCAGATGCAGTATACAGTGGCATGCTGTTGTTGGTGTCTCTACTGACACTGTCTTCCGCGCTGCCAGCAAGTGAACCTTCAGCTAAACAGATCTGAATCGCTGGGGTTACAGGAAGGGTTCCAAATGACAACCCCTACTTTCTATGCACATGAGTTACAGTAGCTTGCAGTCATTACAGAGTTGTGATCTGTCTTGATGAGACACATCTTAGAGCCAAAATCTATACTTAGAGCCAAAATCTATGTTCTTATGGGTGCGGAGTTGGTGTGTAAGAGAACTGTACTGAGAGTGCTGGCAACTAGACAATAAAAGTGCAATCATTTTTCACCCATTGCAGTCCACAAAGTTTGCGACAAGAAAGTGTTAAAAGTCCCCAATATTTTGCACGCCCTTGATTATGCAACAGGCTGATACAAAACACAGCATCCTATTGATCACTATACCATCTCTTACTTCAGTAATTTATTTAGAGGCGTGGGGGTGACTGGTCCGCAAAACAGCAAAGACTAAGATCACATGTCACAGCTACATAATTTTATTGTTGAGATTCCACTCAGAAAACAACAGCCAGCAGCCTACTGGAACTTCATGTTTTTGTTCTGTAGCCCATCTGTTTTCAAGAATCAGTTAAGGCCCATGGTAGTTAAAGAAATACTACGCCCCTCCCCAAAATAGTGATTTTTTTTTGTAATTGTAGATTTTAATTTCTTTTAATTTGCCACTAGCAGCACTACTGACAGAAATATCTGGGTTTGCTATACATGCACCCAGCATCTTCCTTGCCTTTTTCAAATGCTTTTTGTTGCCTGGTTACATTATTTTCCTTCTCTGGTAAAACAAAATTAAACTTACGCAATGATTCCCCCAAAGAAAACATGGTAACTTTGCAAAAGGGTTAAAATTATGGGAGTATAACTGTTGTTCCTGTATGGAGTTCCTGTTCCAAATCACCGTATTGTAGCATATTTATAGGAAAACCAGAACACTGGCACCTATATAGTTAAAAGGTATCAAACTCCTTAGTCACTGTCACTGTCTAAGCAAAGAGAAAAAAAAAAGAGCTTATCATTGGGTGCTTTTTTCCTCAGCCATATTTTACCATCCTGAAAAGTCAGATAGCAAGTACTTCATTGCTGCCTCACCTGTACATATTTAAACCTATGTAATTATTGCTCTCATGTATTATTATTATTTTTTTGTAACTTGGCCATCCTTGCGACACTCCCCAACTTGCATGTTTATACTGTAACTCATTCACTCCTTGTACCATGTTAGAACCACCCATGTGGTACCTGAAAATAGACAGGTTCCAGTGTAGTGCACTTACATGATCTTCAAAAAGGGAAACCAAAGAAACAAACCAAAAATAGAGAAAGAAAGAAAGAAAGAAAGAAAGAAAGAAAGAAAGAAAGAAAGAATGAAAGAAAAATAAATACATGGATGGGACCCTTTCTCCATAGAAGCCCATTATGGTCTATTTCCCTGTATACCTCACTGATTGGAATAGCCAGTCCTGAAGCACAGTGCCTCCCAGTGATGTCACCATGTCTGACATCAACAGCACCACATCACGACACCCGCTACATTTCTGTCTCTAAACCCATTATTTACCATCCCTGTGTGGTGCATAGGGATATAATTCAGTCATCTATGGGTCCTAATGAGATCATAGTTCCACTGGCCCTTCAAGCTAGCCCTACATGGAATTATATCTCTATATACCACACCAGAGGGGTGCGCAGAGTCAATGAACAAGGGGGGGCAGAAATTCCCACAAAGCTAGGGGGTCTGGGGGCATATATAATTATATTATAATTTAGTTGGAGGATGAGTTTAGCAGGGGGGCCAGGGCCAGGGGGGCCCATCCCCTGCACATGTGTATGCACCTCACTTGCTTATCATTTATTTTAATGACCTTTTGCTTAGATAGCTTTTCATTAAATTATACCTTATGCAGTATCTGTTGATTCAAGTTTCAAGTTAAAGCAACCCCCCACAATGCAGTTTATGAACTGAAATAGTCAACATGTTCAAACAATAACATTACAGTCAAATGTTTCTAGCTTTTTTGTACCCCCCAACACACACAAATGTATCTAAAGATGCCACTACACAGTCCCTGCTGTCAGTTTACATCTGTTAGGCACTGCATAGACTAATCCCAGTCTGTCACCCCAAACACATTCATGCTGTGTAAACTGACTGCATACTTCATTTCAAATATATTGTTCACTTTAGCGTCAACAACTTATGTAACCTGCAGAATTAAGCTAATAAAAACACAGCTTTTATTCTGCTAATTAGAGACTAGAAAAAGCATCACCACAGGAATCTGCTTTCACAACATTGTTCAACAAGATCAGTGATATACGTTTTTTGGATGCCAGAGAAAGTTGCTTAAAATATACAATTCATTATAAGCCCTAAATGCCACAGAAGCCCTATTCTGTCTTCTGAAAACAGTACTGAAGAAATAGGCTATCTCTCAAATACAGGAGAAGAGCAGCAATAATAAGATTTGTTTTTCATTTTAAACTTATTAAAATGCAAAACAAAACATGTGATTTACACCTTGTTCACTTAAGGTAATTGAATCCTTTAGATGGTTAAAAACTACATCATTTCAATAAGCAGAAGATAAAAGGCCAATATTACACTAAGGCAATAGTATGTTTAACTCTGAATTATTCAATATTTTCCAGTATTGTTTGTTTATAAAGAATTGTGTGCAGAAGTCAAGGACTATCATCATTCTTTCTTTTGGCTGCTATTTTAATACAGCCAAAGGGTAACAAGAGGTCCAACATATTTAAGTTAGAAAAGGTATAGCAAATTCTTGAACTGCAAAAAAAAAAAAAAAGGAAACAGAATGACCAAATTCATATCAGGGTCAGCATAACATTGATAATGAGACTTTACGCTTTGTTGCATTGATGCTAATGTGCAACACCATCCATTGGCAGTTATTTTTCACTTGAACCATCTTCATCCCTCTTGAAAGTTAAATGTTTTGTATTTTACCCTTAGTGGGTTGCTTAATAATTAGCAATTAGATGCTAGTTTGCAAACATGATGACAACATTTCTGCTGGCTGTATTAAAATCTGTTTACTCAAGGTGTTCCAATAGAGGTGCAATATCTCATTTTCAGTAATGTCCTACATCTACCCAATGTTTTACAGTTCAGATGGACTAAAGCACAAGGGGGTCAAGTGGTTTGCTTAACATTGCACAGCAGACCAGTGTCTGTGACAGGATTTAAACACTGAGGCCTAGATTTTCAAAAGTTATAAAATGGCCACACCTCCTGGTTACATCAGTGTCAGAAACTGCTCTGGTATGTCCAGACCCCATTCTACCTTGTTGGAGCTGTTTTCAAAAGTTGGACTCATCTGCAGCATTTCAAGCTGATGTAGTACTTACATGCAATTATGGATAAAAAAAAAAGAATGGAAAATATAGATGTAAATGATACCCTCACTTACATTAAGTCTGAAGACTGTGTCCAGGTGCATTTATGTTGGAACTTTGCAAACTGAACATAACTAAGTCACAGTTTTAAAATTGGACTTAGCTATGTCCTACAGGCACACAAAACGAGCATGGGGCAATTTACTTTTATGTCCAAATTTGTATACAATGGAAAATGTCATCTACATGTACCGTACAATAGGCTCAGACAAATCTACCTGGGTCTCTCATTTTACCATTTAGAATTCTTACTATGAGGCCACCCAGACATCATGAAGTTGCAGTCCCCTAAGGCTTGTTTTATGGATTTAGTAGAACACTATACAGTAGTGTTTTTCCTGTTCCTAAAGATGGCACATTGATACACCAGATGATGTCCAAGTAAAGTAAAGAAAATGTCAGCTGTAACATTTGCTAATGTCCTTTGTTCTGCATAATCTGGTTTATGTACGAGATATTACATATAATGGACGTTTAGGCCTTCTATCTTGGAAGAAGTCTTCATAACCAGCACTGCAGGTGTAGCAGTTCCTTTTTTCTTAATGTCAGTTTCCAATATGCAGGAAAGCATTTCAAAATATATATTTTAAAACATTGTACTTATCTCCCCTCTTCTTTGTTATGGAGATTTGCATGAACATGGGAGTTTGTGTCTCAGACTTTGACTTCTCTTCCTGCTTTCCAGTCTGCTAAAGTCACAGTTCTCTGTTTGTGATTTCACAACCTGTTGTGGATATCATGAAAACAGAGATTTGAGGCATCAGTAAAGCGAAATCAGGAGGAAGAGAGGAAATCTGTCACAAGAAATTCTATTTAGATTGGTAATAATGAACAAGGGGAGATACATACAGGCAATTGATGAAATGTAAGGAGAATTACATGTGAATATACTAGTTTAAAACATTTCTCAATGATACTGGGAAATCACTTTAACCACAATTAAATATGTTATGTCAGAACATAACTATATGACATGCGACTGATAATTTTCTATACTTTGGGTTGCCTTTTTCAATAACAAATTGATCTGCACTAGACCAACAAGCATGACATCAATGTCTTTCCTAACTTTTTCCTTGGAATAAATTATATACCAATAACACTTAGTTTAATCGTATATTCTGGGAAATTAAAAGGCTGGTGCACTTTATAAATGTAGGTCTACAAGCAGAACTGAGGAATGTATTTTTTCTTTTACAAAATCAATGCAGGAAAAGGACACATAGCTGAGTGTAGTGCTCAGCATTATAAGACAGGAATCGTTTTAAGCCATGCTTAATTGTGCAGCTCAGTATTGCTGTGTCAGTAACAGTTCAGAACAGATTACAGTTAGAATCTGAAATATTTTAGACTTGAATATTTTATCAGTCCTAATCGAGTAATTTACCTATTCATCCAGTATTAATCTTTCAAGTTGCTTTATTAAAAACTAAGTGAAGATACAGGCATCATGTGAGAAAACCAACATTTCATGAAACAAATGACTTCATCAGGGTAGCACAGTATCTGATATCTTCCATATCATGCTCAAACATGATCAATTTTTTTTTAAGTTGCATCCACTGTTTCGCAATGCTGCTGTCATCAGGAACTGTGATAGCTGTATCTTCACTCAGGCTTCAGTAAAGTAGTCTGAATGATTAATACTGGGTGAGTGGGCCAATTACTCCAAACTGACTGATAGCATTATACAGTCATTTTTTTTATCAGACTCCTCCCTTGATTTGTCTAATTTCAGGGAAGCAAGGTCTCACTGGGTCCTGAATTATGTGAAGGCTTGAATATTTTCCAAGCTGATTGTGGACTTAATAGACTACCCATTTCAACTAGTAGAGACACGGAGATTGTTTGCAGAGCTTAACGCAAGAGTCAGCTGGTGTTTGATCATGTTCTCTGGACCTGAGTGGTGCTTAAAGGACAGCTCCTTACAGCGTGCTGTATAGTGTTTATAGTCTGACAAGTCCTAAAAACCCATATACTGTAAATTTAGAGCCTATCAGTCATATTTGTTGAGAATCTGGTTCAATTTTTCAAAATGCAAAATGATGACAATTAGGCATTTCATGATTGGTTGTGATATCTAGACCTACTAAAGGGTTTGCTGGTTCTGTGGAAGTTTATCCTCCTCAGCCTTGTCTGACTCAGAGCTATGAGTCTGAAATGCAATGCCTGGATCTCCCACAAGCAATGGGTATCGTCACCAATGCCACTGGGCTAGGCTCTGTCTCTCTATTTTTAACCTAGTAGGTAAATCTATCTCTGAAGGTGTAGACAAGTAGGTGGGTTTCTCTTTTACCTGCATGGACGTCACAAGTGAAATGAGCTTAGGCAACTTAACTAGGCTGTATGGGAAAACATTTTAGATTGCATATACAGTAATTAATGAACAACAAAAATATAATTTGCAATTAATATTGGCACTCTTTGGATTATATGTTGCTACAGATAAATCATTTTGGATTCAATTAAGATCGGAATTTTTGCACAGGGTCACTTAAAAGTTTTGGTCAGACTCATACAGAGGAAATGTTCCACCAAACTTCACAGGGAAGATTTTTATTAGATGTTTCCATAATGATTTGTACCACCATAATACACTGAACATTTTTTTTTTGGTGTTGTTATGCATTGCCAAATGGGGTTAATGAATTCAGCAGGCTTCTTTGAACATTGTAATTTAAGCAAAAATAAAATAATAATAGACACAAAATACAATATGATGTTTGTGTAAACTTACAGTCACAATAGAACATGTGTAATCTACTGAAAGATGTATGCTCACAGTCAATAGATGGTATTGAAGGCTTTCAATTCATAGAAGTGATAGCTTGTTCTCTCTGCTAAAATGACATAATTCTTGTGTGCAATATACCACTGTTCTAAGAGTAATACTTTTGGGCTAATGGATCTCATCACTACATTAGCCACTTAATTCTATAAGAAAAGTTGAGGAGAAAATATAACAATGCAAACATATACTTTTGTGAAAATTCCTGAAACAAAATACTGTTATTTGTTCCAGGGGAGCATGAATGCAATCAACAGGAAGCATATTATATTGCATACAATTTATATTTTGCTTTACCTAACCTACAAATGATCTTGTATCATAGAATTAATCAAAAGGCACCCTGAACACTTTAATAAACTATGCCAGAGGTAATGCATGGAGTCATTTGGTTTGGCTAATTTAATCATTTCACTGTTAAAGGTTTGGTTTGGACCACATTTTTATAATGGAAAGCAGATTAATTTCCTAAATTATTCTTTTGAAACTCAACGCTGTATAATCTTGTCAAAAAAGTGTTGGGCAGTGATATCAACAGTACAGTGTAAGCCCCATTAAATGCGAAGCTCTCTCAGATGATTTTTACTTTCTTTGTGAGGACTTAATCTGATGAAACTGGCAATCATTATATTAGTTAATGGCCAATGGATTTCATTTGCACTATGCAGTACACATTCACACAGATTATATTAAACTAGACAGACACATTCTGCAAATTGAAGTAGATGGAGACAAAAAACATTCCCTTCCTTTCTCATGAAACTGAACAGATCAAACCATGCTGCAAACATTTAGTGCTAAAATGCAGACAGTCTGAGAACAAGCCAGAAAGTCAGAGGATCTAATCCTGACTAGGATAAGCCTGAATGTCTTCTTTAAAAGTGTAATCTGTAAACCTGTGGTACAATTTACTTTGAGTCACACCTTGTAAAAGACTTTAGGGCACCTGCTGGTGGGAAACATGGACATAATCTGATGTACCTCAGTCAAACACTTGGACATAGGGCTGAATTATATAGCAACATAATAATTTAAAGTCAGAAGAGACTTCAGATTCATCATATCACCCTATCCTTGCTTCATAAGCAAGGATGGAGTTGTGAGTAGGCATACATTTTCCCAGGTATGGGGCAGAGTTATTGTTGCAAAGAGCACAACATTTCATTGTACATGAATAGGCAAATTTCAGAGCATGGGGACAGGGATGTATTATAATTATGCATGCACCATCCACCAGCATGAGGACAGAGCTTGATAGTTCACCCCATCTCAAGTACTGACTTGCTGCCTGACCCTGAGATGGTCACTTGCCTTTCAGCTGTTAAATTGGCTAGAAGCAGGACCAACAGCAAAAATGAAATATTACATCTCATAAAAAGGGGTTTGATCAAAATGTAAAAATAGTTCTAAAACTAGTTGGACAATTCACATAAGCCATCTTTATAGACAGTGAACATTTTGTAAGGTTAGTTACATATTGTAGATGCCTGCTTTTTATCCAGAAAACTTTATGTATTCCTGAAGTAGTCCAATTGATTAGAACAGGGGCTAATTTAACAAAAACTATCATTGTCATAACAAGATACCATATGCAGACAACATACGATGCTGTAATAGGACATGGGGATAGGAATCTGAGACATTGTAACATACAGTATTTCCTCAGAATGACCACAATGAGAAGTAACATCTCATTTTTAATGCACTCCAGTTTCTATATAATGTTATATCTGGGAGGACTGAGGCCCTGGGACAGCTGGTGAATTGCTTATGGTCACATTGTGAGCCACTTGCTATGGTGAGATTCAAACCTGGATTCTCCTTGTTTTCAGCTCTGTGCTCAACTTACTATACCAGAATGTCTTCCTGCATCATGCGGGAAATTTCCACAATCATCAAAAACTTCCCAGTATGTCTTGCTTTCTGGGGAGGTTACTGAGTACTCGTCCAGTGGTAGCCAGTGACATGATGCAGAATATCCAAATATAGCCTAATAAATTACAAGAAATCACAATTCATTTCAATTGGATTTCTATTACATTTCCTGATACATGCAGATTTACAGCGAGTCTCATCACTGGCTATCATTGTATGTAACTATTACTAATGTAAGTCTTTTAAGTGAAACTAGTTAAGGTATTTACTAAAACATTACAGATCATTCAGTTTAAAAGCAGTTGTAAGATGACTCTTAAAAACTACTTTAATAGATCAAGTGTCATAACATCTGGAAAGTATAGTTTGATATAAAGAATACCAGTACAGCTTTAGGAAGTGAAGACCATGCTCAATGGATAGGTAAAGTGCACTGGAACATATGAAGTACTTAACTGTCACGGTCAAGAAGGGGAATGGAGTAGACATTGCCTACTGTACACAAAGTTATTTGAAGTACTTAGAATAGCTACATATTAAAAGTTGATGCGTAGGGTAGGGGGTTGTGTATACTGCATTACTACATCTACCATGTTATCTAGAAGCTTAGATTGTGCACTATCAGAGGTTATTCAATCAATGCTGTAAGGATAATTCATTCTCATAATTCTTCATCTGTTTTCAGTACATATAAGATCCATAGCACCCTTTTCTAAGAGGCAGAGTCCAACAATAATTGAAAAATTAGCTGCCTAGATAGAAAAAAGTGACTAAAGTTTATGAACAGAAGTTAGTTAACAATGGAAAATGTTTAAGCTAAAACCTAATTACTAGTGGGGTACCACACGGAATGGCACTTGGATGTCTGCATTTTATTATGTGCATGATTTGAGTGGCATAAATAAAAACATTCAGGGAATTATGTGTCATTGAAAATAGGGAGACAGTATAGCCCAACTGAAGCAGAAACACAGGCTCTGTGCAAACAGAATTCAAAAATGTAGTACATTTATTTCATGAAGCAAGTGCAAAAACAAACAAACCAGCCCCAGTACTTCGAGGCACACTGTTTCTTCCACAGGGAACTTCTGGTATTCAGGAAGTGCTGGATTTTAATTTAAGGCTCTCTAACATCACATACAGTAATTACATTCCACCAATGGTAGCTGGTTTCCAAAGATTTAAACTGACCTATTAAATGAACTACTTAGAGTTTACATTTCCCAGGTAACAATAACATTCCTACCACAACAAGTAGAGATCATGTTAAGGAGCTTTTTTGGATTTCATACAGTCTCAGGGACAGAAGAATTACATTTATCTTGGAATTGCAATGTAAACTTTATTTTATTGGTCAGTCTGAATTTTTGGAAACCAGCTACTATTGATGGAAGGTAACCATGGGATGTTGGAACTTGGAGTTAAAATTCAGCACTTCCAGTATATCAGCAGCTGAATAAGAGGTAGTGAGCCTCAATGTATTATGGCTGGTTTGTTGCTTTTTGCAGCTGCAATATGAAATATATTATATTACATTTTTAACTACTGTTTCACAAAGTCTTTGTTCCTTTCTGCTGTAACACTAGCTGTTTGCATGGTAGTACCAGAAGGAAGGACACATAGGGCTTGAAGCATTAGGAGAGAGTGAGGCAAGTATAGCTTTGAGGGCTAAAGCACCAAGCTGTGAACCTGAAGACCTATAGGACCTGGGTTTGAAACCCAGAATTGCTGCTGTCAAGTCATCTAACCTCCCATGGGCTTTAACTCAATGTCCCTTTCTTGGACAAAAAAAAATATGTATATATATAACTTTCAAGTTTTCGGGTGATAGTTTTCTAGGAAGTGGTGGCTGAGTAAATCATGATTAACAATGCATTTGGTCAGATAATAATTTTGATAATTAAAATGTACAGTATGGACTTATGGATGCCAGAAACAGTTCAGTGCTGGTAGATTTAAGATCATATATTTGGAACCACAGAATCCACAGAAAAAGGTGTGTGTGCTTAATGGAAAAGTATTGCAGCATACAGCACTGGCCATGAAAGAAAATTAAGTATGAAAAAGAATTCCAGAACTTTGTGCATAGCTGCAGAGAAGAATGCAGACATGGGGCTTGCTTCCATAGTTTGAATTATGGGCCACACCTCAAAGGAAGTAATAACATTACTAAGGCATTGTTAGACTGTACCTGCATCACTGAAATATGTCTCTAAACTATGGAAATATAAAATTTCCCAGGGTGGGAACTGTAGTTTAAAGCAACAGGAATGATCACAGATCTCATGGAAGTTAGGACTGAATTGATGGACAAGAACATGTTGCACATTTTGGTGGTAATAGCACTGTTTCTCATTGCTTCCACTGATTTATAGTATTCTATTGAGTAATGACTACTTTTATTGGTGTATATGGTTATTACTTATTGTCATTTGTATTTTACATCTGCATTTTGATCAGGATGACATTGAAAATGAGCACTTGTTGCTCATAGACCTTTATTATAATAAAAGAAAAATGAAAATAATATATACTGTATATGTATATATATATATATATATATATATATATAGATAGATATATAATTTATATTGACTGCAACCAACAGATACATTTAATTGATGCTCATACAGCATAAATGAAAAACATTAAATACAATGGCATATTTTCAGTAGATGTGTGTGAATATCAAACTTTACTAAATAGGAATACTGTACTGTATTAGAACCATAGAAACAGAGAATTTGATGGCAGATAAGAGCCACTTGGCCCACCCAGTTTGACCATTTTTTTCTACCTACAATATCACTGCAGACCTAATCAATCTCCATCTCTTTCTTCCTCCCACTTCCTTCCCACTAAGATACTGTTGTGCTTATCCCATGCATTCTTGAATCCCACAATTGCCTTTGCCTCCACCTTGTGTTAAACATCCATAGTGCACGACATGTGTTTCATTATGGAAGGGGATTTCTTCATACCCTTAAAGTGCCTTAACCCTTTTGCTGCTGGCAGAACCAGAATGCATTTGCAATCTTGACTGATATAGTACTGTACATCTGTTTGCTGCTCTGTACAGGTCAGTTGTTAGTTCTGTGCTGGCCTGTTTGCACTTTGATAATGCTACTGCTTGCAATGCTAGTGAACATGGCTCAGGATTGAACTTGAGTCTTTTGGGGATGACTGGGGGAGAGAGGATAAAACATCCCAGTGACAACTCTCCTCCCTCAGGGTTGGGGAAAATGAATCTTGCTGCTTGACTGCTGACTGATGGAGGCCAGGTGGTAGCACAAGTTGGTAAGCACAGAGGGCAAGAAGTGACACTGGAAACCTGTGCATGTGCTGGTGCCCTGGCAATTAAACTGGAGGAAAATGCCCCAGTTCAATCCCAGCACACCTCAAAGGCCAAGTGTGATTCTCACTATGTGATGACTCACAAGTTCATAAGAAAGTCAGTGACAGGGCTTGGGGGGTTTGCAGGTACTGGGGTCAGTGAGACAGAAATAAAGAATGCACAGAAAAATTAGTTATCTAAATCCTACCACATACTGTAATGTCACATTCATGAAGGTTTACTACTGTACTTCCCATGCCAAGTGCATAATGCATGTACAGTAACCATACAAACTAGATTATCATTCTGTCCCCCAGTCCCCTAGATCAGACAACCCCATTAAGCTGTCCATATTTAATGACAACCCAAGAAATAAAACTGATATTGGATCTCTTTCACTTCCCTTTGGTACTGATACAGCGCCTCTTAAACCTAGTACCACACGTATCATTCAAGATTGTTCAAGTAAAGGTGATGAAGCAGACTTCTGGGATTTGTTATTGATAAAAGAAAAAAAAACATTTTTTTACACATTGCTGCATATTTTATATTTAAGGGTTCAAGAGTCAAGTGCTCTAACAAATGAGTATAAGTGAGCTAATTGTTAATAATTCTTACTACTGCATTTGAACTACAGAAGCAACTGGTTTCACCTTGATAGTGTAATTCTGTGGATAAAATAGAAGAGGCACTATATTGCTTTTTCTCAGAAAAGGAGCAGTATTTTTTAATTGATAAATGTTTGTATTTTAGACTGTGGTTTGTTGTATGTTGTGAGACTGTGTCTACCTTTTTTCTGCAGTATGTGTGAGTAGGCTTTTACTATAAATGACAGTCACAGTGAAAGCCAGCTAAACACATGCATGTGGATTGTGAGGAATGTTTGTTCTACAGTAGTAATGCTTGTGATGAGACATCAGATGCATGGTATTTTCAGATTCTCATATCACAGCAATGGTGCTACTGGGTTTGGATGTCACTGATCCCCTATGTAAAATAGAAGGTCTATGGACACAAGTGTCCATTTACATAGACGACCGTAGTCAAGTTTAGAAAAACATAGACATTAAACTACATTGTCATTTATCACACACATTTAAAACATGGAATCAACCAAAGTAAGCACACTGTTTTCAATTCTGCAAAAACAGATGAAAAACAGGTAAAATTGCTTAAATGACAATTCATTCATTAGTCATATTGGTACTGTGTCCCAAAAACTACCCACCCTGTAAATGAATGAACCCTAGCCAATATTACTTCTAAAAAATAACTTCAATAAAGCATTATCTGTAGATCTAGTAGTCATTCATGCTATGCTAGAATTATTCACCAGTGATCACACATGTAGAGGAATTTTGCCATGTATCAATTTCATAACTTATAACTCAGCTATCCTAGGACTTACATTTTTCAAAACTGGTGTGCACCATTATAGCCCTGGGGTAAAGTACATGCCAATTTTCAAACAATAGGTCCAACAATTTCAGCACTATTGAGAGCTAAAATGACATAAACTTACGTAAATGAAGATATTTTTTGTGCACTGATCATGAAAATAATACTCCAGTTTTAAACCTGAATCTTTTAGGATAATTTGATATTGGCCATGAACAGGGTCTTATTTGTTTTATGATGAAATAAGGGCAAATTAAAAACTCATGTGCAATTTATTACCACACAGTGCATGGATGCACAAACAAAATGCTGGAAAAATATATGAAAAACACAAGCCTTTTTGTTGCATTCATGACTGACTAAACAGGATGTCAATCATGAATGAAAAACAAAGTCTTGATTTGTTTTCAATCCATTGGATAGCCCCCATTGTACTGTCTGCCATCTGATGCCCAATGCCAGTGCTGGATAAACCCTCACCCCCCCCTTCACAACAATGGGTGCCCAACACCAGCATGGATTTTTTTATTTTTGAACCCACTGAGTGTCCAGCCCTAATGGCTAGCAAACACAGCCTGCCCAAGTTCAAGCAAACCCCCACCCTCACCCTCACCCACCCTCTGCCAGTTATGCCCCTGTTTCCCCACCCAATGTGCAAAACATCCTCCACCATCTTCCCCATCCAGCACAGTAATTTAAGTTAAGCCCTTACACTCTCCCATTCTTTGGCTCCTCCTCCCCCTGGCCACCCTGAACATTTAACTTATCGATATTATGGTGGACATACTGCACAGCCCTCCCTCCATCTCAGTCAATTGCCATCTTCTGCTATGGTCTATCAGCACCATTCAATAACCTAAAACAAAAACATTAGCTTTGCAAATGAAGTTCCTGGCTGACCCAGTGGTGTGGAGGGTTGAAGTGCTGGATACCACACCTGCTGCCACACCAGTGACCTGGGTTTTGGAGCAAACTCAGGTTGCAGGGGGTCAGCTGGGGGAAAGGATTGAGCATCCAGAGGACAGCTCTCCTCTCCCAGGGAGGGGACATTCGGCACCCAAGAGTTGACTGCCACCAAGTGGAAAATCAGTGGGGGTGCAAGTGTTGGGCTCCATTGCAGAGAGGATGCCACTGGTTTGACACAGGACATGTGGACCTCCACACAGCATGTCTTTTTGCCAAGGCAGAGAGCTGAATTGAGAACAGGGAAAGGTGGCTTGGGTTAAATGAAGTCTCACCTGCCTTCCCCTGACCTGTGCGACTGTCAGTCAGCCATCTTATGGTCCAGATGCATTCTTCCAGAAAGGGGAGGACAGTCCCATCTACCCCAGCCCTGCCATGGGGTGGTAATCCATGGAGAATTTGGGGTTGATGGCTTGTCTCAAAGAAGTGACCATTAGTCGGGGGAGGTGGGGATGGGACTTATAGTCAGCCTGGGTCAAGCTGTAGAGAAACAACTTCATGGAAAAAAATGAAGACCTGAAAAAAACTTTTGTGGGAATGCAGAGATACAGCTGTGTCATGAGGGTAGGGGATAGGGAAGCAGTGTGCATTAGGGTTTTGTGGCATTTAGTTGCGGGCTAATACTGACCTCAAGGAATGAACTATTGTCTGACATTTGTTATATTGGCTGAAGCCAAAGGCTGAGGACATTATGACTGTTGGAAGGTAATAGCAGATCCTGAGAAGTCAAGATTTTCCCACTATAGCCCAAAATGACTCTGGTCAATATCTGTTTTATAAGACCTTGTAAGAGTTATGTTGCCCTCCCATAAGTGAACTCCCTACTAGTACCACATGCTGCCCTAATCCTTAAGTAACATTGTACATATTACCTCACACAGCATCTAACTAAAAAGATTTAAAATATTAACTAACCAGTACTTTGTTCTTTTGCATTCTTTTCTCTGCAGGCCTGTTATCCTTGGTGTTCAGATTCTTGGTCACTACTCCCCCCATGAACTGATCAAATGAGGCTGAAGTGGGAGCAGCAGCCATTGAGCTCTCTCTGTACCCATCCCCCCAGCGCTTACAGTGTGGTTGATGTTAATCAGCTTTTTAAAAGAAATTTATACAGTTAAAGTGTTGAAGAGCACTGTGTGCTTGTATACCCACCCTCCACTGCTAGTTCCCTTCTACTAAATGTTGACATGGTTGAAATAGGCAAAAGCAGGCAGGGAAGGAACTTCCTAACATTATTTAAGTGCACATAGTGTGTCGTCTATATGCTCGTTGTCCCCTGCCAACTCTGTTCCAGCCACTGCTTGTAAGGTTTGGAAACAACAGTAGGGTAGTTTGTTAGCCATGACTCCAGACTGCTGAAACTCTCCCATTTCGGCTGCTTATGAGCAACATAATCTTGAGTGAGTGCTTACATGCTGGTTGTGAAGAGTATGACATGGCTGCAGATGGGGCAGCAGAGTGGAGAGTGCAAATCTCGCCATACTTGGGTGGGAATGGGAGAGACACTAGACTACCAGGGAAAGTGTGCAGCAGAAGTTGAAGGAAGGGAACACCTAGCACCAAGGAATTTTCCATATTTTTAGCAAGTTACAAAAAAAAAAGGAACTGAAGCAGAGGGCACATCACATGGGAAACTGATGCAATCTTGATGCAGCTCAAAGGAATGACTGGAAGGGTACTGTGAAGGGTGATTAACAGGCTGACTAGGCAATAGTTCAAAAGACTATTTCCCAGTAAAGTGAATTATTGACCACTTTGAAACTGCACTATTGACCAACTTCAGTTTTTAAAATGGTTAATAGTTCAAAACCCTTCAGTGTCATGAGACTGGCTGTGGACCAATCAGAGACCAGTATTTTTTCTTAAGTTTATATGTGGTATAGGGTGGAATAAGCTGTTTAATGTTGAATCCCCAGTTTTTGCACCTTAATAACTTCGGTGTTGTTTGGCAAAATAGCCCAAACTTTGGCATGCACAGTCAGTCTTTCAAAGTCTCAAGATGTTAAAAGTTTTGCGATGGCAGCTTGTTTACTTTTTGAGGTACAGACTTCCAAAAATAGGAAAAAACTGCATTTGGTTTCCCCATAGTTAACATTGCATATTCTTTGCTCATACCCACTGCCTAGGCAGTGTGGAATTTTTTCACGACATTTTCAGGGTTAAAGGGGCCTATGCTAAGCATGTGCCTTTCAAAGGTTTTATGAAAAAATACGGTTCAAGAATTATAAGGATCTTTGAGTTAACCATGAAATGCGAATGGTAACAAAACAAAATAAACTGTCATGGGTAGCTTATTTTCATGATTTACTTGTCGTGTAAAAAAACAAAAAAAACACTGTGCTGGCCATCATTTTTTAGTTCACAAACATTGAAAATACACAAAATGATAGATTTTCAAAAAACAAACATCTGAACCTAGCTAAACGAGATACGTTTAGCTACATTTTTTGTTTTTTTAAAACTTGCCAAAAATACCTATTCTGGGCACCCAAAAATCCAGGGTGCTCAGCCTAGCAAGAGGAGCCATTCACTCATATTCTCTGAATGGGAATGGTGGGACATTCTTCAATGCTGAAGCCACAGCTAGAGTGCTGCTGCCTTCATTAAAAACTTGAATCGTTCTTATTATGTATGTGATGGCACCAGAGTGCCCACCCCTGGTACTGCTGAACAGTAGCCTGACACTGGGGTGCCTAATCTCCAGTGTGAGTTAAGTACCCTGAAAAAAAATCCCTTGTTGATTTTGTTTTTGTTTCTGACCACCCCCACCCTGACCTCCCACTCAGCACTCACCACTTCACAACCCCCACACACACCCTCACTCACCTGAAAATGTCCCATGGTGTAGATCCACTTTCCAATTGAAGGCACATCTTGCTGATGAACCAGCGACTGCAAGATGAGAAAATCAGGTAAATGTAGTTTAATGTATTTCAATGGGGCTTCAACTTTAATTCATAACTTTGCCATTCTTACATATTTTGACCCTAAATTTTCAACATTGCCTTTGGGACCCTACTACATGACCAATGGTGATGGAAGTATTCAAATCTGGCCCAAAATGTGATTTCATGGTCACTTTTCAAAATCACCTTTCAGGCAGAATTTGAAAATTTTCACCATTTTTCTTCATGAGGCAAGGTCATGCAAAGGCTATGTTGAAAATTTACAGTAAAAATATGTAAAAATGACAGTGTTATGAGTGTACATTCAAATTTTTCTATGCTTGCTCATAAGTTTGGCAATTTTAAGTATTTTGACCCCAGATTTTCAACATAGCCATTGTGTTACACTGCCTCATTAAGGTGACAGCTGTCATTTTTCAACTGCCGCCCAAAATTAGTTTTTGCACCTGTGGCACTGAATGACATTTCGACATAGGTTTAAAAAGTTTAACTTAATGGTTTCAAGAGGTGGGGCAATAAAAAGGCTATGCTGAAAATTTGGTGTACAACTATGGTGAAATGCCCAGGTAATGAGTGGACATTGCAATATTTCAACATTTACTTAGAACTTCACTAATTTTAAATATTTTGACTCCAAACTTTCAACATAGCCATTTTTTTCTTATCATGTCATAAATTTAACTCTCAGATGAGATGTCTTTTCACGCTTCTGGTGCAAAATGACAGTTTGACTGATATACTATTAATGCTAAATATCATGTTTATAAGTAAGTCGTAAAATGACTATCTTGAAAATTTTGGGTCAAAATATATATATGCTGATGAGCCGAGATTGGGGACAAGCTCAGTGACCCAGATGGATAAGTTGAGGGTGGGGAATAGGACTGCTATGTGACACCTCCACCAGCCAGGGAATGACAGCTGCAGAGTTGGCTGAATGGGCTCGGGTACCATATAGTGAAGACAAGTGTCCTCTTAGCATAGGGCTCTGCACCTGTGGGTGGAAGAGGGCCCTGTGTATTGGTTGACAGATGGATTCCTTGCCCTGTGCATCTGTATCTGTGGCCACATGGAAACACAGGGACCAGAGGGCCCTGTGCTTCTCCAGTCCACTAGACAGCCCCATGAATTCCTAACATCTGTCACTGCACTTTTGTAGGTGGACAGAGACTTCCCTTGGAGCAGATCCCAAGGGGTCCTGTGCATCTGCATTTTAGCTGTTTGTAGTGACCTGTATGAATGAGGAAACAATTGCAATATCTGAAAAAGAAAGGACATTCTTTGCAAAAAAAGGCTTAGTGTCACAAAAGTAGGGAAATGTGGCATTAGGGTTTCCAACCCTAAATTCCCACTCCACCCCCACAAGCAGAAAAAGGAAAAAACATTAGAGTTTTGGGTCTCTGGAGTCTTGGTGAATCAGTAGTGAGGTCTCCCTTGGGGGTTGTTAACCCTAATGTCCACCACATTCCCTGAACAAACAACATCAGATGCGATCTCCATTCTTCACGCAGGGCCCACAAGGCCCTGCATTAAGAAAGCTACAACAGATTTTGTTGGCAACTTGTGGTGAGACATACTTCTCTACCTTTGAAGAATATATCAGTATGAGGCACTGACTTGGAGCTGTACCTTATGCTTCATACAGGAGGCTATGGGTTGGGGGAGGGGTGAGCATTAGGGTTGACATAATGAGTGCCGAGTGCTTGATGAGTCTATCTTGATAAGTTTCTTAAATAGAACCATCACATCAGGTAAATGCTCCAAAAGTGCTTTTGTATTGATACAAAGGTTGTTTTTATGATGTATGGCTAAGGTTAATGGAATCAATGATTCTTCCCATGGTAGATTATACCTCTGTGATTATTTCAGGGACCCTGAAATAATTGACCCGTGTTGCTTACCTCTCTAGACTTGCCACAACTCATTCCAAACTTGCAAGGTTCATTCTCTAACTTCCCAGGGGTATACACCATTGTGACCTATTAAAGTCTCTTGGTTGGTACAGTCAGAAACAGAATAATATTTTACATACCCTCACTTTGACATGGAAGTGTGTTAAACAGAAAACTCCTCTTTATCTTCAGACATTGCTCACTTCTGAATCATGTAAAAGCAATTATAGATCTCGGAAGCATCCCCGACCAGTTTCAGCCCTCCCTTCAGTTATGCATGAGGTACTATTGCCATAAGAGTACCTCATGCACCGAGTCACTTTAATGGGCTTCTCACTGTGTGCTTGTGCCAGTAACTGTATTACATAAAAAAATGATTTTTTAATTTAATACAGTTAGCAATCTATATTAGTTTTATGGGTCCATTTAGAGGGCCTCTTTTGGATAAAAGAGTATCATCTCTTGCGTCCTTAGGACCACAGAATTGTTTACCTTCAGTTTGCAGTCCTCTGATCCTAAGAACAAATGATGCAACACTCTTATATCCGTAAGTGGTCCTCCAAATGAACTCATAAATTTATATCTTAGATCAGCACTTGGAATTGAACTTGTTGTTCCTATTGTAAAACAGTCTATGGGGCATCAGACCTTTATTTATAGTGGTTCAAGATACTGGAATTCTTTGCCCCCGTACTTACATTCTGCTGACAGGCCACTGACCTCATTGCAAAGTAGAAAAATATTTTGTGGTAGCTATTTGGTCTTTTGTGACTCCTGTCAATAGCAATCTTAAAGTTGCAATATACTTCAAAATTTGTTGTTGTCTATCTTATGTATATGCATTTCTGATTTTTGCAAACATTTTTATTTATTTATGCCCATTTTATGTTTTAATTTGTAATAGAAACAATTATAGTTCCTGTATCAACTTATATCAGGAAGTCAGTGTAAATAAGCACAAGCTCAATTGGTTTGTTCCACCTTTTCTTGTTTGAAATAAAAATCTGAATCTTGAATAAACACATGATCTGGTGCCAAACAATTTTCTTCCCCCAAAAAATCTCCTTAGAGCCATTCTATAAGTGTAATAAGCCCCTCCAGCACGTGCATTATAGGGTTTAATGCACTTCCCAAGGTCTAAGGATACTCAGCCTTTGGCCTTGTGCCTTACTGCACCAATGGGGTGTGCATTAAAATCCTATAATGCACACCCTGTCATGGCTCATTACTTACATATATCTATATACTGTATATAATATATATACACTTTTAATGTTTAACGGATTAAAGTGTGTCCTGGCAAACTTCTTTGATAAAACTAATCCAGACAGTCTTCACCCTAGCTATAAATTTAAAATAGAGAGTTAACGTCAGGCAACTGTATTTCATACAAAGGACGAAAAGCAATACATAAGCACAGGCAGTTCACAAGCACTAAGCTTTCCAGGTGAGCCCGTGAAGAAAGTGGCATCACTGCATTCAAGGAAAAGAGATGTTTTTTAAAATATGTTTGGTTTACCAAATTGTCTATCTGTTATGTTTTGGTCAGGTTAGGAATTCTTAGAGTGACTGAGCTGGTACATTAATGTACAAAACCTGACGTCCTTGGGTTGTGCATAAAAGTGTGTGCATTGTATAGCATCTCACTAGTGTTTCATGAACTTTTAGACTTGAAGCAAAAGTGACTAGAATATTAAGGATCCTGTTGGCTATTAAAACAGAAATCAGGTTCACTGACAAAAGAACTGCTGAGTGTATGGATCTTACATTTTCTTAGCAATACATGTTTTAATTGTCTGTAATTGGCAGTGACAGTGGCACCACATTGTGTTTAATGGTCAGACCAAATGATATCAAAGCACCATGCTCCCAATAGGGAAAAGGAGATGGGTTTTGAAAAAGCATTATTAATTACAGACTACTGCATTTGTCCAAAGTGACATTGAACTTGTTTTAACACAAACCAAAACTGCTGAAGTTATCTTAGAGAATAGACTCTTCCAAGACAGTTAATCCCACCATGTTTGGGCATTCAAAAGTATTCCTTCTAATCATTATGGCCCATTTTCTGAAAGGAAAAAACCCTCACTGTGTGGGGAAACCAATGTTTTACTGCTTTATTTCTTATTAAGGGTTGTCTTAAATCAAATCAGTAGTCTCCAGGCTATGCACAGAGACTACTTCTCCCCATGCCACTTGTGGGTGAGATTTGAGAAAGGGGGAATGGCATCATGTTACTTAAAGCTACATCTGTTCATAAAGGATTTGAAGGGTTGTCATTGACTCTTGGAAGAGTTAAAGTCTTTTTACTGCTAGGGACCAGCAGTGACTGAGCATGCTTCCCCTACATTGTCCTAATAAAGGTCAGTGTAGTTTCACAAGAGCTCTCCCCCAGCCACTAATAATTAAGCAATAAGCCATGAGGGGGTGTGGGTTATTGGGGGATTTACCATGGCTGGTGTGGTTTGCACCAAGTGGGTAAATCCTCACTAACCATGGTAAACCCCCAATAACCCACACCCCCGAGTGGCTTATTGCGATTATACAATGTTTCTGTTTAGTTTTTGTATTAAAAAAAAGAAAGAAAAATACAGTGTTTTAATAGTTTCAATAAGTTTTATTTAATATATTGTTGTGCCCCAAAAAATAGTTCCCTGGTAATAGGAGAAACATTGGGTGGATGAGTGGCTGACATTCTTGCTAGTCTGCTAGACACAGATATATTTGTTTTTTCAGGTTGTAACATGAAAGAGAAAGAGAGGGCTGTAATAATGGAGAGGGCATGAGAGATCAACGGAGTGCAGCTCACAGAATGAGAGACTGTGAGGTTTTGTTTTTTAAAAAGCGTCTATTCCACGAGGGAGCTAGGCTGTGTGAACATTTTCTGTTGTGTATTGCTGATGACTGACAGAGAGAAAGAGAGAGAATGCAGGGCTTGTTCTTTTTTTTTTAATTTGTTTTCTCAAGCCTTGGGAATGGGTTCTGAGCAGTAGTTGGGTTGCAGAGAACGGGATGTTTTTAGCGCTGCGAGTGGGCTAGCGAGCAGGGCACTGGAGATCGTAGTTCTGTATACAGCTTCCAGGTATGGGGCCATAATGGTATTCTGGGGAATTTGTTGTAATTTTTTTTTTCCTGGTTACATTGGTATTTTTTTTTTCCATTGCTGGTGGTGGATTCACACTTACTGACAGTGGAAACAGTGGTAGGTTTAATTTCAGCATCTCATTTCCCTCCTATGTCACATACAATTCATAGTTGCCACCTCTCCTGTTTTTGTCAGATGTACAAATGGAAGAGAAATATGAGAATGTAGCACTAACTGGCAAGCGTTACATAATTAATGTTGATCGTGGCATACTAACGTGAAGCATTGCATTCTTCCTTTATGCCATGGTTAATTAATGGTTTGAAACTTATGGGGTAGTTGGTACAGCAGCGATTAGTGAGGAAATGAAGATAGCAGCTTGGAATAATTTTTGAGTTTATTTTTTTGCTGTTACTGAGATACAGCTGACTGGCACTTATTCCCATTGGTATATCATAGGATTTACCATGGGTAAATGTGTCAGTCAGCCAATGAGGATCCTTGATTGTGGGACCCCATTGTATAATGTCCATTATTGTCATTGAAATAATGTGTTTAATTTTTATATTGAATGTTTCTAAATTACAAAAGCCCTCAGGAAGGAAAGCAAAGTATTTGACAGTAACCACATGCCCCTGAAGAAGGCCCGAAGAAGGGATGTCATGGCACATCACTGCATACTGCAAGGCCCCACTGGAGGCAGAAGAAGGGTTTCTGATTGGAACTCACAAAACAAAAAAAGAACCATGTGTGTTCTACAAATAGGTACTGGGGCTGAGTGAGGGTGCCATATCATGAATCATAGCAAGTCAAAAAGAGACTCAGCACTCATAACAACTGAAACTCACAGGCTTGAATGAGTTTCAATTTTACTTCCTCATTTATTGCTGTAATAGCATAGAGTATGTGGTGTGATACAAAATTACCTCCATACCTCTACTGTCTCTGCACTTCACTCATTAGAGCTTCCTCAGGCAGCATCTGATTAGAAGTAGGCTGATCATTTTGCTCTACCCTCCCTTGGCCTTGAAATAGCATCAGGACTGCAAATCACAACCCAGTAGATATGGCTGATATATTAAATCAAAGATTTTGTGAAGTATATAGTCATAAAAATATACAAAATAGGGTAATAGTTAATGTTACAAATGAATCTTTGATTAAATAATTAACTGATAATATGATATTGGAGAAACTTAAACAACTAAAAAACAAATATTCTTCTGGTCCTGACAATATAAGTGAACATTTATTATATTTATTTTCTGATTATATAGCCCATCCCCCATGTTTATTTTTGAACACTGTCTGATGTATCAGTATATACCTAAAGAATGGAAGTCTGCCTATGTCATTCCTATGTATAAAAAAGGATCACACTCAAACTGGGAAAACTATAGGCCTATCAGTTTGACATAGTCTGTCTCTAAAATATTAGAGAGCCTAATCAAGGATCTTATTAGTAATACATTAAATACTGTTGATCCAGAGCAACATGGGTTTAAAAAGGGTAGAGGGTGTTTAAGCAACCTGATGTGCTTTTACGAAAATGTTAATAAAAATATTGATCATGGTATTCCTTGGGATATTATTTATCTCGATTTTAGCAAAGCTTTTGATGTGATGGCTCATCATTCCCTAATAGTTAAATTGCTCAGTACTAACATTAATAAATACATCATTGCCTGGATATATACTTGGTTAGATCAAAGAACACAGATGGTTTTGATCAATGGTCATTTGTCCACATCCCGACATTAGTAGCGGTGTTCCTCAAGGGTCTGTACTGGGCCCCTGTTTATTTTTACTTTTTATTGCAGATTTGACAAAAAATTGCAAGTCTATTTCAATTAAATATTCAGATGATGTAAAACTTGGTGGGCTCTGTTGTAGTGATGAAAACATATCCATAACACAGCAGGATTTATATAATATATCGAATTGGGTTAGTACTTGGGGCATGCGTTTAAAAGTATCTAAATGTAAAGTTATGCATGTTGGACCTAATAACCCTCTGGCTACATATAAGTTAAATGGATTTCCACTTGAAATCACTGTCAATGAAAAAGACTTGGGGATATACTGTATATATCAATTGATTTAGGGCATAATAAACAAATAAATGAGGCAATTCAGAAAACAAATTGCATAATATGGTTCATTAAGAGAAACAACAGATCCAGAGACCCATGGATAATGTTGCCATTGTATAGAGCCTATGCTAGACCCCACTTGCCCATCAGTAAGATGTCTACGAGGAGACTTAATCTATATGTACAACATAATAAATGACCCATATATGTTTTGTCAAATGGATTTTGAATTAAAATATGATATATATAATACAACAGGTCATCCACTACAGATTTATAGGCCTAAATTTGTTCATGTTTCCAGAAAAAATTATTATACTCAAAGGATTATAAATCCCTGGAATAACCTACCATTTGAAATTGTTACTAGTATTGACAAAAAAACCTTTAAAACTCGCCTTGACAATGCAATATTTAATAAATCAAACTTAGGGTACTATAATTGATAAAGTACAGTTATGGGCCATACAGCCTCCTTTGCACTACTTTACCATAGAAACCACCATGCACAAAAGATTATTTGTGATTGAGAAGTCTGTCATGAGACCCAGAGAACTGGATTTCATGTTGAGTAGCTCCTTAGGTTCTGCATGCAGGCTGCAGCCCATTCTATCAGAGTGTGGCTCCATGTGCTCTAACTGCTCTGTGTCACTGCCAGCTACTCATTGTATTTTGATGGGGCCTTATAACACTGATTTACTCAATCAGGATTCAAACAAAACTGGTACTTGGAATGGTCTGCAGAATTTCATATGTCTACGCTGTGGGATCTGTAGAATAATGGACTGTCAGTGGGCTGATTTCTTGACGGGAGTTCAGAAACTGGAAAGCGGGTGGATTAGTCTTACACAATGAAGCATTTATCAGTTTTCTAAAACTGAATGCAGACTGTAATTTTGTGCTGATCAGAGACTGAAATATCTTTTCAAAAATAGCAGCTGTATGTTTAAAGTTTCATTTCCTGAAATTAACACAGATTTTTAATAATAGCCACATGTTGTTTTTCATATCTGAAGTATGTTTTCATTACCCGTTTGTGTATTAGGAGATTTATTTACCTGACAGTACTAGATGTGATGTGTAGAACTGTGCTCTGAGAGCTGAGAGATCTAGTTCTACTCTCCTTCATACCTCATCAGCACTGGTACTTCATTTAGTGTGACATGACAGCTGACCAAGAAGAGCCCATCACTGGCTGCCAGACAAGTCACTTGTAATGTCATAGCGAGTGAGGTCACAATGCTGATGAGGTATAAACAGGAACAGGACTAGCTATGTCAGCTGCCAGATAATGCACTACTCTTCATGTCGTACCTAATTTAGCTGAGGCTAAATCATTCTAATGAGCAGTAGCGAAATGAAAAATACATCAGAAAAAGTAACAACTGTCTACTTTTACAATTAATAAAATTCTCTGTTTGCAGGTTTTGATGCCACTAGCTATTTTAAAGAGATGTCAGGTTGTTTTTTTATGTGTTCTAGTTTGAGAATAGAAACAGCCAACATTACCACAATACATCTGCTGACCTTAGTGGTTCTCAGTTTTAATACAAAAAACACACCCAGGCATAAATGAAACTGCAAATTTAAAACTAATGAACTGCAGAGAGCTGTATGTGAGTCAAAGAAAAGAAAGCCACATCTCCAATAAATCCTGGCACTTCACATCATTACTGTGACACTTCATCAAGGGGCCCCCACACAGTTTCAAGCCTTTCATTTATACATGAGCTCAGCCTTTTGTGTTTTTTTTTGTGATTCCTGTTAGTGGTGGTGGCAACCAATGTGTGGCTCCTGTATTTTCTGTGTTAATCAGTGGTAATACCCTTCCATTTAATTTTGTTTTACGAAAGGATTGATCTTCCTTTCCATTCAAAATCTTTTCAGTACTTAAAGGAGCATTATTTGTATGTGGGCCAGAAATGTTACTGTATAGTTAGTTAGCTCTGATGTATTTTGACAAAAACAATAATATGCCAGTTTTTCTTTTAATTATATTTTGGTCCTTAACTTGAGATATGTGGCTGTGTAAGTTTCTGCTTCCATGCCAAGCCCAACATAAAATATTGAACATCTTGGTAGGATACTGTGTTGTTTACAAACAGAAATGTATGATATCACCATCCTAATACGTCCACAGTATAAATTTATTATGTACAGTCCAACTGTAACCTTAAGGGAAGCTATTTTCAGAAATAACTTATGGCCTCCATATTTAATGACTTGAATTACTTGTCACAAAGCAGTTTAAAAAGTAGTATCCAAGGGAATAAAAGATACTCGGATGATGAAGTTAAGAATGTCAGAAATACATCATTGTTAAAATACTATATGAGTTTTTTTGTCTGATTCACAAATACTACTTCTTTAAGGTCAGTTCTTTTTTTTCCAATTGAATAAATTTTATTGAAAATATCAATAGAAGAAACAATATAGCACAGAAAATGTCAAGTCTCGAGCACATTAACAAGAGTAATTTTGCAGAAATAAAACCAGATAGTGTACAATTTTAAGTTACATACTCACCCCTCCACCCTCCCTACCCCTCACAATATCCCTTTAAGGTCAGTTCTAAAATAAGATATTTGTAAAATTAGAGACTTGGGCTCATTGCAGCTATTGTACATAAAGCAATTTGCCAGGTTTGGCATAATAGAAACATAGAATTTGTTGGCAGAAAAGGAACACTTGGCCCACCCAGTCTGCCCAGATGACCCTGCCTAGTCTGCCTCCACAGACCCTAACTGATTTCCAGTGATCCATTTTCCTCCCTGATTTTTCTCCAATATTCCCTTATGCTGATTCCATACATGCTTGAAGCCCCCTACTGTTTTTGCCTCCACCACTTCCACTGGAAGTCAATTCCAGGCACCTTCCATTCTTTCAGTGAAGCAGTATATCCTCACTTCCCTCTTTAACTTTTGCCTTTCCAGATTCATTGCATACCCTCTGGTTCTGGTGCTCTTCCTCCTTTGATAGAGACTTCCATCCTGCACCCTGTTCACCCTGTGAAGTACTTGTAGGTCTGTATCACATCCCTTCTCACTCTCAGAAACAAGGAGACCAAACAGGACTTGATTTTGCCTTCTCCACTTCCCAACAATTAATTTATGGTATGACCTACATATATTTTATAATGCAATGGCACTTCTGAACCCAGGAGCAGCCCATTGGCCCTACTGGCCAACTACTGAGTAGAAGTACCCCCAGTGGCTTTTGCATCGAACCACAAACATTATAGGCCTTTTTAAAACAAACAAAGGAATGTGAATTTCCCATTAGTAGCAAGAAGGGTATTACACTGTAACCCCAGAAATGCAAACTGCTATCACTGAAGGATCACATTAATGAATCACTGGCAGGAGGTGGATCATTTCATGAAATTGGAGCAATCTGCACAGTCAGTACTGCTGTGGCTGACATTTCTGCTCAGCTCCCCATCCTGTTTTGACATCATGATTCTGTCCTAGCAGCTGCAGTTCCACAGGTAGTTATCGAGTGATGCCAGATTATGATTTTCTACTTTTTTAAAATGTAACTGTTTGGATGTAACATTGAGGACTCAAAAATTAGGTAAATTATATATTCTACTGTATATTTTATATATCCCTTCCCTCAGAGGTCATTCAATGTCAGTCTAGCAATACACTTTAATGGATGTTTTACCATGTTTCATCCAGTACTTTGGGTAGTATGCAGTAATCAGTAAAAGCAGATTATGATAATGGGGAAGAAAGTGTGAGCTAGTGGTAGGAACATTGAACTGTGCAGAAGAAGACTGCAAATGTGAGTCAAAACTCACCAGAGACATGGGGGGGGGGGATTTTCAAAGGGGTTAGATGGAGACACAAATGAAAGCTGTGTCTACATCTGCATCTACCCACTTGTGTCCAGGTAAACCTGTGCTAATTTTGGAAGTTGCATCTGTTTACTACAAAAAGCCACAATGAGCATCAGAAGATGGCTAAAACTGTGAGCTGCATCCCATATGGATGCACTTGCATCTGCTTTTGGATGCTAACTTTGGACATTGTTAGGGCATCCAATAGATGGTCTACTAGGTTTGGATACATTTCTGCTTTCAGAATAGGGGCAGACACATCTTTGGCAGAGCCTTTTGAAAATCCTGTTCACTGTTTCCCAAAGTACTTAACAAGCAAAGCGAGAAGCTAGTAGTGAGTAAATAGTGACGGCATACAGGAGTTCTGTAGCACATGGGCAGATACTGATGTTGAGAGCAACAGTGGCAACAATCTTACATCGTCCCTTTTACTTTGCATCCAGCATGTGTAACAAGGCCAAGAAACAACCAATAGCTGCTATGTAGTAAGACTGCCGCTTCATTATTTTGCACAGCAGTAGCCTGCCCTGACTGAGACTCTGGTTCAGGCTGAGCCTGCTCAGTGGTGTTAACATGTTTCTTCCTCCCAGTTACATACAAGCATACTAAGCTAGGCAAGAAGGAAAACTTTTAGTCAACTGAGTTATTTCCCCCACCAAATTTGTGGGCACGACCTCTTTTTTCCTTTTTTATATATGTGCTTCTCTAGCCTTAATTTAAAGACATGAATAGTGTCAGCTGATGCTTCTGTACTTAAGATGGAAGTCTATTTCACAAATCCACCCTGCCACTAATTTGAAGACTGTTATCTTGTCTCTTCTTTATCTTTATCTCTCTAATGAGAATAGCCCAAAGTCAGGTAGACTGACCTCATGCTTGAAATATGCCATACTATCTCTTAGTTTTGTTGCTCTCCTCAGAACTATTTCCAGGATATCTGTAAAGCCACTTTTCTGTAGTACGGTGACCAGAAATGTTCACTGTACAGTACCTGATATTCCTTTCCTCTCTGTGATTGGCTGTGGACAACCAGTATAGATAAGTGTTCTCAAGCATGTCTCGATATTTGCCATATTCGTATGATTCAAATTCTAACCCCCCCATGGTGATGTTAGGATTTGATATCGAACCTGAAGCACAGAGTAGATTTAAACAATAAGGTATGTCAGGGTGTGCATTATTGTGGAATAATGGCACACCTCGGGAAGTGAGCCCAAGGCAAAGCTGAGGGCTTTACTCACTCGAGAAGTGCCATTATCCCTCAGTTATGCACACCCTGGAATTACTTATTGTGATTATAAAATGGTTTCCCTGTTTTTTTTATTTTAGGATCAAGTAATTAGGTTAATAAAGTTAAACATTTCTGACCTGTGCTGTTGTGCTGGGATAACACCACAGTCGTGTGACTGTATTCCACCAATCACATTACAGTATTTCTCTTACACATTTTATAAATTGTCCAAAAATGTGTCAAGTTAGTCCAGATAAAATGTATCATCATCCACAATTTAGTTTTTTTTCTTTTCTGCAAAAGTAAAGGTTGTATTTTCAGTTGGGAATTTGAAACTTGCCTAACATAGATGCCTGAACTGTCAATCCTACAGTATACTTGAAAACCATGCTGCTTATGCAAAAGCAAAATATGGTGCAGATGTCAGCAAGTCACTGTAGCTGACAAGAATTCTGAGTTCTGGAGATGCACCTACAGGACTCTGAGGCATTTGCTTTCAGTCCTTTTGCCCAAACAGAGAAAACTCAGAATTTAAGAAAAGAGCTGACCAAGTTTGCTTTTTAACTTATATTGTATTGTTTTTCAGTAAAACAACATTCCTACAAGCACTTTGTTATAGATATAAAAATACTTAGTTACATAAAACAAGTTTATGCCACTAAAAGTTTAGCTCAATATTGTTAGTCTCCTACATTAATATATGAGCAGGGGAAGAGTACAGTTTGTATTCACTATTATTCAAGAAAATGCCTTGGTTTATATGATCAAGGAATTAAACACAAAAGGATTAACAGGTCCAGTAAAACAACTAATGAGCTGCTATATTCCATTTCAATATTATTATTTGAGCAATAATGACCAATAAGTTAGTCATTTCTGAAGGATTAATGACCAGTTGGGGTGATGGGTGGCCTGAGGTGCAGCCAAAGGCCACCTCCCTCCAGCCAGTCTTTAATCCATGAAAAAGACCAGCTTCAAGGTTGTTATTGTGATTATAAGTGTAATCACAATAACAACTTCTGTTTTTGCTGGTTTTATTTTGGTTTTAGCTTAGCTGTGTGGCAAGAACCACGTGTGCTACATAGCATCAGTCTGCATCTGGATCAGCCATTTCCAAGGCATTACTGACTGATCAAGTAGCAATCCAGAGCCTTGCAAGGCTCATGAATAATTAATTAGACTTATAATACAGTATGAAGATTCTAAGCATGAGTTCTGCAAAATGCAACTTTTTGTAATTACTATTTAATGGTACTTAAACTGGAAGGTACATTTAAACATTAGTAAAACCATCCACATATCTGATAACAATCACAGCTTTATAATGGTTTGTAGCCCACTTCTAGCTAAATAAGTCAATTAGGCATCTTGAGTCTATAATCCTTTTCATAAACCAGACACAAACACTCTAAGTGCATTTTAATCAAATACTGACACACTGTGGCCCTGAAAAAGTGTTATAGTTCAGACTACAGACACATTGTAACCATGAAAGGAATATTGACTGATACTTACAGTTGTGGTGGTGCTGTATGTATGGATCACCAGCTCTACAATAGTTAAGGGAAATAAGTAAATTTACAGTATCATCAAAATTAGCTACTGTAATTTACTAACTAGAATAAAAGAATCCACCCACCCAGTTTCAGTCATTCCAGTGGTTTCATTATTGCAAACCATTAATTGTAAGGCAGCCTGTGGGAGTTAAGTAGAGACCATCTTTTTTTTAGTGAAACATAGAATTGTATCCCAAAATGAATTATTGTATTGCATTTTAGGAGTCCTGTTGTGTGGTTACAGGGTTGTTTTACCTATCCGTGAGCACATAGGGTTAATGTGATAGTTTTAAATGCCAGTAACACTCATTTTAAATGCATTTTGATAAACATAGCAATCAGTCATTTTCAGCAGTTGTCAATTCCACATTCTTGACTTGTGTTTCTGCAGTGTTGAAGCTTGTAATGTTGTGCTTGTTATTTTTATTTTGTTTAATTTATTTACAGATGTGTTTATCCAAGGTAACCCAAGTAATATAATACATCTTGGTCACATTGGGTATCCTGCTTCTTTCCCATTTTACATCTGAGAGAGCTGAAGCACAGGGTTCTCAGGAGACTTGCTGAGGGTCACACAGTGAATGAGGGGCAGTGATGATATCTGAAAGTGTGATTTCCTGCTGCACAGTTCAGGATGTAACCTCTGGGCCATACGACCATTCCTAAAGGAAATACCAATATCATCTGATGCCTTCCCAAAGTTGCAGTGTAGAGGAGTCATTTCATATTTCAGGCAGTTTATTTAAAAGTGTTGCTGTCACAGGGAACATTTGTTAAGATAAAATCTCATTTACAGCAATGTCCAGTGGAAATAACATTACAATTGTACATACAACAATTCATATGAAACATTTTTGGCAAAGCATGAACGCATATCGCACTGTTTCAAAAGTATGGCTTTATTGGAAGAATTCAGACTACAGCAATTTCTCACATCAGGATCAAGAGAGTTCCATGTGAGTCTTGCAGAGGACATAAAGGAGGACTTGCCAAAACTGGTGTTAATTCTTGGAAGTTGAAAGGATCGAAATGTCATGTCTTTAGCATTGAATTTTGAGTAGGTTGCTGCAGAAATTAAAGATATGTATCTGAAAGAACTTCTGGTTCCCTACCACCCTGATCAATCTCTTTGCTCGGCCAACGAGGGGTTGCTAGAGGTTCCAAGGGTGAATTTGAAATCTTCTGGTGCTTGGGCTTTCTCGTATGTTGCCCCCATCCTTTGGAACTCTCTACTCCATCAGTTGTGAGAGTGCACTTCTATGGAGTGTTTTAAGAGGGGTCTGAAGACCTTTCAGTGGGAAACTGCATTTCCAGAATATTGATTGCTTTAACTGTTTGGTCTGGCTGTATTTTATAATGATGTTAACTGTTTTAATTGTTATTATGTATGATGCCTTGACATTCGAAAGGCACCTTATAAATACAAATTATTATTATTATTATGCAGTGATATTTTGTTTGCTTTGTAGGCTAGTTGAGTCCAATTCAGTTAATTTTTTATTACTAAAGAAGGCTAATTTAGGCACTTTAGCATTTTGCAGCGATGATCTGAGCACTCACTGTTTAAAATGAAACATGGCAGCCTATTGCAAACCTTATTTAAAGAGTCCAAAACTGATAGTTCTTTAAAGAGGCTAAAACTGATGAGTCTCCAGTTCTATATATTGAATCCCATCATTGAAGATAGAGAGTACTAATTGCTTGATGATGCACTCTTTGTCAGTTTGACTGAGACAATGATTGGCACTAAAGATATGGTTGAGACAAGTCACGTGCCTGGTAATGGCTGAAATGTGGTAGAAAATGTAGGGAAGAGTCAGAATTGTTACCTGAGCATTTAAATGCATGAATCAAGTCAAGGGTCACAATATTACAAGATATGGAGAATGAGGAACCCAGTTATTTTACAGGTGCAGGGGACCAAAAGCATAGGTTTTTTTTTTTTTTTTTTACTGTTAGGACCACACTTGTTGCTGTATATACTTGTACTGTATATGATTCTATTTTCAGGAGAAAGAATTGAATATTGGATTTATATAGCACATTGTGTACATAAAGTATTTTAAAGCACCTTACAAAGGAACGCATTAGGTACTGGTGGTGTTCTGGCTCTTGGCACATAAACAGACCAGCATTTCTGTACTCAGCAGCATCTCACACTCTGCCATAGACATTTGCATTTGATGCAATCCAATAAGGGTTGGACCATGAAAATGGCAATGGTAGGCAGGTGCACACATCCTCTGATGAAGGATCTGTTGACTCAAAGTGTCGGGGCATTGCGTGGAGGAAGTTTACTTATTACTACACTGTCTACTTTTTAATTGACTGAACCACACAACAACTGTAGCATTTGTGTAGACAGTATATCTTTGGCTCTACTAAGAGTGCACACACATTTCCAGGTTTCTGCACATTTGCATTTGAACCTGCTTTAGTAAGAGGAAGAATGCTGACCTAGGAAACTGAGGTAAACACCTGCTCCATGCACAGATCTTGAATTTCCACCTGGACAGCCACCAGTAAGTGGAAGACAGACCTTATCATGTCACCACTTATTTGATGATCAGACACTCTAACAGGGCAGAGCCCCCTTGAACTACACAACAACATTAGAACTGGTATTATTGCCCAGTGTGGAATGTGAATATAATGTGATGGCACATTATGTGTCATACATGCAATAGCCATTATGCACACTTATACCACAATCATAGCCATATTGCATTAGGACCTGTTATTCAGAGAAGGAATATTGGTCAGAACATTAGGGATAACTCCCCTACCTTTTCAAAATGTGCAATGGGATCATTAAGTTTCACCTGAACAGACATCAGACACGGACAGAAGGGTCCTCAGTTTAACAGATCATCCAAAGGATGACAACTCTAAAAAAGCTGTCCTCCCTAACTGAAGTACTGCAGCATCCAGGCTAGGTATTATCCTAAGTGTCTGGAGTGGGACTTGAATCAATGGCTATTCAGTCTTTCTTGTACAAAGGTGAGAGTGATACCAACTGAGACATTTAAAAGGGACAGGGATTATGTGCCAGGAAGTATAACACATTGATGTTAAATACCAGTACCTGAACAGATTCAGGCAGCTAGTGACATATTCAGTAGTAAGACAACTGAGGTTGGGTGTAGAAGTGATAGAAACATAGAAATATAGACTTTGATGGCAGATAAGGACCGCTTGGCCCACCTAGTCTTCCCATTTCCCTACCTACAGGATAGGCTGCAGATCCTAGTTAACCAACAGCCTATTTCTTCCTACCCCCCACAAGAATTGCCTTATGTCTGTCCCATGCATTCTTGAATTCTTCCACAGTTTTAGACCCCATAACCTCCTCAGGAAGGCTGTTCCATGCATCCACTACCCTCTCTGTGAAATAATACTTCCTCACATTGCCCCTGAACTGCCCCCCCATCTATCTTTAAATTGTGTCCCCTTGTTCTTGCATGTCTCTTTTTCTGAAAGATGCTACCCTCTTGGACTTTGTTGATTCCACTGAGGTACTTAAAAGTTTCTATCATGTCCCTCCTCTTCTGTCTTTCCTCAAGGGTATACATATTAAGCTCCTTTAGTCTCTCCTCATACGGCTTCTCTTGCAGACCCTGCACCATTTTAGTTTCCCCTCCTCTGGACTGCCCCTATCCTGTCTATGTCCTTGTGGAGATGGGGTCTCCAGAACTGGACACAGTACTCCAGATGGGGTCTCACCAACTGTCTGTACAGAGGGATAACAACTTCCTGTTTTCTGCTGCTGATGCCTCTCCCTATACATCCCAGTATACCCCAGCCCTCCCTACTGCCTTCTCACATTGCTTGCTAACCTTAAGGTCATCTGATATGATTACCCAGGTCCCTTTTCTTTTGTTTTTGTTACTACTTCCCACCCATTGTGTATTCTTCCCTGGTTCTTGTTTCCCAGGTGCATTATTTTGCACTTCTTTGCATTGAATCCTAGCTGCCATACTTCTGACCATTCCTCCAACCTTGCCAAGTCCCTTTTCATCCTTTCCATGCCTCCTTGTGTATCAACCCTGTTGCAGATCTCTGTATCATCTGCAAAAAGGCATACTTTTCCTTCCAGTCCCTCTGCAATTCACTGATGAAGACATTAAAAAGGACTGAACCCAATACTGAACCCTGCGGTACCCCACTAGTAACCCCTCTTTCTTCAGAGTGAACTCCATTTACAATTACCTTCTGTGTCCTGTTGTGCAGCCAATGTTTTACCCAGGCTACCACCCTGGGACCCACTCCCAGGCTGGTTAATTTGACTATTATCTTTGTGTGGGACTGTGTCAAATGCCTTGCTAAAGTCTAGGTAGGCATGTCCACAGCCCCTCCTTGGTCTACTACTTTGGTCGCCCAGTCAAAAACATCTATTAGATTCATCTGACATGACCTTCCCGCTGTGAACCCATGCTGCCTTGGGTCCTGTGCCCCACTGGCCTCTAGGTACTCAACTATTCTTTCCTTCAGAAGTGACTCCATCACTTTCCCTACCACAGAGGTCAGACTGACAGGTCTGTAGTTTTCTGCCTCTGTCTTGGTCCCCCTTTTGTGAAGGGGAATCACAACTGCCTTCCTCCAGTCCTCGGGTACCACACCATCCTCCCATGATTTATTAAAAAGAGTAGCCAGTGGTTTCACTAGTTCCTCCTTTAATTCTTTTAGAATTCTGGGGTGAATTCCATCAGGACCCATTGCTTTGTCCACCTTCAGTTTTAGGAGTTCTTGCAGAACTCTTTCTTCTGTGAAAGGACTGGGATTGACCCCTATCAAAAGTGCTTCTGTTAATTGGATTAGGCACTTCCCCTCCTCTTTTGTGAATACTGAGCAGAAATATTCATTCAGTATCCTGCTTTTCACTGTCCCCTCTGCCCACCCACCGTTCATTCTATTCAGCCTCACTATCTCTCCTTTGACTTTCTACGCCGCTGATGTACCTATAAAATGTTTTATCCCTTCTTAACTGAGTTGACTATCTTTTCCTCAGTTTGAGCCTTTGCTATTCTGACTTCTCTCCCTGCTTCCTTCTGCCTTAACTGGTACAGCTCTCTGTCCTGCTCCTTCTGTGTTTCCTTATACTTCCGGAATGCTATTTTTTTCTTCTTGACTTTCACAGCCACCTCTTTTGAGAACCATAGTTGCTTTTTCTTTCATTTTGATTTGTTTATTTGCTTCACACAAAGACTTGCTGGCTCTATGATGGCAGTTTTGATGATTCCCCATTGTTGCTCCACACCTCCTTCTAGCCTGTTTGCTAGTGCTTTTCTGAGGCACTCTCCCATCTTGCCAAAGTCAGCCCTCCTAAAGTCCTCCAAAAATCATGAAATCAGGCTATTTACTCATGTTATAGTACAAATCAAATTTATAAAGTGTCTTTGGGACCCTGATGGGGTGGAAGGTTGGTCTACTGGGAGGGATATTGAATAATTTGAATATGCAGAGAGATCAGCAAAATTACAATCAGGGTATAGGTAAATGCAATGTTAGATAATTATTTTAAAGCTATATATGATAATGATATAAAGATAAGAGAAACACAACAGTCTGCCATAATTTGTGACTAATCAGCTAGACATAAAACTCACAGAAAATGGAAATCTCAGTCATATACAACATCTGCAGATTTAAGCATTTATCCATAAATGCCACAAATGATCTTTCTAAGTTTACCAATGTAATATTTGGAAATAGAAGTAGAAAATAAGGGGACAGAAAAGGCAATAATCTTTAGCAATCCTGAAACAGGAATAAATGGACCTTAGAGGTATCACTACTGAATACCAAAACTCTGTAGCCCAACATCCGTAAGCCCGAGATGAAGATCCTGACACTGAAAATACTGACAGTTGGATTTTGCCCATGGTGAAGTTAGTTATAATAATTATGGGGGGTGTGGGGGGAGAAGCCCCCAAAACATGAAAAAATAGTCTGCCACGGGCAAAATCCCATTGTCAGGATTTTTGGTGTATGGATCTTTGTCTCAGGCTTATGGGTGTTGGGCTACAGAGTTTTGGCATTCAGTAATAGAACCACCTTGGATGTGTTCAGGTCTGGTTACTTACATCTCCATCCAAGTATCATGCCCATAATCTCAAAATTCCAAAATCAAAAAACTATTGACTATTGGAAAAATGCCATTTTGTGGCAAAAAAGAAGTAAGTTTCCTATGTCCTCTATCGAATATACAGTAATTGTCTAAGTTATTATTATTTACTGCTTCAAAGATGACAAAAAAACAGATAACCTGCATAAACTGACACATCTCGAGTATTGTACAACACTGGGATTAATTGATCCAAGGGAAGATGGAGGCCAGCAAGTATAAGGCCTAACCAATCACCTTTCTTTGAATACAAGGGGCATATAAATGTGATATGCTTAAGGTCATCTTCAACCTTCATCACACATCTACAGTGGGGAGTTTTAATACCAGGTCATCTCTGTTTGAAATTTATATAATTTGCATCATAAAGTTCCATTCTGAACCTAGTAAGAAGTTTCCAATATAACAGATTAGATAAACAAGTTAAGTAAGGTTCAAGATAGTGTACAGTTTTAAGTTGTTTATACCATTTGACATTTTGAAGAGAATAAACCCAGAGAAAGTCTGTGGAAAGGGCTGTATCTCTAACCCTTTTCTTTATTTGAGAAATAACTTCAAAATTTGGTCTGTAATAAATTTCATATAAATGTTCCGAACCCATGGAAATAAGTTCTCTATAATAGTTTTAACCATTGGACAAGTAAAACCTTTCCTCAAATATTCAATTTCTTTTTCCAGACATTGCCTAGGGAGCCTCTCCTCAGGCAATTGGAAATGATTAAGAAGAAAAATCAGACACCTCTTTGGTGACAAGAGTAGAGATTAAGAATTTGCCAAGTACCAATCTTAAAACCTATGCAGAAACTGACTGAGGGACACACAGTGCATAGTGAAATATCTTACTTAATATAATCTCCAATGATTTTATATTAGAGAAGGCCCAGATTTCAGCTGCCTATAGTGCACTAGTTTTTATTTTGGCATTAATAACTGTGAGTATACCCTCAGCTGTACCTTTTCCAAACCTATAATTAAATCTTTTAAATGCATAAAATGCTGTTCTTAACTTAGCTTTAATCAGTGAAATATGCCTATTCCAGCAAAAATTGTCCTAGAATCTTACTTCCAGGTACTCATAATAGTTTTGAGTTTTGATCTTTGAATTTTCCATAAATAGCCTTGGAGTCATCCTATTTTTATTGCCAAAAATTACTAATTTGGTTTAATCTATAGTAATAATCAATCTGCTATCCTTGCACAATGCAACAAAATGATTCATTTTCTTTTGCAGGCCAAGTAATGATGTAGAAATCAGTACTATATCATCTCCGTAAGCTAAGCAGCTTACGTTTCTGACACACTTGGAGAATTAAATTCAGAAAGATCCAATCGTTCTATTATAGTATTAATATACAAATTAAATAAAGTGGGGGAAAGAATACATCCCTGTCAGGCTCTGAGATTAGTTCTAAAAATAGATGTTAATGCTCCAGACTGGTTTTACTGTACTCTTACACAGGTGTTTTGATGTAACCTTATTATAATATTGAACAGGAAGGGGTCCATATCATAAGCTTGCAATTTCTGCCATTATAATTTATGGCTAATACTGTCAAAGGCAGACCTGAGGTCCACAAAACAACAATAAAGTTTTGATTTCTTAATACATGTGTATTTATAAATAAGATGTGACAAAAATGTAGCAGTGTTGAACAGTAGATCGTCGACTCCTAAAACCATTCTGTGTCTCATTCATTAGCTAATTTTTGTGGCTCCAGAACTGTAACCTCTGCAATATTATTTTGAAAAATACCTTCTGAGATGTATCAATGAGATTAATGGGTCTATACATACTAGGATCAGAAGCTTGACCCTTTTAATGTATAGGAAAGATGATACTTCCCTTCCAGCTATCTGGAAAATGTTCTCCTTGGACAAAACTATTAAATACTACTAAAAAGATAGGAAGCCACCAATCAAGAAACATTTTGCAAATGCCAAATAGAATTTAGTCTGGACCTAGAGCTTTATTGAATGTAATTGAGAACAAAGCTTGTTTAACTTCCTCCCAAAATATACAGAAGGTCTTGGTGAGAAATGTAAAAGAGTTTCAGACCTCAGTTCATTGTCATTAAAATTTCCAATATCTTCTGTATGGGAGAAGTTAAAAGTTTGAAAATGCCCCTTCCATAACTGCGGTGTAATATATGCTTCCACTTCCCTCGAATAGTGGTTATAGCCATGGCTAACCAAAGACAAGAAAGCTCTGGTGTCTTTGGCTATAACTGTTCTTAATTTGCTCCACATACGTTTCTGGTATTTTTCCTTCTCAAGGTCCAATAATTTCCTATATTCTTTCCTTGCTTTATTAAGAGAACAAGGATTTTTCTAGGATTTATGTTTTTTACAGTATCTAATGTATCTATTTAATTTATTTTTTAGCTATCTGGCAGGTCTTATTGAACCATTTTGGACAAAAATACTCCCTTATCATATTGGTTCTAAATAAGGGTTTAATGTAATTATTAATTTATAGTCATTTACTGATAATTTGGTTATTATCTGAAGCTGAAACTATTTTGTTACATAAAGATATTATGGGATCAATGTAAAACAGTTCTGAAAATAGATTGATAACTTCATTTGCCAGCTAATTCTTTTAGAATTAATTATTTCCAGATTACCCGCATTACCAGCAGACTGGGTAAAGTTACTGCCTATTCTTGGTGTTTGAAAAATTACAAGTAAAGGTGAATGAGCAGAATCAAGATGATCCTGAACCTCAAAGTCAAACTAAAATTTATTAGGCATCCTGATTAACCCAGGCTAGATCAATAATAGAAGATGCCATATGTCCCATAAATGTATATCCACCCTCTGGATCACCAGGCAAATGACCATTTACCAAACATAAATTCAAATCTGACATTATTTTATACAATATTGTACCCTGATGGTTAAGTTTCTTATCCTTGGAGTTTCTAACATTACTTACTTTAGGGTTAATCATGTTCAGGCCCAGAAAAAAAAACTCACTATAAGGGTTTTCCATCTGATTATTGAAATGGATTCTGGCATTAAAGTCACCAATAACAAGGAAAGCCTAAGTTTCATATTTAATTGTTAACTCATCTAGTAATTCAAAAAATTGTGGCCAAATAGTAAGTGAATGAATGGAACTAGTTATAGGGGGAAATAAACACTAAGCAAATTATTTCATTATTACTGCTCCCCAATTTCAGAGGAAGTATTAATAATAACTGGCAATCCAGAACAGTAATCTTGTAATTTAGGGAAGTCTTAAGCTATGTAGCTATACTACCCTGATTTCCCGTATTTCTTGTTTTTTTATGGCTAACTCCACTAAAAGAGACAAATTATTTACAATAAGAGCTGTTAAAGAATGGAATTTACTACCTCAGGACATAGTTAATTAAAGCAGCTTTAATTCATTCAAGAATGGTTTGGATAAATTATTAATTACAGAACACATGTACGCTGATCGTATAAAAGTTTGGAAGTGCTGAGGTATACCTCGAGGTACCACTGAGGCACTCAAGTTCATGTGGTGATTGTATAAAAGTTTGGCAGTGCTGAGGTATACCTTGAGGTACCAGGTACCTCCTCAGCACTGCCAAACATTTATACGATCACCATGTGAACTTGAGTGCCTCAGTGGTACCTCAAGGTACCTCAAGGTATACCTCAGCACTTCCAAACTTTTATATGATCACCACTGTAGGTTGATTTGCCCACATAGTGTGGGGGACAATCACGATGGGGATCAAGCCTTCTTTTGTCCACTCTAAGTAAACTAAGTAAGTAAGTAAATAGCAATGGTTGTGTATCCAGGGATCAGTGGAGGCATGACATCCTGCCACCATGTTTCCTGTAGAAACAAAATATCAAAGGTCATTAGAAACTGTTTAATTTCCTCATCAGCCAGTTTATATGCTAAGCCCCTCTATATTCCAGGATAGAATAGTTAGCATTCCCATTGTTTTATCAGACATTTGAGCAATACTTAGACTAAATGTTTGTCATTGAGAGGTAAGCTTTGAAGTACTAAAAAATAATTGCTAATCATTATTTCTGAATGGTCCTTAATTACTAATGTATATCTATTTGTAGTCTTCTCTGGTGAAGTATTCTGCAAGCTATTTCTGAATGCAGCTTGTTTATTATACCCCACAGTATGTATGTCAGTTAGAAAGACCCCAAGTCCATCCAATTGGGGAGGCATCTAACACTGATGCTGCCAATCTAGGGTTCCTAAAACTAATATCAATTTGCAGACTATCTGTACTCCCACTATGTATTGTGATCTACTCAATTCTGCTTTGTTTTAATTCTGTTCTAAGGGTGTGGGACAAAAAAGGAAGCAATATCACCTTTATTCAGCACAATTGGCTCATTTTTAGAGACTTTCCAACCAAAACGTGAAAGAGTTTTACTTTCTCAGGTTTGTGATTGAGCCCCAGTAAATTTAGAAATGACCTCAGAGACCATTCCTGCCCTTCTAATATCCTCCTCATGGTCCGTGTTGCATATCATAGATGCCTGACTGGAACTTTCTGAGGGAGTAAAATATTTGTGCCATTTAATTTTAGCAGTACTTTTTGTGACCAAATACAAAATGCTGTACTAAAGGACCTACAGTAAAGCAAAACACAATCAGTAAGATGTACATTAGGTGGACGTGTAATAAAAATACCCTCAGACATAGAAGGGATACGTAATAGATAACAAATCTATTTTGTAAATTTTTCAGCAGTTTTGGCATCTAATTTATTAATGCCATACATTTCAATTAAAAACTCTACCTCTATCTCAGGCTGATTGTTGCCAAAGCCAAAGAAAATAAGAACATAATTCCCAGACTTATCAGGAACACCTCTGTTATCAGGAGATTGCTCCTCAGTCTCCATGTGGATAATTTCTGGCATATTAGCCTCAGGGAAAAAAGGAGCTGTTGTTCTTTATTTATTTCTACCATAATTGAATGAGCTGATAAATTCATATGAGGTTATACTGATTCCATATTACCACCCCCTTCCAAATCAGATTTTCCAGACCCATGGAATTTGTCCCTGGACTTAGTGCCCTGTATTTGTGTTATATTTTTCCTAGCTACAACTCGCAAGTCCTTCACTTTTGCAGCTATGTCCAATTGGAACTCCCTTCCTCCTTCTGTCCTATCTTGCCTCTCTCTTCCCACATTCCAATCACATTTGCTCACCACTCTCTCTGCTTCTGCTACTTGCTCATACTTTTATTGATGCCTTGCTGCTTTCCCTCCACTCCACTCTCCTCTGCCTGTCTCCCTACCTTTCTTCACTCCAGACCCTCTTCCTGGATGCAATTTTGAACTGTTCTGAACGGTTTGAAACCAATGGTTTGACTTTAACTTGATGATATATAACTCTATTATATTTTATGTACCTAGCCTGCTTTTTGTTGTATTTGGTTTCCTTGCTGCATATGCTGTGCTGATGACAATTTATTTCTTCATCCTTGATTTGTGTCTCTGCTATAATTATCTGTAGGTGAAATTGCACTGTATTGGAATTTTCTCACTGTGAATTTGTTGAAATTGTTCTGTACTGTACTTCACTTGTTCCACCTCCAGGTCGTCCCTGAAAAAGGGACTGCATTATCTCAGTGGACCTACCCAGTTACCAAAATTAAATTAATAAATAAATTCATTAATTCTCCTAGAATTTGATTTTTTATTTTCTTTCATATTCTGGCAGGACTTGGAATCTAAAATTGTAATAGAATTTTCCTTTGAAATTGAAGAAGAAAGTTTAACCTTAATACCTTTATTTTCTCTAGAGACAGTTGGAGCTAACTGGCAATCTTCAGTAAAGCTCTTAGTTTGTCCCTAAGACTTATTCCTAAATTGTGTTAACAGGGCTTGATTATGAAATGCATCTGCTCTGATGTTCGCTATTTCCTCCTTCAAAGCCCACATACTGTCCAATATTACTACATTAGCATAATATGGACTTTTTATCATTTCCAAAATTTGTTTTGATAAAGAAGATGATGATGCAAAGTCTCCCTCATTTGTGAAATGCTCCATATCATATTCCACTGAATTCTGAGGCAAAGTAAGGATTGCTCTTGCTGGCACTAGTTCTGAAGTTAGTAATAGATTATTTCCGTCCCCAGGTCCAGATTCTCCTACATTGAGCAAGTTAGCTGGAACCAGTTTCTTAAGTCCCTCAACAGTGTTGCTAAGATCTTGTGTTAGTAAAGTAATATTTTCTGGATATGAGGATAATTTTAAAGTAGCTAATATCCCTTTCACCATTGATCCTAGGGGCAGGGAAAAATCTACCTGTCTCATAGAAAGGTAAGATCATGAATCATCTGGTGAAGATTCTTGAGAAGAAAAAGTAATTAAGTTTGAGTTTGAATTGTCACCAATACTGAAGAGCTATAATCAAGGGGCTCCACAGAGAGTCCTCAATCAGAGGGTAATATACATATTCCTTTCACTGTAGAGGAGCTAGGGAGGTTCATTTGGGACCTAACTTTCCCCAGATTTTTAGATATATTAAATTACTCCTGTGAATTAACAGTGGGAGTTGAGAGGGCAGATGAAGTGGGAGTCAGACCCCCCCCAGGAAATCTATTATCCTGAGTTGGGTTGAATCTCCATTAATCAACCCCTTATCAGTACTTAAAGATTTGAACATTTTTAGCTTTTTACCCCTTGGACTTTTACTACTTTGAGGCAAACTAATTATCAAAGGTGGAGAACTGTTTTTTCTACTTTTTGTGCTGATCATTGTGATCTCTAAAAGGGTTAACCCAATAAACAGAACCTATAGATATTATCTAAGGTACTGGTTGGAGTGTCCTCAATTAATTAAGTGACCAAAACAAGGGATGTCAGATGTATAACAATATACCAAAATTATTTCTTTTAAAATCCTGTAGTCACTTTGTTAGTTATACCCAAATGAGCAGCACAAAAAGAGTACACTAAAAATCTCAGCAAGGCTTTTAATTCAGTGCCCCACATTGGCTTTGCTGGATAAGTTGAGAAAGATGGGGGTGGGGGCTCAAACGGTCAAGCAGATTGGAAGCTGGCTATCTGGTTGTGCCCAGTGGGTGGTGGTAGGGGGTGTAGTCTCGTCCTCCGGGGGGGTCATTAGTGGGTCCCTCAGGGATTGTTCTGGGGTCACTCCTGTTTAATACCTACATCTCCAATATCAGGGAGGGCATCAGGAGTGAAATGAGTCTCTCTGCAGACTACTTTAAGCTGGAGCGGTGGTGGATGGGAATGAGGGTAGGGTCATCCTGCAGGGAGATCTGGATGCTCTGGTGAGATGGTCATGCACCTGGAAGCTGAGGGTCAACACCAGAAAGTGCAAGGTGCTTCACCTGGGGCAAAGAAACCTGGGTCAGATGTACACCTTGGGGGGGACAGATAGCAGGTTTCAAGCAGAGAGAAGGACTTGGGGGTGTTGGTAGATGCCAGAATGAATAACTCAGAACAATGTTGGAAGGCCACAGTCAGGGAAAATAGAATGCTGGACTGCATAGAAAGGGGATTACCTCAAGTAGGGAGGTGATCATACCACTGTACAATTGCCTTGTCAGACTGCACCTCAAGTACTGCATGCAGTTTTGGCGTCTGCACCTCAGGAAGGATATTAACCTCCTGGAGAGGGTTCAGAGGAGGGAAACCAGAATGATCCTGGGTCTGGGAGATATGACTTATGAGGCGAGGCTTGAGGAGCAGAACTTGTTCTCACTGGAAGAGAGGAGAGACAAAGGGGATATGGTTGAGGTCTTCAAATATCTGAAAGGGGTAAACAAGGTACGCCTTCAGGGGGGTCCTTCAGAGGAGAGTGGGAGGGGCCACCAGGGGGCATGGTTGGAGGCTGGAGGGTGGGTGACTTAGGGTAGAAAGGAGGAGGTGATATTTCACTGAGAGGGTGGTGGAACCATAGAATGCTCTGCCTGTGGATCTGGTGGAGGTATCAATGGTGAAGGAGTTCAGGAAGGTCTGGGACAGGTACAAGAGGGGGATACAGAGGAGGACTGCTTGTCTGGGGTGGAACCTAGCCTGGGAAAGGGAGGTCAAAGGAGGAGTCAGGAGGAAGGTTACAGTGCTGATTCAGGGTACTGACTCTTGAACAGACTTGATAGACCATAGGGCCTACTCTGCTGGCATTTTAGTATGTTAGTATGTTAATAACAATAGCAGTAACCCATTGTAATGTATCCTGGTGTGTCCTGGTTGATTGAAATTCAAATTCTGAATTGCAGTAGTATTAAAAACTTTCAAAATGCAGTTTTTGGAGCAGTATTTATTCTGGTCAGTTACATCCAGAGGTGTAGAGGCTTGTATCAGTGCTCTTGTTTATAAATTGCAATATCTCTGGTACCAATAACAATAAGTGCAGCTTAGATGAAACAAACCACTTGCTTAGTTTTCAAAAAGCTTACCACAGTACCAACTTAATCAACTCTATTCAACTCTGTTCTCCCTAAACAATTAAAGTTCTACATATCACACCTTAATGTTTGTTTTAGAATCAGAAGCAGTGGCAGAAACTGGCACACCAGTTTGATCTCATTCCAAAAATAGTATGAGCCAAGTAAAAAGCCAGATAGGAATAAGCTGCTGCTGTTGCTGCTGCTTCTACTACAGAGGACCAGCTGATGTGAACAGAGTTCTGGACAGGTGTGGTGACATAAGACTGGAAAGAGTCTAATGTGGTCCCCATCTTGAAGAAGGGGGCAATGTCAGATCTGGGTAACTATTGGTCTATCAGACTGACATCAGTGCTGGGCAAGGTCCTTTAAGCCGTGATCAATGACAGAATATGGAGCATTTGGTTGAGGTCAAGGTTCATGCCCCCCTCAGTGTGGGTTTGTGAGGGGCACATCATGCCCAACAAACTTGATCACCTTCTTTGAGAGGGTGACCAGTGAGGTGGACAAAGGGCAGAGCCATTGACATAACCTATCTGAATATCAGTAAGGCCTTTGATAATGTAGCACATGACAAGCTTCAGAACAAAGCTAATTAATCAATGCGGTATATATGAGACATACAAAAGGTGGACTACCAACGGGCTTGGGGGACAGGAAGCAGTGATTGGTAGTGAATGAACAGTACTCTGAGAGGGGAGGAGTAATCAGTGGAGTCCCTCAAGGATCAGTGCTAGGGCCACTGTTCTTCATCATCTTCATCAGCAATCTAGAAGCTAGTGTCTCTTGTAGACAGCTTCATTCTGTGGATACAACTAAGCTAGAAAGGGTAGTGGATTCTCTTGAGGATGGGGATAAACATCCAGAGGAAGTTAGTAAGCTGGGTGATTGATATGACTCCAGCAGCTTCAGATACCAAGTAGCCAAATGCAAGATGTTACATTTGTTGAGGAATAACAGAGGAAGGACCTACACTGTGTGCGGTTCTGCTTGCTGCAGTGAAGGAGGAAAAGTACCATGAATCATGATAGACAAGAGGCTAAAGCAGGATAAGCAGCACACAACATCTGTCAGGAGGACCAGCAAAAGATGGAGTGCATCAAAAAGAGGGTGACTAGCTGAGTAAGAGAATTAATCTTGCCACTTTACTAGGCCCTGATCAGGCGCTACCTTGAATACTGCATGTAGTTTTTGTCTCCTCAAAACAAAACAACATTAAGGCAGTTGAGAAGGTGCAACATATGGCCACCAAAACGATTAGTAGTTTGCATACAGTTGCTCGACTACCAATGGCTAGAGCATTGCTTTAAAAAGTGATTTGAGAAATGTAGTGCATGTAAGGTGCTGCAAAGATACCAAATTCAGTTTGGCTCTATTTCCTTATCTTTGTTTATGGTTCTGCTATTTTATAAAAGCACTTTGGTTGCTAAATTGTGTCACCAAACATTGGTTCTAGTCAAGAAATACGTTTACTGTTAGAAACATTTACCTATTGCTGCTAAACTACAAATTCATGGGAACATAGACATTAGGAAATGATGAAGACAATTAAGTCTGCCCTGAGGACCTATCTTACACCCATGGCTAAATTGGAAATGTTTAGGTGGGGGAACTCTCATGTTTAGATTTCTATGTGGTGGAACTGTCACTTCTAGGTGGTAGATCTGTCCTACAGTTGTCAAAGGAGAAGGATGACAGGGCTGGTCAGAATATCATATAATTTTTTAAAAGGGGACAGAACTGAGTTCATGTGGGCTCCAGCCCAATTTAACCCCTGCCTTACACTAACAAGCAGTTACTATCTGTGATCCTGTTTCCTAAATTTCCTTTGATTATTCTCTTATGGGAAGTGAGTGATACATGGCTGAGAGCAGTACTATAGATACTTTGCCTTATAAAGTGCTAGAAAGAATGAGTAGGAGGTTTATGCTCTATGTACTGAAGGTGCCAAACACTCCCTGGCATATGCAGTGATGCCTCACTCAAAATAATGGACATGTTTTGATTGCTATGTTTAACCACAGCTTCTGTGAAAATGCACTCTCAGTCTGTTTTGTTCCCTTGCAGACCAGGGAAAGCAGTTAGTTCAAATCCCTGTCATAATTACCGGAAAGGTGATGGGATTGAGAATTGAATACAAAATATGTCAAGTAGAGGTGCTGCCTGCTCCAGCATACAGTAAGTCAGTTCAGCCCCTTCATGTAGTGAGCAGGGTGTGGGCAAAATGTTTGCTTCATCTGTGAAACAGTGCTTTCATGGTCACGAAATTTCACAAAACAACTGAAAAACATTTTTATTTCAAAGTGCAACATTTGCAAAACCCCTCCACTTCCCATCAAATACAAACATAGAAACACAGAATTTGTCAGCAATAAAGGACCACTTGACCCACCCAATCTGCCCAGATGGTCTCTGCCCAGTCTGCCTCCACAGACCCTAACTGGTTACTGGCAAAACTCCCTCTTTCCAGCCCATTTCTTAATATTCCCCATGTCTATCCCATGCATGCTTGAAGCCCCTACTGTTTTCACCTCCACATCTTCCACTGGCAGTCTGGTCAAGGCATCCACCACTCTTTCAGTGAAGTAGTACTTCCTTATATCACTCCTAAATGTCCCCCTCTCCAGCTTCATCACATGCCCTCTGGTTTTAGTACTCTTACTTATTTGAAAGAGACTCTCCTCATGTACCCTGTTCACACCTATTAGGTATTTGTAGGCCTCTACCATGTCTTCTCTTGCTCTTCTGTCTTCCAGGGTGTACTTACTGAGATACCTCTGTCTCTCCTCAAAGGGCTTTGGTGCAACCCCTGTATCATTTTAGTTGCCTTCTTCTGGAGTGCCTCCATGCTGTCTATTTCATTTCTGAGATGCGACATCCAAAACTGGACACAATACTCCAGGTGGGGCCTCACCATCAAGTGATATAATAGGAACACCACCTCCCTCCTCCTGTGAGATACCTCTCCCTATGCATCACACAATCCCACTGGACCTACTCATTGCTTTGTCACACTGCTCTGCCACTTTGAGGTAATCAGATATGATGACCCCAAGGTTTCTTTCCTGCATAGTGACTGACAGTACCATCCCCATCTTATACTCAGTTCTTGGGTTCCTATGCCCTAGGTGCATGATTTTGCACTTTTTGGCATTGAACCCACACTGCCATGCTATAGACCACTCCTCAGATTTCCCAAGGCCCCTATGCATTCTTTCCATGGCTTTCTTATTGTCCACCCTGTTACAGATTTGAGCATCATCTGCAAAAAGGTATGCCTTCCCTTCCAGTTCATCTGCTATGTCACTTATGAAGACATTGAAGAGGATGGGTCCCAAAACTGAGCCCTGTGGCACCCCACTGTTCACTGTCCCATCATTAGAGTGAGTGCCATTAACCACCATAATCTGTTGTCTATCCATTAGACAGTTTCTAACACAATTCACCACTTTGTAACCCACCCCAAGGCTGCTCAATTTCTTAATCAGTCTCCTGTGTGGCACAGTGTTGACTTGCTAAAATCCAGATAGATTACATCCACTGCCCTCTCCTGATCTATTTCCCTGGTAATCCAGTCAAAGATCTCAGTCAGATTCATCTGGCATGTCCTCCCCCTCATGCATCCATGCTGCCTTTGCTCTTACAGTCCACTGGATTCAAGATACTCTCTCAATCTTTCCTTTAACAGTGTCTCCATTAATCACCCTGCCACTGAGGTGAGGATCACTGGTCTATAGTTACTAGCCTCATCCCTGCTGCCGCCGTTATGTATAGTGAATGCTTCTGCTCCCTTCCAGTCTTCTAGAACCATGCCTGAGTCCAATGAGCTATTGAATTAGGCCATCACTGGGGTGGCCAGCACCTCCTTGAGTTCTTTCAGTACCCTTAGGTATATCCCATCTGGTCCAATAGCCCTGCACACTTTCAGAGCTGCAAGTCCCTTTAGGACTCTTTCCTCTGAAAATGGAATTGAGTCTGCCTCCCCTTCCCCTTTGTTCCTGTTGCTCACTGGTGGTCTGTCCCCCGCCCTCCTCTGTGAAGACTGAGCAGAAGCACCTTCAGGATGTCGGCTTTCCTTGATCCTCTTCTGCACCTTTTCCTTCTGCTATTGTCCTAATCCTCACTATCCATTCCCTTGCTTTCATCTTCTTAATTACGTACCTAAAGAAAGTCTTATTCACATTTGCTACCCCTTTGGCTATCCTTTCCTCTGCCTGCTCCATTGTTCCCCTCACTGCCTTACCTTCTTCCCTCTGTTTTAACTGGTACACCTCCCTGTCTTTCTCCCTCTGTGTTTTCTTTTACCTCCTGAATGCCACCCTTTTCCACCTTCACCACTGTGGCCACATCCCTGGAGTACCATAACAGTATCTTTTTCTTTTTGCTTTTACTCACTTCCTTTATGCAGAGGCCAGTTGGCTTAATTATATCCTCCCTTATTTTTTCCCATTGTTCCTCTACCCCTCCCTGGTATTACCCTCCTACTAGGCAGTTCCTGAGGTAGTCCTCTATTTCTTTAAAATCCACCATTCTAAGGTTCAGGACCCTTGTCTTTGTGTGGCCTTCCTCTGCTCCTGTCTTAATGTTAAACCACACTGTAAGGTGATCACTGGTACCTAGGGGAATGACTGCTGTGATATCAGCAAAGCTGTCCCTGTTTGTAAGCACCAGGTCCAGCACTGTTCCATCCCTAGTGGGTTTGTTGACTAGCTGCCTGAGAAAAAACCCTTGTTAGGGAGTCAAGGATGGCCCTGCCCCTTGCTGAAGCTACAGCTGGAAGACTCCAATCCACATCTGGCTGACTTAAGTCACCAACTACCCATCCTGATGATGTCCTGCCAAAGTACCTTATCCATTTCTACTCCCTGTCCTGGAGGTCTGTATACAACTCCTGTACAAATAGCAGACCCATAGCCTGTCTCCAGGATGACCCACCACACCTCCAGTCCTTTCTTTTCCTCCAGGTGCCCCTGCACTTCCGTAGCCCTGATTTCCTCCCTTAGCACAACCCCTCCTTCTCTCCTGCCTTCCCTGTCTCTCTTGAACAGACAGTAGCCTGGTATGGCCACATCCCTGTCATGGCCGTCAGTACACCATGACTGTGTTATGGCCACCAAATTCAGGCTAGCCACCTCCATGATGACCTCCAATTCCAGAATTTTGATTTGGTGCACATGGTTCTCCATATCCTACCTCCCTCATGCCTGCCTCCCTGCTTTCTTCCCCCTCCTTCATGTGCTGTTTTTTGAAGCTCCCCCTTCCTTTTTGCTACTTGTCTGTGGGGATGCAAGCTTTGTAATGGCAAACTTGTGTGAAGAAATGCAGTGAATTTCTAATTTGTGGACCAAAATAACCACTAGTCTCATACTTAATAGCACCATGTCTAAAAACTTGTGAAGAAGAAATTTACAAAGGTTGTCCAGACCCATTTGTGAATGTTTCATTTTTTTAATATTTAAAATATATCATGTTTTAATAACCATACTGACATTGTAGTTTGTGTTCATACAGACATTCAGCACCACATAAACAACCGGTAGCTTTTACCATATATATAAACAGGCAGCACACCAATACAGTCAAACTAGAGTGTTTCCCCTCTACCCCATCTCCTGAGGTTGACCCAATTTTATGGGACATACAGTGGCTCTATGTTCATCATGTAGAGCATGTTCCATCTGGCCCATCTATTTATTCCTTTCTCCAGCTGTTGCTGGATTGACTATGTAAGAAGTTCCATACTGTATGCCCTGTTTACTATTGCCTTCCATCCTCTAAAAGTAGGGGCTTCTGGGGCCAGCTGTTTTTTAGTTATAGACTTTTTTTGCTGCCACCAATAAAATAGCTAATAGATATCTCTTGGCCAGGGCATTTTTCTTTTCAGGGTAGGTAGGGAAAGATGAAGAGGTGTTGATCTAGCTGTAAGTGTGGTGAACAAATCTCTCTTAGAGCTACCTCCAGACTTTGAAAAAAGGACTACAGGACACTGCAGGCCCAAATAATGTGATGGTGTGGGGCTACGGGTTCTCTGCAACCCCACCAGCAAGCAGGGGCGGATGCTGTACCCCGTATGCCTGTTGTACCATGGTTAGGAAATAGCAAATTAGACATTTCCAGTTATACCTCCTCCAGAACACTGAGCATGATACTTTGTGGGTATTTGTGCAAATCTGTTGTCATTGTTCCATATCAATGGGATTACTCAGTTCTGTAGAGCATCTTTCAAAAACCCATAGGATTGTCTGGGGGGGCCCTCCATCTGCACTATAAAATACAACTGGGAAAATAAGTGATTGTTTAACTCACCCTTAGTGCATTGATTAATAGCATGAGTAGTGGCTGACCCGGGGGGGGGGGCAGCCTTTTGTAATCAGAATACATAAGCTCTAGCTTGGAAGTACCTAAAAAAGATCAGTTGCAGGTACCATCTGGAACTTTTTCAGAGAAGAGATATTGATCAGTTCTTTGCTCTGAAAAGGGAATATAGGTGTTCCAGGTTTCTCGTAGTCTGAAGGCCCATGGGAAACTCTTCCAAATAAAGTATTGAGCTTCCCTGTATGTGTCAGCAGTCCATAGATAACCTAGTCTTAATCATTCCCATCCTTAAATCACTATCACAGCGATTCCATAATTTAAATCTGCCAATAGTGCAAATACTTCTAATTATAGACAAATATATTTGCTGCCTGCCCTTGCAAAAGTACCTGAGAAGTTTGTATTTAAACAACTTATTCATTATGTTGAACAACAAAGTTTGTTGGTGAGCAGTCAGTTTCTCGAACGATGTAGGGCATATTATTTTTAAAATGAATGCAGTCTGCAAACTGAGTTTGCGCCTCTCAATTGAGCTGATTGAAATGTAAGTGCTACAAGTTTTATTTTTCTGGGCCTGTTTGTGATGGGCAAAGTAGTTTGTGAGGCATCTCTAACAGTTGCATTGTGCCCATGCAAATGAGGAGAGGAGGCATGTATACCAGCCACAAAACAATTTGTAAAGTCTTTCCAGGGCAAAACATTGCAGTTTGCACAGTGCTATAACTCAATGCTTCTGAGAAGCGTGCTCTAAGTAGGTGCAGATGGCTGTGATCAAGATCAAATACTATATCTGGTGCCACATAAGACCACAGTAGCTTCAATGTGATTTATGGGGACATGTGGTACTTATGTCTTAGTCTGGAGCATGTTCATGCAGCAAGGATGCATGCAAAGGCCAAACACATCAAAGTCAGAGGCTAACACTAAGCAGAGACATGAGGTTTGCCGAACATTAATACTTCTTCTAGTTTTCTCTAAACACACAAGTCCTAAATCATTGTTAGGAGTGTTTGACAGACTTAATGTTCACCCTTCCCCAATGTATGTCTGATTGCTCATGTTCTATGGAAAGCGCAAAGCCACATCCTTTGTGAAGAGCAGTGCATCATATTAAGTTGCACTTAATGATATGGAAATTAAATGTTAGGAACATGCATACTCTCTGGTGTCATTTGTGCATTAAGGATTAAAAACAGCCTGCTTGGACACAGGTGCAAACTACTTAGAGCCTTGCAAATGCATGGTTTACATTCCAAACTCCCCAGCTTATTTTCCTTATCAGGTCTGCAGTGCTAATGCAATTAATGCCAGTGCCACCATTCTCAGTACTGACTTGGAAGATGGTATTATAGGTCCTGTTTGCTATATTTTTATTTACAATTTTAACTAGGAAAGGCATACTAAGCCATGATAGCTTGTTTCCAGGTGAGTCCTGGGGGTGGACGATATCGAATTGTTTTATCGATGGGGAATGTTGGCCATGAGACTAGGGAATCTTCACTACTCTTCTTCAATAAATGCCATGAGATCTTTATCTTCCACCTACACAGTGACAAGAGATGGGCAAAAGGGGTCACAGTTTAACATTGTGACATTTTAAAAATAACTCCCCCAGCACTGTCTTGTGATTATATAAAAAATAGGGCTTGAGCTAATTCGAGTTTTAAAAATTCTGCCCCATAGTATGACAGTGGCCTAAGTCACATTAGCCTCAGACATCTTTGATTCCGTTTATTAAGAGCTAATATTTGGTGCTATCTTTATTGACTTGACCAATGCCTTCCATTTGGCTAACCATGGTCAGCTGCTAGACAAGCAAAGAACTTTGGATATTGCTGACTATACTTTCTAGTGGTTTCAGGACTATCTTACAAAGAGATTGCAGCAAGTCAAAACAGGCAATAGTTATTCTAATTTAGAGTGACAACTGGTTATCCTCAAGGCTCAGGTTTAAGGCCTTAATTGTATGTTTTTTTATATCACAAGAGGATTTTTGGATCATGCATCCAGCAAGGAACAAAATAGCTGTGCTGTACTGGACCCAGCACATCTGCCTGTGGTACTCTCAGTCAGGCCCAGGTCTGGCATCAGCATTTGGAAGTGGGACCTTGTTCTCTTTCTGCATGCTATGTTAGGCTCCCAGTGCCATATGCTAGGCCATTTTCTGTCAGTGAAGGTGTTCGCTATGCTTAGGCCATCTGCTTGTGATCTACTGGGTGTCCACTTCACACTTAGCCTGCAAGCCACACCTGTTTGTGGACTGTGTTATTGGGGATATTGCATTACAAATCTGGATGCATCATCATCTTTATGTCTATATTCACAAGATTGCATCACTTTTCATTCTACTTTTTGGGTGCATGTGGCTTTGGACTTATGTGACATTTGTTTTGGATCCTGTTGCCTTTGCGAATATAGACAGAACTGATTTTAAATGTAGCTTCTCTCATTTTGGATGCAGCTTCACCACTTTGGGTATAACTTTGGCTGATGTCCCCTTTGAGGCTTTGTGAACCCTGCCCCCAATGTCTATCTGGAAAAACGTCATAATGTATGCAGATGATACAGTGATCTATAACACAGATTATTGTGTTAAAGTGTATAGCAGAACATTGTTCTGCATAGAATTCCATCCCTTTCAATATGCTGTTGTACCACAGTTTAAAGGTCATGGACTGTGATTGTACCCTTCTGTGGTACAACAGCATTCTGAAACATCTAGAGAGTGAACAAGTCAGCTTCATTCTGACAGTGAAAGAATTGTCATGTGCACGTTTAACAATACTATACACTATAAAAAATACAGGATGAGCACTTTTATGCAGAATGAGTGTGTTCTGCCACCTCAGGATTCTGATTCCCACAGACCTCTCAAGCTTTGCTCTTGAGGTCAGATGGAATCAGAACCCCTCTGCAGCAGAACACACTGGTTGTACATGGTTGTCCATCCGGTACTCTCTATGTACTGTCCACAACCAACTTCAACAGAGTTACAATTTAATCCAGCACTGGGTTACCCAAATAAACTGATCTAGAATGAAGAAAAAAGACAAAATGAAGACTTCAGGTATAGTCCCAAAACTGGCTTACACCCGTGAGAAAACTATAACAAATACTATAGTTGCAACCACACCTTGATTGACTCTTTTAAAACTTTTAAATACCAAGAAGTTTTCTTGGATCAGCAGATGTCTTTTTCTGATCATCTTGACACAGCAGTTAAAAGGGCCTATCAGAAATTAAGATTCCTGTACAGAAATAAAGACTTTTTATCATGTGAGACCAAATGTGTAATTGCAGACAAGTCCTTCCCATTTCAGAATATGGGTCCCATGTGTTAGAGAATGTGCCCAAATCACTTCTTAACAAAATATGTAGTAACTTGGATTATAGCATGGGTCTAAAATCTGATAAATGTCCATGGCTAAAACAAGTCAAGTCAGTTGCTGAATCTCTACATGTTGCAGTGTATCCTTAATTCCCACGTATGTGCTGAACTTGCTGGCAAATTGAAAACAGTCATTCACACTCCCCATGAGAATCACATCAAGGTTTCAGGAAAAGCTATGGAAATCTAAAACTGTTAAAGTGGTGAGAGCTCATTCTAATATTAGATACCCAGATTGTTCAGTAATAAACCAAATAACTTGAACTATGTTCAACCAACAATTTTAAAGTTAATTTTTTAAAAACCAGGAACAACCGGTTAAATTATACTTGTACTATGCAATGTGTTTTCAAAGAACTTGCTGTGGATGTCCAGTGCTATATAGAGAATTTTGGGTGGGCAATCATGCACAACCAGCCTGGGCTGCTACAGAGGGGTTTTGATTATATCAGACTTTGAGATCTGAAGCTTGACAGGTCCGATGTAATCAGAAGCATGAGGTGGCAGCACAGGCTGATTGGGCATGTGGTTGTCCAACCAGTATTTTTTTATAGTGTATAGTTTTTTGTTTAGTTTTTATTTACAAAAACATGAAAGTGTTTCTACAACACTCCTGCAGCAGCAGTGAACATGCTGGCAGTTTCAGTTCAGAACTTGAACTGATTGCTTTTCATGCAGAAACACTGTGAAAAACAGCAGCTGCCTCAAGGAATCCTGATCAGCTGAATCCTTGTTCTACCACAGAAGGGTACAACCATGTTCCATGACCTTTGAACTGTGGTACAACAAGGTTTCAGCTGGCATGGAAATCCATACAGCCCAAACTTTCAGTATACACTGCATATAATTTTAATATGTGAATCTGCTTTATTGTTCTCAATACCCAGGCATGGCTGAAAGTGAGGCATATGGTTTTGTCCACCTCTTAGTAAAACATACAAATGAATCAAGGCAGCAGCCATTTCATGAAACCAGAAGACACAAAGTGATGTCACATTTGGGAAATCCATGTTTAACATGCAGCATGCTCAACAGTGACATCCCTTTCTGTTTCAAGGTTCCATGAAGCTTCTCATTCCTGGATTAAAGATAGAACACATTTAGACAATGATATATCTTGGCCACTGGCACCTATAGGCAAACTCAATACCACATTTCAAAATGCTTTTCATGGTCTGTCAGATTTTAAGGGAATACTGCACACCTGAATTCCCCTTGAAGGAGGAATGCCATAGCCTGTTACTCTTCTGAATATCTTAAAATAGGATACCAAAAGATCAATGAGTTGCATGCTGGTGGCAAAGGGAATGTGTGCAAACAAACTATATGGGATTTATTGTATGTGCTCAACAATATTCTTGACACAGTCCCACACAACAGCATTACAGCTTATTTTATAGGGAAGGGAAATGTTGGCTTTACTGTATGTATATATTATACAGGCACAATAGTGCCTGTATATTAGGGTTGAGTAAGAACTTCTATGTCAATCTCAAATTTCTGCACCTTAATATCTTTGCCCCCTTTCAACCGATTGACATGAATTTGGAAATCTCAGTTTCTGTTCCAAGAACTATTGATCCTGCAAATTTCACGTGGATCAGTTCAGGGGAGGCAATGTTGCAGAGGTGCAAAAAACCACAAAAGTCTCCATTTTATAAATTTTTAAGACTTTTTTTGGCACCCGATAACTAAACAAAATTGGAGGCATTGAAACCTGAAACTTGCAGGTTTGATATAGATTAATCCAAGGTGTATGCTTTTGTGTTTTTTAGGTCCCACTGTTAAGTAGTTTTTAAAATATTTAATAAAAATGTTTCATTTCTGAGCATGCGCAGTTCAAAAAAATCAACATTCTAGTCATAACTGAATTTCTGCGAACGTAGCAGTTTGCAGTATATGACACAGCTGTCTTTAAAAAACAACAGCTGTGTTGTATAGTGCAAGTACTATACAACACAGATGTCTTTAATAAATGACAGCTGTGTTATATAGTGCAAGTACTATATGACATAGCAGTCTTTAATAAATGACCACTGTGTTGTATAGTACTTGCTCTATATGACACAGCTGTTGTTTATTAAAGACAGCTGTGTCATATAGTGCCGACGGCTCCTGTCATGGTTTGTGCAGTAGGCCAGGGATGAGACTACTGTCACTGTAGCCCTGATAGCCTGACTGTGGCTTAATTAAATTGTGATCTGTACACTGGGGTCCCCAGTCCCTGGTGGCAGTATATTTATTTATTTGTTTATTTAATTTATTGATTTATATCTTATTATTTTATATTGCCCACCCCCATTGTTGGATGCTTACTCCCTTTGCAGCCCATTGATTTATGTCCACTGCCGACATTAGAGGGGCCCAATCCCCGTGTTGACATTTATACCCCCCCCAGCAGTGTGGGACACTGTGGAGCACACCCCCAGTGTCCCCAAATTCTTTTATAACCTTTATGTTTGCCCTGAAAAAAAAATCCTGCTACATCTTTTGTGTTTTTTTTAACCTGAAAAAAAGAAACTGGTCCCTCGTTGTCACCACTATCTCCCTACCCTCAACCTGACCCTCCCACTGAGCACCCACCACCCAACATGCCCAGAACCCTGTACTTACCTCTGGAGGTTGGCCAATGCCATCTTCTGTAGACCAGGACATGTCTGCACTCTTCAAAGCTGAACCACAACTGAGGAATACAGGTAAATGCCGTGTAATGTATTTCCAATGGTGTTTTGAACTTATGGTGATATCTTTGCCATTTTTTTAATTTTTTCACCAAATTTTCAATGTGGGCTTTTTAGGAACCCACCTCATGAGCACTGTCACTGTTGTGCTGTTAATCAGGCCCAGAAGGTGATTTTGTGCTCATTGTGCAAAATCACCTTTTGGGACTGATTAACGAAAAGACAGTGCCAGTGTTCATGAGGTACGGTCCCAAAAAGCCCATGTTGAAAATTTGGTGGAAAAAAACCCTTAAAAATGGCTGAATTACAAGTGTGCATTTAAATTTTGCTATGAAGGTGCATAACTTTGCTAATTTACAATATTTTTTTTGTTGACTTTATTTGAGCACCCTATCCACATTGGACTCTTTCCAGTGAGGTCATGGGGCTTACCTGACTGATCCCGTCCATTTGAAGCCCCAGATGCTCCCTGGGTTTCGGACTCTCCCCACACTCTGTCTCCAATACCCCCTCGGTTCTAAATCCCCCAAGATCAAGGACTGCCAACTCCAACCAGTGCTCTATCTAAGTATCTGGTGGAGATGGACAAGGAGAGACCTGGAGAATATCTCTGTCTCACATTGGATGCAGTGCCAGTGCCGCTAGACCTGCCTTCACCTACCAATGGGAAGGTTTATTTTTTGACCTTTCTGTCCCCCCATTGGCCTGGTGGTGCAATGCGCTTCAGCGTTGAGTGTGAACTCTTCCAAACACACCCACAGAAGTGCCACCAAGGCCATTCCTCTTCAAGCTGGTTCCCAACTGCTGATAGCCACCTGTCTCCACTAGGGGCCACTAGACAGCAAGAACTGGAGCCCTCCTCCCTCCCAAGAAAGGAGAGCTGTCCTCCAGATGCTCAATCCTTTCCTCCCCTGCCAACCCCAGCTGCCCAGGTCAGCTCCTGAACCTGGGTCACTGTTGTGGCACAAGGTGTGGTGTCCAGCGCCTCAACTCTCAGCGCCACCGGGCTGGCTAATTTACAATATTTTGACTACAGATTTTCAACATACCCATTTTTTCACACCACCTCATGAAAAAGTACAGGTGTCATTTTTCACATCCTGTCTGAAATGTGTTTTCACACCTATAGTGTAGAATGGGGTTTTAGCACAGATGTGAACATTTTCATCTATGGGGTTTATGAGGTGGGGTCATAAGAAGACTATGTCAAAAGTATGGGTCAAAATATTAAAAAAACAAGGAATTTATTAAGTAACATTGTTTGCAGGGATGTCTGTTGCACCTCTGGGGAACACGATGGCTTACCATGCCAGTGAGCTGAGTTCAGGTGTGAACTCAGTGAGCCAGTTTACTGGGACAAGGTTGATGGAGAAGGTGCTGCAGCATGCAGTACCAGTCATGGTCTGGGTAGGATGGACCAGTGTTTTGGCGCAGAAGCCACAACCTGTGGTGGGTCAAGGAACCTCACCCACAAGGTATCGACATGTGTGTCAGGGTCTGCTGGACCCAGGCACTGCATTAGGAGTGTCTCCATTCAGAACCTGCACAAATGAGGATACAATTTCAGGACTGTCTCCAATATTGTATTTATTTCATTTTGCACACAAATGAGGAAACAGTTCCACTATCACAAAAAGAAAGGAAATTCTTTGCAAAAAAAATTACGTTAATGCAGACATTAAGGTTATAAAACACAAAGCGCACAACGATGGGAAATGAAAAAAATTAGGGACTTGGGTCTCCGGAGTATTGACGAATCAGTGGTGGGGTCTTACTTGGGGTTGTCAAACCTAATGCCCAGCCCTGCTATGGATCAGATAAGGTCAAATGTGATGTCTTCTCAGAGGGCCCTGCATGAAGAAAGCTCTGACAGATTTTGTTGGCCATACTGTATCACTATGAGGCACTAGATTGGAGCTATATCTTATGCTTTGAACAGGATGCTATGGGCTGGGGTGGGCAGTAGGTTTGACAACGCCAAGTAAGACCCCACCGTGATTCACCAATACTCTGGAGACCTAAATTTAATGTTTTTCATTTCCCAACTTTGTGCTTTTGTTTTACAAATTCTAATGTCTGTATTAACGTAGTTTTTGTAAAGAATATATATATATATATATATATATATATCTACAAAAATGAGTCCTAGTTTTGAACTGGCAACCTTTTAGAGATTTCTACCTTTGAGCTACACTGACAAAAATATTGACTTTTTACCGAGTTACACTGACACTGATATCCACTCTTATCACTGAGTTACACTAACCCTTAAGTTCATTCTTACCATTAAGTTGCACTAACACCAATGTTCATTATTAACATTGGTTACAGTGACTCTCAAGCCCATTATTGCTACTGAGTTAAAGTGATACTCATATTCATTCTTACTGCTGAATTGCACTACCACCAATGTCTATCCTTACTATGTGATTCACATAGTAACCCATTAACATAGTACCACCATAATTTAAGTTTAGAAAATACTCTAGGTGCATCATACACCCCCCCGCCCATACACACACACACGCACTTCAGAAGTATGGATGAAGAAATATGATATGCAAACATGTACTAATTTATAGGGATTTTATTTTAACCAGTCTACTACGCAGGTTACCATGTGATTTCCATGATAAGCAGAAATGTTCACAGGCTGTCAGTACCATAAAAGCCAGAACTGTTTTTATGTCCACAGTCTCCACTGGTAAGCAGTTCCATAGGTTCACCATCCTCTGGGAGATGAAGTGCCTCCTAACATTATGTCAAAACTTACTGCCTCTGAGCTCCAGGGTGTGTCCCTGCATCTTGCTAGAGGATGCTTATTGTAATCAAAATCTCTTGTTTGTTCAGTCTTGTTGATACATAGAAACATAGACAATAATGGCAGAAAAAGACCACAGGTCCATCTAAGCTGCCTGGAGTTACCTATCTGTCTCAGGATCTATTGATATGGAGGGTCTTATCCCTCCCCGTCCATCACTTTTCTGCCCTCCCTACTGCTACTAGACTGAGCAACCACCAAACACTTCACTCTATCCCGGACATACTAGAAACCATTTATGGTCTTGGCACCTACCACCTCCTCTGGCAAACTGTTCCATGGCTCCACCACCCTTTCCATAAATTAGAACTTCCTCATATTCCTCTTAAACCTTCCCCCACCAGTGTACACTCATGACCTCAGATTCTTGACTCTATACATATGCTAAATAATTCCAGGCTGTTCACTTAGACACTTCCCTTTAGGAACTTGATGGTCTTTATCATATCCCCCCCACCTTGTCTTCAGTGAGTACATGATCAGTGCCTTGAGAAGATCTTTATAAGATCTGCCATGTTGGTTCTGAATCATCTTTGCCACCCTGCATTGTACTTTCTCCAGTCTGTCCCTGTCCTTCCTTAGGTGGAGGCTCCAGAACTGAGCACAGTATTACAGGTCTGGCCTCTCCAGAGATCTATATAGAGTTAGTAGTACCTCCTTTTTCCTGCTGCCAGTACCCTTTCTGATACACCCCAGCATCATATTAGCCTTACTATAGGCCTTGTTACACTGGCTTGATTGTTTGAGGCAGTCAGTACACTACGTTTAACCTCTCCCACCAAGTACTCTATTTCTTTTTCCCCTAAGTGCATAACCTTGCATTTTTTGGCATTGGATTTCTACTGCCAAACTTTTGACCACTTCTCTAGCCTTTGTAAATTCCTCTGCATCTCCCTTATCCCTTTATCTACCCTACTGCAGAGCTTTGTGTCATTTGGGAAGAGGCACAACTTGCCTCAGATGCCCTCTCCAATGTTGCTGATGAACATATTGAAGAGGACAGGACCAACAGTAGAGCTCTGCGGCATCCCACTCATGACCTACCTTTCTACCAATTTGACCGTGTTTACTACCACCCTCTACTATCTCTCTTCAACAAGTTTCCTATCCATCTATGTCCCTGGTTATGACCAGTCCTCCAACTTCTTCAGCAATCTTCTGTGTGGCACCAAGTTGAAAGTATTGCTAAAACTGAAGTAGAGTAAATCCACAGCATGTCTCCTATCATCTACCTTTGTTACCCAGTCAAAGAAAACTAACAGGTTGGTCTGACAAGACATCCCTTCTACAAATCCATGCTGTTTACTATCCTGTAGACCACTGCTGTCTAGGTAGTCCACAAGGTCCTCTTTGATCAGTGACTCCATTAGCTTACCCACTGCATAGGTAAGGCTGACAGGTCTATAATTCCCCAGTTGCTCCTTGTCTCCCCCTTGTGTAGTGGGACTATGTCTGCTACCTTCTGGTGTTTTGGAACTACCCCTGTCTGAACTGAGCTATTGAATAGCACTACTAGGTGTTCAACCAGTTCAGCAGCTAATTCCTTGAGCACTCTTGGGTGCATCCCATCCAGCACTGGGGCTAAATCTACATTAAGGGCTTCAAGTCCCTTCTGGATCCTTTCTCTGGTAAAATACTTGATACCCCTGAGTATGCATAAGACAGATCATGTACTCTCTCAGCTTCTATTTCTCCAAACCAAACATGTTAAGGGCTATTATAAAATGGGCAGGGAAAATTATGTCTCCTGATTGGCTAAGGCAAGCTGGCACCCATACATTTACCTCAGCATAATGCTCAGGTACAAAAATGTATTGATGCCAGCCTGCCAACATATCATACATATCTATGGGTAGATGTTTGGAATCTTTATTTTTTTAAAAGTCAGCTATATTTTTCCTCTCTTTGCTCCAGAAATCCTCTCTAATTTACTTTATTTCCTGCTAGCTCATACTTTAACATCCCTAGGTGTTCGGCAATTCCAGCAGTAAAAACTTGCCCCCCACCTTGACTGCCCAACCAACTGACTGCCTACCTAACCAAAGGCACACCATGCCACCATCGAAAATGGTGCTTCCTTGCTCCCAGTCATGGTGCTTGCAGTGTGCATTACTTGCAGACTGAGAAAAAGCAAATGAAAATGGCCACAAGCCACAATGAGTAACAAAGTCAGTAAAAAAACAAGCAAAATAAATAAATAACCATCAGCTCATGCTCATATTCACTCCCGGTCCTCAGTGGAGGCAAGGAGGAGCAGAAAACAGAAAGCAAAACTGTCCAGAAGTCACAACGAGGGACAAAGTCACTCAGCAAAAAAAAAATAAATAAATAAATAAAAATCCCATTACTGTCACACTTACTCCCAGTCCTCAGTGGAGGCAGCTAGGACTGTGAAACATCAAGCAAAAATGTCCAGAACCGAAATGCAGGACACAATGCTTAAATAAAAAAATAAACAAACAGCCGTGTGTCACTAAATCCCAATCTTCAGAGCAGGCAGCGAGATAGATGACAGAGGGTGGTGGTAAATGGAGTTCACTCCAAGGAAGGGAGGGTGACCAGTGGGGTGCCTCAGGGATCAGTGCTGGGACTGGTCCTCTTTAATGTCTTTATTAAGTGACATTGCAGAGGAGCTGGAAGGGAAAGTTTGCCTCTTTACAGATGACACCAAAATCTGCAATAGGGTGGTTTCTCTGGGGAGGGAGAGTCGAATGGATGAAGAGAGACCTGAGAAAACTAGAGGAGTGTTAATGGGTATGGCAGTTGGGTTTCAATGTGAAAAAGTGCAAAATAATGCACTTAGTGCACAGAAATGCAGGGGCAGAGTACAACATGAATGGACTGGTATTAACAACCACCAAGCAGGAAAGAGACCTGGGGGTAATCATATTGGATGACCTAAAAATGGCCAGTCAGTATGACGAAGAATTTGGGAGAGTGAGTAAATCAAATCAAATCAAATCAGTATTTATTTATAATGCACTTTTCAGAATGCCAAAGTGCAAATACATAACAAATATAACAACACACATCCAATAATAAATATAAATATAAAACATTTAAAAGGCAGCAGAATAGACTGAGTGTTATCTTCAAAAAGCCAGTTCAAATAAATAACTTTTCAATGAGGCTTTAAAAGACTAGGATGTAGAATAGAGTAGGATGCTGGAGTGCACCGGAAGGGTATCACCAGCAAAAAGAGGGAAGTGGTGTTGCCTCTGTGTAGATCATTGGTATGACCTCACCTAGAGTATTGTGTCCAGTTCTGGGAGACCACATCTCCTGAAGGACATAGACAGAGTGGAGGCAGTCCAGAGGAGGGTAACTAAAATGGTGCAGGGTCTGCATCAAAAGCCCTATGAGAAGAGACTAATGGACCTCAATATGTACACCCTCAAACAGAGGAGGGAGAGGTAGGATATGATAGAGACCTTTAAAGACCTCATGGGGTAAATAAGGTACAGGACGGGAGAAGAAAAGGTGCTCCATTCCATTGAATTTGATTGTCACTAATGTCCCTTCTTATAACGGAATTACATTGACACCAATGTTCATTTGTACCAATGAACGACACTGATTCAAATGTTCATTCTTAACACTGCGTTAAATTGCCACTAATGTTCATTTTTACCACAGAGTTACTGCAGATTGAGGTACTTAGACCTTAGATCCAGCATTACAGTCTATTCACAAAGCAGCAGGGAGAAGAGGTACAGTAGTTGCCACTGGCATTTGCAATTAATTAGTTAATTAATTAATTTATTTAATTTATTTTTTGGATTTTGTTGACTAGGTGGGCCTGCAGAGACTAGAAGTCCCTTTTTCAGGTGCGACCAGAATTTAATTACATACAACAGTCAATACAAGAGTTAACACAAAACTCAATAGGGTAATTCAAGGTAAAGTTTTCCACAGCATTAACAATGAAGAAATAGGACAGTTTTCAATAAATGGCAAAAACAAATGGGTGACAGTAATTCAGAATAAGCAGTGGTTATGACGGCAACAACAGTTAAATAAGAAGCATTTGACAAGAATGAAGGAGAGTTTGTAACAGAACTGTGTAGCTGCCCAGGACAGGCTCCTAAGGATCCTCAGCCCCGACAAGTACACAGACAGTACTTCAGAAGTCAGTCACTGAGGGAAGTTTTAATGGACCTGAAGTTACAGCAGGCTTGTGTACTGGCCGGTAGGGCATTCCATAGCCTAGGGGCCACAGTGGCAAAGGGTCTCATGCCAGCAGATGTTGTAGATTTTAGAATCAAGAGGAATGAGTTGGGGGGAGAATTGAAGGGCTCAGCTAGGTTGTCTAAGAGGCAGGAGAGATGTAAGGTGGGGGTGGGTGGGAAGTACACAATTTTGTGAGCCAGGCAGAGAGTGGCAAAGTATATCATCTTTTCTAGGGGGCCCAGTTTAGTGTGGAGAGAGTCTTGCAGTGATGTTCCCTTTTTTCAGCAGCCACTACAAAGCAAGATGCACAATGATAAAGGTATTTTAGTTTATTGAGTTCACCCTCATTGAGAGAAAAATGGACAGTGGCATCATACAGATTGGTGGGTAGTAGGTAGGGCTGGGTAGACTGTTCCACCTGAGATCCAAACCCCAGATCAAACCCATAATCTATGAACCCGGATAAAAACATTCTTCACCACAGAAGTCTGGTTCCCGGGTCTGTGGAGTGCCATTCAGTGTACTGTTGCCATTGGGATGCCGTTGGCATACTAGTTCCATGTACAGGCAGTTGGCAGCATCCGATCAGGCAACAGACCAGGATAGTCAGTCATGTGATGCACTCATGGTATATAACCATGGCGAGTGAGCAGTGCGGGCCAGATGATTTAGTGGACAGTCATAAGAGCTTGTTGCTGCAGAGCAGAGCTTACAGTTGTGCACCACAGATAGAAACTAAATACAAATAAAAAAAAAATCTATTTGTTAAGTGGAGCCTGAGGGGAGGAAAGAAGAGAGGCAAGGGAAGAGGAGACTTACTGGGGTGAGGGGGGTGACAAACTCATCATTGGGCAAGGGAGAAGAGAGGATTCCAAAGAGGGATAGAGATTATGGGTAGCTGCCTTGGGGGATGCAGGCAAGGCAAAAAAGGCAGTGTGGCATGCAGTGCACTACAGGGCAAAGGCAGGCTGGTAAAATAAATCTTTGACTTGTGCCATCAAAAAATTGAATCCAGAAGATCCTCCAGATGAGAGAGAGAGAGAGAGAGAGAGAGAGAGAGAGAGAGAGAGAGAGAGTGAGAGACTACTGGGGACCCTAGAGACATTTTACAGTACAGAAAATCCCAAATAAAAGTTTTGTTTTCTTTTCTTCGCCTCAGACAGTGTGGCTGGTACACTGAGCAAGGGCATGCAGTTAAAATCTTTGACTTATGCAATTCCAGCATCCAGAGGAGTGAGAGAGAGACTACTGGGGGCACAAGAGAAATTTTACAGTGCCAGAAAATCCCAAATAAAGTTTTTTTTCTTTTCTTGGCCTCAGACAGTGTGGCTATGTGTACACTATGCAAGGGCAGGCTGGAAAAATCTTTGACTTGTGCCATTCTAGATCCAGAAGACAGAGGGACAGACTACTGGGGGCCCAAGAGAAATTCTACAGTGCCAGAAATCCATAAAAGTTTTTTTTCTTTTCTTGGCCTCAATGTGGCTGTGTGCAGTACAGGGCAATGGCAGACTGGCAAAATAAATCTTTGATATTTGCCATCCCAGATCCAGTGGGGGGGAGAGAGAGAGAGAGAGAGGGAGGGATAGAGCAAGAGTGAGAGAGAGACTACGGGGGGTATGGAGAGTTTTACAGTCCAAGAGTTTCCAAATATTTTTTTCTTTTTTCCTGGCCTCAATGTGGCTGTGTGTATAGGACAAGGACAAGCTGGCAAAATAAATCTTTGACTAGTGCCATCCAGATCCAGAGGAGCGAGAGTGAGAGAGAGAGACTACGGGGGGGGGGCATAAGATTTGTCACTCCCAGAAATCCCAAATAAATGATTTTTTATTTTCCTGGCCTCAAAGTGGCTGTGTGAGTCTATGTAGGGAAACGGCAGGCTAACAAAATAAATATTTTACTTGTGCCATCCATTCCAGATCCAGAGGAGAGAGAGAGACTGGGGGAGGGCATGAGGAATTTTACAGTCCCACAAATTCCAAATAAATTTTTTTTTCCTTTCCTGGTGTCAATGTGGCTGTATGTACAGGGCAAAGGGTAAGCTGGCAAAATAAACCTTTAACTTGTGCCATCCATTCCAGATCCAGAGGTGAGAGAGACGGGGGGGGGGCACAAGGAATTTTAGAGTCCCATAAATCCCAAATAAAAGATTTTTTTCTTTTCCTGGCCTCAATGCGGCTGTGTGAGTGTGTGAGGGCAAGGGCAGGCTGACAAAATAAATCTTTGATGTGTGCCATCCATTCCTACTCCAGAGGAGAGAGAGAGAGAGAGAGAGACTGGGGGAGCCGATGAGAAATGTTACAGTCCCAGAAATTCCAAATAAAAGTTTTTTTTCTTTTCCTGGCCTCAATGTGGCTGTGTGTGTACAGGGCAAGGACAGGCTGGTAAAATAAATATTTTACTTGTGCCACCCAGTCATGATCACTTGTTAACATTCATTCATGACTTCATGTATTACAAATAAAAAAAATCCTTTTCTGACAAACAACAGACAAGTTACTGTGCCTGTGCTGCTGGCTGTGGGGGACCCAGGGGATATTCTGAATTTGTGACCTGTACCAGTCTGTGTACACTACAACACATGTAATAAAATACACCCACAAGTGTCACCATCATCAATCATTATCACTCATTAGGTATAAACATTAACCAAGCCATGTGGGACTGTGCATGCGGCCGTGCACCAGATGACTGCATCACCAATTTAAATTCTGAGGCACACTATTGAGTAGGCCAGTGAACAATAACTGTAGTAGGAGTCAGTCAGCTAAGCTTGGAGGAAAGTGGTGGTGGACTGCAGTGTGCTTTGTACTACTACAATCATGAACGATTCACGTTCATGATTCATGACTGTAAATCTGTCCCTGGCCTATGGGTGTGGGTGGCAATCATCAGAGGATGTTGGGTAAAAGGATCTTTTTTAAACTTAGAATAAGAAATAAAAAATGGAACAATGCACATTCTTCTTAGGAAGGCAGTGTAGCCAGTGCCACTGCAAAAGACAGCAGTCAGCCTGCAAAACAAACATGAAATGAAACTCCAAAAAGTGATTTGTTTGCATCTAAAGTTTCATCTTCTAAGTGAATGCTTGAACCCAAAAAAGGTGCATCTGTCAGATCAGTCCAAAGTAAAAAAAAGTGATGTAGTTAAAACCAAAGGGTTGGTGGGTACCACCCACAGAGGCACCCAAAGGTATGGAACAATTGCATACTGTGCTACTGCCAGTCCCTCACAGATGTTATCTGATTCTGCTGAGGTTGAACCCAACAAGGGTACTAATAATAAAGATGAAGAGAATGATCAGGCAGCAAAAGTTTACAACAGATGGGGATGGAAATTGCAGATGAGGAAGAAACAGACAGAAATGTTTTAGTTGAGGCGGAGGACAGTAGGAAAATACCACAAAAGGAACAAGCCCAGGAAAAATCCGGGGGGGGGGGGTCCCTGAAAAGGGAACTGAAGTGCAGTACCTTCCTGGAGGAAAAAATAGAAATTATCTTTTCTTTGGTCATACTTCTCCAGTAGTGCTTCTAATGAGTTGATGGCAACATGCACCATTTGTAAAAGGTCAATCAGCAGGGGTAAAAAGAAAGGAGCATTGGGAATGTCAGAACTGAAAAGGCACCTAGACAAATGTTATAACATTACTGAGAACTCCAGTTGTTGTGAGTCTCAAAGAGAAAGTGACAGTGATAGCTCACTAGTCAGGGGTAACTCTGATAGAAGAAAGCAGTGGCAGCCCCCGCAGCACTACAGAAACATCTCAACCACCACTTCCTTCCATTCAATGGATTCCTACTGTTACTGAGAGTGACCATGGGTTCAAAGCCCCCCCCTCCTTCAAGGAGACAGCTTACCACCTAAGAAACTTATGAGTGTAAAGCCAAATATGCTTCGACTCACCCTGTTGCTGTTACAATAACCAAAAAATTTCAGGAATGATAGCTGTTGATTTGCTACTATATAACAAGGTTGGACATGTAGGATTCAGGTGGTTGCTTGAGTACCTTGAACCTCAATATAGTATACCATCGCGGAAATACTTCTCGACAACAGGGATCCCAGATCTTTATGATGTCATATGTAAAAAATTAAGACGTGTCTCATGCAGTGCTGTTGGGAGGGCAGGGCATCTCACAACAGATATATGGACAAGCTGTCAGCCAGAACCCTTCATGTCTGTCACTGCACATTGGGCATGTTTTGATAATTCACATGGGGACAGTGAAGCGTCACAGTTTGCTGTTCTAAGAATGTATTATTTTCCATCTGAACATACCTCATACAACATCAGTGAAGAGCTCCAAAAACCAATACAGCAATGGCTCACTTCACAGGGACTGTCAGTTGGCTTTATAGTTGCAGATAATGGGTCTAGCATAAGGGAGGCTTTGAAGGATGGGGGCTTTGTTCACATTCACTGTTTTGTGCATTGCTTAAATTTAATAGTTCACAGTTTTGTTGATGATGACAGGGACATGGAGGCTCTTGTTAGCATTGCTAAAAGAATATGAACTCATTTCAGTCACTCAAGCAAAGCCGGTCACTTGTTTGAAAAAATACAGCAGGAGCACAGTTTACCTTTGCACAGACTTATCCAAGACATTTCTACTCAATGGAATTCAGCCTTTTATATGTTCCAAAGGCTGCTGGAACAAAAGAAAGCTGTCAAGCAATACACCTTGGAAAATAAAATTGGTGATGCAAACGTCTATTTTACTCCACCACAGAGGACCATGCTGGAGTTTTTAATTTTCCTGCTCCAGCCATTTCAGGAAATCACCAGAGAGGTTAATGCAAACACAGTAACTCTGAGCCAGGTGATATCCCAATATTAAATGTAAAATTCAGGTTGAATCTGATTAGGGAAAAGTTAGAGAACCATAGCAGTTCCATGATCACACAGGCTGCCAGTGGTGCTGCTGACACATACAGGTTGTCCCCCAGAATACAACAAGATCTAACGAAAAGTACAGTATGAGCAAAAAAGTTGCAAAAGATGACAAATTATGTAAAATGCTTCATTCAGAGTACTACATTAAAGCAACAATCTTGGACCCATGATACAAATTGAAGCAACTATTGAGTGATGATGATGACACTTCTTTTGAGATAAACAAATAAGAAATAATTGATGAGGTGCATGCTGTCATGTAAAAGAGTATGACAGCAGCAATACAGTACATTCAGAATCTTCTTCACGACACAGCACAACATCATGTGGCCCATCCTCTACTGTTGCGACATTTTCTCCCTCTTCATCCTTAGCCACTGCAGCCAAATCTTATTCTTCATCACCATCCAAACATAGCATTGTCCCACATTCACTTGGTTCAGCTTCATGTCTCTGGAGTCACTTAGAAGATGTAATTATAACATCTTCTTCATCATCTGCCTCTTGTAACTCAGCCTCAGCACAGACCATTGTTGAAATGTACTCTGCAGAGCCCAATATTAGCTGGAATGCTGATCCTTTGAAATACTGGAAATCCAAACAAAGTATGTGGCCTGCCTTAGTAAACATTGCAATGAAGTACATGAATTGCCCTCCTACTGGTGTGTGTTCAGAATGATTGCTTAGCTCAGCTGGTAATGTCATTACTGACACACGATCCTGTTTGACACCAAAATTCTGAGTGCCTGACATTTCTAAAAGTCAACATTCCTCACTTTAATTTCAAATATGATACCTGAATAAAATGTTTAGTCTAAGTGAGCAGGTCCTATCCACAAAACACTTTCAAAGAATTTATGTTGTGCCTGTGGTGAAAATCTTTAGTGAATAGGGTCTACTACATGAGGCAGCAATTAACTGCAGCAAGTCAGGTCAGGACTCAGGAGAATTGACTACTAGACCAGACCAGAATTATTTTAATGATCACAATGAGCACATACACATGAAAAATAATACCATCAGTGGGTAAGAGTCCAGATACAGCAAGCAACTGCATTTCCTGTCACACTTACTTGGTGGTACTAGGTTTACCACTCTGATCTGAAAGGTAGGGTACTGCTGTCTACTACTGCTACTACTACTTGTCACTTTTTGTCCTCACATCACTGTCATGTACTACTTATCACTTTTTGTCCTTACTACTACTACTTGTCACTTTTTTATCCTCAGCAACTGATTAAAAATTATTCGACCACCAACCTGGCTATACTGTAGTATTACTGTTTTAATTTTCATACAACGGATGGCTTAGCAGAAGTCTGAATCCTGAAGCTGAATGCTCTTTGCATAATATATTTCTCACGTTCCCGATATTTGGCTGTGATTACAGAAAAAAATGTAAATTCATTTCTTTATTGTGTGTGTGTGTGTGTGTGTGTGTGTGTGTGTATGTGTGTGGTAAGCTAGCCTGGCTGTAACAACACTACATCTCACTTACAGTAACTGGGCTGAGATAATTATATTTTTATTTTTATGTACTTAAATTATTTGGTACTGGTTGGTACGGCAGCAATTGTGGAACTAAGAGGGATGTAACTGTGTGTCATCAGGTCTTCCGGTGGCAGTGGCAACCTTTATTTTTATGACTGCACTGCACTTGACTTATGTGATGTGACTGACTGGCTGCCTGGGTGGTGATCAGTTTGTCTTTTATTTCTTGTTTAATAATTGTACTGCATGTTGAACAATAGTAGAAGTAGTCGTAGACAACTTTACCACCTGTTGGATCACGTAGTTTACCATACCACAGTACACTGGGACATGCAATGCAGTTGCATCATTCACATGGGTACAGTGGGTGTGCTCTTACTGCTGCTAATTTTGATCATTCATTTCTTTCATCTGGTTTGTTCTGACTGGAAAATCTATCAAAATAATACCCACACAGCAGCAGTATTATTAAAAATAATCTTAGCTGCCTGCAGTGCTTGGTATTTCTTTGTGGTACAATAGTATTTGCAACTGTTGGTCTGTCTCTCTCTCTCTCTGTCTCTGTCTCTGTCTCTCTCTCTCTCTCTCTCTCCCCCCCAGCACACTCATGTCATGGGGCCTAACAGGATATGCAGGATGCTATTGCTACCAGTACAGGCCATCCATGAAGCAGCTAGTAGTAAATAGTTATTGCTTTTATTTAGCAGTGTTACTGTTATTTTTATATAAAGAATGCATTAAAATGTTTCCTTTTGGCCTCTGTGTTGAATATGACTGACTTTGGCCACTTTTATGCATTTTGCTGCATTTTTTCAAATATTTATAAAAAATCAGAACTAATCAGAACAAATAAGAAATCCACTGTGTTCCAGTTCTTATTTAATAAGGGTCTGAACTTCACTGAGTTCTCCCAGCCCTAGTAATAGGATACTGTTTGCTATGGCTACACTAGCTTAAGTTGAGAGGTAAGAATTCAGCCGATAATGGAGCCCTAGTTCTTGGTTAAAAGTTTTGCTCTATCAACATGAGGACTGAGTGGCAGCTCCTGGCCCAGGATGACACCCAGATACTTGAGTGAAGTTAATGTCTCAATGGGGTTACCTCTTAGGGGGTGACTTTTAATAGTTTGCTCCTATCTGTGCCTAAACGACTAGGGCCAAAGAGGACAGACTTGGTTTTGTTAACATTTAGTAACAAGTTCTTTGCTTTATGCCATGATTCCAATAGGAAGAAGTCAGCTTTTAGGTACCTCTCAATTGAGAGGATGTCCGAGTGGCTTTTGTGGAGCATTGCATCATCAGCATAGAGAATGACACTAGTACTGCCACAGGGCTCAGGTTGGTCATTTATGAAAAGAGAGAACAGTAGGAGACAAAGGATGCAGTCCTGGGGGACCCCATCTGTGATGTCTCATAGGAAGGAGAGGTACTCTTGGCATTTTACTAACTGCTTACAGGTGATTGGGTAACTAGTGAACCAAAAGCAGGACATGTTATCAAAGCTACGTTTTTTCAAGTTTGAGGAGGAGTAACCTGTGATCAACCAAGTCAAAAGCCTTAGTCAAGTCTATGAAAACTACTCCAGTTGCTTTTTTTAAAATTTTATTATACAATGCACAGATCACAAAGCATAGTTACACATTACTTACACAAGAGAGCCCTCCCCCCCAAAAATAAATAAAAAATATATAAATTGCATGGGCTAAAGCGTCTATAGATATAATATCCAAACATTAGTCTGCCTGTCCTAAATGACTGCTTGTGGTTTCCAGTCTGGTTTTAAGTGGAGTCCATAGAAAATCATATTTCTTCATTTGCTTTGCAGAAGTATAATGAATTTATTCTAGAGAATGAATCGTGGTAATTGTACTGAACCAAGCCATAAATCGAGGGGGATCAGAATCTTTCCATTTCAGCAAAATATGTTTATAGGCCAGGTTATACAAATAGTAATCAAATTCTGTTTGTGGTAAGGTATGTTATTGTATGATGGGTCCATTCTCAATAGCATCCACTTAGGGTTTTTAGATAGAGGAGTCTGTACTGTCTGAAATCAAGGTCAGAACTGTGTCCCACCAATGGTCTAGATTTGGACATTCTATAAACATATGTTCTAGTGTAGCTAATTCATGCTGGCAGCTGGAGCAGGATGATAAAATATCGGGATTAATTTTATTTAGAAGAGCTGGAGTGTAATAGACTTGATGTAGAATATTGAAAATAATCTGCTACATTCTAATAGACTTAAGGCCTCATTATTTACTTGTAATGTTTGTAGTCTTTTTCCAAATATATGAGGGGATAGTAATATTAAGTTTATCTTCCCATTTAGCTTTTAAATTATTAATTATAACTACAGAAAGGGTAATAGAATTTTATAAATTTGAGAAATCAGTTTTGGTTGAGGTGGTTGTGTAAACAGATTTTCCAAATCAATTAATTGGTTATTGTTCTTTTTATTAATGTTTTTATTGATAAAGTCTCGAAGCTGTAGATAACTAATAAAATTGAGAGTTAGAGATAGCATATTTCTTAGCCATCGTATCAAAGTCCAGCATTAGGTCACCTTCCATACAGTCTGTAATTCCCCTTAATCCATTGTTATACCAATCTTTAAAAACAGGACTATTTAAAGACAGTGGAAAAAGAAAGTTGAGCCATACTGGGATATTCTTGGAAAACAAGCCTTTGTTTTTATTGTTACTAAAAATGTTTCTCCATACATATAGAGTAGTGTTTGTTGTACAAGCTAATTGTAACTTACGTTTCTTAGAAACTGTATAGAGAATATGTTTAAGGTTATAAAACGGGGTGCATGAGATCTCAATAGACAGTGAAGGATCTTGCTTGTGTTCCTTAAACCAGAACAAAATGGTTGCAAGGCTGGCAGCAAAGTAATAAAGTTTAAAATGTGGCAATGCTAATCCAGCTTCAGAACTAAGTAATATCAATTTATTTAACTTTGGTCTCTGCCTTTCCGCCTTCCAGAGAATCCTTTTAATTACCACCTCAAGGCCTCTAAAGAAGTTCTCTGGAATAATTATTGGAATTGCTTGAAAAAGGAACATCAATTTGGGGAGAATAGCCATTTTTATAACATTAACTCTGCCCATCAGGGTGTAAGAAAGAGTTTCCCAATGCTGTAAAAGTCCTTTAATTTCTTGTGCTAAGGGACCAAAATTTAAAGCCTGAAGTTCCTGAAGTTTGTTATCAAGTTTTACTCCCAAATATGTGATTTGAGAAACTTTTTTAACATCATAGGGAGGTAAGGGGACAAAAGGGTCTGTATGGAGTGGAGATTCTAAAACCTCTGTCTTTAGCCAATTTACTTTGCACCCTGAGATCTCTCCAAATTGTGAGAGAATCTCTAGGATAAAGGGGAAGGATTTATTTAAGTTTTCAACATAGAGCATAGTGTCATCAGTGTATAAGCTAATACAATGTTTGGGCCTTTAATTATGGGGCCCTGTATATTGAGGGAGGCTCTTATAGCAATAGACATTGGGTCTATAGCCAGGGTGAAGATCAGGAGAGACAAAAGACATCTTTGGTGAGTGCCACATTATAAGAAGAGCAGAGAAGAAAGATCCCGATTAGTCTTGACCCTGACCACCACACCCAAGTAAAGAATGCCAATCCATCTTCGGAATTGAGATCCAAAGCCATACCTCAATATAATATATTTTACATATTGTCACTCAACCCAATTGAAGGCTTTTTCTGCATCTATTAATAACATTGAAAGGTCAGAGTTTGGGGTAACAGTCCATACTATTAATAGTATGGCAATCATTAGATTTTAAAGATCTGCCTTTTATTAAGCTGTTTTGATCAGAGTGGATAAGTGTGGGTACAACTTTCTCAAGTCTGGTGGCCAGGGCCTTAGTCTAAATTTTGTCATCAGAATTTAGCAAAGTTATTGGATGATAGGAAGCAGGATTTTCGGGGTGTTTATTCTTTTTAAGAAACAATGAAATGGTGGCCTCTTAAGATGAGGGGATCAGCAACTTAGAGTAATAAATATAATTGAATACCTTTTTAAATCATGGGATTCATTTCTGTAAAAATATGTTATCAAAATCTGTCAGTAGTCCATCAGGGCCTGATAATTTTTACTTGAGGAAGACTTCTAATTGCAGCAATAATCTCATCCTCAGAGATGTCCTATTCTAGCTCATTAATAAAATGAGAAGATACAGTGGGAAATATAAGATGTGAAAGGAAGCCAGAATCCATATCAATTTGTGCTTGGTTATTAGAGGTATACTGCTCTTTATAAAAGTGAAAAAAGACTTTTTTAATATCTTTAGGAATTGTATGAGTTTGTCCTAATGGAGCTTTGATTTGTGTAATTATGATTTTTGTTGAGACAATTTCAATTGCCTGGCCATAATCTTTTGTATGTGTTCCCCATTAGAATAGCATTTACTCTTTGTGTAAAGTACCTGCCTCTTCACTGTTTCTGCCATTAGACTATTAAATTCCTCTTTGAGAAAGGTTAGTGTTTTTAAAGTCTGTTCATCACTAGAGTGCATATTATCCAATTCTAGAATTGTGATATTATTCTCTAATTGTCTTAATTTGTCTCCTCTCTTTTTGTTACGCATGATCTGATAAAAGGTAATAGCTCCCCGAATATATGCTTTAAACAATTCCCACACCGAGGCCATACTTATGTCCTGGGAAACGTTAATAGAAAAAAAGTCTTTTATTTCTTTATTTATATATTCTATAAATTGCACATCTTTCAATAATATCGGATCCAGTTTGAAGGAGGGGATTTTAGGAGAGTTCAGAGTTTGAAGAGTCATTAAGATGGGAGCATGGTCTGATATTATAATATTGTAATATTTAATGATTTGAGTTTGGTACTCTATAGAGGCAGAAATCAAGAAGTAATCAATATGGGAGTAAGATTGATGAGGGACTGAAAAAAGGAGTACTGGCGCTGATTAGGATTTTGATGGCACCAAAGATCAATCAAATTGTAGTCATCCATAAATTGGAGAACTTTTTAGGCAGTTGATGTAATGCCATCTGGGAGAAGCCCTGACTTGTCCAGAATTGGAATTTAGGATTACATTGAAGTCTCCTCCAATAATATATGGAGCTGGAAATTTAGCTCACTCAAGAAATATATGTAAAAAGAATTGAGAAGAGTTTTCATTGGGCCCATAGATACATAGGTTACATAGGTTACATAGGTTGATTAAGCAAAGAAGACCTAAGTCCATATAGCTCGCTATTTGATTTAACCGTACCCCTTAATCCTGCTCTGTATCAAATACTCATCCAATTTTTGCTTAAATTCCCCCATAGTGTTGCTTGCCACCACCTCTGTTGGCAGTCTAGTCCAGATCTTCTGCACTCTAGATATTACATATTGTATAGGTATTTCCTGCTAGCCAAATATGCACTAAGATGTAGAGACAGTTAGGGGCGATAAAATGGCTGAGAATCTTTATGTCTAGTGTTTTGTTAAAAAATATGGCAACCCCTTGAGAAGAGTTTGTGTAGGGGACCTTTAAGCCAGTACCCCACTTTTTAGCGTGAAAAGTAAATTCTCTTTTATCTAAATGGGATTCTTGGAACAAAATACAGTTTGTGCCAATTTTATCTATGTAGTTAAAATCGTTTTGAGCTTTCAACCGATTATGAATACCACGAACATTCCAGGATATTATTTTAAGTAGCTGAGACATTACTATATAATAGAGAAAAGTGTAGGTTAATGTTGCTAATCAGATGAAATATAACAGTCCAGACAAAAATATGTCACTCTCTGTATGCCATGTCACCTCCAAAATTACTTAAATTTTCATGCATTGCAACATTATTAATGTGCCCAGCCCCCTTCCTCCCAAATTTAAACTAGTATATGACTTTACTTTCCCTTGACCCCAACTTTGTAAATTAAGTAATTTTTGCAAATCCTAGATAAAAATTATTAAGCTTATTATATACCATTGTGTCATTTCAAAATTCCCAATAATATTATGTAGTTCTGTCATGTTTTGTTGGCCCATGTCCCATAAATAAAGTAAGGTCAATTTAACCACATAAGCATATAATAGATATTGGTTATTAGGACCAAGTAGAAACCTGTGAATAAAAATGGTAGATCTAGCTTAATAAATGTAATGAGAGAAACAAAAAATCTTTACCAAGATTTGAACCAAAACAATATAAACTAGTTTGATAGTTAAAGCAAATACAGTTACCATAATTTACCATCAGTTACCAAAGGCAAATCCCCTGATGGTCTCAATAACAAACTCCTCTTCCTATCTGCCCCTGCCATCACTAATCCCCTCACGGCCCTACTAAATCTTTCATTCATCACCAAGTCACTCCCCTCTGAATGGAAGCATGCCACCATCCTACCCCTACCAAAAGGAGGTGATCCTACCTCCACAACCAACTACCATCCCATCTTCCTTCTCCCCACTCTCGCCAAACTCCAGAAACACCTAGTACTATCCCAACTCTCCCACTTTCTCTCAGAAACTAACTTCTTCACTCCATTTCAGTCCGGTTTCAGAAAAAAAACACCCTACCACCACCTCCCTACAAAGACTCATGGACTCCATCCTCACTGGGATGGACAAAGGGCAAATTACTGCTGCTATTTTCATTGACCTAGCCAAAGCTTTTGATATGGTATCCCATTCCCTCCTACTATCCTGCCTAACAGGGGCTGGGTTAGTAGCATCTGCCACAAACTGGTTCAGTGCCTACCTACAAAATAGAACCCAATCCACTAAAATAGCTGACTACACCTCCCCCCCTCCCTATTACCACTGGCATTCCCCAGGGCTCAGTCCTTGGCCCCATCCTCTTCTCCATCCTTCTAAATGATCTGCCTAACTCTTGCTCCACTACCGCAATCCACATGTATGCTGATGACACGGTCCTCTTTACCTCTGGCCATACCTACGAAGAAGTCACCTCTAATCTTCAGACCGATTTCAACAAAATACAACACTGGTTCAGCTCCAACCAACTCTCCCTAAATGGCAAGAAAACTGTCTCTATGTCTTTCGGCACTAGACAGCGTCTATCCAGACTCACATCCCCACTGATCTTCTGTACCCTAAATAACACCATCCTTGATGACGTGCCTTCCTTCAGGTACCTAAGGGTTTGGCTTGCTCACCACCTCTCCTTTTCCACACATGTAGATGCCATCATATCAAAACTGCACCCAAAACTTGGTGCCCTTTATAGAAACTCGCTAGTCTCCCACTACCTGTGAGATGCGAAATAGTCCAGAAAATGATTTTACCTTCCTTCGACTACTGCAATGTTGTTTACAGCTCTGCCTCTAAGACCACCGTAGCCAGACTGGACCCCCTCTTTAACACTTTCTGCCAGTTTGCCCTCAATGCCCCCCCCCCACTCCCATCACACTCTACCATTCCCTGGCCCTTCCATCCCTTAGTAACTGGCACCTACTTTACAGTGCTTAATTTGTTTCCAACTTCTGGCTTGATTCCCTTCCTCCCTACCTCATATCCTCCCTATCTTCTCCATCTACCCCCACCCTCACCCTCAGGTCTACTGAATCTAGGCTATTAGTCATCCCTCACCGAAGGACCTCCACAGGCCAATTGGCTTTCTCTTACCTCTTCCCTATGCTCTGGAATGGCTTACCAGCCCAAATCCACCATTCTTCATCCAAACACTCTCTATCCTCTGCCCTCACTTACTTCCTTGCACCAGATTGTAACTGCCCCTGACCTCCCACCCATGGATGGATTCTCTTCCCCCCTTCCCCTTATGCACCTGACCAGTGGCTTGGTCTTTGCCTAATTGTCTGGCTTATACATTACCCTAAACACCCTATGCACTTACAGTCTTATTCACTGCTCTATCTCCCTTCTCTTTCCCCCACCATCCTAAATATCCTACGCACTTACAGTCTTATTCACTGTTACTATCTCCCTTCTCTTTCCCCCACCGTCTCCCCTAAAGCACCCCCCAATCACCCTAGTGTCTAATAGACAGCCCTTCCACCTCTCCTTTACCCCCATCACCGATTTCCATTTCCCGCTGCCAACTTGGTACATCTCGCTTCAGTTCAAGTTCTGTTACTGGCACTTATGTAATCATCTATTGCCCTAGATGTGTACTCATGTTATGTATACTACTTTCCTTGAGGCTCATGTTTTGTACTGTTCTCCTCATGTAACAAGTTCAAAAGTAATCACACTCAATTATGTTCATTTGTCTATATTGCTCTACTCCTAATTTCAGCTGTAGTACATATATTGTCCTCCATTTTAACCCCCCCCCAGGTCGCACCATGAAATGAGCATATTTTTGCTCAGTGTGCCTTTCCTGGTGAAACATTTTCAGTAAATAAATAAAAAATCATCATATAACTAATGGGGTCAAGTCAAAACTCATCATGGACCTCCCAACCCCTCGCCAATCATGCAGTTTCTTGTCCCATGAATTGAGCCGAGATTTTAAGCATGGTGGTTCTCAGCTCATACCAGTGCAGTCATAAGCCCTCCAATTCCTGTTATCAAAAAAAGGGGGGGCTGGTTATTCAGATAAGTACATTTCTTCTTCCTGGTTAACCAAACTTATCCACAGGAGCAAATTCTTTCCTTTTCCTTTCTCCTCTTTCCCCTTTCTTTTTTAATTTTGAATGCGGCTAGTGTGCAAGGACAGTTGTGAAGAGTTCCATTTCTGCGCATCTAAAAACTGTTTGGCTTTTTTAGGATCCGAGAAGACCCAGGTTTGACCATACGTGTATACGCTCTGTTCAAACTAATCTGCTCCTCCAGAAATTTTCTGTTCAAAGCCACAGTCAACAGTTTTCTAAAGAAGGGGAGTGGATCTCCTGGACCTTCCAGGCCTTCAAGGACCCCAATTAATTTTAGGTTAGAGCACCTAGAACAATCTTTTAAGGTGGTTATTTTGGTTTTGAGCTCCCACAGTTCTTTTTCTAATAGGTCTTGCCTTTTTATAGTAGGGGAGATGTTTTTCTTCCACTATACTAATCCTGGTCTTCACCTCTGTAGTTCTCAGAGTAAGGGCAGCCATCTATGTTTGAATAGCTGATAGAACCAAAGACAAGTCTGTTAATGCCCTATTTATCACAGCAAACTCCAATTTAATTTCATTTTTAATTTCTAGTTGGAATGTTTTTAGGTCCTGAAGTTTTACAAATTGTGGCCCTTGTCTTTCTCCTGCGTTAATTTTCCCTCCTCCCTGCTATAATCCACTGAAGCAGAGTGTTGGTGTGGCGATTGAAATATTATAGTGTCTTGAGTAACCAGGAAGTTGCACCGGGCACCATTGTCAGTGAAAAGGTTGCTTGGAGCAGCAGCTCCCATTACTCACATGGCCAGGGCCTCTTCTGCACTCAACATTGCTGGTGATACTTCAGCTTGAGCATCTAGAGTTAATAAAGTAGAGTTACCTTGCTTGGGCAGTTCTATTCACTCTTGCATTGGTGGAGCAGCAAGGTGCATATTTTCAGTGTTTTCCTTGTCAGCAGTGGTGTAATTGATCTTTTCCGATTTGGGAACCAAAATAGCTGCAGAAGGTAATAATGATGAGCAAGATTATGAAGATTGTAAAGAAGAAGAGATAAGTTCATCAGCAGTAGTAGAAACAAATTGTTTTCCCGGAGTGTCTGATACAGATTTAGTTTCCAGTTCCACGGAATCTGTTAAGAGTACAGGTGACTGCGGGAAGGGAGAAAGAGGCTTGCAGAAAAAAGGTTACTTGAGCCAAGAAAAACATAGAATTTTTGTTGTTGTAGTCGAGTCCTGTGGCCGTTAAATATAGTGGTAGGAACGGTTTTATTGCTGCCGGTATCAATATTGTGGACCTCACTTGGATGGTGTGTCTTCTTTTTGTGGCATTGCTACTAGAGTTGTTCAAGCGAGGTGCAAGCATTTTTAACATTTGAATCAGCCACCGATAGCATAGTATAGGTCCTGCAAACCAAGCGTTTAATAACAGCGTTCCTGTGGCGTATACCAGGCGCAAGGCTAAAATATTTTTTATCTAATAAAGGAACAAGTAAGAGTCCAGATAAGATTAAGGTTACCATTGTAATATAGCCACTTGAAACATAGTCAGTCTGAGCTGTGGATCAAACTGCCACTGTCTCACACTCAGCTGCCATGATGGAACTCACGCATGCTCCTCTCTCCTCACTTCCCCTCCAGTTGCTCTTTTAGACTCCAGAGCCTCAAATATGTTGGTTGTCAATTGGACTAGGGCAGTGTTGATCCCATGGTTCTTGCGAAACCCATGTTGGGCAGCAGTAGCCAGAGAGTGTACTTCAACTCACTCCTGGATCTGATTGAAGATCAACCTCTCTAGCATCTTAGATATGGTACATTGTATGGAGATGGGTCCGCAGTTTTCAGCAGGTTCCCTAGCACCCCCTTTGTGTATGAGGACTACATGGGCAACCTTCCAATCACTTTGAAGCTCACCATGCAGTAGGAACATGTTGAATAGAGTGGTTATGGGGCAGTGGGGATGCAGGCTTCAGGTTTGAGCAGTCTGGGCTCTAATTTGTCATGGCTGCAGATCCCTCTCCTTTGATTCTTTAGAGTTGAAATAATATTTCCTGGTGAGAGATGAGCCTAAAGTGAAACTCAGGCTGGTGGAGTGAGTGAAAGTTAGGGGGAGATGGGGCAAGACTGGAGGAGGTTACCTGGGAGGAATCTTTAAACTGGGCCACATCCATGAAGAATTTATTAAAAGCCTCAGCTGCAAGGGCAGGGTCATTCCTGGAGTTTGCATTGTACAATATATCTTGGAGGCAGGGGCAGCTTTGCCTTTGAGGAGATTATTAATCTGTGACCAAAACTGCTTTGGGTTTTGCAGGTTAGAGGACTGTAGTTTCTTAAGATACAGCGCCCTTGCCATCCTGAGACTGGACTTGCAGAAGTTTCATAATGCCCTATATTTTTCCCAACTCAGGTAGCAAGTCTGAAGCCTTGAAAGAATAACAGACCTTGTCAATATTCTTCAGGAGCACAAATGATTCTGGAGAGAGTCATTTGGAACACAAACCCTTTGCCCTTTTGTGAACCATAGGAACATGTTTATTATGGTGAGTAGTTTTCATACGGTAGAAAGTAGTTGAGCAGTGTCAACGTTGTTTAGTCTCCTTATTTCAGACCAGTTTACAGTCACCAAATCTGTGAAGAAGGCACTTTTTTCAATTTATATTTTATGGAGGATTTTGTGTAATACGTCATAAGCACATGCAACAAACAGTGATGCCATTATAGGTCTGTGAACCTAGCCGGAACATAAATTCCATGGATTACAGACTAAATCCTGAGTACAAAGACACATCGTCAGATAGTAAGGAGCTTAAAAATCCACAGACATAACCAGATGGAAAACTCAAATTCCTTCACACTGAACTGGTTACAGTGTTGCAGCCATCTAGGATACCTCAACCTCAACAATCATAGAGGTTCAAGAATATCTATCTTAATATTAAATTGCAGTACATATTAAAAATACAGCAAACTTGAAACTGGCAGTTACACTAAGGGATTTTATATATGGCAGAGTGCTGGACAAAAAGAGCTCCCTTCCTACTAAATAAAGGTCTATAAAATAAGTGTGCCTGCAAGGTATAACCATGCCAGATTGGGGGAGGGGTAAGGGGTAGTATATCACTCAACCACAAACACAGTTCATCTGTGGAATTTCGGGGGCGCACAGGTAATATACCCCCTCAGTTAACTCATAAGAAAGGATGAATATCAGGCTAGATATGGCCCCTACACATTCTCATAAAGTATCAATTCATCTGCAGCTAGAAAAGAGAGGCGCTTTTGGCCAGCTAATTTGTGCATATTGTCTTCCCATTCATCCATGGTGGGCACTTCTTCTGACCTCCATTTCCTGTATATCAAGCATTTAGCTTCTGTAATACCCACTATGAACCATAGATTAAAGGGTTTATATTGGACTAGGAGTCTGTTAGTTATGCTCAGGACCATGAGGAATGCATCAATAGGGACCTGACACTACATAATGCCAGGCATTCTGGCCTAAGTAGGAAGGACGATTCATTAAGTATGAAATATCCCCCTCCTTTTTTCCCCTAAATTATCTTTTCTAAAAGAGGTGTAACCAGGGATGGCAACTTCATGCTGGAGGATAGAGGGGTTTAGCCAGGTTTCGGACACAGCTAGAACATCTGGGAAGTAAAGAGCCATCTAAGCTTCCAGTTCAGGCTTTTAGGTCTGAGACTGTGTATGTTAATATGAACCAGCTTTAGTCCCTTAAAGCTGGACTGGGGGCATCTGTGTGTGAGACTTTAGGGGGCCCTGGGTTAGCTTTGATATCCCCAGCAGCAAGTGAGAGGGAGGCATCCAGGCTTCTAGGCAGTCAGAGATGTTTGTGTAAGATGCAAAGCCTTAGGGGCCTGAGGTGAGTGTAAGTGAGCTGATAGAGAACCCCTTTGTTATACAGTCTATAGCATGACAATAATAGGTGGGAGTAAGTGGCTGTGTTAGTTGTGAGATAAGGGAGGGTTGGGAATGTGCTAGACAGTGGTGGATGGGTATTAGTCCTGGCCACAAGCAGGGAGTCAGCCCAGACCAACAATGAAGCATATAAATTTGCTAGGAATATGCCCATGTGACCCCTTGTATGGCATTGGTTTGTGAGGCCCATTATGGTAGGTGTTTTAGCAGGCCACATTGTATGAATACAAGAAGCAGTTACAACATTTTTCATAGATTCACAGATGCTGTCGGCAGATAAGGACCGCTTAGGCCACCTAGTCTGCCCATAATTCACCCCCCCATTGTGTTCCCAAAGCCACTACTAGGGGGCTTGGGAACACTATAATTATTATAACATTTAATTATTAACATTTAATAGTAAGCAGGCTAAGGGACACATATGTTCACTGGATTACTAGGCCAGTCAGTAACAGAATCAGGAATGTCAGGCCTCAATATAAGGTAATTTGATTCTACATATCATACAGCACTGTGGCACCACCCATATACAGGCAAGGAAAGTACAAAAGGAATGGTGAGTCACAGGTGTTATCAGCCTAAGTGATCCAAACAAGTTGTACAGGCAGGGGCCACCCAGAAAGGGAGTAACTGTGGTTCTCCAATTTTTCCTGGACCTGCCACAAGGGGTGCCGGATGTCAAAGTTGCAACAGTAACAAGTCCAGCAGCAGAATACACAGAATTGACAGTACTTACAGAATACAGCTGCATTTATATGTAGATCCAGCAAAATGGCCAGCTGCCTCTATGGCTGACTCCCAGGCAGACTCCCGATGTCCTTTATGCAGGTCCTTAGCATGCTGGACACAAGCTGGGATGGCTGCATGGGTGTCTGCAAGGAAATACATAGAGATGCAATTTGATTGGCTGCTTAGAATGTGCAGGGGGCAGGGTTGTGCTGGCTCCCAAATGGAGCATTTCCAGGTCTGACAGTTCTTATAGGCAATCAGTGGGGGGGGAAAGGGGGTAATGGAATCTTTCAAAGCCCCCTCATGATCCCTTGCTGGTCCCTAGTGGTGTTCCACCATGTGGTTGGCAATTCCAATGTGGTGCAGGAAGCCCGGGAAGGTTAAAGGGATGTTTTGTCCCACTCTGCAGCCACAGGATTGACTGCTGAGAATGTGCTGGGTGCAGGGGGCAGGGTTGTGCTGGCTCCAAAATGAAGCATTTCCAGGTCCAGCAGTTCTTCTCAGTGATCAGTGGGGGTGGTGGAGTCTTTCAGAGCCCTCTAATGACCCCTTGCTGATCCCTAGTGGTATTTTGTCCCATGGTTAGCAAGCCCGGTGTGGTGCAGCAAGCCAAGGAGGGTTAAAAGAATGACTTGTTCTGCCCTGCAGCCATAGGATTGGCTGCTGAGAATGTGCAGGGGGCAGGGTTGTGCTGGCTCCCAAATGAAGTGTTTCCAGGAACAGCAGTTCTTTTCAGCGATTGGCAGGGTGGAGGGGGTGGTGGAGTCTTTCAGAGTCCCGTAATGACCCCTTTGCTGGTCCCTAATGTTTTGCTGCTTGGTCAGCAAATAATGATATCATTAGTTGTGGCTAGACATGGATCATTCAGTTTAATTGCAACAAGTATGCACCAGGCAGTCTCCCACTGTGGCACTGGCCTTGTACCAGCCTTGTACTGTGAGCATGGTTCTTAGCCCTGGACTTGACTAATTGCAGCAAGTAAAAGCCAAGGCTGGATATAGCAGGTAACTAGTGCTGTGCAGAATGCAGAATTCCGCTGGTGAAATTAGTGTGGAATGTCCATTCCACTGATGGAATTTCTGATGGAATTTCACTGTTTTTTCTGCAGAATATCACCTGCTGTAATCCATGGAATAATATTCTGTAGAACAGCATTTTTTCCACAGCAAATTATTCTGCAAACATTTCTGCCAAAAAATATTGAGATCTGTGCAATAATATTCAGCAGAGCTGCATTTGTTCCATGGAAAATCATTCTGCAAACATTTTTGTGGAAAATATCAAGATCCGTGGAATGCAATTGCACAGAAATGTTGCAGAAAAAACTCTTTCTGCACCTTTCTGCCACAGAATTCCACCATTCCTTTTCTGGCAAAATTTGGCAGAATTTAGAAAATTCAGCAAAATTCCATTCTGTTGGAATTTAAAAATTCCACACAAAGCTACAGGTTATTGCTATGGATGGCCATGGTTGCCATTGTAGTATCAAATACTTTTCTAAAAAAGCTAAAGTCAGAAATGAAGACCTCTTAATATGATAGAGCCTTGTCCTGGCAATAAAGCATAGCTTTGGGTCCTAGGGCAATAGGCCAGGATAGAATTTCTTCAATTGCTATAGGGAGAAGGTAACACATTTAGTAAGCTAGTAACACGCATCAAAACAAAAAAGGGAGTAGTGGTAGGAAAAATTAGATTATAAGTGTGAGTCATGATCTTTTTGGATTTCTGTAAGGTTAAAGGACCCTGATACCATTAAAAACATTTTTGAAACCTGTAAGCATGCCAAGGATTCTGCAGGACAATTTGGAAATTGCTACTGGAAAGTATCTTAGAAATAGAAGTACAAGCAGCCATATCTAGTCTCCTGTTTCAAATAAAAAAGCACCAGGAGGGGATGGTCTCACAGCAGAACTTTATTAATTCTTGTATCAACTTAATAGCATCCTAACAGAGATCAGTAGTTGTGCATAACAAAGGGGAAAACTTTATAAGTTTATGTATGATATATGACTGGCAGTCCATCTATTTACTCAATACGTATTATAAAATGTTACTTGAAATGTTGACTAAATGTCTGGGTGATGACACTCAGCACCTCATTTTGCATTCACAGTAATGCTTAATTTAAGGAAGGAAAATTTAAAGGATTCTCTTAACTTTAAGGGAGATATTAAAAAGGGGATATAGAGGACAAATCAGTGGATTTATATTATCACTTGATCAAGAGAAAGCTTTTGACAAAGGTAATCATTAGTATCTATTTAATTCAGTAATGCATTACAGTATTCATCTGAAAAGTACATCAGTGTTACAGGTACTCTATGCAGAAGTATTGGCAAGGCAGAACATACATGTGAGGGTGGGACTACAGTAATGGTTTCTTCTGGAGAATTTCAAGGATGACCTTTAACCCCTCTTGTATGTCTTTGTAATAGATTCTGTGCTATGTAACATTGAAAAGAATCCAGACATTTCAGGAGCATCAATGCTGGATGCTGTGGGAATCTATAAGATTTCAGCATGGGTAAATGACATCTTACCTTTGTTAAAGATGAAAAGTCACTACAACAGTGAGTGTCAGTGTTGAGCCACAACTCAGCAGTGTTGGGTTCTCAAATTAACCATGGTAAATACAGAGTGATGTGATTAAATTGATTTTTGTATGGTGGCTGGTATTCAGACAACAGTGGAACCTATAAGGCTTGGGATGCAATTTGGTGTCGAGGGTACAGCTGAGCTGTCTGCAGTTTGTGAGCCCCTCAGAAATGAATGGAGAAAATAAATATTGGAATATTGGAATTAGTAAATTTTAAATATGGAAGAAGTGACAGTATTCCAAAGTGATTAGAGTGGGCATGATAAAAATCTTTTTGATGCCTAAGCTATCTTTTTCTCCTGGCAGCCCTGGTAGAGACTAAATTGTATAAATTGTTTTTACGTTAAACATGCTTTGCAAGGAGCGTCTTAGGAAAATAGGACACTTTGGAGGTGTGCCCTCCCTACAATCCCTGCTCCATTGAGCAGGCATGGCAATCCTGCACCAATTGTATGGTGCTGTGTATGACAGCGGTGGTCTTCTCTTCAAAAGAAACCACGCTGTCATCCACCACAACACCTCACTCACCCGTGTCCCCACCCAAATCTTTGCTGCCACGCTGGTAGCCCACCCCAGCGTGGCCAATGTCCCGCGTCATCTGCCGACGGGGGTGCCCAATCCCCCGTCGGCTCCAGGCCCCCCCCAGCCATCCTTCTGCCACGCTGGGAGCCCACCCCAGTGTGGCAAACGTCCCATGTCATCTTTTTATTTAAACCTGTAAATTGAAAACGGTCCCATGCGCTTCTCCCAGGCCCCCCTTCCACAACCTGCACCCACCCACTGCGCACCCCACCTCCCCACACCAGCCCCTCACCCCATGCTTACCTCCGGAGCTCAGCGCAACGATCTTGGTGGACCGGGAACACGTCTGCACTCTTCAAAGCTGACGCTGAACTGAGGAAATGCCGGTAAGCTGTATAATGGGCTAGATAGGGGTTTTCAACTTTATTGCATATCTCAGGCATTTTTGGAATTTTGCACCAGATTTTCAACATGGGGTTTGGGACCCCTGCTCATGAATGATGTCACTGTCATGGCGTTATTCAGGCCCAAGAGGTGATTGCGCAGTCACTGCACGGTCACTGCGCAGAAATCACCCTTCAGGCCTGAATAATGCCATGACAGTGACATCATTCATGAGAAGGGGTCCCAAAACCCCATGTTGAAAATTTGGTGCAAAAATTCCAAAAAATGACTGTTTTACGAGCGTGCGTTGCGCAGTTCCTACGCAGGCTCATAAGTTCATGAATTTTCAATAATTTCACTCCAGATTTTCAACATTGCCATTTTACCACACCTTCTTATGAGCATTATAGCTGTCATTTTTCACATCCTGCCCAAAATGTGTTTCCACCCATGTAGCGCACAATGGAACAGTTGGTGTGCGAAATCAATGTATGGGACACATTAAGAAAATCACAGTGACACTGTTCATGAGCAGAGGTCTTAAAATGGCTATGTTGAAAATTTGGTGAAAAAATTCCTAAAAATGACTGTTTTACGAATGTGCGTTGCACAGTTCCTACGCATGCTCGTACGTTTGCGAATTTTCAATATTTGCACTCCAATGACTTCCAAATACCTAAACAGCACATAGAAGCAAGCAACATTCGGCATTGACAAATGCTTGTACTTCTTTGTCACTGATTTTTTTAAGCCATGTCCAAGTGCCAAATACCACCGCAAATACCTGCAAGCGAATGTTCGGCATTGACAAATGCTTGTTTAAATTGTGAAACTGTTTTTTTTCTCTGAATGTTGTGGGCAAGCAGATGGAACAAGTAAAGGAACTGTAAGCATTTGGCAGTGAAATAATTAAATATGGTAAATCTCATTGTTTTACTTCAAGTTCAATAGCATTATAATGTATGTTAGAACGCTGTTACCCTTCAGAAATCATCATTTCCTAAGGTTGTTAACCTATCGATGTGACGTAGATATGTTGTTAACCTATCAATCCTACGTCACATCGATGGGTTAACTAACAACGTAGTCTGTCATATGCGGCTTTTTCGACGGGAACTGACTGAAGGGAAACCGGCGGGGAAGGACTGAAGGGCAGCGGCGGTGACTTTTTAAAAAACGTAAGCAGTTTAATTTTTGATAGTGGGACCATACACTATAAAAAATAATGTATGGTCCCTCTATCGGCAACCGGTCAATTTTAACCGTCTCGAGGTTGCCATGGCTTCGCTCTCGAGGTTTACATGGTCGCCCTGGCAACCTCTCGACTGTTAACTGACCGGTTAACGATAGAGGACCATACATTATCCTCTATTTTATATGCATGTTTTTACACTGTATATTTCTAGCTCAAACAAAGCATGGGAACAGTGATTTCACGCTAGGCTACGGCTGTTAGCACTATTACGGGATCAGGAAAAAGTAACAAAAAATGTATTATTTCAAGATGGGGGTCTTTTCACGGTTATATAGAACACGTTTTAAACTAATTTTTATTTGGAACACAGGCTTGCAACACCATAGTAGAGGGACCAGAAAACAATAGTATGCCCATGTAATAGATAAAAAGTTTTCCAAACCTCTCAGTCTTAGAGAATGCACTCTGAATCAGACAGGCAAGACTTTGTCGGGCTCTGCAGAAAGAAAAAAAAACAGTCCTATGGAAAGTTTGTGATATGGTGTGGTTATAAGTACGCAGTCATTGCTAGATGGCTAGAACCCTTTCAGATACAGAGCTGTGTCATTCTGCAACACCATCCATTTCACTGTCAGAGCTGTCCCTTCCCCTAAAATGTTCACTGCCAAGCTGAAACTACATCTCCAAGAGCCTAAAGTCTTCACCTGCCTTGCATGACTAACAAAACACTGTTAACTTAATGTGCTGTCTGAATGCTTTGGTTGTGCGCCATGTCACTTCATTTTGTATTATTCAAAGGCTATGCCTGCACTTCAGTGGGTGCGAGCAACCAGCCATGTGTAAGTCAGCTCCTTCCAGCCTCACTCAGAAGCTCTATTTCTTTGTTGCAGCCACCCCCACCTTTTTCTCTCAGTGTTTGTCTCCCACCTTCCTCTTGTGGTTTTTGGACTTTCTGCTTGGTTTGTTCCTCTCTGGCTTTCTAGGTCAGTATTTTGCTTTCTACCTTCCTGGCTGCAATTTGTGTTTCTCTCAGTCGCCTAATCCTGCTGCACTCCTATTCTCATGTACCTTGTGTTTCTTTCATTTTTTTGGTTCTTTTGGGGCCTTCTAGTTTTCCTAGCATCCTGCCTTCATCATTTGCTTTTGACTTGTATTATTTAGGCTCCCATTTTGCTGTTTTTCCATACCTTTAGCAATCTCTCAGTTCAACTACAATCCTTAAATGTTTACACCTGGCTTCTAGCCAGGCAGCTGCTCTCTTCAGGATTCTGTTGTTGCTCACTTCAGCAGCTACTGCTCTCTAGTTTTCAGTTCCCATGTACTCCTACTTTCCCTAGCAGTTTCATTTGTTGTTTCTACTGCCTTAGCCTACCTGACTTGTAATGCATCAGCAACTGACACTAACCTCCCTAATGGAACTGGTTGGCATGCATTCATCATTCACTCCAAGTTCCAATCATTCAGTCTCATTCAGTGTCCTAGTTGTAATTCAATGTCTCAGTCAGCTGTTCAGCCTTACCTATGTTTTATTTCTTCCATGTGCTCATGGTCATCATGCTTTGCTATAAGCCTCCCACTACTCCTGCATTCAGATGCATGCCAGTCATAACCGTAGCATGGCTTCCAGGGCTCTTGCCATTTAAGCCAATGGTTTCACTCTACCTCCTTGCATTCTGCATCTTGAGGATGGGTCCCTTGACTTAAGTGGGGTCCTTCTCTATCTGCCCTTTGTGTGAGAATGTACTATGCTGCAGGGGAAGCTTAAGCCATGCAGATCGACTTAGCAGCACCTCTTGATGTAGCATTTAAGACTTCAGCTGCTAAAGGTGGAACCTGTAAGTCCACAGGGGGCTCCTTTAGCTGTGCAGACCACAGTAGCAGCACCTTTGAAAACTTTTACATCTACAGCTGCCTAAGGTTCAAGTAGTCGCCACCTCTTTCCCTTCCTCTGCCCCCAAGGGTGAAGATCATACAACTCCAAGTCCTGACCACTCAAAGGTTCAGCTCCTATGCCTTACCACCCAGGGGTTCAGCTTCCTCTCTAGGCCTTCCTTCATGGATGCCAGGTGAGTACCTTTCTGTGGTTTTTGCTCTCCTCCTCCTGCCTTGGAGGGTGGGCCTCCTTCCTGGGGAACCTCCTTTAGCTGCAGAGATTGGCTTGTGGCACCCCCACGGCTTTCTCATTAATTCAATTCACTTCACTTTATTTGTAAAGCAGGCACTATTCCAAAACATCATAGTGCCTTAACAATTAACACATTAAAACAGTAAAAAATAATCCCAGCCAGATTGCGTTGCTAAACAGAATCACCACAAGCAAGTTCAAAAAAGTATGTTTTCAGAGCTGCTTTAAAGCTCTCCATAGTCAGACACTCTCATATCCGATGAGGTAGAGAGTTCCACAAGGTGGGTGCCATGATCATAAAAGCCTGGGAACCAGATGTCTTTAACCGTACCCTGGGAACCTCTAGCAATCCCTCGTCAGTAGAGCAGAGTGCTCAGGGAGGCAGTAAGAAAACAGGTGCTCTTTCAGGTAGCCCAGTCCCTGACTGTGTAGGGCCTTATGGGTTAGCAAACTGACCTTGAAGGTGATCTGCCACTGGTCTGACAGCCAGTGCAGTTTACGCAACACAGGAGTGATATGACTGGATCGAGATGACCCAGTCAACAACTGGGCTGTAGCATTCTGCACCAGCTGCAGGCAGTGGATATCAACCCCTGGAAGTCCTAGGTAAAGGGAGTTACAGTAGTCAAGGTGGGAGGTCACAAAGATGTGTATCAGTGTTGGAAAGTCATTGGATGGAACAAGGTGCTTAATCCGGGCAATATTCCTCATATGGTAAAAAGAGGATTTGACAGCAGCTAACACTTGTGAATGAAGCGTCAGCTCATTGTCAAATATTATACCTAGATTTCATGCCTGTCTGGAGGTTAGCAGCTGGCTACCCCTGAGACAAAGCCTGGAGGCACTGCCAGCCACCAATCCCCCAGTCTGATGACCCAGATCCACAACCCACACCTCAGTCTTGTTAAGATTCAACTTCATCCAGCTGTCATTCATCCAGTCCTGAATCTCTGCAAGGCAGTTGTTAAACACCGATACTGCACTATCCTGCTCAGGAACAAAGGACAGGTACAGCTGGGTATCATCTGCATAACAATGGAAACCCAGCCTGTACCTCCTTACAATGTCTCTCAATGGCAGCATGTACACCACAAATAACATGGGGGACAGCACAGAGCCCTGTGGAACCCCACATGGCAGTGAGAATGAGTCAGAAGACAAAAAACCCTGACACCACTCTCTGAGATCTGCCAGAGAGAAAAGACTGAAACCTTCTGAGGACCATCCCTGACAGGCCACAGATGAATTGCAGGTACTCCAGCAGCACCCCATGGTTCACGGTGTCAAACACTGCAGAGAGATCAAGAAGGACCAAGATGGAATGGCTCTTCTGATCTCTTGTTATTAGGAGATCACTGAGAACCCAAACAAGGGCAGTCTCGGTGTTATGCCTCTTCTGAAATCTGAAACTGGAAAGGATAGTAGATTTCATGGATGGTAAGATGATTCTCCAGTTGCAGTGTGACCACCTTCTCAATAACCTTCCCCCAAAAATGGAGGTTAGAGACTGATTTGTAGTTGGCAGGACAGTCTAGATCGAGAGAGGGTTTCTTAAGAAAGGGTATTACCACTGCCTCCTTCAAGGAATCCGGAAACTCACCTGACTCTAACGAACACCAGACTATATCTGCAAGGACTGGGCTGATGACATCAAGACATCTCATTCAGAAGCGAGTTGGGCCCAGAGCCAAACTACAGCAGGTCAGCTGCATACTCTGGACAATCTGCATGATCTCCACAATCTCCAGCCGGTCGGAAGCTGACCCAACAAAACTGAGGAAGAGTAACCTCACATTGACCGCTGCTAACCCCCACTGAGGAAGTTAATCAAATCTCAGACCTGATGTCAGCTGCCTTATCAGCAAAGATGTGACCAAACTCATCACACTTTTCCTATGAAAATGCTCTTCAAACACATAGACAAGCTGGATTGCACAGTCTGTCCACCGTTCTAAAGCTGATTGATTCTGAGCTACAGCAATCTCCCCAGATAGGAACTCTGCCTTCTTATGAGAGACAGCCAATTCATAGTCTCTGTAGTGATCTACCAGTCTAAGTTTGTCGGCATCAAGGCCCGGTTTCTGCTAACATCGCTCTATCCTTCACCCCACTTTCCACAAATCCCTTAAGGTCCCGTTAAACCAAGGGGACCGAGGGCGGAGGGTGAGAGGGCAAATGCAGACAGGAGCAATAGCATCCGAAGCCCTCATCACAGCCTTATTATAGGCCATTAACAGGTTGTCCCAACCCATGCTCATCTCATCTCACTACCAACAGCTCCTGTGACTACCCAACTAACCTTGTTTCTCCACTTCCTTCTGCTCTAGTTGTCCCCCTCCTCCCCTCCTCACTGGATTCTACCCTCACATCTTGGTATACCCAATGCTGCACTTTTCACCCTCTCGACACCCTTCCTACATTCCTTCTCCCCTACCCTCTTCCCTCTCCCTATGACTCTGGCACTTCTCATCTGTTATCTATTTTCTCTGACAAATGCCGCTGGCTGCCTTGTTACAATGCTACCCTTGAACTGTATTAATCTGTACTCTATTTGCAATGTCCACATTGTTGTAATGCCTGTCTTGATGTTCCCCATAATTTGTATTTCTCTGACGTGGAACCTTTGTAAAAGAGCCATGGCTCAAAGGTATTTGTAATCCTAGACTTGATAAATAAATAAAAATAAAAATGCTCGCACTCGGTAATCCCGATAGGTCCAGCACCGCCAATAGAACATCTGGGGTCACGCTCCTCAAAGGGTGGTACTGGATCATCTCTACAGGGGAAGGCCTTTGGGGGAGCATGGAAACTGAACCTTATAGTGTGATGGTCTGACCACCCGACAGGTTCCACCACTAGTCAGAGGCCTCCATCCCCAGTAGGATGACCAGATCCAATGAGTGACCAGAATCATGGGTCACAGAAGCAACTGCCTGTGTGAAGCCCAACAAGGTTATAAGTTGGAGGAAGTCCTGGCCAAACTGCGAGGGTTTGTCATCAACCCAGGCACTCAAGTCACCCAGAACCATCAACCTGTGAGACTCCAACACCATGTCGACAACAAAGTCCACGACCTCCTGCAGGAACTACTTTTGACATTTGGGTGGAAGGTAGACAAGAAGAATCCTGCACCCCACATCTGATACCACCGTACACTCAAAGGATCTGGTCTCCCCAACTGGAACAACTACAAGGCCCAATCCTGATCTAGAACAGATTGCTACACCCCCACCCCTGTGATCCAACCTCAAACAGTGTATTACCGAGAACCATGCTGGAATCGCTGACTCCAAAATGGAACCAGCATTTTCATCCAGCCAGGTCTTGATGATGCAAGCCAGGTCTGATGACCAAACAAGATCAGCTATTATAGCCATCTTGTTTTTAATGGACCTGGCACTGCACAATACTGTTCGAGTCAGATGAGACACTGCGGCCGAATGGACCACTGGCCCCTAACCGCAGAGCCCTTGTGTATGGGTACCAGGCAAGGCAAACCTCAGTCTGAGACCCATTTTGCCCCAGGACATCTACTGGTTTTCACTACCCCAATTCAGCCACTCTGCTCTTTTCCACCTCCAAGTCCAGGGCCCCCCTACATCTCCTACTAACTATCCCCAGAGCCGTACAGAATCCATAAACTGCTGCGGACAATGGAGGACAATTAAAGGGGCAGAGGTCCCGGAGCTCAGAGGGGGAGTAGCGCCTGAGCAGGAGAGCAGCCTGCTAACACATACTAGAGGGCTAGAGTGACAGCCCTTTCTCTAAAAATCTTTTCCTGAATTGGGTCTCTGAATTACAGTAGCAGAGTCATCACTAATTTATCCCAAGCCTGGAGGGAAGGCAACCAAGGCCTTGGATCCCCAGAGGTTTCCCCCTCATAGGTTTTTTTTCCTCTCCTCTCTGCTGGAAATCATAAAAGTTAGGTATTCTCTGCAACATGTGGTCCATAGTGAACTACATTTATGTTAGTAAAATGTTTACAAGGGAAGGTTTCCACTATGAGTTGGGTTTGGATGGTGGCCATCCTTCCATTGCCATTCCCTCTCTCTTTATGGAAGTCATGCCTCTTTTGCTATCAGTTTTGGTATCTGTCAGTCATTGCTCAGTTCGGGTCTCTATCTGTTTCCAGTCATCACTAGTTGTCTTCAATCTGTCCTTACTCATTCTCTGTGGTCACTACTTGCTGCTTGGTACTTTTTAGGGCTCTTTCCTAAAGTACCTTTAACCTTATGGAACTATGTTCCCATAGCCCCTCTCAGGGTGGAACCCTCCTCAAGAGAGTTCCTTTGTGGGGCTGGCCTGGTGGCACTGAGGGTGGAGGCACTGGATGCCACACCTCACGCCATGCCAGTGACCCAGGTTCAGGAATGAGCCTGGGCTGCCGGGGGTCAGCAGGAGGGGAGAGAGGATTGAGCATCTGTAGGACTGCTCTTCTCTCTTGGGGGGATCCAGGGTTTGCCTGGCATTGCAGTGGCCCCCGGTGGTGACTGGAGGCACTGCACCACTCCAGGGCATGCTTAGAGGGCACACAGAGATGCGACGGACATCCCTGGTGTCATCACACATCTGGGCTCTGTGCGGGGAAGGGGGAAGGAGGGCATATCCACAAGCAAGAAAATCCCCACCCCCAGGGATAGGCAATGGCACCACCTCCCACAGCCACATTCCACTAGCTGGACTCTCCACTCCTGGGCCAAGCCCAGCCTGACTTGAATCGTAGCTAGAGTGCCCTGGGAAGATATGTCAGCTCTACTTCAGGGGGCTCAGAGCCAGGGGGATAGCTGGGCTGGTGCCAGAAAGTAGAGGAGTTTCAGGCTCGGAGGTAGAGCTGGGAACCAGTGGTTGCCTGAGAGAGTTCCCTGGGTGATGGTGCCATAAAAAGAGTTTTAGAAAAAAAAGAGGGTTCCTTTACCTTCATGGTACCCCAACAAGGTGGTAGTTTCCCATTGAACAGAGGGTGTGAATAGCCAAAGTATTCACATTTGCCAATGAACAACACATTCTTTCAAATACCTTCAGACTATCAACAAAGTTGCACAAGCATAACTCCTCACTAAGTTGCATAAGCCCCTTGAATAATACTTATGCACTTGTACCTGTTCCAGTGTTTTGTTGTGTACTCTTCTATACTTGGTTCATGCCTGAAAAAGGCACTTTGGCACCAGTGAACTTACATGGTCATCAAAACAAATAAAACAAGCATTTGACAATGCCGAATGTTGTCTTGCTGGTCTGGCATTGGTAGTGCAGGAGTTAAGAGAGATGCATAATAGGAATAGCAGTGAAGTATAGAACTGATATCAACCCCACCCCACTCTGCAGAGAGTGACAGGCATTGGGGTGTGTGTTTGGGTCGCTGGCCAAAACGCTCATGCTATTTCAACTCATCCTACCCTGCAGAGTCTGACAAGTGTTGCATTGTGCCTTGGGGTCATCTGGCCTTATGCTCACCCCATTTCATAAGTATGCACATTGAGATGGGTGCAGCATAGGAGAATGGGTTGAACTTTGGGGTTGAAGAGTCCAAGCACACCTTGATGCCTGTCAGTGGCTGCAGGGTGGGGGTGGAGGACCAATTGCATAAACAGTACAGCAGACAATCCAAAGACACACCCCTGATGCCTGTCAGTCTGTACAGGGTGGAATGTAATGGTTAGAAACCATAATGTCCTGGGCATGTGTTGGTATTTGCACTCCAAATTTTAAAACATGGTCTTTTTGTGACCCCACCTCATGAAAGCATTTAGGACCTCTGCTTATGAACAGTGCCCCCTGTGATTTTGTTAATCTGTCTCGAACATTGATTTCCCACAGTGACCACACCATTCTGCACCACATTAAAATGTCAGCTGCACCATTGATAAGGAGGTGTGAAGAGATGACAATGTTGAAAATCTGGAGTGAAAATATTAAACATTCTCGAAGTTACAAGCGTATGTGAAAACTGTGCATCGCATGCTCGTAACACTGTCATTTAGTGGAATTATTTCACCAAATTTTTAACATAACCATTTTAGGACCTCTGCTCATGAACAGTGGTACTATGATTATCTTAATCTGCCCCGAACGTTTATTTCCCGCAGTGACCACACGATTGTGCAACACATGTGCGAAACTACATTTCAGGCAGGATGTGACATATGACAGTGTGGAAAATGGCAATGTTGAAAATCTGGAGTGAAAATATTACAGATTTGTGAAGTTACAAGTGTGCATGGAAACTGTGCAACGCACACTCGTAAAACAGTCATTGTTTGGATTTTTTCACCAAATTTGCAACTTAGGCTTTTTGAGAGCCCACCTCATGAGCAGTGGCACTGTCGTTTCGTTAATTAGCCCCAAAAGGTGATTTCACGCAGTGACTGCAAAATCACCTTTTGGGACTGAATAATGGCATGACAGTAACTGAATTCATGAGGAGGGGTCCCAATAACCCCATGTTGAAAATTTGGTGCCAAACTTCCCCAAAATGCTTGAGATATGCATCAAAGTTGAAAAGACCCTATTTATGCCATTATACAGCTTACCGGCATTTCTTCAGTTCACGGTCAGCTTTGAAGAGTGGAGATGTGCTCCCGGTCCACCGAAGATTGTTGTGCCAGGCTCCAGAGGTAAGTATGGAGTGAGGGTGTGTGTGAGGAGGCGGGGTATGCAATGGGTGGGTGCGGGTTAGAGGAGGGGGTTGCAGACAACAAGGGACCATTTTCTACTTTACAGGGGTAAAAAAAAATTATAAACATCACGGGAAGGTTTTTTCTTTTAACAGGTACTTTTGGCATGCTGGGGTGGGCTCTCATTGTAACACCTGTGTGTTTTTGGGTGGAGGGGACTGGAGTCAATGGGTATTGGGCACCCCATCTGCAAATAAAAGGTGTTGGGGGGATGATACTAAGGGGGATTGGGCATCCCCTGGGCAAACAACTGGCACAGGACATGATGCCGATGGGGATTGGGCTCCCTGTTGGCAAATGAACTCAGGAGGTGGGCATAATGATGCTGACAGGGGGATTGGGCACCCCTGACATCAGCTTTTCTGGGGACTGTGTGAACTAGATGGCACAGCCCCTGCCATGTCTGATTGAAATGTTATACCAGGAAAGGCACGCCCTGCAATGAGGTGGAGCTCCCTCATTGCAGCGGCTAAAATGTTTTAAGTTGGTGACATGCTTTTGCACTGCTGTCATAGACAGTGTGTAATCTAATTTGTGCCATGGAGTCCAGCCCCAAAAAGCAGTGGCTCTACTGGCCACAATACGACTGCACCTCCAAAACCTGCTATTCTAAAGTTACCACAACATGTTTCTTGCACAGGCGCAAGACAACATAATGAACAAATAAAGGTGATGGATAATTTCAAGCATAAAACTCTTGAAGAACATTTTTGGCCTTGGCCAATGTGCTGTAAACTAAACAAGACTTCTGACCACTTGATTATGGAATGTTCCTTTGCCAAATTATTCTTGGTACAGCTATCTAGAGTAATGTGTAAACCAAGTTTTATGACCCTTTCTTATTGTAGTGTCACAAACAGGGTCCCCCCCCAGTGTGGGAAAATATGACAAAAACACCTTATTGTTAATCTTTTCACTTCTTACATACTTCTTTTGGCAATCAAGGCAAGTGTTAACTATGAAACAGATGGACACACATCCTCAGAAAGTGATTCAATATTTCATGGGGGACCTGAGGAAAATATATCATGAGTAGAAGAAAATTATGAAGGAAGAACTGTTTAGAAGAAGGTAGAAAATATAGCGATGCTTTTTTAATGAATGTGCCTGATTGCCTTTCTTTTATAGCATGAATTAATGAACTTAGCGTTGTTGGTTGTTCAGTAGAGAAAAACAAAACTGACACAATTTATTTTCTGTTAAGGGATAAAATATAGTAATTTTTTAAAGGAATTTGGGTAGTTCTTTCCTTTTGGTTTTGCACTGCATATGCTTTGTGTGCAACTCGACTTTTAAATAAAACAATTGCCCCACTATAGTCACTTAGTACTCCGCTTTTCCACTACGGTTAATATTTGCTCACCCTAGTAATTTGCACAACTTGTTTATCATGTAAGTTATTGTTATGGACCATGGTGCCGCTGTCACAGTCCATCTTCCAACTCAATACTGTTTTCCACATTGCAATAACTTCTAATTGTTTTGAAGTGCACTGTCATTGCATATTTTGTCTGCCAATCTGATGTTGTTTTCCATGTACTCTTCCCCTCTGACCCTGGAAAAGAGCATTGGTTCAGTGTACCTTTCCCAGTCACAAATTTGCTAAATAAATTAAATAAAAAGTTCTGCAGGATCTTAAACTTCTAACTGTATTTCCAACAGAGGTGGCAGAAGGGACCTCAGTTAAAAGTGTCATCCAACGGACAGCACCTCACAAGGGCATTGCCTCCTAATGCTGCACTATAGTATTAATATTGGATATTGGCACGTTCCTGATATGGAACTTCTAGATCCCATGACTTTCTGATCTTCTGGCCCCAGTGCTGACTGTGCAACCTACTGAGTTGCTGACACAAGTGTAGTAGAGGTACATTGTAAAGCAGATGCATTAACTCTCTTGGGGGTCGGAAGGTTAGAACATCTCATGGTATTGCAACACTTGCTGCAGCTGCAATTTTTGCAGAATGAGGGAGGACCTTGGAGGAGAGAACCATGTGCAGTACCCTTCATGGCTGAGGTCTTGTGCTGGAACATGTTATATGAGTGCTGGGCAGGGTGACAGGAAGACAAAAATGGGGGAAAAGGGGGCACCTGCCCTTAAAAAACAATAAGGTGAAATCAGAAGTGTATTTAGTACCGAATACCTATATAGTCAGAGGATGATGGCAGTGAATATATTACCTCAGATATTGCTCAGAGATAATAATGGACATTCTCCTTTCCATCTGTGACTGACTTCACTGGGGAATAATAATTGGAAATATTGGCCTACATAATGCTTTCTCAGGTGAGGTTTACATTTAAGCTACAAGAAAATTTGCTTCAGTCATGTGGACATTGGTGACACTGAATGTGTGATTTTGAAAGGGAATGTCAAATGTGAGCATGTCAACTTTAGTCACCTGCACACTGGTCATTCTAAATGTTAGCTATGCCCATTTGGACAGATTTTATTTATTTTTTATTTGCTTTTGGTTACCGGCTAAGTGCTGTAGGCAAGCACCTGCCTATTTTCAGGCACAACTCGGGAGAGTAAAGATGACATCAGAAAAATGCGAACACACAATTGAACAAAGTATAGGGGAGAAACCCAGGTATCCACGTAGCGATAGGTAGTAAATTACAGACCAAGGATTGAAAATATCCACACATGGATGTGTAAATTATAACAGGGAAAAGTCATTTTATTGTTGCAATAAAATTCCTGCCCAGCTTCTGCAGGTTCACTACTATACGTCATACTGGGTGGACTCCAGGGAAATATTTCTGTGTAACAAAATAGAAATGTAGACTAATGATTTGATGTCAGAGTTAGACATGTACAGTAAATCTGAAACCCTGCTGAAAGCTCCGGACCTGAAGTTAAAGAACCAGCACAAGAAAGACACGCACACAGTCTGGTGTCATCACATTTTTCTTCCCTCATCAGATTTTCCTACAGGTACAGTAGCAAAAACTTGCTGCTGCGGTGGATTCTGATTAATGTAAATTATAATTCTGAGTCCACAGTGCCAAGGATTGTGGTGAAACTAGCAAAATCTGGTGGGTAGCAGAATATGATTGCAACACTGTCTCATTCTACAAGGCAGGCCAGATATTGCTTTAAGTAAATCAGTTTCTTATATGAAGATGCTTTTCCCAGATGCATGGTGCCAGAAAGACCTATGGTGGTCCATTGAAGTTTCATTGCAGTCTAAATGGAACACAGTACAGGCAGCAGTGGTCTAATGGAAAAAATAAACTACTTCTATTATCAGCACTATTAACTTGCGATCCCTGAACAGCAGATCTCACAGCAGCTGCTGCTTTATTTGCCATATATCCCTGCTCCCTGCTGCATACAGCCTACTTGGCATATGACTTATTTCACTTTTTTTGTCTCAGTGCACTCTGGTCTCTGTTTAATGTTCATGTGTAATCGGAAACAAACAAATGAAAAAATTTCTTTTGTCACAGGAAAACATCCCTGTTGAGAAGGCTTTTCAAGCCACTAGACAATTGCAGCTTAAAGTAGTTTAGCAAGGCAATTTTCAGTCAATGCTCTGATTGAGTCCAACCATTGTGAAGACTCATCATATTGAACTGTGCATCATTTATACTGAGAAAGTGCAGTTAATATGATTTCTGGTACGTTTTCAGTCCAAATACTTATTATGTGTGTTCATAGCTCAGTGCTTATGTAACATATTGTAGCTGGATGATGTAGATGGTTATTGGATACAGAGGCCAGAAGGTAAGAGGACAATGTTTATTAGGTACTAGTAGTATATGATTTGTGCTTAGGTACTTTAGCATGAGCATAATAGAGTCAATGAATATAGTACATATGAATCGGATATTCTGAGCAATGTGCTTGGATGCTTGAATTGAGTCATTTGATATTATTTGATGGTTTTGGCTTTTCTCTTTATCCCACCTGTAGGGAGGAAGCTTGGTTTAATATTTGGGACCCCTCTGGTGGGATAAGAGTGCCACAGAAGGAGGAGGTATCGGGGAGGATGGTGGGTGAGTGTGACTCGCTCTAAGCAGAGTGGAAGTCTGCTGCTTGAATTAAGTAGTATGTGAGGGAGGAGCTCTTCCCTCACATAACTACGGGCTGCACCCTTCAATTATGTGTGTTCATAGCTCAGTGCTTATGTAACATATTGTAGCTGGATGATGTAGATGGTTGTTGGATACAGAGGCCAGCAGGTAAGAGGACAATGTTTATTAGGTACTAGTAGTATATGATTTGTGCTTAGGTACTTCAGCATGAGCATAATAGAGTCAATGACCCAGATATTCAAAGGTTGCGCATGGGCATACAGTGTGCGCCATGCACAGCCATACAGATCGACCAGTGCGATATTCAAAAGGGAAAAGTGCGTCGTACAAATCCCGATGCACCGGAGCGCATCAGTAATGTATGCAGACACAGGTGGGGGGGCGTGCCCATGCATAACCTGCAAAGCCCGATATTCAGCCCGGGATGTGCAGAGCCATGCAGGCACAACCCCTACTTGTGCCTGCACAAAGTTAAGCCAAAAAAAGGACAAATGATGGCCACCCACAGGTGAGCTGCCGCATTGCAGGGCGCAACACGGCAGCTGCCACCTGTGGGTGGCCACCCAAGTTCCTGCCCACCTGGTGGCGCCCCCTCATGCCCCATCATGGGCATCTGTATAAATAACCCCCCAATATCCCTGGTGGTCCAGTGGACTGAGTGCTGCCCGATTGTGGGCATCTGGTTAAATAAACCCCCCCCATCCTATAGCCCTGGTGCTCCAGTGGACCGCTATGTTCCTGAGCACTGGCATCTGTTTGGATCACCCCCACCAATATCCTGGTGGTCCAGTGGACCACACTGTATGTCGTGGGCATCTGTAAAACATAAAAAATGACCTATTACCCTGGTGGTCTAGTGTCACCCCTCACCCACCCACTGAGCCCCACTGCCTCCCCTCCCGGTCAGCCAGCGGATGGCAGCAACCCACCCGCCTGCCGCCGCCACCCGCCCGACTGACAGCTCAGTAGGGCTGCATGCCCATTGGTTCTGGCGTGAGCCAATGGGTGTGCAACCATACTATACTACACAGTCCAGATATGTGAATGAATCATTCACGTATCTGGAATGTGTCAGAAGTATGGACTGCATGCCCATTGGCTCGCCCCAGAACCAATGGTGCAGCCTACTGAGCTGTTAGTCGGCAGGCGGCAGGTGGGTGGGTACTGCCGCTCGCCGGATGACCGGGAGGATGGTGAGGCTCAGTGGAGGGGAGGGGAGGCATACCTAGACCACCAGGCTAATAGGTCTTTTTTTATGTTTTACAGATGCCCGTGATCGGGCAGAGTGCGGTCCACTGGACCACCAGGGATATTGGTGGGGGGTGATTTAAACAGATGCCTGTGATTGGGCAGCGATTGGTGTACTGTACCACCATGGATATTGGATGGGGGGGGTTATTTAACCAGATGCACGTGATCGGGCAGCACTTGGTCCACTGGACCTCCAGGGATATTAGACGAGGATTTTTGTTTTAGACAAATGCCCGCGATCGGGCTGCAGGGGGCGTCGGTCCCCGATGGCTGCTGCCTGGCAGGGCGCCAGGTGCAAGTCATCGGGGATCGACGCACCTGCATACTAATGGGATGTAAATGGGGCCATAATGACATGCAAATGGCCCAATGTGAACCTTGCATAAATTATGGCCCCATTTGCATGTCCCCTTTTGAATATCGCAGGTGCTGTGCATGGCACAATGGCACTTGCGCTAGCGCATCCATGCTCCACTCTGGCCACTTGCACTGGCGCAGTGCCACTGCGCCATGCACAGTGGGGGTGGCCAGGGTGCGATATTCAAAGCTGCTGAGCCATAGCGCAGCTCCATTGAATATCGCCCAGGAAACACCCCTGCGCAACCAAGTTGAGCTGCATTCAGGCTTGCGCCACAGCCTGGCACAGTTTGAATATCCAGGCCAATGAATATAATACATATTTATTTATTTAGTTTTTGTTGACCGGGTAAGTGCGCTAGCCAACAAGTGACTATTTTCAGGCACGACCCGGGAGGTACAGTTACAGAACACAGTGATACATAAGAGATTACACAAAGCAGGATACATTTGCAGGATACATAAGAAATTACACAGAGCAGGATACATTTGCAAAGGACAAAGTCACACAGTGTACTCAAGCATAGCAATAAGGATAAAATTACATGTATTCAGTTGTTGAGAACTAGGGGGAGAGGTGGTAAGGGACAGGTGTAAGGGTAGGGCAGGAGGAGGCGGAGACAGGGGTGGTGGGGCGAATAGCAAAAAGGGGAGGACAGGAGGGAGGTTACAGGCGCCAAGTGCGGCATTAGCGGGAGAAGGTTACCACCTGTGGCCGGATCGGTGAACCGGGAGTCGGCAAGAGAGACGGAGAGGTCGGGGAACAGGACAGTGAAGCTGGGTGCAAAAACAGAGAGGGAGAGGGTGATGTGCAGGGGAGGGCGGTGGGGGACTAGGTGCAAGGGTGAGGAGAGGATTTGAACTAAAGGAATGGGGAGGGAAGGGTAGGGTGGGAAGGGCAGGGTATAGGGGAAAGGGATGAAGGCACGGAACAGATAGGGAAATGAGTGGGGGTAGGAGATAGAGTGCACCTAGTAAGGCGAGCCAGGAACAGAAGAAAGGAGGAGGACAAGAGGAGGCGGTGAAAAGCGGCATTGGCGGGGTAGAGTAGTAACCTGCGGCCGAGCTGGTGGAACTACGAGACGGCAGGAGAGAGAGGGGAGTCACGCAAACTGGTGGGAGGTGGGATAAAATAGGAGAGGGGAAGGGGTGAGGACTGAGCATAGGGAGAAGAGGGAAGAATAAAAGAAGGAGGGGAAAGCTGGCAGGGAGAGGGGCAGAAAGGTGAAAGAAAGGTAGGAAGGGTGGTGGCATTAGCGGTACAAGGTAGCAACCTGTTACCGGGCCGGTGGAACCGAAAGACGGCAGAGAGGGGAGAGGAGGGCGGTTAGAGGGGGGAGTGAGGTGCAAAGAGCAGGAGAGGGAGGGGCAGGAAAAGGGAGGGGTAATGACGGGTACTGGAGAAATGGCTAAGTGGGAAGGGAAGAGCGGGCTGGGAAAGTAAGTGTTACAGGAACAGAGGGTGCAGGATAAGGAATGAAGGTGGGGAAAACAGCTCAGGAGCGAGGGCAAGCTAAGTGACTAGGCAGTAATTAGAGAGCTTACAATTGGCATCAGAACAACAATGTTATACAGTATCAACAAACATGAAACATAAAAGCAAAAACAACCAAGAATAAAAAAGCGAAGTGCCTATAATACATAATAGGAGGGAGGAGAACAGGTTAGGAGCATGGGATTCAAGAGGATCAAAACAAACACATTTGTCCATCGAGGTAAGGAAAGCTCTGAGATTGTGCTTAAATGCATCATGAGAAGGAGCATTTCTTAGTCCCTGGGCAGCAAGTTCCAAAGTGAGAGGGCAGCATAACTGAAGGCTCCGGGCCTTTGTTTGAGCAGAGAGGAATATTCAATAAGGACTTGTCAGAGGATCTAAGGTCCCGTGAAGGTATAACCGGTTGGAGTAGTTTGAGAGCTCAGCTGGCTTTGATGCTCTGATGATGGTGTCCGAAGGTTGCAGAGGTAATATTGCCTGGTGGAGGAGGAGATAGCCAGCCCAGGTCTTTGTATAGCTGACAATGGTGCTTCAGGAGCGGTGCTTTAGCCGCATACCTGCAAACATTGTTGAAGGTGGTGTCCATTGGTGCAGAGCAGTTTTGCTGGCCATGGTTAGGATGGGAGCACCGTAGGTGAGGGTTGGTAACAGATTCCTCTAGCAATTGCCAGTTTAGCGGCAGGGTAAGCAGGTAGTTAGTCCTGTAAGCAGCCCCTAGCTACAATTGACAGATTTACAAGTTTCCTGGATGTGCAGCTTTAGGTCAAGATTTTGGTCAAGGTGAATGCCCAAGTAGCTGAAAAGAGCTAACAGACTCCAGAGGGTTACCATTAATGTCAGGCACAGAGAGAGAAGAGGAGCAGGTTCTTAATTTGTGTGGGATCCAAATAGCATGGCTTTAGTTTTATTGGAGTTAAGGACAAGGCGTTGGGTGTGTAGCCAGCCTGCACCAAGTGGAAGTCTGTGGTAAGGGCAGCACTCAGGTTGGTGATATTGTCAGAGGGGCATAGATGACCAGGTCATCAGCATAAAGTAGTGAGGCCAGAGGTTACTACATCAGGAGATTATTTACAAATAGTGAGAAGAGGAGAGGACCGAGAATGGAGCCCTGAGGGACGCCGATATTGATAACAGCACTATCAGAGATCGCTGAGTTGAATTTCACTGCTTGAGTCCTGTTTGGCAAGGTAGCTGCTGAACCAGGTAGTGACAGGGTGGGAGAAGCCAGATTTCTGAGGGAGGCAAGTAGTAAAGGATGGTCAACAAGGTCAACGCTTTAGTGAGGTCGAGTGAAAACAGCCCCTGTTAGCTTCCCTTTGTCCATGTTGGTAAGAATGTCAGAGGAGAATTTGTTAGTGCAGTCATGGTGCTGTGGTGTTTTCTAAAGCCGTGCTGTGCTGTATTGAGTAGTTGGAGTTTTCAACGAATTCCGTAACTTGAATAGAGACTAATTTCTCAAGGATCTTGCTAAGGACTGATAGTATAGCAATTGGTGCTGTAGTTAGTTGGTCGTCATTTTTGCTGCCTTTTTAAACACGGAGTAATTCTGTGGCCTTCCAGATTTCAGGGACAGAGCCATTGGAGAGGGATAGGGTGAAGATTCTAGCTATAGGTCCAGATATGAGGTGAGCAGCCATCTTTAATAGACGGGGTTCCATTCCATCAGAGCCGGGGCTGGTATTGTCAGAGATAGCCTTGAGCAGCTTGAAGACTTGATGCCTGGTGACCGCTTTGAAGTAGAATGGTTTAGATGAGGTAGGTGAATCGCCAGGGAATGTTGAGTTCAGTTGTGTAGCAGGAGATTGAAGGGAAGCTGTGTAGGCAGATAGGTCGGAAAACTGCTGGTTAAATGCGTTTGCAATAGTGAAGGAGTCATTACAGTGGACACCTTGCAGGACCATTTCTGAGGGGGTGACAGCTTGCGTAGATCCTAAAAAAGTTTTAATGTGGCTCCAAAATTTTCGAGGGTCGTTGGAGGAGTTAGTCAGCAGGTTTTGACAGTATATGCTTTTAGCCTGCCTGATGCGCCTTTTGCAATCATTTCTATACTGCTTGTACAGGATAAGATCCAGGGGGAGCCCAGATTTTTTGTATTGTTTCCATTGCTTATCTCTGACTTTTAACTTACATAGGAGTTCTTTATTTAGCCATCTTGACTGCTGACCTCTGACTCTTCTTTTTACCTTTGGGAGGTGTTTCTTTTGTACTTCGCCAAACTTGGTGAGAAATATGTTAAGGGCAGTGTCAACATTGGAGGTGGAGAAAACGTCAGTCCAGTCTATGTCAGATATGTCAGATAAGAAGGCTTGTGTATCGAGGGCAGCATAGTTCGTGAAGGTAATCAGTCGTGGTTGAGGAGCAGGCGGTGGGCAGGAGCGCCAGTGACAGAGCGTTGGTGAGTGATCTGTAAGTGAGTCAGCCAGGACGGTAGCTTTGGAAACATGATCCGGTCTATTTGTAAGGATCCAGTCCAGTAACGACCCTGATAGTGAAGACGTGGTTCTAGTGCAGATAGTTATAAGTTGGTGAAAATTGTGCTTCTGGATCAAAGATGCAAGGAGATTGTGATGTGGGCCCAGCCAGTTCAGGTTCAAGTCACCGAGGAGGAGTGTTTAATTTGTTTTTACATTTTGAGAAACGTACTGCAGTAGGTTCTGGAGACCGTTCAGCCCACTGGTTGGCAGGTTATACACACAAACGATATGTAGGTGTTTCGACCCGAGTGTCAGGGTTGCATGCAGCGCTTCACATAGCATGAGGGAATCAGGGTTAGGTAGGACGCTAAGAGACAGATGACTTTTGATATGAATTGGATATTCTGGGCAATGTGCTTGGATGCTTGAATTGAGTCATTTGATATTATTTGATGGTTTTGGCTTTTCTCTGTATCTCACCTGTAGGGAGGAAGCTTGGTTTAGTATTTGGGACCCCCAAAAAAGAATATAATATCAACTATTGTTCTATAACTGACTGATGAATGAATTGAGCAGGAATACACCCCTAATAATGATATGAATAGATGATCACCTCCTCCAACTCCGGAAAGTGTGACCAGTAGCACACAGGAGAGAAAAAAACCCCTTGTGGGGAACTTCTGAGGACCCATGGCTACTGACCTGCCCGTCCTTCTGGGCACACTAAAGGAGAAAGATCCTAATTAACAAATTGAATTAATCAGCTAATCTGAATTCCACATTGTAGAACCTGATCCAGAGAAACAGAGCTTATGAAAGTACTGAATTGTAACATGTCCAGTGAAGTAATCTCCTCCTAATAAACTCTGAGTTTGAGAATCCATGTACAATTCGGAATGATGGAGAGAGTATATATTGAAAAGACCATCTTCCGGACTTCAGTTGATAGAAGGCATGAGAATCCAGGGAATTGTATGATGGTGGAGATAAAGTTGATGACTGACAAACTCAATACAATTGACCAGATGAAATAATTGTATCCAAGCTTTGATGCAAATGAGGCATGATGAATAGAAGAAGTATGACTTCCAGGTTTCTACTAATAGAGGGCTTGTATAGCACGTGGAATGGGAGAAGGCTTGGAGCCAGGCTACTGACTGACAAATCCTGTTCTGGTAAGTACGATAGGAGTAGAGTATAGCCTTAGGACTTGATATAAAGGCAATGGCTGTAGATCTGAGCTGGAATAATGGCAGGCTGTAAAGGATTATTCTGAGGTATTGGTGTGAGGTTAGGAAGCATCCAAGTAGTAGAATATGTTGAGCCCAAAAGTAAGCAAGACGGGTGGTCTACGAATCTGAAGAGAGAAGTCGGTAGCAAGGAATGCACCAACATAGTCAGGTGAGAAGGAATGAGACATGGCAACCAGCCCCTGGCAAAAGCACAGCTTAACTGACAGCTGGTGAGGTAGGAGAGAGGCGGCTGATTCCATGTATGGGAAAGCACAGCCAGACCCAGGGATGTCTGCTGGTAGAAATAGAGAGTGGTAGGCAGTCCCTCGATGAGACGCACAGCAAATCCATCAGCTGGTGAGGTAAGTAGAGAGGCAACTAGCTCCAGGCAACAGGAAATGCAGCTATACCTACGGAGGTCAGCTAAGGAATAAGTGAAGCATGAGCCTCCAGGAGACGTATCTTGAATCAGTATAGAGCAGAATATTACTGCATTTATAAGGCAAACCTAGATAATGGAATGGCACTGAGAATTGATGTATCCAGTAGATCAAGGATGGCAGAGATTGTATTGAAGAGACCGTGGCAGAGATATGGCAACCTGACGAGAGGAATAACATCTAAAACTGTAGGTATGCAAAGTTCGAGGCAGGAAAACCTGACAAGATCCGAAGAGTCCCAGATGGAGATAACTGAAGAGGCTGAGGCAAATGGAGTAGTGTTGTCACAGGTCCAAGAAGCAGTAGAGCACAATCAGGATAGGAAGGTCTGCAGAAGACGCTCGACTAAGTGTCCCTGAAAAGGGTGAAGCATCAGTAATTCCATACGACAGAAGCGGCAGGGCAAAACATCCAAGAATAGATGATGATCGAAGAAATAGCCAGATGCAATCCATAGTAAGGGAGCTTCTAGCTGGCTGACACGGTAGCATGTAGGCACATAGTGGAATGTGTGAATCTCCAGGCTCCGAGCTGAGCGCAGCAGAAGTAGAGCAAAAGTAGGTAAACCTTCAGCCCGATGGGTGAAGGCAGGTCGTAGAAGCAGATGATTAGAAGGAAATTCTCCCAGCCCGATGGGTGAAGACAAATTGTAGAAGTAGGCGAACAGTAGGTAAACCTCCCAGCCTGATGAGTGAAGGCAAGTCGAGAAGCAGGCGATTAGTAGGTAAACCTCCCAGCCCAATGGGCGAAGGCAGGTCATAGAATCAGGCAATTATGGTGCAAAAAAATATAGGAACAAAGGACCTCCAGGCCCATAGGGGCATAGGTCTGACTAAATGCGATGGCTAACCTCTGGCCCCACGGGCAAGGCAGGTTGCAGAGCAGTGGTAGATAATGCAATGGAAATGTTGAACTGCATGCTATGTAGAGGGTTATGTCCTGGTATGAAGACATCTCAGTAATTACGTAAACGTAGGATAGAAGGATGCCAGTTCATGAGGAGCGCAGTAGATTGAAATGGTAGGTTAGACGAGATGACCTCTAAGCCCTGGGAGGGTGAAGCAGGTAACACGAGCAAGTAAGGTAAAGAAGTGAACCTGTATAAGTTGTAGTAGTAAGCAAGCTACATGATGCAGATGTAGTAGCAGGGAAGCAGGCAAAAGTATCCAAAGAATAGAAGATGAATGTCGAGACATCAAATGCAAATCCATAGTAAGGAGCTCCTGGGCTGGCTGCCATGGCAGCAGACAAGCATATAGAAAATAAGCGAACCTGTAGGCCCTGAGCTGGCGAGGCGGATGGAGTAGAAGTAGCAGACCCTTGGCCTGAAGGTGAATCAGGTCATAGAAGTAGGCAAATATTGGGCTGGACCCCACGAAAGTCAGTTGGCAATGTGAGTGAGGTGGCAGCTAGACTCACATAAGCTAACATGCACAGTTGGACTCTTGGTAGGTCAGATGGTAGGTAAGCAGGCAGCAGCTAGCCTGACTGAAGCTAGCATGCACAGCTGTACCACATGTAGATCAGCAGGCAGGGTAAGTAGATAATGGCAGCTAAGCCCCACGAAAGCTAGGTGCAACTGGACCACACGTAGGTCAGCTGGTAATGTAGTAAATAGCGGCAGCTAAGCCCCAGAGGTGAGAAATATACCTGGCGCAATAAGGAAGAACCTGATCAAGCTTCCATTTCCACAGGAGAGCAGCAGACATATGGTGAGGGACAGAATGGAGATGCAACTGGCATGCCCACCCAGGTTATGCAGAGGAAGAATAGGGAGAAATTCCGATGTTGATTAGAAGCTGGGGCAAGAAATGAGCCTAATACTCAAATAAGCTACAGTGTCCGGATCCTGGATCAGCTGGCAGCAAGCAGCAAATGGAACAATGTAGCCTGACTCAGCTCATCATGTAGGTACGTAGGCTAGAAAGTGGGGCAGCAGGTACATGATATAGGAACTATCCTGGATTGGTAAATGGTGGTAGGCAGAAAAGAACAAAGGTGTTTCGTGCCAGCAATAACATTGAGAACTGCAATCCAACAGCTAAGCGAGACATCTGAAGGAAGGGCAATAATGAGCAAGTCACCATCAATAGCAGCAGGCAGTAGTAAAGACTACAAATGAAATTCAGGAGGAAAGGTGTCTTGTCCAGAGCTCTGTTGAACCTGCCATAGTCAGTGGATACGAACCCAGCATTTGACTGCAGACTTCAGCTGCTGCCTCTAATTTCTGCATGGAGATGAACCCGGAATCCCTCGCCGAAGAATGCTTCCAAATAGAGTGTGTCCACCCACATAGAAGTCACCATGCACGCCGAGAAAACAAGCTCCAAGGCAGGTGTACACTGTCAAGCAGTCAAGAGGAATGGAGAAGCGAGGTGACTGCACCATGGGGGAAGCAAAGGCGGAAAGAAAAACGGAGGTGTGAGTTCCGAGGCAAGTGCTACAGCTACAAACAGGCGAGGAAAACTATGGTAATGTGGGCAACGGCTGCTCTAGAGCAGAGGGAAGAAAAGAGAAGGCAGCGAGGCAGCTAGCATAGGCAAGAGACAGGTAGTGAGGAAGAAGCAAACAACAAGGGAAGCATGGGAGGAAGGGAGACAATGAGCAAACGCAAGGACAAAAAACAAAAAGAGCACAGGAAGTGGGGGATAGAACACAAGAGAAGAAAGAGCAGCCGAGCACCAGCGGCACCACTAGCGAGTGTGACTCACTCTAAGCAGAGCGGAAGTCTGCTGCTTGAATTAAGTAGTATGTTGGGGGGGAGCTCTTCCCTCACATAATTACGGGCTGCACCCTTAAATTAAATAATGCCCAATCTTAACCTGATGACAAGTTTTTTACTTCCATCTTCCATTTTGAAATTGCTCTCTTTTTCTTCCCCATCTTAAGCTTTGTACTGATGGAACTGCAATGAAAAAAATGTTCTCAGAAGCATGGATGGCTGGACCCTTTCTGGTTCTAATTAGAACCCAATATTTTTCTGAAAGGTTTTCCTTTTTAACCTTCTTTTTCAAATGTAAGAATCTACATGCATTTGCAAATTAATTATCTACTCCTATGTTGTTGACTTACCCGCTTGCCCACCCCCCCGGCTGTGAGCAACCCCCCACCCCAGGCTAACTGTGCCTTAAAGAGCACTTTTCTCCCTGCATTATAAAAGAATTAGGAGGCTCCCTTACCTGAATGGGAGTTCCTCCATACCCAATTCAGCATGTTAGGATTTTCCCCTAAGGAAGGGAAGGGATCGTATTTTGCCCCTGAGGGGGCCAGTCACTCGATCCCTTCCACTTCCTGATCTCTGATGCCATCCCTGCACTTCCTTATTTTATGATGACACTATAGGATCAGCGTGGGGACGTGCTCCATACAAGTCTATGGGGCGTCATTTTAAAAGTTATTTTCTTTATTTTAATCAGACTTTTGGTACGATTCACAGCTACAGTAGCATTCAAGAAACAAGAGCTTTGCAGGCTTTTGGTACAAATCACAGCCACCCTTCAAGTAACAAGGATCTTGTTACTTGAATGCCAGCTGCAATTTGTACCGAAAGTCTAATTAAAATAGAGAAAATAGCTTTTAAAATGATGCCTCATAGACTTGTATGGAGCACGTCCCTGTGCTGATCCTATAGTGACATCACAAAATAAGGAAGCACAGGGATGGCGTCAGAGATCAGGAAGTGGAAAGGATCAAGCGGCTGGCCACCTCGGGGCAAAATACGATTCCTTCTCTTCCTTGGGGTGAAAATCCTAATGTGCTGAAAAGGGTATGGAGGAACTCCCTTTCAGGTAAGAGAGCCTCCTGTTTGTTAAAACTGAAGAGGCAAAACAGTGAGGAAAGTTGCTCTTCAATGTCTATTTTGGTATCTGTGTTTCTGAGTTTACGTCTGGCCCTGCCTAGTTGGCTGCACCCTGTGGTCTGGATGGTATTATCCTATTACTATCTGTGTTGCTCCCTGCACTTGTTTCTTAAAGTGCATGGTATCTCATAGCTGGTGACCATACACTGATATATATTTAATTTTACTTTATTTCATGCAGTTTTGCCATGCTTATTTTCTTACTGCTGCACCTTGCACAACATATTTTACTGTTCATCTTATACTGTTTACACCCCTTCCCCTGTCCCTTAAGGACACATCTGGAAATGAGCTGTTACAAGTTCAGCATATTCTTCTGATGAAATGGTTAAAATAAATAAAAAAAATAGGAAAATTGCATACACACTACTGTTTGAGATGTTAAATCACTCAAACTTTTTCAAAGGTGAAGTTGTTTCGGGCTTAGAATTTGAAAACAGGCTTGGTTCTGGGGGTTATTTTTTTAAACCTGTTCTGCCCATCCCTCAACTACAGCCCTGACTGGACACATTGTTTTGTGCAATTTCAATATATTTTATTTTCATTTATAATTGTTGGTCAGGATGACACACTGAGCTGACAACAGCTCATGTGCAGGTACATCCTGAAGGAGAGGGGAGAGGGGACAGGGATAATAAGCATTGTGAAATAGGTAGCAAGAATGCTGGCTCCTGATTGGCCAAGAGGTCTTTTCAGCTGGGCCATTATCACAGCACAATGACCCAGTTGTAAATAGCTCAACAAAATTATATTTAAAAAATGCATCCAACTTACTAAAAAGGACCCATTTCATAATTACAATAAGGCACTCCAGGTAGTGCATTATGGTGGGCTAACGGCCCTTCTTGGGTGGTGGAAGCACTAGGCACTAGGCTTTGCCTCATGCTTCAACCCACCCAGGGTGAGCCATCATCCCACCATAACACACCTCATGTCATGCTTTGTTGCTGAATTATGAAATGGGTAGAAAAAAATCCTGAATCTTGATTGGCTGAGAGGTACAGTTGTCACCATTTACTATGAACACCGACTGGCCAGACAGTCAGTTTCTGCAGACATCCCTCAAATTCCAAATGCCATTTCATATGCCCATAATGTTAATTATATGGTCTAATGCATATCTGTGGCTTTGGTAATACCGGCCAGCTGAGCCCTCTGCTCTGTGTAAATTGAAGGTACGATCAATTGTACAATACATATGAAATAGCACGTATTTGCTAATTTTAGGTAAAGTTAACATTCTTTTTAAAGAAAGCACTGAATATGTACCTTTGAGCTTGCCTGACCAGACCTACCAGCACTTTTAGCTATGATGGACACTGCCTTTAATGGACAAAAGTGCTGTGCACCAGTGCATCCATTAAAGCGGTGCATACTGTACTTTTAGCTGGCTGTTATCCCAGCACAACAGACCAGCTGAAAGAAGCCCACACATAATCAAGACTCTGCACTCCAACCATAGTAATCTGCTTCATGTCTAGGCAAAATGCTTGGAACGGACAGAGAGGTACAGTACATGGTAACAGTCAATTGAATCAGACATATCAGGACAGGTTTCTGAAAAAAAAAAAAAAGAAAAGAAAAAAAGAAAAGAAACTGCTATCTTAGCCGCAAACCACAGCTAAAATGAATTTCTCCAGCTCTCACTGAGCTGCTCTCTGGCATGCCCCACTGATACGCTCCCTCTTAACTGATGATTGCGAGTCACATAAAGAGCTTGCGCTGACACTGGATGCCACTGAGAAACTGGAACTAACTCCATGTAATGTTTAAATATGCACCAGTTGTTCACCCAACCGCAAACTAGTTGATCCCACTCTACTTTGCAGTAGCCCCATTCCCCGACCTTAAACTACTTGACACCACTCCACTTCATGGCATCCCCAACAAGTGAAGCCACTGCCTAGTCTCAATACTGCCAGTAAAGCAGTTTGGCACCACCTACTGAAAGCCAAAAACCACAGCAATGTCCATAATGGACTATTTTTTTGTTTAATATGATTATTCATTTTAAATAAATTTAATAATAACACATTTTTTTAAATGCCCTATTCTGTACAGAGTTACCCATTTCATAATCACAATAAAGCACTTCAGGGATGGGTCTGCCCAAGGATATAGGCATATTGGCATGCTGTACAGCCCCACTTATGCAAACTGTTTAGTTTAGGTAGTAATATAGGCCCAGAAAATATAATATTGGGACTATGTCCTTCAGAAATTAAAGGTAAGGAAGGGCGTTATCTTTGGGCTGTGGTACATATCGACGCAATGAAAGTAATAACTAAAAAATGGTTGCAGCGGTCTGTGCCGCAGCTTACGAACTGGCTACAAATAGTGGATCAAATTCAAGCAATGGAAAGAATTACATTTGCATTCAATCATAACATAAGACTATATAATAACAGATGGACACGGTGGGACTTATATAAAGAATCAGTGTACTAAATAAACTAGTCACCCCCCCACCTTCTCTCTGTGTATCCCTTTCTGTGCCTTCTTCTCAAGTAGATATCAGCCATTAGTTCAATAGTTATGGGTCCCTTAGAATTAGTAGTTAAGAAATACTGGAAATGTATGTAATTAAGTAGTTCTTAGAGATACGTAAGGAATGTGTATGTAGAAATAAGGAATATGAATAACATGTATTGTTCACAAAGAAAATGGACATCAAATGCAACCAAAGTAATGATATACTGAGAATCTGTAAATGTCTCTAATAAAATTAAGTATAAAAAAAAAGCACTTCAGGGGGTGCATTACATGGGCTAACGGCCCTTCTCAGGTGGTGAAAGCACTTGGCTTCACCTCATCATTCAACCCACCCAAGATGGGCCATTACCCCACCCTAACGCACCCCTTGTCATGCCTTATTGCTTAAATTAGGCTGGACAAGGGGTGTGCCATTGTGAGGTAATGGCACCCTTCACGAAGTCAGGCATGAGGTAATGCCAAAGACCTTATGCACCTGAGATGTGTCGTTATCCCACAGTTAAATCCTGGAGTGGTTATAAAATGGTTCCACTGATTTTTATTTTAAACACTGAGTAATGAGGTTCAGAAAGTTAAGTATGTCTGACCTGTGCTGTAGTCCAAGGGAGCAGGGATTTGGAGAACATTAACAGCTGTATGAAATAATGCAGTGTATAGGCTGGCCTGTCAGCACAGCAGGAGCATTGCCACTGCAGTGCTGATGACCCAGCTTCATACACCGGATGTAGAGTTTCAGAGGGTCAGCAGAAGGACCTCAGGGTGGCTGTCAGGCCTTGCTGCGCTGCTGCATCCTGAATGGCCATAGCTGGTTGTGCAACTCCGATGCCTAAAGAAGGAGGGAGCATGCTGGCTGAATCTGCATCAACATGCATCGGTTTTCCTCTGGAGGAGGCCTAATAAGGTGCCATGGTTACATAGTACTGCAATCACACACACACACACACACTAAACTCTGTACTTTTCTACGGTTATTATCACATATTTATTTGCAGCAAAAATTCAGTGTAGTGCAGAGGGACAAATACTCCAACATTTTGCACCATTGCAGTTTTCATAAGGAATCCCTTGAAAATAAATATAAGGTAATAACCACAGTGAAGCAAAGTTTAGTGTCCACATTTTGTCTGAGTACATGGACAGGGCCCACAACACAGATTCTTCCTGGGCATTTTCTTTGAAATGGCTTAAGGATTTTTTTTTATCCATGATAGACCACATGAGATGACGTCTTGCATTTTCAGTGGGTTACTGCTTCTAAGTAAGAATAGTGCTGGGGGAGTGCTACATTGTGGGGAGGCCAAGTGGTATGCAGAAGGTCTTACAGTGAGCAACTGACTCTTAGGGGACTCAAACCTGGGATCCCCTGTGTCACAGTTCTGTGCTCTTTCCACTGGTCTGAATTACTAACCCTGTTCGTAAAACAGCAACAACTTCAGTTGCACAGAATGCTGCTGCTGCTGCTGCAAGCCACAATTTAATATTACCTATTTCTGAAAACAGAAATAGATTAGTTGCCATGTTGGTCCTTGTAAGAACAGATCCAGAAGCATACATTTCAAGCTGATTACAGCGTGAGTGCCTAAAAACAGTGGTAGTTACACTTTTCTTTAGAGTATAGTTGTACTAGTCAAGAATATTAATATTTGTCTATGGTAGATTAATTTATTTGTATGCAGTAGTTGTTAATAAGGAATTTCCACAAAGAATATGTTGACGATCAGCCTGGTTTTGCATTATAAAAATGTAAATGTTATAAAAACTAATGCAAGTTATCCAGATTTCAGTTCAAAGTGATATGCATTAGATAGAAGTGCTAGTCTATGCAAATCTACATTCTTTTCATAACTATCAGGTGTTGTGCCAGATACCAACTATCGACTCTGGGCTTGTTGCCATAGAAATTGTGTATTTTGGGCATGTTCAAGGCTCTGAGTTAACAGTTTCCCTCCTCCACACTGCCAGTTAGTCGATTTTCTTCATTTTGGTGATTAATTGTGCTAAATGTTTCCACCTCCAGAGCTGGGCCAACTATCAGTAATGCTCTGCAGGAGAAAAGGACCCAAGGAATCAATTATTTGGAAGGCATGCTGCCTCTACTTGTGTTCACCAAGAAACACATCCTCTGAGTAAGACCATACCTGCATGCATATTGAGAAAGAATTACACTAGCTGTAGAAAGAACACAGAGAAGAAATATACTATAAACCAAAACATGATATTCTTACCTGTCTCTGCTTTATCCTGTCCTACCATTTTCTGTTCCATCCCATTTCATCTTTTCTCAGCCTGTTCCATCAAACCCATCCCATCCCTACCATCCTGTCCTGTACAATCCTATCCAATCCTGTCATGTCCTGTCTGTCTTGTCTCATCCCATTCTATCCCATCCCATCTCATCCCATCCTGTCTTATCCTATCCAATCTTATTCCTTTCCTGTCCTGTCCTGTCCTGACCCATCCCCTCCTATCCTATCCTATCCTGTCCTTCCCTGTCCCTTCCCATCTTGTATTGTCTCTGCCCATTTTGTCCCATCCCGTCGCATCCTATCCTGTACTGTCCTGTCATAGTTTATCCTGTCCTGCCCTGCCTTGCCCTGCCCTGCCCTGTTCTGTCTTGTCCTGTCCTGTCCTATCCTATCCTAGCAATTTTAGCTATTCAGTAAATTTCTTCATGGAAGCCATAAAATGCACAGGGTTCAAATTGTGAAGTTGACTCAGTTTTTCTAAGGGCACATACTCTTCACGTGTTCTAAATTTTGGAATTCAAAACTGTCAAGAAACCAGGTTTCAAAAGTTCTTATAAAATATTACAGGGAACAAACTTTACAGAAATATCAGCCACTTATGGCTTCCAATGCCAACAAAATTGAATGTCATCTGACTTTTCTTTTTACCATTTCTCGATGCTCCTTTTTTGAAAGTGTCTGCCTTATTTGTTGAAATGAAACACTTCCACAGATGAGTTAGCCGAAGTCCTCTTATCCTATCCTGCCCTATCCTGTCCTGCCCTGTCCTGTCTTTTCCAATCCTATCCATGTAATATGGTAAATTATTTTAGTTTTTGATTTTCGTTACCAGGTAAGTTCACAAGACAATAAGCTGCCTATTTTCAGGCATTTTATCAAGGGTGAACATGTCCAGTCTCTCCTCATACCTTTTGTCCCCTGTATCACTAATCATGTTGGTGATCCTGTCTTGCACCCTCTCTACTGCCTCAGTGTCCTTTTTGTATTGAAGAGACCCAAACTGCATACAGTACTCCAGATGGATCTGACTAGGGCCTTCTTGAGTGGCAGGATTATATCCCCTGTTTTGCTTGTCACTCCCTCTTTAATGTACACCAACATCCTGTTGGTCCTTTGGACAGTGGCTATGTGCTGCTTACCCTGTTTCAGACCCATGTCTATTATGACTCCCATGTCTTTATCCCCCTTAACTGTAGTAGGAACAGGCACACAGTGTGTATATCCTTTCTGTTTTTCCTCCCCAAGCATTGCACCTTGCATTTAACAACATTGACTCTGAGGCTCCATGAGATAGATTCATCATCCAAGTTAGTAAGGTCCTCCAGAAGATTGTCCCCATCCTCAATAGAGTCCACCACCCTTGCTAGTTTTGTGTCAACTCTGAACATAAGTGGGCTACTGGAAACCTCAGATTCCAGATAGTTAATGAAGATGTAGAGCAGTGGACCTAGAACTGATACCTAGGGAATGCTGTTGAGTACTCCTCCACACTGGGAGTAGTATCCACCCCACAACCCTCTTCTTCCTACCCCCAAGCCTAAAGCAATAAACAGCACCTTGTGTATCTCTCATGTATACTGCACCAGTTTTAATGTGCCCAGAAGCTTGTCATGGGATGCAGTATCACAAGTCTTGCTCAAGTCCAGATACATATGTTCATAGCACTGCCCTGCCCAAGCTCACATCTTTGGTCACCTTCTCAAAGAAGGTTATCAGGTTGGTTTGGCATGATCTGACCCTCATGAAGCCTTGATGAAAGGGAACAAGGATCTTGGCCTTAACTAATTAATCCATTATTTTGCCCACCCTTACTGCAGATTTAAAAGTCAGATAATTGAATTCCTCCTTCATTTATATTGTTCATTTTTATCATTTTTCCTAAGTCAAACACTTCCAAAATAGAGGTAAGATTAAAGTCCTATCCTATCCTGTCCTGTCCTGTCCTATCCTGCCCTGTCCTGTCCTGTCCTGTCCTGCCCATCCTATGCCCCATCTGTCCTTTCCTATCCTGTATCATATGGTATTTCTCTATCCCAGCCTACACAAAGAACAGAATCTATCTTTCTAGAATGCCATTGATACTCTGAGCATCCTGAAGTGCATTTTAAGTGACGAGCTAGCTGATGGTAGAATGGTAGGCAGCATAACCCACAGGTGGGGTGCAGGATTCTCCTCGTCTACTGTCCACCCGGGGGGTGAGAAGCAGTTCCTGTAGGAAGTCATGGACTTCATCGTCAATATTTTATTTAGTTTTTGTTTACTAGGTGGGAGCGCTAGCCATAGCAATAACTATTTTCAGACACAACCCGGGAGGTTACAGGCAAAAATAGTGCAATCACAAAGCACAAGGTGAGATAACATCAACAGGGGTACAGTTTTTATGTTAACAGTAAGGTACAATTGAAATGGTATACAATAGAAGATACTGATTTAACATCAAGACAATTAAATTGCAACATCAAGAATACAGTTTAACACCATGACATAGATTGACTAGTGGATAAGGTAAATACCAACAAAGAACATGTCATATAAAAAAGATAGTACAGGCCAGTGTAAGTGCCAGCAGCAAAACAAAAGTCGCAAGAGCTAGTAACAATCAATAAAATCAACATTATAATTTGACAATACCAAGTGGTGATTGCAAGAGGTATGAGGACAGATCACAGCAGGATCATTAGAGTGAGACAGTGAGAGAAAGCTTAATGAGGAACAGAAAGCAAGGCAGGGTGAGATTATGTGCAGGAAAGGAGCAAAGAGTCTTAAGAGACCACTATTAAGGGAGCAAGAAGCTCCGAATCAGGCAGTTACATACAGGAGAGAACTAGGGGGGATTAAAACATATGCAAGGGGTAGGTTGACAAAAGTAAGATTGATAAATTTTCTTAAAGAGGGAATGGCTTGGAGCAGACCAAAACACTAGGGGAAGGGAGTTCCAAAATTTAGGTGCAGCACAGAAGGAAGCACCGGTTCCCTTGAAGGTTTTATATCTTGGAATGTGACGTAGGGATTTATCAATGGGTTGTAGGCCATAAGAGGATGACTGGAGAAGCAAAAGGGATGCAAGAGATACAGGGACATTGGTTCAAATGATGTTATCCACAAGCAAACTGAAAGAGAGCAGCCTGCAGTGAGAGGGGGAGGCCAGTTTAGATCAGTGTACAGCTGACATATATGTTTGAGTTGTTGGGATGTCGAGGTGTAGCAACAGATGGTGTTGTATGTAGTGTCCCATCTGTGAAGGGATGCCTTTGACGCATTTATATAAGTCACTACTCCATAGGTCAGAGAGGGCATCAGGATACCTCTGGCAGTAGCTAGTCTAGCCAAGGGTGTCAGGATGTGACTAATTTTATAAGCCAGCCCGATTTTGAAGTTAACAGATTTGCATGTGGCCAGGATATGTTGGTCAAAGTCAATGGAGCCATCAAGCAGAACACCAAGGTATTTGAACAAGCTTACCTTCTTCAATAAAGAGTCATCGAGACAGGAGACACTGAGCTGACTTTGAGCTGTCCTAAGTTTAGTTTAGTACCAAAGACCATAGCCTGCATTTTCCCACATTAAATAGAAGCTTGTGCCTGGAGAGCCAAGTCTGAATATCATGAAAGGCAACAGAAAGATTAGAGTTTATCTCTGACATACACTTTGATCTGTGGAACAGGACAAGGTCATCTGCATATAGGAGAGATGAGCAGTGAGGGATGTCCCAAGTAATGTTGTTGATAAAAGTAGAAAAAAGGAGAGGACCCAGGATGGAACCCTGAGGTACACCTATGTTTATGGATGCTTGATCAGAAATGATAGAGTTGAATTTAATGACTTGAGCTCTGTCAGTAAGGTAACTATTAAACCAGGTGACAGATTGAGGTGAAAAGCCAAGAGATGAGAGACTGGAGAGCAGTAGAGGATGATCAACCAGATCTAAGGCTTTGGTAAGGTTAATGAATACAGCTCCTGTCAGAAGTCATGAATCCATGGCACATAGTATATCACTGGTAAACCTGAGTAGGGCAGTGGTAGTACTATGCCCTTGTCAGAAACTGTGCTGGTTAGGCGATAGCAGCTTGTAGTTGGAGAGATAGTCAATGGTTTGGGAGGCCACCAGTTTTTCAAGGATTTTACCTAAGACAGGGAGGATTGCAATGGGTTGGTAATTACAGATATCTTTTTTGTCCCCTTTCTTTTATACAGGAGTGACTCTGGCAATTTTATAAATGCAAGGGACATAGATTTGACTCAGTGACAGGGTATAAATATGCACCATAGAGGAGGCAATAAAAGGGGCAGCTAGCTTCAGGAGCCATGGCTCAATGCCATCAGCAGCAACAGTGGCATTGTCAGAGATTGAATTAAGTAGCATTTAGGACATCAGCTTTAGTGATGGCTTTAAAATAGAAAGAAGAGTGATCTGGGTTATGATGAATCTGCATAGGGCAGGGGTTTGGTTGCACATTGAGGAAGGTGGAGGTAAGGCTATCTAGGTCAGTGAAGTGTATGTTAAAAAAGTTTGCAATGATTGTCAGGTCATTGCAATGCATGCCATCCAGGACCATATCATTGTCAGAGTGGGATTTTTGCATGCCCAGGAAGGTCTTCACATGTGACCAGAATTTTCTAGAGTCACCAGCAGCACCCAGTAAGAGGTCCTTGCAGTAAGCACTCTTAGCTAATATGATTTGCCTCTTACAGGACTTCCTCTGTGCTCTGTAAATATTATAGTTAGACAAGAGAACTGAGCTTTTATAATGTCTCCAACTTTTGTCCCTAGCCTGAAGTAGGGCAAGTAGATCTTTATGGAGCCATTTGGTTTGCTGTCCTCGAATGCATCAAGTAATAAGGTGGTTATGTCTGTCCTGTATTTCCCCCAATCCTGTTAAGGAAGTAATCGAGGGCCATCTGAGTGTTCTGAGAAGAGTAGAGGGAGGACCAGTCACTTACTGAGATCTCATGTAGGAACGTGGCTTGATCCAGATCTGCAAAGTTTCTAAAGGTAATATATTTAGGGGGTGGGGAAGGGGGTGCTGAGGGGCTCCAGGAGCAATAAATGAGGGAGTGGTCGCTTATGGTGTCTGCTAGGGCAGCTGCAGAATTTGATCCCGTCAGTGCAATTAGTTAGTATCCAATCAGTGTACCAGAGTTTGAAGTGGCTGAGGCTCTAGTGGGGCAGTTTATTATTTAATGCAAATTCTGTCCTTGTACTAGGGAGAGGAGAGTGTTTTGTGCATTGCCAATCCAGTTCAAATTAAGGTCATGCAGTACAAGAACCTCATTGTTGCCAATAGCAATGGATACCTTTACAAGTAATTCTTCAAGGCCAGAAATACAACTTTTTAGTGGGTTGTAGGTGCAAACTATATGCAGTTTTTTTGGCACCCAGAAAGAGAGATGCATGAAGGGATTCACAGGTGAAGAGGGCTAAGGTAGAGGCTACACAAAGGCTAAGATGAGATTTGTAATAGATTACTACCCCCCTGTCTCTCTTAGGGGGTTGCCCGTCACATCTAAGTAAATTATAGCCTAAGAGGGTGCACGATGTGTCAGGGATGGAAGGCTTGAGCCATGTTTCAGACAGGCAGAGAACTTCGGGCAATAGAGTTACCCATGTCTCCAATTCAGGCATATGACAGGACAGGCTTCTAATGTTGATATGAGCAACATGTAGACCCCTAGCATTAGCCCAAGTATCATCAGAGTAAAGGTTTAGTGCCACGGGACCCAGATTTAGTTTAATATCACCTGATAGGATTAGAGCAATAAATAGTAGGAACCATAGCTTTCTATGTAAGAAGGGGGGTAGGGGGATTAAATAATACCCATCATTTTTTTAATACTGATGAGACCCAGCTAGATCATAGCTCTGGGGAGTAGGAGAGGTGTAAGGTCAAGGTACTTAGTTGGTGTGCATAGCATGTTGGACAATGTAAAATCAGTTTGAGTGACCAATGCAACATTTGAGGCAGGTGGAGAAAATGTCAGGGAGAAACAGGCTGCTAGGAGCAATGTCAAGGCAAAGATTGCTAGGGATAGTATCGAGTAGGCCATATTTTGTAGCAGAGTAGGAAGCAATCAATAAGAGATAAGGTACTATAGTGGAGGTTTGAAGAAAGGATGAGAGAAACAGAACTGCGTTAACTGTGGAGTCAGAGAAAACAATCAGTTGAAGTAGCAGTGGGATCACGCCCCACAGGATCGGTGACTACTAGGAGCAAGAGGTAATGTGGGCTACTACTAGTCACTTGATAATCTGTCAATTTTAAAAGAGACAAAAAGAAGGCAACATGAGAGGTGAAAGGCCCAGTAACAGACAGTACCAAGATTGCCAGAGAAGGTATTCTGATAGCACCACAGAGGAGCTAGCAGAAAAGTGTGGATAGAGGTAGCAGATTAATGCTAGGCACCACTAGTGGGGGAATGTTATAACGAGCTAATGGGAAACTCGGGTGATGGGTTTTGGCACACCTCCACCATTACACGTGTTGACAATTAGGTTATATATGTAAAGCTAGCTAAGGGTGGGAGGGTATTGGGGCGGAGGGGAGCAGTCACAGCTGCCGGGAAAATCCTACTGTGATAAGCTGCAAGCTGTGTTCTGTTTTAACCCCTTAGCATAAGCTTAAAATTGTACTGTGGTAAGTTGTAAAATCTCAATAAGCCTGCAGCTAAGGAAATACCAAACAGTGGTTTCCTTTCTTAAAGATAACTGCAGTGTTCTAGTGAATTGATGTAGAGAAGCTGCCCAAGGCATATTAAGCAGGCACTCGCTCTGAGTCACAAAGTTGTAAAATGAAATAAATGAAATTGTCCACTTCTTACATTCAGCAAGGCTCACTAGTAAGAAATAATTAATTTTCTGCCCCATAAGTTTAGCAGCATTAACTGACAGGGTTCTTCATAGAAAAATGGTGCCAGTTTCAAAATCAAAGACAAAGGAAGAAAAAGCAGTCTCAGTGATGTCTTGGGTATACCTTAGTCAAGTCAGGTGTGCAGGGGAGCAGTTTCACAAGCAGTCCTGCCTAAAGCTGGAAGAGAAGAGGGATAAACGGAGGTTTAAATAAGGGCAGCTGGCCCCGTGGCGCTGAGGGTTGAGGCACTGGACGCCACACCTCGCATCGCGCCGGTGACCTGGGTTTGGGAATGGACTCATGCCACCGGGGGCTGGCAGGGAAGAGGAAGGATTGAGCATCCCACAACTGCTCTCCTTCCTCTGGGGTGGGTGAAGGCTCTATGCCACACTGTAGCTTCACCAGGCAGAAGCTGGGTGCAATGCAGATGTGGGCAGGACAGGGGGATGGAACACAGTGGGCATCTGCATGTAAGGTGTGCTGACACTGTTGCACGTCTGGCTCCTTGGGAATTCAGGAGGAAAACATGGTGGGGTGACCGCATTACCTAATAGCCATGCCCTGTGCCCCCGGACCCGTGAAGACATAGCCAATGGGTGTTTGTGCTGCAGGGCCCTGCAGGGGGGGGTCCTGTCATTGTCCGGCCTGTGTGGATAGGCAATTATCCGCATGACAGACCTGGTCCGGGGGTGTGGTTGCCAGTGGCCGAGGTCATTGGGGGCAGCTCTGCCTGAGGTGGAGAAAATGTTAGATGTTAAAAAAAATAAATAAGGTTATAGGCTTGGGAAATACAGAAGATAGCAGGACAGATTTGGTAACAATAGAGGGGGAGGAACATGTAGAACAAGTGGGACAGGGGAAGAGTTGGGGAAGGAGAGACTAAGACAGGGTAAGAGAGCAGAGAGGTACACAAGAAAAAAGCAATTAGACAACAATAATAATTAAAAGCGGTACACATTGATTTCATAAATCAATATTAAACTGCCTGCAGTATTCATAAACAGTCCTTCTACTGTGGTAAGCTGTGAGCTGCATACTGTTTAACCCCCTAGCTTAAGCTTAAAATGGTACTATGGTAAATTGTAAAACCTCAATAATCCTGCAGCTGAGGAAATAACAAACAGTGGTTTCCTTTCTTAAAGATAAATGCAGCCTTCTAGTGAATTAATGTAGAGAAACTGTCCGAGGCATAGTAAGCCGGCGCTAGCTCTGAGTCGCAAAGTTGTAAAATGAAATAAAAGAAATTGTCTGCTTCTTACATTCAGCTAGGCTCACTAGTAAGAAATAATTAATTTGGGGCCATATAAGTTTAGTAGCATTAGCCAACAGAGCTCTTCATTGAAAAATGGCACCAGATTCAAAATCAAGGACAAAGGAAGAAAAAGCACGGTCTCAGCAGTATCCTGGGCATACCTTAGTTGAGTCAGACATGCAGGGGGAGCAGATCTGCAGGTGGTCCTGCCTAAAGTTTAGTTGAATTGGGCATGCAGTGGGAGCAGCTCCATGAGTGGTCCTGCCCAAAGCTTAGTCGAGTCAGGCATGTAGGTGGAGCAGCTCCATGGGCGTTCCTGCCTAAAACTTAGTCGAGTCGGGCGTGCAGGGGGAGCTGTAGGGTGTTGGAGTCCCCCAGATGGCTTGTTCTGGGGGACTTCAATGCCTGGATCGATTATGAACTTTCACAGTTTAGTCAGGATTTCCTCCAACTAATGAATTTGATGGGCTTCACACACGTTATTACCTCTGTGACCCATATTCATGGTCACTCATTGTACTTGGTCTTTCTCCTGGGGATGGAGATCTCCGACCTGGTGGTGGGGCCGGTTGGTTGGTCTGACCATCTATAAGGTTCAATTTCCAGGCTCCCAAATATAGGCCTGTCCCTGTGGAGATGGTTCGGTACCACCCTTTAATGGGTTTGACCACAGATGGCCTTGTGGCAGTGCTGGACCTATCAGGCTTGCTGAGTGTGAGCACGGACCTAGAGAATCTGTTGCAGGCCTATAATAGAGCTGTGATGGAGGCTCTGGACTCTGGTGCTCCTGTCCAGGTTTGCCCACTCACTCTTTGCCCTTGGTCCTCTTCACTTGATGTGACCTTGAGGGAGTTGATGAGAATTAGACGAAGGCTGGAGCAGCACTGGCAGAGATCCAGCCTTGATGCAGACAGGCTTAGATTGATGACTCATTACCAGGAGTATCAATCGTCCATCTCCTGTAAGAAGGCAGAGTTCCTGTCCAGAAAGAGTGTGCTGCACAGAACCGACCTGCTCAGCTCTTTCGGACTGTGGACAGACTGTGCAATCCAGCCTGTCTCCAGTCGTGGAGAGCGTTGTCACAAGAGAAGTGTGATGAGTTTGCTTGATTCTTTCAGATAAGGTTGCCGACATCAGGTCTGAGATCTGTGCAGCCCACTCCAATGGGAGTTGTGTTGGTCAGCAGGAGGTTGCTGCTCCTCAGTTTATCTGGTCTGACTTTGACCGGTTGGCAGTCATTGATGTCGTGAGGATCATCCAGAGTATGTGGCCAATCTGCTGTAGTTTGGATCTGGGCCCAACTCACCTCCTTGTGGGGTATGTTTAGGTCATCAGCCCAGTCCTAGCGGAGATAGTCAGGTGTTCACTAGAGACAGGTGTGTTTCTGGACACCCTGAAGGAGGCGGTGGTAACACCTCTCCTTAAATCTTCTTTTGACTCTGTCTAGCTAACTACAGGCCTATCTCTAACCTTCCTTTTGTGGGTAAGGTTATTGAGAAAGTGGTCACTCTGCAACTGGAGGACCATCTTACCATCCATGATATCTATGATCCTATCCAGTCACGCTTTTGGAAGAGGCATAGTAGTGAGACAGCCCTAGTTCGAGTGCTCAATGATCTCCTGATAGCTAGAGATCGGAGGACCACTCCATCTTGGTTCTCCTTGATCTGTTTGTGATGTCTGACACCGTGGACCGTGGTGTGTTACAAAAGCACCTGCAACTCATCTGTGAACTGTCAGGTACGGTCATCAGATGGTTTCATTCCTTCTTCACTAGCAGGTATCAGAGAATGGTGTCTGGGATCTTTTCCTCAGACCCAGTCTCCCTGCCATATGGGGTGCCTCAGAGCTCTGTGTTGTCACACATGTTGTTTGCAGTGTGTATGCTGCCATTGGGAGACATTGTGAGGTGGTATGGGCTGAGTTTTCACTGCTATGGAAATGATACTCAGCTTTACATGTCCTTTGTGCCCAAACAGGATGGTGCTGTCTCGGTATTTAATAATTGCCTTTCCGAGATCCAGGACTGGATGAGTGCCAACTGGCTGAGGTTGAACCCTGATAAGACTAAAGTGTTGGTTGTGGACCCGGTCATCTGGCTGAGGGGCCATTGGCTGGGCAGCCTTTTGGGCTTTGGCTCTGGGGCAGTCAGCTGTTGACCTCTGACTGGGTGCACCATCTGGGCATTATTTTTGACAATGGACTGACCCTTAAATCTCAGGTGTCGGCTGTCATTAAATTCTCATTCTACCATCTGAGGAATATCACCCAGATCAAACGCTTGGTTCTGCCTGATGAACTTCCAGCACTGGTCCATGCCTTTGTGACCTCCTGCCTTTACTATTGCAACTCCCTGTACCTAGGGCTCCCAGGGGTTGACATCCACTGCTTGCAGCTGGTGCAGAATGTGGCAGCCAGGCAGTTGACTGGCTTACCTCTATCTTGCCATGTCATGCCTGTGCTCCGCAGACTGCATTGGCTGCCGTTTCAATGGTGGGTCACCTTCAAGGTCGGTTTGCTGACCTACAAAGCCCTACATGGACAGGGACTGAGTTATCTGCAAGAACTTCTGTGCCCCTACTGCCCTCTCCACCCACTCTGCTCTGCTGATGAGGGATTGCTAGAGATTCCCAGGGTCCATTTGAAGACCTCTGGTGTTAGGGCATTTGCATTTGTGGCCCCTACTCTGTGGAAGTCTCTACTTCATTGGATAAGGGAGTGCCTGACTGCAGAGAGCTTTAAATATGCCCTAAAAACACATCTTTACAATCTTGCCTTCTTGGACTCTGAATGAATTATTGATTACTGAATATTGTTGTATGTATGTTGTTGCATTTTAAATTGCTATTTATGGTTTTAACTGCTGAATCTTTTTATCATTCTGTACAATCGCTTGGATATTTGTTTGACTTGTGCTTTTTACAAATACATTTAAGTCGAGTTGAGCTGAGGTTAGAGCAGCAAGCCATGAACCTAGTAACCTAGCAAACCTGGTTTTGAAACTCACCCCCAGCACTTGCATACTGTCTAACCCTAAGCAAGTATCTTAACCTCCCTGTGCTACTGGGTTAAACCTGGAAGTGAGCTTTGACTCAAAAGAAACAGCCATGATGTGCCAGCAACATTCCCACTCATCTGTGGACACATTCAGGGCCTGTATTTTTTAAATTAAGTAAATGAGTTAAGCTGGTCAGGATATTAATATTATCCTCTACTCTTTTTGAACACTGCCATGATATCTTGAACTTTATCATGAATAAACAAACATCCCTATACAGCACTGTGGTGTAAAAACCCATACCTGGGAACCCTTGGCCATTTGTTTAAAATGCAAGGGTTTTACCAGTTGAAGTATCATGGATTTCTTTCTTTCTTTCTTTTTCTTTCTTTCTTTCTTTCTTTCTTTCTTTCTTTCTTTCTTTCTTTCTTTCTTTCTTTCTTTCTTTCCTCCCTTCTTTTTTCTTTCTTTCTCTTTTCCTTATTTCTTTCTTTTCTTCCCTCTCTTCTTTCTTTCTTTCTTTCTTTCATGTTAATACTGCCAAGAAGACCATTCTTAAAGTTGAAGGAGTGGTCTCACATGTATTCTTGGGTATGAGAAGCTTGACACACTAATGATTTAAATAAGACCATTCTTACAACCATGAAAGTACTCTCTACAGCAATGTCAATAAATATTGATTGAGGCTGATCAATAGTATATTAAAAATGCTAAACTCTTCCCCTGAATTAGGCCATTTCTAGGGCACAATTGTGTAAGACATACTTTACATAATAAGAGTGTTTCACATACAACGGAAAGGAGTGTTCCCATTGGTCAGAAGTGTTCCCTTAATATATAATATTAATCATCCCCCTCAGCACCACCACCTTCAAGACTGTCAGTGTTTAAGAAAAATTACAAATTCATGTATTTTTTGTGTCTATTAATCTAATTTCTTAACACCTCATTTTGTTTATAGCAAACAACAGAGCAAGTTGTTAAACCTCATTAGTAAACATTGTGATTTTGCCAGGCACCGTACTGCAAATAAATGCATATAAATAGATATACAGGTTATTTAATGTCTGGTGGGCACTTTTTCAGTTTATAAGGATGGAATGCAACACCAAAAAAGCAACTCTATTCACATACTGTCATCAGGGCATTAGAAGAAAGGATCAAGCTCTCAGAAGGTCCATCATGTGTGGTATAAAAGATGTACTAAACTGCAGTTACACTTATGCTGCATGCTGTTTTAAAGAACCTTTGATGGTTATGGGGAAGTGTTGAAAAATGTGACTTTTGTGACACTTTTCATCTCACATTTCACATATTTTTATATTTGGCTGTCCTTTTTCTATTTAACTAGTCACATTACCATAAAAAACATGATTATTATCAATTTGCCTGTTCTAGCTGCTTGTCTACACTTGACATCACAATCCAATGCTTGTGATATGACAATCTTGTGCTGAGCAAATGAGTATGATGTCCCAAACAGAGGACTGTGATTTCAGGTATAGGCAAGCAACCAGGGCAAATAAGGAAGCCAAGGACAATGACTGAAATGCTGAATGAATGCTTTGCTTCAGTGTTTATCACTAGGACCCTGAGGGAAGGGAGGAGGCTCACTGGTAGGGCCTGTGGCATCAGGAGTAGCCATCAGACACATGACAGAGCCTGAAAACAACACACCCACCAAAGTGTCTGACTACCTGGTGAAAAGATCAGTACTGGTAAGTTCCAAAGGGTATATATGATACACCCCAGCATCATAGTGGAGCTAAGGAAACAATTGGTGGGACCACATGCAGTAATCTTTTAGGTGTGTAGCCCAACAGGTGTGAAGTAACAGGACTGACAAGGGACCAATGTAGTCCCCATCTTCAAGAATGAGGCAAGACTGGACCTTGGAAACTACAGCCCAGTCAGTCTGACATCAAGGCTGGGTAAGGTCCTGGAGGCCAGCAGCAAGGACAGAATAATAGAGCTCTTGGTTAAGGCCAATGTTCTTGCCCTCTCTGAGCACAGCTCTATGAGGGTCCAATCCTGACAAACCAAGCTGATCACTTTCATCAAAAGGGTGACCAATGAGGTAGACAGGGCCATAAACATAGTCCATCGGGACTTCAGCAAAGCCTTTTGCACTGTGGTGCAGTACAGGCTTCTGGGCAATATATGCAACTGTGGTATACATGAGACTTACACAATGTGGATTGCTAACTGATATAAGGGCAGGAAGCAACACGTTGTGGTGGATAGATACCACTCTGAGTGAAGAGTGGTACTTAGCCATATCAGTCCTGGATCAGAGCTGGGACCACTGTTTTTAACACATTCATTGACAATCCAGGATGCTGGGTCTCCAGCAGGCTGCTTAAGTTCACTCATGACACTAAGCTGGCCAGGATGGTAAGCTCCTTTGAGGATAGGGGCAAACTTCAGGTAAACTTGAAGAAGATGGGGAATTGGTCCATCTCCTGGATCATCAGATTGAATGTAACCAATTGCAAGTTGCTACCCTTGGGGGGAGAAACAGAGGAAGGGCCTACACACTGCGTGGGGCCCCTCTTGCAACAGTGGAAGAGGAAAAGGATCTAAGTGTCATAATAGACAAGGGACTGAAGCATCAAGAAGGCTGGCAGAACAGTAAGCTTCATCTCCTCCTGGAGTACTGCAGGCTGTTCTGGGCTCCTCAATGTAGAAAGGACTTTGAGGCACTTGAGAGGATGCACTGCAGGCCTACAAAATGATCAGAATTATGGAACATAAAATTTATGAGGTGAGTCTGGTGGCCTTTAACATGTTCACTTTGAAACAAAGGAAACTGAGAGGGAGTCACAACCTCAGTTTTTTTCATACTCAAGTGTATCCCCAAGTTTTAAAAGCCAGAAATGTTTGATCTGGTATCCACTTGCAGGACATTGGGACACACCCTGAAGCTCATTGGTGGTAAATTCAAGGGTAATGTTAGGAAGCAGGTCATTGTTCAGAGGGCAGTGAACTTATGGAACAGGCTACTAGTGGGGATAATGGACATTAAAACAATACAGGCCTTCAGTGTAAGCCTGGACACATTTCTGATTACCAAGGGAATCACCAGATACTATGGGTAGTAGAGTGGGTATGAAATCCCTATAATTTTGTTTGTGTTAGCACAGCATGCTTATTCACTCTAGCTTATGGGGTGGGGGGTTAGATGATGGACCAAAAGTTCTTTTTGACCTTATATTATTATGTTGCTGTGTATGTTACTATGACCTCTAAAGGACAATGATCCCATTTTATGTTTCTGTACATAGTTATAATGAAAAAGGATAACTGAATTCAGACAGTCAATAAAATATAAACTAGATTGTGTATAAAAATTATGTTATTTAAAGGTTTTGACATCGGGGTACTTTAAAGAAATGAAAATGTTAAAAAGGCCTTCCAAATCACTTTGTTTTCTGGTTTCATGCTGGTTGTAAGGATTAAGAACAAAAAGCTTTTTTATTTTTAAAAGTGCAGAGACAGACCTACCTACAATGCAGAGAAATGCACATCCTATGAGACCCAGTTGGTTTCATAATGAATTTTAGTCTGACCTTTCTAATGGAGGAAATAACCAATGTTGCCAAGTAATTCCGTTTAAAGGTAACATTAAATATTTTACTAGACTCTGAGATCCACCACTGAACAGGCAAGAGCAGGATACATCTCATTTTCAGCAGTGGAGAATGAGGCAAATCAACAGGTGGAGGAAGAGAAAAAAGGGTTTTGCTCACGTTGGTTTTATTTTTAGAGCATAGCTAGAACAGGTACTCAATGATTCGTCTTCCCTTAGCTTTGTAATTGGATTATTTCCTCCAGCAGTAGCATAGGCAGAAGTGTCACCAGCACACTCGCTTTATTGACACTGCAAGCCTGGACTTTCTTTTGGTCATTAGTTTTTTGCTTTATGCCCGCTTCCAAGTTTGTGTTTTTGGATAACAGGGCTATAATTCATGATATAAGGAATAATGCATGGACAAACATACACATCAAGCCTGTGTTTCCATCGAGGCATTGAGATAACAATGTATAGACCTTGAGAGCAAAGCTTGAGAGGTCCATGCTGTTATCTGAACCTCTTAATGAAAACACAAGGGTAGTTGTATATGGTCACCCATATTTTATTTTTATAGTATATAGTTTTAGCAAAAATAGTGCTGTCGTAGTTTCTTTGTTTCTGTGTGGCACTTTAGTAAAGCAGGTCATATTCATTTTCAGTAATAATCTGTCAGGCATAAATATTCCTTCAATACCTTATTTTATTTCTTCCTGTGTTTTGCTGTGTAACTTAGTGTTGTTCCTAACACTCCCAATTAGAATGAATGACAGGTAGAGAGAATAATCGTTTGTGAGTAGGAGTGCTGTTTGCCGTCATGGTTACCACACAAAACAGCACACATTACGTTGAGTGGTGCTGGATGTGAGGCACTAGTTCTGGGTTCAGAATTGAGTAAAACTTAAAACTTAAAACTTTGGGACATTATTTTCAATCCCAATCACAAAAAGAGAGCATTATGAAATGGCCAGGGCTCACGGTAAACAGCAATCCATGGAAAACAACAACAAAGAAAAGGGCACAAATGGCCTAACCAAACACATAGGTCACATACTGACCATTGTTGTGGAGTGCAAAATGTTTTTATTTGCTTTCTCATATGGTGTAAAACAGGGCAAACAGAAACACCGCATCAGGGGCTAAACATTCAACATTTTGCATATGTGAGTGTGCTTTGTCAACAGACTCTTGACAAAACACATGCACATGCATGAAATGTTGAGTGTGTAGCTCCTCATGCAGTGTTTCTGTTTGCCCTGTTTTGCACTGTAAGAGAAAGCAAATAATAAGATTGTACACTCCACAATGATGGTTAGCATGTGACTTATGTGTCCGGTTAGGCTGTTAATACTGTGCCTGTTTTTTGTTTTCCAACAGTATTTTCACAAAATAACATTGTGATTTGCCTAATAGGACCACACACTTATGAACAGATGACCTAAGATGGAAAACTTGGCAAATTGTTGTGACGTTTGTGACAGATATGAAGAAAACAAAATGAAAGTGGGAAAGTGTCAGCCAGTGTGAGCAGCGCACAGGTGCAGAACAACTTTTAGAATGTGCACAACAACTTTTTGAGAGCCAGTAATTTCTATACACAATAAGCTCTAACCATATACTATATAGAAAATAATGTATGGGCAAGCATAAACAACAAGGCTGTGTTTTCATCGAGGGGTTGAGATGACAGCACATGAACCTTGAGAGTGAAGCTCGAGGTCCGAGCTGTCATGACAAGCCCAAGGTGAAAACATGCTGAGTTGTGTGTGGTTGCTCATCTTTTATTTTATATAGTATATGTTTTTATACATAGGAGTCACAGAAGAGTCCCCTCAACAAAGTAAAAAAAAACCACTAAAAACACTGAAAAAAATGTATAATTCTTTATTCTGTTCTATGATAAAAATTAAGTTTACAGACTTTTCTACGTAGTGAGTAACAATTTTGGACATTGGGTGGTTAGTAAGCAGCTGGGTGTGGGGTGAATGATAAATTTAAAAGTGTATGACCTTTGAACTATGCAGATCAAGTGTTCAGCATACCCAACAAACAGTTTGGAATGTGCACAACAATTTAGAATGTGCACAACAACACTTTGGAATGTGCCCAACAGTTTAGAAAGTGAATAACAAGGATTATGAGCAGGCTGTTTTTTATAAAGAAAAAAGGCTAACCATATACTATTATTTACTTATTATACTGGCTTACCAGGAAAGGTATTCTAGGTCAAATGCCTATTGTTAGCCATGTTCAGGGGGGTTAGAAAAGACAACAAAAATTACAAGAGGGAACAAACACACCAATTGCAGTGGTTACAGATCTTGCAAAGGTATACAACAAGGCAGGAAGAAAAGACAATGCAGCTCACTGGACAAATAACAATTAAACACTGAAGAGGGAAGACTTCACAAAGATGGGGTTGTGTCTCAGGGCCATCCTAGAAAGGGGACAGAAAAAGGGGGCGGGGTAGTGGAACTATAGGCCCATCTAAAAGGAGCCATAGGGGATGCAATAAACCTTTGCATTTGGGAAATAGACAAAGGCAAGAGGAAAAGAAAACCACTAGGGTTCACACAAGACATGGCTCGGAATGTAAAGGTCAAAACAGTGGCATTCGGGAAATATAATGAGTCACAGGAGGAAGAGGACAGGGCAATGCATCTAGAAAAGCAAAGGGAGGCAGATAAAGTGGTCAGGAGTGCCAAGACAAGGACAGAGGAGTAGACAAAAAAGGAGGTTAAGAAAGGGGACAATACCTTTTATCGGTACATAAGTGAAAGAAGGAAGACTGGGGGGTATTGTTAGACTAAAAGGGAAGGAAGGAGAGGGAGTGAAAGGAAACACCAGGATAATGCATCAGTCCTGAACAAATATTTCTGTTCCATTTTCACAGAGGAAGGGGAGGAACCACAGCTAAGACTCAGGACTAATATGTAGGTGGCCAGCAGTCCATTTACAGAGGAGACAGTCCTAAAGGAACTCACTAAACCAAAGGTGGACAAGGCAATGGGACCAGATGGGATACACCCTAGGGTATTAAAGGAGTTAAGGTAGATACTTGCTGCACCATTGACATCACTGTTCAACAAGTCACTGGAAACAGGGGAGGTTCCAGAGGACTGGAGGAGGGTCAATGTAGTCCCCCTGCACAAGAGTGGGAGCAGAGAAGAGGCTGGTAACTATAGATCTGTCAGTCTGACCTCAGTGGTGTAGAAAATAATGGAATCACTGCTAATAGAAAGGGTAGTGGAGCACCTTAAAGCCAGTGGAGCACAAGATCCAAGGCAGCATGGATTCTCATCAGGAAAGTCATGTCAGACAAATCTGTTAGATTTCTTTGACTGGGTGACTAGGGAGGTGGATCGGGGAGGAGCTGTGGATGTAGCCTACCTTGTCTTCAGCAAGGTGTTCGACACAGTTCCACATAGGAGATGGGTGAACAAGTTGGGTAGCATGGGACTGTGTCACAGGGTGGTGAACTGGGTTGGGAATTGATTGAGGGATAGGACACAGACAGTGGTGGTAAATGGAGCTAAATCCGAGGTAGGGAGGGTGACAAGTGGGATGCTACAGGGATCAGTTCTTGTGCCACAACTATTGAATATTTTCATCAGTGACATTGCAGAGGGGTTGTAGGTGAAGATATGCCTCTTTGCAGATGACACAAAGATCTGTAATAGGGTAGACAGCCTGGGAGGGGTGGAGAAAATAAGAAGTGATCTAGCTAAGCTGGAGCAATGGTCAGGAGTGCGGCAGCTGATATTTAATGAAAAAAAAGTGCAAAAGCATGCACTTAGGGTGCAGAAACCCAGGGGAGGATTACATGATGGGGGAGTGTTGCTAGAGAACACACAACAGGAAAGCGATCTAGAGGTGAACATATCTGATGATCTAAAGGTGGCCAAGCAATGTGCCAAGGTGGTGAGGAGAGCCAACGGGATGCTGGGGTGCATAGGGAGAGGTATCACCAGCAGAAGGAAGGAAGTGGTAATGTCATTATACAGGTCATTGGTGAGGCCTCATTTGGAGTACTGCATCCAGTTCTGGAGGCCACATCTCCATAAGGACATAGATAAGGTGAAGGCAGTTCAAAGAAGGGCAACAAAAATGGTGCAGGGCCTGCACCAGAGATCATATGAAGAAAGATTGGAGGAACTCAACATTTATACCATGGAGGAGAGGAGAGAAGAGAGAGGGGTGACATGATTGAGACCTTTAAGTATCTAAAAGGAATAAATAAGGTATAGGAGGGCAGCATCTTTCAGATGAAAAGATGCTCTAGAACAAGAGGACATGACATGAGACTGGAAGGGGGTAGACTAAGGGGCAACATGAGAAAGTATTTCTTCACTGAAAGGGTGGCTGAGGCATGGAACAGCCTCCCAGCAGAGTTAGTGGGAGTGAAGTTGGTGGGGGAATTCAAAACTGCATGAGACAGACATAAGTGAACCCTGGTTGTTCAAAGGAGGAGATAAGACCGGAGATCAAGTAGGATCTGAGGCTATTTTGGTTAGGTAGGGGAAAAAGGGCAGACTGGATGGGCCTGGAGGTCCTTATCTGCTGTCAAATTTTATGTTTCTATCTTTCTATGAAAATAAACATTTTGATTAGTGTGAGAAATTTGGACCCACAGATACAAACAAACGTGGTAGCTAGACGAGAATTTAATGACCTCCTAAAGGAAGCAGAATTTGGGTTGTTTTGATTTCTTATGGCCAAGGTCCCAGGAGTTCTGTGATTCCATGGCTACAGAATTTTCTGCAGAACTTACATCATGCTGCAGAATATACAGTGCCATGGAAATCATTGTTCTTTGTAATTTTTCATTCAAGTATACAATTTTTCAATAGTACCTGGCTTCCTTCAATATCTTTTCTAGCCTACAACTCCGCCACTGTGCTCATCATGTGATGTCATCAATAACATCGCATCATATTTAACCAATAGCAAGTCTGCATTTTGCCACAGAAACAAATAATGTGTGCCACAGGAATGAACAATTGCTGCTGCAGAAGCCTAGGACCCCTGCAGCAGAAATCAGGACTAAACTGCAGTGGAGAAATAGGGGTCCTGCTTATGGCCACTGGAAGGTTATTCAGTGTGAATGTATGGGGTGCTCATGATAGCAGCAGACTCTCACCCAAGTTTATGACCTTAATTTGTGTAGTTGTGGGTAGTTGGAGTGCAGGTGAGATGAGTTGGCTTCAATGTTCTGTAGTGTGAACAGTGAGTTTGGTGTTCTGTTTCATCAATAAGTAGATACATAGAACGTGAGTCACATCAGTAAAAGACTTGCAGTCCAGCAAGTGTTCCCTTGAGTTACTACAATATTCTAAGAATACTGCTGGTAAGTACACCAGTTATAATGGAGTCTCACTGCACGAGGATGATGTCATGAGTACAGTTGACAGTGCTGCATGAGTCTGGGTGAATCTGTAGTAAAATGACAGATGGTGTGACTGAGAGATCTATGACATAGATGAAGGTATGAAAAGTATGATTTGTTTCTTTGCAGATGACAAAAATATCTGTGCAATGGTAGACACAGAGGAAGACAGAAGGGAACTAAGGGAGGATTTGGGCAGGTTGTAAAGAATATTCATTTTTGAGAGGTCTGAAGCAAAAATGTCAATAGAAAAGACAATTAAACTCTTGAGAATTTAATTTAATAATTCTGTTTTATTTTAAGCACATCCATCTGTATTGCAAGGCCATATCTGATTGTGCACATGGGTACAAATGATCTGAGTAAGTGGAGCATGGAACAGGCGAAGGCAGACTTCTGTGCTATGGGAAAGGTAGCTAAGGACAGAGCAGGAGTGGTAGCCTTCTTGGAGGTACTACCATGCCTATATCTGAACCAAAGGGGACAGGTCCACATGTTTCAGTTCAATGCATGGCTATAAAGTTAGTGCAGGGAGATGGGATTTAGTTCCTTGGGGACTGGAGACCAACTTGGAAAGGTTGGAGGTTGTTCAAAAAGGATGGCTTGTATCCCAATGAGGACGGCAGGAGGGTTCTCGGAGAAGGGTGGACACAGCACATACAGTAGCTAGCTTGAACTAGTATGGGGGCAGTCTAAGTGGTTAGGCCAACACAAAATGCCACAAACAAGGGGGGCTGTTCTTACCTCCCCCCACCGAACTCAGCAGGATCAAGTACACCCATGGAAAAAGGAAAAGGGGGGTTAGGGAACAATGTTTAAAGATGTTATGCGCCAATGCTATGAGTAGGGGTAACAAAATGCCACAACTTCAGGCACTGGTCATGGAGGGCGGACATGACCTGATGGTAGTAACAGAGACACAGGCAACCTTGAACCATGACTGAGACAAGTCCTGCAGTTTTTGACAGAAGAGAACTTTGGTTTCAGAGCAAGATACAGCAGTCTAGAACTACAAATTTTTTACTGATAAATCACTTCTATCTCAATAGGAGTTAGTACCTGTTTGGATTAAGCAAACAGAAACTTTATTAGAAGAAGGGGGTCTCATTTAAGTAAAAAAAAGAAGAAAGTCATTGTGTGTTTCTCTGAGGAAGGGGGCTGTATCAGCTTAATTTACTGAGTCAGAGCAGAGGCTGAGACTAATTGGGGGTGTGGCTTAGCAGTTTAGGAGTACAAAAGCAGCTGTCTCCAATTATAGCTTCCTGCTGTTTTTGACAGAAGAGAACTTTGGTTTCAGAGCAAGATACAGCAGTCTAGAACTACTAATTTTTTACTAATTGCCCTCCTTCCCACCCAAAGCCAGTTCTACTTTTATAGCCACTGGATTTGACTGACACCAGGAACTTCCTGTTTGGCAGTAGGAAGGGAAGGATCACTGAGACACATTAGTTTCATCAATCTTGAAGGAACCTAAAAAATAACTGTTTCTCCCCCCCGGCTGCTGGAGGTCTGAATCCAAGCATGGAAGAAGGAGACTACTGAAGACTACAGGAAGTTCCTGTCCCAGAACAGGAAGGGCGAGAGTTGTAAGGGCACATAGGCAGTAGGATAGTAAGTGTAAAAATACATAGAGGGAGGAGATAGTAAGCATACAAAGCAACAGGAGAGGGGACACAAAATAAATCAAGATGGGAGTGGTGCAGTGCAATGGCTGTGGGGCAGCAGTGTTCCAGGAGACATTCTGGAGACTGCGATGCTGCCCTGTTTGCAGGCACCTCTCTGGTCTGAGGGAGGAGGTTGCCCATCTCCAGGCTGACCTGGCTAGGATTCGTGAAACCTCTTTCCCCACCCAGAGACCACCAGAACCACCACCATTACCTGAGAGGTTGCCAAGAAAGAGGAGCGGTTGGACCAAGGTGGGCTCAGGCAGGGAAAGGGTGGTGAAATAGAGGTGCATCCCTCCAGTTGTACCTCTCCACATTTCATATGCTGTTCTGGCAAAGAGTGGTTCCTCTATGGAAGCACCTGCAGTGGAGACCAAGGAGGATGCTGGGAACCTTCACCAAGGAGACCCACAGGAGGGTGGCATGAGACCCCACAGGGGAAGTAAACAACTCCTGGTGGGGGACTCAATCATTAGGGGGGTAGAAGTGGGGGAGGAAGGGGATAGGGAGGTAAGGTGCCTGCCTGGCACCATGGCTCAGAAGGACAAGAAGTGAATCCTCAGGATCACAGGAGCAGCTGCACGAGGGAGGAAGCTGGATGTCATTGTCCACCTAGGGACAAATGACCTGGCTGAGAATGGGATCAGAGTGGTGCAAGAGGAGTTTGTGGAGTTGGGGAGGGGCCTTAGACAAGTAGCATGTACAGTTACCTTCTCGGAGGTGTTGACTGTCTCTGGCAAGGATGATGCTAGGGTATTCTGCACCATGGGATTCAATGATTGGTTAAAAAACTGGTGTGGAGCTCAGGGTTTTGGCTTCATTGGGGACTGGGGAGCCACCTGGAGGGATGCAGGCTTATACTGGCGCGATGGTCTGCATCTGTCCAGGGGAGGAACCAGGATCCTAGGTGACAGGTTTAAATGCTTCCTTGGCAAGCATTTAAACTAGCCAAGGTGGGAGGCACTGAAAAGGAGCAGGGGAAATCCCAGCCTTCCCCCACAAAACACAGTAGTTAGAGAGGTAAACACCAAGGTAGAGAAGTCAGTAGGGAGCAGGACAGGGATAACTGCAGAAAAAGACAGTAAGGACAGGGATGGGGCTAAAAGGGGTAAGGCCATAAAAAATAAATGGAAGGTGATGAGTACCAATGCCCACAGTTTGTGCAACAAGCTCCCTGAACTAGTGGCCTTGATGGAAGAGGGATGCCTGGATATTGTGGCAGTCACTGAAACATGGTACACAGAGAACCATGACTGGGATGTCAACATACCAGGATACACAGTATACAGGAGGGACAGGGTGGGTAAAAGAGGAGGAGGAGTGGCTCTCTATATAGAGGAAGGGATTAAAGCAACAGAACTAAAGAATAGACAGGAAGTTGATGAGTCACTATGGGTCACCTTGGAGACAGGAAATGGCACCACAATCCGCATGGGGGTTGTGTACAGATCCCCATCTCAGGGGAAGAAATGGACAAGAAAATGATAGAAGGCATCATTAAAATGGCAGAAAAAGGGAAGATATTGTTGATGGGGGACCTGAATATGCCAGATGTTAACTGGAGTACCTTTGCTGTAGGCACATCCAAGAGCAGAGTCATTATTGATGCCCTACAGGGGGCATGTCTCAGACAGCTAGTGTTGGAACCCACTCAGGAGGGAGCAATCTTAGAGCTGGTACTCTCAAATGGGGAAGGAGAAAGGATCTCAGATTTAGAAGTGGGTAGCCATCTGGAACAAGTGACCACCAAACAGTGTGGTTCACAATAAACACAGCCATAGAGTCAAGCCACACAAAAACAAGAGTATTGGACTTTAGGAAGGCTGACTTTGGGAAAATGAGAGAGTGCCTCAGAAAAGCACTAGCAAATGGGTAAGAAGGAGGAGTGGAGGAACAATGGGGAATAATCAAAACAGCCATCGCGGAGGCAACAAGCCTTTGTGTGAAGCAAATCAACAAAACAAAATGAAGGAAAAAAACACTATGGTTCTCAAAAGAGGTGGCACGGATGGTTAAGGAGAAAAGGATAACATTCAGGAAATATAAGGAAACACAGAAGGAACAGGACAGAGAACTTTATCAGTTAAAGCAGAAGGATGCAGGGAAGGCAGTCAGAATAGCAAAGGCACAAACTGAGGAAAAGAGAGCCAAATCTGTTAAAAAGGGGGATAAAACCTTTTATAGGTACATTAGGGAACGAAGAAAGAGCAAGGGAGGGATACAGAGACTTAATGGGGGGGGGTGGGTGGAGGGTGACAGTGAAAAAGCAGGGATACTGAATGAATATTTCTGCTCATTATCCACAACAGAAGGTGAGGGTACCTAGATCAAACAAGGGAGAAACTCTGAATGGGAGGTCAATACTACTTCATTCAGAGAAGAAAGGGTTTTGAAAGAACTCTTGAAACTGAGGGTGGACAAAGCAATGGGGCCTGATGGGATTCACCCAAGAATTCTAAAAGAACTAAGGGTAGAACTAGTAACACCACTGACTACTCTCTTTAAAAATCATGGTAGGATGGGGTGGTACCTGAGGACTGGAGAAGGGCAAATGTGATTCCACTTCACAAAAGTGGAAGCAGGGAAGAGGCAGGAAACTACAGACCAGTTAGTTTGACTTCAGTGGTAGGGAAAATGATGGAATCAGTTCTGAAGGAAAGAATTGTTGAGTACCTAGAGACCAGTGGGGCACAAGACCCAAGGCAGCATGGTTTCACAGCAGGAAGATCATGTCAGATGAACCTAATAGATTTCCTTGACTGGGTGAGTAGACCAGGAAGGGGCTGTGGATATGGCCTACATAGATTTTAGCAAGGCATTTGACACAGTCTCACGCTGAAGATTAGGATACAAGTTAGCCAGCCTTGGTGGATTCCAAGGTGGTAGCCTGGAAAAGAAACTGGCTGGACAACAGGATGCAAAAGGTAATAGTAAATGGAGTTCACAGTGAAGAAAGGAGGATAACTAGTGGGGTACCACAGGGTTCGAGTACTGGGACCAGTCCTCTTTAATGTCTTTATATGTGACATTGGAGAGCATCTGGAAGAAAAGGTATGTCTCTGCAGATGACACAAAGATCTGCAACAGGGTTGATACACAAGGTGGGGTGGAAAGAATGAAAAGGTTGGCAAGGTTGGAGGAATGGTCAAATACGTGGCAGCTCAAATTCAATGCAAAGAAGTGCAAGGTAATGCATCTGGGAAACAAAACCCAGGGAAGAGTACACAATGGGGATCCATTCACATATCTGGAATGTGTAGTATAGTGCGGGCTGAGCGCCTATTGGCTCACGCTGTGGACCAATGGGTGTGCAGCCCTACCCTCTGATGTCAGTGTCGGCAGCGCAAAGCGGCAGACAGGTGGGTGCTGCCACCTGCCGCTGATCGGGGGTAGTGGGGCAGTGGGGCTCCAGTGGGCGGGTGGGAGGGGTACCACTAGACCACCAGGGATATTGGCCGTAGTTCTTTATTTATTACACAAGCCCATGATCGGGCTGACAGCGGTCTACTGGACCACTAGGGATATAGGAATTACTAACATTTATACTTAAGCCCATGATCAGGCTGACAGCGGTCCACTGGACCACCAGGGATATAGGAATTACTATCATTTATACTGAAGCCCATGATCGGGCTGTGGGATACATTGCCATGCTGGGCAGGAGGCATCAGTCCCCGACGGCTGCTGCCTGGCAGGGCGCCAGGTGCAAGTCACCAGGGATCGGTGCATCTGCATGCAAATGGGGCCATAATGACATGCAAATATTTGTTGCTTGCATACATTATGGCCCCATTTGCATGTGCACTTTTGAATATCGCGGTTGCTGCACATACGCATGATGGAACTTGCGCTAGTGCATCCCTGCTCCACACTGGCCACTTGCGCTGGTGCAGTGCCACTGTGCCATGCACACTGCGGGTGGCGGGTGCGATATTCAATGATGCTGTGCCATGGAGCAGCTCTGCTGAATATTTCCCAGTCACGCCCTGTGCAGCCAAGTTGTGCTGCGCCCGAGCCTACGCCACAGCCTGGCGCAGTTTGCATATCTGGGCCCAAGTCCCATTTGCAAATTTGCCACTAGGGTTTTTTCTTCAAAACTACAGGTGCCACGCCCTTTCCTTCCTTCCTTCCTTTCCAATCAGAAGTCCCAGTTCTGGCTGACTAGATAGCTCAGTGCAAAGACAGTTGTTATAGAGCCATTTGATTTACTTGTTCAGATCCAGTCCAAGGCAGTGGTGGCCCAAATTCCTATCACCTGATGACTGTTTGGTAGCAGCATTGTGTCATTGCTCATTCCCTGAGGAATGCCAGGACACAGATTCAACTCATCTCAGGGTACTTTGACCCTAATGTTGTATTTCTTACTTTTGTGACTTTAAACTTCAACCTTAATTAATGCTTACTATCGTTTTTTTTTTCAACAAATTTACTTACATTCTAAAGAACCAGGCCTGGAGCATGCTTTATGAATGGCATTTCCAAAGCAGCAGACCCATCTCACATGGCTCCAGGCCTTAAATTTCCACTTTTGCAGATGCGCTTTCTCAGATGGGTACAAAACTGAGATATGTATACATAGGGTAAATCCAGGGATGGCAGGGCTCATGATAAATCAATGTTTAAATTGTCCTATCAAATAAATGAGCATAAACTGTCTTGTCTTATGGCATTCCATCAAGACTGTGGATCTGAAAAAGTGGGGAAAAACCACACCATGATAACCACGCAAGAAGAAACAGTGAAAGTGCTGCTTACAACCTAGCACACTTCCTTTAGTTTATTATCAAAATATATACATTGGACTTATGGAGTGCCAACTATATTATTGATAATAAGGTAAAGAGAGGTAATGTAAATATATCATCGGCGTGGTTTTGACCATGCTTTTGTATGACACAGGCGGCGCGTTTTGACCACACTTTTCAGATAGCATGGTTTTGACATGGAACCTTATCCTTTCATAGGATTCATAGGATAAGGACTGGTCATAGCTTTAGCCATTCTGGACCTGCACCAGCTATATGTTAAATTGAAAACAGCTGCCCTACAATATTTATCCATAGTGTTCTTAAATTGGTTCATACTGTTACATGACACCACAAGTGGTGGCAAAGCATTCCATTTTGTCACTACATGCTGAGAGAACCAATTCCTTCTCTGGTTTTTGTTGTAATGCTCTCCAAGGGAAGAGTACACAATGGGGGGTGAGATACTGACAACAGTAAAAATGGAAAGGGACCTGGGGGTAATTATATCAGATGACTTAAAGGTGGGCAAGCAATGTGAGAAGGCAGTAAGGAAGGCTAGGGGGATACTGGGATGCATAGGGAGAGGCATCAATAGTAGAAAACAGGAAGTTGTTATCCCTCTGTACAGACAGTTGGTGAGACCTCATCTGGAGTACTGTGTGCAGTTCTGGAGACTCCATCTCCGCAATGACATAGACAGAGTGGAGGATCTCCAGAGGAGGGCAACCAAAATGGTGCAGGGTCTGCACCAGAAGACATACGAAGAAAGACTAAAGGAGCTTAATATGTAGACCCTTGAGGAAAGAAGGGAGAGAGGGGACATGATAGAAACTTTCAAGTACCTCAAGAGAATCAACAAAGTCCAAGAAGGTAGCATCTTTCAGAAAAAGAGATGTGCAAGAACAAGGGGGCACAATTTGAAGACAGAGGGGGGGACGACTCAGAGGTAATGTGAGGAAGTATTATTTCACAGAGAGGGTTGTGGATGCATGGAACAGCCTCTTTGAGGAGGTCATGGAGTCAAGAACAGTGGGGGAATTCAAGAATGCATGGGACAGACATAAGGTAGTCCTAGTGGGGGTAGGAGGAAGTAAGCTGTTGGTTAACTAGGATCTGCAGCTTGTCTGTTAGGTAGGAAAATGGGCAGACTAGGTGGGCCAAGCGGTCCTTATCTACCATCAAATTCTATGTTTCTATATTGATGAGCCCTATTCTTATATAATACTTGTCTCTTACTCAGTCCCATACATTCCCAAAGATCTGCATCCTTTTTTGCCCTGTGAGCCAGGCACATATCTCCCATGTACCTTCTATACTGCAGTGAATACAGCCCCAACCCTCAAGCCTCTCCTCATAGGCCATGCTCTACACTCCATCCACCATTATCGTTGCCCACCTCTGCACACTGAACTCACCTCATCCCTCTTCAGATCGAGCCAGAACTGACTACAATACTCAATGTGTGGGCAAACCAGCGAAACATATAATGGGACCACCACCTCCCTTGCACGACTCTCGATATTCTGTCTTATAGTGGCCAGTATACCATATCCCTTTCTTGTCACCTCAGTACACTGTCTTGATGAACTAAGGTCACTACTAATTACCATACTCAAATCCTTCTCAGCATCTACAGTCTGTAGCTTGTGCCCATCTATATAATATTTGAATCTCCTATTTTTTTAAACCCAGATGCATAATCTTGCATTTATTCAGCTTCAATCTAAGTTTCATTCTTGTTGCAGTATCACCCAGTTCATTAATATTGTCCTGGAATATTTTAGCATTCCCTGCTGTTACAAACAGTGCACCCATTTTAATATCATTGGTGAATTTCACCATCTAAGCTTTACTATTACATGAATAAAATCTATAGCTGACTCAGGATAGTGCAAACAACATTTTATTTATCTCATGCAGCAGTGCAAATGTGCAGACCAACAAATGCCTCAATGTTTTGTGCAGACTAAACATGCTTTATCATCCTTGACAAAAACGGAGTCTATGTTACACCTTGGGGCATTTGTTGGTCTGGATGTTTAAACTGCTGTGTGAAATGAATAAAATGTTGTTTTTTCACTATTTTAAGTCAGCTCTAGACTTTATTTATTGGTCAAGGCATTAGGGCCCATTTTTTGTTAAGACAAAACTACATCTACCTGTGAAAGTGTCACAAATGTATATTTCGCATAGCTCAGCTTCAGTAGCCCATCAAGATGGTAGTACAGAATGGTGAGAGTCAAAACAGCTCACAAATTACAGCGAGTGCTGTATTGGTGACTGATGGCTCCCCCCTCCCCGAGGTGTTATATTAAGCAAAGGGGGTTGGGGGGTGGAGGGACAAAGCCCCCCACAAACAGAAAGGTCACTGATACGGCACTCACTGTAATGTAGTGTCATTTTGCACCTCACCTTTCCCATATTCACTATCTTGATGTGAAACCCTCAGCTTTTTTTTATGGATTTTAAGAGACATCTGAGAGCATATCCAAATGATTTGGCAGAATGTAAATGGTTTTATAGATTAACCTGTAAACCAGTAAGATCTATATAGGATCAGATTGTGACTCCCTATTTTTCATATGTGTTTGCCTAGATATTTTGTATTCATTTTGGCTGTAATCTAGTTTTTTATACTTTTTACAAAATTATATGAGATGGTATTGTTACATAGCAATCCAAAATTGTATGTTTTAATATATGCTATATTGTTTATTATGACCAGGTCACCTTTGAAAAAAAGGCACTTACTGCCTAAAGGTATTATCTTACTAATCAAAGCAAATCAAATCATATATTTCAACCTAAAAATGTCTGCAGATCTGTTTTTATCCATAACTTTTCTGTTTTTAAACTTTTTAACTTCTAATTTTTAAAATGTCCTAATTACAGTATAACCAGCCCTCATCCCCCAACTTCCACACTGTTGGCAATTTTTTTTATTTGTAACTTTTATATTTTTAAACTTTTTAACTTATAATGTTCAGCCACAACCTACTTATAACCACCCTCATGACCACAAAAGTGTCAAATTTGTAATCCCTTTCATTTTTCTGTCATTAACTTTAGCTGCCACTTTAACAGGTTCACTTTCACAGATGGTCCAAAATCAAAAAAAAATATATATTGTAAGTCCACCTGTGAAAGTGTTGCAGATCATATTTTGCAGATAAACATCGATGATCAGCTGCAAAGGCTACTAATTTATTTTATTCACAGGTTTTGCATTTTAAATTTTGCAGCTTCTAAATTTAGAAAGTATTCCTACTAAAGTAGTAGTATTTGTTAGTAACAAGGTCAGTTATTAATGGTAGCACTCACACAAATGACCAAAAATGCTGTGATGAAGCAAAATGTAGATTTATTCAAAGATTAAGCTTGCTCATATTAACAAAGGTTAGACAGTGTTCCTTAGCACCATAGCACATACTGTAGCTATGTGCTATGGTGCAGAGATGCTGTCAACCTTTGTTGTATGAGCAAACTAATGTTGGAATAAATCCTCACTTCATCACAGCATTTTGGTCATTCATGTGAGTGCTACCATTACTGACTGACTTTGCATTGTTTGGGCTGGCCTCCTGTTTATGATAAGCACTGGCTCTGAAAAAGCTACAACATGGCTGCTATCTGTTTGTTCTTTGTTAGTAACCATATAGTTTTTTTCAGCAATAATGCTCGTTTGGTAAAAATATCAGCATACATATTTTTCTTTTCATTTTCTTTCATTCCTAAACCAATATACAGGATTTTGAAGTTTTTAAAAGTTCCCACTCCTGTGCCATGCCTGTCATTAAAAAATTAAATATGTTGGTACTGTGTGGTGCTGTTTACCATCAGAAACATGTAGTGGCCCCATACTAATACATCTACAATATGACTCTAACATGTACATTCAACAGGTAACTTCAGTGGAAGAGAATTTTAATAATTAATAATAATTTAATAATTGTGAAGGGTGCCTCTCTTTAATCACGTGAATCATTATTACAAAATTGGATTTAAAATCCATTTTAACAATATCCAAGAAAACTAAAAATACACTGAGCATGAATCTTAGAATGTCAGAAATACATTTTGCTAAAACACTGTATGATGAATTTTTTTGATGACTAACAAATACTGCTACTTTAAAATCACCCTTGACAACCACCAAAGTATTGCCTTTAAAATCCATTCCATTTTTGTTGCTAACTTTAACTGTCACTTTGCATGCCACATGGAAGATTTTGACCTGCAGCTCATGCTTTGGAAGGTTTCATGAAAATCTGCTGAGAAACATTTGAGACATAAGCAGCTAAAAATCATGATTTAACCTTAAAGTGCCTACTCAGCTCTAACTATAGTGGCACAATGCAGTGTAATGTCATTCTGTTTTGTATAACATTTTCATACATAGTGTATGTATTGAAAACATGGAACTGGAAAGGGAGCAAATAACAGCAACAAAAGGAAACAGCTAGGAACATTAACTGATTGATTTGTAATTTATGACCAGGCAAGATACACTAAGCTATTATATACAGGTTAATACAAGTGCAGATGTGTATTATGAGTTTTTTTAACACATCCAAGGTGGGTGATGCCACTTAAAAACCAAGAGTGAAGCTTGAGGGGTATAAGAAGGCATCATACACCGAGGGTGCGTGAAAATAACAAGTGACACACAACTGCTCATGTCCTTTTTTGTATAATTTGCTGGTTTGCAGTGGTTATCAATGCTGCAAGATTTTGTTTTAATTAAAATTACACGACAACTATCTTTGAGAGGTGAGCATCAATTTTTTAAAACAAGGGATAAAGCATTTAAATTTCAACACTGTGAAAACCAGAGGAGTAATAGTATGATAATTATCAGGCATCTGGAGGACTGTGGCTCAAGAATGAACAATGAGGCTGACTGAATGAAGGAGTGGCTGGAGACATGTGAGCAGCTACAGACTTGCAAGAGGGAGGCAATCTGACACACTGTCTCGAGCACGCAGAGATTCTCACTAGTGACAGAAAGAAAGCAAGTCAGCTGAGATGTTTCCAGTGTGGAAATTGATGTCTAAAAGTGTTGTATGTTACAAACCTTCTGTAAAGGTTGTAAATCTTATTGTGAATGAAAATGTATTCCAGCGATACCAGCCAGTTACCATAGATTTTATGGAGATCCATAATAACCAAGCAATTGGTTGATATCACTTCATCCGTTGTTGCAGCTTTCACAGATATGGTTTGCAGTTTGATAAACAATGTGACCAGTAATTATAGCTTGCTTCTAGGTATGTCCTAGGGGTGGGTTGGAAGGACCTGTTTTATTGACAGAGGAATGAAGTCCATGATATCATGGAGCTCCCTTCTCTTCTTTTTTTTTCTTTCATTTTTATCCCCTTGTCACCCAGCATGCCACCATTTGCCTCCAATCTCCCTCCCAATCCCATCAGCCCACTGTCTCTGGGACTTACCATGTGACCCTTGCAGTACCCCACAGATTACCCCCCATGATGGAGCCTCATTCCCTGGTGGAGTTTAGCTCAGTTGCAGGCATCATACCCAGTGGGCAGGTTTGGGGTCTGCAAGGAGGTGAAGGCCTCATCTTGCTGGCTGGCCAGGGTGTTTTCTGTTGTTCTGGAGAACCCTTGGATACTCCAGTGTGTGTGGAAGCTTGACATAAGTGCAGTGTGCAGACATCTTCTGCCAGTAGCATCTGCCACCCAGAAGCACTGCTCTAGCCTGTACCTCCACCTATGGTCACCGAGGTGTTGTATCGTGGCAGAGCAGGCCACTTTCTTACCCCAGAGGAGTAGAGCATCCTCCTCCACCCGACCAACCCCCGAGCAGCCCAGACTCATTCCCGAATGCGGGTCACTGGCATAATAGCATACATAGATGCCTCAGCCCTCTGCACCACAGGGCCTGCCTTTCCCTGCTCTTCTTTGATAAATGCCATGGAATCTTACTTTCATCAGGACAGTGTCCAGGAATGGGCAGAAAGGACCTCAGTTTAACAATTTACTGAAGGACAGCACCTCATCAGTGCAGTACCCTCCTTAGTACTATACTAAGGTCAGTTATAAGTTTTACCCCAGGCATTTACTGTACCTGGTGTGGGTCTAGAACCCACAACCTTGTGAACCATGTAGCATGTAGCATCAAATCTGTGAAACAATATACGGACAATGTTAAACTGAAATATATAAATTGCATAGAATAAATGACACCAGACTCAGAACTGCAAGGGTAAAATTCCATTTAGGTATTTGGGGAACATGATAAACCATGAGGCTGAGGCTGAGCGGTTTGTTGCTCCCAAAATCTAAGGAATGAATTATAACCTTGAAAATGTATGTCCCAGTATTTTTTTAATACATGGTTATTCCAGTCCTAGTGGTACCAACTAGTATGAGTAGCAGTGGTAAACTTGCAGAAGCCCAGTACTGTATTTCCCTTCCCCATCATAGCTCCCACCCACCTGTACAAACTTATAGTGACCAACTGGATCTTCTTCACTGAAGAATTTATTTCTAGTTGTCACTTAAAAAGAGACTTATTGTTTTTTATCTGTGGCTCACTCCTCCTGTTTGTAAATGTGCTGTTGGACTGAAAGTCAGTAGTGATTACATGATTCATAGCATGATCGCATATTTGGAAACAAGAGGAGTGCACTGCAAATAAAAATATTAGGGGCAGGACTTTCAAAATATTCTCTCCAAAATGCATCCTCCTGTATTTTTAAAAGGAAAATTCATCTGCACCTCTTAGACCAGCTATTAAATGATCTGATTACATCTGAATTTCATGTCCAAAAAGCAATGGAATTGAAGCAAAGAAGATGCAAATCATATTTGGGGCAATATTTACCAGAAATTGTGACTTTCTGTCTCAAAAAGATGCATCTTTTGAAAATGTATTTATTTATTTGTTTTTGATAAATGGGTAGGTGTGCTGGACATTGAAAATGCCTATTTTCAGGCATGACCCGGGAGAGTACAAGGTAGGCATAGTCATACATTTGGTAGGACAGTAATACTGTTTATAGAGATACAAGAGCAATAGGGAGGGAAACACATAACACTGCAATATAATAACAGACATCAGTAAAGTACAAGATATCATAGCAAAATAACTTACAGTAATAAATGCACTATTGGCACATAAAAGTAAATACACAGTATAAATAGCTTCAGATCTGCTTAGACAGAATCCATCGGATGCAGCATGCATTTATGTCCAAGTCCAAGTGTTTTGAAAATCCTCCCTTAGTTTTTTTTTTTAAGTGTAACACTAAACAGAGATTTTTCCATTAAATCTGTGTAGTGGTCAAATGAACAGCATGCAATGGTACTTAACTGAGAACAGTCGAGTCTAAGAAAGGCATGAGTCAAGATTTGTAGGTGAATACAATGATGTTATATCAATGAATTATAGATTGTGATTTACAGTTTTGTAAAACAGTGGTTGGTTGTTAATTATAAAGTTTAACCATATATTATAAAGCAATAAGCAACATTTGAGAAATCTGAACAAGATGAGCAAGTCCCTAAATAATTAATTATGGCTCATATATTAAGAAAACATTCTCTTTGAGATGTGAGGGGGAGAGTAACACAATTGTTATATAATTAGAGCTTGGGTAAAATGAACAACCACTTCAGCAATTAATAAATATTATAACATGAAGATAATCTAGCCGATGTGGAAATATCAGGTTAATTTCCCATTTACTTTTCAAAGAACCTCAACACAAATGAACTGAGGCAAGGGTTACCCAGAATAGGCATTGGCAATAAAGGTCGAAGGGAAACATTGTTTAAGCAGGAAAGGCACACTAAGCCAGAGTTTGTTTCCAGATGCAACCTTGGAGCACAAGGAAGTTAAGTGACTTGCTTAGGACCACACACTATGCAAGTGGGGGCTGATGGAATTCAAACCCAGGTCTCCAGGTTTGCAGCTCAGTGCACTTAAGCAGTATGCTATACTGCCTCTGTAATAAAGCCAGATTTCAGAGGAATGTAAAATGACACATATTCCCATAATTCAAACTAATGTGTAGGTATGAAAACCACCATTAAAGAATTTAGACTGAGTTCTTGTTGTAAGCAAGATCAGATGGTTCCAAATGGCCACTGTCACACTCAGCAAAGGCTAAAAACAGAAGACACAGACATGATAAAACATGTAGGACAATACACCTGTCTGTGTCTTCTTTTATCATTTCCAGAGTATGTGAGAGGCCATTTGGAACTATACACTCTTGCTTGAAGTAGGACCAGTCTAAATTATTTCATGGTGATCTGCATATACTTCCCATTACTTGGTATTACTTTACTTGGTATGACTTGGTATGAAAGAACAGAAGAAGGCCAGAGCCCTTCGAGACTGTTCCCCACACTATGTGGGACATTATTTATCTATTATGCCTCAACCAAACATCTAATTAGTTTTTAAAGACAGTGGCACTAGTTGCCTTTACCAATTCTTGTGGCAAGGTGTTCCATACAATGGATGCTCTTATTGGAAAAAGTTTCCTTTTGCTGGTTTTATAAGTTTTACCTCAAGCTGTTTATTATGCAGTCTTGGAACATGTCTCCTTTTCAAGAGTGTTAGACCACATTTTTCCATTAGATCTGGTGAATTTATTAAGTTAAAACTATAAGCATATCACCTCTTAATCTTCTAGTTTGAAGAGAGAAGAGACCAGTAGCTTTTAATCTGTTCTGATAATCCAAGTTTGTTAATCTTGGAATCATTCTAGTTACTCTCCTTTGAACCTGTTCAAGAATTTCTATGTCTTTTTTTTGGTTTAGATTCAAGAAAGGGGAGCCATAGTCTAGATACGGTCTAATGTATGCCCTATACAGTGGAATAAGGCATTGTTCAGTGTGATTAACAAAAGTGCGTTTTATTTGCCTCAGAAGTCTGTTGGTCATGCAAGCAGTTCTAACACAGTGATCATTTGATGTAGGTTTATTATTAACATATATCCCTAAATCTTTTTCACAATTTGATGAGTGAAGTGGTAGTCCGTTTATATGATATATCGTTTTTGGATTATTTACACCGAAATGCACTACTAAACATTTGTCTTGATTAAACTGCATATGATTTTCATTTGCCCAAAGTGTTAATTTTTCCAAATCCTTCTTTTATGCAGAAATATTTTCTTGATTATTAACCTTGCCCCTAATTTAGTATCATCTGCAAATTTAACTATGAAGTTATTTGGCCCTGTTTGTAAATCACTGATAAAGAGGTTAAACAATGTTGGTTCCAAGACCAACCCATTATGCTTTGAATTATGGGATATGTGTAATTTACATTTCACTTTTATTGTGCTAGAAAGCTAAATAGCACTTTTAATTTTTGTGGGATTTATTTCCCCAGGTATAGTATAAACGTGTTTGACTGTAAACATAGCTATACAACTAGGGTGCGTAAAACAGTGGCAAATAAATCCTGTTATCTAGGTATGCAGGTAGTCATATATGAAAATAAACATCCATTTACAAACACTCCCATAAAAAATATTTATTTCTATACAGTAGGTATGCCATCAACCATTTAGCCAATCAAGTGGTTGTTTATTTATATTAGCAACATGTCTGTATGTTGTATAAACAAATTATTACACTTGCCTTGATTGTGTAATCAGATAAATTTGCACCTGCACGTCCAAGTCTAATTGCACACTTGTAGTTTGCCACTTATGAGCAAAGAGGCTTAGAGATACTCAAGAAACTAAATCTGATTATACAGTCAGGGCAGGTGTAGTAATCTCTATTTATAGCAATATAATTGAAATACATTCAAACACACATACACACACACACACACCCACACACACACACACATATGCACACAAATACCCACATGTGCACATTATTCACTATTCAGAATTATGAACTGACAGAGCTGTTCAGATTTTAGTTCAGGATTAGCAAATTGGTAAGAAGTTCACGTCACTTCCATCCAATTCTACTTTATAGGAATTTATGATTTTCTGATTATGAATCTGATTCCTATTAGAATGCACAAGGACCTCAGACTCAGAACCAGAATTACGTTTGGAATACTACTTCCTAAATCCTAATTTCCTGTGTAACAACATGTTTTAGTCTATAATTTTGGAATTATAATTTTCCGACTGCAGTTCTGAAATTACTAATTCCAAAAATTGCATCAGAATCTGATGGATCTGATCCCACAACTCGGAATCCAAGCAACCATACCTAGAACTTAATGCTTTCGGTACTATTAGAAATAAAACATATAAAAGCTTTCTAACTTTGATAAGTGAGAATGGATGGACTGGGTAAACCATTTGGTTTTACTCTACCTCTTACTTCTTCACTTACTTAAATGTTTTGATCAGGAAGGCACAGTGAGCAGAATGACTCATTTTTAGATGAGTCATGGGGAATGAGAGACAGCTTCAGAACAGTAGTTGGTGCATCCATAGGTTACGAGAGGTGCAAACAGAAAGAGTGAAATAAGGTCAGATAATGCAGACACATGCAGAAATATGAGGGTGTGGGAACAGAATCCTTTTAAAAGTCAATTAAACTGCTGATGTCCATCATTTCATGAGGAACGTGAACTGCCTTGTTTTTTTACAAAATCAATAAAATGTAAAAAAATAAATAAATAAAGCCTGTTTCACCTGTGTTTGTCATTGACTCATCATACATCACTTTTATTAAATGCTACCACAAATACAGCAGTTACAACACAACTGCCGAGGCTCCAGTTAACCACTAACGCCAACACCTACAGTATAGCTGTCTAAAATCTGTAGTAAGGGTGGGCAAACTGTTTTCAATTCAAACCCACCGCCCAATTCAGTTAGACTGCTTTGGACTGGCTGAAATCATCCAAGACAAATTCTCATAGATCTGGTATAAGTGAGGTCAGAATTAGAGCTGTCCCACTTAAGATCAGTTGCCTATGGTGTAATATTTGATGAAGTTCAGATTCAAATCCTGACCCCCCCCCCCGAGTGGACAGCTTCAGACTGGCCCAGATCATCCAGGTCAAATTCCTTGTGATCCAGAGAGGAATCCAAACTGGGTCACAGCTGCCTCCCTGTTATCCAATCAGCAGCTCCACAATGAGCCAGACAAAACTCCTACTGTTTTTATCCTTGTCATATTGTTTTAAATTGGAGAATCCAAATAATTAGCAAGCCCTTGCCCATCATTTTTCTCACATATTTTAGTGCCCAATCCTAACTTTATCCCCCAATTGCTTTTAGCTCATCCACTCATGACAATTATTATCAGGAAGTATTTTCTTTTCTGCTTCCTATAGGAATGTAGCCATGCATAGCCCCTAGTTATCTTACCAAAAATTGCCTGCCCAAGTATCAAATATTCTTTGATAGAAGTACAAGGCAGAGGCTTAGTTGTGCCAAGACTCAAATGGTTCTTTTTATGTTGGTTCACTTGCATAGCCAACATATTGTGGTAGTGCAGCTTTGGAGGCGCGGTCACTATTGGGCGAATGCAGGGCATGCACCAGTAGGTGCCTCCCTCAGTCCCCAATCAGCCTGCATGATGGCGCCACACCATGCATACATAATGTGGTGAGCACATCTAAGAAAAGGTCAGCTGCAATCTGAGCAAAGCACGTCAGATGCAGTGGACCTTCCCTTGATGTGTTCACCAACATTATGAACATGGCGGCACACTGACCGCCAAACTGCTGACTTCGGGGGTGCCCAATCCCCCTGACAGTTTACCCTGCCCCTATGTATGTGCCGATGGGGGAGCCCACTCACCATCTGCATAAAACACCCCTCCATTTGTTATATGCCAGGGGTGCCCAAATCCCCTCAGCTCTTACCCCACTTTCCTTGTGTGCCAATAGGAAGCCCTCCCCGTCGGCATAAAAGAACCCCTATTGTTAAATGCTGAGGGGTGCCCAACCCCTTGGCTCAGCCCCCACTTTTGCGTGCGCGACGGGGTGCCCAATCCTCGGCTAGTACAAATTCCTTCCCCTTGTGTTGTGTGCTGATGAGGGTGCTCAATCCCCTGTTGGCTACAGAACCCCAAACAGTTAGGTGGCATGCTGGGAGCCCACCCCAGCATGCCAAATCCCCAAAAAACTGTCCCACAATGTTTAATTTTTTTACCTGTAAAACGAAAACTGTCCCTTGTAGTATCCCTGCCCCACCCACACCCACCCTCTGCTCACCCTGCCTCCCCACCCCTCTCACCCCATACTTACCTCCCGGAGTCTGTACGGCATCTTCGGTGGACCAGGAACACATCTGCACTCTTCAAAGCCGACCGCGAACTGAAGAAATGCCGTGAGCTGTATAATGGATAAATAGGTTTTTTCAACTTTGATGCATATCTAGGCATTTTGGGGAATTTTGGCACCAAGTTTTCAACACGGGGTTTTTGGGACCTCTCCTCATGAATTCTGTCACTTTCATTGCATTATTTGGTCCTGAAAGGTGATTTTGCAGTCACTGCATGGAATCACCTTTCCGGACTGATTAACAAAATGACAGTGCCACTGTTCATGAGGGGGGGCTCTCAAAAAGCCTATGTTGCAAATTTAGTGGGAAAAATCCAAAAAAATGACTGTTTTATGAGCGTGTGTTGCACAGTTGCTACGCACTCTCATAAGTTAGCCAATTCGAAATATTTTCATGCCAGATTCTCAACACTGGCATTTTACCACACCTTCTTGTGAACTGTACAGCTGTCATTTTTCACATCCTGGCCAAAATGTGTTTTTGCACTTCCAGGGCAGAATAGCACGGTTGCTGTAGGAAATCAGTGTTTGGGACACATTACAAAAATGACAGTGACACTGTTCATGAGCAGAGGTCCTAAAATACCTGTGTTGAAAATTTGGTGACAATACTCCATAAAATGACTGTGTTACGAGCGTGCATGGAGCAGTTTGCATGCACACTCATAAGTTTGTGAGCTTATATTTTCACTCCAGATTTTCAGCAGTGCCATTGTTCTGCACCTCCTAATGAACAGTACAGCTGTCATTTTTCACATCCTGACCAAAATCTGCTTTTGCAGTTCCGTGCAGAATAGCGTGGTCACTGTGGAAAGTCTATGTTTCAGACACATTATTAAAATGAAAGTGACACTGTTCATTAGCAGATGTCCTAAAATGCCTATGTTGAAAATTTGGGGATGAAAATTAATAAAATGAGTGTTTTACTGAGTGTGTTGCGCCGGTTTGCACACACGCCGTGACTTTGTGAATTTGTAATAGTTTTCACTCCAGTTGTTCATAATTGGCATTTTCTATACCTCCTTATGAACAGTTCAGCTGGCTGAAATGTGTTTTTGCACATCTGGCACAGAATTGCATGGTTGCTGTATGAAATCAGATTTTGGGACAGTTTGAGGAAATGACGTGACACTGTTTATGAGCAGAGGTCCTAAAAAGCCTATTTTGAAAATTTGGTGCTGAAAGTCCATAAAATGACTGTGCTGCAAGCATGCGTTGTGCAGTTTCCATGCACCCTTGTAACTTCATAAATCTGCAATATTTTCATGCCACATTTTCACCACTGGCATTTGTGCACACCTCCTTGTCAACAGTCCAGCTGCCATTTTTCACAGCCTGCCCAAAACATGTTTCTGCAGCTGTGGCACACAACGGCATGCTCGCTGTGGAAAATCATCTTTTGGGACACATTAACAAAATCACAGGGCTATGCATCTCTAGCTCTGTCACTGCCACTGCCAATGCTAGTGCGACAACATTCAGCATTGACAAATGCTTGTTTTACATGTGCTTGTACATGAGTGTGAAGTCTGTAAAACTGTACGCATTGCCTGTTTTTATTTATGTTAACTGTAACTGCAAAATGTGACTGGAAATCCTGCAACTAGGCTTTGCCTAGTGATCTTATCCTGTTGAAATATAAATAAAATTCAAATTCAAAGCTGGTCCAGTGGAGCAGAGAGCTGAGGACTGTAGCACCATGCCTCCTACTATGACAGAGACCTTGGCATGGAAAGAGACCAGGGTCACTTGGAGGATAGTAAGGGAAGGACGATTGAGTATCCAGAAACTGCTCTCCTCCAGCAGAGGCCAGGTAGGAACAGCATGTGGCTGTCCACATTCATCATCCAGGATGCAGGCATTCATGCATACAGTGTCTTCACACTGTGCATGCGTGTTATCACACACATTGGCCTGAGCAGGGATGAGAGAGAGAAAATGGAGGAAAAAGTCCTCCGGCAGCAGAATTCCATTGACCTAGCAAGCTTCACACAATGTACTAGGACCCACTTACTCATCAAGGTAATAAGTACTGGCGTGCCCTGGGGATGGTGGGTGATGGAGCTAAGGGTCATGGGGTAGGGGGCTACCAGAGGCAGAGGAAGCAAACATTGAAATAAAAAAAAAATTTAATATAGGGACACCCATAATTTGAAATCCCATGAAACAATCTTTCAAACCCAGTCATGGGCCTTCATATAGGTGTCAGCAGTCCAGTGATATAACTATCTAAATCTCTTCAATCATAAATAAAGACACCGGCCATTTCATGCCTCCTGTCACCTCATTCACTGTGTTTCATTCATTTCTATATTCTGGTTTTCATCTTTTATTCCTTACCTCTCCACTTTCTTGTCATCCAACACCTCCTCTTCTTATGCACTTTACTCTAGGGACTTCCACACATTCGTCATACCATACTCCAAATCTGCTGATGAGCAATCCACTTTCTCCTCCTCTCCTCTCCTCTCCTCTCCTTCCTCTCCTCTCCTCTCCTCCCTCTCCTCTCCTCTCCCTTCTATTTGGAACTCCCTTTCCCCCACTCTTTGCCTGTCTCACTCCTACCATTCTCTCAAACACCATCTTGGATTCCTTTTTGCTTCTTCTAGCTCTTGCTATGACTTTAGCTAGTGTGTCTTTCATCCTCCCACCTTCCTAAGTAACTCCTTCAGGCAGCTTTCTTCTTTGTACTAGTATGTGCTATTCCTATTACCCCTTCCCTCTCCTGTTTTTGCTTTCACCTGTTAGATATATCCAGCTCCCCCCACTCTCTAGTTATGTTATTCATTGTTATATTGCTTAATTTTCCAAATTCCTGACTGCTTATTAAATTCCCTTTGATATAGCCTGTTTACCACTATTTACTAATCTTGGTAATTCACATGTGCCTGTATACAACTTTATTTACATTGACCACACTTTACCTTTGAATGTACTTGTTCTTCCCAATTCCTTGCCCCAGGGTTGCACCTGGAAACAAGCTTTAGCTATGTGCCTTTCCCAGTTACCAATTTTCAAAAAACAAATAAATACGTACATACATACATACATACATATGGAACCTTGAGACAGAATGTCAGGTCTCTGTTGGGAACGTTGTGACATACATGTTGCCTAAGAGTGACATCACGTTCTGTTTCACATTTCCATGAAACAGATGCTGCCTTGATTAAAGATAGGACAGACTGAGATCAATATCACTACTGCTACCATATACAGATATGGCAGCAATTATTTCATGGTGGAACCTTGTAGCAAGGAGTGATGAAACTCTTGGGCTAGCTGTATGTAACCACATGCATAGCTTGCTTGACAGTGACATCACTTTCTGCTTCAAGGCTCCATGAAATGACTGCTGCCTTGATTAAAGATACAGCAGATTTAGATGTGATATCCATGGACTGCCAACCCTTACAGATAAGCCCAATGTCTCATTTGAAAGTGCTATTTATGGTGCTTTAGACTTTGGGGGACCCTGCACACCTGGCTTACTCTTCCATTTAAGTTCCAACAAGAGAATCTTTTTCTGTTTTTCCCCATTGTCTTTTGTACTTTCAGTTGCTTAAAGTGAGAACGGAGAGAGGGGATATGACTGAAACATACAAATAGCTCCACAAGGTATATTTATTTATTTATTAAATGTTGGTGACCGGGTAGGCCCACTGAGCCCCGGAGGTCCCTTTTTCAGGGGTGACCCGGGATTATATGGAGAATAAGATATACAGTGAGAGTAAAATAAACAGGTTGTAGCAGGTTGATACACCTCATGGTAATAACATATTATGTACTAGGTTTCAGATTAAACAACATTTGATAATTGAAAAGGAAAACAAGCCAGAAGACACAAGCAACACACATAGGTTAAGTGAAGTTAACAACATCAAGCATTTGTCAAATAGAGAGCCCAGGTAAGGAAAAAGGGGTTTAAAAATGGAGTGCCCAGCTTTGGCTGGGCGAGGCATGTACTTGGATGGGCAAGAAGGGAGGTGTCAGGTACCATGGCATTGACATTGGCTTTGCAGCGAGCATGTGTGCCTTGAGCCTTGTGCAGAAGATCTTGATTGAGGGTGTTTCTGCACCACAGGTGGAAGTGTGTTCCACAGGAAGGGATGGTGTAGAAAATGACTTGCCCCTACCTTAGTCCTTACTCTTGGAACCTCTAGAAGAGTTTGACCTAAGGTCTGAAGGCTGCTGAGGGTTTAGTTTGGCAACAATGAGTCCAGAGAGACTAGGAGGGGGTTGAGCTAATTAGCTTGTATTCTAGGCAAAGCAGAGAGTACTGGAGATGAGCTTATTTATTTATTATTTATTTATTACATTTTGATGACCGGGTAGGCCCCGTTGAGCCCTGAAGGTCCCTTTTCAGGGCAACCCATAGCACATAGCGCTATGGGGTGACCCAAAGCACTAGCAACCTGGCAAGAAGAAGGAGTGGAGGCACAATGGCGAAAAATCATAACAGCCATCACAGAGGCAACAAGCCTTTGTGTGAAGCAAATCAACAAAGCAAACCAAATGAAAAAAACACTATGGTTCTCAAAAGAGGTAGCTGGGACGGTTAAGGAGAAAAAGGTAACATTCAGGAACTATAAGGAAACGCAGAAGGAGCAGGACAGAGAACTGTACCAGTTAAAGCAGAAGGAAGTGGGGAAGGCAGTCAGAATAGCAAAAGCCCAAACTGAGGAAAAGATAGCCAACTTAGTTAAGAAGGGGGATACAACCTTTTATAGGTACATTAGGGAGTGAAGAATGATGAAGGAAGGGATAGTGAGGCTTACTAAAGGAAGGAGGGTGGGCAGAGGATGACAGTGAAAAGCAGGATACTGAATGAATACTTCTGCTCAGTATTCACAAAAGAAGAGGAGAGGGAGGTACCTAAATCAAACAATAGAAGCACTCTGGATAGGGAGGTCAATACCAGTCCATTCACAGAAGAAAGGGTCTTGAAAGAACTCTTAAAATTGAAGGTGGATAAAACAATGGGGCCTGATGGGATTCACCCAAGAATTCTAAAAGAACTAAGGGTAGAATTAGTGACACCACTGACCTCCCTTTTTAACAAATCATGGGAGCATGGTGTAGTACCAGAGGACTGGAGAAGGGCAGACATGATTCCCCTTCATAAAAGTGGGAGCAAGACAGAGGCAGGAAATTACAGACCTGTTAGTTTGACCTCAGTGGTAGGGAAAATGATGGACTCACTTCTAAAGGAAAGAATTGTTGAGTTCCTAGAGGCCAGTGGGGCACAGGACCCAAGGCAGCATGGATTCACAGTGGGAAGGTCATGTCAGATGAAGCTAATAGATTTCTTTGACTGGGTGACCAATGTGGTAGACCAGGAAGGGGCAGTGGACATGGCATACCTAGACTTTAGCAAGGCATTTGACACAGTCCCACACAAAAGATTGATATATACAAGTTAGTCAGCTTTGGAGTGGGTCCCAAGGTGGTAGCCTGGGTTAAAAATTGGCTGGACAACAGAATACAGAGGGTAATAGTAAACGGAGTTTACTCTGAAGAAAGGTGGGTTACTAGTGGGGTACCGCAGGGTTCAGTACTGGGACTGATTCCTCAATGTCTTTATGTTTATATTACAGATGGGTCTGAAGAAAAGTATGTCTCTTTGCAGATGACACAAAGATCTGCAAAAGGGTTGATAGAGAAGGTGGGTGGAGAGGATGCAAAGGGACTTGGCAAGGTTGGAGGAATAGTCAAATATATGGCAGCTCAGATTCAATGCAAAGAAGTGCAAAGTAATGCACCTGGGAAACAAAATCCAGGAGAAGAGAACACAATGGGGTGAGATAATAAACTACAGAAATGGAAAGGGACCTGGGGTAGTCATATCAGATGACCTTAAGGTGGGCAAGCAATGTGAGAAGGCAGTAAGAAGAACTGGTGGGATACTGAGATGCATAGGGAGAGGCACCAGTAGAAAACAGGAAGTTGTTATCCCTTCGTACAGACAGTTGGTGAGACCAAATCTGGAGTTCTGCATCTAGTTCTGGAGACCCCATCTCCGCAAGAACATAGACAGAATGGAGGCTGTCCAGAGGAGGGCAACTAAAATTGTGCAGGGTCTGCACCAGAAGATATACGATGAGAGATTAAAGAAGCTTAATATGTATACACTCGAGGAGAGGAGGGGGGGCATGATAGAAACTTTCAAGTACATCAAGGGAATCAACAGAGTCCAAGATGGTAGCATCTTTCAGAAAAAGAGATGCACAAGAACAAGTGGGCACAATTTGAAGATAGAGGGGGAACGGCTCAAAGGTAATGTGAGTATTTTTTCACAGAGAGGGTTGTGGATACATGGAACAGCCTTTCTGAGGAGGTAGTGGACTCAAAAACAGTGGAGGAATTCAGGAATGCATGGGACATACATAAGACAATTCTAGTGGGAGGTAGGAGGAAGTAGGCTGTTAGTTAACTAGGTTCTGCAGTCTGTGCATTAGGTAGAGAAATGGGCAGTCCTTATCTGCCATCAAATTCTATGTTTCTATGACCGTGGGAGACATTACATGGAAAGATACAGGAAGTGATAAGGTTACAGAATATATACAGGTTCAATAGTTACAGTTTTTTTTTATGTCACATATGCAGAGCAATAATAGCATTCTATCTAGCTTCAAATGAAAGCCAACTGATTAGTGCTAGGTAGTTACAGTGGTGGCTCCTAGAGTGTGACTGAGTGGCAACACGAACCACCTTGTTGTACAAGACCCGTAGTTCATTGACCTCAAGCTTTGCCATGCCTCTGAATGACCGAGGCGGCATAGGTCAATGTTGGTAGGAGGATGCTAGAGGCAATAGCAGTCCTAGCTTCAGGGATCAACTGATCCTTGAGGCGGTAGAGGGTTCCAAGTTTCCCATGTATGATTTTGGTAACTTGGTCAACATGGTTCTTTCATGTGAATCCTTGGTCTAGAGTGAGGCCTAAGTATTTTAGGGAGACCACCACTTCTATACGGTTCCCAGATCTGGAGGTAAGTTGTAGGTGTTGTGTTCTGTCTTCGCCAAGGGATCTTGGTCCAAACAGCATGGCCTTGGTTTTGGTGGCATTAAGAACCATTCTGTTCTCAATTAACCAGTTCTTCATTAACAGAAGGTTTTCTTGGAGGAGTTGGCTAAGGCCCCAAGTCATTTGTAAACAGGGAGAAGAAATGGGGACCAAGGATGGACCCTTGCGGAACCCCCTCTTTTAAGGGAAGTGGGTCCGAAATCTCATCCTTCCATTTAACCCTCTGAGTATGACCAGCTAGATAGTTTTCAATCCACTTGAGAGCATGGGAGTCAAGGTGTATGTTACACAGCTTGTGTAGCAGTAGTTTGTGGTCGACCAGGTCAAAAGCCTTGGAGACGTAGATGAAAACCGCTTCAGTGTAGGTCCCTTTGTCAAATTCCCTAAGCACATCCACCAAGAACTTTGTTAGGGCAGTGTCAGTCCCATGTTTGGCTCTGCAGCCATGCTGGGACAGGGCCAAAAGCCAGTGAACCTCTAAGTAGTCATGGAGTTGTCTGTAAACCAGCTTTTCCTGGATTTTGCCAGGATACAAATCAGGAAAATGTCCTGCAGTTGCCAATGGGTTCCTGATGTCCACCCTTATGGATAGGAACCACATGAGCCTGTTTCACTGGTCTTGGATGGTACCCACCACAAAGAACCAGTTTATGAGCCAGGTCAGAGGTCTTCAGAGGGGGCACCATCCTTCAGCAATCTGGGGTGTATACCATCAGATCCTCCTGATCTCATGGTTTTCAGAGACTTTAGGAGGGCAAGGACCTCTTTCACCTTGATCAGCCTCAGATGAAAGTTGGACAGTCAAGGTTTGGTGGCTCCTGTGTGCTGGGCCCCCATTTGTAGCAGGAGTCCATCCTTGAAGGAATCTAGGTTTTGTGAAGTGATGGTTGAGGGCGAGGCAATAAGGGCCCATCATTCCATATCAGTCCATTGGCCTCAATGGGGCCTGTGCGGTCTTGCTTTTCCCTTTAACAGCTCATTGATATGACACCAGAATAACCTCAGGTTGCTAAGGTTAGTTTTCTGGAGATGAGTGATGTATGCCCTTTTTGCAAGTTTGATAGCACACTTGCATTGGTTTCTAAGAGCTTTAAACATCTCTAGGTCAGCAAGGAGTGAGGAGCACTTGAACATTTCTCAAGCTTTGTCTCAGCTGATCATCAGGCCTTTAGTGGAGGAGTGATCCACTTATAACATCTGCCTTTAGCTAAAAAGGTCTTCATTGGAGTAAAAAGGTCAGCAGCCCTCATAAGAGATTTCTGGAAGAAGGCGACAGCGTCGTCCAGAGTTGGGAGGGGTCTTAGTGGGCTCCAGTCGATGTTACTGAGGAAGGTATTGTATTGCTCAGCTGAGAATTTCGAGTAGTCACTCGATGAGAGGATTTTAGGTTGGATCCTAATTGCCCTGTTCTTCCATATACAGAAGATTGGTGAGTGGTTGCTCAGGGTATCAGCCATAGTGCCTGCTAACTGAATATTATTGGGGTTTGACCCAGAGCCCAGTCTAGTATGGTGTGATTACCTGTTTTGTGGTTCATTCTGGTGGGTTCAGTGATAACCTGAACAAGATTAGCTTCTGTATCAGGCCTTTGAGAGCCATATTTGATTCCTGGGCCCAGTTTAGGTTGAAGTCACCCAGGATGAGGAGTTCAGTAGAGACATCTTTAGCTAGGGCTTTGGTGAGTTTCTCCAGGATTGGAGAACATTCTTGGGGTGCTGTATACACACCTAATGGTGAGGTGCTTAGCATGGCCAAGAGGATATGTATAAAAGATTGAGTAATTCTCAGAGCAGGTGTTATACTGCATGCAGATCTGTGAGGAGCTTAGTGTGTCCTTCTCATAGATGAGCACCCCACCCCCTCTTTTGGTTACCCTGTCATTTAAATAGTGGTCGTACCCTACGGCAGCTACCTCATGTCCAAGGATGTGGGGTTTCAGCTGGGTCTCTGAGACAGCAAGGACATCCTATTTGTAGAGGGCTAATCATGCTTGTACTTCGTGCATCTTCGGTCAAAGGCTGCAAATATTCATATGAGTGATCTGCAGCCCCTTCGCTGACAACTAGGACTGGTCCTGAGGAGAGGATAAAGAGAGATTTGCAGTTAGGGGCCTGGGTTCGGTTGAATATCGCCTGCGAGGAGCAACAGTGCAGTCACCAGGCAATGTATAGTTGGGTTGAGCGAGGGGAGCAGATCTTTTCTGAGTATTCTTCTGGACTGGAGAAGTGTACTGTAACATATCCCTTCTTAGTGAATTCCTAGGCAATTTGGAGGGCGTTTGTGCTGAAGGGGTGGGATAGTAGTAGTGATTGGTGGTATGGGTGGCAGGTCCTTGTGGACCATAAATGGCTGGGTCTGGTAGACAAGAGAGCCAGTCCACCCAGAGAATGGACAAAATATATATGGTGGCATGGAGTAATCCTCTGCTAGGATAGTAAGGGTACAGCTTACCTGGCCTAGTAGGCAGTTGGATAGGCAGGCTTTGGTCTGGGTACTGAGCTTGTGGTGACATGACTGTGCTATGAATGCAAGAGGTGAGGGCAAAGAATCCTGCCCAGGTACAGGAGAGGATTGGCCCAGGAGGGCTTAGTCTAGATTAGGTGGTCTAATTATGGGGTGCCTGGAGTTCTTGGCCCAGGCAGTCCCTTGTTACAGGTTCTGTAGAGAGTCAGGCACCTGAAATTAGTCACCGAGGGGAGAAAAAAACAAAACAAAATGAACAAATCAAGATAGTTTTTATGCCAATGAAGCACACAGATAGACCAAGCTTTAGCTACCTGAACCAGCTACCAGCAATTAGGAACCTCTCAGACCCTACAGTATCATAATGACACGTTATGCTAAGGTAAATCACAGATTCATCAGACTATGCATAAACATCTTTTGTCAGACTAGCATCTATGTAGAGCAGAGCATTGTGAAGGATCTCTACAGACTGCTACATGATAGGGTACAGTATTAGCTCAGGTTCTGTGAGAGAGAAAAGAAATAATCTTTTGTACTTGTAAACAAATTATGCACATATATTTGCATATAGACAGCTCATGAGACATTAGATCTTTAAGTTTAGAATCATAGGGTAGCACTTGTTGAAAAGTTTAGTCTGATGGGCAGTCCATGACCCCATGCTATTGGCCCCTTAGAAGTTGTGGGATGGCCAAAGGCACATTTAAGAGGGGGAGATAATGGGGAGGGTGGGCAGGAGAAAATTATTTCTGTCCTGGAATAGTTCTATCATTGGGGGAGGTCTGCCCGGCACAGAGCAGCTAGTTGGCAGCTCACCCCGAGGTACAAGTCCTTTAGTGAGTGATGAGTTCGAGGTATGGGGGGACCCACTTCAGGAGGTTACCCTTGTCACCTCTGATGATCTGATTGCAAATGTCCCAAGGGAAGCAAGCCACTGCTGCTGGGTTGCAACCTTTTGTACAAGGCTACCCAGCATCACAGCTTGACCAGAGCCAATTGGTGCTTGTGCCTTGTTTGAATTTTGTTGCCCAGTGGAACAGTGGCACTGGTGCTGGGACTGTGGGCACAGTCCAAAGAAAAACTCCAGTTCGTGGCTCACATTCCTGGGCACTTCAAACTCCAGCCCTTGTGCAAGATCTGTGCAGCTGTACGCCTTTTTGGAGAAACGAATTCTGTCCCGGAGCAATTCTATCATTGGGGGAGGTCTGCTCAGCATGGAGCAGCTAGCCAGCACCTCGCCCTGAGGTACAAGTCCTTTAGTGAGTGAAGAGTTCAAGGTATACGGGGGGCCCACTTCAGGAGGTCACCCTTGCTGCCCCTGACGATCCAACTGCAAATGTCCCAAGGGAAGCAAGCCGGTGTTGCTGGGTTGCAACCTTTTGTACAAGGCTGCCCAGCATCATGGCTTGATCAGAGCCAATAGGCACTTGTGCCTTGTTTGAAGTTTGGCTCCCAGCAGAACAAAGGCACTGGCACTGGGACTGTAGGCACAGTCCAAGGAAAAACTCCAGTTCATAGCACAAATTCCCAGGCACTTTGAGCTCCAGCCCTAGTGCAGGGTTTGTACTGGCTGAATGCCTTTTGAAGAAATGAATTCTATATAAAGTGGATAGCTGGCAATTATTTGGACTAAATGGGAACACATACACCAGAGGCAACTCAATGAAGCTGGTGGGAGGCAAGTTTAAAAGACATACAGCATATTCTTTTTCACAGAGAGATAGAGGAGGGCCAGCCAGGATTGTTTCACCTAGAGCCAAGGCAGAGTCAAGACAGGGGTATGGCTTGACTCTATGGGCCAAAGCATGAGTCGAGCCATGGCTGCTGCAGGCTGTCCTCTACAGTACTGCCAGTGTACCTGATGAGTCTTGGCCACTACCCTAAATACTCATTTTCATAATAAAGTGCTTACTTGATTATAAATGGCTCACTTAGACTGTGGCTCTCAATTAATTGTAGAGGTTGAGCCAAATTGAGCCGGGCTAGGTACAAGTCAGGCTTGATCCTGCTCTGACTTGCCCACCTCTACAGAGGGTGATGGTAGGGGTGGAATAGGCTACTGAAAATGGTGGTCTGTGAACTCAATGGAGAATCAGCCGAGTGGTGGGACAGATACATGGGCTTAGTAAAGACCATGCCAGAAAATGGGGAGCAGGGAGAGTGAAGAGCCTCTTGTGCTCTCTCATTCAACATTAGTTCGGTAGGAACGATCAGACATGATGGGTCAAGGGGCTTTTTTTCTGAATTATGAATTCAGAATTATATTTAACATTGTCACTAAACATTTCTTGATTGATTGATTGATTGATTGATTTTACAAATTTCACCAGGAGGGACATACTGAGCAGATAACAGCTCTTTCTAGATGCATCCTGGAGGAGGGAGAAGGAGGAGAAGGAACATATGCAACTACGATGCATTATATAGTAATAAAAATTAGAAATAATAAAGAAAAGTATGCAATCTATGAACGCTTAAGAATAAACTGTCAAACAGTAAAATTAACATAAAGTAAATTAAGGAATGGGGAAAGAATAGTAAACAAACACAGCTACAGAAAGAACAGGGAGAAATAATTGAAACAAGGAGGGCAGTGCTACTGTCAGTGTTGGTGGGAGGCAAATAAAATAAATCCACCCCAATATCCGCAAGCAACTGCAGAAGCAAATAGAGAAATCATGGAGGAGAGACTGCAGAGCAGGAAAGGAAGGAGCAGGAATGAATGGAAGGGGAGAAATCAGTTTAGAGAAATGGAAGGAGAAGGCAGTTTTACCAGCAGTAGATTTCACTTGAGGGAGAGCAAGAGAGTGAGAACAAGCATTGCAAAGGGAGTAAAAGGAAGAAGATGGGAAGGAGAGAGAGAGAGAAGAAGCAAGATAAGAGGGGAGAGAGATAAACTAATATTTGGAGATGAAAGAAACACAGTTGGAGAGGTGCCTAGCTTCAAGAGAGGGGAAGAGAAGAGCACAAATAACAATGGTGTGTCATAGGGTTTATCAAGGGCAAAGCAACAGAAGGAGTGAAAGAGAGGCTTCAGTCTTACTAATATGCCCTTTGGGGCAACACTATAAAGAATGCCTCCATAATCAAAAATGGGGAGAATCACCTTAGTGAAGTTTTCCTTTGAGCAAGAAGTGGCATACTTCACTTATTTCTGCAATGCGCTCCAAGGTTGGGGTGAAGCTTTTTATGGATACATCCACATAAACAGAAAAATCAAGGTGGCAATCCAGCCAGACCCTGAGGTACTTGAAAGACCACACAGCTTCAGTGCTGCACTATCAAGGGTATGATAGACTCTAGAAAGTCTCTGTCTGGTGCCAAACATCACTGAGACTGCTTTCATAGTATTGAGGGATAACTGATTTTCACAGAACCAGAGCTAGATGTTGTTAAAGTCCAGTTTGAGCTGATTCATGAGATCAGGAGCAGAGGAGCCAGAGGAAAAGACTAGTGTATTATCTGCATACATATGAATGACACAGAGAAGCAGACCTTGGGGAGGTTATTTAGAAAAATGGAGAAAAGAGTGTGGGCAAGGGTACTTGGGGTACACCTGAACTAATAGAGAGTGGAGGGGAAAGGGAGTCTCCAACATGGAAAGCTTGTGATCTGCACTCAAAGTTGGAGCAGAACCATTCAGCTGAGGAAGCTGAAAGTCCAACTACCTTAAGTTTGTACAGGAGAATGGGATGGGCAACACTGTCAAAAGCTTTGGCTAAATTGAAAAAATGGTAGAGGTGACAAGGCCCTGATCTGTGTCAGAGAGAATAGTATCAGTGAGCCAGATGAGAGAGGTGAACACACAGTGTGACTTTCTAAAGCCAGTCTGGAAAGGAATGAAGAAGGAAATTGAGTCAAGAAAAGGGGAGATTTGGGAGAGAACAAAATGTTCCTGGAGTCTAACCAGAGAGGGAAGGAGAGAGATAGGATGGAAATCACTAGTGGAAGAGAGGTCACTCCCTTTGGAAAGGAAAATGACAGTAGCCAACTTCCAAGAGTTAGGGACACAGGATAAGGAGAAAGAGAAGTTTAGGAGGTAGGTACCATAATAGAAAGAGCAATGGCACGAACAGAGAGAGATAAGAGTTTATGATCAAGACCATCAGGGCTCCCACCTTTGTGTGGATTAAGAGCCAAGAGGGCCTTAAGAGCAACAGCAGGGATAATGGGTGAAAAAGAAAAGACAGAGGATGGGGCCAGTAAGTGAGATAGAAGAGAAGAATGAGAGAGAATTGAAGAAGAATGAGAGGGGAAGGAGGAGGAAGAAGAGAAGAGAAGAGAGAATGGACAACAGGAGGTGAAACAGGAATTGAAACATGAGGTGACTACAGCAGTGTCAGAGATAGGAGTACCACCCATCCTGAGTATAAGGAGAGGGAACTTGGTCAGATGGGAGAAAAGTGCATGAATTGCTTTCCTGAATTTGGAGGGGTGATTAAGATGTTCTGGAGAGTGGATGTAAAGTGTTCAAACTTCAGCAGCCTAGTAACTTTAATGCAGGCATTATGGAGGAACTAGTAATTAGTAAGGTGAGAAGAGGAGCCAGAGGATTTATTGATCATATGGTGACAAGTCAGCAACTCAGCTGAGATCCATTGGTGGTAGGAACTTTGGACCCTGGTTCTTCTAAGAGGGGCATCATGATCCCAGACAGATATAAATTTAGAGGTGAAGAATTTGAGAGCATTGTCCATGTTGCCAACTATTGAAATAAGTAACCAATCAGTGGTTGTAAAGTCAGCATGAAGGCAGGACAAGTCCAGCAAATGAAAAGACGTGATCTTGATGTATTTTGGGGGTGTTTTTGGATGTTGAATCTTGGATAGACAGTAAACCATATGGCAGTCACTGAGGGCATCGGGGAAGATGCTAGCATCCACAGTACAATGGGGATGGGAGGAAATGACCCAGTTCAAGAGGGAGTGATTTAAAGAATTGGCATTAAAGCAAGTTAAAGGAGGGACAACATTTATGAAGCAAGGGGGAAAGCCAATTTTAACTGAAACCAGCTAATATGAGTAATTCACCAGAGGAGGCATGGGAGTTGATGGAGGTAAGTAACTCAATTACTGAAGGTGTGTGTACAGGTATTCCAGGGCAGCAGTAGACACCAGCAATAAATATAGGTACAGAGAAGGAGAGAGAGAGAGAGAGAGAGTTTGAGAAGAAGCAACTCATAGGCAGAGGTGAGTGAGATGGAGAGCACAGACACACACTAAATATTTGAGGAGAGGTAGATGGCTACTCTATCTCCTCTCTTTGCTCGATTGTGATGAATAACGATGAAACCTAGGACAGCAACAGAGGAATAGGACAGCAAAGATTCTGAGATCACAAGCACATCAGGTTTAAGATTACCCCTGATTGGTTGGAACAGGTCAGTCTTAGGGAGAAGGCTGTGGATGTTGACATGGTTCCCTCTCAAACCTCTTAGGAGAGGGGAAGATAAGTAAGGGACAGAGTTAAGCTCAATGTCACCTGTAACTGAAAACAGCAAGGAGATGATGAGCTTTAAGAAACCTCTGAAATGCTTATGAGAAAATAAAGAAGGGGAAGAGTAGGAAGAATAGGAGTTAAGGAGGTAGGGAGGACTTGAGGGCTTCAGGATACTAAGGAGAATGATGTAATGAAGGAAGAAAGAGGATGGAAGGGTGGGAGAGGGTAAAGAAGAAAGGATAAAGGGAAGGGGGTTAGGAAAGATGGAAGGCTGGAGAGAGGTGAGGGAAAACAGGAAGGGGAAGAGAGAAATTGATAAGAACAGTATAGTAGAAATATGAAGAAGACAAAAATATACTGCAGAGCACTAATAGTAAGGGGAGGGGGTCAAGTTTCACTCTGAGGAGTGAGAACTGAGTGACTGCACTCTACCAAATGGATGACAGAATAGATACAACCGAGGAGGCCTAAGATGAACAATTTGAACCAAGGAGGAGGTAAATTAGTTAACCCTGTGAGGATACAATAAAACAAGTAAAACAACAATGGAGAAAATTAAAAGTATAAAATACGAGTATCTTAAATTAGTATACACAGTTTAAACCTGGTAGTAATTAAAAATACAATTGAAATAAATCTACTCAATAGGCAAAACATGTTAAACCAACTGAGAAGCAGTGTTAAATAAATCTACTAATAGGCAAACATGTTAAACTGACTGAGAAGCAGTGTAACAGCAGCTAAATAAATTGATTTACAACATAAGAGAATGCCCAGAGAGGCAAACTAGGATGAGCTAAAATAATTTGGTCACTTTAAACAATCTAGAAAATAAGCTAGGCGATTAACAGGAATACATGCAATGGAAATAACAACAACAAAGGTGTGAGGCTCATAAGCAAGCTACAATGGTTTGGAAGAGAGAAGCACTCTTTAGAATACTTGCAGTTTACATTACATTGGTACACTTTGGTTAAACATCAGAAACAATAAATAATACATTAGACCAAAGGAGGGGATGCAAAATAGATCCCCTGGAGGACAGTATTGTTGGACAGTGGCAGACTCATGGCTGACTCCAGACAAACTCCATGATGTCCTTTAGCTACTGCCCTTAAGCGTGAGGACCGTTTGGAGAATGAACAAAAATACACCAGAATTAAATTAGTAACCATGCCCCCTTCACACAATGAAGTTCTCAATTGGAGCAGGGCTGGCTTACAAAAGGTCTGATAGAGATACCTTCTATCTGGCAACAGAGAGTGAGTAGTCAAAGTCCAGAATAACCTTGCCAATAAAATCCAAAATGGGTCAGCTGGCCTGACGTACAGAGCTTCCCATGGGGCAACAGCTGATCTGACAAGTCCAAGAGTGCTGATTCAGAAAGCACTGACAGAAGCCATACCCCCTTTACACAACTGAGGTCCTGATTGGAGCAGGGGCCAGCTTCACAAAAGGCTCTCTCTGGCAACATTAACATTTACATAACATGTGCAATAACTTACCTGGTGAGACTGTGGAAGTTAGCAATGCAGTGCTTAAGCATTAATAGCAAGAATTGACAGATTCTTGATGGAGAATGATATTCAGGGTCCAACAGCAGAAGTAATGAGCATTCCAGCTGATTAACATGGCGGCATGTGTCCATAGTCAAGTTGGGTGTAGTTGCTGCTGTGTGGTTGGAGTGGCCAACAAGAAGGAGCTTAAATCATTTGTGTCACTGCAGTATTGAAGTACCATGTCACTAAACACTTACATTTCCACCTTATTTTCTCTGTGCTATGTGGGGAACCTCTATTGCCATTTCATTTCAAATTTATTAGGAGTGTAAATTGAGAGACACTAATTTAGAAGCAAAGGAACAAAACATAACAGCTGTATGATTTCTGTCACTAATACATGGCTGAAGGAAGAACCTAGGGTCCAGTTTTCTAAAGAATTTCTTCCATTCTGTGCCTATGGAAAAAATATTTTAAAAATGCATCCCTAGAAAAAGTCCAGTGGTGTGGAGGACTGAGGCATCCATGCCTTACCGTCTGCCATTCTGCTGACCCACGCTCATGGTGCAAGTGGGTCGCCAGGCATCACGGGAGGGAGAGGATCGAGCATCCAGAGGACAGCTCTCTTCCCAGGGAGGGTGGGATGGAGTCCACTGCTTGCCTGTCACCTAGAAGGCAGCTGGGGATAGCACAGCAGACCCATATGAAAGGGTGGATGCAGAGCAGAAGCTCAGTATGCCACATGTGGAAACATGCGTGGCTTGGCCATTGGCGTCATTGCTTGCCTCAGCGCCACACTCGAGGGATGGGCAAAACAAGGAAGTACCCTGACCAGCTAGATGATGCCAGACCCTATCAGGTGCTGCACCTGGCTAACTGGCACCTTGCTAGACATCCAGAGGTGAGTCCAGTAGATGCTGGGGCACCAGGCTGCGGGGTCTGGTGGAAGGGGGCCAGTCAGAAAGTGGGAGGAAAAAATAGAAGATATAAAAAAAATGCAGCCCTGGATTCTCACATTTTGTTGATTAATGTTGATTAGGAACAGAGAGATGAACAGCTGGATTGAGTGGTGGAAAGGTTGAGTTGGCCTCTGCACAAAAGTGGGAAGGTATCATGGTCTTCTGGTAAGAGAAGTGAACTATGAACAAGAAGATCCTGATTTAAAGTTGTCAACATGGCTCATTTGGTAGCACATCTGTCTCTGGGCCAAAAGATCATGAGTTCTAGTCCTACACCAGGATTGGGCTCATACCATAAATGCTGGCACCCACGTGCTGTACTAAAGGGATGTTGCTCCATCAGGGTGGGCCATCTTTCAGATCAGATGTTAATCCAAGGTCCTGCATGGCTGTTGTAGTGGTCATTTGGGTGGGTGTTAAAGAATCCATGGCACTTCTTGAAAACAGATGGGGGAATTTCCTCAGTGCTCTGGACAAATTTTACCCATTCTCTAAAATACCACTGACAACTTAATCTGGTTCCATTTTAGTTGATTTGCATCTGTACCCTTCCACCACCTAGACGAGGCTGAAAATAGGCAATATTGTCTCACCCTCCTTTCCAGGTAAAACAAATATATAAATACATAGATAACAATACTACTACTAATAATAACAGTAATTCCCAGATGGCCCACCAGCACAGTGGTAGCGCTACTGCCTGTAGCACTGATGACCTGTGTTCAGAAGTGAGCACAGTGTGTCACAGAATCAGCCAGGGGAGGTTGGATGAGCATTTCATGGACAGGTCTCCAGCCCGGGGTTGTGGTTACTGGGAAACTAGTGACACCCAGTGGAGACTGGATGTTTCAGCAGCTGGGACCTCCTGGCACACAGAAGCAATGGCAGATGTCTGTGTGATGGCTGCCAGAGTGCACCCATCATATACTGATGTAATCGCATGTCCATGCCTCTTGGGGGAACCAAGCCACAAAATCCCGGGTCACCGTGATGCCCCGGGCCACCTCCCAAATGATGCCCCAGGTGTAAGCCTCTGCTGGGGCCTCTGGTAGATCATGGTCTCTCCCTCACCCACTCTAGGGGAGCCCTGCCATAAGAGTCAAACTACAAGCCACCCAGTTTGAGTGGCAAGGAGGGGAATGCTTGGAGGATGGTCCAGGAGCTGATAGGGGGTGTATTCCCTGTTCATCAACCTGGTGATAAACAGAGTCAAACAAAGAAACAATTAATCCCACCAGACCCACTGACTCACTAAGTGACCTTGACCAGGCCATTTGACCTCCCATTGTTTTACCCTCATGGCTGTAAAACTCGATAGAAGCCTGACCCCACCAAATACAAGCAGTTGTCTCTCAGGCTACCCTGGTTAAATTTGTTTTAATATTTTTTTCTCTGGATGAGACATACAGTACATGCTGAAATTACCTTAATTTTTAGCTCAAAGTTCTAGTGATGTTCTAAAGATCTTAAATCTGTCAAGTTCAGGTTAACTCCTCTATTATTTTCACAACTGGTCTTTCACCACTTGAATGCAAAAGTGGAAATAACATTCTGACACTGATACACTGTGAAAACAACATGTTCTTTTGCAGTTGATACTGTATGCCATCAGTATATTATTTCCACAGTGCCTGTGTCATACTGGTACCAGTGAATTAGTGGGAGAGCAGCGCTCACCATTCTTGATAACATTATAAAGGCCTGGTGCTACACCCATAATGGGATGCAGTGTTATAATCACATTTATTATCTTATGCAGGATATAACACCAAACTCACTTTCTTTTGTTTATTGGCATTGTTGTATAGGTAAGTGACTTTTGCATGACTATGCAGCTGGGAATATAAAGAGTGACAAATAACCTTTGTTGATGCATCTCCAGAACACACAAATAAAGGCGATTGCACATGTATATTTTCTCTCAGCACAGAAATGTATATTGAGTTTAATTGAGCAAACCCAGAGGTTATTCTCATCTCTCTGAAAGCAGAAGTTGACTTGCTTCACAGTTGTGTCCATCATTCCCTAAATAAATTGGATACATGACTAGGTCTTCTTCTGCTGTTAGTTTTTCTCTGATTTTATGCTTCTAGTCTCCTGATAGAAAACAAATTGTAGTTGTACTTCAGGAAAGCTCTCATTTATTAAAAGCACCATGTAACACCTGCAACCTGGGTTTGGGGATGAACCTGGCCGGGGGGGGGGCTGCTGGGGGAGAGGAGCAAGCATCCCAGCAGATGCTTTCCTCCTCTGGGGTGGGAGGGCAGCCTGCTCTGATGCGCCATCGCTGCCTAGGTGACGATGCGTGGCGATTCGGTTTGAAGTGGTAGTTTGGGGAGAATGATGCTCCTAAATGCAAAGGGTCCAAGGGTAATCACAAATTTTCTTAGTACAGTATGGGGTGGAGTTTGGTCATTAGTGGTAAAAGTTACAGAGAAAATGTTTTTATGACCACTCTGGCAAAAAATAGCCCAACGCAAAAGTTATTCCTTCATGTTCTTTTTTCTTTTATTCAAATAACATGTCCCCAACATTTCACCATATTCGCTTCTTCTGGGAACTGTAATCAATTGATAAATCATATGCATTTAATCACTTTTTATCAATCATGTCTCATATGAAAAATCATATCTATTATTGCTCCTCTCTGGAACTTTTACCAGCAATGACCAAGCTCCACCCATGCTGTATTAAGAACATTTGTGATTATCCTCAGGCCCTTGCATTTTGGACTGTGTTTTCAATACAGTGGGTTGATTCATTCTGAGGAGGTTCATGCTTGAATATTTGAACCTGAACAGGGTCAATTAAGACTCCTGGTATTAATAATATACTAAGAACTTTATGAGCTTTCCACAAAACCTTGTACAAGATACTGTTTATATTTGATTGATATATAAGGTGATACCTGATTATGAGCGACAGGGCAACAGGCATTTGTAGGCTAGTCATTCTGCAGTAGACATCATAGCTCAATTTGCAGATGTAGGAGGTAATGCTGAAAGTAGCTATGCTTTCTGTAGTTTCACTGATGAAGAATGGGCGCTCTTATTCAGACTATTAAAGGAATAGAGATTTAACTGCTACAGAATTGATAGTGGCAAGAATATTAAACAAAAATTTAGGAATATGAAATTAAAAGATCTAAGATTAGAGTGGCATGGTTTGACTTTAGCAAAATATTTTGAATATAAGAGGATCCCTAGGGACTGAGAGAGTACCAGCAGAGCCCAACCTAAGACTCAATGATGATGAACTAAATAAAAATGGGATGGAATCAGAACTAGTGTAGTGTGGACTTCATGTATGCCTTGATCAAGGCAGTTATCAAAACAAAGGGGAAATTAGCAGAAGAAATTCAGAGGCAGGAAGAATCCCTTCAAACACAACTTAAACTTGAAGATTTTAGTAAATGGTTAGAAGAAACTAAAGAAAAACTAACAGAATATGAAATGTCCATTAAATAAAACAAAATGAAGAAATTCCACAGGGGCACTATAGATTACAGGAAAGATAAAGTGCACACATATAAAAAGTTTAGTAGAAGGAATCCACAAACAGAAGGAAGTAGTACAAAAAGCTCTGATAGCTACAGTAGGAGCACCTTTAAACCCACAACATCTAGGGGTCCTTTTTTATCCAGGAGAGGGAATGTGAACAGATCGGATCAGCCACAGGAACAGGAAGAGGAAGCACAGGAACCCCCTCTGGGCCTATCAAGATGGTATGATTTAAGGGACAAAACAGGTACTACAGCAGAAACGGAAGGAGGAGGTGGAGGGAGCACAGGGCGAGGACAAAAAGGATCCAACAGAGGGAACAGGGGGTGACCATAGTTTTTAATTTGAGCAAAAGAGCATTTTCAACTTTAGAAATAGATACCTCAAGTTTAGAACTGTCTTACTCCCTCTTGAAGCAGCTGGACAAATTTCAGTTGGAAGCAGACTTACGACAATTTTACAGAAATCTCAGATTACAGACACAATTGCAGACACTAAGGAAAGGAACCTAGAACACCAAACTGAAATGGCATTAGAGAATTAAATCCAGCAGACATGCCTGTAATAGGCAACTACCATGCAGTAGAAACATGCATAAGCATAGTACAGAAAGAGATAGATAAACTATTCAAAGAAACTAATAACCCACAAAAAAGAAACATTACACACAAAGAAATGGAAATCATAAATATTTTGGAAAAGGACAACTCAATTGTAGTTAAGCCAGCAGACAATGGAGGAGCTATAGTGGTCCAGGACATAGAACAATACAGAGAGAGAGATGTGTCAGAAGTTACTAAATGTAGATGAGAACTATTCAAATCTTATAGAGAACCCCTTGTATGACATTAAGGTGAAAATACAAGACTTTCTCAAGGAAATTACATCCTTAAGATAGTTACACCCTTGGGAAACTGAAATGCTTAAGAAGGACAACCTTAGAACACCAGCTTTTTACTCCTTACCAAAGATACACAGCGATCAGCATAATCTGCCAGGAGGACTACTGCATCAAGTATAGACTCAGTATTGGAGCCATTGTCAAAATATGTAGAACTACCACATACAACCTCTGATTCAAGACATTCCAACCTATATCAGAGACACAACACATGTACTAGAGATGATAAAGAGCTGAACACCAAAGAAGACAGAAATATAACCTTGGTCACAACTGATGTTAAGGATCTGTATACTTTCCTGCATGATGAAGGGTAGACCTCACTTCACGGACCTCATTAAACATTAGACCAGCAGAACAGAGACCCAAGACAATGCTATTAACAGAAGTGACTAAAATGGTTTTGAAGAACAACTACTTAAAATTTGAGGAACAATTTTATGGCCAATTAAAGGGAACAGCTATGGGGAGCACAATGGCGCCTTGGTATGCCAATGCCTATATGTCTGCATTTGAGCAGAAATGCATACTACAAACAATGCAAGGTGGAAATATGTATAGAGAACACATAGAATTCTGGAAATGTTTTATTGATGATATACTCCTACTGTGGAAAGGGGAAGATGACACCCTGAAAGAGTTCTTAGAGCATACTAACAATCAAAACAGAAACTTAAAATTCACAGCCTCACAGAGTAAGGAGAGCATTGACTTTTTAGATATCACAATAATGAAAAAGGAATTCCTTAGAAACAAAGATTTATCTTAAGAGACAGACAGTCAACATTGCATGGTAACAGCTTCCATCCTAAAAATTGAAGGAAAGTATCCTTATTCCCAATTATTAAGAACTAAATGTAACTGTAGCACAAACCAAGTACTTCAAGAAAGAACAGGAGGTAACAGTGAACAGATTTAAAGCAAGGGGCATGCACACCCAAGCACTAAAACAGCAATGGACAGGGTTTTGAAAATTACCAGAACAGAAGCATTGACCAAAAAGCAAAAAATCAGGAAAGAGATAAAAAGCTAACATTTAGCACCAGCCATTGTGCTGAAATGCTTCAAATAAGAAAGATTATCCTGGATAACTGGTGATTTTACAATCTCACCCTTCTACAGAGGAGCTTTTAGTAATAAACCATTTGTTACATCCAAAAATCACCCACTGATTATAGATAAAATAGTAAAACAGAACACAAAATAGAAAACAAAACATGCACAGTTGCTATTAGAACCTTTAAAAGATGGCATGTTCCCTGTAAAATATGTGTAGCCTGTGGTAACACTAGCAGAATAGAGATAGTTAAACATCCATATACAAACAAAGAATACATAATGAAAGGACACATAGACTGTAACTCAACAGGCATGATATACCTATTGCAGTGCCCTCTATGTAGGAATGACCTAGAGGGAGCTAAAGAAATGGATTTTGGAGCACAAAAGCAGAATCAGGCAAAAAGATGAGAACTCATCAGTGGCACAACACTTTAAAGAGAGGGACCACACAGTGATGCAACTCAGATTCTGGGGATTGGAGTTTGTGCAAGAACCTGGCAGAGGTGGTGACTTTAGAAAAGTGTTGGAGAGAAGGGAGACCTGGTGGATATATGAAATAGGAACATTTAAGGCACCATGGGGCCTCAATGAGGAAATAAACTGGCAGGCATACTGGTGGGAACAAAAAGAAAAAAGATTCCTAGTTAAGGTTCAACCCCCCCCCCAATATCCTTCCCCCCAGTTGAAGAATGCATGAGAGGAAACGGAAGTATGAGAATCAAATATACAAACTGAAGACCTAAGAAACCCAGTAAAACAGAATATGGAATAATAAAGAAGAAGGGATGGCCAGAAGCATCAGAAATGAACTCTGTGAGTTAGCAAAATCATGTACAAAAAACACTAATGACATAGAATTTTGAAGCAGCAGGCATGCTTAACAAAGATAACAACAGAAAAAACTAACAGATTCAAGAGTTGTGTACAACATAGTCGAATGGAAAACACTGAAAGTTATAGTTAAGATATTATAAGCCAGCATTACTACACAGAATGCCACCAGCTCATATACCTGTGTGGAAAAGCAGTTGCTTAGCACACAGGCATAAGAGGGGAGCGCTCACTCTGTGCTTTTGCTGCCACTTTAGTAGGAACTAGGAACTAGGAAGCAGAACACAACAGAAGCTGAACACTCAAGTAAGAAGTTTAAGCATTGTTATCAGAGCAGTATTTTGAAAATAACTAAGCCAATTTTAAACAGCAGATAACTATGTGCAATATTTTAAAGTGAAAGTCTTCCTCTAATAGATGCCATTATATAATGAATACCAACATAGTGTATCAGGAATGATGATGAAAGTAAGCAAGCACTTAAAACAATCTAGAAATGTAAAAACTACAATTTAATCAAGAAGACACTTGATAACCACCTTTTTTATGTTTTTTTACGTCACTAGACTAAAGAAAATAAACCAAAAGTCATAGGATATCAGTTTCTGAAAAGCACAAACAAACATTCTGAAGTAACAGCTTAATAAGTTTTTTTCTTAAAGGGACAGTGTCTATATTGTACTAATAGAAGCAATTGTATTCTATAAGGCAGAAGAAGTAGGGCCTTCAGAAATGCAGGATAAAATCTTGATGTGTCGATAGGGTTAAGAATAAAAAATAAGCTTTAAGTGTACATGTGAAAAAGGTGGAGGATCAGAAAATCATGCAATAGAGATAATTAAAGAGCAAAAATGTATGAAATGCAAGGAGGTTCCTGAATAAATTGTAAAATCGAGTATTTTGGTAGAACAACATGTCAAAGAAGAGTTTATGATACATATTACAGTAAAAAATGTGTTTTTGTACTTGAAGAAAAAGAAACCACATTGCAGGGAATGACTTTACTTTTGTAATGTATTTCAACACAAGGTGATACAAGAAAGATAACTAGGCATGTGGCTGCCATAGAGGCAGAAGCCCAGATAAAAAAAGTAGGTAGCCTTTTGGGCACACTTGAATACTGTAAGCTATTGGAACTAGCCAGCAAATCTGAATGTTAATATAAAGTGAACATAAATAGAAAAAATATAATTTAAATGTATGGGATGTTATAGGAAGCTCACAATGATTGTTATGAGAAGAAAGGAGCAATAATAGATATGATTTTTCATATGAGACATAATTGATAAAAAGTTATTAAAATGTATATTAAAAATATGATTTATCAGTTGATTACGGTTCCCCAGAAGAAGCCGAATACAATGAAACATTGTGGCATGTTAGTTGAATAAAAGAAAAAAAGAACCTGTAAGAATAATTTTTGTGTTGGGCTATTTTTAGCTAGACCGGTCATACAAACATTTTCTCTGAGAGTGACACTCCTCACAGAAGGTATCAGCATGTTCGATTACATGCACACTTCAGTCATCTGTGGTTCAGGGAAAGAAAACAGGAAACATCACTGGCATTAATGCAAGATGAAGCCTACAGTACCTTGCAGACCCCACAGAGCCTACTGGGCCCAGGGCCCACTGCACCATGCAAAGCCATCCACTGGGGAAAAGCTGTGGATGAATAGGTGGGTCCTTAGGATAAGTCTCAGAGATGATGGGTGATGGGATTGGGAGAGCCGTAGGGGCAGAAAGGGGACCAGCCTGGCAAGGAAGGGGGGGCAATATGTAGTGATTAACTCCCCAGCCAATTTGCATTATTCCTTTTCAATTGTTGTTTTTTAGCAAATCTAAAAGTGCCCGACGGATCCTGTTCCTTAAAGACAGTGTTGTCCAACAGCCTTTAATTATACTTGTCATAAGGAAATATGTGTAATGGCAGTCTGCAAATGAAAGCTTTTTAAGCCAAATCCTCTCCCTTTTCCCCCTACCTTGATTCATATCCTTCTCCACTTGGAAACACTACACTGCCCTGATCCTGTGTGCTCAGCAGTTCGTCTCCGCCAATAAGTTTAATATACTGTAAGCTCTTAAATGGAGTTACTCAGCAGCATTGTCTATTTCCTCCGTTTGAGAGGTCAGGTTGCAATTTATTATGGAACCATCTGGGTGTCATATATTGTTTACTGTATTTCTCTGCATTGCAGGCAGTCCAAGCTTTGGACATTTTTTAATGCTTTTATTATTACAGGCAGCATGGGACCAATACAGCAGACACTTACCTATCTTGTTCTAAGTTACTCAAGTTACCAGTTCTGTAGTTTCAGTTAGAATGGGTTTTATGTTCAGCAGAAAAAAAGTGTAAGCATTTCAAAGAGCCTCGAGGGAAGTTGTTTCACATCAGCGGAAATATGGACAGTCATCTTGATTGATAAGGAGTGTGGCTTTGGATGTGAATATTCGGTATCATGTAGCACTGTGCTGTGAATAAAATGATTTTTTTTTATTTGGAGTGTTAAAGGAGTGTACAGATTCCTCTTTAACCTGTTCTGTGACAGTGAAAGCACCCAGTTAAACAGTCTTCACTGCCTTTGGGGTCCCCTGCCTATTACAGTATCTCACAACTCTCAAGGACAACTACAATACTAAGGGGCAGAACTTAGAAATCTGTACCTCTAATGTCCCATTGGAGGATAGCTGTAGCTCTGCTGTCCTCTGTCCCATCTAAGGCTCCCATCTCTCCTGGATTACAGATGAGCTAATTTCCTGCTTGAAAGCTCAGGACTCTGTTTAAGTTCATGTAGTACCATTGCAAGGTCTGTATCTGTCTTCTCAGTAGACCTTTTAAAGTACAAGCAACTCTGAAATCCCAGCACCAAAGCTATCAGAAAAGCCAAAGCAAATTACAATATGCCACTTTTCAACCTCCAGAATAACATTACTGAATTTTATGCATCTGAATTCTGGGGTAATTTCTTCTTTTAATCCCCAGTGAGTAACTAAAGTTCTCAAGTTAGGGATCTCTTCCATCTCTGTCCCTGTTGAGTTTTCTCTTCCCTCAGAGAATTGCTTTTACCTCATGTGCCTCACTCTGCTCCTTCCCTCCCGCTTCTTTCCAGCTCACCCCACCTCCCACCTCTCTCTCCCTCCCCTCTAGCCTCCTTTCCATCTTCCTCCTTCTGCCCACATTCTCTCTCTCTGTCTCTTCTATCACCCTGGCTGCTACACTCACCAACTCAGCTGTTGTGTAACTCTCTCTTCTCCTGCCAACACTGGCCCTGACTCTTCCCTTCTTAGTTTCATACTGCTCCCAGACAAAGTAACCAGTGTTTGAAGGAGGCACTCCTCCCATCTCCCCAAGCTATTGTCCTAGCTCTTTTCTTTCCACTTTGGCTAAAATACAAAGAAAAACAATGGTGTTTCCAACAGTTCTTTTTTCTGGATTCCTCCTCTCTTCTTTTCTTGTTCCTTCCAGACTGGTTTCCAAAAGTCCTGTTCTGTGGTCCCCTCACTGGTGCAGTTTACTGCTATGGTCCTGAAGGAGATAAATCAGAGTGTGTTTACTTCTCCTATAACTGCTGACCTTGGTTCAGCTTTTAACACTGTTGCTCGCCCTACCCTACCTGAAAAATGTGTAGGGACTGTCGAAGCTCTGGCCTCTTGGTCACATGGTTATTTTTCTTTTTCTACATAACAAACTGGTATCATCCAGTCCTCATAGGTGACTCCCTGCCCCTATCAGATCAGGTGTCTCCCACAGGTCTACCTTTGGTTCCATCCTATTCTTTGTCTTTGTAAATGATCACTCTTTAGTCTGTTTCTTTGCATATTCACATGTATGTGAATGACACTTTACTTTTGTCCTCCAGTTCTTTGTTTATTGAGGGTGAAGATTTACAGCAATGAGATTTAACATCCAGCACTGACTCATAACTAACCCATTGTCTCTAAATGCCATGAAAATGGTATCCATGACCATTTGTAGTAAACAGACACTCTAGGCTCCACAGTACCCCAGTCTTCAAGACTCTGCATGAAATCCCCTCCTTCAATTATCTCAGGGTTTGGTTGGAATGACATTCTGACTCTATCTAGCCTTCCCCATCTTACCCCACCCCAATCAGCTCTGGCATCTGTATCCTTGATCCTGTGTAATAACATATTTTATTTCTTATAATTACTGCCTTGATATTGTATTTTATTATATTATATTGAATGATCTTTTATTCCTTTTTATGTGTACCACCACTTCACACCTGAAAGTGAGCTTCTGCTCAGTGTGCTTTTTTGGCCAAAATGTATATAATGTATTAATAAAAAAAATATCTAGGGCTAAGAAAGTAATACATTAAACTTTATTTAGTGTTAATTGTGGCTTTGTAGTTATATATAACCTAGAGGTTGAAAGCACAGTTCTCCTGAAATATCAGAAAAGTGAAATATCTTCTGACCTTTTATATTCTGGCCAGTTTGCAGAACTCAATGGGAGCTAAGCTTCTTCTTCTCCTCTGTCTCAGCTAAAAATGTCAGGAGCCAGTGTTTACAATGGTGACTTGTATGTGTGGAGTAATCTCATGGCCTACTATAGCTATACTTCTCAGTACAGACATTTCAGAGGGAATTCAAATTTTATGTGTTTAGAGCTGCATTTGCTAATTCGTGATCTATTACCATATATAATTTTGTACATGAGAGCATAGTATTAATGGGCAATTTTATGTTAAGTATTATGGGCTGGATTCTCAAGGCCTATGAAAATCCTGCAGCTGTGGGGAAAAACCGGCACAGAGTGAGTTTGCCATACATGATCACAGTTTTTCCTGCAACTACGGTATTCTCAAAAGTGGAGTTAGTTTATGACAGACTTCACAATTTATGGCAGCTTGTGGGTGTTTTTTCCCTGCAGCTGTGAAAAAATGTTATGGTTGGTGGAACCAGGTGTAACATCTCCCGCAGCTGTGGCAGACTAAGAATACCAGTCTCTGCAGCTGCATAGATTTCGGTCCGCAACAGGAGTTGTGGAGGTGGATTTAGTCCCACAACATTTTGAGAATCTGGCCCTATGTATTTTTCTGCTGTTTATATTTTGTGTGTACTGTAAAGTGCCTTGAGCCCTAGGGAAAGGGCACTCTAGAAATAAAATGGGTCGTGTCTTGCCTTATGCTACTTGATGAGTTAATGATCAGTTTTGATGGCTGAGGTAGCAGCAAATGATGCTGTACTGAGCTACTATACTGCAAACTCTAGGATGCTATTCTTCGCACCTATAGTGCAGTTTATGAAGGCCTTGACTAACAACTTATTTTCTTATGTTGCTGGTCTCATTTTCTTTCCTGACAAATGGGAGTCACCATTTTGCAGCCTTACCCCAGCAAAGAGGGTGGGCAAGTGAATGCCTTCACAGCTGATACTCATGCTTGTTCCTGGTATGAGGGAAGGGGATGCACAAGCAAAATGTGGTTTTCAACTTTCCTTCTTGGGGCTATGTGCCTCACCTTTTATTTATGTATGTATGTATGTATTTAATTATTTATGTATTTATGTATTCATTCATTTATTAATTTTATAACTGGGATAATCCACTGAGTACAGGTGCCCATTTTCAGGAATGACTAGGGTGCTAAAGCATAGATATATACAAATAACAGACAGATTTCATTTTAATTGTATTTTCATTTTTTTTATACTGGAGCACAAGATGAGCTATATAACACTTTTTCACAAGCAACCAGTTGTACATAAAATACTGCAGAATGCAGAAGAGGCATAATTCAATAATAAATACTGTACAGTGTACAAAAATAAACAAAGAAGCAATTAAGTAAGGTGAAATGAAGACAATTAGAAACAATTGCAGTGCAAATTGTCAATCACAAATTGACATTCAGATTGTCATTCACAGACAAATATACACATACATTTAATTAGTTACACAGCAAAACAATCACAAATATCTTGGGATTTGAAGTTAACTTTGGTTTTTAAAACCTAATAATGTGCTTGCAGATACACATAATGGCACCAGCCAATTCCAGAGTTCAACAGCCTGAAATACAAAAAATGCTTTGAACATGTACTATATGTCTAAAGGAAATCTACAGCTTAATTTGGATATTTGTTCTTGCATCCCATTTTCTGTTTGGTATTTAAACATGTCACTAATAACAGGCAGATTTAAACCATTATTTCTCTGTGTGCATTTTACTCCTCTTATGTGCTATGTTATTCAAGAATTGTATCACTACATGCAAGTATTTGTATCTCTGCAGTGTTCTGTATCAATCAATCAATCAATCAATCAAATCTTTATTTATATAGTGCCTTTCAAAAACCAAGGCACTGCACAGTTAAAATACAATGTACAGCATGAAAATTTAGTCTAAAATAGTAAATACAGTATATCAATAAATTTAATTTCATCTGGGAAGGTTAGATTGAACAAATATGTTGTTAGGTCCATTTTTAATCTATCGATGGTCAGGCATTCTCTTAACTGATGAGGTAGAGAATTTCACAGAGTAGGTGCCACAGAGGAAAAAGCATGGGCACCAAATGTTTTTAAATGAACCCTGGGAATCTCTAGCAATCCCTCATTGGCAGATTGGAGAGGACGGAGGGGGCAGTAGGGAGTCAGGAGATCTTGCAGGTAGCTGGGTCCCTGTGTGTGTAGTGCTATAAAGGTTAGCAATCCACTCTTAAAGGTGATCTGCCACTGAACAGGCAGCCAGTGCAGTTCACTCAGCACAGGCATAATGTGACTGGCCTTTGATGTACCAGTCAGAGTCCTGGCTGCAGCATTCTGCACTAGCTGCAGGTAGCAGATATCAACCCCAGGAAGCCCTAGGTAGAGGGCATTGCAGTAGTCAAGGCTGGTGGTGACAAGGCATGGACCAGTGCTGGAAGCTCATTCAGAGGACCAGGTGTTTCACACAGGTGATATTACTCAGATGGTAAACTGAGGATTTAACCACCGCCGACACCTGAGATTTCAGGGTAAAGCCATTGTCAAAACCAATGCCCAGGTTATGCACCTGATCTGAGGTAGTAAGCTGAACACCATCAAGCCATAGGCCTGACACCTATCCAGCCCCCAACCCCGCCCCTGAATGACCTGGGTCCACTACCACCACTTCAGTCTTGTCCAGATTCAGTCCCAGCCAGCTGGTGCTCATTCAGTCCCTGATCTTGGTGAGAAAGTTGTTTAGCACAGAGCCTGCATCAACCTGTCTGGGCAGAAAGGACATATACAATTGAATATCATCTGCTTAGCAGTGAAAACTCAAACCTTATCACCTGATGATATCTCCCAATGGCAGCATATACACTGCTAGTATGGAGCCCTGTGGCACCCTGCAGGACAACGGGAGGGTGCCAGAGAAATAAATTCCAATGACCACCCCCTGAGACCTGTTTGCAAGGAAGGATCAAAACCTTTTGAGAACTGTATCTGACTGCCCATAGAGAAGTCACAAGCACTTCAAAAGTATGCCATGGTCCACAGTGTCAAATGCTACAGAGAGATCAAGAAGGACCAAGATGGTATAAGCCTTTCAATCTCTCGTTAGTAGGAGTTCGTGCAATACTCAGACAAGTGCAGTCTTGGTGCTGTGTCTTTTCCTAAATCTGGACCAGAGAGCATCATAGACATTGTGGGTCATAAGGTGATCATCCAGTTGCAGCACAACCACCTTCTCAATAACCTTAACCACAAACGGCAGGTTACAGACAGGCCGGTAGTTAGCTAGACAATCTGGATCAAAGAAGGGTTTTTTAAGGAGTGATCATACAGCCACCTCCTTGAGGGGATCAGGAAAGACCCCCCCTCTCCAAAGAACTCCAGACAATTTCAGCTAGGATCAGGCAGATAACATCTTCACAACCCACTAGTAGGGGTGTAGGGCCTGGATCCAAACTACAGCTGGTTGGGTACAGAATCTGGATGATCTTTACAATGCCCATGAATTCTGGCTGGCTAAAGTCTGTCCAGATAGACTGAGTGCTCACCACCTCCCACTGACCTCCACAATCCCTCATAGGGGGATTTGGGCCAATACCAAACCTAATGCAGGCAACCTTATCTGCAAAGAATCAAGCAAACTCCTCACATGTAGGCTGAGAAAAGGCTCCTCTGGGCTGAAGACAGATTGGGTTGCACAATCTGTCAACAGTCTGGAAGAGCTGAGCAGGTCAATTCTGAGCAGCAGAAAACTCCGTGGACAGGAATTCTGCCTTCGTACGGGTAATTTCTGATTGATAGCCCTTATAATGTTCCATCCACCTAAGCTTGTCAGCATCCAGACTGGACCCCTTCCATGCTCTCTCCATCCTTTGACCAACTCACCTCAACTCCTTCAAGGAACCATCAAACCAGGGGGGTCCTTGGGTGAAGAGTGAGAGGTTGAACACAAACAGGAGCAATCCTTTCCGGGGCATCTCCCACCACCCTATTATAGGCCAGTACAAAATCCCCTGGACTCATGCATTCACCCGACAATCCGTATAGGTCCTGTTGTATATTACTGCCTTTTTACTTTGTATGCTGACCAACCCAGGACCTCCTTGTAAATGAGCTAGATTAATGGAGCCTTTTCCTGGTAAAATAAAATAAATACAAAATAGATGCAGAAACTTTCATGCCATAATACCTTGATAATAATGAATACACTGTGTTAATGTTAACCAGTTTAAGGATCTGTAACTATCACAATGATGTGTTCACTTAGAAACATTTAACAGAAATCTCCCAATCTCTATTCATAGGAGTCCACACCCTTGACAGTGTACTGACCATGGCAGAACCTTAAACCAAGATACAATTATCAATAGATAATAGATATGATTGAACGTTTTCTTTGTTTCACCAATGAAGTAGTCACTACAGTGGTAGAGTAATCTTATTCATCTTTGATGTGTAGTCATTAAAGAGTCAATATGAAGTCCATAGGTCATTGCACTGTGAAATGTGATGCCCAAATATTTAAACTGTTGGACAATTTCTGTCAGCGGGCCATTTAAGGAAACCAAAGGCTGTCCCACGTCACTATAATTTTTAACCTTTGTTTTTGTAAAAACTCATTTTTTTGGGTTCTTTTTATCTAAATGATGGCTAGTAACACATATAACCTATAGTATACAACATGATGCGCCTGAATCCTAGTCATCCTTCGATGCTGGATTTTGCAACTCACAAGTGAACCTTTTACCTGGAGGCTGTACACGGTGCTTTTGCCACACCACTAAGGTGGCCTATTGCCAACCATTTTACAGAGAACTGTACTAGAGACACTGTTTGCACAGTTAGTCCATGTTTACAAGAAAATGCTGACAGAGTGGCATATGTTGACACCTGTTGGATGTGCAAGGATTTATATGGCAAAAGCTGCAGGCTGGGGAGTTGTCAGTAGTATATTTACAAAACATGTGCATGTCTTGGGGGTGGGGACCTCTAGTCTTTTACTTGGGGTTATTTTTTAAATTAAAAAAAACAGTGAACTTGCATGCAGATATAATGGTTAGATAAGTCAAAACCCATATGCTTCAAATGCAGCCATCAGCATGAATTTTTATGACTACTAAGGCTCCGAAGACCTTATAGAAAAAGTAAAGTAGAAAGTAGGGTTACAATCTTTTCAATCAGCTCATGATATACAGTTCAAGACAATGTGATATTGATATAGTGCAAAGACAAAAAATTAAAAGGAATAGCTTGAACATGAGTGTGTGGGATAGGCAGAAACTAAACAGTGTGACCAGCAGGTTTCCTAGTTTGAGAACCACCGGAAAAAAAAGAGTCTGTTAGCAAATTAACCTGAACCTGAACTTCAAGAGCTGGTTATCAGTTTCAGAAGCCTTATCCATTTATTGGCTTCATTGTGTATAAACATATTTATATTTAAATTTGTTTCACCATAAGTGCTGATGCCTAATGATAGGCTGGGTCCCATGCCACTTCTTCCCATTCCCACCAACATAGGGATCAAGACTTCCAAATAACTGGACCACTCAAACTATCGAGATGTGCATGCATTGCAGGAATGAACTGGGTAGTGCAACTCACCTGGGTATTCCCACCCTCAGCACTGTGAACAGTGATTTCTAACCAGGTCTGACAGACCCAGGGTCAGGAGCTTAGCAGCACATGGGTTGAAATACTGTGGAGACCTCCTGGACAGTGACCAGAGATTCTTATTTGAGCAATGGCAGCAGAAATACATAAAAAAATATTGACAATGCTGTCAGAGCAAGACTGATAGTCCATCCAGTCTGCCCATGAGTCCTGGTCAGTCCCTGGGACCTAAATGCTATCCAGGGTACTAGCCTTAACTATCCTGACTGGTATTTTTTTTCCTGCTACTACTCCCCTGAGTAGACACTATGGCCTTCACTCTGTCCTAACCATGCTTGAAACCATATATGATTTTGAATCCTACTACCTCGCCTGCAGATTGCCCCCAGGATTCCTTTCAGGAATCTGAAAATCCTCTATCATATCACCCCTATTTTGTCTGATCTCAAATGAGTACATGTTTAGTGCCTTGAGCTGTTCCTTGTATGATCTGCCCTGCTGGCTCTGTATCATCCTGGTCACCCTTTGTTACACTGCTGTTAGCCTGCTCTTATCCTTCCTGAGGTAATGACTCCAATGCTAGGTGCAGTACTCCAGGTGAGGACTCACCATTGATCTATAATCCCACCTATAATCAAAAATGATACATGGGATGGAGATGATGAGTTATGATGAGAGCCTTGCTGAATTAGGGCTATTTAGTTTAACATACTAAATAACTTAGACCTCATGGCCCAATGGTCTAGAATTCAACACTAGGACAACTTATCTGAGGTCCTTATAATAGACAACTGGTCACCCCAAAGTAAACACTAATAAAATAAATAATTACTTATGGTATGTACAGCCTGTTTGTAGAACAGACTTCCTACGACTTGTAAACAAAACATCACCCAGCAGTTTCAAACAAGTGCTTGATGATTACCTGTTGTTGACCAGAAACAAACACTAATACACCCACTGAGAGGGATACAATCTTGATGGGCCTCTGGCCTTCTTTTGTCTTACCAAACCAAGTAAACCAAGGTAGCTGAGAAGGTGCAACACAGGGCTACCATAATGATCAGTAGTGTGGGAGATAAAATCAATTAGGGGAGGATGGAGGGGGACACGATCTCAGTGTTTTATGTACTTAAGAGTAAGGGAAAACCTGAACAGCCAGGGTGTTTGATCTGGTGGTCAGCAGCAGGATGTGGGCAATGGCATGAAGCTCAGTGGTTGTAAATTCAGGAGGACATAAGATGAAGATTTGGAATTTATATAGTGCTTTTCATACACATTGCATCCCAAATTGCTTTACAAGCAACGAGAGACTGGAAGTGAAGAGACATTTAGATGTATAGTGGCAGTCATTTCACACATCAGCACCCATACAAAGGCTTGAACAATTGTATGAGCCAGTTTTATGGGAAGGTGAATGTTGGCCAGGACACTGGGAAAAATTGCTTAAACTTCAATCAATCAATCAATTTTATTTTACACTGGAGAGTATGTGATCAAAAATGTCATTTTTCACAAAAATTCAGTGGTACATGAAATTACAAGGATACAATAGAAACAATTTACAGTATACATAATGCATACACGTGTTAACATCTTATACACAGGAACAAACAGACATGAGAGAACAAAAGTGAATAGTACAATAATAATTTACGGGACATAATTTACAGAAAATGTTTGGAGTCATTTGCAAGATCAGGATAACCAAGAAATAAAGAGGGAGGAAAACAGAAGGAGGGTGGTAGGAAGGGGAGCTTGAACAAGGGGAAGGGTGGAGGGAGGATGACAGGGACATGGCTGGGGAGAAATGGGGTAAAATAGAAGGGGGGGTTAGGAGCAAGAGTTGAATTCCCACAGCAGCAGGAAATGCATGTGAGTTTTTCTAGGAGGTGGCTCTTGAGAGACCTTTGAAAGGAATAAATTGTGCTACAGGCAAGGGAGTCAGGTGGGAGCAGGTTTTACTGTTTTGTGCCCTTAAAAGCAATGGAGTTTTATGCAAGTGTGGTGTGGAAAAATGGGATGCTGAAAACATTGCTAGAGGTCTTTGGTTTGATGGGCAGGAATAGATTTGGGGAACAGAGATGTCACACTCAGTGGCAGTTTATTTAGGTGAATTTTATGGAGGAAGGAAAGATATTTTAGGGTGAATCACCCTCTAAGTGGGAGCCAGTCCAATGCTCCATAGAGGGTGCAGTGGTGTATTCTCCAGGGAAGTACAGTGACAAAGCAGATGATATTATTGTACCTAGATCTAAGTTTATAGAAGAGTTGAGAGTTGGGTGAGGGGCCATAAATGATGGATCCATATTCCAGAAGTGGTATGAGGATGGAGATAGCTAGACTTAGTCTAGATTCAGGGATTAAGAACTTCTGGATCCTGTAGAGTAGCCCCAGCCTCCTGTGAACCTTATGTATAACGTTGGAGACATGAAGGTTGAGAGCCATGTGGGGATCAAGCAGAAGACCCAAGTATTTAAATTTGGAGACTTGCTCGATGCAATTTCCATGGTTATCTGGGAGGGTAAATTTAGGGTTGTAGGCTTTCCTGGGCCAGGAGAAAACCATGTATTTCAGTTTTTTAGAGTTTAGGACCATACCTTTATTGGAAAACCATAAATGCAGATTCAGGAAGTCAGATTGTAAGCTGGGTAGCATCTCATCTGTTTTTTTGCTGCTGCAGTACAGCACTGCATCATCCATGTAGAAGACCATTTTGGTGTTACAGATTTCAGGGAGCTTACTGATGAGGAAGGTGAAAAGGAGGAGGCACAGGATAGAGCCCTGGGGAACCCCATATTTAATAGGGCATTCTGAGGAAAGCAGCCCATCTATATTGGTCATCTGAATTCTGTGGGAGAGGTCATTGCTGACCAAGTTGACAGTGTTATTAGAGAAATTGAGGTCAGAATGGGTGCTCAGGGGCAGATCGTGGTTGACAAGGTTGAAAGCCTTAGTCAGGTCCACAGAAACGGAGCCCATGCACAGGCCGTTGCCTATGGCTCCATAGATATCTCTGGTGACATGGAATAAGTCTGTGCAAAGACAGGGAGACTGGCACTTGCACAAGGCTTCTAGTGATTCCCACATTTGCTAGGTAGCTATCAAGAGGACGTAAAAACTCACCCAAAGCTGGTGTCTGTTTGTATAAAAAGTCCAATCCTTTATTGTATTCCAAAGGTAAAGTGCAAACAAATGCAAAACACAGCAAAAGATACTTCCTCCTTCTTCTTCCACCTGCTCCCAATGTACTGCATCACTGCATGGTCACCTTATCTCTGGTGAACCTAACTAGGGCTGTCTCGATACTGTGAGCTGCTCTGAAGCCATGTTGGGCATCAGTGAGGATGTTGTAGCAGTTGAGAAAGGTGGAGACTTGTGAATGAAATGCTTTTTCCAAAATCTTGGAGAGGAGGCAGGAAAAGAGATATGCCTGTAGTTTCCTACCTCATTCTTAGAGCTTGATATTCAAACAGAGGTTAGACTATGGCCATTTTCCAGATGCGTGACAATGCATAGAGAAAGGTTTAAGATGTTGGTAAGGGACACCTCCAGTGGGGCAACCATAAGCTTAAGAATTTTGAAATCTATCCCATTTGTCCCTTTACTGAGTCATTTTTTTTTTGAGCGGATGAGTTTCATGGTGTCAGAGGGTGACAATGCCCGAAAGTAGAAATTAGGAATGGTACCTGGGTGTGGCATGGTGGGAGCATGATTTGGCTATGCCTGGGGGGGAGGAAGGTTTGTATTCATCCAATACCCTGAAGAATGCATTAAAGGCTCTACTTGGCAAGCTCCCCCGTTCATTTCTGAAATGTTCTCTTTGGCTGGTACTCAGTATGAAACTAGAGGAAGAATGCAGAATGTGCTGTTCGTGACCTTCTAAAGAACAGCACTTGACCAACAATCTTTCTCCTTAAGAGCCTTCCTCTGGCTCAATGAGATTTTGGAGGTCCTGCATGATACCTCAAGTCTCCATGCCTTCAAGTCTGAACTCAAACTTCACCTTGCATCCAGAAGTGCATATGACTGTCTGTTGGGCACTTGATGTTTCTCCCTTTGATGCTGCTTGACCCCCCTAAAATTAATGGTCCTCCTACCTGAGTGCCACCCTGTTGTGATGTTCCCCCATGCCCCCTTTCCCACCCACTGTGTTCTTATCTCAGTTCTCTACTTGGCCTCCTCCCCAACCCCCAACCTTCCCTGCATTTAAACTTTCTCCACAATTCAACTGTCGCTCCTCCCTTTTCCTTATTCACCCTGTGTCCCCTACTCACTCGCCTGTTCACCCACTTGCCCTAATCCTACCTCTAGCTGTCTTCTCTCCACTACTCACTCCCCCACCTTTCCTCTCTCTAATTGACAAGGCCTTCGGTATGTGGCTGCTCCCTTACACCTATCCAATCTCCCCCCTTACCAGGATGACTCTCCTGGTGCTCAGCTATAATGGTTCCTTTTGTAACTGCTCTGTTGTATAATAAGTCTGAACTTGAATATTGTGTTATTATGTTTTGGTAGCCCAATCTCCCCCCCCTCCCAATACCTAGATGTCTCTCTAGGAGCTTAGCTGTAACCATGCCCTCCAGGCTACTGCCTGATGTAATTAACTTTGATGTTTAATGCTGTTGTTATAAGTTTGTATTCTTAGTAACTGTTTCTTGATGTGGAACCTTTGTAAAAGAGCTCTTGCTGAAAGGTTGTTTCTGAATAATTAAATATATAAATAAAACAAAAATAAATAAATAAATATGTGGCTACATTTGCAGGGCAATTTGTGAGCTTGTCACTATGACTGAGGGTGATGGGTTCAGCTTTCCTGACCCTGCTGAGGATGTTATTTAGGGTGCCCCAGAGTTGCCTGGTATTAGTGTTGTCCCCAAGCTGTTTGCTGTGGAAAAATGGATCTTGACTGACCTGACAGCCACTTTGCACTTGTTGCACAGGGCTTTGAATAGTATTAGTTGGGCAGGGTCCTTGTGCTTTCTATGTTTGGACCAGGCCCTGTCTCTTTCCCTCATTAATTTGAGGATGTCAGGGGTGACCAACTCACAAATGTGGCCCCGGATCCTGATCTTTTTGAGTGGGGTGAATTTGTCGCATACCTCATTGAAGACAGCCAAGAAGCAATGTAGGATGTCATCTATATTGTCCATGGTAGAGGTAAATGACCAGTCCATCTGGTGAAAGACTTGGGTGATGTAATGAAGTTCATTGTTGTTTAAATGTCTTGAGTGAATGAAATTAGGAGGGGGTTTGGGGGATTCTGCCATCCAGTGACAAAAAGCGGTACAGTGGTCACTTATGCAGTCTGGGAGGGTCCCAACTTCAAGGATTCTGGCAGAGTTAGAGACAATGATCCATTTGATGATGAACTGGGAGCCAGTTTTATAGTTTGTCCTAGTAGGGGTGGTAAGTTGATGTAACCCTAGGCCCGAGATGACGGATTTGCCATGATCTGATTGACTGGAGGTCCGGCTGACATTGAAATCCCCGAGTAGAATCCACTCCCTGTTGAGGGGGAGAAAATTTTTAATGGCTAGCAGGGATTTAAAATTGGATGGGGGAGTTCGGGGGATAGGTGGTGGAGATGGTGAGTGTTTTGTTCTTCCTGAGTAGAAAGTGGATGGAAAGGGTCTTGAGATTGTTGAATTTTATATTGGGACTAAATTCTGTGATGGAGAACTTCTTTGACACATAGATTAGTCAGCCCCCTTCCCTTTCTTCCTGGCCTGTCTTTCCTGAGAGAGATGAAGCCATCTAGTTTGAAACTTATAACCCATTTGACACTAACTATTATACAATGGCAAGAATGAATGAATGATGGCCTCTGATTCATTGGACTGGGACTGGACCCATGATGTTATCCCAGTACAACATTGCTGGTGTAGTCCCTGTACTCGGATGACCGCATGAACCTTTAACGGAATCACTACATGCTTTCTGCTATACTGAACCCCACTAAGAACCTCACTTCAGATTGCCGATCACAAGCCTTCTTTTCTGGCTCTTTCAGTGTCAAAGAAGCAAAAAAAGAAAATTCTCTCCCACCAACTCAGTCTTCTCTCCTGCACATTTCTCCCCAATCCACATGCCAAACAGTAATAAACTCAGCTGCACCTTACAGCTTCCCTGGACAGCTTGTCAGTGTTTCTCGTTAGTCTTGTCAGGCACACGCTTGCCATCCATTTCTCTGACAAGCCACATGAAGAGGAGGTTACTGTCAGCACTCAGAAATTAATTTTCTGTTTTTCAAATGAAAACACCAACAGCAGACCGAGTGACTTATTTGTTCTTACCAATCACTTGTGCAACACAAGTCTCTTGAGCTGCTCAAGTTAGTCAGCCAATCAGGTCCATCTGAGCACAGGAGAGGTCCCAGAAGACTGGAGAAGGGCTCATGTGATCCCGCTCCACAAGAGTGGTAGCAGGGAGGGGGCAGGGAACTACAGACCAGTCAGTCTTACATCAGTAGTGGGCAAGATTATGCAGGGACTCCTTAAAGAAAGGATAGGGCAACACCTGGAATCCATAGGAGCACAGGATCCAAGACAGCATGGGTTTACAAAAGGAAGGTCCTGTCAAACTAATCTCATAGATTTCTTTGACTGGGTAACCAGAGTGGTGGACCAAGGGGTAGCAGTTGATGTCACCTACCTTGACTTCAGCAAAGCTTTCGATACTGTTCCACATAGAAGATTGAGCAATAATCTGGGTAGGCACAAGGTGGGTCAGAAGGTCAACTGGGTGGCAAACTGGTTGGCGGGCAGAAAACAGAGTGATAGTAAACAATATACAGTCAGAAGAGATGCAAGTCACAAGTGGGGTACCTCAGGGATCAGTCCTGGGGCCCGTCCTCTTAAATATCTTTGTCAGTGACATTGCAGATGGACTGGAGAGTAAGGTTTGTCTGTTTGCAGTTGACACCAAGATCTGCAACAGAGTAGATGATCCAGATGGGGTCGGCAGAATGAGAAGAGATCTGGATAAACTGGCAAAATGGTCAGAAGAGTGGCAACTGGGGTTTAATGCAAAGAAGTGCAAGATCATGCACATAGAGAAGAGAAACCCTGAAGCCACCTATAGGCTGGGAGGGGAGTTGCTGGCAATCACAAGGGAAGAAAGAGACTTAGGCATCATCATCACAGATGACCTGAAATCAACCAAGCAGACCACTGAAATAGTAGGTAAGGCTAGAAGGATATTAGGGTATATTAGTAGGGGTATCACGTCTTGTAAGAGGGAAGTAATAATCCCTCTTTACAAGACACTGGTTAGGCCCCATCTGGAGTACTGCATGCAGTACTGGAGGCTGCACCTGCACAAGGACATTAACAAAATGGAGGCAGTCCAAAGAAGGGAAACCAAAATGGTGCAGGGACTGCATCAGAAAATATGAGAACAGATTAATGGAGCTCAGTATGTATACCCTAGAGCAAAAGAGGGAGGGAGATGATATGATCGAAACATTCAAACATCTTAAGGACATTAACAATATGAAAGAGTCTAACATGTTTCAATATAAGAAAAATAGCAGGACAAGAGCACACAGCATGAGATTAGAGGGAAGCCGATTAAGGGGGAATGTGAGGAAGTTCTTTTTCACAGAAAGGATGGTGGATGTATGGAATGGCCTACCTCAGGAAGTGGTGAATATGAATATAGTACAGGGCTTTAAACAGGCATGGGACAGGCATAAGGGAGCAATAAAGATGAATATGAATAGATAGGCCATTGACAGAGTACAGGCCTATATGTACTGTATTTTGTTATTGAATTGTTTTGGGCAATGACCAGAATCCAAGGAAATGTGTGCTTTTATAAAGAAAATATCTATCTGTCTATCTATATCTATCTATCTATCTATCTAACTAGCTATCTATCTATCTATGGCACATTCATAAGGTAGAAAAAATAGGCAGACTAAATGGGCCTTGCGATCCTTATCTGCCGTCAACTCCTATGTTTCTATGTTTTAATTTTGGAATTGCTGCTTCGTGCTCCTGAAACAATGCTGCAAATAAAAAAACATTGACCCGGTCCCAGTAACAGCAGTAAGACCACCAAAATTACAAATGGAGAAAAAAATGACAGACGAGAGACAGAGAATAGAGACACAGGTGGAGGGGGGGGGAGGGGGAGAACACCAACAGATAAAAAACCTGCACCACCTACTGGCCAAAGGAGCAACAGCAGAACTTTTTTTTTTTAAACTATTCTAACACTTTCAGAAGAAATTCAAAAATACATTTTAAAACTGTATTTGTAATCTTTTTTGCGCCTTTTTGACAAAACAGGGCCATTGCATAATAGTAATAATGCACTCCAGGGTGTGTTGTGCTGGGATAACGTCACGCCTTGGTGTTGGATGCACTCGGCCTGCGGCCTTGTGCCTCACCATAGAAGGCGTGATGTTATCCCCACATAGCACACACCCTGTTGTGCATTATTGCTTAAGTACACACCTTACATTAAAGTCTGCAGAAGCGAGTGTGCCCCCAAGAAAGGCCAACTGGATATCATTGTACTTTTTTTGGAATGTAGCTTTGTAAAAGGTTTTTGGTCATGTTCAGCTAGGTGAGAGAATTTGCCTCATCTTTCCTGTGTTACATATGAAAATCAGTTTTTTAGTGTGTCTTCTGTATCGTGCCATCACTATCATAGAAGCACTTGGGCAGTCGTTACTGCCTGCATGAAGTTTTATTTATGGCAGGCTCCATGGCATTTAGTGAAACAGCGGACATGAAAACAGTACAGGGCTGGACATATTTCTGCTTACCAAGGGGATCACATGGTACTCTGGGTAGTAGAGTGAGTAGGGCATCCCTATAACTTGGTATGTGTTGGACAAGCATACTGTGCTTATTCATCTACTGTGTGTTTGAAAAGTGAAGAGGGGCAGTCATTATGGACCTACAGTCTTTTACAAACTTAAACGGCTATGCTACTATGTTACTTTGTTTCTAGCATTTATTCTATATACAGTATATTATATACATTCATACAACGTAGTACATTCCCATATTGTAATGTTCCATACCATTAAGTTGCTTAACTTCCCTGTGTTTAGCCTTTCTTTTTCTTCCTTCCTTCCTTCCTTCCTTCCTTCCTTCCTTCCTTCCTTCCTTCCTTCCTTCCTTCCTTCCTTCCTTCCTTCCTTCTTTCTCTGTTCCTTCCTCCCTCCCTCTTCCCTCTTTCTTTCTTTCTTTCTTTCATAAGTGTTGATCCTTCCATAACTTATCATAGCTTCTCTCAATCACACTTAACCCTTCTCACTAAAGTAAAGCACTGTGGGATACCATGTGCATGGAAGGCACAATAGAAAACCAATTTCCTTCCTTCCTTCCTTCCTTCCTTTCTTCCTTCCTTCCTTCGCAGAAACACATTAGGAAACTGTTTAAAGCATGACCCTTTTGCAAAGATAATCCATTAAGTCAGCAGTTTTATTGTATTTTTACCATGTGGTTAGTCAATGTGAATAACTCTCCCAATTTATTTCTGCCTTAGTTCAGAGTAGATGGTAAGCTATGTAACCTAGAAATATGAACATCATGATGCATTCAGGAGTTTAGACTCAATCATTCTTTTTTTTTCAGTAATATGACAGCATCTAGCATTTTTGCAAATATTCATTGATGTGGGTTTCAGTGACTGGATTTTTTTTTTGTCATTGTGTTGTTGAAACTGAGGATGCCAAGCTTGACAAGTAATTGTTTGCAAAACACAAATCTTGAAAATAGTGGGCGGCAGGTATAGAAAGTCAGAAAATGGCTCAAAACCATAACTGATGCTTCAGTGTGTTTTAGAACTGGAACTGGGCCTGACAGAAATGGCAGCAGCAATCTTATTGCTACCCTTTGCTCAGCCAGAGTACAAGTGACTGGCATTTATGGTCTATGCTAATGTCCAACTGCCATTTTGTCTATCTTAGCCTTGCAAAAGACTTAAAGTGATAGAATGTCATTCCAATTGCCTTCTCATAACTGTCCATCCTACAGTGCCCCATGAGGTTGCAGGGAAATGTAGATTACTGGGAGGCAATTGGCTCTAGTGGCAGAAGGATACTCCATCCACTATTTATACAGTGTTGGAGTAGAACTGCTTGAGCCAATCAGCACATATATAGCATCCTTGACAACATAATTACCGTGCATTTCACAGAATTCTGGGATTAACCAGGGGAGGATTGTATAGAAGTGGAAATCAAGAGCAAAGCAATACATTTAAAGCCTTTTTCTTTCAGGACCTAAAACTCCATCTGTACCAACCACACATCCACAGAGAGAAAGCTGACTGGGAAGGGATAGACACTTACTCACTATACATCTTTAACCCAGCTCATTTCACCTACACCTTTAACTGATCTTTTAGCAACATTTTTAATTAATCTTTTAGCTGGCTATGACAGAGTTATCCTCAATAATTTGTATCTGTCTGTTTTATTGTGTAGCATGTATTGGGGCTGGCAGTATAGGCTAGAGGTTAGAGTAACAAGCTCTAAATGAGGTTGGTACATTCAGCAGACCGGGTTTGAATCCTACAACCTCCACTTGCATACTGTATGACTCTGAGCAAGCCATTTGACCTCCCCAGTGCTCCCAGGTCACCCCTGAAAACAGGCATTTGTGCCAAGTGGGCTTTACCTGGTTACCAAAGACTAACAAAATGTTGTTGTATTAGTTTTTATTGTATTTTCTGAAACTGTAAAGTGCTTTGAATTTATCCAGTGTCTGCCTTTGGAATGAACACCAGTCCATGATCAACCAGTTGAAGGTGCATAAATGCCTAACAACCTGTGCTCTGCCTCCTTGGAATCAACATGCTACATCTTTACAATGCACCCAGCCTCCAGCTGTGGCAATGTGGGTTTTCATAGATTGCAAGCAAACTCCAGCCTCTTGGGTGGCAACTCAACATTGCACTGCTAGGTTTGCCTCTATCTCACTGGCTAGGCTGCTCCACATGTTAACTACTCCTGTGTGAAGTAATGAATTATAGAAGTTTATCAGAAGCATGCCAAATTTGCTGTTTTGTGTGTTACTAACATAATACTTTCATGACTGCCCCTGCCATCTGGAATGTGCTACCTGAGGTTCATGCTGATGGCACTCTCTTCTTCTTCTGATCAAACATGAAAAAACATGTTGGACCAGAGTTTAAAAGGCTTTAAATTGCTACAAGCCATAGGTGTACCAAAGATATGCCACCCCGGAACAGCAATCTAACAGAATTTTCCATCCCATGTGGCAATAGATGCAAGTTAGACCATCTTTCGGGATCCAGTTTGTGTCAAAGTTGGGGAACATTCTAAGGAGCTGGCACCACAGATTTGGCACAAGCTTCCATAAATTGGGAAAACTGTTGGAACTACACCTGACCTCTGCAAATCGTGCACAGTTCTGGCAAAAGGGATTGGAGCACCAGTGACTTCAAAGTGTTGTGGTGCATGGCTTGATGCAAGCCCTGTATCACCCTTTGAAAATCTGGCCCCATATATTACAAGCATTTGTGTAGCTTCCTTTGCTTATTCAGGAATCTGAATTAAAGCTGTCCACTAGTACAAGCTGCCCAGCTTGTTGTTTGTAATACAAGCCACCCTCCATCAGAAGCTTCATCTTGTATTACAGGGTGACATTATGCATGTTGTGTGATCTGGCATTCTCAGGTTGCTTGCGGTACCCCTCACTCTCACTCCCCAGTCAGTGCAGACTATGCCTTGACACAGCAAAGCAGGTTTATTCACAAGTTTATTCACTAGTTGAATGATAAACTGTATTTCATTTTCATCTTAGTTTATAGTACCTTGTGGACTGTCATGTCCCTCACCCTGCACTGCACCCGCTGTCCTATAGGATCCATTGGTCCTCCCCCAGCCCCAATTGTAATCCGCCAGTAACGCTGTAATCTTAAAAGAAATCTTTATTTGAGAAAAAGACACTTTTTTTATGTAAGAACCCCTCCCCCCCCCGAAGAAAACTCTCACTCATAGCACTCATAGTACTTGACTGGTCATTCTCTGTCACATACAGACACAAAGTCACTCTGTCTATCAGTCTACCTAGTCTGATGTACCACACTTACATACCATTACCCCTTTGGATGACTAGTAAACTGTAGAGTCAGAGTCAGGATTTAGAAGTCATGACCTTACAGAACCCTACATGAGAATCAATCACAGTGTGACTCTGGAGGACAGTAGTTTTAAATAAAAGTCACCCTGTAATAGTAGCTGCCCTCTAATAGAAGCCATGGCTGGAAACTGAAGATTTTAACAGAAGCCGCAGCTTCTATTAGAAGATATATGATCGTACTGTAGTTGCATGATGTGTATTTTATGCATCTAGTCCACTGTTAGTGTATAAATTATTGTCAATTTTATGGCTATATATTTTTACTGTATGCATTTTTTTGTATGGTATTGTACATGTGCTCCAAACATTGATACAAAAAATAAAATGTAACCCATTTACTAACCAAATTATATTTGTTTTAAACAGAATTGTGTTTAAATTAACACATTTGCAGAAATAACAACTATGCCAAACAAAGAAAACTGAAATTGAAATGATACAACAAATGTACTTCAACAGGAAAGGTTTCCTGTAAGATAAGTCTTACTCTCTGTGTCACAAGATACATTTATGAAATGCAACCTGATTGGACAGCATCCATGTTATGGGAGCCCACTATCAACAGCTAAAAAAAGTCCTGGCAATCAAGATACTGTAACTAACTAATACATATCCCAGTGCAAGCTTTCGGAATGCTTATTTCAGATTGCCAAACTGCACATCATGTTATTTCCCCTTAGTGGTACATCTATGCAGAGGGACTATGTCACTGTATATTTAAAACAATTTATTTTTCCCTTTTTTATGTGTTATTGAATTACCTAGTTACCCACTTCAGCACAATTAGACACTCCATGGTGTTGGCAGTTTTGCTACAACTGTACTTCCAGGGGCTGAAGGTACTATGCCTATGGCTTCATGCCTAACTATGCTTCTGGGCATGCAGTTGTGACACAGCTACCAACACACTACATATGTTATTACTTACTCAACAAAGAATGTAAAGTAGCGTGCTGCCCCTGCAGTTCTATTTATTCATTTGTTACAATTTTTCTGATGGCAAATGGATCAGTTTAGGCAAAGCTCTGTTTGCAAGAGAAATGTAATTCACTTGGTTAGTAAGGTAGTTCACTTAGTTACTAGGGTATGTTTAGATGAGAAACCAGTTAAATTAGCCAGTCATTGTCGACTACTTCATTTCACAAGAGGCCCTCTATAAACCATAACAGTGCCTCTTGTGCAAGATTCCCCTTCCAGGAAGGGGGACACTGTCTTTGGTGGGAGCCCAGTTTATATGTTACTTGGATGAGCATTTAAACTAGCCAGGGGAAGCAGTAAAACAAAAGGAGGAAACAAATTCCCCTCTACAGATGATAAAACCAGCAAGGAGGGAGGGCATGGGGAGAGAACACAACCCCAGGGCAGGGCACAGAAAAGAAGGGATTTGGACAACACAGAAGAAAATGAGGGTAAACGTCAGGTGAATGAGGGTAGAGGATTGATAGGGACAAGGAATGAGGAAGTTAAAAAGGTATGAGGAAAATCAGGGGGAGCATCAGGGAAAACACAGGCTAGAATGGGAGGGGGAAGCAGAGCAGTGGGCAGAGGAAAAAGAAGGTGTGAAGATGAAGGTAAGAAAAGCAATGTTCACCAATGCATGAAGTCTTGGAAACAAGATTCCACACCCGGAGGTCATCATGGCAGAGGCAGACCTGGATTTAGTGGCCATAATCAAGTCATGGTGAACAAAGCATCATGACTTGGACTTGTCCATAGTGGGCTACTCTATGTTTGGGAGAAACAGGTCAGGGAGGAAGGGAAGAGGGGTTGTTTCATTTGTGCAGGAGAGAATCAAGGCCATGGAGGTATAGGGGCACCATTAGGAAAAGTCAGGGCTGGAGGTGCTGTGGGTCACCCTGGAAACAAGCTCAGGGGCTACTGTCCATACAGGGGTCATGTACAGACCATCAGCAGAGGGAAAGGAGATAACTAAGACAGTTTAAAAAGCTATTATCAAATTCACAAGTAAGCGGGAGGTGCTGATAGTTGGTGACTTCAATCTGCCAGACATGTGGTGGAGCCTTCCAACTGCAACTTCCGCAAGGAGTAGGCCCATCCTTGACTCCTGCAAGGGGCTTTACTCATACATCTAGTCAAGGAACCCATTAGGGATGGGGTAGTTCTAGCTGGGGCTTACAAACAGGGACAGCATTGCAGACATCACAGTGCACAGTCCCCTGGGTACCAGTGATCACCATACAGTGTGATTCATCATTAAGACAGGACCACAGGCTAACCACATGAGGATGAGTGCCCTGGACCTTAGAAGGACAGACTTTAAAGAAACAAGGGACTGCCTCAGAAACTGCCTTTAAGGAGAAGGGGATTACTAGGGAGGGGTTAAGGCACAGTGGGGAAAAATAAGGGATGGTACAATTAATGCAGCCAACCTCTGCATGAGGAAAGTACATGAACACAGAGGAAAAAAAGGACTGTTATGATTCTCAAAAGGAAGTGGCAAAGGTAGTGATGAAAACAACGGTGTATTAAAGAGGTATTAAGAAACACAGAGGGAGGAGGACAGGGATGTTTACCTAGTAAAGCAGTGGGAAGGCAGGGTGGCAAGGGGAGTAAAAGTGTGGACTGAGGAAAGAATCACCAAAGAGGTCACTGAGGGGGATAAGATTTTCTCAGATACAAAAGTGAGAAGAGGAAAACAAGAGGATGGGTAGTGAGGATTAGAAGGAAGGGGGATTGCACAGAACAGGACCTAGAAAAAGCAGACAACCTAAACAGGTATGTTTGTGACATCTTCACAATGGAAGGAGAGTGGCAGATCACCAGGAAGTAGCAGGAATGGGAGGGAGGTGGACACAAGTCCTTTTTCAGAGGAAAGAGTCCAGAAGGACTTGCAGCTCTGAAGTTGGACAAAGCTATGGGACCGGAGGGGATACATCTAAGAGTTCTAAAAGAACATGGAGGTGCTAGCTGCCCAACTGACAGCCTTTTCCATCAGCTCACTGAAAACAGGTATACTCTGGAGGATTGGAGAAGAGCTGACTTGATCTCTTTACATTAGAGTGACAGCAGGGAGGAGGCTAGCAACTGTAGGCCAGTCAGTCTTAATTCAGTGGTGGGGGAAATTAATGTAAATCCTGCTGAAGGACAGACTGGTCATGTATTTTTACTACAATAGGCTGCAAGACCACAGGCAGCATGGATTCATGAAAGAGATGTCATGCCAAACAAATCTTTTGGACTTCTTTGACTACAGTATGTAACAGGGGAAATAGATCAGGGTAGGGCAGTGAATGTGGCCTATCTGGACTTCAGCAAGACTCCATGAGGCCTTTGACATGTGCCACACAGGAAGCTGATAAAGAAACAGTTTAGCCTAGGAGTGGGATACAAATTGGCAAACTAGGCTAGAAACTGGTTAGAGGATCGGAGGAAGAGGGAGGTAATAAATGGTACTCACTGTAATGATGGAACAGTGACCAGCAAGGTGCCACGGGTATCAATACTGGGACTCGTCCTCCTAAATGTATTCATAGGTGGCATTGCTGAAGAACTGGAAGGGAAGGTATGCCTATTTGCAGGTGACACCAAAATCTGCAATAAGGTGGACACTTAGAAGGTGGTAGACAGAATGCACAGGGATCTTGGGAATCTAGAGGAGTGGCCAAGAGCATTGCAGTTGGGGTTCAATGCCAAAAGTGCAAAGTTGTGCAGCAGGGCCAGGGCATTGGAACCCAGGCACTGAGTATAGGATGGGGGAAGGTACTGACAGTCACTAAGCAGGAAAAGGACCTTGAGATTATCATATCTGATGACTTCAAAGTGGCAGGGCAGTGTGAAAAAGCTGTGGGTAGATCTAGTGGGATGGTGGGGTGCATAGATAAGGGTATATTCAGAGAGAAGCAGAGATGAGGTGGTGCCACTGTATCAATCACTGGTGAGGCACCAACTGGAGTACTGTGTCCAGTTTTGGAGACTGTACCTCAGAAATGACATAGACAGGTGGAGGTAGGCCAGAGGTGGGTAACTAAAATGATGCAGTGGTGTCACACAAAGCCCTACAAAGAGAGACTGAGGGATCTCAACATGCACACCTCAGAAGAGAGTCAAGTGAGATGTGATATGATAGAGACCTACAAGTACCTCACAAATTTGAACAGGGTACAAGATGAGAGTCTTTTGCAAATGAGAAGGAGCACCATGATGAGGCAACATGCAATGAAGCTGGGTGGGGGGCGTTAAAGAGTTGTGAGAAAATATTTTTTAATAAATATTTGCAAACCTTTTGGAAACAGTCCTGAGGTAAAAAAAAAAAATAGACATGGAGGAGTCTACTTTTTGATCAACTCAGTGAGTTGTTATTTAAGTAATTTGATATACTCATGCTTATATTTATGTTCCTTATCAGGATGAATATACAAAATCAGTAGGTATCTTGAACATTATTAACCCCAAATATTATTTGTACTTGGCCCTTTTGTTGAAATAAGACCTATAGGTTATCCTATTAACAAAGACAATGCTTTCATTATATGTATTGCATGCTTTCTTTATATATAACTTGCTATAAGCCCTGAAGAAATAACAAATAGTTATGAAACATTGGTCCTACACTGTGTCTTTTTAATTATTCTTTGGTAACTGGGTAAGGCCCACTAGGCACAAGTGACTATTTTCAGAGGTGACCCGGGAACACTGGAGAGCTTAAGTGACCTACTCAGAGTCACACAGTATGCAAGTGGAAGTTGTGGGAATTAAACCCTGGTCTGCTGAATGTACCACTCTCATTTACAGCTCATTATTTTAACCTTTTGGCTACACTGCCAGACCCTGTTTAAAGTGTACAATACCAAGTTCAGTGAGAATAAACATTTTTCATCGGTGAGTGAGTTTGCTTAGTTTCATTTTTGGATTGTTATTTTTAAAAAGAAAATGTATTTCAAAATTGTTGTTTGTAAAACATATTATAAATCAAACAATTGAATGTATTTATAGGAGCACTCAGAAGCACGCTTCTGACTATAAGAGTGTTGCCTCTTGCATTCTTAGGGTTATTTTCATAGTATTGCATTTATTTTTCCTTTATACTTTATTTGTACTGCATAACTCTTGACACCATGGTCATTCTGAATTGCTGCTGTAATGTTTCTTTTATTTTGCAAAGAAAGAGCAGTGGATTCCTAAAACAGTCTTCAAGTGGAGGTAGTGGGTGTGAAAACTGGTGGGGTTCAAGAATCCATTGAATAGGCATAAGGGAATCTCAAGGAAAGAGAAGTGGGGGGGGGGGGGTGAATGGCCTGTAGATCAAGTAGGATCTGCAGCAATACTATAGGCAGGGAAAAATGGGCAGACTAGGTGAGCCAAGCAGTCTTTATCTGCCTTCAAATTCTGTGTTTCTATGTTTTACTGATGTGTAATCTGTAGTACTTAAGTCTATACCTTTTACTGTTGGTTTCCCCCCCTTGTAACCTCCTCACTTCAGGTGGAACCTGGAAGTGAGATCTGGAACAGTGTGCCAATCCCAAACAACAAACTTCAAATAAGTAAAAAAAAAAGAGAGTGCCAGAACTGCCCAGGGAGAACAGCACAGGAATCCACTCTCCTGGACTGAAAAGCAAATGTAAGCTCAAGTAATCATGTAGCAGAAAAACACACAGGGACAGGACAGGAACATAAAAAAACAAATGAAGTAAACCAAAGTAACCAAAAATAGGGGCAAAATTTATTAGTAGCACAGGAGTTCCGGCATTGCTGGACGTAGTCATGATCATTCATCTGGAGGCAAGATGAAGGGTCATGACTATGACTCAAAATGCTAAGGCTCTTGTGCTGTGTCCTCTTACTACTAATAAATATTGCTGCCAACTTTGGATACTTTGTTTGCATAATGTATTTTTTATGCCATCTGAGTGCTGTACCGTGTGTTTTCCTGCCAGAACTGCTCACCTTTCTTCTGCAGTTCTCGCACCCTAAGAATGCAGCTGGTGGCTGTCTTGTTACTGTTACAATGCTTCTCTGGTTAGCTGGCTATTACCCATTTAATCTCTGGCCACTTTTTAGTAACCCACATTTGATATGGGGGGTTACATATACTGCATAAGAGGTCCACAGCGGAAGTCACTGGATTTTCTTTCCATTATTGGTGAAGGGTGGTGCTCACAGTGCACTGGTAGACAGGTGCAGGTAGTGTACACGTTGAAAAGTGAAGAAAACAAATCACAGCTCCCAGTGTTAACCACATCTGTAACTGGGACACCTGAAACATTCATCTGAGAGTTGTAAAGAAATGTTTCTTTTCTTACAACTGAAGATATTTCAGAAAAACAAAATATTTTTCTCTCAGGCTTCATCTTCTCCTGCTGTTAATATTGTACACGTACTGAAACTGTATTTCTCTGCTTGCGGCATCATGTTCTGTTGCTGTGGAAATTATTCTGGTGTCACAAACGGGATTGTTACTTCAGGGTTTGTATAAACAGCAGGAGGTGGCAGAGTCCATGGGAAAGGATAATGCTTTTATACAAATATCATTTGTAATGGAAAGGAATGTATTGAAATACACATGCTTGGGGAATGTTAAGAGATTGAGCGGTCCTTCCTGATGCCAACTTTCACCATTTTATAAGAAACTGGAAAATCTCTTCAAGAAGCACAGAACCTAATTCTGTACCTTCCGGTTCTGAAATATAAACAATCATAGGGCAGTCCATGAGAAAAATTCAGCATTTACGAAAAGAAATGCCATTTCTCCATGAACCAAAAATCTACAACGTTCAACATGAAATGATTCTACTAGAACACAGAGTATGCTGGGGTACCAGCTGTAATAAACCATTTCAATACTGGGACTGTGTGAGGCAAAGGAGCATAGAAACAGCTTCTGTGTCTCGTGAGGGAATACAATTCATAGGTGTGTGTGTGCAGTGGGGGAAGGGGGACCTTACAGGACCCCCTTATGTTCCTTTTTTACAGAATGATTCATTCTTACTCTAATTAAATTATTTAAATGCTTCCTCTAAGTCAGAATGAGGCTCAGTTAAATAACAGTCAGCATGAGAGCTGTGAAATGATGGCAGGCCTGGTGTAATGATAGTTGTGCTGGAGGAAGGCTATTTTTGTCTACTTTAGGCACAGCATCAACAACAACGATAAATAACCCTTCTACCTTGCAAGATTTTTTCAAAGATTTCTGACTAGAATACTTCACAGGGGAAGTATGCTTGTCCTCTAGGGACTTTTATCTCAACATCAAATAATGTTCCCTGACTTTCTGTCCATCGTAGTGTGAGCATTTTTCTGAGAACCGAGCATTAACTGTCTTGAGAGCCTGGCATTGATTGCCAGGGAATGCATTGCACCCATTGATGTTTCTTTACATTCATCAAAGGGAGACAATTCATGTATTGGAGAGTTAATGGAGCCTATTAAAGTACAGAGTTGGAAGCTAGCAAACAGGGTTTGAATCCCACATCTGCCACTTGCCCACTATGTGACCTTAAGCATGTTACTTGACGGGTCTGTGTCTAACCTCCTGTCTGTTTCTGTGCTTTACCTCCCTAATGGCTGCTTCCAGCTGTTTGTGACCAGGGGAAGAGTACACAATGTAGGTGAGATACTAACAACAACAAAAATGGAAAGGGACCTGGGGGTAGTCATATCAGAAGACTTAAAAGTGGGCAAGCAATGTGAGAGGGCAGTAAGGAGGGCTGGGGGATACTGGGATGCATAGGGAGAGGCATCACCAGTAGAAAACAGGAAGTTGTTATCCCTCTGTACAAACAGCTGGTGAGACCCCATCTGGAGTACTGTGTGCAGTTCTGGAGATCCAGTCTCCGCAAGGACATAGACAAGATGGAAGCTGTCCAGAGGAGGGCAACTAAATGGTGCAGGGTCTGCACCGGAAGACATATGAAGAGAGACTAAAGGAGCTTAATATATATATAGCCTCAAGGAAAGGAGGGAGAGGAGGGACATGATAGAAACTTTCAAGTACCTCAAAGGAATCAAAGAGGTGTGCAAGAACAAGGGGCAAATTTGAAGATGGGGCGGCTCAGAGGTAATGTAAGGAAGTATTTTTACAGAGAGGGTTGTGGATGCATGGAACGGCCTTCCGGAGGAGGTTGTGGAGTCAAAAACAGTGGTTGAATTCAAGCATGCATGGGACAGCCATAAGGCAATTCTAGGGGGTGGGGGTAGAAAGAAGTAGGCTGCTGGTTAACTAGGATCTGCAGCTTATCCATTAGGTAGGGAAATGGGCAGACTGGGTGGGCCAAGTGGTCCTTATCTGCCGTCAAATTCTATGTTTCTATGTTTTTAAAGTGCTTTTGAATGCATGTATATGAGAAGCACATCCCTTTCCACTTTTTATACTCTAGTGGTGGAAGATGTAGAAGTATAGGAGTGTACAGACAATAGAGGTTTGTTCTACTGAGACACTGTAGCCTACTGGTTAGAGTGCAGAGTCGTGAATATGGAAACTGAGGTCTGAGTCCAACCACCTCCACTTAATCACTGTATGACACCCAGAACAAGTCTTTTTTTCTTCATATGTGTTGGGATGCTTGCAGCATATTTGCAAACATCCCAATGCATTCACAACAATTCCTGTAGTTTACAGCAATTTCTGCCACAACTGCAGGAATCACATCCATTTTCCAGATGCAAGTATGCCCATCCCAGGAGTTAGACCAACTTTTTGTGGTCTTACTCCTGGAACGAATTTCAGCATTCACGTCTGAGAGAAGGATACAAGTCTCTGAAAATCTCCTCCTCATGTTTAACTCCTTTCTCTCTCTTTCACGGTACTTAAATGCCTTGACCTTTATTAATCTCCCATGAAGAGGAATATTCATGAACTGTACCCAGCATAGTTTGATAGCCCATGGAAATAATTCTTTTAAATTAAGTATTAGGTTCTGCTGCAGCTGGCAGCTGTCCAGAGATATCAGTAATCAAGTCTGCCCTATATTGATACTACCTGTACATTACCATCCTTTTAAACCCCTTATGATGACAATCAAGCTGTGCTTGACCACAGTGTGGTTGGCCACAGCTTGCTCATCAGTGACATCACAAGGTTCTAAAAATGGTGGCAGTGTAGTATCAATATGGGGCACACTTAATTATCAATATCTGCAGGCTACTGCCCACGATAGAAGAGCCCAGTACCTCATTTAAAAGATTTTAACATGGACATTCAAATTACGAAAGGTACAGTATGGTTACCCTTTAATTTCCCCACTTAACTTTTTCTTTGCTGCTGCTAACTGTTCATGAATTGTACCACACTTGTGGATACAGTGTGTATAATGGCACTACTGTATATCAAACCAAATTCCTTTCCTACTAGAAGGCTGGGGGGATTTATCTTTCTGCTCACCAGTTGCAAGTCTCCTCTTGAGTCTGCTGGATCTTTAGTTTGAACTGAACGTTAGGCTGCTGTTCATTCCTGTATTCTTTCAATGGATGAGTCTGCCTATGGCTTGGGCAGGGCATGACATTGGCAATGTGTATGATACAGCCCTATCAACATATCTTTCTGCTGTCCTTCATGAGTAGGGCCATCTCCCATATTACCGCTTAGTAATCCTTCATCCCACATGACAAAAGTGTTGGCCATTGCACATTTAAACACATTTATGTCACTTTCTGATGCTATAATGGTAGCTAGCTAAGTCAAAATAAGAAAACATTTTAACATTTGTTTTGCTATTTTTGATAAGGAAGGCACACTGGCCTGTGACAATGGCTCAAATCCGGGTGCATCATGGAGAGCAGGTTTACATGGAACTGTTCTATTGATGGGGGGATATAGGTCAGGACATCAAGAAGAATCTCCTACTATTATGATATGTGCCATGGGATCTTTAACTTTCACAAGATAAGGGCAGTATGGACTATGGTCTAGCATCTTATCTGAAGAACAATACTAAAACAAATCAGCACCCTCTAAAGCTGCACGGGATTGTCAGTGTTGGGTATTACTCCAAGTTCCTGATGTGGCACTAGAACCCATGATCTTCTGATTTTATTTATTTATTGAATTTTGTTGAGCAGGTAGGCCCACTGAGACTAGAAGTCCCTTTTTCAGGAGCAACCTGGGGTGGTGGGAGGATACATATACTAACCAACTGAAATTGAACCAGAATAAGCTGTTGGTGGTAGTTTTAGTGAATGGGGGAAATTTGGCCAGGACACTGGGAAATCCCCCTACTCTTTTTGAAAAATGCCATGGGATCTTTAACGTCCACCTAAACAACCACCAGAACTGGCAGACAGGACCTTGGTTTAATGTCTCATCCAAAAGACGGCACCTCTGGAGTGCAACATGCCCCTAATGATGCACTGCAGTGTCAGTATTGGGATTTACCCCAAGTGCTTGGTGTGATGCTTGAACCCAGAACTTTTCAATCTTCCAGCCTCAGAGGCGAGTGTGCAACCTGCTGAGCCACTGACAATGATCAGATCTTACAGAGTTCTCACCTTGAATCTCAATGTCTAAAGATTATAAATGTTTTAGAGTTTGTGCCTGCCATGACTGGGAAATACCTAACAAAGGCAGGAAGAATGAGATACAGCCTCTATATCCCCTGAAATGGGAAACATGCAGTTAGACAAAATGAAAGAAATCCCCACATTTGCAGGGGTGGTTCAAATCCACTTCAGTTAGTTCTCTGTCTCTGTTCAAACATAATAACATAGTATTATGGCAGAGAAAGGGACATAGGCTTTATCTTGTCTGCTGTTTATGCCAGACAGCAGTGACTGTACCAAACCCGAGTATGGACACACCACCAACTCTAACAGATGGACTGCTATCCTTAAGCATTCTGTGCGACCCTCAATGCCATTCTCCCTCAGGAATTTGGCTAGTCCTGCTTTGAAAACCTGAATAGTGCAAGCTTCCACAGTCTCAGCAGGTGGGTTATTCAACATGTTAACCACCATTTGTGTGAAGTAAAATTTTCTAACGTTTCCCCTTACTCTTGCCATTACTCAGTTTGGTGTATGTCCTTTAGTTCTGCTTGCACTAAACAACTCAGCCATCTGTGTATATGCCACCCTGTCTGTCCCCTTTAGGACACCATACTCATGTATCCTCTCTACCTTCTGTTCTGTAGGCAGAATAGTGAAAATAAATGAGGTTCTCAACATGACAAGTTTGATTGCCAAAAAAAGAAAAGAAAGAAAATTCAGCATTTTGGTTTCGCTTTTTGTCAGCCATATTTATTTTGTAATGTTATAAGTGGCAATCAAAGACAAATTGTAAATGTAAGATCTGAGACTCTCAATAATGTGATGGAGTATAAAATTCCATTCTTCTTACAGTAAATTAAACAAACTCACAAAGCTGAAAAACTAAAAATGAATGAGGAAAAGCAAAGTAGGTTTTATTCATCTGTCTTACTTTCTATAACTAGATAGCTTCTCCTTATCTGCAGTAATTCAGTTCATTTTTGGAAATCTGGGGACCTCTCTTATCTTATATGCCCGACTGGGCAGTAGTCATTTTTCATGCCTACCCATGATTTCATATACAGTAGGTAATCTAGGGAGCACTAAACAATTCATACATTTTACTAAGAGTGGGTCTTATTTCAGTGCAGCCATGCCCTTCCAGTTAGGACTGCCCAGAATTGGCAGGTCAAAGAACTGCTACAGGGTGCTAAAGAGTTGGGTCAAAAGGTTAATGTAGGTTAAAAATTTAGAGCCCAAGTCACAAAACTCTGTGAACCCCTACACAGATGTACAGGGCATCACCTGAACTGTATAATCCCCTTACAGAGGGTCCTGCATTACAGAAACCATCCTTTCCATGGACGGCTTCTTCAGACTCTACCCCCATGCTACAGCCATGCTACCTGAATAATCAGAATGAAAACCAGAACAGCTGGCCTGGTGGTGCAGAGGGCTCAGGTGCTGTGTGCTTTACCTCTTGCCATGCTGGTAATCCAAGTTTGGGAACAAACATGGATTGCTAGGTGTTGGTGGTGAGGGGGAGGGTCTTGAGCAATTGGCAGGCAGCTCTGATCTCCTAGACTGGGGTGGTGAGCCTTCGCAGCTGTTGGCTGCCAACAGTTGTAAGCCTGGCGGTAATGCTGATGCACAGGAGGCTGATGTGAGTCAGGGTGGGTGAAGGGGCTGCCATTCCAAAGCACATGCATGCACCCAAGCGCATGCATCCTCCATGTAGCCGCAACACCAGGATCATGGGTGAAAAAAATTAAAGATGAAAAATGGTGGGCTAAGGGCTCCAGCAGCCTCACCGAAGGCACAGTAACCTGCCCTACCACCTCGGGTTCAAAGTGGTGATTCTGGATGTTTGTCTCAGGGGGGCTCCTCCCTCCAGCCCTCAAGTTGGGGGGGTGGATACACAGGGAAACTTGGTCACAGACTGAGAGGTAAGGCGAGGGACAGTTGATGGTGCCTGGGGATTAGGCTGATCATTGCTCAGTCTGACCACGGAGGCTAAAGACCTTGATAAAAAAAAAAGACTGGAAATCAGGAGGGACACAGCAATGCTTCATGGCATTCCCCAGCCGAAGGAATGTCTGGCTTTAGGTAATTGGAGGGCATGAAAATCATACTGGGGATCACTGACATAATGGCTCCTGGCCACAGTGATCCCAAGTCCTCCCCTACAGGATGGAGGACTGGGAAAATCAGTGGGCTCCTTTTTATTTTTAAGTATTATTGCTGCCTTGAAAAAGGGATACATCAGCCTTGGGTAGTCTATTGTACTCCATAATCCCCTGATGATGCAGAGCAGTGGATACAGTAGTTGCCCATTATGGCTTCCCTGTATCCAGGCCAGTTCTGTTCACTTAACCACTCACTGTCCCTGTCTGGAGCTCATTGAATGGAATCCAGTGGCAGCAGCCATATGTGGCCCAGGGATGTGAATTCTGCCCACAAGCTGGGCTCACAGAGTGGTGCAGTACGAACTGACTAAGTGTGAGTTGTGTGAATGCCAGCCAGTTTAGAGGATCAGACCTTTAAAGGTGCTGGCTTGGGGGTTGGTTAAAGTGCTCAAAATCATATTCCTACATATTCAGCTGTAGGAGAAGATCAACATTTCTGTGTGAAGTTTTAGAGCAGGGTGAGGTTTAAGTAAACTTCAGAGTTACACTTTTAATCCTACTTTAAACTATTGCCCATGTTCCTAATAGGAGATGCTGCCTCTTCAGTTTTGGGTAGTTAGGAAAGAGTGAACTTGCCACAGGTCATGACACATGGGATCAGATACATTTGGACAGTGATCTAAATAAGTATTTGGCTATATCCTGCTGGATTGGGTAATACACTATCTACAAGTCCTAGTCTTCAAGAGATTTTAGTTAGAAGTCTTCTGGTAGCCATACAAGTGGTTAAACAAAGTCTGCCTTTAAATAAAGTGTTTATATGAAATGCTCCCTTGGGCTACAAGAGTGTTGGTCAGTGTGCTGCAACTGATCAGTGAGGCTGTGCTCTGTGCTTACAGTTCTTTGTAAGCAGAATATTTGTTTAACTGTCGGTATTGGAGTGGATGAGACTTGGCAATTATTTAAAGATGCCAATCTTTTTATATCACTTGTGATGTTATGTAAAGAATAAAATAGCCTTGTTTGCAACAGTGTTCTAATGGTACTGTACTGCTGTACTTGCACAACATGTATTAAAGAAAACAAAACTACTGATGTGGCTGCATAGGTGGACATATCAAATCTGTGGTTTTAAAAACTGAAGAATGTCTATTTTTGCAAAAGGTGTGATTTATATATAAGTGAAGTGAACTACAGTATGTGTCCCCCGATTAAAATAATGGGGAGTGGTTAAATTGTATTAAGTGAATTGTTTTGGGAGAAAAGTGGCCCAATGACATTGGACAATTATGCAAGTACTGTAAGTCTCTGTCTGACGTGTTAACCATTATGTTAAATGTTAAAGGTAAAGATGTTAAGCCGAGGTCCCGTCTGCCTGTTCTGGTGGTTGTTCAGGTGGACATCAAAGTTCCCATGACCCTTCTCGATAAGAGTAGGGGCATTTTTATTAAAAGAAATTCAATACAGAAATAAAAATAGAATCAAACAGTAATTCTGAAATCAAAGGAAAATACAAGAAAAAATAAGCCCCACATTACAAAAATTCCCTCCAACCCCAATTTATCAATCATCTCTTCCAATTCTCCTATACTACTCTCAAAACATCAAACACAAGTTATAATCATACCAAATCCAGCCCATCCCACCACCATATTTCTTCCCATACCTCTATTCCATTTCTTTCCCCTTGCCCATTTTTGTAAATATAACACAAATCAAAAATCCCCACCTTAAATACCCCCCTTTTTTTTCAGTTTAGTTCCATGTATCAAAAGAAACCAAACCCCTGGCTCCCCCCTCATCCCCAATAGAACTTAAATCTCCTAAGCAGGTAAACACTTTCCCCCTTAATATTCTTCATGTCTCTTCAGTTATCCTATTGTGGCTAACATTTCATTGCTTTATTTTTTCTCTGATTCAAATTGTTGTTGCTGGTATACCTTCTTCTGCATTATTACAAGGTGTGCCTACAGGTGTGTGCTAACAGATTACTGCTGTAATCTTCTGATTCAAATTGTCTTTTGCAAGGTATATCTTCTGTTACTGCTTTATTTTTCTCTGGAGCAAAGTGTTTCTTACAGGGTATATCCTTCTAATTACTGTATTACAGGTGGAGCTTACATTTTTTGTGACTTTATCATTGGGCTAAGCAAAATTACTGTTTGACACTGTGTTTTATTTTATTCTTGTTTGTTGAAAAGGTTTGTTGTCTCAGAGGTGTTTCAGTCTCCTTCTCACATTGAAGGAGCTAATTGCTTTTCCTCCCACAGCTCTTCCAAAGGATTAGTGTGTATGTGGGGTGGAGCTGGCAAACTGTCAGTAATTTCCAACAGAAAGAAGGGTTAAAAAGTCAGGTTAGTTGATATCTTGTAGGTAGAAGACTTGGTTTGCTGGCCAAGGCACCTAGCTTCACCTGAGCTCTTTCCTTCTAAGACTGCTTGAAAGGCAGAGTAGAGAAACTTACCAGAGCAAGGGAGAAGGATTAAGACTTAGTTTGGCTAAGGATTTACTGTGTGGTGGTGTTTTGATTTTTACTCACAGGGATTGCTACTGTTTGTGATAACATTTCATTGCTTTATTTTTTCTCTGATTCAAATTGTTGTTGCTGGTATACCTTCTTCTGCATTATTACAAGGTGTGCCTACAGGTGTGTAAAGCAACAGATTACTGCTGTAATCTTCTGATTCAAATTGTCTTTGCAAGGTATATCTTCTGTTACTGCTTTATTTTTCTCTGGAGCAAAGTGTTTCTTACAGGGTATCTTCTCTGAAATTACTGTATTACAGGTGGAGCTTACATTTTGTGACTTTTTTATCATTGGGCTAAGCATAATTACGGTTTGACACTGTGTTTTATTTTATTCTTGTTTGTCGAAAAGGTTTGTTGTCTCAGAGGTGTTTCAGTCTCCTTCTCACATTGAAGGAGCTAATTGCTTTTCCTCCCACAGCTCTTCCAAAGGATTAGGTGTGTATGGGGGTGGAGCTGGCAAACTGTCAGTAATTTCCAACAGAAAGAAGGGTTAAAAGTCAGGTTAGTTGATATCTTGTGTAGAAGACTTGGTTTGCTGGCCTAAGCACCTAGCTTCACCTGAGCTCTTTCCTTCTAAGACTGCTTGAAAGGCAGAGTAGAGAAACTTACCAGAGCAAGGGAGAAGGATTAAGACTTAGTTTGGCTAAGCAGATTTACTGTGTGGTGGTGTTTTGATTTTTACTCACAGGGATTGCTACTGTTTGTGGCTAACATTTCATTGCTTTTATTTTTCTCTGATTCAAATTGTTGTTGCTGGTATACCTTCTTCTGCATTATTACAAGGTGTGCCTACAGGTGTGCTAACAGATTACTGCTGTAATCTTCTGATTCAAATTGTCTTTTGCAAGGTATATCTTCTGTTACTGCTTTATTTTTCTCTGGAGCAAAGTGTTTCTTACAGGGTATATCTTCTGAAATTATTACAGGTGGTGCTTTACAGGTTTTACAGTTTTATCTAACATTAGGATAAGCTTAGGGTTACTCCATTTGTTGTTGACTGATTGTTTCTGCCCTTACCTCCTTGTTCTTTCGTCTGTGGTTCTTCTTTTAGGCAGGGGAAGGCCCAGCCACCACCCCATCCCCAACCACCCCACGCTACACTCCTTTTATAGGGTACCACAGTTGTGACATTTCCTGTGGCAGAGCAGGAAGGGGCGGATCAGTGGGGCCTCCACAAGGTGATCTCATTTATAGGGCACTAGTAATTTAACTTGTTATAACAAGTTAAACAAAGCACAATTAAACCATTACTTGCATTTTTTTCCCCTTTTTTTTTCCTTCTAATTACTCTGACTAGGTTACAAACCCAGCAACTTATTTGGAATGGATTTCATTAACTGCAGGTACTGTGGAACAATTTTCAGAAGGACAGTCTTACAGGATTTAGGACACTGTCCTACAGCTGGGCCTTTGGAGATCTTCGGTCTCAGCTCCGGCAGCATGGGCAGAGATTGCACGCCTCAAATTTCATATTGAAGAGGAAATACATTATAAGAACCACCCGCCATTTCCCCAGCATCCAACAGAAAAACCTCGACCGCAGAGGGTAGTTGGTCCAGGAGGTTGGCAGGTGGTTAGAGGAGCAAATCAGGTGCCCCATCACTCTCTGCTCTCCAACACATTACCTCCAAAACCATATAAACGCTACAAACAGGTATCTGCCTCTATCTCTGAAATCAAATAAAGAGGCAGAAGACACTGCAGAGCAGGACATCACACAGGAGCTAGCACAACAATACTCACCCAAATCAGGAACCAAAACTAAACAAGCACAAAGGAAATCCAAAAACTTCTGATCATAGGAGACTCCATGATTCGGGGAGTTGATACCCATCTCCAGCTCAGGGTGATGGTCAGATGTCTCCCAGGTACATCAGCATGGAGAGACACTGACCGCATTGCTAAAATTGTTCACAAAGCAGGAGAAAACATTGATGTCCTAGTACACATAGGGACTAATGATCTCGCCAGCCGGGTCAGTTGTGGAGACCAAGGAACACCTGACTAAGCTGGGTGACAAACTATCATCTATTTCGTTCGGCATCTCCTTCTCTGAGATCCTGCCAGTCTGGGAGAAGGGAACAGATGGACGGAAGGTCAGAGAAGGAGAGATAGGGAGCTAAACACGTGGCTCAAGGACTGGTGCCAGGAAAAGGACACAGATTTGTAGGAACTGGCAACAGTTCTGGGAGCGAAAGTTCTTAAATTTGATGGACTGCATCTGACTAAAGAGGGAGTCAGTGATTGGGGCAGAAGTTTGACGCCTTTGCAGAATATTTAAACTAGCAATGGGGAGAGGGGCAGCACCCCATACGTCGAATGGGAAGAACACCCTCCCCTCAGCTAGTGGTCAAACAGGAATTCAGCGTGTTTGCCATTCATTTGCATCACCAGGTAAGAAAAAAGGTTTGTCTCCCCATACGATGCACAGGGTAATGCCAAACTTCACCCAACAACTAACACACCAAAATCTGGCCAATGGAAAATCATGTACACAAATGCTCACAGCCTGGGAAATAAGATCCCAGACCTGCAGGCAATAATGTCAGAGGCTAAACTGGACATAGTAGCAATTAGTGAGACGTGGTTTACCAGTAACCACACTTGGGAGACTTCAGTACCTGGCTATGTATTGTTCAGAAGAGACCGGAGGCAAAAAGGGGGAGGAGGGCCCTGTATGTTAATGAAAATATCAAAGCTACAGAAATCAGAATACACATAAGGAGCCAGAAGAACTGTGGGTCACCCTGGAAACAGGAAATGGGACAGCCATAAGAACTGGGGTTGTCTACAGGCCCCCAGACCAGAGGGAGGACATAGACACATTACTGTTAGAAGATATACAAAACATGACAGCTAAAGGGAGGTTCTGATAATGGGAGACTTCAACATGCCAGATATAGATTGGTCAATACCAGCAGGAACATCTGCCAGAACTAGACTCATAGTGGATTCCCTGCAGGGGAGGGCCTCAAACAACTGGTACAGCAACCCACAAGAGACAGGGCTATCCTAGATCTAGTACTGACTAACAAAGAAGGGATCACAGATCTCAGGTAGAAGGTCACCTGGGGTCCAGTGACCATCACATGGTATGGTTCAATTTGGCTACTACATCTAAATCATCCCATTCCAAGGCAAAATATGGGACTTCAGAGAGCTGACTTTGATAAGATGGCCAACAGAGTTAAGCTAGCCCTGGCAAAAAGAAACACAGGTGAGGAGGTACAGGCAAAGTGGCAAGCATTAAGGATACAATACTTGAAGCAACATCCCATTGTGTTAGACAGAAAAGGAAGTGAAAAGAAGAAGGAAACCACTTTGGTTCTCAAATACAGTAGCAGAAAAGGTCAGAGCCAAAAGGCTGGCCTTCAGAAAATATAAGGGAACACAGCGGATGAAGATAGGAGGCATACCAAACTGCCCTAAGGGAAGCAGGTAAGGCAGTAAGGCAGGCAAAGTCCCAAACTGGAGGAAACACTAGCACGAACAGTAAAAGAAGGTGACAAGACTTTCTAGATACATTAGTGAAAGGAGAAAGTCCAGAGGGGTATTGCTAGCTTAATGGAGAAAAGGGAGCATGTGAGGAGGAGGACCCTGTAAAGGCATCTATCCTAAATAGATACTTTTGCTCAGTATTTACTGAAGAGAAGGTAGGCAGGGCCCACAGCTCAGCATCATGGACACAGGGGAGGGAGGTGAGCACTACTCCCTTCACAAAAGAAAGGGTCCTACAAGAGCTACAAGCTAAGGTGGATAAGGCAATGGGACCTGATGGCATACATCCCAGGGTACTTAAGGAGCTAAAGGAGGAACTAGCAGAGCCATTAGCAGAATTGTTTAGTGAGTCTCTGAGCACAGGAGAGGTCCCAGAAGACTGGAGAAGGGTTTCATGTGATCCCGCCCACAAGAGTGGTAGCAGGGAGGAGGCGGGGAACTACAGACCAGTCAGTCTTACCTCAGTAGTGGGCAAGATTATGGAGGCACTCCTTAAGGAAAGGATAGTGCAACACCTGGAATCCATAGGGGCACAGGATCCAAGACAGCATGGGTTTACAAAAGGAAGGTCCTGTCAAACTAATCTCATAGATTTCTTTGACTGGGTAACCAGAGTGGTGGACCAAGGGGGAGCAGTTGATGTCGCCACCTTGACTTCAGCAAAGCTTTTGACACTGTTCCACATAGAAGATTGATAAATAAGCTAGGTAGGCTGGGGGCAGAAGTTGGTCAACTGGGTGGCAAACTGGTTGACTGGCAGAAAACAGAGAGTGGTGGTAAATGGTATACAGTCAGAAGAGATGCAAGTCACAAGTGGGTACTCAGGGATCAGTCCTGGGGCCAGTCCTATTCAACATCTTCATTAGTGACCCTGCAGATGGACTAGAGGGTAAGGCTTGTCTGTTTGCAGATGACACCAAGATCTGCAACAGAGTAGATGATCCAGATGGGTGGGCAGAATGAGAAGAGATCTGGATAAACTAGCAAAATGGTCAGAAGAGTGGCAACTGGGATTTAATGCAAAGAAGTGCAAAATCATGCACATAGGGAAGAGAAACCCTGAAGCCACTTATAGGCTGGGAGGGAGTTGCTAGCAGTCACAAAGGAAGAAAGAGACTTGGGCATCATCATCACTGATGACCTAAAATCATCCAAGCAGACCTCTAAAGCAGTAGATAAGGCTAGGGGGTGTTAGGGTGTATTAGTAGGGTATCACAAGTCGTAAGAGGGAGGTAATAATCCTCTGTACAAGACATTGGTTAGGCCCCATCTGGAGTACTGCGTGCAGTATTGGAGGCCACACCTTCACAAGGACATTAACTCAAATTGAGGCAGTCCAGAGAAGGGCAACCAAAATGGTGCAGGGACTGCATCAGAAGACATATGAGGACAGATTAACGGAGCTCAATATGTATACCCTTGAGCAAAGGAGGAGAGAGGTGATATGATCGAGACATTTAAACACCTTAAGGGCATAAACAAGGTGAAAGAGTCTAACATGTTTAAATATAAGAAAATTGCAGGACAAGAGGACACAGCATGAGATTAGAGGGAGGCCGATTAAGGGGAATGTGAGGAAATTCTTTTTCACAGAAAGGGTGGTAGATGCATGGAATAGCTTACTACAAGAAGTGGTGGCTATGAATACAGTGCAGGGCTTCAAACAGGCATGGGATAGGCATAAGGGAGCAATACAAATGACTATGAATAGATAGGTCACTGACAGAGCAAAGGCCGATGGCACATTTATAAGGTAGAAAAAGAAATGGGCAGACTGGATGGGCCTTGAGGTCCTTATCTGCCGTCAACTTCTTTCAACAGTGTATGAATTTATCAGTCATGCTTTCTTCTATATATTTTCCAGTATTTCAGTATCCCTTTAAGTCCTTTCCACAGTAGTTCTGCCTTAGAGCTAAAAAGCTGTTGTACATCCTTATTATATGCTTCTTTACATGCTGATTCACAATGATTTCCCACTGCAATATATGTCATGTGTTGCTGTTGTAGCACATATCGGCTTCTAGTTTGCCACAGATAGAATTTTAAACAGGCAAATAGCACACCCAAAGTGTGTTATATGATGCTAACCTACCCACATATTGTCCTAGCATCAACTGTTCATAGGTGATCCTCTCAATCCAATGAAGACCCCACCTACAGTAATGGCTAAAAAGTGCCATAGGTTTTTAGTGTAGGTGCTCTCTAGCAGAAAGTGTGTAATGGTTTCCTCTGGCACCTGACATCCTAAATATGGACAATTACGTTCTTTAATGGCTTTATGTTTTTGATTCCCTCTTTAACATTTAATCTTCCATAAGTGCAAATCCATAAGTTATGCCACATTTGCTCTGGAATATTCTAGTTCATCAGCTGTTTTAAGGCCCATTTCTGCTTGCCTGGGGCACATCATTTAAAATCAGGTTCTAACGAACCTATTTTTTGTAAAAAAATCAATTCATACAGTTGTTGTCTAGTAATTGTGATTTAGATGTCTTCCAGATGTACATCTTTTTTAAAGTAAGTTTTAAAAATTCTGGGACTTGTAACCTACAGTAGGTATTATTTTGAGATGGTCTTCCTGCCATCTACCTAAGTATAGTTTTAGTATGTCTTATGCCCATGCCATTACACATCCAGCCTCCTATTGTAAAACCTTCTTGATAGTCCCTACCCAAAAGATGATGTGGAAGAAAATAATCGTGTTGACAATTTCTACGCATCCTTTTTGTTTAGGTAAATAGGTAAACTCCCTTTTTATGGGATTCAATCTGCTCCCCCAGAGTAGTTCAAAACATATTCTGAAAATCTTTGTTTCTAAAGTCCCTGGCAGTGGAAATACCCATCCCACATATAATAATAATAGTAATGGGATAATAAATTGTTTTGTTAAAAATACCCTTTTCTGTTTAGATAGAATCTATTTTTTCCACCTTCCCACCTTCAGTCACATTTTTGTATTGCTAACACCCACTTTTTTGTACCATATCTCCCTCTCTGAAATATATGCCCCAACATTTGATGGATTCTTTTTTTTATCTGAATGCCTGAAATACATGTGTCTAGGGAACTGTGTTCCTACTATGACCCCTATACTCTTGTCCATATTTAGTTTAGCTTCCGATATTCCAGTAAAATTAATCAATTCTACAATTGCTTTTGTTACACACTGTTGTTTTCACAAATAAGCAGATATCATCTGCATATGCTGTACTTTTTAATACTCCTATGCTTCTGGGGATCTCTAGACCTCTAATCTCCCTGTTTCCCATAATACACCAGATACAGGGGTCTAAAGAGATAGAGGCCCAGATATTCAAAAGGGTTGCTCCATGCGCAACAGGGTTGCGCATGCGCAAGTCCTACATTGCGCCATTCTGCGATATTCAGCAGGAGGCAGTTGCTCCACTGGCAACAGGTTGCGCAAAAGAGCAATGCAAATGAATGCATGCTCAACAGGAGGGGGAGGAACCATGCATAACCTGCGCAAACTGATATTCAGTCGGGTTGTGCAGAGTTGTGCATGCGCAACCCCCAACCTGCGCCTGCACAACCTTGAGCCAAAAAAGGATCGTTGAGGGCCACCCACAGGTGAGCTGCTGTATTGCAGGGCGCAACACAGCAGCTGCCACCCTGGCTGGCCCCAACTCGGTCCCTGTGCCCCCACCAGCCCGATCCACCGGGCATCACAGTTACATAGAAACCCCCACACATCTCCCACAGCCCGATGCGGGCGGTACAAATACATGAACCCCCACACCATCTCCACAGCCCGATCGTGGGCCAGAACCTGTATGAACCCCCAGTGCCCGATCGCGGGCAGAATGTAACCCTCCCCCCAACTCGAATAACTCCCTGGTGGTCCAGTGGACCGTAAAGCCCGATCGCCGGGCAGAATGTCACAACTCAACCCCCAAACATCTCCCTGGTGTCTAGTGTCCCTCCACCCACCCACGAATCCCCTCCACCCGCTCCCCCGCGGCGGTGGGCGACAGCATCCCACCCGCCTGCCGCCCGCCCGCCGAGACTGACTGTCGGTAGGGGCAACGGCCTGTGCATGGGCTCCGTTTCTGTGGACCTGACTAAGGCTTTCAACCTTGTCAACCACGATCTGCCCCTGAGCACCCATTCTGACCTCAATTTCTCTAATAACACTGTCAACTTGGTCAGCAATGACCTCTCCCACAGAATTCAGATGACCAATATAGATGGGCTGCTTTCCTCAGAATGCCCTATTAAATATGGGGTTCCCCAGGGCTCTATCCTGTGCCTCCTCCTTTTCACCTTCCTCATCAGTAAGCTCCCTGAAATCTGTAACACCAAAATGGTCTTCATATGGATGATGCAGTGCTGTACTGCAGCAGCAAAAACAGATGAGATGCTACCCAGCTTACAATCTGACTTCCTGAATCTGCATTTATGGTTTCCAATAAAGGTATGGTCCTAAACTCTAAAAACTGAAATACATGGTTTTCTCCTGGCCCAGGAAAGCCTACAACCCTAAATTTACCCTCCCAGATAACCATGGAAATTGCATCGAGCAAGTCTCCAAATTTAAATACTTGGGTCTTCTGCTTGATCCCCACATGGCTCTCAACCTTCATGTCTCCAACGTTATACATAAGGTTCACAGGAGGCTGGGGCTACTCTACAGGATCCAGAAGTTCTTAATCCCTGAATCTAGACTAAGTCTAGCTATCTCCATCCTCATACCACTTCTGGAATATGGATCCATCATTTATGGCCCCTCACCCAACTCTCAACTCTTCTATAAACTTAGATCTAGGTACAATAATATCATCTGCTTTGTCACTGTACTTCCCTGGAGAATACACCACTGCACCCTCTATGGAGCATTGGACTGGCTCCCACTTAGAGGGGTGATTCACCCTAAAATATCTTTCCTTCCTCCATAAAATTCACCTAAATAAACTGCCACTGAGTGTGACATCTCTGTTCCCCAAATCTATTCCTGCCCATCAAACCAAAGGAGCCTCTAGCAATGTTTTCAGCATCCCATTTTTCCACACCACACTTGCATAAAACTCCATTGCTTTTAAGGGCACAAAACAGTAAAACCTGCTCCCACCTGACTCCCTTGCCTGTAGCACAATTTATTCCTTTCAAAGGTCTCTCAAGAGCCACCTCCTAGAAAAACTCACATGCATTTCCTGCTGCTGTGGGAATTCAACTCTTGCTCCTAACCCCCCCTTCTATTTTACCCCATTTCTCCCCAGCCATGTCCCTGTCATCCTCCCTCCACCCCTCCCCTTGTTCAAGCTCCCCTTCCTACCACCCTCCTTCTGTTTTCCTCCCTCTTTATTTCTTGGTTATCCTGATCTTGCAAATGACTCCAAACATTTTCTGTAAATTATGTCCCGTAAATTATTATTGTACTATTCACTTTTGTTCTCTCATGTCTGTTTGTTCCTGTGTATAAGATGTTAACACGTGTATGCATTATGTATACTGTAAATTGTTTCTATTGTATCCTTGTATTTCATGTACCACTGATTTTGTGAAAATGACATTTTGATCACATACTTCCAGTGTAAAATAAAATTGATTGATTGATTGAAGTTTAGCAATTTTTCCCAGTGTCCTGGCCAACATTCACCTTCCCATAAAACTGGCTCATACAATTGTTCAAGCTTTGTATGGGTGCTGATGTAGTGAAATGACTGCCACTATACATCTAAATGTCTCTTCACTTCCAGTCTCTCGTTGCTTGTAAAGCAATTTGGGATGCAATGTGTATGAAAAGCACTATATAAATTCCAAATCTTCATCTTATGTCCTCCTGAATTTACAACCACTGAGCTTCATGCCATTGCCCACATCCTGCTGCTGACCACCAGATCAAACACACGGCTGTTCAGGTTTTCCCTTACTCTTAAGTACATAAAACACTGAGATCGTGTCCCCCTCCATCCTCCCCTAATTGATTTTATCTCCCACACTACTGATCATTATGGTAGCCCTGTGTTGCACCTTCTCAGCTACCTTGGTTTACTTGGTTTGGTAAGACAAAAGAAGGCCAGAGGCCCATCAAGATTGTATCCCACTCTCAGTGGGTGTATTAGTGTTTGTTTCTGGTCAACAACAGGTAATCATCAAGCACTTGTTTGAAACTGCTGGGTGATGTTTTGTTTACCAAGTCGTAGGGAAGTCTGTTCTACAAACAGGCTGTACATACCATAAAGTAATTATTTATTTTATTAGTGTTTACTTTGGGGGTGACCAGTTGTCTATTATGAGACCTCAGATAAGTTGTCCTAGTGTTGAATTCTAGACCACATTGGGCCATGAGGTCTAAGTTATTTAGTATGTTAAACTAAATAGCCCTAATTCAGCAAGGCTCTCATCATAACTCATCATCTCCATCCCATGTATCATTTTTGATTATAGGTGGGATTATAGATCAATGGTGAGTCCTCACCTGGAGTACTGCACCTAGCATTGGAGTCATTACCTCAGGAAGGATAAGAGCAGGCTAACAGCAGTGTAACAAAGGGTGACCAGGATGATACAGAGCCAGCAGGGCAGATCATACAAGGAACAGCTCAAGGCACTAAACATGTACTCATTTGAGATCAGACAAAATAGGGGTGATATGATAGAGGATTTTCAGATTCCTGAAAGGAATCCTGGGGGCAATCTGCAGGCGAGGTAGTAGGATTCAAAATCATATATGGTTTCAAGCATGGTTAGGACAGAGTGAAGGCCATAGTGTCTACTCAGGGGAGTAGTAGCAGGAAAAAAAATACCAGTCAGGATAGTTAAGGCTAGTACCCTGGATAGCATTTAGGTCCCAGGGACTGACCAGGACTCATGGGCAGACTGGATGGACTATCAGTCTTGCTCTGACAGCATTGTCAATTTTTTATGTATTTCTGCTGCCATTGCTCAAATAAGAATCTCTGGTCACTGTCCAGGAGGTCTCCACAGTATTTCAACCCATGTGCTGCTAAGCTCCTGACCCTAGGGTCTGTCAGACCTGGTTAGAAATCACTGTTCACAGTGCTGAGGTGGGAATACCCAGGTGAGTTACTACCCAGTTCATTCCTGCAATGCATGCACATCTCGATAGTTTGAGTGGTCCAGTTATTTGGAAGTCTTGATCCCTATGTTGGTGGAATGGGAAGAAGTGGCATGGGACCCAGCCTATCATTAGGCATCAGCACTTATGGTGAAACAAATTTAAATATAAATATGTTTATACACAATGAAGCCAATAAATGGATAAGGCTTCGAACTGATAACCAGCTCTTGAAGTTCAGGTTCAGGTTAATTTGCTAACAGACTTTTTTCCGGTGGTTCTCAAACTAGGAAACCTGCTGGTCACACTGTTTAGTTTCTGCCTATCCCACACACTCATGTTCAAGCTTTCCTTTTAATTTTTGTCTTGCACTATATCAATATCACATTGTCTTGAACTGTATATCATGAGCTGATTGAAAAGATTGTAACCCTACTTTCTACTTTACTTTTCTTAAGGTCTTCGAGCCTTAGTAGTCATAAAATTCATGCTGATGGCTGCATTGAAGCATATGGGTTTTGACTTATCTAACCATTATATCTGCATGCAAGTTCACTGTTTTTAATTTAAAAATAACCCCAAGTAAAAGACTAGAGGTCCCCACCCCAAGACATATGCACATGTTTTGTAAATATACTACTGACAACTCCCCAGCCTGCAGCTTTGCCATATAAATCCTTGCACATCCAACAGGTGTCAACATATGCCACTCTGTCAGCATTTTCTTGTAAACATGGACTAACTGTGCAAACAGTGTCTCTAGTACAGTTCTCTGTAAAATGGTTACAATGGCCACCTTAGTGGTGTGGGCAAAGAACGTGTACAGCCTCCAGGTAAAAGGTTCACTTGTGAGTTGCAAAATCCAGCATCAAGGATGACTAGGATTCAGGAGCATCATGTTGTATACTATAGGTTATATGTGTTACTAGCCATCATTTAGATAAAAGAACCCAAAAATGAGTTTTACAAAAACAAAGGTTAAAAATTATAGTGACGTGGACAGCCTTTGGTTTCCTTAAATGGCCGCTGACAGAAATTGTCCAACAGTTTAAATATTTGGGCATCACATTTCACAGTGCAATGACCTATGGACTTCATATTGACTCTTTAATGACTACACATCAAAGATGAATAAGATTACTCTACCACTGTAGTGACTACTTCATTGGTGAAACAAAGAAAACGTTCAATCATATCTATTATCTATTGATAATTGTATCTTGGTTTAAGGTTCTGCCATGGTCAGTACACTGTCAAGGGTGTGGACTCCTATGAATAGAGATTGGGAGATTTCTGTTAAATGTTTCTAAGTGAACACATCATTGTGATAGTTACAGATCCTTAAACTGGTTAACATTAACACAGTGTATTCATTATTATCAAGGTATTATGGCATGAAAGTTTCTGCATCTATTTTGTATTTATTTTATTTTACCAGGAAAAGGCTCCATTAATCTAGCTCATTTACAAGGAGGTCCTGGGTTGGTCACATACAAAGTAAAAGGTAATATACAACAGGACCTATACGGATTGTCGGGTGAATGCATGAGTCCAGGGGATTTTGTACTGGCCTATAATAGGGTGGTGGGAGATGCCCCGGAAAGGATTGCTCCTGTTTGTGTTCAACCTCTCACTCTTCACCCAAGGACCCCCCTGGTTTGATGGTTCCTTGAAGGAGTTGAGGTGAGTTGGTCAAAGGATGGAGAGAGCATGGAAGGGGTCCAGTCTGGATGCTGACAAGCTTAGGTGGATGGAACATTATAAGGGCTATCAATCAGAAATTACCCGACGAAGGCAGAATTCTGTCCACGGAGTTTTCTGCTGCTCAGAATTGACCTGCTCAGCTCTTCCAGACTGTTGACAGATTGTGCAACCAATCTGTCTTCAGCCCAGAGGAGCCTTTTCTCAGCCATGTGAGGTTTGCTTGATTCTTTGCAGATAAGGTTGCCTGCATTAGGTTTGGTATTGGCCCAAATCCCCTATGAGGGATTGTGGAGGTCAGTGGGAGGTGGTGAGCACTCAGTCTATCTGGACAGACTTTAGCCAGCCAGAATTCATGGGCATTGTAAGATCATCCAGATTCTGTACCCAACCAGCTGTAGTTTGGATCCAGGCCTACACCCTACTAGTGGGTTGTGAAGATGTTATCTGCCTGATCCTAGCTGAAATTGTCTGGAGTTCTTGGAGAGGGGGTCTTTCCTGATCCCTCAAGGAGGTGGCTGTATGATCACTCCTTAAAAACCCTTCTTTGATCCAGATTGTCTATAACTACCGGCCTGTCTGTAACCTGCCGCTTGTGGTTAAGGTTATTGAGAAGGTGGTTAAAGGTGCAACTGGATGATCACCTTATGACCCACAATGTCTATGATGCTCTCTGGTCCAGATTTAGGAAAAGACACAGCACCAAGACTGCACTTGTCTGAGTATTGCACGAACTCCTAATAACGAGAGATTGAAAGGCTTATACCATCTTGGTCCTTCTTGATCTCTCTGTAGCATTTGACACTGTGGACCATGGCATACTTTTGAAGTGCTTGTGACTTCTCTATGGGCAGTCAGATACAGTTCTCAAAAGGTTTTGATCCTTCCTTGCAAACAGGTCTCAGGGGGTGGTCATTGGAATTTATTTCTCTGGCACCCTCCCGTTGTCCTGCAGGGTGCCACAGGGCTCCATACTAGCAGTGTATATGCACATTGGGAGATATCATCAGGTGATAAGGTTTGAGTTTCACTGCTAAGCAGATGATATTCAATTGTATATGTCCTTTCTGCCCAGACAGGTTGATGCAGGCTCTGTGCTAAACAACTTTCTCACCAAGATCAGGGACTGAATGAGCACCAGCTGGCTGGGACTGAATCTGGACAAGACTGAAGTGGTGGTAGTGGACCCAGGTCATTCAGGGGCGGGGTTGGGGGCTGGATAGGTGTCAGGCCTATGGCTTGATGGTGTTCAGCTTACTACCTCAGATCAGGTGCATAACCTGGGCATTGGTTTTGACAATGGCTTTACCCTGAAATCTCAGGTGTCGGCAGTGGTTAAATCCTCAGTTTACCATCTGAGTAATATCACCTGTGTGAAACACCTGGTCCCTCTGAATGAGCTTCCAGCACTGGTCCATGCCTTTGTCACCACCAGCCTTGACTACTGCAATGCCCTCTACCTAGGGCTTCCTGGGGTTGATATCTGCTACCTGCAGCTAGTGCAGAATGCTGCAGCCAGGACTCTGACTGGTACATCAAAGGCCAGTCACATTATGCCTGTGCTGAGTGAACTGCACTGGCTGCCTGTTCAGTGGCAGATCACCTTTAAGAGTGGATTGCTAACCTTTATAGCACTACACACACAGGGACCCAGCTACCTGCAAGATCTCCTGACTCCCTACTGCCCCTCCGTCTCCTCCAATCTGCCAATGAGGGATTGCTAGAGATTCCCAGGTTCATTTAAAACATTTGGTGCCCATGCTTTTCCTCTGTGCTACTCTGTGAAATTTCTACCTCATCAGTTAAGAATGCCTGACCATCGATAGATTAAAATGGACCTAACAACATATTTGTTCAATCTAACCTTCCCAGATGAAATTAAATTTATTGATATACTGTATTTACTATTTTAGACTAAATTTTCATGCTGTACATTGTATTTTAACTGTGCAGTGCCTTGGTTTTGAAAGGCACTATATAAATAAAGATTTGATTGATTGATTGATTGATTGATACAGAACACTGCAGAGATACAAATACTTGCATGTAGTGATACAATTCTTGAATAACATAGCACATAAGAGGAGTAAATGCACACAGAGAAATAATGGTTTAAATCTGCCTGTTATTAGTGACATGTTTAAATACCAAACAGAAAATGGGATGCAAGAACAAATATCCAAATTAAGCTGTAGATTTCTTTAGACATATAGTACATGTTCAAAGCATTTTTGTATTTCAGGCTGTTGAACTCTGGAATTGGCTGGTGCCATTATGTGTATCTGCAAGCACATTATTAGGTTTTAAAACTAAAGTTAACTTCAAATCCCAAGATATTTGTGATTGTTTTGCTGTGTAACTAATTAAATGTATGTGTATATTTGTCTGTGAATGACAATCTGAATGTCAATTTGTGATTGACAATTTGCACTGCAATTGTTTCTAATTGTCTTCATTTCACCTTACTTAATTGCTTCTTTGTTTATTTTGTACACTGTACAGTATTTATTATTGAATTATGCCTCTTCTGCATTCTGCAGTATTTTATGTACAACTGGTTGCTTGTGAAAAGTGTTATATAGCTCATCTTGTGCTCCAGTATAAAAAAAATGAAAATACAATTAAAATGAAATCTGTCTGTTATTTGTATATATCTATGCTTTAGCACCCTAGTCATTCCTGAAAATGGGCACCTGTACTCAGTGGATTATCCCAGTTATAAAATTAATAAATGAATGAATACATAAATACATAAATAATTAAATACATACATACATACATAAATAAAAGGTGAGGCACATAGCCCCAAGAAGGAAAGTTGAAAACCACATTTTGCTTGTGCATCCCTTCCCTCATACCAGGAACAAGCATGAGTATCAGCTGTGAAGGCATTCACTTGCCCACCCTCTTTGCTGGGGTAAGGCTGCAAATGGTGACTCCCATTTGTCAGGAAAGAAAATGAGACCAGCAACATAAGAAAATAAGTTGTTAGTCAAGGCCTTCATAAACTGCACTATAGGTGCGAAGAATAGCATCCTAGAGTTTGCAGTATAGTAGCTCAGTACAGCATCATTTGCTGCTACCTCAGCCATCAAAACTGATCATTAACTCATCAAGTAGCATAAGGCAGAACCACGACCCATTTTATTTCTAGAGTGCCCTTTCCCTAGGGCTCAAGGCACTTTACAGTACACACAAAATATAAACAGCAGAAAAATACATAGGGCCAGATTCTCAAAATGTTGTGGGACTAAATCCACCTCCACAACTCCTGTTGCGGACCGAAATCTATGCAGCTGCAGAGACTGGTATTCTTAGTCTGCCACAGCTGCGGGAGATGTTACACCTGGTTCCACCAACCATAACATTTTTTCACAGCTGCAGGGAAAAAACACCCACAAGCTGCCATAAATTGTGAAGTCTGTCATAAACTAACTCCACTTTTGAGAATACCGTAGTTGCAGGAAAAACTGTGAGTCCGCAAGTGGCAACTCACTTGTGCCGAGTTTTTCCCACAGCTGCAGGATTTTCATAGGCCTTGAGAATCCAGCCCATAATACTTAACATAAAATTGCCCATTAATACTATGCTCTCATGTACAAAATTATATATGGTAATAGATCACCGAATTAGCAAATGCAGCTCTAAACACATAAAATTTGAATTCCCTCTGAAATGTCTGTACTGAGAAGTATAGCTATAGTAGGCCACGTAGATTACTCCACACATACAAGTCACCATTGTAAACACTCTGGCTCCTGACATTTTTAGCTGAGACAGAGGAGAAGAAGAAAGCTTAGCTCCCATTGAGTTCTGCAAACTGGCCAGAATATAAAAGGTCAGAAGATATTTCACTTTTCTGATATTTCAGGAGAACTGTGCTTTCAGCCCTTAAGGTTATATATAACTACAAAGCCACAATTAACACTAAATAAAGTTTAATGTATTACTTTCTTAGCCCTAGATATTTTTTTTATTAATACATTATATACATTTTGGCCAAAAAAGCACACTGAGCAGAAGCTCACTTTCAGGTGTGAAGTGGTGGTACACATAAAAAGGAATAAAAGATCATTCAATATAATATAATAAAATACAATATCAAGGCAGTAATTATAAGAAATAAAATATGTTATTACACAGGATCAAGGATACAGATGCCAGAGCTGATTGGGGTGGGGTAAGATGGGGAAGGCTAGATAGAGTCAGAATGTCATTCCAACCAAACCCTGAGATAATTGAAGGAGGGGATTTCATGCAGAGTCTTGAAGACTGGGGTACTGTGGAGCCTAGAGTGTCTGTTTACTACAAATGGTCATGGATACCATTTTCATGGCATTTAGAGACAATGGTTAGTTATGAGTCAGTGCTGGATGTTAAATCTCATTGCTGTAAATCTTCACCCTCAATAAACAAAGAACTGGAGGACAAAAGTAAGTGTCATTCACATACATGTGAATATGCAAAGAAACAGACTAAAGAGTGATCATTTACAAAGACAAAGAATAGGATGGAACCAAAGGTAGACCTGTGGAGACACCTGATCTGATAGGGCAGGTCACCTATGAGGACTGGATGATACCAGTTTGTTATGTAGAAAAGAAAAATAACCATGTGACCAAGAGGCCAGAGCTTGACAGTCCCTACACATTTTCAGGTAGGGTAGGCGAGCAACAGTGTTAAAAGCTGAACCAAGGTCAGCAGTTATAGGAAAGTAAACACACTCTGATTTATCTCCTTCAGGACCATAGCAGTAAACTGCACCAGTGGGGACCACAGAACAGGACTTTTGGAAACCAGTCTGGAAGGAACAAGAAAAGAAGAGAGGAGGAATCCAGAAAAAGAACTGTTGGAAACACCATTGTTTTTCTTGTATTTTAGCCAAAGTGGAAAGAAAAGAGCTAGGACAATAGCTTGGGAGATGGGAGGAGTGCCTCCTTCAAACACTGGTTACTTTGTCTGGGAGCAGTGGAAACTAAGAAGGGAAGAGTCAGGGCCAGTGTTGGCAGGAGAAGAGAGGTTACACAACAGCTGAGTTGGTGAGTGTAGCAGCCAGGGTGATAGAAGAGACAGAGAGAGAGAATGTGGGCAGAAGGAGGAAGATGGAAAGGAGGCTAGAGGGGAGGGAGAGAGAGGTGGGGGAGGTGGGGTGAGCTGGAAAGAAGCGGGGAGGGAAGGAGCAGAGTGAGGGCACATGAGGTAAAGCAATTCTCTGAGGGAAGAAAAACTCAACAGGGACAGAGATGGAAGAGATCCCTAACTTGAGAACTTTAGTTACTCACTGGGGATTAAAGAAGAAATTACCCCAGAATTCAGATGCATAAAATTCAGTAATGTTATTCTGGAGGTTGAAAATGGCATATTGTAATTTGCTTTGGCTTTTCTGATAGCTTTGGTGCTGGGATTTCAGAGTTGCTTGTACTTTAAAAGGTCTACTGAGAAGACAGATACAGACCTTGCAATGGTACTACATGAACTTAAACAGAGTCCTGAGCTTTCAAGCAGGAAATTAGCTCATCTGTAATCCAGGAAGATGGGAGCCTTAGATGGGACAGAGGACAGCAGAGCTACAGCTATCCTCCAATGGGACATTAAGATTACAGATTTCTAAGTTCTGCCTTAGTATTGTAGTTGTCCTTGAGAGTTGTGAGATACTGTAATAGGCAGGGGACCCAAAGGCAGTGAAGACTGTTTAACTGGGTGCTTTCACTGTCACAGAACAGGTTAAAGAGGAATCTTACACTCCTTTAACACTCCAAATAAAAATCATTTTATTCACAGCACAGTGCTACATGATACCGAATATTCACATCCAAAGCCACACTCCTTATCAATCAAGATGACTGTCCATATTTCGCTGATGTGAAACAACTTCCTCGAGGCTCTTTGAAATGCTTACACTTTTTCTGCTGAACATAAAACCCATTCTAACTGAAACTACAGAACTGGTAACTTGAGTAACTTAGAACAAGATAGGTAAGTGTCTGCTGTATTGGTCCCATGCTGCCTGTAATAATAAAAGCATTAAAAATGTCCAAAGCTTGGACTGCCTGCAATGCAGAGAAATACAGTAAACAATATATGACACCCAGATGGTTCCATAATAAATTGCAACCTGACCTCTCAAACGGAGGAAATAGACAATGCTGCTGAGTAACTCCATTAAGAGCTTACAGTATATTAAACTTATTACGGAGACGAACTGCTGAGCACACAGGATCAGGGCAGTGTAGTGTCCAAGTGAGAAGGATATGAATCAAGGTAGGGGAAAAGGAGAGATTTGGCTTAAAAGCTTTCATTTGCAGACTGCCATTACACATATTTCCTTATGAAAGTATAATTAAAGGCTGTTGGACAACACTGTCTTTAAGGAACAGGATCCGTCAGGCACTTTTAGATTTGCTAAAAACAACAATTGAAAAGGAATAATGCAAATTGGCTGGGGAGTTAATCACTACATATTGCCCCTTCCTTGCCAGGCTGGTCCTCTTCTGCCCCACTGCCTCTCCCAATCCCATCACCCATCATCTCTGAGACTTATCCTAAGGACCCACCTATTCATCCACAGCTTTTCCCCAGTGGATGGCTTTTGCATGGTGCAGTGGGCCCTGGGCCCAGTAGGCTCTGTGGGGTCTGCAAGGTACTGTAGGCTTCATCTTGCATTAATGCCAGTGATGTTTCCTGTTTTCTTTCCTGAACCACAGATGACTGAAGTGTCATGTAATCGAACATGCTGATACCTTCTGTGAGGAGTGTCACTCTCAGAGAAAAATGTTTGTATGACCGGTCTAGCTAAAAATAGCCCAACACAAAAATTATTCTTACAGGTTCTTTTTTTCTTTTATTCAACTAACATGCCACAATGTTTCATTGTATTGCTTCTTCTGGGGAACCGTAATCAACTGATAAATCATATTTTAATATACATTTTAATAACTTTTTATCAATTATGTCTCATATGAAAAATCATATCTATTATTGCTCCTTTCTTCTCATAACAATCATTGTGAGCTTCCTATAACATCCCATACATTTAAATTATATTTTTTCTATTTATGTTCACTTTATATTAACATTCAGATTTGCTGGCTAGTTCCAATAGCTTACAGTATTCAAGTGTGCCCAAAAGGCTACCTACTTTTTATCTGGGCTTCTGCCTCTATGAGCTCCACATGCCTAGTTATCTCTTGTATCCCGTGTGTTGAAATACACAAAACAAAGCCAAAGTCATTCCTACAAAACACATTTATGTATCCATAGTAACAACTTTTTGACGTGTTCTACAAAATAAGTTATAAATTTATTCAGGAACCTCCTTGCATTTCATACATTTTTGCTCTTTAATTATCTCTATTATGATTTTCAGTCCTCACCTTTTCACATGTACACTTAAAAGCTTATTTTTTATTCTTAACCCTATCGACACATCAAGATTTTATCCTGCATTTCTGAAGGCCCTACTTCTTCTGCCTTATAGAATACAATTGCTTCTATTAGTACAATATAGACACTGTCCCTTTAAGAAAAAACTTATTAGCTGTTATCAGAATGTTTGTTTGTGCTTTTCAGAAACTGATATCCTATGACTTTTGGTTTATTTTCTTTAGTCTAGTGACGTAAAAAAACATAAAAAAGGTGGTTATCAAGTGTCTTCTTGATTAAATTGTAGTTTTTACATTTCTAGATTGTTTTAAGTGCTTGCTTACTTTCATCATCATTCCTGATACACTATGTTGGTATTCATTATATAATGGCATCTATTAGAGGAAGACTTTCACTTTAAAATATTGCACATAGTTATCTGCTGTTTAAAATTGGCTTAGTTATTTTCAAAATACTGCTCTGATAACAATGCTTAAACTTCTTACTTGAGTGTTCAGCTTCTGTTGTGTTCTGCTTCCTAGTTCCTAGTTCCTACTAAAGTGGCAGCAAAAGCACAGAGTGAGCGCTCCCCTCTTATGCCTGTGTGCTAAGCAACTGCTTTTCCACACAGGTATATGAGCTGGTGGCATTCTGTGTAGTAATGCTGGCTTATAATATCTTTAACTATAACTTTCAGTGTTTTCCATTCGACTATGTTGTACACAACTCTTGAATCTGTTAGTTTTCTGTTGTTATCTTTGTTAAGCATGCCTGCTGCTTAAAATTCTATGTCATTAGTGTTTTTTGTCATGATTTTGCTAACTCACAGAGTTCATTTCTGATGCTTCTGGCCATCCTTCTTCTTTATTATTCCATATTCTGTTTTACTGGGTTTCTTAGGTCTTCAGTTTGTATATTTGATTCTCATACTTCGTTTCCTCTCATGCATTCTTCAACTGGGGGGAAGGATATTGGGGGGGGGGTTGAACCTTAACTAGGAATCTTTTTTCTTTTTGTTCCCACCAGTATGCCTGCCAGTTTATTTCCTCATTGAGGCCCCATGGTGCCTTAAATGTTCCTATTTCATATATCCACCAGGTCTCCCTTCTCTCCAACACTTTTCTAAAGTCACCACCTCTGCCAGGTTCTTGCACAAACTCCAATCCCCAGAATCTGAGTTGCATCACTGTGTGGTCCCTCTCTTTAAAGTGTTGTGCCACTGATGAGTTCTCATCTTTTTGCCTGATTCTGCTTTTGTGCTCCAAAATCCATTTCTTTAGCTCCCTCTAGGTCATTCCTACATAGAGGGCACTGCAATAGGTATATCATGCCTGTTGAGTTACAGTCTATGTGTCCTTTCATTATGTATTCTTTGTTTGTATATGGATGTTTAACTATCTCTATTCTGCTAGTGTTACCACAGGCTACACATATTTTACAGGGGAACATGCCATCTTTTAAAGGTTCTAATAGCAACTGTGCATGTTTTGGTTTTTCTATTTTGTGTTCTGTTTTTACTATTTTATCTATAATCGTGGGTGATTTTTTGGATGTAACAAATGGTTTATTACTAAAAAGCTCCTCTGTAGAAGGGTGAGATTGTAAAATCTACCAGTTATCCAGGATAATCTTTCTTATTTGAAGCATTTCAGCACAATGGCTGGTGCTAAATGTTAGCTTTTTTTATCTCTTTCCTGATTTTTTTGCTTTTTGGTCAATGCTTCTGTTCTGGTAATTTTCAAAACCCTGTCCATTGCTGTTTTTAGTGCTTGGAGTGTGTACCCCCTTGCTTTAAATCTGTTCACTGTTACCTCCTGTTCTTTCTTGAAGTACTTGGTTTGTGCTACAGTTACATTTAGTTCTTAATAATTGAGAATAAGGGATACTTTCCTTCAATTTTTTAGGATGGAAGCTGTTACCATGCAATGTTGTGTTTCTGTCTGTGTCCTTAAGATAAATCTTTGTTTCTAAGGAATTCCCGCTTTTCATTATTGTGATATCTAAAAAGTCAATGCTCTCCTTACTCTGTGAGGCTGTGAATTTTAAGTTTCTGTTTTGATTGTTAGTATGCTCTAAGAACTCTTTCAGGGTGTCATCTTCCCCTTTCCACAGTAGGAGTATATCATCAATAAAACATTTCCAGAATTCTATGTGTTCTCTATACATATTTCCACCTTGCATTGTTTGTAGTATGCATTTCTGCTCAAATGCAGACATATAGGCATTGGCATACCAAGGCGCCATTGTGCTCCCCATAGCTGTTCCCTTTAATTGGCCATAAAATTGTTCCTCAAATTTTAAGTAGTTGTTCTTCAAAACCATTTTAGTCACTTCTGTTAATAGCATTGTCTTGGGTCTCTGTTCTGCTGGTCTAATGTTTAATAGGTCCGTAAGTGATGCTACCCCTTCATCATGCAGGGAGAGGTATACAGATCCTTAACATCAGTTGTGACCAAGGTTATATTTCTGTCTTCTTTGGTGTTCAGCTCTTTTATCATCTCTAGTACATGTGTTGTGTCTCTGATATAGGTTGGAATGTCTTGAATCAGAGGTTGTATGTGGTAGTCTACATATTTTGACAATGGCTCCAATACTGAGTCTATACTTGATGCAGTAGTCCTCCCTGGCAGATTATGCTGATCGCTGTGTATCTTTGGTAAGGAGTAAAAAGCTGGTGTTCTAAGGTTGTCCTTCTTAAGCATTTCAGTTTCCCAAGGGTGTAACTATCTTAAGGATGTAATTTCCTTGAGAAAGTCTTGTATTTTCACCTTAATGTCATACAAGGGGTTCTCTATAAGATTTGAATAGTTCTCATCTACATTTAGTAACTTCTGACACTCTCTCTCTGTATTGTTCTATGTCCTGGACCACTATAGCTCCTCCATTGTCTGCTGGCTTAACTACAATTGAGTTGTCCTTTTCCAAAATATTTATGATTTCCATTTCTTTGTGTGTAATGTTTCTTTTTTGTGGGTTATTAGTTTCTTTGAATAGTTTATCTATCTCTTTCTGTACTATGCTTATGCATGTTTCTACTGCATGGTAGTTGCCTATTACAGGCATGTCTGCTGATTTAATTCCTAATGCCATTTTCAGTTTGGTGTTCTCTAGGTTCCTTTCCTTAGTGTCTGCGAATTGTGTCTGTAATCTGAGATTTCTGTAAAATTGTCGTAAGTCTGCTTCCAACTGAAATTTGTCCAGCTGCTTCAAGAGGGAGTAAGACAGTTCTAAACTTGAGGTATCTATTTCTAAAGTTGAAAATGCTCTTTTGCTCAAATTAAAAACTATGGTCACCCCCTGTTCCCTCTGTTGGATCCTTTTTGTCCTCGCCCTGTGCTCCCTCCACCTCCTCCTTCCGTTTCTGCTGTAGTACCTGTTTTGTCCCTTAAATCATACCATCTTGATAGGCCCAGAGGGGGTTCCTGTGCTTCCTCTTCCTGTTCCTGTGGCTGATCCGATCTGTTCACATTCCCTCTCCTGGATAAAAAAGGACCCCTAGATGTTGTGGGTTTAAAGGTGCTCCTACTGTAGCTATCAGAGCTTTTTGTACTACTTCCTTCTGTTTGTGGATTCCTTCTACTAAACTTTTTATATGTGTGCACTTTATCTTTCCTGTAATCTATAGTGCCCCTGTGGAATTTCTTCATTTTGTTTTATTTAATGGACATTTCATATTCTGTTAGTTTTTCTTTAGTTTCTTCTAACCATTTACTAAAATCTTCAAGTTTAAGTTGTGTTTGAAGGGATTCTTCCTGCCTCTGAATTTCTTCTGCTAATTTCCCCTTTGTTTTGATAACTGCCTTGATCAAGGCATACATGAAGTCCACACTACACCTAGTTCTGATTCCATCCCATTTTTTATTTAGTTCATCATCATTGAGTCTTAGGTTGGGCTCTGCTGGTACTCTCAGTCCCCTAGGGATCCTCTTATATTCAAAATATTTTGCTAAAGTCAAACCATGCCACTCTAATCTTAGATCTTTTAATTTCATATTCCTAAATTTTTGTTTAATATTCTTGCCACTATCCAATTCTGTAGCAGTTAAATCTCTATTCCCTTTAATAGTCTGAATAAGAGCGGCCCATTCTTCATCAGTGAAACTACAGAAAGCATAGCTACTTTCAGCATTACCTCCTACATCTGCAAATTGAGCTATGATGTCTACTGCAGAATGACTAGCCTACAAATGCCTGTTGCCCTGTCGCTCATAATCAGGTATCACCTTATATATCAATCAAATATAAACAGTATCTTGTACAAGGTTTTGTGGAAAGCTCATAAAAGTTCTTAGTATATTGTTAATACCAGGAGTCCTTAATTGACCCTGTTCAGGGTTCAAATATTCAAGCCGCGAACCTCCTCAGAATGAATCAACCCACTGTATTGAAAACACAGTCCAAAATGCAAAGGGCCTGAGGATAATCACAAATGTTCTTAATACAGCATGGGGTGGAGCTTGGTCATTGCTGGTAAAAGTTCCAGAGAGGAGCAATAATAGATATGATTTTTCATATGAGACATGATTGATAAAAAGTGATTAAAATGCATATGATTTATCAATTGATTACAGTTCCCCAGAAGAAGCCGAATATGGTGAAATGTTGGGGACATGTTATTTGAATAAAAGAAAAAAAGAACATGAAGGAATAACTTTTGCGTTGGGCTATTTTTTGCCAGAGTGGTCATAAAAACATTTTCTCTGTAACTTTACCACTAATGACCAAACTCCACCCCATACTGTACTAAGAAAATTTGTGATTACCCTTGGACCCTTTGCATTTAGGACATCATTCTCCCCAAACTACCACTTCAAACCGCATCATACGTAAATCACCCTAGGCAGCGATGGCGCATCAGAGCAGGCTGCCCTCCCACCCAGAGGAGGAAAGCATCTGCTGGGATGCTTGCTCCTCTCCCCAGCAGCCCCCGCCAGGTTCATCCCCAAACCCAGGTTGCAGGTGTTACATGGTGCTTTTAATAAATGAGAGCTTTCCTGAAGTACAACTACAATTTGTTTTCTATCAGGAGACTAGAAGCATAAAATCAGAGAAAAACTAACAGCAGAAGAAGACCTAGTCATGTATCCAATTTATTTGAGAATGATGGACACAACTGTGAAGCAAGTCAACTTCTGCTTTCAGAGAGATGAGAATAACCTCTGGGTTTGCTCAATTAAACTCAATATACATTTCTGTGCTGAGAGAAAATATACATGTGCAATCGCCTTTATTTGTGTGTTCTGGAGATGCATCAACAAAGGTTATTTGTCACTCTTTATATTCCCAGCTGCATAGTCATGCAAAAGTCACTTACCTATACAACAATGCCAATAAACAAAAAGAAAGTGAGAGTTTGGTGTTATATCCCTGCATAAGATAATAAATGTGATTATAACACTGCATCCCATTATGGGTGTAGCACCAGGCCTTTATAATGTTATCAAGAATGGTGAACGCTGCTCTCCCACTAATTCACTGGTACCAGTATGACACAGGCACTGTGGAAATAATATACTGATGGCATACAGTATCAACTGCAAAAAGAACATGTTGTTTTCACAGTGTATCAGTGTCAGAATGTTATTTCCACTTTTTGCATTCAAGTGGTGAAAGACCAGTTGTAGAAAATAATAGAGGAGTTAACCTGAACTTGACAGATTTAAGATCTTTTAGAACATCACTAGAACTTTGAGCTAAAAATTAAGGTAATTTCAGCATGTACTGTATGTCTCATCCAGAGAAAAAAATATTAAAACAAATTTAACCAGGGTAGCCTGAGAGACAACTGCTTGTATTTGGTGGGGTCAGGCTTCTATCGAGTTACAGCATGGAGGGTAAAACAATGGGAGGTCAAATGGCCTGGTCAAGGTCACTAGTGAGTCAGTGGGTCTGGTGGGATTAATTGTTTCTTTGTTTGACTCTGTTTATCACCAGGTTGATGAACAGGAATACACCCTATCAGCTCCTGGACCATCCTCAAGCATTCCCTCCTTGCCACTCAAACTGGGTGGCTTGTAGTTTGACTCTTATGGCAGGGCTCCCTAGAGTGGGTGAGGAGAGACCATGATTTACCAGAGGCCCCAGCAGAGGCTTACACCTGGGGCATCATTTGGGAGGTGGCCCGGGGCATCACGGTGACCCGGGATTTTGTGGCTTGGTTCCCCCAAGAGGCATGGACATGCGATTACATCAGTATATGATGGGTGCACTCTGGCAGCCATCACACAGACATCTGCCATTGCTTCTGTGTGCCAGGAGGTCCCAGCTGCTGAAACATCCAGTCTCCACTGGGTGTCACTAGTTTCCCAGTAACCACAACCCCCCCCCCCCCGGAGCTGGAGACCTGTCCATGAAATGCTCATCCAACCTCCCCTGGCTGATTCTGTGACACACTGTGCTCACTTCTGAACACAGGTCATCAGTGCTACAGGCAGTAGCGCTACCACTGTGCTGGTGGGCCATCTGGGAATTACTGTTATTATTAGTAGTAGTATTGTTATCTGTATTTTATATTTGTTTTACCTGGAAGGAGGGTGAGACAATATTGCCTATTTTCAGCCTCGTCTAGGTGGTGGAAAGGTACAGATGCAAATCAACTAAAATGGAACCAGATTAAGTTGTCAGTGGTATTTTAGAGAATGGGTAAAATTTGTCCAGAGCACTGAGGAAATTCCCCATCTGTTTTCAAGAAGTGCCATGGATTCTTTAACACCCACCCAAATGACCACTACAACAGCCATGCAGGACCTTGGATTAACATCTGATCTGAAAGATGGCCCACCCTGATGGAGCAACATCCCTTTAGTACAGCACGTGGGTGCCAGCATTTATGGTATGAGCCCAATCCTGGTGTAGGGACTAGAACTCATGATCTTTGGCCCAGAGACAGATGTGCTACCAAATGAGCCATGTTGACAACTTTAAATCAGGATCTTCTTGTTCATAGTTCACTTCTCTTACCAGAAGACCATGATACCTTCCACTTTTGTGCAGAGGCCAACTCAACCTTTCCACCACTCAATCCAGCTGTTCATCTCTGTTTCCTAATCAACATTAATCAACAAAATGTGAGAATCCAGGGCTGCATTTTTTATATCTTCTATTTTCCTCCCACTTTCTGACTGGCCCCTTCCACCAGACCCTGGCCAGCCTGGTGCCCCAGCATCTACTGGACTCACCTCTGGATGTCTAGCAAGGTGCCAGTTAGCCAGGTGCAGCACCTGATAGGGTCTGGCATCATCTAGCTGGTCAGGGTACTTCCTTGTTTTGCCCATCCCTCGAGTGTGGCGCTGAGGCAAGCAATGACGCCAATGGCCAAGCCACGCATGTTTCCACATGTGGCATACTGAGCTTCTGCTCTGCATCCACCCTTTCATATGGGTCTGCTGTGCTATCCCCCAGCTGCCTTCTAGGTGACAGGCAAGCAGTGGACTCCATCCCCACCCCTCCCTGGGAGAGAAGAGCTGTCCTCTGGATGCTCGATCCTCTCCCTCCCCGGCTGATGCCTGGCGACCCACTTGCACCATGAACGTGGGTCAGCAGAATGGCAGACGGTAAGGCATGGATGCCTCAGTCCTCCACACCACTGGACTTTTTCTAGGGATGCATTTTTAAAATATTTTTTCCATAGGCACAGAATGGAAGAAATTCTTTAGAAAACTGGACCCTAGGTTCTTCCTTCAGCCATGTATTAGTGACAGAAATCATACAGCTGTTATGTTTTGTTCCTTTGCTTCTAAATTAGTGTCTCTCAATTTACACTCCTAATAAATTTGAAATGAAATGGCAATAGAGGTTCCCACATAGCACAGAGAAAATAAGGTGGAAATGTAAGTGTTTAGTGACATGGTACTTCAATACTGCAGTGACACAAATGATTTAAGCTCCTTCTTGTTGGCCACTCCAACCACACAGCAGCAACTACACCAACTTGACTATGGACACATGCCCCATGTTAATCAGCTGGAATGCTCATTACTTCTGCTGTTGGACCTGAATATCATTCTCCATCAAGAATTGTCAATTCTTGCTATTAATGCTTAAGCACTGCATTGCTAACTCCACAGTCTCACCAGGTAGTTATTGCACATGTTATGTAAATGTTAATGTTGCCAGAGAGCCTTTTGTGAAGCTGGCCCTGCTCCAATCAGGACCTCAGTTGTGTAAAGGGGGTATGGCTTCTGTCAGTGCTTTCTGAATCAGCACTCTTGGACTTGTCAGATCAGCTGTTGCCCCATGGGAAGCTCTGTACGTCAGGCCAGCTGACCCATTTTGGATTTTATTGGCAAGGTTATTCTGGACTTTGACTACTCACTCTCTGTTGCCAGATAGAAGGTATCTCTATCAGACCTTTTGTAAGCCAGCCCTGCTCCAATTGAGAACTTCATTGTGTGAAGGGGCATGGTTACTAATTTAATTCTGGTGTATTTTTGTTCATTCTCCAAGCGGTCCTCACGCTTGGGGCAGTAGCTAAAGGACATCATGGGTTTGTCTGGAGTCAGCCATGAGTCTGCCACTGTCAACAATACTGTCCTCCAGGGATCTATTTTGCATCCCCTCCTTTGGTCTAATGTATTATTTATTGTTTCTGATGTTTAACCAAAGTGTACCAATGTAATGTAAACTGCAAGTATTCTAAAGAGTGCTTCTCTCTTCCAAACCATTGTAGCTTGCTTATGAGCCTCACACCTTTGTTGTTGTTATTTCCATTGCATGTATTCCTGTTAATCGCCTAGCTTATTTTCTAGATTGTTTAAAGTGACCAAATTATTTTAGCTCATCCTAGTTTGCCTCTCTGGGCATTCTCTTATGTTGTAAATCAATTTATTTAGCTGCTGTTACACTGCTTCTCAGTCAGTTTAACATGTTTGCCTATTGAGTAGATTTATTTAACACTGCTTCTCAGTTGGTTTAACATGTTTGCCTATTGAGTAGATTTATTTCAATTGTATTTTTAATTACTACCAGGTTTAAACTGTGCCATACTAATTTAAGATACTCGTATTTTATACTTTTAATTTTCTCCATTGTTGTTTTACTTGTTTTATTGTATCCTCACAGGGTTAACTAATTTACCTCCTCCTTGGTTCAAATTGTTCATCTTAGGCCTCCTCGGTTGTATCTATTCTGTCATCCATTTGGTAGAGTGCAGTCACTCAGTTCTCACTCCTCAGAGTGAAACTTGACCCCTCCCTTACTATTAGTGCTCTGCAGTATATTTTTGTCTTCTTCATATTTCTACTATACTGTTCTTATCAATTTCTCTCTTCCCCTTCCTGTTTTCCCTCACCTCTCTCCAGCCTTCCATCTTTCCTAACCCCCTTCCCTTTATCCTTTCTTCTTTACCCTCTCCCACCCTTCCATCCTCTTTCTTCCTTCATTACATCATTCTCCTTAGTATCCTGAAGCCCTCAAGTCCTCCCTACCTCCTTAACTCCTATTCTTCCTACTCTTCCCCTTCTTTATTTTCTCATAAGCATTTCAGAGGTTTCTTAAAGCTCATCATCTCCTTGCTGTTTTCAGTTACAGGTGACATTGAGCTTAACTCTGTCCCTTACTTATCTTCCCCTCTCCTAAGAGGTTTGAGAGGGAACCATGTCAACATCCACAGCCTTCTCCCTAAGACTGACCTGTTCCAACCAATCAGGGGTAATCTTAAACCTGATGTGCTTGTGATCTCAGAATCTTTGCTGTCCTATTCCTCTGTTGCTGTCCTAGGTTTCATCGTTATTCATCACAATCGAGCAAAGAGAGGAGATAGAGTAGCCATCTACCTCTCCTCAAATATTTAGTGTGTGTCTGTGCTCTCCATCTCACTCACCTCTGCATGAGTTGCTTCTTCTCAAACTCTCTCTCTCTCTCTCTCCTTCTCTGTACCTATATTTGTGCTGGTGTCTACTGCTGCCCTGGAATACCTGTACACACACCTTCAGTAATTGAGTTACTTACCTCCATCAACTCCCATGCCTCCTCTGGTGAATTACTCATATTAGCTGGTTTCAGTTAAAATTGGCTTTCCCCCTTGCTTCATAAATGTTGTCCCTCCTTTAACTTGCTTTAATGCCAATTCTTTAAATCACTCCCTCTTGAACTGGGTCATTTCCTCCCATCCCCATTGTACTGTGGATGCTAGCATCTTCCCCGATGCCCTCAGTGACTGCCATATGGTTTACTGTCTATCCAAGATTCAACATCCAAAAACACCCCCAAAATACATCAAGATCACGTCTTTTCATTTGCTGGACTTGTCCTGCCTTCATGCTGACTTTACAACCACTGATTGGTTACTTATTTCAATAGTTGGCAACATGGACAATGCTCTCAAATTCTTCACCTCTAAATTTATATCTGTCTGGGATCATGATGCCCCTCTTAGAAGAACCAGGGTCCAAAGTTCCTACCACCAATGGATCTCAGCTGAGTTGCTGACTTGTCACCATATGATCAATAAATCCTCTGGCTCCTCTTCTCACCTTACTAATTACTAGTTCCTCCATAATGCCTGCATTAAAGTTACTAGGCTGCTGAAGTTTGAACACTTTACATCCACTCTCCAGAACATCTTAATCACCCCTCCAAATTCAGGAAAGCAATTCATGCACTTTTCTCCCATCTGACCAAGTTCCCTCTCCTTATACTCAGGATGGGTGGTACTCCTATCTCTGACACTGCTGTAGTCACCTCATGTTTCAATTCCTGTTTCACCTCCTGTTGTCCATTCTCTCTTCTCTTCTCTTCTTCCTCCTCCTTCCCCTCTCATTCTTCTTCAATTCTCTCTCATTCTTCTCTTCTATCTCACTTACTGGCCCCATCCTCTGTCTTTTCTTTTTCACCCATTATCCCTGCTGTTGCTCTTAAGGCCCTCTTGGCTCTTAATCCACACAAGGTGGGAGCCTGATGGTCTTGATCATAAACTCTTATCTCTCTCTGTTCGTGCCATTGCTCTTTCTATTATGGTACCTACCTCCTAAACTTCTCTTTCTCCTTATCCTGTCCCTAACTCTTGGAAGTTGGCTACTGTCATTTCCTTTCAAAGGGGTGACCTCTCTTCCACTAGTGATTTCCATCCTATCTCTCCTTCCCTCTGGTTAGACTCCAGGAACATTTTGTTTCTCTCCCCAAATCTCCCTTTTCTTGGCTCAATTTCCTTCTTCATTCCTTTCCAGACTGGCTTTAGAAAGTCACACTGTGTTCACCTCTCTCATCTGGCTCACTGATACTATTCTCTCTGACACAGATCAGGGCCTTGTCACCTCTACCATTTTTCAATTTAGCCAAAGCTTTTGACAGTGTTGCCATCCCATTCTCCTGTACAAACTTAAGGTAGTTGGACTTTCAGCTTCCTCAGCTGAATGGTTCTGCTCAACTTTGAGTGCAGATCACAAGCTTTCCATGTTGGAGACTCCCTTTCCCCTCCACTCTGTTGGTTCAGGTGTACCCAAGTACCCTTGCCCACACTCTTCTCCATTTTTCTAAATAACCTCCCCAAGGTCTGCTTCTCTGTGTCATTCATATGTATGCAGATAATACACTAGTCTTTTCCTCTGGCTCCTCTGCTCCTGATCTCATGAATCAGCTCAAACTGGACTTAACAACATCTAGCTCTGGTTCTGTGAAATCAGTTATCCTCAATACTATGAAAGCAGTCTCAGTGATGTTTGGCACCAGACAGAGACTTTCTAGAGTCTATCATACCCTTGATAGTGCAGCACTGAAGCTGTGTGGTCTTTCAAGTACCTCAGGGTCTGGCTGGATTGCCACCTTGATTTTCTGTTTGTGGATGTATCCATAAAAGCACCCCAACCTTGGAGGCGCATTGCAGAAATAAGTAGATATGCCACTTCTTGCTCAAAGGAAAACTTCACTAAGGTGATTCTCCCCATTTTGATTATGGAGGCATTCTTTATAGTGTTGCCCCAAAGGGCATATTAGTAAGACTGAAGCCTCTCTTTCACTCCTTCTGTTGCTTTGCCCTTGATAAACCCTATGACACACCATTGTTATTTGTGCTCTTCTCTTCCCCTCTCTTGAAGCTAGGCACCTCTCCAACTGTGTTTCTTTCATCTCCAAATATTAGTTTATCTCTCTCCCCTCTTATCTTGCTTCTTCTCTCTCTCTCCTCCCATCTTCTTCCTTTTACTCCCTTTGCAATGCTTGTTCTCACTCTCTTGCTCTCCAGCAAGTGAAATCTACTGCTGGTAAAACTGCCTTCTCCTTCCATTTCTCTAAACTATGGAATTTCTCCCCCTTCCATTCATTCTGCTCCTTCCTTTCCTGCTCTGCAGTCTCTCCTCCATGATTTCTCTATTTGCTTCTGCAGTTGCTTCGGATATTGGGGTGGATTTATTTTTATTTGCCTCCCACCAACACTGACAGTAGCACTGCCCTCCCCTTGTTTCAATTATTTCTCCCTGTTCTTTCTGTAGCTGTGTTTGTTTACTATTCTTTTCCCCATTCCTTAATTTACTTTATGTTAATTTTACTGTTTGACAGTTTATTCTTAAGCGTTCATAGATTGCATACTTTTCTTTATTATTTCTAATTTTTATTGCACTATATAATGCATCGTAGTTGCATATGTTCACTTCTCCTCCTTCTCCCTCCTCCAGGATGCATCTAGAAAAGAGCTGTTATCTGCTCAGTATGTCCCTCCTGGTGAAATTTGTAAAATCAATCAATCAATCAATCAATCAAGAAATGTTTAGTGACAATGTTAAATATAATTCTGAATTCATAATTCAGAAAAAAAGCCCCTTGACCCATCATGTCTGATCGTTCCTACCGAACTAATGTTGAATGAGAGAGCACAAGAGGCTCTTCACTCTCCCTGCTCCCCATTTTCTGGCATGGTCTTTACTAAGCCCATGTATCTGTCCCACCCTTGACTGATTCTCCCATTGAGTTCACACAGACCACCATTTTCAGTAGCCTATTCCACCCCTACATCACCCTCTGTAGAGGTGGGCAAGTCAGAGCAGGATCAAGCCTGACTTGTACCTAGTGCCCGGCTCAATTTGGCTCAACCTCTACAATTAATTGAGAGCCACAGTCTAAGTGAGCCATTTATAATCAAAGTAAGCACTTTATTATGAAAATGAGTATTTAGGGTAGTGGCCAAGACTCATCAGGTACACTGGCAGTACTGTAGAGGACAGCCTGCAGCAGCCATGGCTCGACTCATGCTTTGGCCCATAGAGTCAAGCCATACCCCCTGTCTTGACTCTGCCTTGGCTCTAGGTGAAACAATCCTGGCTGGCCCTCCTCTATCTCTCTGTGAAAAAGAATATGCTGTATGTCTTTTAAACTTGCCTCCCACCAGCTTCATTGAGTTGCCTCTGGTGTATGTGTTCCCATTTAGTCCAAATAATTGCCAGCTATCCACTTTATATAGAATTCATTTCTTCAAAAAGGCATACAGCTGTACAAACCCTGCACTAGGGCTGGAGCTCAAAGTGCCTGGGAATTTGTGCTATGAACTGGAGTTTTTCCTTTGGACTGTGCCTACAGTCCCAGTGCCAGTGCCTTTGTTCTGCTGGGAGCCAAACTTCAAACAAGGCACAAGTGCCTATTGGCTCTGATCAAGCCATGATGCTGGGCAGCCTTGTGCAAAAGGTTGCAACAACAGCAACAGCTTGCTTCCTGGGACATTTGCAGTTGGATCGTCAGGGCAGCAAGGGTGACCTCCTGAAGTGGGCCCCGTATACCTTGAACTCTTCACTCACTAAAGGACTTGTACCTCAGGGCGAGGTGCTGGCTAGCTGCTCCATGCTGAGCAGACCTCCCCAATGATAGAATTGCTCCGGGACAGAATTCGTTTCTCCAAAAGGCGTACAGCTGCACAGATCTTGCACAAGGGCTGGGTTTGAAGTGCCCAGGAATGTGAGCCACGAACTGGAGTTTTCTTTGGACTGTGCCACAGTCCCAGCACCAGTGCCACTGTTCCACTGGGCAACAAAATTCAAACAAGGCACAAGCACCAATTGGCTCTGGTCAAGCTGTGATGCTGGGTAGCCTTGTACAAAGGTTGCAACCCAGCAGCAGTGGCTTGCTTCCCTTGGGACATTTGCAATCAGATCATCAGGGGTGACAAGGGTAACTTCCTGAGTGGGTCCCCCATGCCTCGAACTCATCACTCACTAAAGGACTTGTACCTCGGGGTGAGCTGCCAACTAGCTGCTCTGTGCCGGGCAGACCTCCCCAATGATAGAACTATTCCAGGACAGAAATAATTTCTCCTGCCCACCCTCCCCATTATCTCCCTCTTAAATGTGCCTTTGGCCATCCCACAACTTCTAAGGGGCCAATAGCATGGGGTCATGGACTGCCCATCAGACTAAACTTTTCAACAAGTGCTACCCTATGATTCTAAACTTAAAGATCTAATGTCTCATGAGCTGTCTATATGCAAATATATGTGCATAATTTGTTTACAAGTACAAAGATTATTTCTTTTCTCTCCACAGAACCTGAGCTAATACTGTACCCTATCATGTAGCAGTCTGTGAGATCCTTCACAATGCTCTGCTCTACATAGATGCTAGTCTGACAAAAGATGTTTATGCATAGTCTGATGAATCTGTGATTTACCTTAGCATAACGTGTCATTATGATACTGTAGGGTCTGAGAGGTTCTAATTGCTGGTAGCTGGTTCAGGTAGCTAAAGCTTGGTCTATCTGTGTGCTTCATTGGCATAAAACTATCTTGATTTGTTCATTTTGTTTTGTTTTTTTCTCCCCTCGGTGACTAATTTCAGGTGCCTGACTCTCTACAGAACCTGTAACAAGGGACTGCCTGGGCCAAGAACTCCAGGCACCCCATAATTAGACCACCTAATCTAGACTAAGCCCTCCTGGGCCAATCCTCTCCTGTACCTGGGCAGGATTCTTTGCCCTCACCTCTTGCATTCATAGCACAGTCATGTCACCACAAGCTCAGTACCCAGACCAAAGCCTGCCTATCCAACTGCCTACTAGGCCAGGTAAGCTGTACCCTTACTATCCTAGCAGAGGATTACTCCATGCCACCATATATATTTTGTCCATTCTCTGGGTGGACTGGCTCTCTTGTCTACCAGACCCAGCCATTTATGGTCCACAAGGACCTGCCACCCATACCACCAATCACTACTACTATCCCACCCCCTTCAGCACAAACGCCCTCCAAATTGCCTAGGAATTCACTAAGAAAGGGATATGTTACAGTACACTTCTCCAGTCCAGAAGAATACTCAGAAAAGATCTGCTCCCCTCACTTAACCCAACTATACATTTCCTGGTGACTGCACTATTGCTCCTCACAGGTGATATTCAACCAAACCTGGGCCCCCTAACTGCAAATCTCTCCATATCCTCTCCTCAGGACCAGTCCTAGTTGTCAGCGAAGGGGCTGCAGATCACTCATATGAATATTTGCAGCCTTTGACCGAAGATGCACGAAGTACAAGCATGATTAGCCCTCTACAAATAGGATGTCCTTGCTGTCTCAGAGACCCAGCTGAAACCCCACATCCTTGGACATGAGGTAGCTGCCGTAGGGTACGACCACTATTTAAATGACAGGGTAACCAAAAGAGGGGGTGGGGTGCTCATCTATGAGAAGGACACACTAAGCTCCTCACAGATCTGCATGCAGTATAACACCTGCTCTGAGAATTACTCAATCTTTATACATATCACTCTTGGCCATGCTAAGCACCTCACCATTAGGTGTGTATACAGCACCCCCAAGAATGTTCTCCAATCCCTGGAGAAACTCACCAAAGCCCTAGCTAAAGATGTCTCTACTGAACTCCTCATCCTGGGTGACTTCAACCTAAACTGGGCCCAGGAATCAAATATGGCTCTCAAAGGCCTGATACAAGAAGCTAATCTTGTTCAGGTTATCACTGAACCCACCAGAATGAACCACAAAACAGGTAATCACACCATACTAGACTGGGCTCTGGGTCAAACCCCAATAATATTCAGTTAGCAGGCACTATGGCTGATACCCTGAGCAACCACTCACCAATCTTCTGTATATGGAAGAACAGGGCAATTAGGATCCAACCTAAAATCCTCTCATCGAGTGACTCAAAATTCTCAGCTAACAATACAATACCTTCCTCAGTAACATCGACTGGAGCCCTACTAAGACCCTCCCAACTCTGGGCAAGCGCTGTATCCTTCTTCCAGAAATCTCTTATGAGGGCTGCTGACCTTTTACTCAATGAAGACCTTTTAGCTAAAGGCAGATGTTATAAGTGGATCACTCCTCCACTAAAGGCCTGATGATCAGCTGAGACAAAGCTTGAGAAATGTTCAAGTGCTCCTCACTCCTTGCTGACCTAGAGATGTTTAAAGCTCTTAGAAACCAATGCAAGTGTGCTATCAAACTTGCAAAAAGGGCATACATCACTCATCTCCAGAAAACTAACCTTAGCAACCTGAGGTTATTCTGGTGTCATATCAATGAGCTGTTAAAGGGAAAAAGCAAGACCGCACCAGGCCCCATTGAGGCCAATGGACTGATATGGAATGATGGGCCCCTTATTGCCTCGGCCCTCAACCATCACTTCACAAAACCTAGATTCCTTCAAGGATGGACTCCTGCTACAAATGGGGGCCCAGCACACAGGAGCCACCAAACCTTGACTGTCCAACTTTCATCTGAGGCTGATCAAGGTGAAAGAGGTCCTTGCCCTCCTAAAGTCTCTGAAAACCATGAGATCAGGAGGATCTGATGGTATACACCCCAGATTGCTGAAGGATGGTGCCCCAGCCCTCTGAAGACCTCTGACCTGGCTCATAAACTGGTTCTTTGTGGTGGGTACCATCCAAGACCAGTGGAAACAGGCTCATGTGGTTCCTATCCATAAGGGTGGACATCAGGAACCCATTGGCAACTGCAGGACATTTTCCCTGATTTGTATCCTGGCAAAAATCCAGGAAAAGCTGGTTTACAGACAACTCCATGACTACTTAGAGGTTCACTGGCTTTTTGCCCTGTCCCAGCATGGCTTCAGAGCCAAACATGGGACTGACACTGCCCTAACAAAGTTCTTGGTGGATGTGCTTAGGGAATTTGACAAAGGGACCTACACTGAAGCGTTTTCATCTACGCCCAAGGCTTTTGACCCGGTCGACCACAAACTACTGCTACACAAGCTGTGTAACATACACTCGACTCCCATGCTCTCAAGTGGATTGAAAACTATCTAGCTGGTCATACTCAGAGGGTTAAATGGAAGGATGAGATTTCGGACCACTTCCCTAAAGAGGGGTTCCATAAGGGTCCATCCTTGGTCCCCATTTCTTCTCCCTGTTTACAAATGACTTGGGGCCTTAGCCAACTCCTCCAAGAAAACCTTCTGTTAATGAAGAACTGGTTAATTGAGAACAGAATGGTTCTTAATGCCACCAAAACCAAGGCCATGCTGTTTGGACCAAGATCCCTTGGCGAAGACAGACACAACACCACAACTTACCTCCAGATCTGGGAACCGTATAGAAGTGGTGGTCTCCCTAAAATACTTAGGCCTCACTCTAGACCAAGGATTCACATGAAAGAACCATGTTGACCAAGTTACCAAAATCATACATGGGAAACTTGGAACCCTCTACCGCCTCAAGGATCAGTTGATCCCTGAAGCTAGGACTGCTATTGCCTCTAGCATCCTCCTACCAACATTGACCTATGCCGCCTCGGTCATTCAGAGTATGGCAAAGCTTGAGGTCAATGAACTACGGGTCTTGTACAACAAGGTGGTTCGTGTTGCCACTCAGTCACACTCTAGGAGCCACCACTGTAACTACCTAGCACTAATCAGTTGGCTTTCATTTGAAGCTAGATAGAATGCTATTATTGCTCTGCATATGTGACATAAAAAAACTGTAACTATTGAACCTGTATATATTCTGTAACCTTATCACTTCCTGTATCTTTCCATGTAATGTCTCCCCAGTCATAGAAACATAGAATTTGATGGCAGATAAGGACTGCCCATTTCTCTACCTAATGCACAGACTGCAGAACCTAGTTAACTAACAGCCTACTTCCTCCTACCTCCACTAGAATTGTCTTATGTATGTCCCATGCATTCCTGAATTCCTCCACTGTTTTTGAGTCCACTACCTCCTCAGAAAGGCTGTTCCATGTATCCACAACCCTCTCTGTGAAAAATACTCACATTACCTTTGAGCGTTCCCCTCTATCTTCAAATTGTGCCCACTTGTTCTTGTGCATCTCTTTTTCTGAAAGATGCTACCATCTTGGACTCTGTTGATTCCCTTGATGTACTTGAAAGTTTCTATCATGCCCCCCCTCCTCTCCTCAGTGTATACATATTAAGCTTCTTTAATCTCTCATCGTATATCTTCTGGTGCAGACCCTGCACCATTTTAGTTGCCCTCCTCTGGACAGCCTCCATTCTGTCTATGTTCTTGCGGAGATGGGGTCTCCAGAACTAGATGCAGAACTCCAGATTTGGTCTCACCAACTGTCTGTTCGAAGGGATAACAACTTCCTGTTTTCTACTGGTGATGCCTCTCCCTATGCATCTCAGTATCCCACCAGTTCTTCTTACTGCCTTCTCACATTGCTTGCCCACCTTAAGGTCATCTGATATGACTACCCCAGGTCCCTTTCCATTTCTGTAGTTGTTATTATCTCACCCCCATTGTGTTCTCTTCTCCTGGATTTTTGTTTCCCAGGTGCATTACTTTGCACTTCTTTGCATTGAATCTGAGCTGCCATATATTTGACTATTCCTCCAACCTTGCCAAGTCCCTTTGCATCCTCTCCACCCCACCTTCTCTATCAACCCTTTTGCAGATCTTTGTGTCATCTGCAAAGAGACATACTTTTCCTTCCAGACCCTCTGTAATATCGCCTATAAAGACATTAAAGAATCAGTCCCAGTACTGAACCTACGGTACCCCACTAGTAACCCACCTTTCTTCCAAGGTAAACTCGTTTACTATTACCCTCTGTATTCTGTTGTCCAGCCAATTTTAACCCAGGCTACCACCTTGGGACCCACTCCAAAGCTGACTAACTTGTATATATCAATCTTTTGTGTGGGACTGTGTCAAATGCCTTGCTAAAGTCTAGGTATGCCATGTCCACTGCCCCTTCCTGGTCTACCACATTGGTCACCCAGTCAAAGAAATCTATTAGCTTCATCTGACATGACCTTCCCACTGTGAATCCATGCTGCCTTGGGTCCTATGCCCCACTGGCCTCTAGGAACTCAACAATTCTTTCCTTTAGAAGTGAGTCCATCATTTTCCTACCACTGAGGTCAAACTAACAGGTCTGTAATTTCCTGCCTCTGTCTTGCTCCCACTTTTATGAAGGGGAATCATGTCTGCCCTTCTCAGTCCTCTGGTACTACACCATGCTCCATGATTTGTTAAAAGGGAGGTCAGTGGTGTCACTAATTCTACCCTAGTTCTTTTAGATTCTTGGGTGAATCCCATCAGGCCCCATTGTTTTATCCACCTTCAATTTTAAGAGTTCTTTCAAGACCCTTTCTTCTGTGAATGGACTGGTATTGACCTCCCTATCCAGGGTGCTTCTATTGTTTGATTTAGGTACCTCCCTCTCCTCTTCTTTTGTGAATACTGAGCAGAAGTATTCATTCAGTATCCCTGCTTTTTCACTGTCATCCTCTGCCCACCCTCCCTTCCTTTTAGTAAGCCTCACTATCCCTTCCTTCATCATTCTTCACTCCCTAATGTACCTATAAAAGGTTGTATCCCCCTTCTTAACTAAGTTGGCTATCTTTTCCTCAGTTTGGGCTTTTGCTATTCTGACTGCCTTCCCCACTTCCTTCTGCTTTAACTGGTACAGTTCTCTGTCCTGCTCCTTCTGCGTTTCCTTATAGTTCCTGAATGTTACCTTTTTCTCCTTAACCGTCCCAGCTACCTCTTTTGAGAACCATAGTGTTTTTTTCATTTGGTTTGCTTTGTTGATTTGCTTCACACAAAGGCTTGTTGCCTCTGTGATGGCTGTTATGATTTTTCGCCATTGTGCCTCCACTCCTTCTTCTTGCCAGGTTGCTAATGCTTTGGGTCACCCCATAGCGCTATGTGCTATGGGTTGCCCTGAAAAGGGACCTTCAGGGCTCAGCGGGGCCTACCCGGTCATCAAAATGTAATAAATAAATAATAAATAAATAAGCTCATCTCCAGTACTCTCTGCTTTGCCTAGAATACAAGCTAATTAGCTCAACCCCCCCTCCTAGTCTCTCTGGACTCATTGTTGCCAAGCTAAACCCTCGCAGCCTTCAGACCTTAGGTCAAACTCTTCTAGAGGTTCCAAGAGTAAGGACTAAGGTAGGGGGCAAGTCATTTTCCTACACCATCCCTTCCCTGTGGAACACACTTCCACCTGTGGTGCAGGAAACACCCTCAATCAAGATCTTCTGCACAAGGCTCAAGGCACACATGCTCGCTGCAAGCCAATGTCAATGCCATGGTACCTGACACCTCCCCTTCTTGCCCATCCAAGTACATGCCTCGCCCAGCCAAAAGCTGGGCACTCCATTTTTAAACCACCTTTTTCCTTACCTGGGCTCTCTATTTGACAAATGCTTGATGTTGTTAACTTCACTTAACCTATGTGTGTTGCTTGTGTCTTCTGGCTTGTTTTTCCTTTTCAATTATCAAAATGTTGTTTAATCTGAAACCTAGTACATAATATGTTATTACCATGAGGTGTATCAACCTGCTACAACCTGTTTATTTTACTCTCACTGTATATCTTATTCTCCATATAATCCCGGGTCACCCCTGAAAAAGGACCTCCGGGGCTCAGTGGGCCTACCCGTCACCAACATTTAATAAATAAATAAATATACCTTGTGGAGCTATTTGTATGTTTCAGTCATATCCCTCTCCGTTCTCACTTTAAGCAACTGAAAGTACAAAAGACAATGGGAAAAACAGAAAAGATTCTCTTGTTGGAACTTAAATGGAAGAGTAAGTAGGTGTGCAGGGTCCCCAAAGTCTCAAAGCACCATAAATAGCACTTTCAAATGAGACATTGGGCTTATCTGTAAGGGTTGGCAGTCCATGGATATCACATCTAAATCTGCTGTATCTTTAATCAAGGCAGCAGTCATTTCATGGAGCCTTGAAGCAGAAAGTGATGTCACTGTCAAGCAAGCTATGCATGTGGTTACATACAGCTAGCCCAAGAGTTTCACCACTCCTTGCACAAGGTTCCACCATGAAATAATTGCTGCCATATCTGTATATGGTAGCAGTAGTGATATTGATCTCAGTCTGTCCTATCTTTAATCAAGGCAGCATCTGTTTCATGGAAATGTGAAACAGAACGTGATGTCACTCTTAGGCAACATGTATGTCAACGTTCCCCAATAGAGACCTGGACATTCTGTCTCAAGGTTCCATATGTATGTATGTATGTATGTATGCGTATTATTTGTTTTTGAAAATTGGTAACTGGGAAAGGCCCACATAGCCAAAGCTTGTTTCCAGGTGCAACCCTGGGGCAAGGGAATTGGGAAGAACAAGTACATTCAAAGGTAAAGTGTGGTCAATGTAAATAAAGTTGTATACAGGCACATGTGAATTACCAAGATTAGTAAATAGTGGTAAACAGGCTATATCAAAGGGAATTTAATAAGCAGTCAGGAATTTGGAAAATTAAGCAATATAACAATGAATAACATAACTAGAGAGTGGGGAGCTGGATATATCTAACAGGTGAAAGCAAAACAGGAGAGGGAGGGTAATAGGAATAGCACATACTAGTACAAAGAAGAAAGCTGCCTGAAGGAGTTACTTAGGAAGGTGGAGGATGAAAGACACACTAGCTAAAGTCATAGCAAGAGCTAGAAGAAGCAAAAAGGAATCCAAGATGGTGTTGAGAGAATGGTAGTGAGACAGGCAAAGAGTGGGGAAAGGGAGTTCCAAATAGAAGGGAGAGGGAGAGGAGAGGGAGGAGAGGAGAGGAGAGGAGAGGAGAGGAGAGAGAGGAGAGGAGAGAAGTGGATTGCTCATCAGCAGATTTGGAGTATGGTATGACGAATGTGTGGAAGTCCCTAGAGTAAAGTGCATAAGAAGAGGAGGTGTTGGATGACAAGAAAGTGGAGAGGTAAGGAATAAAAGATGAAAACCAGAATATAGAAATGAATGAAACACAGTGAATGAGGTGACAGGAGGCATGAAATGGCCGGTGTCTTTATTTATGATTGAAGAGATTTAGATAGTTATATCACTGGACTGCTGACACTCTATATGAAGGCCCATGACTGGGTTTGAAAGATTGTTTCATGGGATTTCAAATTATGGGTGTCCCTATATTAAATTTTTTTTTTATTTCAATGTTTGCTTCCTCTGCCTCTGGTAGCCCCCTACCCCATGACCCTTAGCTCCATCACCCACCATCCCCAGGGCACGCCAGTACTTATTACCTTGATGAGTAAGTGGGTCCTAGTACATTGTGTGAAGCTTGCTAGGTCAATGGAATTCTGCTGCCCGGAGGACTTTTTCCTCCATTTTTTCTCTCTCATCCCTTGCTCAGGCCAATGTGTGTGCAATAACACGCATGCACAGTGTGAAGACACTGTATGCATGAATGCCTGCATCCTGGATGATGAATGTGGACAGCCACATGCTGTTCCTACCTGGCCTCTGCTGGAGGAGAGCAGTTTCTGGATACTCAATCGTCCTTCCCCTTACTATCCTCCAAGTGACCCTGGTCTCTTTCCATGCCAAGGTCTCTGTCATAGTAGGAGGCATGGTGCTACAGTCCCTCAGCTCTCTGCTCCACTGGACCAGCTTTGAATTTGAATTTTATTTATATTTCAACAGGATAAGATCACTAGGCAAAGCCTAGTTGCAGGATTGTCCAGTCACATTTTTGCAGTTACAGTTAACATAAATAAAAAACAGGCAATGCGTACAGTTTTACAGACTTCACACTCATGTACAAGCACATGTAAAACAAGCATTTGTCAATGCTGAATGTTGTCGCACTAGCATTGGCAGTGGCAGTGACAGAGCTAGAGATGCATAGCCCTGTGATTTTGTTAATGTGTCCCAAAAGATGATTTTCCACAGCGAGCATGCCGTTGTGTGCCACAGCTGCAGAAACATGTTTTGGGCAGGCTGTGAAAATGGCAGCTGGACTGTTGACAAGGAGGTGTGTACAAATGCTAGTGGTGAAAATGTGGTATGAAAATATTGCAGATTTATGAAGTTACAAGGGTGCATGGAAACTGCACAACGATGCTTGCAGCACAGTCATTTTATGGACTTTCAGCACCAAATTTTCAAAATAGGCTTTTAGACCCCTGCTCATAAACAGTGTCACGTCATTTCCTCAAACTGTCCCAAAATCTGATTTCATACAGCAACCATGCAATTCTGTGCCAGATGTGCAAAAACACATTTCAGCCAGCTGAACTGTTCATAAGGAGGTATAGAAAAATGCCAATTATGAACAACTGGAGTGAAACTATTACAAATTCACAAAGTCACGAGCGTGTGTGCAAACCGCGCAACACACACTCGTAAAACACTCATTTTATTAATTTTCATCCCCAAATTTTCAACATAGGCATTTTAGGACATCTGCTAATGAACAGTGTCACTTTCATTTTAATAATGTGTCTGAAACATAGACTTTCCACAGTGACCACGCTATTCTGCACCGGAACTGCAAAAGCAGATTTTGGTCAGGATGTGAAAAATGACAGCTGTACTGTTCATTAGGAGGTGCAGAACAATGGCACTGCTGAAAATCTGGAGTGAAAATATAAGCTCACAAACTTATGAGTGTGCATGCAAACTGCTCCATGCACGCTCGTAACACAGTCATTTTATGGAGTATTGTCACCAAATTTTCAACACAGGTATTTTAGGACCTCTGCTCATGAACAGTGTCACTGTCATTTTTGTAATGTGTCCCAAACACTGATTTCCTACAGCAACTGTGCTATTCTGCCCTGGAAGTGCAAAACACATTTTGGCCAGGATGTGAAAATGACAGCTGTACAGTTCACAAGAAGGTGTGGTAAAATGCCAGTGTTGAGAATCTGGCATGAAAATATTGCGAATTAGCTAACTTATGAGAGTGCGTGCTAACTGTGCAACACAACTCATAAAACAGTCATTTTTTGATTTTTCCACTAATTTTGCAACATAGGCTTTTTGAGAGCCCCCCCTCATGAACAGTGGCACTGTCATTTTGTTAATCAGTCCCGAAAGGTGATTCCATGCAGTGACTGCAAAATCACCTTTCAGGACCAAATAATGCAATGAAAGTGACAGAATTCATGAGGAGAGGTCCCAAAAACCCCGTGTTGAAAACTTGGTGCCAAAATTCCCCAAAATGCCTAGATATGCATCAAAGTTGAAAAAAACCCTATTTATCCATTATACAGCTCACCGGCATTTCTTCAGTTCGCGGTCGGCTTTGAAGAGTGCAGATGTGTTCCTGGTCCACCGAAGATCGTCGTGCCAGACTCCGGAGGTAAGTATGGGGTGAGAGGGGGTGTGGGGAGGCAGGGTGGGCAGAGGGTGGGTGTGGGTGGGGGCAGGGATACTACAAGGGACAGTTTTCGTTTTACAGGTAAAAAAATTAAACATTGTGGGACAGTTTTTTTTGGGTTTGGCATGCTGGGGTGGGCTCCCAGCATGCCACCTAACTGTTTGGGGTTCTGTAGCCAACAGGGGATTGAGCACCCTCATCAGCACACAACACAAGGGGGGAAGGAATTTATGCCAACGGGGATTGGGCACCCCCGTCGGCACGCAAAGAAAGTGGGGGGGCTGAGCCAAGGGGGATTGGGCACCCCCTCAGCATTTAACAATAGGGGGTTCTTTATGCCGACGGGGAGTGGGCTTCCTCATTGGCACACAAGGAAAGTGGGGGTAAGAGCTGAGGGGGATTGGGCACCCCCTTCGGCATATAACAAATGGAGGGGTGTTTTATGCAGATGGTGAGTGGGCCCCCCCATCGCACACACATAGGGGCAGGTAAACTGTCAGTGGATTGGGCACCCCGAAGTCAGCAGTTTGGCGGCCAGTGTGCCGCCATGTTCATAATGTTGGTGAACACATCAAGGGAAGGTCCACTGCATCTGACGTGCTTTGCTCAGATTGCAGCTGACCTTTTCTTAGATGTGCTCACCACATTATGTATGCATGGTGTGGCGCCATCATGCAGGCTGATTGGGGACTGAGGGAGGCACCTACTGGTGCATGCCCTGCATTCGCCCAATAGTGACCGCGCCTCCAAAGCTGCACTACCACAATATGTTGGCTATGCAAGTGAACCAACATAAAAAGAACCATTTGAGTCTTGGCACAACTAAGCCTCTGCCTTGTACTTCTATCAAAGAATATTTGATACTTGGGCAGGCAATTTTTGGTAAGATAACTAGGGGCTATGCATGGCTACATTCCTATAGGAAGCAGAAAAGAAAATACTTCCTGATAATAATTGTCATGAGTGGATGAGCTAAAAGCAATTGGGGGATAAAGTTAGGATTGGGCACTAAAATATGTGAGAAAAATGATGGGCAAGGGCTTGCTAATTATTTGGATTCTCCAATTTAAAACAATATGACAAGGATAAAAACAGTAGGAGTTTTGTCTGGCTCATTGTGGAGCTGCTGATTGGATAACAGGGAGGCAGCTGTGACCCAGTTTGGATTCCTCTCTGGATCACAAGGAATTTGACCTGGATGATCTGGGCCAGTCTGAAGCTGTCCACTGGGGGTCAGGATTTGAATCTGAACTTCATCAAATATTACACCATAGGCAACTGATCTTAAGTGGGACAGCTCTAATTCTGACCTCACTTATACCAGATCTATGAGAATTTGTCTTGGATGATTTCAGCCAGTCCAAAGCAGTCTAACTGAATTGGCGGTGGGTTTGAATTGAACAGTTTTCCTTACTACAGATTTTGAACAGCTATACTGTAGGTGTTGGCGTTAGTGGTTAACTGGAGCCTCGGCAGTTGTGTTGTAACTGCTGTATTTGTGGTAGCATTTAATAAAAGTGATGTATGATGAGTCAATGACAAACACAGGTGAAACAGGCTTTATTTATTTATTTTTACATTTTATTGATTTTGTAAAAAAACAAGGCAGTTCACGTTCCTCATGAAATGATGGACATCAGCAGTTTAATTGACTTTTAAAAGGATTCTGTTCCCACACCCTCATATTTCTGCATGTGTCTGCATTATCTGACCTTATTTCACTCTTTCTGTTTGCACCTCTCGTAACCTATGGATGCACCAACTACTGTTCTGAAGCTGTCTCTCATTCCCCCCCATGACTCATCTAAAAATGAGTCATTCTGCTCACTGTGCCTTCCTGATCAAAACATTTAAGTAAGTGAAGAAGTAAGAGGTAGAGTAAAACCAAATGGTTTACCCAGTCCATCCATTCTCACTTATCAAAGTTAGAAAGCTTTTATATGTTTTATTTCTAATAGTACCGAAAGCATTAAGTTCTAGGTATGGTTGCTTGGATTCCGAGTTGTGGGATCAGATCCATCAGATTCTGATGCAATTTTTGGAATTAGTAATTTCAGAACTGCAGTCGGAAAATTATAATTCCAAAATTATAGACTAAAACATGTTGTTACACAGGAAATTAGGATTTAGGAAGTAGTATTCCAAACGTAATTCTGGTTCTGAGTCTGAGGTCCTTGTGCATTCTAATAGGAATCAGATTCATAATCAGAAAATCATAAATTCCTATAAAGTAGAATTGGATGGGAAGTGACGTGAACTTCTTACCAATTTGCTAATCCTGAACTAAAATCTGAACAGCTCTGTCAGTTCATAATTCTGAATAGTGAATAATGTGCACATGTGGGTATTTGTGTGCATATGTGTGTGTGTGTGTGGGTGTGTGTGTGTGTGTGTATGTGTGTTTTGAATGTATTTCAATTATATTGCTATAAATAGAGATTACTACACCTGCCCTGACTGTATAATCAGATTTAGTTTCTTGAGTATCTCTAAGCCTCTTTGCTCATAAGTGGCAAACTACAAGTGTGCAATTAGACTTGGACGTGCAGGTGCAAATTTATCTGATTACACAATCAAGGCAAGTGTAATAATTTGTTTATACAACATACAGACATGTTGCTAATATAAATAAACAACCACTTGATTGGCTAAATGGTTGATGGCATACCTACTGTATATGGAAATAAATATTTTTTTTATGGGAGTGTTTGTAAATGGATGTTTATTTTCATATATGACTACCTGCATACCTAGATAACAGGATTTATTTGCCACTGTTTTACGCACCCTAGTTGTATAGCTATGTTTACAGTCAAACACGTTTATACTATACCTGGGGAAATAAATCCCACAAAAAAATTAAAAGTGCTATTTAGCTTTCTAGCACAATAAAAGTGAAATGTAAATTTACACATATCCCCATAATTCAAAGCATAATGGGTTGGTCTTGGAACCAACATTGTTTAACCTCTTTATCAGTGATTTACAAACAGGGCCAAATAACTTCATAGTTAAATTTGCAGATGATACTAAATTGGGGGGCAAGGTTAATAATCAAGAAAATATTTCTGCATAAAAGAAGGATTTGGAAAAATTAACACTTTGGGCAAATGAAAATCATATGCAGTTTAATCAAGACAAATGTTTAGTAGTGCATTTCGGTGTAAATAATCCAAAACGATATATCATATAAACGGACTACCACTTCACTCATCAAATTGTGAAAAGATTTAGGGATATATGTTAATAATAAACCTACATCAAATGATCACTGTGTTAGAACTGCTTGCATGACCAACAGACTTCTGAGGCAAATAAACGCACTTTTGTTAATCACACTGAACAATGCCTTATTCCACTGTATAGGTATACATTAGACCGTATCTAGACTATGGCTCCCCTTTCTTGAATCTAAACCAAAAAAAAGACATAGAAATTCTTGAACAGGTTCAAAGGAGAGTAACTAGAATGATTCCAAGATTAACAAACTTGGATTATCAGAACAGATTAAAAGCTACTGGTCTCTTCTCTCTTCAAACTAGAAGATTAAGAGGTGATATGCTTATAGTTTTTAACTTAATAAATTCACCAGATCTAATGGAAAAATGTGGTCTAACACTCTTGAAAAGGAGACATGTTCCAAGACTGCATAATAAACAGCTTGAGGTAAAAACTTATAAAACCAGCAAAAGGGGAAACTTTTTTCCAATAAGAGCATCCATTGTATGGAACACCTTGCCACAAGAATTGGTAAAGGCAACTAGTGCCACTGTCTTTAAAAACTAATTAGATGTTTGGTTGAGGCATAATAGATAAATAATGTCCCACATAGTGTGGGGAACAGTCTCGAAGGGCTCTGGCCTTCTTCTGTTCTTTCATACCAAGTCATACCAAGTAAAGTAATACCAAGTAATGGGAAGTATATGCAGATCACCATGAAATAATTTAGACTGGTCCTACTTCAAGCAAGAGTGTATAGTTCCAAATGGCCTCTCACATACTCTGGAAATGATAAAAAGAGAAGACACAGACAGGTGTATTGTCCTACATGTTTTATCATGTCTGTGTCTTCTGTTTTTAGCCTTTGCTGAGTGTGACAGTGGCCATTTGGAACCATGCAGTCTTGCTTACAGCAGAACCAGTCTAAATTCTTTAATGGTGGTTTTGCGTATACTTACCACAATAGTTTGAATTATGGGAATATGTGTCATTTTACATTCCTCTGAAATCTGGCTTTATTACAGAGGCAGTATAGCATACTGCTTAAGTGCACTGAGCTGCAAACCTGGAGACCTGGGTTTGAATTCCATCAGCCCCCACTTGCATAGTGTGTGGTCCTAAGCAAGTCACTTAACTTCCTTGTGCTCCAAGGTTGCATCTGAAACAAACTCTGGCTTAGTGTGCCTTTCCTGCTTAAACAATGTTTCCTTCGACCTTTATTGCCAATGCCTATTCTGGGTAACCCTTGCCTCAGTTCATTTGTGTTGAGGTTCTTTGAAAAGTAAATGGGAATTAACCTGATATTTCCACATCGGCTAGATTATCTTCATGTTATAATATTTATTAATTGCTGAAGTGGTTGTTCATTTTACCCAAGCTCTAATTATATAACAATTGTGTTACTCTCCCCCTCACATCTCAAAGAGAATGTTTTCTTAATATATGAGCCATAATTAATTATTTAGGGACTTGCTCATCTTGTTCAGATTTCTCAAATGTTGCTTATTGCTTTATAATATATGGTTAAACTTTATAATTAACAACCAACCACTGTTTTACAAAACTGTAAATCACAATCTATAATTCATTGATATAACATCATTGTATTCACCTACAAATCTTGACTCATGCCTTTCTTAGACTCGACTGTTCTCAGTTAAGTACCATTGCATGCTGTTCATTTGACCACTACACAGATTTAATGGAAAATCTCTGTTTAGTGTTACACTTAAAAAAAAACTAAGGGAGGATTTTCAAAACACTTGGACTTGACATAAATGCATGCTGCATCCGATGGATTCTGTCTAAGCAGATCTGAAGCTATTTATACTGTGTATTTACTTTTATGTGCCAATAGTGCATTTATTACTGTAAGTTATTTTGCTATGATATCTTGTACTTTACTGATGTCTGTTATTATATTGCAGTGTTATGTGTTTCCCTCCCTATTGCTCTTGTATCTCTATAAACAGTATTACTGTCCTACCAAATGTATGACTATGCCACCTTGTACTCTCCGGTCATGCCTGAAAATAGGCATTTTCAATGTCCAGCACACCTACCCATTTATCAAAACAAATAAATAAATACATTTTCAAAGATGCATCTTTTGAGACAGAAAGTCACAATTTCTGGTAAATATTGCCCCAAATATGATTTGCATCTTCTTGCTTCAATTCCATTGCTTTTGGACATGAAATTCAGATGTAACAGATCATTTAATAGCTGGTCTAAGAGGTGCAGATGAATTTTCCTTTTAAAATACAGGAGGATGCATTTTGAGAGAATATTTTGAAAGTCCTGCCCCTAATATTTTTATTTGCAGTGCACTCCTCTTGTTTCCAAATATGCGATCATGCTATGAATCATGTAATCACTACTGACTTTCAGTCCAACAGCACATTTACAAACAGGAGGAGTGAGCCACAGATAAAAAACAATAAGTCTCTTTTTAAGTGACAACTAGAAATAAATTCTTCAGTGAAGAAGATCCAGTTGGTCACTATAAGTTTGTACAGGTGGGTGGGAGCTATGATGGGGAAGGGAAATACAGTACTGGGCTTCTGCAAGTTTACCACTGCTACTCATACTAGTTGGTACCACTAGGACTGGAATAACCATGTATTAAAAATACTGGACATACATTTTCAAGGTTATAATTCATTCCTTAGATTTTGGGAGCAACAAACCGCTCAGCCTCAGCCTCATGGTTTATCATGTTCCCCAAATACCTAAATGGAATTTTACCTTGCAGTTCTGAGTCTGGTGTCATTTATTCTATGCAATTTATATATTTCAGTTTAACATTGTCCGTATATTGTTTCACAGATTTGATGCTACATGCTACATGGTTCACAAGGTTGTGGGTTCTAGACCCACACCAGGTACAGTAAATGCCTGGGGTAAAACTTATAACTGACCTTAGTATAGTACTAAGGAGGGTACTGACTGATGAGGTGCTGTCCTTCAGTAAATTGTTAAACTGAGGTCCTTTCTGCCCATTCCTGGACACTGTCCTGATGAAAGTAAGATTCCATGGCATTTATCAAAGAAGAGCAGGGAAAGGCAGGCCCTGTGGTGCAGAGGGCTGAGGCATCTATGTATGCTATTATGCCAGTGACCCGCATTCGGGAATGAGTCTGGGCTGCTGGGGTTGGTCGGGTGGAGGAGGATGCTCTACTCCTCTGGGTAGAAAGAAAGGCCTGCTCTGCCACGTACAACACCGCGTGACCATAGGTGGAGGTACAGGCTAGAGCAGTGCTTCTGGGTGGCAGATGCTACTGGCAGAAGATGTCTGCACACTGCACTTATGTCAAGCTTCCACACACACTGGAGTATCCAAGGGTTCTCCAGAACAACAGAAAACACCCTGGCCAGCCAGCAAGATGAGGCCTTCACCTCCTTGCAGACCCCAAACCTGCCCACTGGGTATGATGCCTGCAACTGAGCTAAACTCCACCAGGGAATGAGGCTCCATCATGGGGGGTAATCTGTGGGGTACTGCAAGGGTCACATGGTAAGTCCCAGAGACAGTGGGCTGATGGGATTGGGAGGGAGATTGGAGGCAAATGGTGGCATGCTGGGTGACAAGGGGATAAAAATGAAAGAAAAAAAAAGAAGAGAAGGGGAGCTCCGCAGTATCATGGACTTCATTCCCTCTGTCAATAAAACAGGTCCTTCCAACCCACCCCCTAGGACATACCTAGAAGCAAGCTATAATTACTGGTCACATTGTTTATCAAACTGCAAACCATATCTGTAAGAAGCTGCAACAACCGGATGAAGTGATATCAACCAATTGCTTGGTTATTATGGATCTCCATAAAATCTATGGTAACTGGCTGGTATCGCTGGAATACATTTTCATTCACAATAAGATTTACAACCTTTACAGAAGGTTTGTAACATACAACACTTTTTAGACATCAATTTCCCACACTGGAAACATCTCAGCTGACTTGCTTTCTTTCTGTCACTAGTGAGAATCTCTCGTGCTCGAGACAGTGTGTCAGATTGCCTCCCCTCTTGCAAGTCTGTAGCTGCTCACATGTCTCCAGCCACTCCTTCATTCAGTCAGCCTCATTGTTCATTCTTGAGCCACAGTCCTCCAGATGCCTGATAATTATCATACTATTACTCCTCTGGTTTTCACAGTGTTGAAATTTAAATGCTTTATCCCTTGTTTTAAAAATTGATGCTCACCTCTCAAAGATAGTTGTCGGTAATTTTAATTAAAACAAATCTTGCAGCATTGATAACCACTGCAAACCAGCAAATTATACAAAAAGGACATGAGCAGTTGTGTGTCACTTGTTATTTCACGCACCCTCGGTGTATGATGCCTTCTTATACCCCGCAAGCTTCACTCTTGGTTTTTAAGTGGCATCACCCACCTTGGATGTGTTAAAAAAACTCATAATACACATCTGCACTTGTATTAACCTGTATATAATAGCTTAGTGTATCTTGCCTGGTCATAAATTACAAATCAATCAGTTAATGTTCCTAGCTGTTTCCTTTTGTTGCTGTTATTTGCTCCCTTTCCAGTTCCATGTTTTTCAATACATACACTATGTATGAAAAATGTTATACAAAACAGAATGACATTACACTGCATTGTGCCACTATAGTTAGAGCTGAGTAGGCACTTTAAGGTTAAATCATGATTTTTAGCTGCTTATGTCTCAAATGTTTCTCAGCAGATTTTCATGAAACCTTCCAAAGCATGAGCTGCAGGTCAAAATCTCTCCATGTGGCATGCAAAAGTGACAGTTAAAGTTAGCAACAAAAAAATGGAATGGATTTTAAAGGCAATACTTTGGTGGTTGTCAAGGGTGATTTTAAAGTAGCAGTATTTGTTAGTCATCAAAAAAATTCATCATACAGTGTTTTAGCAAAATGTATTTCTGACATTCTAAGATTCATGCTCAGTGTATTTTTAGTTTTCTTGGATATTGTTAAAATGGATTTTAAATCCAATTTTGTAATAATGATTCACGTGATTAAAGAGAGGCACCCTTCACAATTATTAAATTATTATTAATTATTAAAATTCTCTTCCACTGAAGTTACCTGTTGAATGTACATGTTAGAGTCATATTGTAGATGTATTAGTATGGACCACATGTTTCTGATGGTAAACAGCACCACACAGTACCAACATATTTAATTTTTAATGACAGGCATGGCACAGGAGTGGGAACTTTAAAACTTCAAAATCCTGTATATTGGTTTAGGAATGAAAGAAAATGAAAAGAAAAATATGTATGCTGATATTTTTACCAAACGAGCATTATTGCTGAAAAAAACTATATGGTTACTAACAAAGAACAAACAGATAGCAGCCATGTTGTAGCTTTTTCAGAGCCAGTGCTTATCATAAACAGGAGGCCAGCCCAAACAATGCAAAGTCAGTCAGTAATGGTAGCACTCACATGAATGACCAAAATGCTGTGATGAAGCAAAGTGTAGATTTATTCCAAACATTAGTTTGCTCATACTAACAAAAGGTTAGACAGCATTCCTCTGCACCATAGCACATAGCGTACAGTATGTGCTATGGTGCTAAGGAACACTGTCTAACCTTTTGTTAATATGAGCAAGCGAATCTTTGGAATAAATCTACATTTTGCTTCATCACAGCATTTTGGTCATTTGTGTGAGTGCTACCATTACTAACTGACCTTGGTTACTAACAAATACTACTACTTTAGTAGGAATACTTTCTAAATTTAGAAGCTGCAAAATTTAAAATGCAAAACCTGTGAATAAAATAAATTAGTGAAGCCTTTGCAGCTGATCATCGATGTTTATCTGCAAAATATGTATCTGCAACACTTTCACAGGTGGACTTACAATATATATTTTTTTTTGATTTTGGACCATCTGTGAAAGTGAACCTGTTAAAGTGGCAGCTAAAGTTAATGACAGAAAAATGAAAGGGATTACAAATTTGACACTTTTGTGGTCATGAGGGTGGTTATAAGTAGGTTGTGGCTGAACATTATAAGTTAAAAAGTTTAAAAATATAAAAGTTACAAATAAAAAAATTGCCAACAGTGTGGAAGTTGGGGATGAGGGCTGGTTATACTGTAATTAGGACATTTTAAAAATAGAAGTTAAAAGTTTAAAAACAGAAAAGTTATGGATAAAAAACAGATCTGCAGACATTTTAGGTTGAAATATATGATTTGATTTGCTTTGATTAGTAAGATAATACCTTTAGGCAGTAAGTGCCTTTTTTCAAAGGTGACCTCTCATAATAAACAATATAGCATATATTAAACATACAATTTTGGATTGCTATGTAACAATACCATCTCATATAATTTTGTAAAAGTATAAAAACTAGATTACAGCCAAATGAATACAAAATATCTAGGCAAACACATATGAAAAATAGGAGTCACAATCTGATCCTATATAGATCTTACTGGTTTACAGGTTAATCTATAAAACCATTTACATTCTGCCAAATCATTTGATATGCTCAGATGTCTCTTAAAATCCATAAAAAAAAGCTGAGGGTTTCACATCAAGATAGTGAATATGGGAAAGGTGAGGTGCAAAATGACACTACATTACAGTGAGTGCCGTATCAGTGACCTTTCTGTTTGTGGGGGGCTTTGTCCCTCCACCCCCCCACCCCCTTTGCTTAATATAACACCTCGGGAGGGGAGCCATCAGTCACCAATACAGCACTCGCTGTAATTTGTGAGCTGTTTTGACTCCTCACCATTCTGTACTCACTATCTTGATGGGCTACTGAAGCTGAGCTATGCGAAATATACATTTGTGACACTTTCACAGGTAGATGTAGTTTTTTGTCTTAACAAAAAAATGGGCCCACAATGCCTTGACCAATAAATAAAGTCTAGAGCTGACTTAAAATAGTGAAAAAAACAACATTTTTATTCATTTCACACAGCAGTTTAAACATCCAGACCAACAAATGCCCCAAGGTGTAACATAGACTCCGTGCTCTTTGTCAAGGATGATAAAGCATGTTTAGTCTGCACAAAACATTGAGGCATTTGTTGGTCTGCACATTTGCACTGCTGCATGAGATAAATAAAATGTTGTTTGCACTATCCTGAGTCAGCTATAGATTTTATTCATGTAATAGTAAAGCTTAGATGGTGAAATTCACCAATGATATTAAAATGGGTGCACTGTTTGTAACAGCAGGGAATGCTAAAATATTCCAGGACAATATTAATGAACTGGGTGATACTGCAACAAGAATGAAACTTAGATTGAAGCTGAATAAATGCAAGATTATGCATCTGGGTTTAAAAATAGGAGATTCAAATATTATATAGATGGGCACAAGCTACAGACTGTAGATGCTGAGAAGGATTTGAGTATGGTAATTAGTAGTGACCTTAGTTCATCAAGACAGTGTACTGAGGTGACAAGAAAGGGATATGGTATACTGGCCACTATAAGACAGAATATCGAGAGTCGTGCAAGGGAGGTGGTGGTCCCATTATATGTTTCGCTGGTTTGCCCACACATTGAGTATTGTAGTCAGTTCTGAGCGCCGCATCTGAAGAGGGATGTGAGGTGAGTTCAGGGTGTGCAGAGGTGGGCAACGATAATGGTGGATGGAGTGTAGAGCATGGCCTATGAGGAGAGGCTTGAGGGGTTGGGGCTGTATTCACTGCAGTATAGAAGGTACATGGGAGATATGTGCCTGGCTCACAGGGCAAAAAAGGATGCAGATCTTTGGGAATGTATGGGACTGAGTAAGAGACAAGTATTATATAAGAATAGGGCTCATCAATATAGAAACATAGAATTTGATGGTAGATAAGGACCGCTTGGCCCACCTAGTCTGCCCATTTTCCTACCTAACAGACAAGCTGCAGATCCTAGTTAACCAACAGCTTACTTCCTCCTACCCCCACTAGGACTACCTTATGTCTGTCCCATGCATTCTTGAATTCCCCCACTGTTCTTGACTCCATGACCTCCTCAAAGAGGCTGTTCCATGCATCCACAACCCTCTCTGTGAAATAATACTTCCTCACATTACCTCTGAGTCGTCCCCCCCTCTGTCTTCAAATTGTGCCCCCTTGTTCTTGCACATCTCTTTTTCTGAAAGATGCTACCTTCTTGGACTTTGTTGATTCTCTTGAGGTACTTGAAAGTTTCTATCATGTCCCCTCTCTCCCTTCTTTCCTCAAGGGTCTACATATTAAGCTCCTTTAGTCTTTCTTCGTATGTCTTCTGGTGCAGACCCTGCACCATTTTGGTTGCCCTCCTCTGGAGATCCTCCACTCTGTCTATGTCATTGCGGAGATGGAGTCTCCAGAACTGCACACAGTACTCCAGATGAGGTCTCACCAACTGTCTGTACAGAGGGATAACAACTTCCTGTTTTCTACTATTGATGCCTCTCCCTATGCATCCCAGTATCCCCCTAGCCTTCCTTACTGCCTTCTCACATTGCTTGCCCACCTTTAAGTCATCTGATATAATTACCCCCAGGTCCCTTTCCATTTTTACTGTTGTCAGTATCTCACCCCCCATTGTGTACTCTTCCCCTGGAGAGCATTACAACAAAAACCAGAGAAGGAATTGGTTCTCTCAGCATGTAGTGACAAAATGGAATGCTTTGCCACCACTTGTGGTGTCATGTAACAGTATGAACCAATTTAAGAACACTATGGATAAATATTGTAGGGGCAGCTGTTTTCAATTTAACATATAGCGTGGTGCAGGTCCAGAATGGCTAAAGCTAAGTGACCAGTCCTTATCCTATGAATCCTATGAAAGGATAAGGTTCCATGTCAAAACCATGCTATCTGAAAAAGTGTGGTCAAAAAACGTGCCGTCTGTGTCATACAAAAGCATGGTCAAAACCACGTCGTCATATATCTACTACACTCTCTTTACCTTATTATCAATAATATAGTTGGCACTCCATAAGTCCAATGTATATATTTTGATAATAAACTAAAGGAAGTGTGCTAGGTTGTAAGCAGCACTTTCACTGTTTCTTCTTGCGTGGTTATCATGGTGTGGTTTTTCCCACTTTTCAGATCCACAGTCTTGATGGAATGCCATAAGACAAGACAGTTTATGCTCATTTATTTGATAGGACAATTTAAACATTGATTTATCATGAGCCCTGCCATCCCTGGATTTACCCTATGTATACATATCTCAGTTTGTACCCATCTGAGAAAGCGATCTGCAAAAGTGGAAATTTAAGGCCTGGAGCCATGTGAGATGGGTCTGCTGCTTTGGAAATGCCATTCATAAAGCATGCTCCAGGCCTGGTTCTTTAGAATGTAAGTAAATTTGTTGAAAAAAAAAACGATAGTAAGCATTAATTAAGGTTGAAGTTTAAAGTCACAAAAGTAAAGAAATACAACATTAGGGTCAAAGTACCCTGAGATGAGTTGAATCTGTGTCCTGGCATTCCTCAGGGAATGAGCAATGACACAATGCTGCTACCAAACAGTCATCAGGTGATAGGGAATTTGGGCCACCACTGCCTTGGACTGGATCTGAACAAGTAAATCAAATGGCTCTATAACAACTGTCTTTGCACTGAGCTATCTAGTCAGCCAGAACTGGGACTTCTGATTGGAAAGGAAGGAAGGAAGGAAAGGGCGTGGCACCTGTAGTTTTGAAGAAAAAACCCTAGTGGCAAATTTGCAAATGGGACTTGGGCCCAGATATGCAAACTGCGCCAGGCTGTGGCGTAAGCCTGGGCGCAGCACAACTTGGCTGCACAGGGGCGTTGACTGGGAAATATTCAGCAGAGCTGCTCCATGGCACAGCATCATTGAATATCGCACCCTGGCCACCCGCAGTGTGCATGGCACAGTGGCACTGCACCAGCGCAAGTGGCCAGTGTGGAGCAGGGGGATGCACTAGCGCAAGTTCCATTGCGCTATGTGCAGCAACCGCGATATTCAAAAGTGCACATGCAAATGGGGCCATAATGTATGCAAGGTGCAAATGGGGCCATTTGCATGTCATTATGGCCCCATTTGCATGCAGATGCACCGATCCCTGGTGACTGGCACCTGGCGCCCTGCCAGGCAGCAGCCGTCGGGGACTGATGCCTCCTGCCCAGCATGGCAATGTATCCCACAGCCCGATCATGGGCTTCAGTATAAATGATAGTAATTCCTATATCCCTGGTGGTCCAGTGGACCGCTGTCAGCCTGATCATGGGCTTAAGTATAAATGTTAGTAATTCCTATATCCCTAGTGGTCCAGTAGACCGCTGTCAGCCCGATCATGGGCTTGTGTAATAAATAAAGAACTACGGCCAATATCCCTGGTGGTCTAGTGGTACCCCCTCCCCACCCGCCCACTGAGCCCCACTGCCCCACTACCCCCCGATCAGCGGCAGGTGGCAGCACCCCACCTGTCTGCCGCTTTGCCGCCCGCCGACTGACACCGTAGGTAGGGCTGTACACCCATTGGTCCACAGCGTGAGCCAATAGGCGTTCAGCCCGTACCATACTACACATTCCAGATATGTGAATGGATCCCCATTGTGTACTCTTCCCCTGGGTTTTTGTTTCCCAGATGCATTACCTTGCACTTCTTTGCATTGAATTTGAGCTGCCACGTATTTGACCATTCCTCCAACCTTGCCAAATCCCTTTTCATTCTTTCCACCCCACCTTGTGTATCAACCCTGTTGCAGATCTTTGTGTCATCTGCAGAGACATACCTTTTCTTCCAGATGCTCTCCAATGTCACATATAAAGACATTAAAGAGGACTGGTCCCAGTACCGAACCCTGTGGTACCCCACTAGTTATCCTCCTTTCTTCACTGTGAACTCCATTTACTATTACCTTTTGCATCCTGTTGTCCAGCCAGTTTCTTTTCCAGGCTACCACCTTGGAATCCACTCCAAGGCTGGCTAACTTGTATCCTAATCTTCTGCGTGAGACTGTGTCAAATGCCTTGCTAAAATCTATGTAGGCCATATCCACAGCCCCTTCCTGGTCTACTCACCCAGTCAAGGAAATCTATTAGGTTCATCTGACATGACCTTCCTGCTGTGAAACCATGCTGCCTTGGGTCCTGTGCCCCACTGGCCTCTAGGTACTCAACAATTCTTTCCTTCAGAAGTGATTCCATCATTTTCCTACCACTGAAGTCAAACTAACTGGTCTGTAGTTTCCTGCCTCTGCCCTGCTCCCACTTTTGTGAAGTGGAATCACATTTGCCCTCCTCCAGTCCTCAGGTACCACTCCATCCTCCCATGATTTGTTAAAGAGAGTAGTCAGTGGTGTTACTAGTTCTACCCTTAGATCTTTTAGTATTCTTGGGTGAATCCCATCAGGCCTCATTGCTTTGTCCACCCTCAGTTTCAAGAGTTCTTTCAAAACCCTTTCTTCTGTGAATGGACTGGTATCGACCCCCCTATTCAGAGTTTCTCCCTTGTTTGGTTTAGGCACCTCCCCCTCCTCATCTGTTGTGAATACTGAGCAGAAATATTCATTCAGTATCCCTGCTTTTTCACTGTCACCCTCTGCTTACATTCCCTCCCCTTTATTAAGTCTCTGTATCCCTCCCTTGGTCTTTCTTCGTTCCCTAATGTACCTATAAAAAGTTTTATCCCCCTTCTTAACAGAGTTGGCTATCTTTTCCTCAGTTTGTGCCTTTGCTATTCTGACTGCCTTCCCTGCCTCCTTCTGCTTTAACTGATAAAGTTCTCTGTCCTACTCCTTCTGTGTTTCCTTATATTTCCTGAATGCTATCCTTTTCTCCTTAACTGTCCCTGCCACCTCTTTTGAGAACCATAGTGTTTTTTTCCTTCATTTTGTTTTATTGATTTGCTTCACACAAAGGCTTGTTGCCTCTGCGATGGCTGTTTTGATTATTCCCCATTGTTCCTCCACCTCTCTTCTGGCTATTTGCTAGTGCTTTTCTGAATCACATTTTCGTAATTGTTTGTTCTCAGATAGCTACCCACTTCTAAATCTGAGATCCTTTCTCCTTCCCCATTTGAGAGTACCAGGTCTAAGATTGCTCCCTCCTGAGTGGGTTCCAACACTAGCTGTCTGAGGCATGCCCCCTGTAGGGCATCAAGAATGACCCTGCTCTTGGATGTGCCTGCAGCAAAGGTACTCCAGTTAACATCTGGCATATTCAGGTCCCCCATCAACAATATCTCCCCTTTTTCTGCCATTTTAAGGATGCCTTCTATCATTTCCTTGTCCATTTCCTCCCCCTGAGATGGGGGTCTGTACACAACCCCCATGCAGACTGTGGTGCCATTTCCTGTCTCCAGGGTGACCCATAGTGACTCATCAACTTCCTGTTTACTCTTCAGTTCTGTTGCTTTAATCCCTTCCCTTATATAGAGAGCTCCTCCTTTTACCCACCGTGTCCCTCCTGTAGACTGTGTATCCTGGTATGTTGACTTCCCACTCACGGTTCTCTGTGTACCATGTTTCAGTGACTGCCACAATATCCAGGCATCCCTCTTCCATCAAGGGCACTAGTTCAAGGAGCTTGTAGCACAGACTGCAGGCACTGTACTCATCACCTTCATTTATTATTTATGGCCTTATCCCTTTTAGCCCCAACCATGTCCTTAACACCTTTTCCTGCATTTATCCCTGTCCTGCTCCCTATTGACTTCTCTGCCTTGGTGTTTACCTCTCTAACTACTGCGCTTTGTTGGGGGAGGCTGGGATTTCCCTGCTCCTTTTCAGTGCCTCCCCCCTTGGCTAGTTTAAATGCCTGCCAATGAAGCATTTAAATCTGTCACCTAGGATCCTGGATCCCCCGGACAGATGCAGACCATCATGCCGGTATAAGCCTGCATCCCTCCAGGTGGCTCCCCAGTCCCCAATGAACCCAAAACTCTGAGCACCACACCAGTGTTTCAACCATTCATTGAATCCCATGGTGCGGAATGCCCTAGCATCATCCTTGCCATAGACAGGCAGCACCTCCGAGAAGGTTACCATACATGCTACTTGTCTAAGGCCATTCGCTTACTTTTTGGGAGCCAGTCTTTGTTTTCTGTGGCCCACATTTTGCCACCATTAGAATCACCATCCAGCTCGTGCACACAACTCTTCAACCGGCCCCATCCTATGATCTGCGCCGATGGGGCCGGCTGCATTATGACGTAGCTACTAACGCAAAATGAAAAGTCATTCTACGTTAGCTGCTACATCACTACTGAAGCAGAACCACTTTTTACAGTGTATGGTTCTCCATACACAACCACACTCAACCATGCACTATAATGTGGATACTGGTGCCTGTATCTGCAAATGCACTATTCTACAATCCTTATTCCACTGCTCCATACACCTGTACTCCTCACCAAAACAGATGGAAGCAGAAGTATGAGTGGCATAGAGGTGATACAGGAGAACATGTAAGTCATGGAATATCAAATAAAGTCACACATGCCCCCACAATGCAAAGCATCATGGGCTGCATATGCAAATCACCACAGAATGTTATGCTGGTCCAACTTTAAGCAGAATTGCATGGTGCCGAAAGGCCTCTCACACAGTTTGCAAAGGGTGCTAACAGAAGACATATCAAATGCTGGATAATGACATTTAAAAACTAAACACCAAAAGGAATGTTAAAATCTAGGGTTGTGAAATGGTATTGCAATGAAGTTGTCATTTAATTTTTATAGGTCACAAAAGATGAATTGAAGTGGATGGAATATAGAGAATGATGTACAGGCCACCATACACAACAAGGTTGTATTTTCATCAAGGGGTTTAGATGACTGCATATGAACCAAGAGTAAAGCTCGAGAGGTTCATGCTGTCATCTGAACCCCGAGAAGGAAACACAGGCCGAGTTGTGTGAGACTGCCCACAGATGCATTCTCACCCCAACCCCCACCCAAATAAAAACAAAAGAACTTTCCATTTGCTTGTTCTGTTCAGTTAAGAGTACAGCCTGGGGACCGGCTGATTAGTAAGCAGAGGGGTGGACTAAATAAGGAATTTAAAATATTATAACCTTTGAACTGGGTAGATTAGCGGTTTGGAATGTATACACCACCACTTTGGAATGTACACAACAGTATGTAGTATGCACAACAAGGATAGTGAGCACTGCTTTATACAGAATATATATATATTTTTTTTTTAACCAGGAGAGACACTAATCTGAAGCTTGCTTACAGGTGCGACCTGGGAGCACAAGGAAGTTAAATGACTTGCCCGGGGTCTCACAGCATGCAAGTGGGGGCTGTGGGATTCAAACCCAGGTCTCCACCTCAGAGCCTTAAACCACTGCGCTATACTGCCTCCTAACCATATACCATAAGAAGTTATAAATATCTTATCCAAAGGCAAGCTTCAATGAATATATTAAAATCCATAAGGCTAAGATCATAAGAACTGGATCAGCCAGGTAAAATGTGCGAACAGGACTTTACACTTCATCCCTAGGAAAGAAAGCATTCTGTTGATTATACATGATGGAGGATTGCAAGACCCACTATGCTGGAACTTCTTGATGGTTGGGCAAAAAAATAATCATATTTTCTTAATTGAGATAACAGACCTGCCCCCATGGAAACTCTGAAATGAAATGCTGAAAATTTTTGTTAGCACTTCCAAAACTGGAAAAGTCATGTTCTGCCAAAAGCTGTCTGAAAGAATATTTTCCTGCTAAAGACACAGGGAGTTATCCCCTAGGTAAATGAATGATGATAAAATGACAGCTGGAGTGGTCACATCCTCGCTCCACTGCTCACTGGCCAGCTGACCTGTTATGGTAGGAGATAATTTAGGTTTCTCAAGGTGCAGAAAGCAAGGGCACTACTCAAACAGTAAGGGCAGCCTTCCACTGGCAGTTGCAATATATACAATAATTGGCTGGGAGGTGGTTATAACGAGAATGTAATTATGGATAAGCCTCAATAATACTATACTAAGTTATACAAAATATTAGCAGTAATATATCACTGCTCTCAATAATACTATCCTGAAAAGTGATAATACTATCGTTTCTGCTGATAATACTACAGTGGGAGGTGACCTTTGAACTGTAGTATTATCAATGGATCCATATATTACAAAAAATAATAGAACAGTAAGTGTTTTACAAGGCAGTAATACCATCTCGAGGTTTTGGGACGTTAGGACCTCTCGAGCTTCATTCTCGAGATTCCATGTCCCCAAAACCTCTCTATGGTATTACTGCCTTGTAATACACACTTATCTATCTATTATTCTATTTGTTAGACACCACAAAGGTGTGGGATGCCACATAAACCCTAAGAGCGAAGCTCGAGGGGCTTTTACAGGCATCCCACACCAAGGGGGTGTCTAACATTCAAGTTTCACACACCTCCCCACCTTTTATTTTATATAATTGCTGGGGAATGCTTTTTTGCCTCAGCAGTTATATAAAATACATTTAAATTAACTTACCACCGATTCCAACTGGGGGCAAACTGTGGCGTGCTGTATACTGAAGAGGAGCAAAAGAGTGCTTTTTGCTCATGTTCACACACGTTATACCCACGGGTTATAACGGAAAATCATAACCCCCTTCCCCTATGGGAAAAAGCGGTTGCCAGTTATTATAGCAAAGTAACACACTTGCCAGACAGCAGTGGGAGCAGAGGCCCTAACCTGTTTTTTCAGGACAGTTCAAGCAAGTCTGATGATGTACTGTACTAATTACTAATATTTTTGAGCTTTGGATGTATTGTGTAAAGAGATAAAGAAAAATGAAATTGAGAACTGCCAGTCAAATAATCATTTACTCAAAGGCATGTCACTTGTTGTTACTGTACTGTGAAAAAGTATTATATGGCATATTTTCCAATGGGGTGGCCTATGGTTGTTTTATTGCTTGAGAGGCTCACTATTGTAGAGTTTCAGAACCACTGAGCTAGCATTAGGTACTCTTTCCATTGAGGAGAAATGAGATAAGCATGGTGAGGAGTTCTGTTCCATTGTATACTGACTGGGTACAGTACGCCAAGTGAGGCCCCACCACTGCTTTTACACCGCATATACTTCCTTTAATTTGCATTTACTCCCCACTGGATGAAGCCAAGCATCCTACTAGCCTTCTAGCTGCTACTGCTACAGACTGTGGTCTACAGGAGTCCTAAATTGTCTTCTTCTCTGGTTGTTACCATAAGTTTTATCACCTTATATATATTCTGGCCATATTTGTGGTAGGTAAGTGCATACCTCTGTACTGCCCCACAGTAAACCACATCTGCTCTTTATTCATTTATTTGGATACCAGGTAAGATACATTATGCATACTAAAGCCTATTTATAGGCATGACCTGGGAAAATTACAAACTTACACCAACAAGTAGCAGCATGCCAAAATCAACAGCAGGGATCACAGTACGTAAAACTCACAGAAAATGAGAAGCATAGCCATACAGAAAAGACTGAAGCAGAACCATCACTGCCAAATACAATACACAGTATAAATGACATCAACATCATTGACAAATACAATAACCAGTATAACAGACATATCAGTGACCAAAATAATGGTTGGTCTTTTATCTGCTTAGTTTTCTGAGTCTATCCAAGTCCGTCTGTATCTCACACACTCCTTTTGTAAGCGGTTTGTCTGCAAGTGACTACAATAGAGGCTGATCACTTTCTCCCCTGCTACCTACTCGCCATTCTCAACTGAGTTCTGTATGATACAACAGGAACTAAATGTATCTGGTAACCCATTATGGGGCTCCTCACTTGCCTGATCAGACCAAGGTATATATATATCTTTATTTTCCCTCCTAGGTTGTCCAAGCAGCAGGTGGTAACAAAAATGTGTCTTATGTTACTCAAAAGTACCAAAAAACTGTACTTGGACAAATAACCCTAATGAGTTTAAATGCAGCAATAACAAAACAATCAGTAGAAGAAATAATTGATTATATTTAAAATAGCTATGCAGCTACAGTATCTAGTTCTTTTTACTGAAAGCCTACTCTGTACTCAAGCTATAATGTATAGCTTGTAGATTCTTCAAATTGTAACCAGATCCTGCTGCAACTGGAAACCTTTGTAAAGGGTCCCTGACTCAATAGGCCAGTTAACACTGTCACATTTGCACTGTGGTAACCCAAAAGCTCAGGCTGCTGTGGTGGAAATGTGGCACTATGGAACTTACTCAGTTGTAAAGCCTATTCATAGGCATGACCTGGGAAAATTACAAACTTACACCAACAAGTAGCAGCATGCCAAAATCAACAGCAGGGATCACAGTATGTAAAACTCACAGAAAATGAGAAGCATAGCCATACAGAAAAGACTGAAGCAGAACCATCACTGGCAAATACAATACACAGTATAAATGACATCAACATCATTGACAAATAATAATCAGTATAACAGACATATCAGTGACCAAAATGATGGTTGGTCTTTATCTGCTTAGTCTTCTGAGTCTATCCAAGTCCGTCTGTACCTCACACTCTCCTTTTGTAAGCGGTTTGTCTGCAAGTGACTACAATAGAGGCTGATCACTTTCTCCCTGCTACCTACTCGCCATTCTCAACTGAGTTCTGTATGATACAACAGGAACTAAATGTATATGGTAACCCATTATGGGGCTCCTCACTTGCCTGATCAGACCAAGGTATAGATATATCTTTATTCTCCTTCCTAGGTTGTCCAAGCAGCAGGTGGTAACAAAAATGTCTTATATTACTCAAATGTACCAAAAAAACTGTACTTGGACAAATAACCCTAATGAGTTTAAAATGCAGCAATAACAAAACAATCAGTAGAAGAAATAATTAAGATTATATTTAAAATAGCTATGCAGCTACAGTATCTAGTTCTTTTCACTGAAAGCCTACGTCTTACTCAAGCTATAATGTATAGCTTGTAGATTCTTCAAATTGTAACCAGATCCTGCTGCAACTGGAAACCTTTGTAAAGGGGTCCCTGACTCAATTAGGCCAGTTAACACTGTCACATTTGCACTGTGGTAACCCACAAGCTCAGGTTGCTGTGGTGGAAATGTGGCACTATGAAACTTACTCAGTTGTGGTAAAGCACTCCTTACTCTGCACCCGCAGCCTCAGTGGAGCTGGGAACACGCAGCGATGTGCTCGGTGTAAGCTGTCATGTGGAATGATAGCACCGCTTGCATCGCTGCAATGTGGTCATTTCCCACAAGGCCCCATTCTGAACCAGTAAATATAACCTATGGGTCACACCCTGTGATCTATGACCAGACCAGCCCCATGCTGTTGCACACCTTGTACCACCCCCATCAGAGCATGCTGGCTCCCTTTGTCTGACCCCAGCACCCACTAGCTCTGTTAGCCACTTTGCAACTAGCCACTGCCAGCGCTTCTTTTAGACATGGCAAATGATGTTCGCAAATCACCAAACTGCCACCCACCCCCAGAATCATGGCCCCTCTTCAGTGCAACTTGCATCAGTGAAGAGAGGGGTCATGTAAATGACAGTCCATCAGCTTAGAGATGGGCGCAACCAGAGCAGAGATTGGGAAGGAGTGGTGCCGCTGTGTAACACGCCAATGGTGCATCAGTGCTCCAAATTTAAAACAAAAGCAAGCAACTTTGTCTTAAAACTATTTAGCAATCCTCTAGCAGTTCAATTAAACCCTTCCTGAACACAGATCTGCAGTAAGCTTTACTGGTCTGCAGTACAAAGTCCTCTTCTGCAGTCAACAAACAAAAGAGGAAAAATGTAAAAGCAGCAATAGGCAAACAATAACAGCCAGAATGTAATTTGGAGTACTGTATTTCAGTAAGAGTGAAATTCCCCAAGAAACTGGTCAAGCGGACAGAAAACATCTACAAGTCGGTGAGTGCAGTTAGAAGAGATGGAAAGCTGATGGAATGGTTTAGGACGACAGTAGGAGTGAGACAAGGATGCCCCATTGTCACCAAGATTTGTTCAATTTAGTACCAGAAGCAGTTATGTCTTTAGCACTAAAAGATGAAATGGGAGGAGCATGCTATATGGTAGGCCAGTGAATAACCTTAGATTTGCAGACAATACTGACCTCATAGCAACATCCAAGGATGATCTACAGAGAATAACTGACAAAGTACATCAGGAAAGCAGAAAGTTTGGACTGAAGATGAGAACATGGAGAAGATGAAAATCATGACAGTCAGAAGACTAGAGGAAGATATACTGATCAAAGTAGGAGATGAAAAACTAAAAGTGGAAAACTTTGTGTACCTTGGAGGCATTGTATCGAAGAATGGAAAATGTGAGGATGACATGAAAAGAAGAATCGAACTAGTTGCTACTGCTTTCAGAAAATTTCACAAGATATGGAATGCTAAAGACATTATGATAAAAACAAAACTTGGAGTGTATGAGACAACTGTCATTCCAATACTGTTAAATGGATCAGAATGCTGGAGCATGAGTAAAACCAACAAACATAAAATACTGAATGCAGAAATGAGCTGGCTAAGGAAATAACAGGGTGTCTCAAGAATTCAGAAAATAAAGAAAGAGAAAATAAGGAAGCAGCTTGGACAGTAGATAACTCTGCTGCAGAAGATTCAAGAAAGATGATTACGATGGTTCAGGCATGCATTGAGAATGGACAAGGATAGAATACCACTCATGGCAATGCATACAGAAGTACATGGAATAAAGCCTAGGGGAAGACCATGATTACGCTGGATAGATACCATCAAGACGACTTGCAGCAGAAAGGATTGCAGATGAACAAAGCCGTGGAGCTGGTGCAAGACAAAATGTGGTGAAGAGACTTCATTCGGCCCCAATGTCGCTGACTGATCTGACAGACAGGAATCTAAGCTAAGTATTTCAGTAATGCAAAAATGGCATTTACAAATCACTCTTGGGTCAGTAAAAGTCATTAGCTATTTCAGAAATCAACTGTTTGTCAGTGTGAAAGATCTCTGAATATGCTATTTGGACCCATATCTCACAAACACAACCACTGGGGCCCCAAGTAAAACTGCGCCCAATGTTACTTGTTCCAGTATAGCAGTCACTCATAGGTAAGGCACAAAAGGCTGTTTTGCACTTAAAATGGTCAATATTGGGGCCTCCACTTCTCAAATATAAGACTATTATATACAGTAGCAGCTCCATCCTTTATTGTTACTATAGTCGGGTATGGGAGTCCAGGTCAAGTACTTAAGCTCAGCTGAGCCAAGGGTTCAAAGGGTGGCTGCATAAGTTGAGCAATGCAGATATTGAGATCCCAAGCCAGGGTAGGCTCTCTAAAGGGGGCTGATGTGAATCAAACCTTTAAAGAACTTTCCAAAGACAGGGTGGCATGCCAGAGAAAAACCCTTCCCTGCTGACAGAAATACAGAAGCAGCTGCTAGGTGAACTTTTAAAGTGGCTGGCCTAAGGCCTAAGCCATTAAGGTGAACCAGATCATTTAAGACTGTGGCAATACCTGCAGCATCTGGCAGGATATTCCTGTGTGAACACCAAATGGTGAATCTTTTCCATTTGGAGTTGTAAGTTTTCCTGGTAGAAGGTTTCTGAGAACCTTTGAGGATGTCTAAAACTCCCTGAGAGAGATGCAGGCTTGCGTACTCCAACTCTTCAAGAGCCAGGCCTTGAGATTGAGAGACTGGAGATTGGGGTACCAGATCCTCCTGAGCGGAGGTTAAGAGACTGTGTCTCTTGAGAAGGGACAGGGAAAGTGAGACTGCTAAGGACAACAGGGGATACTACGGTTGCCTGGCCCAGTCTGGAGCAATTAGAATCACTGTGCAGGGATGTGACCTGATCTTGACTAGAACCCTGAGCAACGGGGGAAAGGTGGGAAAGACATAAAGGAACTTGCCTTCCCCATCCAATATGAGAGCATCCAGGGGAACAGTCCCCAGGACTGGAGGGCTGCAGCAGAACTGGGGAAGTTGATGATTGTCTGGAGCTGCGAAGAGATCCATCTCTGGAATGCCCCACCTGGTGAAGATTACTTTCAAAATGAGAGGGTCCAAGGTCCATTCGTGATGTCCCGGGGAAATTCTGCTCAGGGCATCTTGCTAGCACATTGTACTTCCCTGTTAGGTGACTGCTATTAGGGAAGTTTGTAGGGAGTACGCCAGAGACCAGACTTTCAGGGCCTCCTGCGCACAAGGCCATGGACCTGCCCCTGCTTGTTGATGTACCACGTGGTGGTGGTGGTGTCTGTCCTGATCAGAACCACCTTGTTCTTCACCAGTCTGAAAACACCTGAAGGGCCAAGAATACTGCCTTGAGTTCCAGAAGATTGATATGAAGAAGAGACTCTTTGGGGACCAAACCCCTTAAGGAAGCATCTGTGGTGAGGATCACCAAGGGAGTCTGCTTGAGAAAAGGGACATCTTGCCTGAGATTGTCTTGGTCCAGCCACCACTGGAGAAGCTTGGACCAGAGTCTGAGTCACTGGAATCAGTTTGGTAAGAGACTCTTTCTTCTGAGACCAAAAGGATCTTAGATGGAAATGAATATCTCTCATCTGGAACCTGGCCCCTTGCACCACTGCAGTGGAAGCCGCCATGTGGCCTAGGAGCTGAAGAAAATGATTTGCTGGATGAGAACCCAGAAGATGAAAAGAGGAAGTGAGATCTGTAAGGGCCTGAACTCTTGCTAGTGGAAGGAATGCTTTTGCTTAAACAGTCTCTAACTCTACCCTTATGAAAGTGAGAAGCTGTACTGGTTCGAGAACTGACTTTGGCAAGTTGAGAAGGAACCCCATGGACTTGAGCAGATCCTGAGTGACCTGTACAGCTGACTTGACCTGGTTGAAAGAATGCCCTACAATGAGCCAGTCATCCAGGTGTGGAAATAGGGAAATACCCTGTCTTCTGAGGAAAGCCACAACTACTGCAAGACACTTTGTAAACACCCTTGGAGCTGATGTTAGACCAAAAGGCATAGTTCTGAACTGATCATGGCCTGAAGGCAACTCAAACCTGAGGTACTTTCTGTGGGAGCACCTGATGGGAATATGGAAACAGGCGTCCTTGAGGTCCAGGGAAGCTAACCAGTCTCCTGGCCTTAGAGAGGGAAGAATTACTCCCAGAGTCACCATTTTGAACTTTGGTTTTAGAATGTGCTTGTTCAAATACCTTAAGTCTAGGATGGGTCACCACTCCTCTGTCTTTTTTGGGGTAAGGAAGTATCTGGAGTACAAACCTTTGCCCCTGTGTAGAGTAGGAACTCTCTCCACGGCTCTGAGAGCCAGCAAAGAGGAAACTTCTGCTTCTAAAGCAATGGTTTCGGAGAGGTTTTCAGGTGGAAAGGACCTGACCCTCATTTTTGGAAATTTTTTTTTTTTTTTAAACTGAGGGCCAATCCCTGGCTTACTACCTCCAGGACCCACTTGTCTGAGGTAACAGACTTCCAGGCCTGGAAGTAGTAAGCCAGCCTGCTTCCTACTGGAACTGGGGATGCAACCCGGGCTGATACATCAGGGTGTCTGCTTGGCAGGAGCCTTAGACTGGGAAGAGGATGCAGCCCTGCTCATCCCCCTTTTGCCTTTCCCTCAGAAGAACCCCTCTGTGGGTAGGGAGAGAAGGCCTGGTCTTGGTAGAAAGGCCTGTGAAAAGGCCTGCCCCTAGACTGCTGCCTCTGAGGAGCAGCTTGCCTTTCCTTGGCTTGAGCACTCCTGTAAGTAGTCCTGTATTCATCCATTTTCTTCATGTAAGCCTCTGTCTGCTCCCCAAATAGAGAATTAACTACTACAGGAAAATCCATGGCCTTAGCCTGGGTGTCCTGCAAAAGGCTAGTACATCTGAACCAAGCAAATCTCCTGAGAGACATAGATGTAGCCATGATTCATGATACCACATCATTTGAGTCCACAGCAGCATGGAATTGTACCTTGGATGCCTCAATTCCATCAGCAGCCACCTCCTCCAGCTCTTTGGCCAGCTGGGGGAGGCCAGTTTGGCTAGTTCCAGAACAGTATCCCACCTGGACTTCTGGTACCTGTCACATCCACCTTCCTGGAGTCTTTATCTGGGGCTGTGTGAAGCCAAGGGTATGTTAGCCCTGTCATAGGCTGCAACCTGCACTACCCAACATGGCTGCTATGATTATACAAAAACTCCGTACCTGAGCCTGACAACATGTACCTCCTGTCCACTCTTTTGTCCACTGGAGGTAAAGAGTTTGGTGTCTGAAGAATCTTTTTTGTCTGTTCCATAAAGATTTGTGGAGAGGAACAGATAGCCTCTTAGACTCTGGGATGTCCATCATCTTGACAAAATCAGGCTCCTCTTCCTCCTCTGCAGCTTCTACCATAGGGAGCTGGAGGGTCTCAGCCACCTTTTTGTAGAACAAGTAATGGGAAGGGGACTCAGAAAGCCTGGGAGGGGAGACACTGGAGGCTCTGTCTGGGGAGATGTCCGGTTCAATGAGCACATCCAGACCTTTTAAATCATTATCATCTTCATCATCTTGTTCTGGATAGTCTTCGTTCCCCTCCCACTCCAATTCATAATAGGCATCCGGATCATAATCCGATGGAGTAGGATCCGACCAAACCGACCACCTGGCCAAAGGTGTTGGTTCGGATGGAACCAGTCGAAGCGATTAAACAATATCACTTTGGCTATCTCATCAGCAGTTGGAGTATGCCGTTCTGGATCCGAACCGGATGATTTCTTTTTTCCTTTTGCCAGAACCGACCCCTCCGAGTCGGGTCTCCTTTTGCCTGAGGAGGTATCACCCAGGTTATTGGGCACCTCCTCAGGTTCGGCCGCAACCGAACTGGGCTGGCCTTCCGGGTCAGCGGACTTCTCTGCCTCCCTTTCCTTTAGCCTGCTTAATCTTTTATCCATAGTGGCTTTGGGAACATTTTTACATATTTGGCAGTCTGTTTTGAGGTGGTCAGACCCCAGACAATAAACACAGATGAGGTGAGGATCAGCTTTAGCAAAAGCCTCCCCACACTCACCACAGTTGTGAAACCCAGTGGGCCCGTTTTCTTTTGGATTTCTCAGACATGGCCAGACTAACAAAATTACCCTTAACAGCTTTTATGCCAGGTAATACTCTCCGATCAGTAACCAACCGTGTTACAGGTTCTGGAAAGAAATCAGTAAAAGTCAATTTTTTTGGAACCGATCGGAACTGGCACACCACTACAAATCCCAAAGGAAAAAATTCAAACATAAACAGTCGGTTCCCAACCAGGCCGACCGCTAGAAAAACAAAGAAAATACAATTTCCACACAGTAAAACAAGAAAAACAGTTCACTACCTATCTACACACTTACTGTACCGTAGACAGAGACTTGAAAACCAAAAAAATAATAAATCGGTGAAAACCGACACTTTTATGAAACTTAACAGAACCGAGTGAAAGAGCAATGTCTGGAGCGTCTTCACAGTTAGGCAGAGTAAAGAATCTGATGGTTACACTCTGAGCACCACAGACAGAGGTTTGCAATCCAAGTTCGAGCTCAACGTTCTATGCTTCTGCATAGAGTTAACTCATCTCTGGGGCAACTCAAGTGCTGGGGCTAACTGCTTATGTCAGAATACAGCAAGACTTCATGTTGTTTGAAGTGCACCATTTTACTGCTTACAAATTATACCAAGTTTAGATGCATGAAACTACTGAACAAACAATCATGTACTCACCACCATATTTCCAAAGCAGTACGCAACTCACAGCTTTTCCAAAAAGGTGCCCACTTATTTAAGGTGCCGGTACAAGTAAAAAAAACACACCTTGACGCGTTTTAGAATAATTTCCTTTTTCAAAAGGCATTCAGATGCATGACTTTCTTGAAGAGAAAGTTTTGTAGGTCCAAGGGGTTCCAGAGGGGCACATAAAATACCAGGTCTTTATAGCAAAAATTACACATGAATAATTGAGGATGATTTGCAAGGCTTTCCTCTGTGTACCCAGGACAAGGACAATGGACCATCTTCACATTGAAAATCAGACAGTTAAACAGCATTTTTACTTACTTTTTAGAAATCCCCCCCCGAAACACTGTAGATATCTTACCTGCTCCAAAATCCATGGGAGCCAAAAGTACAGTTTTAATGTGGCCAGATTTTAGGATGGAAGGGATTGTAATTTGGCTTCTTGGAGCCAACAGCCCAATCCCTTCCACTTCCCAATTTCAAGACACACCCAGATGCTCTCACGTTTTATGATGTAATACTATGGAGAGCCTGGAGGCATGCTCCATAGAGTTGTAGGGGCTCATTTTCAAGAACTTTTTTCAACATTTTTGAGTGCCAATTTCAACAAATCAAGGCCACTGCTCATCTAACAAGGTCCTTGTTAGTTGAATGGTGACCCTGATTTGTTGAAACTGGCACTCTTAAATGCTGAAATAAGTTCTTGAAAATGAACCTCTACACAACTCTATGGAGCGGGCCCACACACTCTTCGTAGTATTGCATCATAAAACGTGAGAGCACGTGGGCATGTCTTCAAATTGGGTAGTGGAAGGGATCGGGCTCCCAGCTCCAAGGAGCCAAATTACAATCCCTTCTATCCCAAAATCTGGTCTCATTAAAATTGTACTTTTGGCTCCCATGGACCTAGGAGCAGGTAAGGCTCCTCTAAAGTTTATGTACGGAGCACCAGAAAAGGTGCTCTTTATTTATTTTTTTTTTCCAATTGTTTAACCAGGAGTGGCACACTAAGCTGAAAGCTTGTTTACAGGCGTGACCTGGGAGCACAGAGAAGTTAAGTGACTTGCTCAGGGTCACACAGTGTGTAAGTGGGGGCTGTGGGATTCAAACCCAAGTTTCCAGGTTTTGCAGCTCAGAGCCTTAAACCACTGCACTATACTGCCTCCCAAGAGAGACATATAGTACAGTTATGTAGGAACTTACCATAACAGCAGATCTTCAAGAGAGGTTCCTTCAGTAGGTCATTACATATAGGACTGGCGCCACCTGGTATCTAGCAAACCCTGATGGGGACCGCCCACCCAGCGACACGTGACCGATGTCAGCATGACTGTATGTATATAGTGGGCGGTCCCCATGCACTCCCTCAGTTCTCCACTGGAGCCAGGAAGAGCCTGTCCTTGAGGGCGAACAGGTTTATAGTACCTGTAGAAATAAAATGAGGGAAAGGAGGAAGGGAAGATCTGACTATGAAGGAACCTCTCTTGAAGATCTACAGTTATAGTAAGTTCCTACATAATTGTACTATCTTACTTCGAGAGGTTCCTTCAGTAGGTCATTACATATAGGACAGAGTCCCAAGCAGTCCCTCAAAGAGAGAACGAGAGAAATCAGCTAGAGGAGAAATAGCTCCAACAGAAACTGGGGACCAGAATGGACCCAGCCTAGGACAGAAGGCTCTGTAACACAGCTAGGCTGAAACCAGCCCTCCGCCTAGAAGCAATGTCCTGACTGTAGTGTTTGGTAAAGGTATGGACAGAACTCCAAGTGACTGCAACACAGATATCAGCCGCAGAGACATTTCACAAGAAAGCAGCAGAAGCAGCCATGCCCCTAGTAGAATGACCTCTGATGGGACCTGGCAGAGGTTTTTCATATTTTTGGTAACAATACCGAATGCAGTTGCCTAGCCATTTGGAAAGGCCCTGCTTGGAAACCGGTTTGTCCTTGGATCTGGGGGCCAAAGAAACAAAAAGCTGATTGCAGCTACAGAAATCCTTGGTCTGGTGTGTGTAGCACCGAAGAATCCGATGGATGTCCATGGTGTGCAGGAGTGCCTCACCTCTATTAAAGGGGGACAGAAAATAAACAGGAAGTTCTACTGATTGGTTCAGTGTGGCTTCTGACACCACCTTGGGAAGAAACTTGGGATTTGTTCTGAGGACTGCCCGGTCCTTGTGCAAAATAAGATAAGACTCTTTACAAACCAGAGCGTGACGCTACGAAATCCTTTGGGCCGAAGTAATGGCAACCAAAAACAGCATCTTCCATGAAAGGAAGCGCAAGTCACAGCTCATAGCCAGCTCAAATAGGGAAGGGTGAGCTTCTCAACACAAAGTTCAAATCCCAGGAGAGAGTTGGGCTCTGGATGGGGGTTTCAGATGGAGGATCTCTTTCAGGAAGATTTTAGAGACTACCAACTGAGCCAGGGGTTTACCATCCACCAGCTCATGGTACCGAAATTGCGGAAAGGTGGACCTTCAAGGAGAATGACAGACCGAGTCTGACAGATGAAGGAGGTATTCCATGATTTGAGGGCAGAACAAGGGGTTCCAACTCTTGGAAGTCGCCCAGATGGAAAACCGCTTCCACTTCATGGCTGAGTGGAACGAGAAGAGGTTTTCTAGCCTCAATAAAGACTTCAGCGACTCGGGAGGAAACCCCAAAGTGAGAAATCGCTATGTCTGCAGGAGCCAAGGCGAAGATGCAGAGTCCTGAGCCCTGGATGTACTAGGACGACCTTGATCCTGGGTCAAGAGGTCGTGGGTGACTGGATGTGGAACCGGTGGCTCCCTGGATAGCTGTTTTAACAGTAGAAGCCAAATTTGTCTCGGCCAGAGGGGGCAATAAGGATCATCCTCGCCTTCTCTGCCTGAAGCTTGAGAAGGACCCTCTGGAGAATGGAATACGGAGGGAAGGCATACAAAAACTTCCTAGTCCAGGAGAGAGAGAGAGCGGTTCGTGCCAGAAAGCACCATGCCCTGGAACGAGCGAGCAAAAACTAGGAAGTTTTGCGTTGTACTGGGAGGCAAAAAGGTTGATTTCTGGGCGCCCCTAATTTAGGAAGAGGGATTCTGCCACTTCCTGATGTAATTCCACTCGTGAGCTAGGGTCCAAGACCTGCTGAGACTGTCCACCAGGACGTTTAGAAGGCCTGGAATGTGCACTGGACCACCCAGTTCCACACCTGCATCACCTCCCTGCACAGGGGGTATGATTGGGTTCCTCTTTGTTTGTTGCGGTACCAGACTACTGACATATTGTCCATTTGGATCAGCAGTGATCCTTTGGGAAGGAGGGTCTGGAAGTCCTGGAAGGCATACAAGACCATCCTCATCTCCAGAACGTTGATGTGAAATGATGCCTCCAAGCTGGACCACAGTCCTTGAGCTTGGTGCTCCCCTAGATGTGCTCCCCATCCCATGTTCAATGTATCCGTGGTAAGGGATGCTGAGGGAGCTGGGTTGTGGAAAGGAAGACCCAAGGAAAGACTGCAGGGGCCCCTCCACCAAAGCAATTCTTTCTGAACCACTGAGGAGAACAGAACCTGATGGCCCAGGTCATCCAGGAGTTGGTTCCACTGGATGTGCAGGACCACTGATTATACAATGGGGTATGAAAATCTTGTAACCTCACTGGTCAAACACATCACAAGACCGTGGTATACCCTGCAATAACCCACGGCTGAGAAATGGCATTTATAAAAACATACTAAACACATTTTAAATGTATTTTACACATGGGTCCACTGTATAATCGCAATAAGGCACTCCAGGGTGTGTTATTGGTGGATTTACTCACGTCTTGTGTGGTTAAGCAACTCGGACCAAGCCTCGTGACACACCATACAAGGCATGGGTAAATCCTTAATAATCCACACACCCTGTCGGGCCTTATTGCTTAAGTAACTCCCATGTGGAGCCCCGCCAGGAAACAGTAGTGATGGAGACTGCCATCAGGCCAAGACGACGGAGGATCACCTGGGCCAGGATGGTCCTAGAGGAAGCCACTGCCTGAGCCTGATGGATCAGGGTCGCCACCCTGTCTGGAGGAAGGAAGGCCCTGCATTAGACCATGATTCAAGACTGCCCCAATGAACTGTAGTCTCTGGGACGGGATCATGAATGACTTGGAAATACTGACAGTAATCCCTAGTCTGCCAAAGAGGTCCAAGGTGAAAGAGAGAGCATCCAGTAAGGAATCCCTGGATGGGGCTGAGATGATAATAATAATAATTTTATTTATAGGGTGCATTTCTATTGCCAAGGCACCATACATAAATAACAGATCAAAACAATAAAAATCATAAAAAAATACAGCTGGATCAAAACAGTAATTTCAATCAATGTTCTAAAAATGCAGTTTCCCATAAAAAAGTCTTCAAACCTCTCTTGAAGCCCTCCACAGAAGTGCACTCCCACAACTGACAGGGTAAACAGTTCAAGGGTGGGGCCACATACGCAAAGCCCAAGCGCCAGAAGATTTCAATTTCACCCTTGGAACCTCTAGCAACCCCTTGTCGGCTGAGCCGAGTGATCGATTAGGGTGATAAGGAACCAGAAGTTCTTTCAGATAGACTGGCCCCAGATCGTGTAGAGCTTTGAAAGTCAGCAATCCGACTTTAAAGGTGATCCGCCACTGAATTGGCAGCCAGTGCAGTTCGCGCAGCACTGGAGTAATGTGACAGGATCTACTAGAATCCATCAAAAGCCAGGCTGCAGCGTTCTGCACTAGCTGCAGGCGATGGATTACAACCCCGGAAAAGCCCAAGATAAAGGGAATTGCAATAATCCAAGCGCGAGGACACGAAGGCATGGACTAACGTTGGCAGGTCAGCAGACGGAACAAGATGCCGAATCGTGATGATGTTCCTAAGATGGTAAAAGGAAGTCTTGACGACTGCTGACACCTGCGAATGCAGTGTCAACCCATCATCAAGAACTACCCCCAGGTTCCGCACCCGTTCAGAGGTCGGGAGAGAAATGCCTCCAAGAAAAATTCCAGAAGACGCACCAGCACCCGACCACCCCATCTGTCGACCCAGGTCCACAACCAGTACCTCAGTCTTATCAGAGTTTAACCTCAGCCAGCTAGAATTCATCCACTCCTGGATTTCTTTTAGACAGCTATTAAAGACCGAGAGAGCTCTCTCCTGGTCGGGGGGCAACAGAAAGGTAGAGCTGGGTATCATCTGCATAACAGTGAAACCTCAGCCCATACCTCATAATGTCTCCGATGGTAGCATACACTGCAAATAACATGGGTGACAATACTGAACCCTGAGGCACTTACATGACAAAGCCGTTGAATCCGAGAAAAACCCCGACACAACTCTTTGTGATCTCCCAGTGAGGAATGATGTGAACCATCTTAAGACAGTTCCAGATATGCCACAAAACAGCCTCAAGCATTCTATCAACACCATGTGATCTACGGTGTCAAAAGCTGAAGAAAGGTCAAGGAGAACTAAAATGGAACAACTCTTCCGATCTCTAGCCATCAAGAAATCATTGAGTACGTGAACCAGCGCTGTCTTGGTACTATGTCTTTTACGAAAACCGGACTGGAGGGGTTCACAGATGTCATGAATGGTCAAATGGTCTTCCATTTGTGCAGTCACTACTTTTCAATCACCTTCCCAACAAAGGGAAGGTCAGAGATAGGTCTGTAGTTTTCAAGACAGTCAGGGTCCTCAATAGCTTTCTTCAAGAGAGGTGTCACCACCGCCTCTTTCAGGAGCTGGAAACCTCACCAGATTCCAGGAGCACCTGACTATCTCGCATAAGGACTGGACCCAATGATGTCAATACAACCCAAAAATTAGGGAGGTTGGTCCAGGTTCAAACTACAGCATGTAGGGCACATGTGCTGGACAATCCTCATGACATCAATGAACTCCAGCTGACCAAGGAACTCCAGGAAACCGAGGCACCGTGGATCTCACCCCGTTCACGGCAACCCCATAGAGCGTGAGGGCAGAGATCAGCCAATCATCCAGGTAAGTGAAAACTGCAATAGCCCGGCAGCAAAAGAAAGTCGCCACCACCTCCAGGCACTTGGTAAACACAAAAAGGAGTGCTCAAAATTGGAAGTGATCCCCTTGGAATTGGAACCACGAGAAACGGTGTGGCTGGGGAAGATTGGAATGTGCAGGTAAGCATCCTGCATGTCCAGAGCACACAACCAATGATCCTCCAGAAGGAGTGGGAGGAGACTCTGGAGCGTCAACATCCAAAACTTTTTGTACTCGACAAACTGATTGAGGTTGCTTAAGTCAAGAATGAGTCTGAAGTCTCCCGTCTTTTTTGGAACCAGGAAAAAATGGGAGTAAAACTCCCTGCCCCTTTGCTGGAGGGGAACGTGCTCTATTGCTTCCTTGAGCAACAGGCTATGAACTTCTTCTTGGACGAGAAGAGCCTGATCCCTGGAATAGGAAGACCTTTTTGGCGGAGATTCTGGAGGAAGTTCCAGAAACTCTATGGTGTGTCCAATGGACACCAGTTGCAGGACCCATGCATCGGAGGTTATTGCCTTCCATTCCTGCACTTGGCGGCAAACTCCCCCACCTGCTCCCCTGTCAAGAGACTGAGGAGATAGTGGGGATAGTGAGTCAGGAAGTGGTGAGACGCCCAGGGAGGGCCCCCCTGCTCGCCTCTGGTTGTTGGAGGCTGGAGGAGTGGTGGAACCCGTGGACTTGCGCTTGCCCTGGCATCGAGCCAAGGCCTGCTTCCTCTGCCTCCAGGTCCTTTTCTGAAATGGCTGCTGCTGCTGAGTGCCTGATCGGTACATGGACCTCACTGATCTGAGAGCGAGGCCTCTGTCCTGGAGGTCAGGTACGATATCCTTGGTGTCCCCACCAAAAAGTACCGAGCCCTGAAAGGGGGTATCCTGAATCATTTCACTGTACTTCAATATTGGCAAGGTTAGGAGGCGATGCCAGAATGCTATCTAGGGAAACGGCAGTTGCCGAGGTGCAGTCGACAGAGTCTTATGTAGCTCGCAAGGCATGCCTACATGAAAGCGGAGAGGCGAAAGTCCTTGGCAAGCTCCTCTTCAGGTTCGAGGTTCCATAGCCTGGATCACAGTTTGTAAGCTGGCTGGGGTAGCCTTCTGGTGGGACACCATGTGGGCCGGAGCGTAAACTTTGTTACCAAACTGGTACATCTGCTTTGACTCTTTGTCCTGAGGAGAGGTGCTCATGTGCTTGGGTGCAGCGCAGCGGTCATGAGCAGCGGAGATGACAACAGAGACAGGCTTAGGATGTGACTTTAGAAACAGAGCATCCTTCAGCACCCGGTAAATCCTGTCTGCCCTCTTGGGGACAGCCAGGAGAGAATGAGGCATCTGCCAGATTGTAGAGGTAAGGTCCGATCCATGGAGGAATAGGGGCCGGAGACAGAGACTCTAGGTACAGGTGCTTGGCTAATCTTTGTCTCATAGGGTCTTGTTCCTCCAATTCCCAATCGAAGAAATCCTTCAAGGACCTCAGAAGATCTGAGAAGGCAGGGTCCTCTGGAGGAATTTGGGGGAACCTTGCCTGACAGACCATCTGGCTCCTCCAGGGCATCCTCTGCTAAGTTGTTGGTCCCCTCATCGTCATAACCGTCATTGTCTGCCCCCTCGTCAGCCGGATGTCTGGAAGGGTAATGTCCTGACGAGCCACCCCCGAGATATGTACCATGGATGGAGAAGAACTTCTCAGGGATGCAGACCTGGGAGACTGTGGAAGAGGAAGTCTTGTCTCCAGGTCTGAAACTAACTCCTGAACGCTCCCCTGCCACCAAGACTGGATGAGAGTCTTGAAATCCGCGAGGGTGGAGGAGGAGCTTGGGGCTGAGAGGATGGAGGAGGAGGAGGAGGTGGAGGAGGAGAACCGTGGGGCAGATAATGGTAACCCTGGTAAACCTGGTAGTGAAGGTAGGGGATGTAACCAGGGTAGTAATGCCCAAACGAACTCCAATCATGAAGAGGACCAGCCGAAGTGGTCCCCAGGATACCCAAAAGGGTAATGTGGGACAGTCCAGGGTCTAGTGTAAATCCTGTCATCGGATCTGATGCAGGGGTACCACACCAGACCCGCAGTAATACAGATTGGCTGTGGGGGTCCTTGCATCGGATAGCTAAACGCCAGGGGAACCGACATTGGGACTGGCACCACTGGACGGCGCCGGAAGGGGTCCGCGCCAGAGGGGCTGGGTGCTGGAGCTGGATGAAGGGGCACAATGGTGGGATCGGGTCTGGTGCTGAAACCAAAGGCTGGGGCTGACCACTGGGTCCTGGCTGTGGAACAGTCATTGGAACGTCCAGGCCGGAGTAGGGTTCGCTGGATCTGATGGTGGGATTGAACCATCGTAATCGCCAGTTCGGCGAATCCCACCAGAAGGAGGAGAGGAGGTAGGCCAGACAGCTGAGGAGGATTCTCTTTCTCCATGACCCCATCAGGAAAGCGCGGGACAGACCCTGAGGACTTGAAGACATCGAGGGGTTCAGCGCTGTCTTCGCCTGAGGTACCCGCCGGTGAAGGGGAGGGTAAAGGTGAAGGTAGAAGGGGGGAGAGGGGCCTTCTCCCCCTGGTTCTGCCGGATGTCAGGTGAGGCACCGCTAGGCCCTGATGGGAGAACCGAGCCTGAGTGGCCGTCAGAGACGAGCATCTTATCAGGCGGAGTCGGGCGGGTGGGGGAGGAGCCCCCAGATGACTTACTGACTGGTGCAGGGCAGGTCTCCTGCAGGTTGGGAGCCGACTTACCAGCAGCCGGCGTCCCTCAGGGCGAGGATGCCAGCTCAGTGGCCGTAGTCGGTGGTCATCGGAGGTCCCAACGATCAACTGACCCACTGAAGTTTTACCAGACTTACCGTCTGAAGGCTTCTTTGGTGGTGGCTGGGCCTTGTTCGTCGAGGGCTGTGAGGTCTCCTCCGTAGAGTGCTCCCGCTCCCGAGATTTCTCCTTATGGTGTTTCTTTGAAGGAGACACCTTCTCAGAAGAGGACTCTCTAATGCAGTCCATTTGTTTTTCAAGAGATGCTAAGTGGACCTTTAAGAGGTGGGCCTCCAAAGCCTGCTGTCTCTGCTTTTTGGTGGCCTGGTTCAAGGTTTGGCATTCCGAGCAGGAGGAGACAGGGTGGTCTGGGCCCAAACAGATCACACTCTTTAGGTGACCGTCCTTATGCGGGATCTGCGTGCCACAGGATGAACACTTCTTGGGTGAAGACATCAAGTAGTAAAGAATGAATAAAAGAAATTTGGGCGAAGGAACAATCTGACACAAGAACTCACACGACGATCGCTGTATGGAAGTCTGCAATGTGACTGACACAAGGCAACGGCAGGAAAGAACTAGAGGGCGGGCGTGGGGACTGCCCACTATATACAGTCACGCTGACATCGGTCACGTGATGCCGGTTGGGTGGCCCCCATCAGGGATTGCTAGAAAAGTCAGCTGTGCTGCCCGACGCCAGGTGGCGCCAGTCCTATATGTAATGACCTACTGAAGGAACCCTCTTGAAGTAAGATCTAGAAGTTATGCATGTACAGTGTATTGTAAAATACTTTTGTGTTCAATCATCTGTGTCACGTATCATGAAACTGATTACCTGATGTTTTATCTCTGTTGTGACTAACATTACCCAGCCATACAGTATATGTTAACCCTCACAATTAAGGGGATTATATGCAATATTGGGCAGAAGACCCCATAGCGAATGTGCAGCACTAAAAACATCTGAGAGGTCAATGGCCCCAGCATCTGGACAGGGAAGAGCTTTAAACAAGTTTTTTAAACTGAGAAAATGGAAATTATGTACTTACCGTAATTCTTGATCTTCTTGGATGAAGTCTCCACCACTCATTCACACTAATTGGGCTTCGACAGAGGTGCTAGGACCCTGCTGGAGCCAAAACTCTTCAGGAGGGCCAGAGCTGGGATAGACACCATGAGACTAGCTTGCGCCATATAGGCTATCTCAGCATCGACCCTCCAACCACCTCAGTATCTTTTCAATCAAGAAGGTGCAGTGTAAACTAACAAAAGAAAACCTAACGCTAACTTCCGGGCAATTACAGTCAATTCAACAATGTCTTCAAGCCTGAACAACAAGGAAGTGAAGACCAAAACAGAATGAGTGAGCTTGAGGGATGGTGGGTGGGCATGTGAATGAGTGGTGGAAACTTCGTCCAAGAAGATAAAGAATTATGGTAAGTACGTAATTACCATATCTTCCTGGACTAAAAGTCCCCACCACTCATGCACACTAATGGGAGAGTACTGAGCTAAAATCAACCCCCCACCGAGTAGGGTGGTAGGAGACAGAGCTCACTTAGGACAGAAGTCTACAAGGACTGTCCTGCTGAAGAAGTTAACTGTTAGGCATGGACATCCAGAACATAGTGCTTTACAAAGGTATGCAGTGAGCTCCAACTCGCCACCTTGTAGATGTCTGCAACATGTACATTACGAATCTCTGCCAGGAAAGCTGCACCCATTCCGGAAGAGTGGTGAGAACCGGGCCTTTCCAACTTAAGCTGTGCCATGGATTAGTAGTGTCAAAGACATGCTACTAACCAAGCAGAAATACATCTCATGTCAACAGGCTGACCCAGCCAAGGCATTCAGAAAGACAGGATAGTTGCTTTGATGCGTATCTCTTCATTCTGTCGATGTAGAATCGCAGAACCCTCTTAACATTCAGAAAGATAAAGGGAGCACTCTCCTTCATTCTGGAATTAATAAAGTAAGTAAGGAGAAGCAAAACTTGACTAACTGTAACTGAGCCAGTGACCATGTCCACGAGGCACCCCAAAAGTTTACTTGGTGAGCAACCAAAGGGTCCAGACAGAGCTTTGCACAGCAGATGGTGAAGTGAACCACTTAGCTGCGCACGCTCTCCTGGTGGATGGTCTATGAGCAGCTAAGAAGATCTCTACGATTGTCTGAAACCTAAAACTTGTCCACTTTCATCTCCTCGGGAGCCCATGGAGATGAAGGGAGCAGGAAGAATGGAACAAAGTCCTTGTCTCAGAGAGTCCACTTAAAGAGGGAGTCGCCTCAGGGGAACTTCTCACTGACTATCTACGTAAATTATGTCTGCCAAGGCCAGTCTGGGATGATGAGAATCATCCTGTCCCTGTTTGCCTACAACTTGAGCAGCACCCTCTGAACTAAGAGAAGAGGAGGAAAGCATACAGGAGCATCTTGTCTACTGCAGTGAATACATCCTGACAGAAAACACCAGGGTCTGGATTTCTGAAGCAGGATAGAGGCAAATTTGCATTGAGGGGACGAAGAAAGGACCAGGTCCGGACTCCCCACTCATCGAATAGTGACTGCACAATGACTGAACTGATGCAACGAGCTCAAGGTACACTCTCACCTCCCCATGGCCTTCCTGCACAGAGGGTAAGAGAGTGTTCCACCCTGCTTGTTGATGAAAACATCACAGTTTTGTCATCTGCCCGAAGTGGGATCACTTCATGGCAGAGGGCCACCTTCAGGAATTGGAAAACGTATAAGACAGCTCTCATCTCTAAGAATTTAGAGAAGATGTTGCTTCTCCTCCTGGCTCCACACCTGAGTGTGGACGTTTTGAGCTCCCCAACCGATCAGAAGTGCAACTGTGGTGATGGTGATCTGGGATTTAGAAGGTAAGGGTAGGCCTAGCAGAAGTTAGATCAACTGCGTCTACCAAGTAAGTAATCTTGTCCAAGGTTCTGTCATTTATGCAGAGGATTACGGATGTGGTCAGAGGCCACGCACTGGTTGCGGAAGTGGCATAAGTCCCAGCATCTGCTGCATCGAAAAGGGCCTGGTCAGAGTCGCTTCCGTGAAGTAACAAGACACCTGAAGATGTCGTTTCTTCCATTCTCTGAAAGGCAAAACCTCACCCTCAAGGTATCCAGGAGGGCTCCTATGAAAGGAACTGCTGGGAAGGTGAACTGGCACCTTCCCTAAATCAGAAACCTCTTCTGGAAGACAGCCACTGAGAAATGCGGCAACTGCTTCCTGAGACTCTAGCCCAAATGGGCTGGCTTGGAGCCAAACGTCCAGGAAGTGAAAGCTTGAATACCAAGGTTGTAGTGAACTCCTCCTGAATAGGTACTTGTTTAACCTTTCAAGGTCGAAATGGGTGCATGCTGCCTGTTATCTTGGAACCAAGCAAGGGAAGTAGGAACCTGTGTTCCGACTCGCCGTGGAACAACTTCTACTGTTCTGAGACCCCGTCTCTCAGAGGAAAGACGGTCTGACAGAGAGGCAAATAGACTGGGCTGACACCTGGGTCTAGGAAAAATCTCTGTGAAACTGGGAGAGTATCCCTCTCGGACTATCCTGATGACCCATACGTCCACTGGATTGCACTTCCACTAGTTATAAAACCAAATAAGGTGCCCCCACTACGGCTGAGAGGCATTCACCTCAGACAGCTGAGGTGGGACCTGGGCTGGATCCAACAGGATGGCACTGAGTGCTTTCAGGCCCTGTGCTGCGATTTTTTTTTTGCAGTTCAGGAGTTGGTTCCTGACAAAGGCTTCCAGGTCTCTTACCTGAAAGGACTGCCTGTTACAAGAATGATGACAGAGCCATCCCTCCAAGGGGCAGCAGGAGTCTAAGCGCCCTCCAGAGCTCAATCTGAGGGTCAAACCAATAGCCACTACCAAGGAGATGTTAATCACCTGCTGCCAATGGTAGCCACCCTAGGGGCAGTGTCACAGGGGTCCATAAAGCGTTTAGCTGATTACTGGGCTATATGCCTATCAATAAATTAATTGAATACTGAGCGGCCATAGCTGCTGTTGTATAGACAAAGACTTGACTCCTGGCGGCGGCGATGTCATCATCAAGCACACTCTATGTCAGGAGAAAGGAACTGAGCTCAGTTGGAGGCTGATGCTGAGAAAGCCTATATGGCAAAGAGCTAGTCCCACGGTTCTATCCCGTGTGCGGGCCTCAAAGATTTTGGTTTCTTGTGGGGTCCTAACATTCTCCCGATGTAGTCCCATTAGTGTGAATGAGTGGTGGAGACTTTTAGTTTAGGAAGATTTAAAGTTTCAAGGGAAAAGATTTGCTAATGTATATACACGTTATGCTAGCCTGCTGTTAACTGCAGATTCAAGACTTCATAATTCTCAGAAGAGGCAACAGCTATCAGCTACATACGGAACAGTTCAGAAGGGATGTTCTTGGATCACGGGATAGTGTTCTTTATAGAGCCTGTTCTAAGCCTGATTTTGCTGAGGTTGGGGAGCAAGGTTATCTTATTAATTGTGCTCAAATGGTCATGCTGCGTTTTCGTTTCCATAGAAACATAGATTTTGCAGGTAATAAGCAACTGCAGTATCAGTTTTCAAGTATGGGAGCAACAATAGGCGTGGGTCAGTTAACTTATACAGCTAATGGCACTTTCAATCAGTGGAAGTGCCTTGGAGGGCATGAGTTTGAGACTTCTCTCTTGAACTAGGCTAGAGGAGAAATGTGTTGCACTGATATGATGCTGAGGCCTCACTGATGTTCATGGTGACACTTTGTCCAACACAACACCATTAAACCACTAATGAGATGCATGTGCTTTAATGATCTCTCCAACATATACATGCACACGCGCACAGAGTCTATAACTCATATGACCTTTCCAAGTGCTGCATTACATTTATCATGTGTAGTTAACAGGTGAGTCAGTGCAAGCAGAGCAAATGTTATATGCTAATAACAGCAAAACACAAAAAAGGATATAATACAGTATGAGTTTGCTTAATTTGAAGTACCATTTTAAGCTTAGCAAAAAGCTTTTGGTCACAATGTGTTCCACAGTATCTCTGTTGCAGATGTCTCAGTGCAGACATCTCATGTCATTAAATCAACCAAAACAGAAGTCACTGGCAGGCAGTCTAGGATGATTAATAATGCCTCTGATGGAAATCAAGTATACAAAGTGGGGCAAGAGGGATAAGAAAGCATTGTTTTTGCTTTTGACAGAGTACAGGATCCCTACCAGCCAGTTAAGCCATACTCATATTAAAGCACACTAAATGGTTATATGTACCTACTTCTCTTGCCCACCCCAACAGAGTCACTGAGTATTTCTATCAAAACATACTATACAAACAAGCATCTGTTATATCTACTAATGCAGACTACACTGTTATCTATTAAATTTTCTTAGTATGTTCCTCATTATACTCCTTTAGTATAGGCATGGGCTACCCAATGAGTAGCTGGCCAGGTAGCTGAGGTGTCGATTTCTGGATGGGTAGGATAGTTTGGTTAATGTATTACCCCACCCAACATAACAGTGTACTTCTTAGGTCGGGTAGTTTTGACATGAGTAACGGGTAACTGGAAACAGGCATTACAGGGCAGCCTGTGGGGTTCTGGGGCTCCTGACAGGATTTCCAGACTGGAAACAGGCATTAAAAGGTAGCCTGTGGGGATTTCCATGAGCTTACAGCAAGAACAGGAGCGCATGACACTGGGCTGATAACCTGATTAGTCAGTGGAGTCTGTGCTCCGTCTGCTGTGAGCCCGTGTTTCGCAGATAGCTGGCAGCAGTCTGAAATGGAAGCAGCTCTGTGTCTGCGGTTGGAAGCTCGCTTGCTTTCTGCAGCTAAATCGACGCGCCATTTAGCTAAAATTGAATTAAAATCATAAAATAAAAATAAAACCTTCATGACGGAGTAAAGGGAGTGGGGGTCAAGCTTGGGGACAGAAACGCTCTTAGTGAGGGGGGAATCGTGAGATCAGCCTCAGTTAAGGAGATGGATGGTAGTGCTAGGAGAGAACAGAGAAGCAAGAGGGGGGCAAAAACACAGAATGCAAGGCACTGGCAGCTAGTTTGAAAAATGATTACTGTTTGTTAGGTACCCCTGAGCCCTGTCATTAAATTATTACTGTATTAGTCAGCTACACAGTGAAAGCCTTGTACAGCTGTGTATTACACTGTTTCTTAGGTGCCCCTGGCTGAGCCCTATCATTTATTACTGTGACAGTCAGCTACACGGTGTGTCTCTGCAGCACAGTGAAAGCCATTTAGGCTGCTTTACACTGTTTGTTAGGTGCCCTGAGTCCTGCCATTTATTACTGTGACATAGCTACACTGTGTGTCTCTGCAGCATATGAAAGCCATTTAGGCTATATTACACTGTTAGGTGTCCCGAGTCCTGTCATTTATTACTGTGACATAGCTACACTGTGTGTCTCTGCAGCATAGTGAAAGCCATTTAGGCTGTCTGTTAGGTGTACTGAACACTGTTATTTATTACTGTGACACCGCTAAGCTGTGTGTGTCTCTGCAGAATAGAGAAAGACATTTAGGCTGTATCACACTGGTTGTCAGATGCCCCAAGCCCTGCCATTTATTACTGTGGCATAGCTACACTGTGTATCTCTGCAACAGTTAGTTAAACAATATCCATTCTTTTCACGGCTATGTCTACTATCTTTTGTATTTCCCAATCTGTCTATTAAAAGGAGGCACAGTGCTGCTGCACATGTAATTTTTAATGATATGGGCAACATGAATCATATCACTAATGAAGAACATAGCAACATTAAATCCACTTCTCCTGACTCAGGGACTCCCTAGACCCTACGAAACGGCATCCTACAAATCTCTGTCTAGGGACTCCCAGGAATGCTTCCTAATTACCTCACCAGCTAAATAAGTTCTAGCCTGGACTGCTCTGCCAGTACTGTAACTGTAAATACTGCCTGTCAATGTTTGACTTATACTGTCTTTGTTTTCCCTCCACCCCCTGTAACCGACATGGAGCCTTTGCAAAAAAAACTTACTCTGTCAGTACTGAAATTGTTAATAATGCCTGTTCATGTCTGTCTTTTACTGTATTTGTCTACCCTCCACCCCCTGTACCCTGATGTGGAGCCTTTGCAAAATAGTCTGTGACTCAAAGGATTGTAATTCCAATTGTAGTCAATAAATAAATAAATAAAATAATAACATCACCAGGACTGGCACTAAATGTCCTACTGAACCAAAAAAGCATGTTAGCAGTGAAATGATACTAGAGTTTCGGAAATAACTGACTAGAGTTACTTGTTGAGGTACTGAATGTTTTGTCATAAGCGCCAGTGTAGTGCCCAAGGGATTTGGGGGCACCACAGAAAATAGAGGATCCCCAGGGACATGAGGGGTCAGACAGCCATGGGGACCCTGGCTGCTTATTGGGGGACTCTGGAAAAGCTTAGGGGACCCTATGGAGCATAAGACAGGCCCCTCTCCAGCGGACAGTCCCTGCAGCTTAAATCTGAAATTTTAAACAAAACCAACAATTTTTTTCCTCCCTTTGTTCTTCCTTTCCTCTGCCAAAGACTGACACCTAGTCAGGCCAGGTCAAATCAGTTTGGCCACATTCCTGTCCCAGCAGGGGAGCAGCAGGCTAGGCTGATCCTCTCAGTCAATCCCTGAGCCAGTGTAGACTCAAACTTGGAGATTTTTTTTCAGGCTACTGACCCAGCCTCAGGAGGCTGAACCCTGGACAAATGACCTAATCTCCTGGCAGGCAGCCAGGACCACCCCCAGCCTAGAGGAGATTTTGCATAGCCTAGAGAATGGAGAAAAAGTTTGACCAGGGAGAGTGATGGACTGGGCCCTTGGGATGTCAGCTTCCCTGGTAGAAAGTTGAAGTGAGTCCCTGGGCCTGTTTGGTGCAGTTCCCCTCCAGAAGATTTCCATTAACAGCTTCAGTTGGCCTCCAGCAGAAAACTACCATTTAGTCGGGTCCTCCAGTGTGGCGAGTCAGTCCATGTGGCCGGGTAACATCCCCAGTGAACCTTTTGTGCAGCAGTCTTCAGCAGAAGAGGTCCTATCTTTCCTTTTTATTTGGCATTCCCCAGGGTACAGGAATCCTAATTGAACTACAGCAGGGGCGAGCAGGCTTGTGGGCCAGCATTCCTTTTATAACTAGTCAGATCTGCTCCAGCCAGAGGAACAATTGTTTGTCTAGCTAGCTAGTTTCCTCTGCTGAAGGTGAAGGGGGAAGCTTACCTTGCACAGTTGCATTGAGAAAAAGAGAGAGAGAGAGACAAGGAGAGAGAGAAGGAAAGAGTCAGTAAGGCAAAAGTTTGGAAGGATCGCTGCTATTCTAACCAGACAATAAGGAGACTGGATCACTAATTTATTCTAGGCAGCCTATGCTCCAACTAGACAGACTTGGGCACTCACTGTCTCAGCCAAGCATCACAGAATTGCTAGGTAAAGTCAGATCAAAGCATTATTGTTTAGGAGGAAAGTTTTCATGCTGATTTTCCCATTGTTTAGCTGTGAGGGACTGATTCTTGGAGGAGTACAACAAAGCAGAGCATAAGAGAATTCTTGTCTCAAAATTCTAGTGTAATCTGAGCCATGATAGTTCTCAGCTTCCGCTGCTGAGGAGGAGGGGGGAAGCTTGGTCCCCTTATCCATATTTAGTAGACAGGCAGGGCAGCCCATTGCTGGGGCAAAGGTACTTGGGCCACTAGCCTCCTCAATATTCAGAAGGCGCCCACAGCTGTTCAATATTAACAAAGGGGTGGATCATCAGACTGTTTCAATGCCCATGGAGCAAACTGTATTTTTTTTATCTGCCTAGCCTTTAACCATTTTAGTCTGCCCATCGTCCCCTCCTGTTGCTTCTTGCAACTTGTTTGGACCCACTGCTTGCTGTGTCTAAACTGCTGTATTTAATCAAACTGTTTAAAGTGGCTGAACTACCTTATTGCTGGTTTAGTATGCCTGCATTGCCTTATTTATTCAACTGTACTATGTGACTGCACTGCCCTAAGGGCATGGATTGCTGCAGTTACCTAGGTCCAAGCTGCCTAGCTTTGCTCCGTGACCTCCACAGTGCATCTGTCATGGTCATGAAAGGGATGTCACCAGAACCCAAAGGCAACTGTTATTGTGGTGCCATCTCTACCTGGGGAGCCACAGGAGACTAAGACCCCAGCTCCACTCCAGCTCCAACGGGTGTCTCAGCCACTGCCAGATCCAAATGGACTTAATTGTGCTGCCTCTTCCCCTGAAGACATTTGGGTCTGGTCATAGTGTGAGTCAGTTGGTAGTGGCGGGTCCCTCCAAAGTGAGTCAGGGTAGGGTCCGCCCTGGCCCAAGTGGTAGAGCTCTCTGTCGAAAAAAAAGGGGGATTGCCTTTTAGATTTTTTTTATTTTTGTTCTCTTCAGGGTTCCTTCACATACACCATCAAGGGTTCCTCCAGTGCCTCTTCTTTGACCAGGAAGGGTCCCCGGAAAGCCCAGCATCACCTGCACCTATCTCCAACTACCTCCACCAACTCCAAGTCTTTGCCATAACATCCCAGGTTCAAGTTGCTAGTCATAGGTGGTAGCCAGCTGTTAGCTAGAGCCCACCAAAGTGAGTCACGTTAGGAGCCGTCCCGGCTCTAGCCTGAGGGGCTTCAATCGTCCGCCGAATTCAAAGTCACGTTGCCCAGTCCCCCACATAGACGTTGTCCCAAGATGGCAACAGTATAGGTGGCCCAAACCAAGGCCTCACCGAGGACTGACAGGCTCTTCATTTTTCCCCAGAGGTGGCAGTAGTACTGGTGGCCCATACCAAGGCCTCACTGAGGATTGCCAGGCTCTGTGCCTCATCCCCGAGGTGGCATAAGTACTGTGGCCCATGCAAGAGGCTACTACTGAGGGTCACTTATGCCGTGGATCATACTGTACCATCCATTGGTGACTCATGTTCCAGTGGTTCAGCAAGAGGTCACGCCAAAGACTGCCAGGTTCTGAAGCTGCAACAGTGAGGTGGTAGGTTCGGGGGACATACCAGAGGTCACCAGAGGATCATCACACCAGCATCCTTTCCTCAATTGGATATTCACCTGCCTTCCTGCCCAAGGTCACTGCAGCTGATGACTCCACATAAGGATTCTCTTCACCCACCCTCAACCAGGCGCTCACCTTCGACGCTGCTTCAGTGACACCAGGAGTCACTTTCTTCCTAGGGCCAGGAGGTCTACAACACTTTCCTCTGTTTCTGGTTCACTGAGGGACACCCCATTTTATGGCCTGTATAGGAAGCCCTTCCCTGGGTTCACACCCAGTGGTCGGCTGACCAAAATATTAAAAACCCAAGCTTGGTGCATTGGATTGCTACGTACTTAGGACTTGAATCGCCTGGACTTTTTTGTGACATTAGCGGGGCCAGTTTGTGGTCACAGTAATCTTGCTCATTCTTTCTCTTGCATAATAATGGTGGTAGTAGGAAAAGTTAAGTACGTTTGCTGTGTGCTCCAATTAGTTGTAATAAACCTTGCATCTTGACTTTAGAGTACGCCTCCAGCCTCTCTTTCAGATTCATCTGGCATCACACTAAGCCATAGGAGTACGAACCACCACAGCTCATCCACCACACCAGGATACTTCCAGCTGCTGAAGCAGCATGCAAGGAGGCATCCTCCTCTAATATGAGCTCATTTGCTGAGGCAGCGAATGCTAATAGAGATGGTAGTGATAGTGGGGACTGGAAATGGGATAGCCCAGGCTATGTCCCACATGATGATGATAGCACTTCTAGTTCTTCTGAATCTTGTGGCAATGAGGTCTGTAGCTTCTATGAGGGGGTAGGAGAGTATGCCACTGAAAAGCACGAAGCAAGTGCAGAAAAAATCATATGCTAACATAAGAATAAGAAGATGAGCATGAATGAGAACAATTCATCTCAACAAGGAAATGGCGGTGTAGGGTTTCCTCCAGGTCCCTTGACTGTTGAAGAAATAGTGCCAGGCACCGTGGCACAAAGCAAAATACGTAAATCTTTAGTGTGGAATTTTTTTTTTTTCATATTGACCCTGCAGACAACTCTCACGCTGTACACAGTCTATGCAAAAAGAGCGTCAGTCATGGTGGTAAAGTGACAAATTTTGGAACATAAGTACTGATACAACATACAAAAGTAAAACACCCAACTGAGTGGGGTAGGGTTTGAGGGACAGAGTGGTTAATGGGCGTAGGAAGGTGGATCAGAGGACAATGAACTGTGCTGGTGAAACTGACACTGAATCACTTTATGTGCCCTAGCAGCCTTCCTAGACAAACATAGATTATTTTCTTCTGACACCATCAAGTACTGCAAATCCCAAAGTAGTACTCCACGTGAAAAGGCATGAACAATACATTTCCAAAAATTTAAACTATCTCGTGATTCTCATCAACTAATATTATAATAAAGTGTTGCGAGGACATCAAAATTTACCCACAAGCATCCAACATGCCAGCTGTTTACTGGGGCCACTGCAGAGCTGTTAGCTGATTGTCAACTCCCTTGTGCTTTTGTTGCCCAAAAAGGTTCCCTCAAGTTCATTAACCGGATTGAACCATGGTACACAGTTCCCTGTTGAACATATTTCTCGAAAAAAGCTGTTCCACAGTTGTATGACTTGGTGTGTACTGCACTCATTAAGCAGTTCAGGAATGCCAGCTTTTATAAACCTCAGTGGGTGCTTACTGCCTGTAGATGGTATTTTTCCTATGGGCAGGTTACCTACCTGTAGTAATGCTTTTTTGCAGTCTTCCTCAAAATATTGAGGGTGCTTCAGTCAACTTTGTGGTGTCTGAGCACCTCAGCACCCTTGCAGTCAGCACCTATGAAGCAGTTGAAACTCTCTGAGGTGAAGCAGGTTCACATAACCACATATATATGGACCAGCAACCAAACAATTGGACTACATGACTGTTACAGCTCATTGGGCAAGTTTTCAGTCAGAAAGCAATAATCCCCACTCTACCATAACCAGTAGGAAGCAGGCTGTATTATGTGTCACCACTTTTGAGGAAAATGACATTGCTGTGAATATTTTGCAGGAGCTGGAATAACAATTACAGAAATTGCTTACTCCATATTCCTTATCTCCGGGGTTTGTAGTGTCAGATAATGGTTCCAGCATAGTCAAAGCTGTTAGAAATGGCAGCTACCAACACCTACCTTGTTTTGCACATTTTTTAAATCTTCTTTCTATAGTTTCTTAAATGGAAACAGAAATGTTGAAAACCTGTAAGATTTTGCTATGAAAATAAATGGGCATTTCAGCCACTCTGTGAAAGTACAGAAAATCCTGAAGGGGCTGCAGAGGTCAAACAACTTACCACTGCATACATTACAGCAGGAGGTTCCAACCTGCTGGAATTCAACATTTTATATGTTGGAAAGGCTTCTTGAACAGAAAAAGCTGTACATGACTACACCATGCAGAATCAAATAGGTAAAGTAGACATCATGTTCAGTTTCAGCTGCTGGACTCTACTTGAATAGTTGGTCACCTTACTGGAGCCATTTGAGGCTACCACAAGTAATGTCAGTAGGGACAGTGCAACTCTGAGTCAAATTCTTCTTCAAATAAGACTTCTTCACATTTTCCTTGATGACATAAAGAAAGACTTTCAGTCAAAAGAAGACACCACTGCTCTTATGCTGGCAGATGACTTGAGTCTCAGACTGTCGACTGATCTGAGAATAAATGCTATATTTAAGAACGACACCTATGTGTTGACTACATTGCTAGATTCCCGCTTTAAGGGGAAGACATTGAGTATTGGAGAGATCCTCAGCTAAGCAAATGTGAATTGCCCCACCAACACCATTAACTGATGTACAGCAGTCAAACCGTACCGAACCATCAGAGTGCACACATTAGCACATTTATAATTTTTTAAAATCACCAGTGTCATCAGCAAAGGAAAGGATGTCTACAGCTACTTCTTGGGCATCCTATGTTCAGGGTCAGAAAGACATATCGCTTCAGGTCTCCTGCAACAACATGGACTAGTATCCTGTAAAGGAACTGCAGCTGGTTCATATGCCAGACTGGTAACTGTCTCATACAACACAATGATCCAGGAGTATTTTTCAGACCATACTGTGAATGGTCTCAAGGAAGATCCATTACTGTACTGGAAACAAGAGAGAACAACATGGCCAGATCTAGCAAATCTTGCAATAATGTACCTCAATTGTCCACCTTCAAGCGTATATTCAGAACCCATATTTAGTGCAGCTGGTGGAATAGTCACAGACCAAAGAACACTGCTAAATCCTGTAACTGTGGAATGGCTTACATTTCTCAAAACGAATGCTGACTACTTCCCAACAGTCCCAAACACTGAATTATGCAATTCTGACCCTGTACATGAACAACAGCCTGCAAGCAGTAAAACTGAATATGATGACTAGGTTGTATACGAAATGAACAGAACCATCACCACTGCCACCACGCCAGCCACATGTGCCACACTACTCTTAGTTGTTTTGTTTTTGTCAATCATCAGTTCTATATTATTTAACTGACGCCCACCACGGGTATAATTTTGGAAAAAGCTGCAGACTCATTCACAGCAGTTGCACCTCTCATACCTACCTCATCAATGCCCGCCATTGGTATAATTTTTGGAAACAGCAGCAGGCTCAACCAGAGCAGCTGTGCCTCTCGTACCTACCTCAGCAATGCCCGCCATGGGTATAATTTTTGGAAACAGCAGCAGGCTCACTCACAACAGCTGTGCCTCTCGTACCTGCATCAGCAATGCCCATCATGGATATAATTTTTAGAAACAGTAGCAGACTCACTCACAGCAGCTGCACCTCTTGTACCTGTCTCAGCAATGCCCACCATGGGTATAATTTCTGGAAACAGGATCAGGCTCACTCACAGCAGCTGTGCCTCTTGTACCTGCCAGAGCAATGCCCGCCACAGGTATAATTTTTGGAAACAGCAGCAGGTTCGGTAAGAGCAGCTGCGCCTCTCGTACCTGCCTCAGCAATGCCTGCCATGGATATAATGGCTTGGGGCAACTAACACACAGTCTAATAGTCAAACCAGTCTTTCACATGATTTTTGTTATGGTCATGGTCGGGTAATAGGGTAGTAGAATGAATCAGGTAGTTGCTACCTGACCAAACCAACTACTTGTTTTTAACCAGGTATTTTTAGGGTAGTTTAGAGGTACCTGTTGGTAGTCTTGAGGGTCTGGTATTTTAGTACGTGTCCATGCCTACTTTAATAGTACTTGTTCAAACCCTTTATTTTGTACATCTTCTGCTGTTAGTTTTACTGTTCCTCAGTTTAATTTAAGTATTTTCTTCTGATCACTCTGTAAAGCATTTTGTGGTACTCTAGATGTAGGATTCTATACAAACATAAATTGTATTATATTTGTTAAGTTGGACAGAGTAAATTACAAAATGGCTCATCGAACAGCTCCTTTTCATTAGAGTAAAAATATTTTCAAGTACACTAATCTGATTAAAGGGTTGCATGAAATTAGAATAGTTTGCTTTAATATTACTCAAAATAGATCCATAACAAGTTCTTAAAATATTTTCCTCCACCCTACCTCAATGCTTGTCTGCATACTAATCCAAATAAATATGCACGCTAGCACTGCTCGATTAGTCAGGAGAAACTTCTGGGAAAGCCAGTAAGGAAAGGCTAATGTCTGTCCACAAAGCTGTGGAAGCTAGCGTCACCACCTGAGGCAGGAATGAAAATATACACAGTCTCAGATCATTTGTAGCTGGTAACCACCCCTCCGCACCCCCCAGGAAAAACAATTAACCTGTCTAATTAGGGTGCATTAGCAACCTCTTTTGTAAAGCTTCACAGAGCTCATTCCATAGCTATTCTTATCCACAGTTTAAATGATCTGTGTACTGGGACAGCCGGGATATTTAACCTGCACTCCTTCTGGGGTTCAGGTTGCCTTATGCTTATATATAAGAGACAAAGAACCTCTGTGCGCAAACACTGAGGCAAGGGTTACCCTAAAGGGCATTTGGCTGAAGCCAAGTTTCAAGAAAATACAAAATCACACATGCCCCCACAATGTAAAGCATCATGGGCTGCAAATGCAAATCACCACAGAATGTTATGCTGGTCCAACTTTAACAGAATTGCATGGTGCCGAAAGGCCTCTCACACAGTTTGCAAAGGGTGCTAACGGAAGACATAGACATGTGTTTCGGTCCTACCAGGACTCATCAGTATGCCTTGTCTGTTTGACACCCCAGTGGAATGGACCAGTTACCCTTAAGGCAGTGTGCCTTGGATATATTGTGGTGAACCCATTAAAATAAAAACTATTTAAAGACAAAGAACCTCTGTGCGAAACACTGAGGCAAGGGATACCCTAAAGGGCATTTGGCTGTAGTTAAGTTTTGCTATTAAATCACATACTTTCACGTAAAGAGTCATAAGTTGCATGTAACACACAGAGGTTGGTCCACTTTGTGACTAGATGGTGTTTCATTATAGTTTGTAAGGCACAGAAGACAAGAGTTTTGCTTAACAGGACTCATCAATATGCCTCATCTGTTTGACACCCCAGTGGAATGGACCAGTTACCCTTAAGGCAGTGTGCCTTGGATATATTGTGGTGAACCTGGGGTGTCAAACAGACGAGGCATACTGATGAGTCCTGGTAGGACGAAACACATGTCTATGTCTTCTGTTAGCACCCTTTGCAAACTGTGTGAGAGGCCTTTCGGCACCATGCAATTCTGCTTAAAGTTGGACCAGCATAACATTCTGTGGTGATTTGCATATGCAGCCCATGATGCTTTGCATTGTGGGGGCATGTGTGATTTTGTATTTTCTATGCTTATATATAGCTACTTCACAGTTAAAAAATCTTGGGTCATCCTATAAAGGCAGACCAGCAATGTAAGACATAAGTTAGGATGAACTCCACTGCTGAGACTCAGCAGTGGAGTTCATACTGACTTGCGTTTTACAATATTTAACGTGCACCCAGAAAACTCCACTGCAGTTTATTAGTGTTTCTTTCTTTATGAATCTCCTGTTAGTCCACTGATGTGCAGCATCTCAATGTGAGGACGACCTTGTAGCAGGGTCCAGCTTCTTCCTGTCTACAGACCAAAGAAAAGGAACATAATGTGACATGACAAGGGACACACAGTGAACAAGGTGGCTACGCTGCAGTTCTTCAGACCCTTGATTTTGTGGCCCACAACTGTGTTTGGGCATCTGGCCTTAAAGCAGCGGTACTTGTTAGCAGAAAACAATTTATTATACTTGTGTAGTTTTTATAGTAATATTGTATTTCTGGCATAAAAAACAAACACTATATGTGTTTTTCTTTCCACTGCATTTCCGAGATACAAGGTTTCAAAGCTTTCAAAGTCCAAGCCTCTGGCCACACCAACTTTGAATAAATTAAATATCTTGGTGTTGTACTGTGCTGTTTGCCATTAGAAATACATGCTAGCACCCTCCTTATACAGCCACAGTATGATTCCAGAATGCAAAGTCAAAAAGGGAACTTTAAATATTGATAGTGGGGCCATCTTTAATGACTTATGTCATTAATTTTAAAATTAGAAAGCAAAGGGTTTTTTTTAAAGCATGAGAGAAAAAATACACTGATTGTGAATCTATGTCAGAAATACAGCAATGCTACAAAACTATATGGCGATATTTTTTGCTGGCTAACAAATATTTCTACTTTAAGTACTGTGGTTAGTAGATTGCCATGCAGCCATCAAGAGAACACTGACAACAACATACTGTACAGAACTGCCCACCTTATTATCAGCCACTTGAGTTCAGCAGTCCAAAAAGGGAGAGCTAAGTATAGCAGGTCAGAGGAGTAAATCAAACCAAGGCACTGAGGTGGGAGTTAAAACATGGTGATGCATCTGCCTGAGAAAACAAGCAACAGTCATGATACTGAGCAACAAAAGTTAAAGTGGTTGCTTCTAGCTCCTACCAAAAAAATACTTAACTATGTGTCATCAGTTTTCTATATCAATAAAACATCTTAGGTACTAACTTAATGCTAAAGCCGCGTTGAAAAAGTTCTGCAGCTGGCCCAGTGGCACAGACAGCTGAGGCACTGGCACCTTTACCACACCACACCGGCAGCCTGGGTTCAGGAATTGACTCGGCGCCGCAGGGTCGGGCAGGGGAAGAAGCAGGATTGAGCATCAAGGACATGCTCTCTCTCCTGGGCTGGGTTGGGGAACAGCATCAGCTCACTGCGCCCCTGGTGGAGACCAGAGGAAACTCAGATGTGCGCGAGTAGGGAATTGGAGGAAAAATCCAGAAAATGGTGTTTCCTCCCTAACGGGATGACGGGCCGCCTGGACTAGTACCTTATCAGAAGTTCCTGAACAGCTGGACCTACGCAGCAGCACCCAGGGCTAATGCCTAGGCCGACAGGCCATTTCTCCTGGAAGAGGAGGACTCACCCGGACGCCAAGGGCGGTTACGCTAGGTTACACTGCGTCGGCTGTGATCTGGGGGTCGGGATCAGTGGCGGTGATGGGAGAGGTTAGAGTCCTTGTGGCAATTGGCCTGAAGGAGAGTTAGGTGGGGGTCGCAGGGGAGATAAATAAATAACGTTAAAAAAAAAAAAAGAGAGAGAAAGTTCTGCACCTAGGTTTTACCCCTATCCAAATGTGCTGAAATCATCTGGTCTTTTTATAGGGGCAAGCAAAGGAAAATTCAGATCCTTTACAGCAGTGCATGTATGATTATCCTAAACAAGGATCATCAGTGTACTGTACGCCCTAGAAACTTAGCTGGGTTTCACAGTAACACAGATACCGCACATATTCATCTCTCTGTCACTCATCTACAAATGTAATAATTCTGCTCTGTCTTCAGCTCTTTAGATTTTGTTAATTATCATGTACTGTGGTGGCTGTATCAAGATATCCGTAAAATTAGCTGCTCTAGCATTTCACATGGGTTTCCTGAGGAAAACATTTAAAAGAAAAAATCAAGTTCTAATACTCTGCTTGTGAGCTACTGTAGCATACAATCAATCAATCAATCAAAATCTTTATTTATCCAGGCAGGCATCATTGAGCAAGGCTCGCTTGTGCAAAGTGGACCTGGTCAAGAATACATCAAAGTACAGTACAGAAGCAGGTATACAAAAAGCAATAATATACAAGGAAGAAAGTATATACTGTACAGTGTATACAGTACAGTACAGGGCTGAAATTAAAAAAAAAAAAAGCATTATTTTACCATTGAAGAAGTCAGCAGATATACAATCAACCATAGGCACACAGGAGTTATAAGCAGAGATCTTCTGAGTGAGGCAGCCGGCAACTACACATATAGGGGAAAGAGGCCATGTATGGGGTGGCAGGTTAGAAAGGTAAAGAAGAGGAGGGGTACATTGCCGATGACTGGGGGAAAAATTGGGCTAAAACCACAGAAAGTGATGATGGCTGTCGTGTACTTGTTTATTATGATAATGACTGAGGAGGGGTAGATAATTGGGACGCTACTATGGATGGGGTGGGGCTTTAGCCAGGCTAGAGGGACGTGAAGGTGGGTGCAGCAGGAAGAGTTAATAGGGAAAGAGTGAGAGCCAGGGTAGAAACATGGGCGTAACAGCATGGAATGGGGGAGTTATGAATTAGTGGGCTAGTGGTGAGGAAAACATTTGCAAGGCGCTTACATAGCGATCATAGAGTGCCTTGAAGATATTCAGGCTAACAGGGCAGCTCAGCTTAAAGTTCCTTTGTAAACCATTCCACAATGTGGATAAAGACAAGCTTAAAGCAGCTTTGCCGAAACGAGTTTTGACCCTTGGAATTTGGAGGGCAATTAGGAATGGCTCCTTACAGCGTGAGGTGCCTAGCAATAATCTTTGAGGAATACAACTAGACATAAGGAGGGGAGCTTGTTGGTCAATGCTTCCTGAAGGCCCATAGGGTTGTGTTTCTATTCCTTCTATAGTGAAGGGAAGTCCAGCCTAACGATGAGTACAGGGAGCAGTGGTGTGTGGAAAGTGGAAGGCCAGTAATGAACCTGACAGCTCTGTGGTAGAGGATGTACAACTTAGCCAGTGCAGTGGCTACAGAGCAGGTCTGCGTAATCTATTAAAGATAGGAAGGTAGCTTGAACCAGTTGAATCTTGGCCTCCTTTGTGAGCAGGTGGTTAATTCTGTCAAATAGTCCTAATCTTTGCCTTAGTTTCTTCTGTAGTTCTTCAAGATGGTCGGCGAAGGAAAGTTTATGATCAAGCCAAACTCCTAGATACAGTATCTGAATTTAGCTACTCACTCTAGTGTTTCTCCAAGAACAGTTGTAATTTGTGAGATAGCCGCCCCCCCAGCAGGAATTGCCACATGCAAGGAGGAGGGGGAGAAGAGCATGGCTTTTGTCTTTTTCGCATTGAGCAAAAGCTTTTTGTTTATGAGCTGGTATTGTAGACGGTACAAGACATGCAGTGGTTTACAGACCATAAAATACTTGATAATTCTGTGTATTTTATTAAGGAATTAAGCTGGCATTTTTTTTAATTTTTTAATTGATACTTTATGCTCCCTTGCACCATCATTACCCTGGTCTGCCTGGGCAACCTCCCAGGCCCAACCAGTGGGTTTGGTGCATACCAAAAAGTTGGAGGTCCGAACCATAGAGGCAGCACCTAAGCCCAGGGCACAGTACAAGTAACTGCCTCCTTGAATATGCTTCAGTCACTCTACCTGTCTTTTTATAATCCTAAATAATCCACAACTTTTTATTAATAATCTATAGTTTATTCACAAAAATGTATGGATTATTTGTGATTATCACAGTGGAATAGGGTCAGAATAGGCAACATTTAGACAGATAAGCAATAATATCCGACAGGGTGGGTGGTACTGGGCAATACCGGATCACCTAGGGGCGTAATGAGGCCCAAAGCCACAGACAGAGGGGTCTTACAGCCCCTGGAAGGTCTAGCATTGCTCATACCACCCACCTTGGAGGGTATTATTGCCCTTAGAAAATGGGCTGCATGTAAAGTTTTTTGTGTAATGCTTAAGAAATAAATATATAGTGAAAAAAATTATTAAAAACTTAACTTGAAGTTGCTTTGCTAGTAAAGTAGTCCCTCTACTGGTATATTTACCTATGCTTACCAGTAGAGGGCAGAGGACGGTTTCTCATTTGTTTTGCAGTTGTCTTTCCACTGCGACAGCATGTCTCTACTTGGTTCTTGAACCATGACCCCCCAATCTCAGCTGCTTTCTTCTTCTTTTTTTTTCCTTTGTACCTCTTTGTGAGACTGTGCAGTCCTTACTCAGAGTTTTATTTAATTTCTGTGTTGGTACACTAGTGGCTGGCAGTGGTAATGGTCAATCAGAAAATGCAGCAATAAAGTTGCAGGTAACCACATAACTGATCTCAGCAGAAGCGTTTTAAAAAAGAACAAACCACAACAACAACAACAAAAAAAAAACAGATCTCTAAATGTTTTGCTGCAATGGAAGTGGAGCCTCAGCATCGCAGAGACAGGGTTTACTGAGGTTCAGTGTATGAGTAGCGCTGAGCATGGAATATACCAGCGCTAGTAATTTAAAAAGAAAAACTTTTTTTTTGTTACCTTAGGAGATGTGTGAGAAAAGTGGCAAAGTGTGTAGAACCTCAATATGAAGGGTGTCATTCTGTTTTGTGTTAGCGAGCCGGGTTACCCAGCGGGTGGGAGACGCAAGAACAAGGTGGCAGTGGCAGCCTGCTGCGGACGGAACGTCCGTTGCTTTTTTTTTTTTTACTTTCTCTTTATTCTCCCCGTCCTCGCAGCTCTCCCCTCTTCGGGAGACACCTACAGCCCTATCAGCCTTCGCTCACCTACCTGGTGACTGGTGCAGTCCGTCCCCCATGCAGCCGTGGTTATAACCCCCAGGCGGATATGGGGTGGGAGCCCTTACGCCCCGATGCATCTCTGTATTTCGACGGAACGCTGTCTCTGGGCAGGTAGGGGCATTGAAGGTCGAGGCCTGGTGCTCCGTCTGCTGGGAGGCTGCACGGTTGTTTTCCCGATGTTCTCTCGGCATGCCAAGTCCCCAGATGTCAAGACGCTGAAGCACCGACATCTGGCATGTCGCCCCTCTGTTAAGCGTCGGACTTGCTGTACCTCGGGTCTCCACCCGGGGCCAGACAAGAGCCAAGTTCTGGTTCCCCCCTTCCCCAGAGAGAAAAGCAGTCCTTGGGACGCCAAGTTCTCCCTCGCCAGCCTTCAGCTCCTGGCCTGCCTCAACCCAGGTCGCTGGCGCCGCAGGCGAAATCTAACCTGCTGCACCGCAGGCCGCCCATTACGCTTTGTAAAACTGCGTCAACAACAAACAAAATTGTTTATGGGGATGGTTGTACTGTGTTTCTGATGTGTTGTTGACTTGAAAGTGTGCAGAGGTGACTTTGGGGTCATTGTTTGTCGCTGGTTAGTAGAGGAAAACTTACATTGCTTGTTTGAAAATTCAGAGTGCCCAAGAATAGCCCAAGTAACGGGAACTTGTTTTTCAGTGGGCTTATTGAAAAATACCCACCATAAGATCCGTGATTCTAGCCAATCAGAAAGCTAGGATTCTTTAGCCCATTTTCTAATTATTGATACACAAAAGTAAACCTAAATAACTATCTAGTGTAACAGTGAAAATGTAATACAAGGGTTTTATCAAAAATATACATTTTTTCCTGGATTCTTACGGCACATCAAAACAATAAAGTTTAAAAGTAGTTCCTTGATAGAAATTTGCAGGAGGGGGCATCCACTGACACCCTAGTTACAAAAATGAGGGGTCTCCAGACCACCTCGAACCCCTGGCTCCTCTGCCTATGGCCCCAACCCCAGCTTCTATGACTCACCTTCTGAATGTCCATACCAAAACATGGTAGGGCTCTCCAGGAAATGGGACAGACTCCTTTGGGATGCTGTCTCTCACCTTTGAGAGACTCCTTGGTGGGGGTTGGTCACTGGGTCTGAGCTGGAATGTGCCCCTGCATCATCCTGGAGTTCTCTCCTTCTATTGTTCCTGCCCTTGACCCACAGAATTCCAACAAGATGAGAGAGTCCAAGTGCTTGTAAACATTGAGCATGTCAATACAAAACACAGATGGAGTCCTTCCTCCCGCTGTGCCTCATTGTGCTATCATCCATGGTCACCCAAGTGGCAGCGTTGCAGTAGAATCAAAAAACCACCCTCCCTGGAGCGATAGAGCATCCTTTGGAATACTCAGTCCTCCTTCCACCTGCTGGCCCTGGGCCTGTTTCTGAACCTCGATTGCCGGGATCACAAGTGGTCGTCCTGCCATGCACCGACAATCCAGCTTGATCTGACATTTCTGGTATGGCTGTTTTTGCTGTTCAGAAATTAAAATTGTTGTCAACACTACATGTAGAAAACCAAGTACAATACCCGAGAAAGCATGAACAATTATATTTTCACCGGAATGGTAGGTGCTATAAATCTACAACACAAGACAAAAGAAAATTAATTTTAACATACTTTCATCAATTAATCAATCACTATCTGGGTCAAGAAGGACAATCACTGAAAGCTGTAGAATACTGTAGTCGGAGCTTGAAGCCCTGAGCTCAACAGAACCTGAATGAGTAACATGGTCATTTAAGGTTGGAAGGACTCATGGATCATCAGGTCCGCAGTCTCCCAAACCCCACCATAGGGATAAATAAGTACACAGTGTATAAAAGGTATTTGTTTATAGCGATACACACAGCCATTCAACAGATTTTGTTTTCATGTACTGTAACATGCTCTTTTCAAAGTAACCTTCCAAAATGAAACGTATATTCAGCTATATGCATCCAAAGCATGATTCTGACAGAACAACAGAGTACAGTGAAGAATATATTAAAAATAACATTAACATTTCAATAAAAGAGGTCATCCCTAACAGCAAGATTCTGGTTTTAATTCCAGATTCTGGGACAGCCGCCAAAAGCAAAGCTGACCTGTGTTCCTGCCACGTTCCTATATAACTTGAAGATTCTCAAAGTCAGAGAGTCAAAAGAAACAGTGAAAAAAAAGAAAATTCTAAATAATCTTCTATAATCCCATTTAAAGGAAGCATCAAACTTGACCATACTATCATCTGAAATGTTCAAGTATACTTTCTTCAGATGCAGCTAAGTTAAGGGCAAGGTCTATACACTCATTTTAAAAAGGAACAGGAAAGTTCAGCCAGTGAGGTAAATATACTCTTCAGACCTGGGCAAAGCCGCCAGCAAGAAAAGACCTTTGTTCTGGGATGAATCATAAGACAAATCTCCAAAAATGGCTTGTCCTTTGTGTAAAATTCTCTCCCTCTCTTTCTCTCTTTATATAGATATATACTGTATTTGTTGCAAAAAATTTAATTAATTCATTAGTTATTGTTCCTTACAGTGAATAAAGTAGGAAATGTGGGTAGAGTCTCCAATCAACACCCCACCTCAATTCACAAGCAGCAACAATGGTGGGCTGTGCCTTGGGGTTCTCAACCCTAATGCTCACCCCATTCCATGAGTAAATAAGTTGAGATGGGTACAGTATATGAGAATGGGGTAAGCATTAGGGTTGAGAACCCCAAGGCACCCCCTGTGGGGTTGGGTGTTAGGGTTCAAAACCCTAACCCCACATTTTCCTACTTTTGTCGCTATAAAAAACCCTAACTAATGCATTAATGATGTGTTTTTTTGCAAAGAATTTCCTTACTTTTTGTGATGGTGTAATGGTATCCTTTCATTCAGGGCCCATCCATCCGCTTGTATGTTGTTATCCTAAACTTTGTAAGGCGAGGCCCTTCTGGGCCCCCATGCTCCAATCCCTCCGTAATTGTATCTTTATTTGCATGTGAGAACAGGATCCACTGCAATCACTCCATAATGGTATCCTTTTGCAAAAAATATTATCCATTTGTGAAAAGAACACTTTTTCAAGGCTCAGATCTAACTGGAGTGCTACTGAACATTAATTTTGTTTCTACAACTGAAAACCAAAATGGCATGGCACAAATAAAGATAGCCCATTTGTGACACAGGATCACCCATTTGCGTAAAAGTATCACCCGCTTGCGACAAAGGATCCATTTTTGAGCAGGACATCTAACTGCTACCATTGAAAATAATTGGAAATTTATAAATGTAATAACTTTGGAATGGATTAATATTTTTAAACAAACCAGCATAAGGCATATCTACAAGGCAAGTCTGATGTACCCTGAACATTTCAGACCAAAATTACAAACCAGTTCTGCGCTGCAGTATGACAAAAAAAGGGTCAGTTACATTTTTGACACTCCGTATCTCCGCACCCACACATCCAACCGGAACAAAACTTGGCACCTCAAGAGAACTCTGATGGATATAAGTGGCCACTGAACCTTAACTACAGGGCGTGACTGCATATATATATATATATATATATATATATATATATATATATATATATATATATATATGCTGCTATGACGACCGGGTTTGAGAACAGACTCTGGTCATTCAGGGTTTGGCCGGGGATGAGGATGAGCGTCAGAGGACTACTCTCCCTTCTCGGGGAGGGGGTTGGCACTGTGTGTTATCGACTGACACCCAGTGGTAGTTGGGTGTCAGTGCAGATGCAAGCACAAAAGAGCTGGACCATGCCCAGGGCAATTTGGCTGCCTCCGCAGAGATGGAAGCAGCCGCCCCACCCACTGCACGGGTGTAGAGTGCAGGAGAGAAATGGAGGAAAACCAGGACCTGGCAGGACCTGTGATGGCCCCGACTGCTTTGTAGAGCTGCCCCCCCAATTGTGGAGATCGCTGTGTTATGGGGGAGGTAAGCTACAGGGGAAACTCTAATGCCAAATTTCCATATTTTTGTCACTGTAATAGGAACCCTAATGCATTAACAGAGTTTTCTGTAATGAAGTTCCCTTCTTTTTAGATAGTATAATAGTATCCGTATTTTACTGTGGGAGTACAGGGTCCAATACAATCCCTCCATAGGGCCCTGCACTTCCATGTGTCGAACAGAAGTGATCAAATTGTCAGCATAGCCATCCTATTACCCCACCTCATGTAACCCGGTACAGAGAAATTGTGAAATGCAAGGCAAAACGTCATTATCCGTAACGGCAATGCCGTTCTGAGCTACAGGTAATATTGCATTCTGGGCAGGATGTGAAAAATGACAGCTGTACTGTCCATGAGGTAGTGTGAAAAAATTGCTATGCTGAAAATTTGGTGTCAAAAGATGGAAAAGTAGCAACGTGATGCACCTGCGAAGAATAAATTCAATGGATGCATGTAACGGTGGCATTTTCAGGTATTTTTTCACCAAATTTTCAACATGTCCTTTTGAGGACCCTACCTCATGTGCAGTGTCACTGTCATTTCATTAATCTGTCCCTAAAGTTGATTTCGCACAGTGACCACGCCATTTAGCGCCACAGGTTCGAAAACATGCAGGATGTGAAAAATGACAGCTGTATTGTTCACGAGGAACTGTGAAAAAATGCCAGTGTTGAAAATCTGGACTGAACATATTAAAAACTGGTGAAGTTACGAGTGTGTGTAGAAACTGCACAATGCACGCTCATAACACAGGCATTTTTCAAAATTTTTACACCAGATTTTCAAAATGAGCTTTTTGCGACCTCCCCAAATGAACGCTGGCACTGTCATTTTGTTAATCAGTACTGAAAGCTGACTTTGCACCTTATGGGTTTGAGTAACAGGATGACAGTGACTGTGTTCATGAGGTGGGGTCCCAAAAAGCCCATGTTGACAATTTAGTGAAAAATTTTTGAAAATGCCTGTGATATCAACCTAAGTTCAAAACGCCATAGACTGCCATTGTACGGCACTTAGCTTGATTCTCCAGTTTGTGGTTCAGCTTTGAAGACTGCAGATGTGTAGTAGTCCACAGAAGATGACAGCACCCAACCTCCAGAGGTAAGTATGGGGTGAGTGGGATGTGGGGTGGGTGCAGAGGATGGAGGGAGGGTGGGAGGAGACTGTGGGGAAGACGACGAGACCATTTTCTTTTTACAGTATTTAAAAAAGATTGGGAGATTGTTGTTTTTTACAGGGACTAAACAATATTCTGGAACACTGGGGTGGGCTCCCAGTGTTCCACAGTGCATGGGGGATGGACAAGACTGTGACACTGGGAGGGCCACCCAGTGTCCCACACTGTGGAGGTGGGTAGTGCCAACATAGGAATTGGGCACCCCGATGTTGGCAGAGATATTTAGGTACTCTGGGAGGGGCCCCCTACCACACTGGCAAGAGGTGGATTTCTACCGCCGACATGTGAATTGGGCACCTGATGTCGGCAGAAGCATTTTTTGTAAATAAATAAATGAAAAAAATAGGGGGCTTTTGGGACACTGGGAGTGGCTACCCAGTGTCCCAGAGTGGCAATGGGGGTGGGGGGTATTTACCGCTGGACATGGGGATTTGGCACCCCAATGTTGGTAGAAACATGTTTGTTAGCAAAAAATGAGAAGAAAAACTGGTTTTCAGCTCATGAAGTAGGATCCTAGTTCGTATCTCGCCATACGAACCAGAATCTTACTGGTGACGCTGATATGAACAAGGAATTTAATGTGAAATCAAAGTAATTTTAAGGGACATTTTCCTTGCAGTGAAGTGCAGAATGCACCTAGAGTCCTAATAAGCAGCTACATGTGTTGGTTCCTCCCAAAATATCATTTGGGAGGTTTCCAACTTTGAAATTCCAGCAAAACTGTAAACAAGATGACCATACAAGGTAGAAATTTTTACATAAAACCAGCATTCCTACTTTATTATGTTTGCTTGCACACATGTGCAAGAAACATAGTGCCACCATACGAAGTTTTCATAGGTGTGCCTCCCCACTTCCAATGCCCTGCTCCCTTTGCAGGTGTGGCTGCACCATGCAATGAATGTCCGAGCTGTCTATGACAGCTATTCAGAATGCAGTAGTGTGTACAGTTCAAAGCGAAAACCTCTGCAATCAGCGGTTGTAACGTGTAGGCAATTTGAATACTGGCATCGCAGGTATTTACATACTCGTCAAGCAGTATGCATAGTGCCTACAGCAGCACTGCATTCCTGAACAGCTGTCATAGACAGCTTCCTTTGTGTCTACTCTCCCCCCCTCCCCAAACACTCAGTAGCACGCTGGGAGTCCACCCCAGCGTGCTCATCGCCCCTCCGCCATTACACAGTATAGCTGGCGGGGTGCCCATTCCCCTGTCGGCCTGTGCTCCCCCACAGAGTTTTCAGGTGCCACGCCTGGGAGTCCACCCCAGCATGGCATAAGTGAGAATGGTGATGGGGTGCCCATCCCCGCCGGTTCAATTAAACCCCTAAGAGAAACAGACTTCCAGTTGCCACGCTGGGAGCCCACTCCCAGCGGGCACACGTGGTGCCCAATCCCTGCTATTCCACTGACCCCCAAAATTTCCAGCTGCCACGCTTGGGAGCCCACCCCATTGTGGCATAAGTCCCGTGTTGTCTTCCTAAAAGAAAACAAACACCTGAAAAGAAAAACAGTCCTTGTTGATTGTCTTCCACCCAACCTGCGCCCACCCTCTGTGCATCCACCTCCCACACCCCCACCTCACCCCATACTTACCTCGAGGCTGGTGCGACGATCTTCAGTGGACCGGGAACAGGTCTGCACTCTTCAAAGCCGACTACTAACTGAAGAAATACTGGTAAGCTGTATAATGGAATAAATAGGGGTTTTCAACTTTGATGCATATCTCAGGCATTTTTTTGAATTTTGGCACCACATTTTCAACATGGGATTTTTGGGACCACTCCTCATGAATTCTGGCACTGTCATGGCGTTAATTGGCCCCAAAAGGTGATTTTGTGGTCACTGTGCGGAACCACCTTTTGAGACCGATCTACGAAACGACAGTGTCACAGTTCATGAGGTAGGCCCCCAAAAACCCTATGGTGAAAAAATTCCCAAAAATGACTGATTTACGAGTGTGCATTGCGCAGTTCCTACGCACGCTAGTAAGTTTGCGAATTTTTAATATTTTCATTCCAGATTTTTTAACATTGCCATTTTACCACACCTCCTTATGAGCAGTACAGCTGTCATTTTTCAGATCTCGCCCAAAATGTGTTTCTGCACATGTAGCGCACAGTGGCGCAGCTGGTGTGCGAAATCAATGTTCGGGACAGATTAAGAAAATTACAGTGACACTGTTCATGAGCAGAGGTCTTAAAATGGCTATGTTAAAAATTTGGTGACAAAAGTCCATAAAATGACTGTGTTACAAGCTTTAGCATTGCCCAGTTTCCACGCAGACCGTATGTTCATGAATTTGTAATATTTTCAATCCAGATTTTCACCAGTGGCATTTTTCCATACTTCCTTATAAACAGTACAGCTGTCATTTTTCACACCAAGGCCGAAATGTGTTTTCACACTTCCAGCACAAAAAAAGCATGGTCGCTGTGGGAAATCACTGTTCGGGACAGATTAAGAAAATCACAGTGACACTGTTCATGAGCGGAGGTCCCAAACAGCCTGCATTGACAATCTGCTGTAAAAAATCCACAAACTAATTACATTACGGGTGAGCATTGCGCAGTTTCTACTCACACTTGTGACTTCACCAGTTTTTTTTTTTTATATTTTCACTGCAGATTTTCAACATTGCCATTTCTTACACCTCCCCATGAACAGTACAGCTGTCATTTTTCATATTCTGCTAGAAATGTGTTTTCGCACCTGTGGTGCCAAATGGCGTAGTTGCTGCTCAAAATCAGCTTTCGGCTAATGAACTGATATTGTCACTGTTCATGAGGTGGGGGGTCACAAAAAAAAATGTTGAAAATTTGGAGTGAAAATACAAAAGAATGCCTGAGGCGTTAGGGTTTCCAACCATAACGCCCCACCCTGTAGAGACTGATAGGCATCAGGGGTGTGACTTGGGATTGTCATCTGTAATGCTCATAACATTTAACCCCAACCCACACCCTGCAGCCAGTGAGAGGCACTGAGGTGTGCCTTGGACTCTTCGCCCCAAAAGTTCACCCCATTCTCCTATACTGCACCCATCTCACCATATTTCCTGATGGAATGGGGTGAACTTAAGGGCCAAAGACCCCAAGGCACACCATGACACTTGGTGTCTGCAGGGTAGGGTGTGGTGAAATGGCATGGCTGTTATGCCTGACAACCCAAAGGCACACCCCAATGCCTGTCAGTATCTGCAGGGTGGTGGTGGGGTTGACGTCAGTTCAGTACTTCACGGCCATTCCTATTATGCAGCTCTGCAACTCCTACACTACCAATGCCAATGCCAGCAAGCAAACATTCGGCATTCACAAATGCTTGTTTCATGCAGCTGTACTGAAGTGTCTGCTGAACATGCTCAGAAATTATTTTTTCAAATTTTTAAATTGCAATAACTTAAAAATGGCTTATTGTTTTTTCACCAGACTAGCAAAAGGCACATCTGTGGGGTAGTCCCTTTCTACCTTGAACATTTCACACACAAAAACTAAACCCTCTGGGTTGTAGGCAAGTTCAAAGAAAAATCCAAGCAAAGTCAATAAGCAAAACATATTTTTTAACTCTGTAACTTGGAGACCGCATATCTGACAAGAACAAAACTTGCAAACTCAAGAGATCTACCATACAGGAAGGAACATACTAAATTTAGGTAAATCTGTTGAACAGTTGCAAAGTTATTAAGTGTAAACTTTTGAGTTTAACATTGAATAGCCTACTCAACCTAACTATAGGGCACGACTGTGACTCTATAAATATATACATACACACACACACACACACACACATATACATATACATAAATATTGGGTGTCGGTCGCATTCTATAGTTGAGGTTGAGTAGGCACTTCAATGTTAAACTCAAATATTTGCACTGTAATAACTTTGCAACTGTTGAACGGATTTGCATGAAAATTGGCATGCACTGTCAGACATGGTAGATCCCTGGATGTGGCAAGTTATGTTCCAGTCAGATGTACAGTTTTCGAGTTCCAGATAGATGAAAAAAAGCATTTTGTCGCTCGCTGACTTTGCTGGGATTTTACTTTGAACTTGCCTGCAGCCCAGATGGTTTGGAATTTTGGCCTGATATTTTCAGGGCAGAAAGGGACTAGCCTACAGATGTGCCTTTTGCTAGTCTACTGAAAAATAATAAGCCATTTGTAAGTTGTTGCATTTAAAAAATTTGAAAAAATAATTTCTGAGCTTGGTCAGTAACACTAAAGATAACTATATATATATATATATATATATATATTTATAAAATGGAGATAATAATATCCTCCAAATCCAAACTTTGATTGTATAAAATACATCACATGACTGTGCGTATATCAGAGCGCCACCGCACACCTCCACTTTTAACCCCTCCAAAACAAGTTTGACATCTTATAAGATAGAGAAACCATTTGAGTGTAAGTGGGTCATGCCTGACATACGCAGACGCCTTGGGTGGTTGATGTACCGCCCGCGGCCTCGGGCGTATATCAGAGCACCTACTCACACACCTCAGAGTGGTTTATCTATTTATATATATATATATATGTGTGTGTATATATATATATAAAATCTATTCATCTCTGTAAGGATGGGAATGCAGGGTTCAATAGGCATCTGCGCTCCACAGGTAATAAAGCTATGATTACACTATCTCAGAAAATAAAATTCTTTGCAAAAACTATGTTAATGCATCAGCTAGGTTGATATCACACTGTTAAAGGGAAATAAAACATTGAGTGTTTCTTCTTTAACACCCCACCCCCTCCCTGCACACACCGACAGATGTTGGGATGTGCCTTGGGGTCGTCAGCCCTAATGCTCACCCCATTCTCCTATACTGTACCCATCTCAGCTTATATACTTATGGAATATAGTAAGCATTATGGCTGACAATCCCAAGGCATCCCCCCCCCCAATACCTGTTGGTGTGTGCAGGGAAGGGGTGGTGTGTTAGAGTTGAAACTCTAACGTTGTATTTCCTTCTTTGTTATGGTTTGATATCATCCCCAACTGATGCATTAACATAGTTTTTGCAAAGAATACACACACACATAAATATGTAGGATATGTGTTGGCTTAATAGAGATCTCAGAAATATCTCCATGAGCTTATACTTGACATCTGCCCTCATGCATGGTGGCCTGGAGTGAGGTCAATAGAGGTCAGGCACAACAAATGAAGATAGTTCTGATTCTGTCTATTAAACCAGCACATGCTTGATGTATACAACACTGTATTGTACGTCATGCACAATCAAAGCCCAATCCATCTTAACATTTCTGGCACTTCAGCATTTTTGGTAAGAGGAAATGCCACTGAAAATGTTCAGTGCAACTAGTTAATGAGTAGGAGTAAGATTCAGTGAAACAGTGATACTGGCTTACTGTGATATCCTTAGCTAGTGATATCTTTTGACTGTGATATCAGTAATAAGTGATTTTTTTATTCTGGCATCATTAACCAGTGATACCTTATTTTTTATGTTAAGTAAAAGATATTACTTGTTATCTCTGTTTTTCTATCTCCACTACTATTGTATACATGTATACCTACGCATCTGTAGCTGTATCACTATATATATATATATATATATATATATATATATGTATGTATATATGTGTTATGGAAGCAACTGATTGCGCAATCCTCATGTACCAGATGGTCCTGGTTAGGACAATGAATGGTTACCTATTGAAACAGTAAATCAATCTCCTCCATTGAGCCACATCAAGGAAGTGTAAGCCAGCGGAATCAGGAAAACTCAGAAATGTTTGCACGCTGGGGCTGCCATGTTGATGCGCTTTGTTGGTACCTATATAATGTGGGCCTCTCCAGCATGCCTCAGCTTCCCCCAAGACAAGTTCGAAGATCATCAGACTGGAAGGCACCAAAGCTATAAGGATCACACCAGGCAATCAGGAGAGAATATGGAAACCTGAGTATGGACGCTGTAGAGGGCACCAAAGAAGAAACAGTCTGTGAAAGCAGGCAGTATAGTCACCTGTCACCAGACAAGGGAGGAAGGTGGGAGGGAGAGCTGTGGCTTAATGAAGCAAATTCTCTTGAAGATCTACTGTACGTACTATTTTTATCTTCTTTGAGGATATCTTTTTCCTTCATACCATGTCATGGAATGATTCCCAAGCAGTACCATCTACTGAGGAAGGATGGCAGGACCTAATGATCCTGAGTAAGGAGGCCTTGCAGATCACGGAGGCCGAAGCCGGCACATCTATGAGAGATAATGTCCAGACTGCAGTATTTAGTGAATGTATGAACAGTACTTCAAGTGGCAGCAACACAGATGTCAGCAGCAGACACATTTTGAAAACAAGATACTGAGGTAGTCACCCTGCAGGTGGAATGAGCATAAACAGGACCTGGAAGCTGCTCACCATGCTTCTGGTTACAAATGTAATACAACTGGCCAGCCATTTGGACAGGCTCTGTTGGAGATCAGCAGCCCATCATACGAGGGGCAAAACCAATAAATAGCTGAGAGAATTTTCTACAATCCTTTGTATGATCCAGGTACCAATGCAGTGTCCTGCATCCATCCAGCATATATAAATGAGGTTCCCACTATGGGAGAAGAAAAGTAACTGGAAGACCTATAGTCTGATTTAGTGCTTTTGCAGACACAATCATTGGATGAAAATAAGGACTGGTACTAAGGTAACCCTATTTTTGTTAAAAATAATAAATGGAGGATCTGCTACCAGAGCCTGCAACTCAGAGATGCATCTAGCAGATGTCATCTCCACTAGAAACAGTGTCTTCCAAGAGAAGAAGCGCAGTTCACAAGTAGCCACAGGCTAAAAGGGAGGTGCAGTGAGGGTCTCTTGGACCAAGTTTAAGTCCCACACCAGAACCGGATCATGGACCCAGTGGGGGTAGCAAAAGGAGGATAACCCCTTAGAAATCTGCAGGAAACCTCCAGCTGGGCCGCAGTCTTGCTTTCTTGTCAGGGCATGGAAAACCAACATAGAGGCCATGTGGATCTTCATAGAGGAATACCCTAGTCCTGAGTACTCAAGGGACAACAGGCAGTCCAGCAATTTAGGAACTTGACATGTAAAGGGATTCAAGGTACGCTGAGTACACCACATAGTAAAATGTTTCTGTTTTTGTTCAGGGTAGATGACTTTCTAGTCACCAAGAGAATATCAACCACCGCCGGGGAAACCCAAAGCAGGAGAACACGCCTAACTGACAACGCAGTGCGTAAGCTGCGTGGGCAGCGCCACAGATGCTGACTCCTCCCTCCAAAAAAAAAAAAAGCTCCCATAGCGGGTGCATGCCTCCGGCTTACACCCAGCAGTAATGAATGGTGAAGACTGACAAGGGGAAGATCAACCATGACCCCATTTCTGGTGCTTGTGGTTCAAAGTATGAAAGGATCTATGAGTCATGCTAGAAGAATGCAAATCCCTTAAAGCATTTTCAATCTCATTGCCAAACAACTGCTTTCCCTGACAGAAGCATTCATCACAACACACCACCACGAAGCCAGGAGTGGCAATGAAGGAAACGCATAAAGGCAGAAGCCCTGCCTGCAGCATCTGAGGCAACATAGGCTGATCTGAGCAGCTGCTAACCAGTTTCCTGGCCATTAGCTATAGTCTGCCGAACTAATGTTTTGTTCTGGCTTTCCGGCAATTTTTCAGCCAGGGTTGCCATTGTCTTCCAAAAACAATTTTGATATTTAATCATATATGCCTGATAGCTAGCAATTCATAGGCCCAAGGAAGCAGAAGCAAAAGTCCTCTTCCCTATCACATCCAACTTCCTCAACTCATTGTCCGAAGGAAGAGAGCTTGTGTGCTTGGTAGTCTTTGATCTGCCATGAGCAATCATAATTACCACATTCAGACTGTGAAGAATAATTTGGCTTCGTAGTAGGGGTTGGGTATTGTTTATCTGCCTTCCTAAGAACTGCAGGCAGCTGAGCAGGTCTGTGCCAAGTTGCCAAAGTAGCATCCTCAAGTGCAGAATGCACAGGAGGAATGAGCATAGTAGGAGAGTCCAAAACCTCCAAGAACTCAAGAGAGATTTTTATTTGCAGAATCCTCTTCTGCTTGAAACACCAGTATAGCCTGAACCTGTTGAAGGAAGGTTTGAAAAGAGGCATCATCAGGGGGAGATCTGAGTGCGTTTTTCACACTCTCTTCTGAGCACAAGGATAGAGTAGGGCTTGAGCCAACCACATCTATAACCTCTTCTTCCTCATCTACGTCCTTCTCCATGTGTTCTGGATTATATTCCAGGTTTTCCTCGATGTTGACTGACACTGGCTGGGGTCAACTGCACAGGAGAAAATGAGAGGAGCAGACAACAGCAATCCCACTGATGGCAGCGGTTTGGGTCCAGTACACAGGCGGGACAGAGAATGGGAGTGTCAATGGTAATGTCCATGACGGACCAACTGGAGGTGCCAATGAAGAAGGCATCAATAGTGAGAGTGGCAGCAGACACTGAAATTGCTCTGAGATTGTTTGACACAATGTCTGCACATCGATGGGGCTTAAAGGAAAACAATGGAAAAGAGACAGCTTTCCTCAGACACTACAGAAACTCTCAATTAGTGCTGTCAGACAATAACGACTTTTTTTAAATTATTTAGAACTGCTACCAGCAACTTCCACTTTCTGTTGCTGGCAGCAGCCATTTCATGAGCAGCAGTGAGCCTCCTGAGTTCACTGTATGCTAATATGCCTGTTTGACCTCTGCTATTGGTTGACAGGTCTTATTAGCATAAAGTGAGCTCAGGAAGCTCTCTGCTACTCATGAAATGATGGCTACCAGCAATAAAAAGTGAAAGTTGAAGGCCACTGTTTAAATCACTAAAAAAGCAATTAGAGGAATTAAAAAATAAAAAATTACTGTCTGAAAGCAAAAAAATGTTGTAGGTGCCGTATTGGTCCTTTTAAGAACAGATCCAGAAACAAATGATTTGATACCTTTTATTGGACCAACATGGATGTTACAGAAAAGAACAAAGTGCTCTAGCTTTCGAACCAACCAGGTCCTTCTTCAGAAGCTTTGTGGCAGTTTTTCAAATATCCCATACTATTAACACCAGATTATATAGAAAAGCAGAAATAATTCTCATTGGTTTAACATATACATTTAAAACATAATAGAAGATTCGTCAAGAAGCTAATTAACACCAGTATGCCTTTAACTGAGGAGCCTCAGAGGGCAAAGGTTATCAAAATTCTCTACAGCCAGAGTTCTTGTCACACAATTAAAATGTCTCAATATGCCAGAAAGCATTCTAGTGATAAAAATGTTTCTCATTATCTGTTCTTTAATATACCAGGATAATTGGAATGTAAGTTGTAAGCTCATTTACATGTATTAGAGAAATGCCACTCCAAGGTTTTTTTTATCACTAGAATGCTGTCTTGGCATACTGAGACATTTAAAATTTATGTGACAAGAACTCTCTGGCTGTGAAATGTGATAACTCTTCAATTAAAACATACTAGTGTGCTTTCTCTAACATGTTTAAACAATGAAATGACTATAATCTGGTGTTAATAGTATGGGATATTTGAAAAACACTAAAAATGGTCAACTAAACACTGATGCTTTCTGTAACATCCATGTTGGTCCAATAAAGGTATCAAATCATTTGTTTCTGGATCTGTCTAAAAGCACTAATCAGAAATGTTTGTAGTGCCTGGGTAAAGCTATGCCTTTTCCAGTGTTTCCCTTTAAAGGGGTCATTGATGGCTGAGCTGTTGACAAGACAGTACCTGACAGCAAAATCAGCAGTGAATCCCCAGGCAAGGAGGAAGATCCAATGCCGTACCATGACCTTTGTGTCTGAGAGACAGTCGGTGGGGGGGGAGGCAGCAGGCCCCATGGCCAGAGCCTGGGATCCGTATTTATCTGCAGACTTACCCCACATCCAACAGGTTAATGAGAGTGGACTGGTGAAGCATCCTAATTCTTCAGGTGCTTGTCCTTTTAAGAATGGTGGCGTTTTCCACCGATTTCAAAGACTTATCCTTTTTCTTGATAATTCAGTGATGGCCAACTGGGAACAGAAATAGTTGACATTGGTGAAGCTGTTTCCCCATTTCTTGTAACTTTAGAAAACCACTAAAGCCTTCTTACAGCATCTCCTGGTTGCCTCATTAAAGCCCTGGAAAACTGAGCAGCTTTTAATGTTGTGATTTGTACAGAGGTGATGGATAAAAACGGAGTGGCCAATGTCTTTATAAATCATAATGTTGCCACAGTAGCAATAACAGAACACTGCATGCCTCTCAAGTGTTCCTGATTTTCAGGGATGTTCCCAATTTTGCCTCAGAAATTTCATCTCTCCTTCCTAAATTTGGCAATTCTGTCACTGAAGAGTACGGATTTGAATCACAAAATAATGCCAGCCATTAGTGTTACAGTCTAGTTCTCATTAAGAAAATGCTATTCATACAAAGCAGCATATTGTACACAACTTCCGGAACTAATATTACTATTTTTCCAGATGTGCCCCTGATTTTGGTTATTTGTCCCTAATTATTTTAAGCCTTGTCCCTGATTTGTGAGGAGGGATGTTTAGAGGTAACAGTGGTTCCTTGTCTTTCAGCAGCGGTATTAAAATAAAGTTTAAAATTAACAAACTTAAGTAGCAACATTAGCAAATGCTTGCAGAAGTTAGACAACGTTCTTCAGGAGCAGTGGACTGACGAGCGGTTGATAATGGTAGAAATAAAGCATGCTGAGGACACCCACATGAGGTGCATTGATGTGGGTGACCCCAGTCTGCAAAAACCTCCAGGTGGTCTTGATGCCAGCAACTTACAGTTCTGTGATGTGGCTCAATGGAGGGAGATATCCTTGAAGAACATCCAAAGTTATAGAAATAAATGCCAAGCAATATATGCAGAACGTAATAGTCACAAACTGTGGCAGAAGCCAGTGACAATCAAGACAACTATATAATATTTCAAATAAACAAGGTATAACCGATGCCTGAACATCAACAAAAGACAGATGATGGACTGCACTGTAAAGGCAAACATGATACCATGAAAATTAATCATACTCATTCCATAATCATAGTCTAATGGTAGTTAACAAACATCTGTACAGTGGTTATCAAGCAACGATTTAAATACATTGTAGCTGACTGGGAATATTCTGTTTTGTTTCAGAGAGTAGGGACAAGGCCTACGGTAGAGAACATCCAACTCAGCTAGGTGTGTAGAGGGACACCCCACTATATATTAGGTCACCATAATCCAGTAATGTGTATGTGTCTGCTGTTATTAGCCTTTGCTGATTGCACTGTGAGGCCTTCTAGCACCATGCAATTCTGCTTAAAGTTGAGCCAGTCCAAATTCTCTCATGGATTTGCATACGTTTCCCATGATGCTTTGCATTATTGGGGTGTGTGCAATTGTATTTTCTTTAAAATCTGGCTGTATGGCCAGTATCCTCCAGGATAACCCATGCCCCAAGGCATTTGCTCAGGGGTTCTTTTGTAGCTCTTTTCCTTTTCTATTTTGGGGTCCCCATGGCCCAAACACATAACATCCCTCTTAAGGGGTGGCTGGCTCCCTCTCCCTGGGCTAAGACACAGTTATGGCACACTGATGAGTCCAAATGAGGATGAAACACTTGTATGTGTCTGCTGTTCTTAGCCTTTGCTGATTGCACTGTGAGGCCTTCTGGCACCATGCAATTCTGCTTAAAGTGGAGCCAGTCCAAATTCCCTCATGGGGATTTGCATACGTTTCAAATGATGCTTTGTATTATTGGAGTATGTGCAATTGTGTTTTCTTCATAATCCAGTAATGACAAGAATGGGGCTTATACTAACTTTTCCATGCATCTGATGTGAAACCTCTTTGTTCCTACAAGTCCAATCTTGATTTTAGCATTTTGCATAACATTTCAGTTGGTTTAGTAAAGGACAGGTTGTGGTCTATCCACAGGCCCAAGGTACTTGTATATATTCACCAGTTCTATATTATCACCCATCACAAGATCTTTCAAGACTAAACTGCTCTCTTATTCTCTCCTATTGGGACCTGCAACTGCTTTAAATGACAAGTTTCTATCATCGCTGAGTTTAACTGTCATGGCACTTTTCTGCTACAAGATGCCTTCTATGAAACCTAATTTGTAGGACGCTGCACCTTAACTAAGGATGCAATAATGTAACATTTTAAGTTTGTATTGTATTGTTTTGTCCCTCTTTATACTACTATTCACCAATCTATTTAATATGCATTACGATATTGTTATGCACCAATCTATATAATATGTCTTTTTTGTTGTTTTCCCTTGACGCTAAACCCTTTGAAAATAGGCACTGCCTAAAGGGTTTTATGAGTAATAAAAACTAAAAACTGAACTAAAGTGGAGATGGTGACGTTCAGGCAGTTAAGAGGCCATTTATCATTTGGGAGTGAATAGTATGACTTTAGTATTAGAGGCCCTAAGCAGCAGTTTCGATCTAAGTAGATGAAGCTGTAATGTGAGAAAGGAAAATTTTAAGTCATAGTTAATGGATTTGATAGAGGATCTTACTACATACAAAGTAGCACCATCTAAAAAGTAGTGTAACTTGACTGCCTCTACTTTATATTTGCTTCAAGGTCATTCATGTAGATCATGAAAGGTAAGGGCCTAAAAAGAGATCTGTAGAATCCATTTGTGTGCATGAGAGCATGAGAGAGGAGATCTTGTGTTTTAGCTGTTGCTGATGACCAGTACGATAATCAACAACCAGGTTAGAGCCGTGGTCTGATGCCTAACCCATAGCTTGAGTAGTAACACATTGTGATCAACGGTGTCAAAGTCTTTATTGAGGCTAAGAAGATCTGTGTTGCACGGATATGGTCAGAACAAACTGGATCACTCGAAACCCGACCATTTTCTTGGACTTTGGATTAGTTAGATTTTGTACTTTCTGATCCGAGATCTGACCCAATGTTGGATCTTAGATCGCATGAACAAAACCAGAGTAATCCAATCTGAAATTGAGACTGGAAAAAGGCCCGGTGTCCAGTGACACCCCCTTCCCCACCCACCCCAGGAAACAGTAAAAAAACAACCTTAAAACTAAATAAATACCTGTCTACCTCCCATTCCCTGGTTTCCACTGACACTCTTCCCTCAACCCATCCCTGTTGACATTGAGAATTATGTGTCACTGTGGAACCCCATGCCCGTCAGTCATCACTCCCCGCCACCGCGCATCAGCACAGCCCGCCACTCACCTCCTCAGCTAATCGCCATCTAACCGTCATTGTAAACAGTGTGTTTGAACATACTGAAGTGCTGCTCTCATTCATTCATTCACACAAGCAGTGAGCACAGTGTAGCTTGATCACCCCTGCCCCTCACTTCAATGATGTCACTGAAGTCCTTGAAAAACATTTTAATCACATTTAATGCACTGTATCATGGGGCAGCAAATACATGTTCTAAAGTGTTGTAAGTGGTAGAACACTATCTCTCTGAGAATGCAGGCGATACAGAGGAAGTGAGAAGCGAAGAAACAGAAACCCCAAAAACTAAAATAACTCTACCAGGTCATGCTGAAAATAGACGATGGCGTCTAGTGCATCTTACCTGAGAGCAAATACAAACAAATAAATAAGACAGCTAGCCAGCCTGCCAGTAATAAGCCATAAAAGGGTAAAATAGCTTTAGGAACAGTGGACCAAAACATTCAAATTCACTGCTATGCACTTTAAATAGCTACCTGAAGCTAACATTTGTTTCACTGTGTAGTATGGAAACTAAAGATCTACTTGCAAAACTTTATCAGTAAAATAGGATTTTGTTTGATATGTGTGCATACTGAGTATGTGTCATATTATATATTATGAAAGTAATAGGAAGAATGCTTGATCCTGACTGGCCTAGAGGCACGTTGTTGGACTGTTACCCACCACAAACAGTCTGGCTGAAGGTAGCTCCATGCAATCGACTCAGCACTTAAAGATAGCCATACACCTAGTTAAGAGTAAACTGCCTTCAGCAAACATGGCAGCTCTAGAGTCTCTTTCCCACACTGGATGCTACCTTAGCCTGGCTTCCAGAACTCCTGGCTCCTGTCTCTCACCTGCTCATTGTCCCTGCTCCCGATCTCCATACTGTAGGGTGAAACAAAGCTCCTGTAATTTTCTTTTTTTTTTTGGTTTTAAAAAGTTCCTGTTTCTGAGTGATCACAAGTATCATCAGTGGCTCCCCACAATTATCATCAATGGCTCCCTCACTTATGCAGATCACACCAGAACCAACCACTGATTACTGTTTTTAAATGATGGATAGCATGCCCAAATTTGCCACTGATTGTTCAGTGTACCTTAGAACATTGGTCTACAAAACAGCCAACAGCCACTCAACCCAATCTGACCAGCAACCTCCTGAAACATCACAGGCTGCAGCATGGCTCTGTGCCTCAGTGGTTCAAATGAAAATGTGTAAGTGGGGAACTCTTACATCTAGATTTCTAGGTAGTGGAACTCTCCTATGGTAGTCAATGGAGAAAGATGAAAGAGGTGGTGGAACTGTTATACAATGTTTTAAGAGGTGATAGAATGGAATTCCTTTGAGATCCTGCCCAAATTAACCAATGCTCTGCCCCAATGCTATGCTGTTGAGCGAAGCCACCGCCTGTCCTCCCTTTGCATTTACTTTTGCTACTACTTGTGTGAAAAAAGCAACTGTTTTTATGCAGCATTGGCGCCACCTACTGGGAAGATGGAAACAATATACTGTCCAAATTTTACTAGCTTTTGTTTTAAACTTTTTAAATTTTTTAATTTTTTATTGCTAAATGTAACAATACAAAACTACTTTGAATTGTCTATTAACTTATAGGGATCCATTTCATTACCACAATAAGGCACTCCAGTGGGTGTGTTTTGGTGAGATAATGACTGCTCTCAGGTGGTGCAAGCACTCGGCTTTGCCTCATACTTCAACCGACCTGAGGCGGGCCATTATCCTACCACAACACACCCCTTGTCATGCCTAACTGCCAAGTTGTGTTTTCCTTCTAGTCATCATGCTAGAGTACCAAACAGATACAGGTGCACTCAGACAGGATGGTGGAAAAATACAGTCTCAGTCCAGAGCACAAGTGCTGTGCAAAGTGGAGTTTATTGAGCAAATGACTCCAACACATTGATAAGTGAAAAGTGCAGTTTCACTTATCGATGTTTTGGAGCTATTTGCCCTATAAAATCTGTTTTGAACAGCAACTATGTTCTGGGATGAGACTGCATTTTTCCACCATCCTGTCAGTGCACCTGTATCTGTTCGGTCTTGTTATCTAGGGTTGGTCAGTCCACAACTGCACCAGTTCCCTGCACCACAAGCAAGTTTCTAGTTGTGGTTCTGTCATGTCAGGGTACCTGGATGGAAGTGACGCTGACTGTAATCAAGACTCCTTTCCAAGTAACATTTTATTTCTTATTTCTCCCATTGAGAATAAAGCCTCTTCTGCAACAGAGACCTGCCCAAGACAGCCAAAATAAAAAAAGATGGAACAAGACGGAGCGATACCTCAGTGAACATTATAACACAAATAAATGACAGTGGGGGTAAGATCCTATGAAGAGACTATCATGGTCACTCAGTATATCTCGAATTGTTCAGCAGTACAAAAGCAATTTCATATTCTCACAAGGTAGAACAAAAGCAATGTTACCTCTTCTCCAGGTGGTGTAAGTAAAATGTAGCCAGTTTATGCCAAACTATTCCTGTATCACTGCATACTCAAACATACTGATTTTTGAAGTATAATACATAACTGTTTTGAATTTGCATTTCAGTGAATTTATGAGATAAATGAAACACGTCTTCCACAGTGGGACAAATCATACAGTACATTATTAGACCAGGTTATAATCAGGTTATAATAAGCAGTGTCAGTGGCTCAGTAGGTAGCACACTTGCCTCTGAGGCCGGGAGATCAGAGGGCTGTGGGTTCAGTTCCCACATCTGGCACTTGAGTTAATATCCCAGTACTGACACTGTAATGCAGCATGAGAGGGTGCTGCATTTCGAGAGTGCCGTCTTCGGATGAGATGTTAAACCAAGGTCCCATCTGCCTGGATTGGTGGTAGTTCAGGTGGATGTTAAAGATCCCATGGCACTTATCGAAAAGAGTAGAAATTTCCCGGTGTCTTGCCAAATTTCTCTCATTCACTAAAGAAAAAATACCACCAGCAGCTTAATCTGGTTCAAGGTCAGTTGGCATTCATCTGTATTCCCCCCTCACCCGGGTCGTGCCTGAAAATAGGCAGGATTTGTCTAGTGCACTTACCCGGTCAACAAAAGCTAAATAAATAATAGGAATTTTCTATCTACAATACCTTTGATTTTGCTACTTCTTAAAGGCCACTCCACATATAAGAGCGACTGGTAGCAAATGCTAAATATGAGAAACTAAACCAATAATGCATAACCATCCTGGGTTCGGAAGTGGACTCGAGTCGTTTGGTGGTCAGCCATAAGAAGGAGCAGGAGCATCCTTGGACGTCTCTCCTCTCAAGAGCAGGGATTCAGGTGTACTGCTCCTAGGCTGCCACCTGGCAGAGGACAAGTCATACATACAAAGGAATGGTAGGAGCTATAAGGCTTTCCCCCATTAGTGCTCCGTTACTAGTCTATCAAGCTTCCACTGTTCAAGATATAACTATCTAATTTCTTGTTAAACTCGTTTGTTTTTAGTTATCATAATTTCCAGTGGAAGACCATTCCAAGGATTCTCATTGTGTGAAAAAATATTCTCTTTTTTTGTGCACCGAATCTTTATCTAACAACCTGCAATGGATGTCCTCTAGTGTGTCTAGTCTTATCTGAACGTAAAGTTCATCTCATAGAACAGCTGTGGTACATGTATTATGTCATTCATTGAAAGTAGGGTGCCCCTCAGACGTTGCAATTCCAGTGGCTTAAGTGCTAACTCAGACAGTCTAACATCATATGGATGGTCCTTTAATGAAGTAATTGTTTTACTTGCCTAGGTGATAGCGCAGATGCTGAACTGCGCGTGCAGGCAGAGGCATGCACGTACAAAGCATCACTGTATGTCGGCAGCCCTAGGGAGAAAACGCCAGAGAAAAACCCATGACTGGCTTGGTGACTCACTGCCCTCATCCCCCCAGACTCCACACCATTGAATGGGCAGGGCTTTGAACTCTGGATGGACTGTACTCTGGGGGGTGGAGTATGGCCCTCCCCCCTCCAGCCCTGCGATGGGAATTTTAAAATTTTTATTTATTACTGATTTGAAAACACCTTTGAGCACAAGCTCTTTTACAAAGGTTCCATGTCATAGATTGTACATAAGTTACACAGGAGAAAGCAGATTAGCAACACAAATGAGCAAATATACAATACATCCTGGATACAGAAACTAACAATGCTAATGCATGCACATAATTATAAAGGTAAAGGCAAAACTAGTGCAGCCACAGACAGCCTTGTCATTGGATTGGGGGAAGGGGATTGTTAGCCATGGGTGGGGTAGTGTGGAGGGTGTGCCGAGGAAGACATGTCGTGGTCAAGTGCTCCGAGGAGGACATGACATGACCAAGTGCTGCATCAGTCGTAAAAGGGGCAGAGAGGTGGGATACCTGCGGTCAGTCACCTAGCCACAGGTGCACTTAGAGTGTGTTATAAGGTGCTGTTTGAGGTCAGTTTTGAATTTGACCAGACAACTGGTGGCAAGGAGGTGCCCTGGGAGTCCATTCATGCACAGTGGGGACCAGTAGGCAAATGCACGTTGCCCAAGTGATGTGTGATGGAAGGGGATGGCCAAGGCCCCTCTGGTCCTCCCCCTGGTGGGCGTAAATCTATACGGGACTCACCGTAACCATGTAAGTGCCAGAGATGGTAAGTGATGGGGTTGGGGATAATGGGGTCGGAGGGGGAGGGTGGTGGATGGCAAAAGGTGGTGAAGAAATGTTGGAAAAAAATATTGCATGAAAAATCCGGTTGCAATCAAACATGCTCCATACTCAAAGGTACTTGGTTTAAATTTAAATGCCTTGATGTGCCCACTTGCAGTGTTAACACAGAGACAGCACTTTTTTTTTCTTCTAGAATTTATTTCTTCAGACAGACCAGCAGTGATGCAACATCTCGTTTTTAGCAGAGTCCTGCTTCTAAGTAATTTCACAGCTGGGATGGCTAAAACACAGGGAGGTTAACTGACTGGCTCAAGGACACATATAATTGGCTCTAAACTGAATTGAACCCGGGTCTACTGATTCTCAAGCCAATGCTCTCCCCACAATATTGGACTGCCAGTCTTTGATGCCACTGGATCCTGGTCAATGCTGGCAACGTTGGCTGGAGCTCCACTGCAATGCCAGAAGATAACTGCCTCCAGGAAGTCAGAAATGAGGAGTGGGCAAGTCAACACGAGGGAGGGGGCAGGACCCTTAAAGCATGCTAATGACTGCGTTTCATACTAGTGTGACTGCTCTGGAACAGCAAGTCTTGCATGTTCACAATCTAAATTGCATTACCCCTCATAAAATATATCCCTCATGCTTGCAATGGCTTGAAATAAAATTCAGTCCCTTAAACACAGCAAGGCACTTCAGTTCCTTTAATAATAGTCAAAGAATGATTGCATTTTTAAGATTTAGTTTTTGATGAACTTGTCATCAGCACTCAAGTCCTGCAAAAGATATTTTTTCCCTTCCATTGCTCTTGATGCACAACCCCACTGCTGGGCCCAAGTCAGTTTGCTTTTCGCTCCCTAATCCCTTCCGACTACTGCTATGACATTTAAAGGGCCAGTGTACTGCCAAAAATTAATATTAGTTTTTAAAAGCAGTCAACCATTACCTTTTAAAGCTGGCTCAGTGGTGTAGACGGCTGACGCACCTCGCACCTTACCTCTTACCAGCCAGCGACCTGTGATCGGGAGTGAGCTGGGTTGCCGGGCGTTGGCCGGAGTGGGAGAGGATAAAGCGTCCGATGGCAGCTCTCCTCTCCCGGGGTGGGGTGGGTTGTCAGTCCTGGTCACCAGCTACTCCCAGTGGAAACTGGGACTGCAACAGCCAGGGTCATGCTAGGTCTGGGGGGAGGCTACAGTGGCCGTCCGTGGGTTGGGGGTGGGAGCACGCCCGGTGGACACTCTGAGTTTACCACTTCTGGCTGAGTAAGGAAACTCAGAGCACAAAGTCCAGGCACCCTAGCTCCAAGCTGAGGCCCATTAGAGAACATCTCTCAGGGTCAGGCTTAAACCTTCGAGCGCTCTCTAGTAATCTGCCTCAAGCCAGAAGGAGAGAGTGGCTGGTTACATTCTGCTTATGAAGTTCATGGGGGCACATCTGATGGACCTAGAGTCCCTTCTGCCCTTAAATTAATAGGTTATTTGTGGAGAAGAATGACTCTTTGGAGGTGTGCAAAGATGTGATATTGCTCTTCTGCACAGCAAAAATGAAGAAGACCTTAACGCTGCCCCTGCTGCGGTCTGCTCTTGCAAGTGCTGTAAGTGTAACTGCATGAGGGTAAGCTTATCATCACAATATCCTGACAAGTACATAGGAGCCAGATACTTTATTGACAAGCAAGAGTTGAATTATATTGACAAGCAAGGGCTGAATGATGTATATCTTTACATAAAAGAGGTCAAGAAAGGCAACAGTTTTTATTAAAAGATGAGCTGTCAAGATTCTGCTTGCCAATTAAAGAGCTAGTGGAACCAAAACAGACAGGAAAATAATACAGATTTTAAAGGGAAGTGCCAGCAAGAGTACAAAGTGCAGTAGGGCTCTTAGCACGAAATCAATGTTTTAGCTACCTCCTGGGCTGCAAGGTTTACTTTGCAAAATCTGCACCTCCCTAATCTCTCCAGAGCTGCCCATGGCCATTTCAGGCAGCCAGTGCTTCCACCACACCGCCACACAGGTTATGCTAATGAGGGCTACCAACCAGTGTGTGCCTCAGAATGTTCAGGTGCATCAACAGGAGGGACCAGCAGAGCAGAGGAAGTAATCCTGACATTTTACAAAGCCAAGTCAGGCCCTACCTGGAGTTGTGAGTGCGACTTTGGTTCCTCAATATAAAAGGGACATTAGGCGCAGTCAATAGGGTGCAATGTAGGGCCAGCAAAATGATCAGAGGTATGGGAGAAGAAAATTAGCTAGAGACTCTAAACATGTTCTTCCTGGGAAAAAAAGGAGACTGTGGGGGATCAGATTGCCATATTCTCAAGGGTATCAAATAACATGAATATACAGCATTGTTTGATCTGATGTCCACAAGCAAGACACAGGGACACATCCTGAAGTTCAGGGTGGTAAATTCAGAGGTCATAATTAAGGATTTTTTTTTCTTTTAGAGGGTGGTGAACATGTGGCCCAGCCTACCAAAGGAGATAATGGATATGAAGACAGTATAAGCATTCAAGGTAAAGCAAGCCTGGACAAATGTTTGCTTATTAAGGGAATTAATGGGTACACTGCACCATATAGTGGGTAGGGGAACCCTATGAATTAACCACAGAATTTGTCGGCAGAGAAGGACTGCTTGGTCCACCCAGTCTGCCCAGTTTATCCCTGCCTATACTGTCACCATAGACCCTACCTGTTCTCTGGCTATTCCCCCACTCCCTGCTTTCCTACTAAGATTCCTTTGTACTTATCTCATGCATGCTTGAAGCCCACCACTGTTTTAGTTCCCACCACCTCTGCTGGTAGACAGACAGTTCCAGGCATCCACCACTCTTTTACTGCAGAAATACTTCCTCACATCCCCCTCCTAAATGTCCCCCTCTTCCAGCTTCATTGCATGCGCTCTTGTCCTGGTGTAGCTTCTCTTACGAAATATAATCTCTTCCTGTACCTTTGCTCACCCTCGTGAGATATTTACAGATCTCCATCGTGTCCCCTCCTCCATCCTTTCTTTGAAGGTAGGATTTTATTTTTTTTTAACCGGGAGAGACACACTAAACTGAAGCTTGTTTACAGGCACGATCTGGGAGCACAAGGAAGTTAAGTGACTTGCTCAGGGTCATACAGTATACAAGTGGGGTCTGTGGGATTCAAACCCAGGTCTCCAACGCAGCTCAGAGCCTTAAACCACTGTGCTATACCGCCTCCATGGTGTACATATTGGGATCCCTCAATGTCTCCTTATTGGTCTGATGATGCAACCTTTGTACCATTTTAGAAACCTATTTCTACAAAGTACATATTTTACACAGCATACTTTTTTCATCCCTGCTAATGAAGCCAGTTATTATAAAAAAATAACATAAGGGGAAGTGTGTGTCAGCTCAGATTTTATGCGCACCCTCGGTGTGCGATGCCTTGATGAACCCCTCAGGCTTTGCTCTTGGGGTTTATACAGTACGACATTGCACAGTTCGGGTGTGCATACAATCCTTGTTATGCACACTTCCCCATGCATTATTCTATATATACAGTATGTAGTTGCTGGTGCAGTATTAGCTGCTGCTAAGCAATAGAAACACAAATTGTAACATACTGTCTGATTTGTAAACGTCCCTGGTTGGCAGGTAGAATTCATTTTTAATCATGTCAAACAATTTCACCTCAGTTAATAGCTGACCTAATTGAGATACTCCCATCTTTTATAAGTAGGGTGTACCTTCCCCGGTTAACAAAGTAATGTTATAGGTGAAGTGTGTCACATGAACAGGTAGCCAGGGCGCTGCTGCAGCACAGAAGTAATATAATCTCTATACAATGCCCCTGCCACCATCCTGGCTGCGGCATTCTGCACCAGCTGCAGACAACTCACTAAACCCGCAGCTAGCCCTAGGTATAGAGCATTAGTCATCCAGTCTTGAAGTCCTGAAGGCATGTACTAGGGTCACAAGCTTCTCTTGTGGTAGATAGAGTCCAAACCACGAGATATTTTTTAATTGGAAAAGTCCATTGCAGACCAGTGCCAATACCTGATGTTTAAGTGTCAGACGTGAGTCCACAATGAGTTCCAGATTTCAGAACCTATCCACAGCTGTAAGAAATGTGCCATTCAGAGATACAGCCAAGCCTCGAGGACCTGACTCCACCAAGTAACAACTCTTTCTTGGTCAGAATGAGACTCAGCAACTTCCAGTGAGGCAGCGATCCAATATGGCTGCTTAGCCTTCAGGTCTTACCCCGGGCACGAATAATTGTGTGTAATCCAGAGAATCTTGGGCATATCTACTCCCAGATCTTGTCAAGAAAGCAAAGTTCGGATACCGAGAAAGGGAAGAACAAAAAAGAAAGGCTCTATGAGCCCCAGAACGGTCACACGGGGCGACAAAAGGCGAGCAACTCCAGGCCTGAGCCCTGCGCCCTCTCGTTCTTCCGTGACCTTGGGCTCGGGGGAGGAAGACTCCTGTTCTGATTCAGGATCCATCGGAACAAGACTGGAAACTAGGAAAATACTGCATCTCCTACAACGAATTGATGGCAAAGTAACGAAATACAGAAAGACTTTCGGAAATTGGGCGAGAACAACAGATACAGAGAAACATATGGACATTCTCCAGGAGAGAACATGGCCTACAGCCGATCCCTGGTCTACCTCCATAACAGAGGCGTGTTTTAATGGTGGCGGAAGATGTAGAAGCCCAGTCGACGTAATACTATAAGAGTGATCATAATACGGAAGGGTAGAGCAAGATGATATGGCAGGATATATGGAATCATGGCTAAAAATGGAGTTGGGCCTGGAGGAAGATGTCTCTCTCTAGAAACTGAAAGAGCACATCGTACGCTTGGTCCCAAACCAAAACCAGGGGCACTTCCGAAAGCTATCCTTATCAAATTCCTAAAGTTCCCTACCAAAGAAAAAGTGCTGCATTGAGCATGGGCAAAAAAGGATCTTGATCTAGATGGGGCCAGAGTGTATATAGAACAAGACTTCCCCCCTACCTTGGCAGCTCGAAGAAAAAAAGTACTTTGTGTGGTGAAGCAGCTGAGGGAAAAGGGCAAACGAGCCTACCTACGTTACCCAGCTCGATTATGGTTCGATTCCCCGGAGGGGCCCAAAATCTTTGAGTCCCTGTTAGCTGCAAGAGAAACTTTGTTGCAGAGGCATTTCATTGCCAGATTTAAAAGAAGAGATTGCTGAAAGCAAAGTGGAACAGTTACTATGGTCTCAATCCCCAAGCAATAAAAGCTCCAAAATCCGCCTCCAGAGCAGAAGGCCTGCTTCCCTCCATGCAGACTTGTCGAAATGGCTTCAGCAAAGTCAGCCAAATTGAATAGAGAAGGGGATAGTTTTGGCTGAATTCCAGGCAATATTTTGTTTTATCAAATTGGGAGAAAGGCTACCGGAAGGGATCAGTCGCATCAACTAATGTCTATTTATGGGGACAACCAGACAGAAAGTTGAAATTATTTTGGCAGAGCGAAGGCTTTACCTGACAGCTGGAGATCTTGGGGTTTCGCCTGGAGCATCAGATTCCGCCTTGGGACTCATTTTGAAAGCTCGAGAATACTCGGGAAAGTATCTATTTAACAGATTTAATGCACAAGCTCTCGTGCGAAGCGGGTCCCACTGGGGCTCGTCTTATGATTTGGCACTATCTGTTGGGGAATTCGCGTCTTAATGAGAAATCCCAGTAAAAACGGAATGCTTCCTTTTTTGTTTCAGTGACAGCTTGGAATTTGGGACAAATATTACAGGGGTTATTGTTCATTTTCTTATTTGCCTTTGATGGGGAACTGCACAAAAGAATAAGTTCCAAATCTTTCAAATCCCTTCATACCTTATTATTTTAATATGAAGCAGAAATTACACTTGATTTAAGGGTTTTAAAGTGTGCAAATTGTAAAAATCATAGATTTAGGTAAAAGGATGTTGATTTCTCTGGAAACCAAGGCATTTTATATGCAGTTAGGGTGTAGAAAGCTGAGGACAGCTTTGCCTCACTAGTAACTTTTACTTCTAGAGGGATAGGTTCGGGGTTCTGGTTCTCGGGACTCTCTGACCTCGCACTCAGACTCTAGGGTGCTTATCCTCAATAGCTTAGGCTAAAATTCCCTGTTAAGGATAGCACCACCTTGGGAAGGTGGGCGTGGGTGATTTTTTCTGCCAAACAATTGCTGCTCCTCCACACCTATTAGGTACAGGGTGGTTAGTTGGAGCATTGTAGTTTAAAGTTACGTTAGAGTTAGTAGCTGTGGATTTCTGTACCTATTTCTTCACTCTATACTTCGATTTCCAATCTGTCTCTTTCTTCTTTCTTTCTCTTACCTTTAGAGGGACTCAAGGTTCAAAGTATACAATGAATAATATTGGACAAATAATGGCTGGGGATGGCTCTAGGAGAGTTTGGTCGTTACTTTTTCTATATATGTAATAGCGTATTTCTCACACTGCTCATTGAATGTTAAGGGCATCAACAATGTGGTTAAAAGGGCCAAGATACTCACTGAATTGAGGAGAGAAAACTGTGATATTGCCTGTTTGCAAGAGACCAAATTATCTTTAACTGAACATCTTAAACTTCGCAGATCCTGGGTGGGCAATGTTTACTCAGATGAACATCCTACTGCAACTAAGGCAGGAGTGGTTTTTCTTATTAAAAAGGGTCTCCCATTCCAGCTTCAGAAGGCGCAAAGAGCAGGTTCCGGGCATTGGGTGATTCTCACAGGGTTATACAAGGGGAGACTGTTACATTTGGTGGGAGTGTATGCCCCGACGCCCCCCTCAGGGGAATTGTTTAGGGCCTTGTTTACTGTTATGGCGGGCTTCTCTCCCGGGCAAATTATATGTATGGGGGATTGGAATTGCATTGAGGACATAGCCAAAGATCGGAGTTCCCCGAAGGTGCCGGGCTCTAGAGCCTGCTCACGATTACTAAAACATTTGTGTAAGCTGGCTGGAATGGTGGACCCATGGAGATGCCATAAACCGGTGGCTAGAATTATACATTTTTTTTCCATCGTCTTCTAACACATATTCTAGATTAGATAGATTCTACACACAGAAAGATTTTTTATATAGTTTTAAGGAAGTTAGCATCCTCCCAATCACTCTATCAGATCACGCTACAGTAAAGGCAATTTTGAGTTGGGGGGAACCCAGGTTGAGGGGGCTTTGGAGATTTGATACGGGTCTATTAAATGATGCCCAATATAAGGCTCTAATTAAGCAACTGATACAGCAGTTCATAAGGGAAAATGCAGAAGCAACCCCTAAATACATGTGGGATGCATTAAAAGCGGTGGTGAGGGGCCACACAATCTCACACGCTTCATACAAATACAAATTATACCAGGCCAAGTTGCGGGAGGCCCTAGATCAGATCAGGAATTTGGAAGATGAACATAAGAGAACGGGTGCAGCCTCGACTCAGACAAAACTTACTCAAGCCCAAGATAAGTATGATTCACTACCGCAGAGGCGGGTGGAAAACAGTCTTAGATACCTGGGGCAGAAATATTATGAGAGAGGAGAGAGGGCAGGTAGGCTGTTAGCCCAAAGATTACAAAAACAGGCAGCAGACAGATTCAGGGCATGGATGGGGGTATATACTCAGACCAGGTGGCGCGGGTTAAAGTGAATGGGGTACTTTCCCCGGTCTTTCCAATTTCTAGAGGTACCAGACAGGGTTGCCCCCTCTCACTCTTGCTTTTTGCTCTCAGTTTGGAACCACTGGCTGCCTATATAAGGCAGACAACGTCCTTCGGGCATATGAGTTGGCGGGGGGGAGGAAGTAAGAATATCTCTGTATGCAGATGATACCCTGTTATACATCTCTAACCCAATCCAGGCAATTCCACGCATCAAAGGCATACTATAAGTGTTTGGCCGGTTTTCAGGTTATAAAGTGAATGCGGAAAAATCAGAACTTTATCCAGTGGGGGGAGAGGGGGGAGGAACCCTACCAAAGTTGGACCCCTTTAAGTGGTGTACCCATGGCTTTTGCTACCTGGGGGTATGGATCCCTCATGATCTGAGGCAACTTCACCTTAAAAATCATGGGAAGTTATTTCAGGAAGTCAGAGAAGATCTTAATAGGTGGAAAGAATTGCCTCTTTCCCTTTCAGGGAGAATAGGGACAATCAGAATGAATGTCCTTCCCCGGTTTCTCTTTATGTTCAGTGCTCTTCCTGTATAGCCCCCCATTGGTTTCTGGAAAGATTTATCGCTGGCCCTTACCAAATTTATTTGGGGAGGCAGAAAACCTAGAGTTAAGTGGAAAATAATAATGACACCCAAAAGCAAAGGAGGACTGGAGTTGCCAAATATGCAGGTATATTATTGGGCAGCTCAGTTGCAGACATTGAGTGCGTACGTGACCCTCCCCAAGTGGGTGGAGATTGAACTAAGTCTTTGGCCAACATCGAAAGTGACAGATATTTTCCATTTGGACTATCTTTGCCTGTCAGATTACAGGTTTCAAATCCTCGTCACAGACCACAATACAGCTTTGGTTACAAGCAAATAAAGGTTTGGGTTTCCCATGTCTTTTACTCCCCAGACTCATCTAGCTAGTTGTCAAGATTTTCTGCCTCTGAAACTAGATACATCATTTCGAGCATGGGAGAGATATGGCTTAGGATGGTTAGGCCAATTCTACTCGGGCCAGACTCTCAAATCATTTGAGCAATTAAAACAAGAGTTCGGTCTGAGACAATCGGACTTTTTTAGGTACTTACAACTTAGAAATTATTTAGGATCCAAACTGGAGAATAAGTGGGACGGTGATAACATCCTGGTTAGTCCCTTGAGAGAATTCTTAGTGAGGGTGGTAACTGCAGGAGGAACTAACAGATCATACGAAGTTGGTGGAAGCTATGCAAAGTCTAAGCCAGGACTATTTAGAGAGGTTAAACAGGCGTGGGCAGCGGATCTAGGACTTATGCTACCAAACAAGGAATGGGACAGGACATGGGAGGCGATACACAAAACAACAGCATCCCTCTTTTGGAGGAGTTCCGTTGGAAAGTGGGTGTTCGATTCTTTGACCCAGTGGTGGCAAAGCATTATAGGGCACCATCCCTCGGACAAGTGTTGAGTGTCAATGTCAGGCGAGGGGCTCGTATTCCCATATATTCTGGAACTGTCCGGTGGTGGTGAGTTTCTGGGAAGAGATCCAGAAGGTAGCTTCTGATATATTTGAAGTCCCTCTCCCACTAGATCCACAATATTGGTTACTTGGTCTCCCCCCACAGTTTTGAAAAAGAGAACGTAGAAATACTTGTTTAATATAATAATAGGGGCAGCTTTAAAAACCATTACTACAAATTGGTTAACACCAAACAAACCAGCTTTAGACACCTGGTACTCTATTTGTTTGAAAATTCTGCAATCAGAATATCTGACAGCAAAGGTTAGATTGGTGTTGGATTCCTTTAAAGCGAGATGGTTACCTTTTTTTCATCTGATGACCAAAAGAGATAATGTTGATATGTTGACTTTGTTGGCTACATATACATAAAAAGAAAGTTAATCTAGCCTTGTAGGAGTAAAGACCAATTCTTGTATATGCAAATGGAGCACATAACAGGTTTGAGTTGTACTGGATGTAATTTGGGGGTATTGATAGTCATCCTGATGGAAGCTGGAGGGTATTAGTTAATAATTCGTTTTTTTTTTCTCAACAGTCTCTCTTTCTGTCACCTCTTTCTTGTCTCTGTATTCTTTTTCTATATGTTCTTCCTTCCTACTTTTGTGCTTGGCTATCTTCTGATAGTTGTTCGTTCCTTTGTTAATCCTTATCTTATAAGGAAAAAGAAAACGTTGATGGGATGCTCTGTCTATGTATGATAAGCATTGTGGTGTAACAGATACTTTGCTATTTCCTATCAACAATAAAAATTACTATTTCAAAAAAAAAAGGTGAGACTCAGCCAGCTGGAGGCCATCCAGTCAGAGATTTCCTCAAGACTACACTAAAAGACATGTACAGCTGAGAATCATCTGCATAACAGTAAAATATAATTCAGCCCGTACTGTCTTATTACCTGCCAAGCAGAGTATGTACATGTTAAACAACATGAGGACAAATAAAACCCAGAGACACCATAACTGATTGCAGCTGGCTGTAATGAGAAGTTCCCATCACAATCCACTGTGACTTGCCAATCAGAAAGGACTCAAACCATTTTAATCTTGTCCCAGCGAGTCCTCCATATTCCCCCAAGGTATTCCATCAAAACCCCATGGTCCACAGTATCAAATACTGATCAGAGATCCAGAAGAACAACAACTGTCTGCTCTCCCCTACCTCTCATTTTTATTTTATTTTATTTATTGGAATGTTTCACCAGTAAGGCACACTGAACAACAAGTTGCTGGTGCGACCTGGGTAGGAGGGGGTACAATTGGATGAAGAATTACACATACAGTTTACCACACTGATGAGTCCTGGTAGGACGAAATACGTGTTTTTTGGTTTTATTGGACTCACCACAACCCAACCCAGATAGACCAACTTAGGGTAGCTGGTGCATTCCACTGGGGTGTCATACAAATGAGGCACAATGATGAGTCCTGGTAGGACGAAACATGTGTCTGTATCTTCTGTTGGCACCCTTTACAGACTGTGTGAGAGACCTTTCAGCACCATGCATTTCTGCTTATAGTTGAACCAGCACATTATTTTGTGGTGATTTGCATATATAGCCCATGATGCTTTGCATTATAGGGCTATGTCTGATTTTGTATTTCTTTAAAACTTGGCTTCCTGGTCAATGCCCTTTGGGGTAATCCTTGTCTCAGTGCTTGCGCACAAAGGTTCTTTGCAGTTTACCATTTAACATATTTCAGAAATTAAACATTCAATTACATTTGTAACAAGACATACCGTTAAAAAATAAATAATCATACAATCGCATTTGTGACATAACATACAGTTAAATATATCATGCCTGTGGAATATGCATTTAAATACAAGTGGCATATCTGAGGAACATAGTAAAGAAATTAAATGTAACCTTGGAGCCAAATCCTTACAGGAATGGATCACTGTTAAGAGGCAGATAATTTAGCAATTAATGAATGAATGAGGTGCAGTGAGGGGACATCAAGGAGGGTAGTGGGGTAGACAGGGGAAACCAGCTGGGGGAAGGAGAGAATAACGATAGGGGGAACATTACCAGAGCAAAGTGAGCAAAAAATCAGTTGTGGGGGCAAGTTAATACAGGGCTAGTGCAATATGGGAGCACCTCAGACAGAACAAAAACTGAAAGTTATTAGCTCAAGTAAACAAATTCCTTTGTTTAAGTGCAGGGGGGTAGAAAGGAGGGCAGGAGGGAGGTGGGGGTAAGGGACAGGGTAGGGAAGGACGACCCTTCAGAGTGCGGAGATCACTGCCAGTGATGGAATGAGGCAAGGACTTAGAATAAGGGGCAGGAGCAGGCAAGGACAAGTTGGGTAGAGATAGTAAAGGAGATGGTAAAGGGAAGGAGGAGGAGGGGTGGGAGAAGCTTGCCTAAGACTAGGCCTCCTCAGGATGCTTAGAACCCTGTCAGAGAGCACAGTCAGGTGAGGACGAGTTAGGTAGAAAGGATGGAGGAGAAAGGGGAGTGAAGGAAGAGTCATTTCCCAGTGCTGGAACCCCTCCAGGATGCGGAGAACCCTGCCAGGGGGCTGAACTAGGTAAGGACACATTGGGAAGAGAGAAAAAAAGGACGAAGGGAAGAGGGAGGAAAGAAGAAGCTTGCCTAAATCTAGGCCACTCCAGGATGTTAGGAACCCTGTCAGAGTGCAGAATCAGGCGAGGACTAGTTGGGTAGAAAGGATTGTGGGGGGGAATGAAGGAAGAGTGATTGCCCAGTGCTGGACCCCTCCAAGATGCAGAGAACCCTGCTAGGGGACAGAGTTTAGGAGGACAAGTTGGGCAGAGGGAAACAGGGGGGAGGATAGAAGAGGAAAGGAAAAAAAGGAGGGAGGGAAGAAACTTACCTAAGAGTAGACATCGCCAGGGTGCTGAGAATCCTAACAGAGGGCAGATTTAGGTGAGGACAAGTTGGGTAGAAAGGAGGAGGGGGGGGAGGCTTGCCCAGTGTTAGACCCCATCAGCATACTGAGAACCCTGCTAGAGGTCAAAACTAAGCAGGGGCAAGTTAGTAATGGAAGAAGGTTAGGGGTAGGGGTGAGGGGGCTAAGTGGTGATGGGAGAGGACAGTGTGCTGAGAAGCAGTCTCGGAGGGAGGAAGGTTTAATAGGAGATGTGAGTCATGGAGAGGAGCAGAGGTATAGGAGGGCATTTAAGGAGGGTTAAAGCAAGAGCAGTTAGATGAGAGAAAGTTGTGTAAGGTGGAGGCAAGGGAGTAAGAGGCAGAGGAGTGCCGTATTAGAGGGTTCAGATTTGTGGGAAACGATAGGTGAAGCCTGACTGACCGATGAGAGTGGTTCAACAGGAGACCAACAAAGAGCGAGTGTCAGGGGATCTGAGGGAGTGGGAGGGGGGGAAGAGAGTGAACATGAGAGGTAGGAGGGAAGTTTTCCTAACCAAAATTTAGAAGTGATTTTGGCACAATGAGTTAGGCACCTGTTGGCAAGTGGGGGATGTGACAGGGTGTGGTAGAGCATCAAGGGCAAAATGACAGACGGAGTTAAAGAGAGTGTCCAATCTGGTTAGGGAGGATTTGGGAGCGGCACCATAGACTACATCACAGTAGTCAAAAATGCAGAGGATCATTTTCTGGACTAGTTCACGACACGCCGTAGGAGGGATGCAACTATGGTTCCTGAATAAGGCACTAAGCTTGGGGCACACAGCAGATCGAACACCTTGATGAGCGTGGTCTGAAACCCAACTGGACTGGCTCATAGATACCATACTGCTCAAGGTAACCCTCCAGCTGTGCTGCCACAACCAGCTTTTAGATAACCTTCTTTTAAAAAGGAAGGTTGGAGACCGACCTGTAGTTTGCCAACACATCAGGGTCCAAAGATAGTTTCTTTAAAAGTGGTCTCACCGTGGCCTTTTTCAGAGCCAATGGGAAACAGCACCCTGTTAGGGAACCCTTGACAATGCTGGCAAACACCAGACCCAGGGCCCCCTGGCAGTCAACCAACAACCTGGTAGGCCCCAGATCCTACACACAGTAAGTGGGACATAGGCACTGCTATCACCTTGAGCACATCCTCCATCATAACTGGCTGGAACTCAGAACAGACTCAGAGAGCCCTTGCACCTTTCCCTCAGACCACTGCTGACCCCTGACAGGCTACCTGTCGAGATCCCAGCTAGAATGGAGGACACTCTGTCCAGAAAGAAAAGCTCAAACTCCTCCCATTTTACTTGATCCAAGAAGACTCTGTACTGTAGGCAGCCCACATTAAGTAACCTGTCCACAGTGCAGAAGAGTTCAATGGGCCTCTTTCTTTCTGAAGTAATAACACGTGACAGGAACTCTGCCTTTCTCAAGGTTATTGCCCTCTAAAAGCCTTTATAAACAGAAGGCAGAGCTATCCTGTCATCCATTGAGTCGGACCTCCTCCAGGAACTCTGGAACCAACCTTTGCCTGGCTGCCTTCAATCACCTCATCGAGCTGCAAGGGGAGGTCAGAGGGAAGACACGGATCAGTAAGATGGAGTTGAGTGCAGCAGTTATGGCCAAATTATAGCCATCAATGGCTGCCTCCATGCCTCCATTACATGCTGCTTCCATTCCCAAGATGTCCAATAAAACCAGGAGGTTTTCCTGTGTCAGAGCATGTCTGGGACGGTACTGGATCACCTCCACTGGGGGGATGGTTTTCGGGGGACTCCTGCAAGAAAGCCAACAGCACGGTGACCTAACCAACCTACTTACTCCACCCTGCCATCAAAGATGTGACGCTCCAAAGAGAAGATGAGGTCCAAGGTGTGCCCATGCTCATGAGTTGCAGAGGAAACAACCTGTGTAACACAGCTAGCCAAGACTGAGCACATGGCACACATTGTTCACAACTTGTTCCCTAAGCACTTTGAAACTTGTGACCCATTCTACAGGTATTTTGGCACCAGATCTACTATAAGACAACTCAGCCCCTAGACATCTAGAGCTAGCAAAGGCTAAAGAGTACACTTAACCCCCCCAGCCCCCAGCTCAATTAAATTAGATTGATATAGACAGAGTCCCCAACCCTCCTACATGCAGCAGTCTTGGCAGGCAGTCAGAGGTATTACAAGTATACTCGTTTCATCCTTTCAACCAGGAACAGGTTACATATGTTAAAATAACTCAGGGAGGTGCTAGCTGCCCCACTGATGGCTTTATTCAACAGCTCTCTGTAAACAGGCATGGTTCTGGAGGACTGGTGGAGAGCAGACATGGCCCCGCTACATAACAGTGGCAGCGGGGAGGAGGTTAGCCCTTAATCATCACCTGGGGAAGCCGCCCCCTTCCTCACAACCATAGCTACCCTCATATTTTCTATAGCTGTCATAGGCACACCCTATGTATTGTTATGTAACTGATGGCAACCCACTGCATCCTGAAAGCATTATTTGTCAATGGCGATGCATCTACCAGACTCACAGTTTCATATCCTGAACGGATGAAGTACAGTATATCCTGTCTACCAAAGTTGCCATGAATATAGATTGCGTTCCTAAATGTCTGGGATTTGTAAGTTTGTACAGTGCAATGTATATCAGCGGCATCAACTTTGCTGTAGTAACACCTGGCAGTTTCACTTCTGTTCGTTCTGCATGGATGTACTGTGTTATATATTCAAGCCAGTAACAAGAATGAAATATGGTCTCAAATGTGCACCTGTATGTTTTAAAACTTTAAAAATAAATAAAAAGATTAACTACAAACAACCTCTGTGAGGCCCAGTGACTCCATCAACTGGAGGAATTGCTGAGCACATTGTGAGGTTTCATCATCGACCCACACATTACAATCCCTAAACACAAGGCTGGCAATATTCAGCAACAGGTCAACAAGCAAATCTGCAAATTCTTGTAGGAACTCTGACAAACCAGAAGAATCCTATACCTCACACCCATAATCCTTCACTGCCACACATTCAAAATGACCCCGCCTTCCTCAATGGCCACCCGACAACCCCGCTACACCGGTGCTCCTGCCACAGGCAGCGCACTACTAAGAATCTAACTGGGATTCCCACCTCTAGGACTGGCCTAGAAGCAACACCAACCTAAGTCACAGTAAAACAAACTAGGTCACCAGAGTAATCTGTAATATTTTAGTTTTTGTTGACCAGGTAAGTGAACTAGACAAATTCTTGCCTATTTTCAGGCACGACTTAGGGGGTGGGAGATACAGATGAATGCCAACTGACCTTGAACCAGATTAAGCTGTTGGTAGTATTTTTAGTGAATGGGGGAAATTTGGCCAGGGCACCGGGGAAGTTCCCCTACTTCCTGTGGACAGGATGGAGGGACCCATTTTGGAGCCGGACACAGGAGGAGGAGGAGGAAGTGCTGATGTGGCAGTTTTGGATCGAATGCCGATGGAGGTGGACATGGAGACAGAAGCTGCTCCGATGATCGTTTCTGGGAGTGAGCTGGAGAATGCGGAGAGCGATATTACTGATTCGGATAAGGATAATCAGTGTGAAACTGCACTGAATGTGGTGAAACTTGCCGCTGAGTGCAGCATGGAGAAATGATGTGTGACTGGCTTGGCACCAACAGAGATCTTAATACAGTCAACAGAACAAGAGCGCCCCGCCTCAGAACAGGAATTTCGGGTGTCTGAGAGGGCTGCTAAGACTACGCAGCTTCCGGGAGAGGATGCAGAGGCACTGGGCCAACCAGACAAGAATTCTGCAAGTCAGATGGTACAGAAGTAATTTGGTCTGAGAGACCCAGCGGTTGTGTCGGGAGACAGCTGGTCTGTGGACAGTGCGTTGAGGGGAGTGGGCTGGATACAGAGCCCCATGGGAGAGTGGACAGCGGACTGTATTTTGGCTTCTTCAGCAACCAGGTCTGCAACAATGCAAACATGCCAGAGCTCTGGGGAACACAAAAAAGTTGCAAACAAAGGTACTAAAAATTGTGAACACTGTCTCAATAACTCAAGCTGGACAAATTCCTGGGATTTCAGGAAATAAAGCATGTGCCCATTCAAATGTTTTGCATTTAAAACGCACTGTTTCTGTTTTGAGTGAGGATGTGAATGTAGCAAGACCAAATGTTTCTGAGGTTAGGGGGAGTGGGAGAAGTGCCCCAACAAATGCAAAAGGTCTAGCAAATTCAAAAGGTCCAACTAATGCAGAAGGTCCTCCTAATGGGGAAGGACAGGGAGGAGGGACATAATTGGGAGACTAATGATAGTAAAGAACCAGATTTGGATGAGGATCCAGCACAGGAGAGAGGAAGGTCTGCTGGGGGAATGCAGAGACGCACTTCAGCAGATTTGTTTAAAACTATGTTGGAACAGGCCCCGAGGAGAAATGCAGTGAGGCTAAGATATAAAGGGGGCCTAGCTGAGCATCTAGACAGGTACTGTGTAGTTAGGCAACTTTTGAAAATTTCTATGCAGTTTGTACCATCAGCTATATAGGCCCTAATACATGTGTCTGGTGAGGACACTTTTGAAGTGAGTTTTAAAACAAACGCAGGGCTAGAAAAATTCTGGTGGAAATACAATAATTTGAAGAAAACTCCTGTGTGGGCACCCTTCTATGCAATCCCCCTTTCAAAGCCAGTCATCAAGATGGTGACTATAATGTTTAGAAATGAAGGCGTTAACGTGAGTGACATTTACCACTGGCTACAAAATAGATGCGGCATTCTGGGATCTCCAGAGGCCATTATTGATTCTGAAGACCTCTGGACAGGCAGTTGGAAGTTTAAAGCTTAACTTTTTCAAGTAAATGCTGACCTTATCCATCTACCAAATATTTTTATTGGAGGAAGGACAGAGGGGTGTGTTTTTATGGAGGACAGCCACGAGCATGTTATAAATGTGGAGCCAAAACACACTTGAGCAGTACAGCGACATGTTAAACTGTTCCTTATGTGGGGGATATGGACATCCTAGTGCGACATGTGAAAATGTGTTTCAATGTAATCTATGTAACAAAAAAGGTCATGCTTACCATCAGTGCCAGTGGGCCAGGAGAAATAGATCGGATGGTTGGGATTAGGAGGATTTAGTGCAGACTGCTCAGGATAAGCAGAGAGGGCCAGAAACTCAAATACAACCAGCACAAAGGCCCCAGGAACAGGAGGGGGGAATGGAAGGGGATGAGATAGAGGTTCATGTCTAGGATATAGAAGCAGGGAACAGGGAACGAAATTTGGCCGTGTCTCAAACATCTCCCTTAGAGGGAGGGAAACGACAGGAGGAAGGGAAAAAGAGTCAAGGTCAGGGAAAGCTAATGGAGGCGCAGCATATGATGCCTCCTCGATTACAGAAAGGAGTGTTGCTGGAAAGGAGGGTGACAAGGGCAGCAGCAAAACAAGGCCCGTGTAGGATTAGTATACCCCTGAAAAATGCTTTTGACCACCTACAGGTTGAGGGTGGGGACTCTGTTTCCATTCAGTCCGGTAAAGTTTCAGAGATAAAGGAGGAAGGGAAAAGACCTGCAAGCACAGTTAAAAAGAAAAAAGGAAAGAAGAGAAAAACTAAGGAAGCACAATGGGATGAGGCATGCCCCACCCCGTAAAGATATATGGCCTCTATCCAGATATCCTCCTTTAATGTATGTAGTCTGAAAAACAACAAAAAGCAACTGTCTATATTAGCTATTTAAAAGATCTACACACAGATATTATTCTACAGGAAACTAGGCTAAAGTCTCTTTTTGAAGTGGAGCAGGCTAGGAGGAGTTGGGTTTGGGGCTCCTCATTTTGGACTTTTGGGGCAGACTGTGCGGATGGGATAGGGATTCTTTTTAAGGGGACAAATTTCTTAGTCGCAACAGTCATTGATATCCTGCCAGGGAGAGTGTTAGCTATAGGTTGTAAGTGCAGAGGGTCTTATTTTAGATTGATCAATATACATGTACCCAGACAAAAGCGTCAAGGATAGAACTTTCCAACACAGTAAGGTCATATTTATATACCAGAAAGCATGTGGTGTGGGAGGGATTTTAATTGCAGCCTGGATACGAAGACTGTTGGGGCAACACAGCAAAAAGTATATTGTGATTCACAGGCTTTGAAGACTATAATACAAGAGGCATCCCTGACTGATACTTATAGACACTTAAAGAACAAGGATGTAGGGGCCACATACCATAGATCTACATATGCAACACGGAGAGATTATCTATTTTCTTCCATACATTGTGTAGCACATAGGATGTGTATTAAACCTACTGAATTTTTGGATCTCTGCATAATTATGGGTTCTGAGCACCTGGCCATGGCACAACAGCGGCAGAAAGTCTGGTATGACCGTGGGGCCCGAGCCACAGAATATAAGGTGGGACAGCGAGTGATGGCACTCATCCCTGTCCGACAGAATAAATTACAGGCAGCATGGGAGGGGCCATTCTCCATTGTCCAAAAGGTTAGTGATGTCAATTACATGACAGAGCTACCGGACAGGAGATGCAAACGAAAGGTGTATCATGTCAACATGCTGAAGCCCTACCACGACAGGGAGGAAATGGTCCTCGCTGTATGCAATGCCCCAGAGGAGGAAACTGAGATAGATCCACTGGTGGACCTACTTGGGGAGGCCAGGGTTGCATCCTCTGTGGACAACCTTACCCTCTCGGAACAGCTGACACCAGCCCAGGTGCAAGAAATTAGGGGTGTGCTGAGAGAATTTGAGGACATGTTCACAGGGAAACTGGGGTACACCACGATGGCAGAGCACCATGTGGCTACAGGGACCCAGGTTCCCCTGAAACAGTCCCCCTACAGGGTACCTGAGCACGTTAAGCAGACTGTGAAAGAGGAGCTCAAAGAGACGCTGGAACTGGGGGTAATCCAGGAATCTAGTAGCCCCTGGATGTCACCGTGGTACTGATCCCCAAAGGGATGGCACCACATGATTCTGCATGGACTACAGAAGCTTAATAGCTGCATGGAGTCTGGCGCCTATCATGCCCAGAACAGATGAGACCCTGTGGCGACTGGGGGAGCCAAGTATTTGACCACAATAGACCTAACAAAGGGCTATTGGCAGGTACCTCTGACCCCTGTGGCCACGGAAGATCAGCTTTTGTTACTCCATTTGGTTTATACGAATTTAAAGGTAATGCCATTTGGAATGAAGAATGCACCTGCAACCTTTCAGCGGCTTGTAGATCGCATTCTGTCTGGGAAAGAATGAGTTTGCATTGGCTTATATGGATGAAATATAGCCATATACAGCCAGACATGGGATGAGCACATCAAGAATGTGCGGGATGTGTTCCACAGGTTAAAGAAGGCCAACTGCCTGGTGTGGGGATAGAACCCACAGCCTTCTGATCTCCCAGCCCAGAGGTGAGTGTGCTACATGTTGAGCCACCGACACTGTTAAAATAACATCCAATATCCCAGTTATTTTGTTCCTCAGGGACCTGGTGCTATACAACATGCCACAAAGGGAAGAAACTGGAGCAGTCAGCCCTTCTTCTACCTCCCCCCACTTCTAAGGAGCCCTCTGGGGATTGGAACATGGCAGGAAGGACCCTGCTCCATGACCTTCCTAAACCCAGGGTGCCTGCTCAGCCTGACACTCCCAATCCTACTCTCCCTAGCTCCCACTCCTGGATCACCTGTCTAGGAGGTGCCCCACCTTGTCAGTATCCACAGTCTCTGACAACAGCCCAAGATCACCTTTGAAGGAACTGGGGGCTGAAAAGAATGGAGCTGGTGAAGCAGTTCATTCCCTCCTCCCTCCCTCCCTCAAATGTGATTGATCAAGTTACTTAACCTCCTTAGTATGATCTCTCTGTAATCTATTTCTGTGCTGTTTTATTCTCCCTATGTTCCTAATGGCAGCAACGTTCTCTACCCTCCCTCTCCCACATTCTAAAGTGCTATAGAATAGTCTATATAATAGGCGTCATATAAAACAAACTTCTTTCCGTCCATGCTTTTGTTTTTCTAGTAAGAGCAGCTCTTTTGTTAGTGGTGATTAAATTCCTAATATCAAGCTGCACTAAAAATGTCTTTCTTCTGTTTGTTTCTGTACCTAGAAGTTTTGCAAAAATTATTTTTGTTTGGTAGCGTAATTATTCTCCAAGAGCTTCAGGCACATAAAAAAATGCAGTTCGACTTTTATTTTGATCATAAACACTTCACTTTTGTACCTGCAATGATTTAAATGTCGGCTCAACCTTTGAAATAACATTTTAAATTGCTTTCATTTGCAAAAAAAAAAACAACAAAAAAACACAGCTTGTCAAATTCTAAGCTGTTTTTAATACATTTTAAATACAAGGTTGTTGTTCTGCTTAAAGTTAATTGTACTAAATGTTGCTTAAATGAGCTGACTCTATATGCCTCTTCCAGAAATATCTGATGTAGATGTTATACACATTCTAATCCCTTCATATTTCACAAGAAATAAGCCATCAATCTGTCTAATACACCCAACCCTGTTGTGCAAGATGCATTACAGCCTTCAGTATCAAATGTAAACCTTCTGCCTTGTAGCTCACTGCTTGGGACTGTCACCATTTAAGTAGTGTTATTGTAAAGTTGCTAGGCTCAAACCCCAGGGGAGACTATGCTGGGTCTGCCCACTGCAATATCATCCCCGGCTCATGCTGGCTGACTCTCAGCTATACTGGAATATGGCATGAAGATCCATGTCTGCCCGTCATTTCAGCTGACGTAAAAGGTGAAGCATGGTGGCTTGCATTAAAGAACAGGAGCTGGAGGGGGGGGAGATATTGGTGAAAATGGAGTGTGGCTGCAAGAAAGGGGTAAAACTGGCCTCCATTTGCTAAGATTATCAGGACTTTGAGCTACGACCTAGGCTGCCCCACCCCACCTCCCTGAGCGAGTGGCTACCCTGCATAGAGAGTGCCACCCCATAGATAATGATCAGAAAAATGGCTGAACCATCCTAACTCGGCCTGGTGTTGCAGAAGCATTCTGTGCTGAAAAAGAGCAAATCAATCTCAGTCACTACTGGTTCCACACTAGCTGCCTGAGGCATGACTGCCTCTTACTGTCCGATGAAGCAGCAGCAATGACATCAGTTGGAGCAGCAACAGGACTGAACGGGGTGGGGCGACCACAGGTTAGAATGATCCAAGATAGCAAGGGGAGAAAGTCAAGAATTCTGCTCCCCTCACTAAAACCAGGCATGCCAAGTTACTGACAAGGGTGCAAGGAGACCCAGTCTGTATAAAGTGGTGAAGGGAAGAAAGGAGAACCAGTGCTGGAATGGGGGAGGGGGGATTGTTTCACCAGGAAAGGCACACTAAGCCGAAGCTTGTTTCCAGGTGCGACCTGGGAGCACAAGAAAGCTAAGTGACTTGCTCAGGGTCACACAGTATACAAGTGGGGGCTGTAAGATTCAGACCCAGGTCTCCAAGTTTGCAGCTTAGAGCCCTAAACCACTGCACTATACTGCCTCCTAAAGGGCTGAAAGGGCTACCAAAAACAAAATAATAGCAGATAAGTCTCCTAAATCAAACCACCAGTGAAATGTTGTTCCCTGGCTGATCAGACAAAATTGCTCCTGGATACAGGGAGGTTGCCAATGGGAAACCATCAGTCCAGCAATTTCTAGGCTAGTGCACACTGCTGTTTCCTCTGCCTCCCATAGGAGGTCAACTAAGCCGGACTAAACAGCCCTCTGTTGCAACCATCAAGGAAATGCCTCTTCCCAGCCAGCCAGAAAAACTGCTCCTGGATACAGGGAGGCTTACACTCGAGGGGGGAGATGCCACTCCCAAGGACCAAGCTGCTGGACACTGCTAAATCAGGTGAATATGTAGGGAGGCATCAACTGAAAGCAACAGGGCAAGGAATGTTAAAAGGGCTAACAAAAGAAAGATTAACTGCCTCACAAAAAAGAACAGCAGCAGCAACAATAGAGGGGAAGCTGGGCTCCCACCTTATCAACTTTGGCATCATCATGCCAAAAAAACAAAAACAAAACCTTGACACAATGGAGAAGAAAAACCATCCATGAAAGAAACTTGTGAGAATATTATTTATATTCGATGCATTTAGTTTACGTCGCATACTGGAATGCTGCTGGTATCCAGTCTCCTCAGGGAGTTTGTTCCACAGACCTACAATTCTTTCTGCAAGTGTCTGCTCACGTTGACCTATATCCACCCTCCCATAACTCTTAACCTAGGCTTTGTGTAACCCCCTAGTGGGTTCTCCCCTCGAAACTCTGGGACTTCATTGTAATAATGGGACTGCATCTTCTGGGCAACATACATAAAACTTTGGGGTACTAGGAACTGTTGGGGTGAGACTGTGATACATAAACAATTTGGCAAAATCCATGCCTGAGAACGCACTTTGACCTAACACTTTTTCTGCTCTGTGAGGACATCAAAGGTGTTGAACTGTTACCAGTAAGGAGCGCAAGTTTGCACACTACTCTGCTGCAGCCAGGGAAATGGAATGTTGCATGGTTTGTCAGTGAGCTCTCCAACAATCAGAAAATGAAGATGATCCTAAATAAAAGGACTGTGGCACCATCAATTTGGGCTCTGTGCCACAATCTCAGGAAACTGCCATCCAGAGGTAATAACCAGTGGAGCTTTGGTTACCAGTACACTATGGGTCTCGTAGGCCGGTAAAATGCACATTACTGTTGTTCAATATCCAAGGCTAATAAGCGGGTTTGCATCACAATTTACTACCCAAAACACTATTTGCTAATCATTTGCAGCCTTGATTAGTAGAAGTTGCATATCAACTGAGTCTGCCGCATTGTCGTAAAAAGTTCTGGACTGCAGTAATTATTTTTCTTACAATTGTTGTAAGAAGTACAGAATTCTGTAATTTTTTTCACAATTTGAAACTTTTCATCTGCAACTGCACTCTTCTGGATTGTAGCTTATAGATAAAAAAAAATTACCATTTAGTGATATTGACTGGCCTATAATTCCCAGCCTTCTGCCCACTGCCACTCTTGTGCAGAGGGACCACACTGGCCCTCATCCAGTCCTCTGGAATTATCCCCCCCTCTGTCTCCAATGAGTTAATGAATAGAGTTGCCAGAGAGGTGGCTAGCACTGTGCTCAGTTCTTTAAGTACCCTTGGGTGGATGCCATCTTGCCCCATGGCCTTATTTTCTTTTAGGGCTTCCAGTCTCCTTCAGACTCTCTCCTCCAAAAGTGGACTTGTGTCCACTCACCCCTCCCCCGCTGCCTGCTGATACATGTTGTCCCGTCTCCTCCCCACTCCACTGTGGAGACTGAGCAGAAGTATCCCTTTCAAATTCTAGCTTTTTCCTTGGTTTTCTCTGCAGATTCCCCCACCTGTTCTCCTGATCTTCACTGACCCACCCTTAGCTTTCCTCATCTCACTCACGTGTCTGAAGCAAGTCTTATCCCTGTTTTTTTTACCTCCTTGCTACTCTCTCTTCTGTTTGTGCCTTAGCTGCCCTCGCTTTCCTTCCTGCCTTCCTTTATCTAACTACACATCCATGTTTCTCTCTGGGTCTTCTTCTACTTCTTAAAAGCTGTTTGTTTCTCTCTTACTGCCTTAGCCACCTCCATTGGGAAACACAGTGGCCTCTGTCTCCTCCTACCCTTGCTTATTTCCTTCAAATAACTTGCCACTGCCTTAGTTATTTCCTCCTTTATATTTTTCCATTGTTCCTCCACTCCCCCACCAAGCTAACAATCCCTTTAAGGTATTTACTAAGGCATTCTCTCATTTCTTGAAAATTTGCCCTCCTCAAGTCCAGGACCCTTGTCTTAATGTGTTTTTTTCTCTGTCTCAGTCTCAATGCTAAATCACACTGTAATGATCACTTGTACCCAGGGGCCTACCCAGACATGTGGTCTCTGTAACTAGACACGGTACTCTAGGTGGGGTCTTACCAGTGATCTATACAGAGGTACCACCTCCCTTTTTCTGCTGGTGATACCCCTTCCTGTGCACCCTAGCATCCCACTAGCCCTCTCTACTGCCTTGACACACTGCCTGGCCACCTTTAGGTCATCTGATATGATTACCCCCAGGCCTTTTTCCTGCTTGGTGGTTGTCAATACCACTCTATGAATTTTGCACTCTGCCCTTGGGTTTCTGTGCCCCAAGTCAATTATTTTGCACTCTTTCACACTAAAATCCAGCTACCATACCCTTGACCACTCCTCTGGTTTTTTCAGGTGTCTGCTCATCATTTCCACCCCCCAAACTCAACCTTTCCACCTCCCTCTGCCCACCCTCCTTAACTCTTCCATCACCCTTAGAACCACCTCCCAACCCCTTCTGCCCTCTTCCTCTACACCACTCTACCCCTGGAAAAGTTATTTCCCTAGGGCTTTTCTTCTCTGTTACTCCATTTTCTTGGGGGGGGGGGGAGATTCACTGCCTCCTTTGTTTTTTTTGCCCCGCCCCGGGCTCATTTAAATACCCATTGAAGAAGCATTTAAACTTTCCACTCAGGATTGCCTTTTCCTGCCTGGATGGATGAAGGCCATCTCCGTTGTATAGGCTTCAGTCCCCCAACAAAGGACCCCAGTACCCAATGTAGCCAAACCCCTCCTCCCTGCACCATACTTTCAACTAGTCGCTGAAGACACTGGTGTGGTATTTCCTAGTCTCCTCCTGGCCATATGCAGGTAGCACCTCAGTGAAGGCCACTGTGAGTGCTATTTGTTTCAGGACCCTCCCTAGTTGCCTAAACCTATCTTGCACCATCCCTGCTGCTTCCCTTGCCAGGTCATTAGTCCCCAAATGGACAATGACATCTAGCTCCCCCTCCTACCCCACTTTCTTAGTGATCCTGAGGATTTGCTAACCATCCCTCCGTGCCAAGTCACCAGGTAGGCACCTCACCTCCCTCTCTCCTTGCAAACCTGTTCTAAAAACTACCCCTCTAACAATTGAGTCCCCCACCAGAAGTTGCTTCTTCTTCCACAGGGGTCCTCTGCCTACTACCTTGGTGCCTCCTAGCTGGAGGATCCTTCACATCCTCCTTGGCCGCTACCATGGGTGCCTCCTCTTGGCAGTCCCGTCCCACCAGAGCAGCTAAAGAGTTGTGTTGTGGCACCAGATGAGGAATGAATTCTTGACCCACCACCCCCACCCTCCCTGAGCCCAGTACAGTCCCTTCTTCTTGGCTCCCGATGGGGCAAGGGGGGGGTGGACTTGGTGACCCATGGTTGGGGGAAGAGTTTCCTTGAATCCTAGTCAACTCAGCCCGGAGTCTAGTTACCTCCACCTTCCGCCCAGAGACATGAACACAGATAGGGCAGCACCTCAGTCTCCAAAAGGTCTCCCTGAAGACTACCACTCCACAGCCATAGCACTGCATCACTACCAACATTCCCATTCCTACACTCACTATATGTCAGGGTGAAAATCTGTAACCTTACCTCAGATATGGTATTTGTAGTTTCCCTTATTTGTTTTGCTTTACCCCTATGTTATTTGACCCCAGATAGGGCATATAATTGTAAACACCCCCCCCCCGGACCCCCATCTAGGGGCATATACATCGCAGATCTTCCGGGGCCTCAGGAGGGGGCCAACTCAAGGGCTAAGTCACCCAGACAATGCACTCCCTTACAAGGCAGGAAAGAAGTGGCCTACCTTACTGGCATCTTCAATTGCCTGTGCACTCTCCAATTCACCCATCGAATCTAGACTCTCCCCGAATGCTGGCACACTGGACCAGGAACTCCACACTGCATGTCACCTGAATCTCTTGAGCCCCCAGAGCCCCTTGGTCCCACCAAAGGCAGGGTGGAAATTTCATCTGGAATCAAACTTATGAGAAATTAATGTAGCTGCAAAGAAATGGGAAAGGGGAAAATGGTTTCCATTTCATTAGCCCCTCCTTTAGTCAAATAAAGCACATCACTGCTATTCTTCTCCCAACTAGCTTTTTTGTCATTTAGCTCCTGCATTGCAAATGATTCCCAGCAATGCAGGGGTCACATACTTCACATAGATAAATAAAGCGGCTCCATGGGGCTAATCAAACCATTTTTACACACATGCTAGCTGGACATTTAGAGCAGCAGAAATGATGGATTTAAGGCAGTAACAAGTAAGGATTCTTTACTCTCTCTCTCTCGGATGCTTTACCCAAGGACCCCCCGACTCAGATCCCTAAATTTCCTGGCTCTCTGAATCTGGTAAGTCAAAACTTTCTCTTTACTGCTGGGTTAATCACTCTCACATTGGCACTGGTCGTTGCCCTAACTCTGGCGTGGGAAAGCGGGCTGCTTCCCCAACCTGGACCGCTGGGCCCTGTCTCAAACCAAAAGGGGTACCAGGATTTTTCCTTACGACCCAGGTCCCGTAACCCACTCGAGCTTGGCTCTGTGACTGGTGCTACCCTTTTAGCACCTGCTCCCTCATCTCGCTCAGCCTCTCATCTCATCTTCATGGCCCTCTGGTGCAGCAGCCCCTCCACTCTAATCCCATACTACTGGCTGTCCTGCCACTGGGGAGCCCCTGAGCACTGCCACCACCCAGGCCCCTCTGAACAACCTACCTTCTCAGAATTTCTGGCCCAGATTAGCTCCGCTTTCTGCTGTCCTTTCCATCAGGAATCCCTGCCAGGCCCACATCCCCTTAGTACACCCTGGACCTGCGTTAAGCTCCAGCTGAGAACTACCATCCAAGGCCTGTCTTTTGACCTGTGACCCGCCCGGCCTTTGTGTACCAGCACACTGGGACCTGCCCCTCCATGCAGGCCCCATATTTGGATGAAGAGACCCCCAGCTCCCTCTGCACACCCGGGCCACCCTGCCACACCGGTTGCGAAGGAAAACCACTGCCACCAGCTCACCTCCTGTAGAGGCCCTGCCACTGCCCCCACAGCCCTGGTGGCCCAGGAAAACACACTTTACAGGGGTCTCTAAGGGCTCCTACCTTTCCTGGCCCCACATGGCCACATACATTCCCTGCCCCCAATGATGCTGGACCTGGCTAACCATACTTCCCCCATAGAGCTCCATTCCCCCAGCTCCCCATCACCATGACACTGAGAAAGCCGATCAGTCTACACTTGGGGGAGGGAGGTTCTCCCCACTGATCCCTCAGACCTTGACTCCCTTACTTGCACACTAACTCTGCTCCTCCAGCCACCTCCTTCAGCCCCAGTCTATTGCTTGGGCTGGAAAGGCCCCGAAACTTCCTGTCTGCTCCCTTATGTACTCCCTAAACCTACTCTCTGCTTCCACCTTGAGGTGTCCAGCAGCCAATATGCCCTAGAGCACTAAAAAAACTCCCTAGCTGGGGGGGGGGGTCCTAAATCGAGAGCATAAGCCTCCCTCCTTTAAGGGGGGCTTACATAATGATCACCCTTCCTTTTTTACTTGTTTACTTTCTTAAACCCTTGTTGCATTTTCCCCTTTTACTTACACTTCTGGACTGTGTTTTATAACCCTACCTCAGATAGGGAGCCACCTTTTTTCTCTACTCCTAGTATTTTTTCTCTTGTAGGTCACCCCTTGTACTTGTCTATACCGATTTACCTACTTGTCTTCTTTTCTGTTTTGTTTCTGTCTGTTTCCCTTCTACTTGATGAAGATATGTCCTAATTTATTTAGAAAGCCTGCTAATTTACTAGAGATGGTACAACACAGCGCCCCTAAAACTTATTCATTACCTAAACAAATGCAGCCTGCATCTACCTACATCTGCCACTGAACACAGTATATTCCAAATTTAAACTTAAAACCATGCCAACTAAAGAGGAAGAAAACAATGCCTGCAAAAACTGACCTGCATTCCCTTAAAGCCACAGGGATGTTACTTATGCCAAGGCCATTGTAATTTAGGTTAACCCAAGCTAGTGATTAGCATACATCCACAGATAGGGCTACTGTCAAGTGGTGTTATATTTGGATAGTACCCAGTGGGTATAGGTTGCATTTAGCAACGGATAGGGATATACCCGATAGAAGGAGATCTATCCCAGGCAGGAAGAAGTGAGGACACTGCAAGAAAGAAAAAGAGTAGTCAACTCCCTTTTCTTGGTTGGCATGCAGCCCTGAAGGGCCCCACCTAGTTTTTTTTTGGGGGGGGGGTGGAATGGGATCCCCGAGATGGTCTTTGACTTTTTTTTTTTGTTTGCTTGTTTCATTTGAAACCAGGCTACCCTCACAGGGAAGGAAGCAACTGGGGAGAAGTACACAGTGAGAGCAATGTGTTGCCAGCAAAACAGGTTTAGCTGACCAGAGGCTCTGACTTTGCTAGAGCAGGGTATGGTGAGCAAGTGACGTAATCAATGGTGAAGATATTTCAGGAGATCAACAATTATAATAATTATGTCATTTTCATAGCTTCCAAGAATCAGTCTTCACCATTGATTCCCACTTATGGGTCAGAGTATCAAGCTTTCCTTTATTAGGGAGCAGCTGGTTCATCCTGAGGATAAGGGATACCCACAACCCTCTGTGTGGGGGAGAACACCTAAGGGCAGGGGTTCCTCACACGTCTGGTGAAACCTGAGACTGGTCAGGTCCAGATGGGGACTCCTGAGGCACAGGAACAGGAGGGTTCCCCAACAGTTCCTGTTTGACACTAGGGAAGAACATTTGAGCCCCCTGGAAATGTTAGCTAAGCACCCTATGCTGGGTCAAACATGCCAGTCAGGACAGGCAAAGTCACACTGTCCACCTGATGCAGACTGCTGTTCCCACTAGTCTAGAGGTCACCTCATTGACACCACAAGATGCCCCTGCTTGGTGCTGTACTATCTCCAGACCCCGGGAGAGAGGTCGATGCCTTACTGGACTTCCTTGCTCATAGGCAATGCAAACAGCCAGCTGTGCAGCTGCAACCATAGACGATGGTTGTTCGTGCCATAAGGACCTGGTGTACCAACACACACATAAGGGCCTTTGCCGAGGTAAAAACCTTCCTACTCAGAGCATCTGTATGAGCAGAATCAGAATCTGGAGGTCGGTCATGCATATGGCTCCGTTTCCCTGATGAAGTACCTGAATCCCCAAAGTGGGATGAGTTATGTCACCTGCAAACCCCAAGGATGCATGATACCACATAAGGAGGTCCCTGGGGATGGCTGGGGTGGCAGAGGGATGCCTACACAAGGCACTAGATGCCTCCTCCATGGATCTAGACCAAGTTAGAACAAACATGGTGTCAATATTAGGAACCCCTGTGAATCCCAATGGCAGGGTAGAGGGAACGCAGCTGGTAGAGGCGGAAAGGTTGAGCACCTGAAACATCAACATCAAGCAACAGAGGCCGGATAGATGGATGACTCATTGTCCTCAGAGGAGGATGTGGATGGAGACAAGGCACTGCCTCCAGGTAGGGTCGGGACTGGGGAGAATGACCTGAAATGGGCCCTGCCAGACTCTCTATGCAAGCTCTGGAAGGGACCTACCCACTTCTGTGCTATTCCCATGTTAGTGGCCCCATAGAGCCTATTAATGAGGGAATTCTCTCAAAAAAGTGGCAAGTTCCTTCTACAGGTGGCTGAGACTCCAAGTCTCCAGGACCTCTGCCTCGGCTGCAAAACTACATAGAAGGTCTCGCCCAAGGGAAGGGCCAAGCAGAAATGCTCAAAGGGTGTTCCCTTACATCTGAGGAGTGACCTGATCAGTGTTCTTAAGGTGAACCTCCCAGGTGAGGAGACTGAAGCCATACAGGTCCCATGCAGTGACCTCGGTCCTCACTGGTGACAATGTCTTCCAATGACTCTGGAAAGAAACCCGGTCCTGAGTCATCACCCAACTCTGAGTAGGCACTGCCTCCAGCACCATGCTCAGGTCTGGCAATGTCCTCAGGGATAGGCCTCTCTCTGTTATCTCAGTTGACACCATCCTTGACAGCTTGCTTAGTGCAGAGACTAATACCAGGCTCAGTGCCACTACCCTCCTTGGCATTGCAAATGCCACCTAGGAAAGGGCAGACTTCAAAGTTGACATTAGTGGCAGCACCTCACTCGGAACTGGGCCCAAGACTGATACCATGGCCATCACCATCTCCACGTCTGGAGCTGTCCCTTTCCTTTGTGTCACTGGCCATGGACAGAGACAGTCTCCGAACCAGCACTGGAACAGACAACGGCCTCACTACCAGTCTATCCCGTAACAAGGTGCAGACCCTGCATCATCCTTAGGGTCACCCACCATGCTGTCACTGAAATGGTGACAACAGCTCAGGTGACACCAGAGGATGATGTTGAGGTGTCCACCAGTGTAGACTGAGCGTAAATCTTCAGTCTCATCACCAGGGACATCTGTTTCTCAGGGAAGTCGGACTGTGGAGGGTTATCAGCCAGCTGCTGAGAAGGAGCTGGCTGTCCCACAGACACAACCACCAGGGACTCTGATGCCTCAGCATGGTGAGGTTGAGGAGGATCTTCTGTTTCCGTGGAACCAAAGGTCCCAGGAGATGGCACTTGGGGATGGCCTAGCAACTGTGCCTCTGATGCATGCATTCAGTGCTGGCCTCTGAAGGTGGAGATCAGGTGACCCGAATTCAACGCGTGGTTCTCTATGATGCAGCAGTCCATGGAGAAATAGGTGTTGCATGCATCTCTTTTGTACTGGAGTCCAAAGCAGACTTGATTCTGGTCTGAAGTAGCCATTTCGTTTCTACAGGGCCACCGACACATAATGGGTAGCTGTGGGACTTTGTTTTTAGGGCTGCAGTGGGCATAGCCCTGCAGACCTCTTGCTATCAAAAAAATAGTCAGCGCATTCCTTCCGACCGAACAACTTGTTGGAGTTTCAACACGGTTGCCTCCGCGACCATGAAGCACTCAGCATGCCATCTCCATTGCCACTCATACTGCACTATTTCTTGTTCTGTCGGCAGTCATGGTGGAATACGGCACACTCTGCCACATCTGAGATGGCTGCAAGCAGTACTACACATGCGCCAATACAGCATGCTTGCAGTGGCCTGATAATTTCTGTAGTCATGGCGGACTGTGCTGCGTTTCATCATGACTGTTGATTTTTTATAATTATAAATCTCCCCAACCGACCCTCCCTCTCAGCACCCACCATATCACACATCCCCCAGAAACATAACAATGACACTGTCCAATCCCTAGTGTTACGATCGTGTTCCATTGGATATATATATATATATTCTTCTCCTCCCCCACCCAACCCTCCACCCCACAGAAACATAACAGTGACACTGGGGTGCCCAATCCAGTGTCTGTTGGATCTTTTTTTTCCTTTATCGCCCCACACTTCCCCCCAGAAACATAACAGTGACACTGGGGGTGCCCATTCCTCAAGTTGTCCATTGGACCTTTTTTTATATAGCTTTTTTTTTCTCCACCCACCTGACCCTCCCTCTCAGCACCCAACCCCCCCCCAGAAACATAACAGTTACACTGGGGTGACCAACCCCCAGTGTTGCTCTCGGGAATCCTCCGTTGTTTTGGTTTTTTTACCTGCAAAAATAAAACTGTCCATCGATGCTTTTGGCCATTCCTCCCCCACCACGCTCCAACTCAGCACCCACCAACTCACTCCTCTCCCAAGTCCTTACTTATACATCAGGGGTCCAATGCCATAATCATTTCTGGACCACAAACACATCTTCACTCTTCAAAACCGGACTGCAAACTGAAGAAACAGGTATGTAGTTCAATGTATTTCAATGGGGTTTTGAACTTAGTGGCATAACTTGGGCATTTTTGCATAGTTTTGGGCCCAAATTTTCAACGTGCCTTTTTGGAGACCCCACCTCATGAACAATTGCACTGACATTAAGCAAATCAGTCCCAAAAGGTGATTTTGTGATCCAAAATGTGATTTTGTGGTTCCTGCGCGAAATTACCTTTCAGGCAGGAGTTGAAAAATTTCTCTGCTCTTGTTCATGAGGTTGGGTCATAAGAAGCCTATGTTGAAAATCTGGTATAAAAAATATTAAAAAACAATAAAGTTATGAGCCTATGTTGAATTTTGTGAACGCAGGCTCATAACTTTTCAATTGTCAATATTTTTATCCAAAATTTACAACATAGCCATATCTTTACAGCACCTCATGAATGTTATACCTGTCATTTTTCAAATCCTGGCCAAAATGTTTTCTTATATCCTGAAAGGTTATTTTGTGGTCTCTTCGCAAAATCACCTTTCGGGCAGGAGTTGAAAATTTCCTCTACCCTTGTTCATGAGGTGGGGTCATAAAAAGGCCATGTTGAATATTTGGGGTAAAAATATTAAAAAACAATAAAGTTATGAGCCTACATTGAATTTTGTGAACACAGGCTCTTAAATGAGTTTCTACATATTTATACACGCATTTTAATGACATTGGTAGTTTGCTATTTTGTATTGGTCTATGACTGAACACTTATAAAGAAATCTCAGGGCTTTAAAAGAGAACATTTTTAAAAGGGTGACTAATAAACCACATTCAACAAGTAATGTTATGTGCATTATAACTTCAATAACACTTTATAGAATGTGGTAGTTATTAGAAAGTTTTAGACATGATGGAATTTAGCCATAGCATGTTTTGTATGTTTTTTATATGTTCTATATTCTGAGTTCTGTATAACTTGGGGGATAGCGGTTAAGAGTGTTTTTATGTAATTTATTTATCTATTACAATGTGAATTTATGTAAAGTGCATTGGATTGTATTTTAATTGTCATGGTCTTTGACCAAACAACAAACTTGAACTTGAACACAGGCTCGTAACTTTGGTAATTTTCAATATTTTTACCCCAAATTTACAACATAGCCATTTCTTTACAGCACCTTATGAATGTGACAGCTGTAATTTTTCAACTCGTAGCCAAAATGTGTTTTTTGCATCCTGAAAGCTGGTTTTGTAGTTCCTGCACAAAATCACCTTTAGGTCAGGAGTTGAACATTTTCTCTGCCCTTCTACACAAGGCAGGGTCATAACAAGGCTATGTTTAAAATTTGGTATAAAAATATTCAAAAACAAATTTTCAATATTTTTAACCAAAATTCTTCGCCTGCAGCCCTATCAGCCCTGACCAGAGTTTGTTTTCAATGCGGCCCCTTTAAACTCGGCTTTCAGCATTATATGGAAAACAAAACAAAGAATGGCACTTAAAATGACTAAAAACTACAGTTACACACTAGAACAATGGCAGTAACAAGGTGAACTGAAGAGCACTCTCATGTGTGCTCTCGACAGCAGGAAGAACAGAAATGAGGTTGGTGAGGGAGCTGGCAAAGTTATTGGCTAGCACACAGCAGCGTGTTGGGAGTGCACAGGTACCATGCCCAGTAGCTGCTGTTGTCCCCCAGGCCAAGGCTTTGCTCCTGGTACCTTCATCCCAGACCCATAAGTGGGACTCAATGGCGAAGACTGATTCTTGGAAGATCAATGAAACACCCCAACTGAGCAGGATGAAGCCAGCCTCTCACAGAGACACTGCGCAGTTGACCTAGGCACCCCATCTACCAGATCTGCTTCCCTGAAGGGGCTTGAGAAACCTCAACAGCACCACCATGGGGGGTAAGCCATGGAGGACATAGCTGGGTTATGTGCAAGAGAGGCCAGGTAATGGAACAGGGTGGCTGTAGAATGGGCAAGTTGGAGACAGAGAGCATTCAGAAATAAAAAAAAATTCACATCAATAAGCCCAGTAAGTTTAAAGCCAAGAACTCAGGCCAAGGGTCCTGGAGGAGCTGTTACTTATGCCCCACATATGCTGCTACATATGCCCTCTTGCTTTACTGCCTTGTACCAACTGAAAATACCCACCCTGGTCTACATTATAGTGTACATCTCGCATTTCAAAAACATAATCATGCCTCCTTTTACTCTTCTATTCTCCAGGGTAATCACACCAAAGGTACCAGTCTCTCCTGATACCTAAATCCCTGAATGCCTTTCACCAACTTGGTCACCCAATGTTGCATACTTTCATTAACGACACAATATTATTCTTATACTGAGACAGGCAACCAAAGCTGTATGCAACCTAATACTGATTTGTTATAGCACTGATGCAGAGGTTACCTGCTGGTAATGGACCAGCTGCTAAGCGTGTTTGGTAAATTATGGTATGTCATGTTTATGATTTATAATTACTAAAATAAGAAAACATTGGCTCTTTGTGATGCCATGTGGTATAGAAACACACAACAGGTTACTGTGGAATATGAATAATATTGCATTTATGAAAGAAATAACCTATCTCTCCACTTACTTGTGCAATACTTTCAACATAATAACCCGTAATACATTTCAGAGCGCTTCACATTTCTGTTGGCTACCTTCTGAAACCAATATAAGTAAAACAAAGAATAATTACACCTACACATAGTTTGGCATCATATGCATATCTAAAGTTCTGAGAAAGATAGAAACCTAGCTTTGTAATATGTTGTTTCTGATAACACTGAAAAGTGAGTCAGTGTTATAGCTTAGAAAGTAACAAAGTAGTGAAAATACTGTACAGTACTGCACTGCTGCATTCACATGTCTTGCAAACGTACCGGAACTGGAATTATCAGTCAGTAATAATGAAGAAAAGATGTGCTCTGCACTGAGCTGAGTTGGGGGCCAAAACTGGCTTATGGACATGAGAATTATCTAGGGCTTAGCAGTACTTGTGTTGTAACCTGGGAGAAAATGCCATTGCATCTTCGGTAAACAGCACCATATTTCAGACATCCTTCATTCTTCACTGGGTTATCACTCATTCGTTCAGTCATTAGTTACTATGACAGTTAAATGGACTGCTTGTGTATGAATGTAACAGGGCCTCTGTGGATTCAGCTACTCTAATTTACTGGAACACTGTCAGCCATTCCTGTACCCGGGCCGATTTCGGCTCTGTAAAGTACAATGAGTGACTGAAAAAAAGTGGCTTATGTTTGGAATTTAATTCTGTGATGAGGTTAAGTACAGTTAAAAAACAAACAAAACACGGCATCAGATTAGGGTGGTAACATCAACATACCCCCCCCACACACACACACACAGACAGCATGTAAGCCATGCCAAAAGCACACTGTACTGCTATCAAGTTAACATTAAAGTTGAGGGAAAAAAACGTCAGCTAGAGGTCAGCATTATATGTAAGCAATAAGGCACCAAGGGGTGTGTGTAAACCATATTTTACAGCACGGCCAGGGCCGAGAAGGCACGAGGCCAATGGCCGGAGTGACTTCAGCTGCTAGCCGTGCTGAAAAATATGGTTTACACACACCAGACTGCTACTGCGCTTCTAAAATTGACTCCTTTTTTTTTTTTTTACTTTTAACTATTGGGAAAGACACGTTTATATGTGGAAAAATAGATTTACTTTGTACATTTGTGATAAAATAATCCTTCCACCCACTGAAAGTGATGTTATTGATGATGTCATTGTATTATTGCCTACTTTCTTCTTCCTGTTTTTTTCTCTCTGTTGTTCCCCACATTAAAAATATGGAATGTTTACCACGGAATACATGGATTCAAAATTCTGCTCAGTCCCACTGGCAGAATGTTTCTCTCCCAACACACTGTACACACAGACAACAAAGGCCGTTGTTACAGCCAGGGACTCTGTTATCTCACTGTCGGGGCAAGAACAAGGGAGTTCCATGATAAAGCAGTTAAAGATAGAAGGGGGAATTTTGACTGTCAGCAAAGAAACAGTTGTAGTGAAAACTATAAACAATACTTATTGTTTCTAATTTGTTTATGTAGGTAAGGAGAGCATGATAATCAGGGAAACAGCATTTAACTCATTTGTTTTATTTTTTATTTAAGGTAGTTTTATTTTTAGGGCCCAGCTGAATTTTTTTTTTTTGACTGTGTAAAGGTAGCAGCCATGTTTTTGTGGTGGAAGATCAGTTCTGGAAGTAGGAGGCTGACTGAAATGCTTGTGTTCCAAATGCCCATTGATCTGTGTTGCAGTCTCTTCACTGCTGAGCAGTCCTTTTTTTTACCCATGTGTAAACCGTATTTTACACATAAATAAGAGCCAATCAGATTACATGATTTTACCCTGCCATTTTATAATATGTATTTAATGGTATATGTGCACATTGTTTTACACATAATCCTTGTATGTATGTATTAAATGTCTGTACACCTGACTGGATCCTTTGAAAATAGGCACTTGCCTAAATGATTTCATCTGAATCAAAAAATAAAACTTAACTAAAACTTTCAATCCTTTTTTAGGTCAAATGGGCCAACATTGGCCTGTGGATTGGAGGGAGACTTGAACTTCTTTTTTTGGTTACAAAAGCTGTCCTTGCTGTACAGCCACTGCTTCCTGGAAGACTAAACCAGATGATGGCCATTTGCTCCTCCTCCTCCTCCTTCCTTCCTTCCCCTCTCTCTCCCTTCCTTTTCTAGGAGGAAGTTTGGAAGAGTGGTAAGAGCACAGAGCCCTGAACTTGGAAACCCAGGTTTCAGTCCCAGAACTGTCACTTACAGTACTTGCTGTGACCATGATTACATTACTGTAACCTCCCTGTGTTTTTTTTAAATTTTTATATATATTCACTGTTTATGACCCCTTCTTGCCACCACAGTGGTTCCCTTCTGGGTACCCTAGGCTGGAGATCCTCTAGTCCCTCCCTGGGTACCTCCCTCAGAGCCATCAGACCTACCTCCATCCTACCTCATCCTGCCCCCCCCAGTGGGGAGGGAGGGGGCCCTCTTTTCACTCTCCCAGTTCATTAGAGTGTGCGTCAGGAGGTCCTTGATGGGAGCCCGGTTATGGAATCTGGAGCAGCTGGGTCCCTTCTACGACCGCCATGGTGGGGTATTTCCTGTGTTCTGGTGCCTCCCACAGGATGTTGGCTTGCTAGGGGGAGCCTAGGGACAGGGCGCATAGTGATGCCCTACCGCTCCGACTCCCAGCCGAAGTCCTCCCTCCCTTCTTCGTGCCGTCTTACTGCATCTCCACCTGTGCTCACCCAGGTGGCAGTACTCCAGTGGAATGAGCATCCCCACCCTCCCCGGAGGAGAAGAGTTGTCTATGGATGCTCAATCCTCCTCCGCTGGCCCTCCAGCAGCGAGTCCATTCCGAACCAGGTCGCTGGTGTCTGGCGGTAACCCATTAAGCTGCCTATGACTCGAACCTCCTGTGTTTAACATCTCTGTTTGCAAGGTTATTCGCTGCTCCCTGCGTACAGCGTTGCCCGAGATATAAGGTAAATACAGTACCTGGCCACCTCACCTCACTGACTGCCCCTTGGCTGCTTGTTTGACCTTTGTTATCTTCAGCCTTACAAATAATTACAAATATTTTGTCTTTTTTCATTTTCAAAGGTGTCTAAGTACTCTGTGTGCTGCACTTACCCTTGGCATAACTTAAAACCTTGTCCAGGTTTGTCAGTGATGAACAGATATCATTTTTGAAACCAGCAGCCTCTAACGTGGGCTACTGCATCACTGTCTTCAATTTTTTTGCCTACAAAAGCATTATAGAAACACGTAACCTGGGGGCAAAGGTGGCCAAGAACTCTGTTTGCTTCACTAATCTTTGGCAGAACTTGAAACTTGACCAGGTTTGTCAGTGTCTGAGTGGACATATTTTTGGAACTAGTAGCATTCGCACACTGTGGGCAGTGACACTACTGTCATCTTCAGATACATTTGCAGTATGTAAGCCTTAAAAAAATGGAGGTGGGGGTTGCATTCTACTCTACGTGTCTAACACTTATGTCACAGCACATTAGGTTTGTCAGTGATCAATGAACATAATTTTGGAACCAGTAGCCTACCTGTGAGCACCTGCACCATTCTACTGTTTTGTGTGCTTGATGTGGTCTGGCAGAAAATAAATACTCTCCCAGCACATCTTAACCACAAAACAATAATTTTTCTACAGTCGAACCAGAGCAAACTAGTTGGCAACTAAACAGATTCCAGCAAACTTTACTTGGTTCGATGGACCACGGTCACAAGATTGAACTTTCGGCGGTTTGCACAGCTGTACTGTGCAACATGAGCTCTGAGACGATGACACAACCAAAAGCCTTTGGCTCAGGCTAAACAGCCACCATTAGGAAATGCTTTTCACACCATCCGTAATCTAACAGAGTTTCAAGAAGCTGACCTCTTCTTTCTCTAACTCATCATGGGATAATTTTTATATCCCCGCCAGAACCACAGATAAAATATTGATAATATATTCTGTAAGAAAAAGGCATTTTAATATTTCATCTGATCTTTGCAGCACTCTGGAACCACCAAATGCTGTGTGCTGATGAGTTGGGAGGGACTTAAAAATCATCCCATTTAAATTTCGATAGAAGGCAATGCAAGAATCAATAGAGGTTTATTAGTTAGGCCTACAATTTATGGGTCCCTGTTCAGTTCTATGGATATTGCACAACACTAGCATTCAAGACAACATGAATCAACAAAATACAATAACCTACCATTTCTCAGATACTGAGTATGATTACTGCACAACTGAAAAGGGCTTGCTCATTGCGGTGTTCTCCAATCACCCACAGGCAGCGTGATAAACAGGCACGGCAAGCATGGAGATCCAGGTTAAAATTCCAGCTCTAGCTGCTGGGTCACTGTATTCTCTTATGTAAATCACTTCAGCCCCTTGTGTTTTAGTGCCCCCTGCTGTACACCTAGGTAGAAGCAGGATGCTGTATTTCAGGACTATCCAAAGGAAATTATTTTTTTCCACTATGCATTTCTGCTCCTCCACCCACTGATTCTGTGCCCCCAGCTCTGTCATGACTTTCTCAAGCACTTACTGGTTGTCCACCGCTTTCCTGGGACCACTACAGTGGTGGGTGACCTGTCATGTTGGTCATGCAGCACCTACTGGGGTGGCAGAGAGGACTGGCACATTTTCCACCAGTTCTAATCCAAAGCTGCTGGAGTGCAAGAACGCACATGCATGTCAGAGTCTTAGAGCAGCCCTTCTCCATCTGATACACTCACGTGTACTTCCACCTGGCCTCCACTAGCTGCCAGTCTCTTGGAAAGTTGCAGAGCCCCCCCCTCACCCCGAAGGTGGAGAGCTGTCCCTGGGATGTTTAAGCCTCCTTCCCCTAGCTGCCCCACCCCACCAACTATCCATGTGCATTCCCAAACCCGGGTTGCCAGCATCACAAGTAGTAGCCCTACAGCTGTGCCAACAGGCTGGCCAGCAACTAAACTCTTAAAGAGATATCCCAGTTTCCTGCAAAAAAACACTCACAGTTGGCATCAATAGACTGAAGTTACACAAAATTCCCCTAAAATATGAATTCCAGAACCTTTTAGTCTTCACCACGTCTACTGATAAAAGGCAATGGGATGTGAATGCAGGCTGAACCCTCCAGGGTAATACTGAGTACTGTGGATACAGCAAGGTACACACAGAGATGTACAGTATACTCAAAACTGCTTAAATATTTCAAAAACTAGTGTTTTATTTACAATAATAAGCTACAGCCACCAAGAAAGCCGAAAGCCAATGCTTCATGGCCCTAAGGCAACTTCCTCAGGGCCTGCGGTGGTCTATATTGTCAAAGTGCATCTCTAATACAGTTATTATTCTTCAATCTGTTTGTAGCCACAGTTCGGCAAACACAGGTCTTACGTTAATGTTAGTTTAATTTAGAATTTTCAGAAAACATCTTACAACAACCTTAGGAGGGGGAAATAAAACTTTCATTTAGAAATGTGAACGGACAGTAGCTAAAGTAGAGACTACCTTATGTGCTAATGATGTTTCTTGCCAATGGGACTGTGTGTATCTTCTACAACTAGGATAGAATCAAAATTGGGGTTGATAGCAGTGGTCAATTTTTAGTATCAGAACACAGTACCTAAACAAACAAGTTGTACTCTCTTAAAACTATGTAAATGGGATGCATACTGTAATGACAATTTCAGCAAAATACCACTAATACAAACTCATACAAAAAGTGATTTTCTCAGACTATTCTTTTCCTTGCTGTTTGTAAGAATGAGACATCATGGCAAAATACTGCACAATAAATGGAAAGAAAGGTTAGATGTGTTGCCCTGAATCTTGCTTCCCAATGGCTGTGGCCTACCATACCAAAGATATATTTATGCATTTCACCTGTGGTTCCCCATATACAGTACATTTTTACTACAATTTAGCACCCTCAACCAACAGTCAGAGCACTTTGCCTGATCACCTGCTGATAAACAGTGCAGCTTACCAGGCTGATCACCTGAGTTTGACTCTCAGGTCCAAGGTATTACACTTCAGACAGCTCGCTGAGCATCCATCTTGGATGCCTTTTGCCTCAGGGAGGGAGCGTGGTTCACAGGAATATGCAATACCAGACAGGGGGTTCCTACCAGCAGAATGTCAGGAACTGACATAGGATGCACTGGTAAGTGGCAGTCAGAATGTGGTTGGTGGGCCTGGTTCCAACTCGGTTTTTGACTGAACAGAAAAGTCTCAAGTCTCCTGCTCCATCCCAGAGAGGCTGTGTGGGACATGGAGGGATGAAAAACAAGTGAAAACAGTGCTGGTGCTTAAATACATGATGACTCCCACTAGAAGCCACAGAGTGACACAGTTGGGAGACAATGGGACGTGCTTCATAGAGATCGAATTCATATAAAAACTAGAGAAGATATCACTTGACATTGGTGTTTCCTGTCTTTGACTTTCCAAATGTTAGTGATGTTGAATCACTTGCATATGGTGACTGAGAGCCCCACAAATACCACGTGATGTCCCCTCTTGTGTTATATAGATACAGACTCTAAATTAAGCTTCGATTTCATCAGCAGAGTATAGCAAGTACATCTTGCATTTAGCTCTGTGGCAGTTTTATACTGTGATATGCTGTTTGTCTAATTATGGATTAGAGGTGGCGAAGTTGGTAAACTTTGCTCATGGATAATCCGCAATTTCCACAAAACACATGGTGAAGTTCCACCACTATGCAGAATTCCCCTACTTAAGTGTGGAATTTTGCCTCGAATTGCAGAATTTCACCTACTTAATTATGGATTTGGCTAAATTCTGCATTTCATAGGTGAAATTCCACCGTTCTGGCGAATTCTGCACTTTGTGGTGGAACTTCGCCATTTGAATTTCTGAAGGTGGAAAACTTCACAGAGCTCCATAGAAGAAATTTTAGCGCTTCACTGCAAATCTGCACGTAAATTTAAACTTCAGCCCACCCTCTATTATGGATATTTTTTTTAGACTGACAATTTCTTGCCAATAAAGGCATTTGGACCTCCAGGGTGTGTTAATTTTGTTTGTTTCCCAAGTAGAAGATGCTGCCACTCTCTTCTCACTCAGCCACTTGAATCTCTAGTTATCTGCCACCCCCTCCCCCACTTTCAGTCAGAAAAGTATTGGCCAGCTCTAAAGTACTCCTGACAGCTGGCCCCATCCAAAGGAGTAAGTCCTTGCAGTTGCAACCACCAGAGGAGGGATGGGATCAAAGTCATGTCGATTGGGTGAAGGGATGTCTGACCCACTGTATAGCAACAAAAAAATAGAAAAGAAAAAAGATTCGGAGCACACTCAATTTCAAATATGCTGTTTACATATATCTGTCTTTTAGCAGGATATATGTTGCCAAGGTGAATACTAATAGCTACAATCTGCTCTGCAAGTACTTTTAGAGAATAGAAGTGTATTTGGGAAGTCAGTTATGGCTTTCATATAAACATAGTTATTGATCAGACTGTGCCAAAATTAATCTTCAATAGCAAGGCCTTTTAGGAGGATTTGATGCAGAATGCCTTTTCTCTGAGGTATCAGTGAAAAGTGCTGGGAAAAAAGCATTCTGTGAAACTGTAGATTAATCACTTATTTTTAATTCTCCTCTCCCCCTCCATAAGCCACCTGATGTTTCTGATTCTGTGGCCAGGAGAGCAGCCAAACGTCTGCATTTGCAGCTGATGCCAAGCTGCTAATTGGCCAGCAGACAGTGGGTGCCTGGTCACCATGCAGCCACTGCTCTTCCTCGGAGACTGGGTCCACCAGTCCCATGATCTGGTCTCCCAAATGGCAGCACAAGATGGCATACATTCAGGCTGGCTCAATCAGTCATGGCTGCTGGAGGGATGAGCAGATATTATTATACAAGGACCTTCAGATACTACTACATAATATGCAGCCCATTCAGATTGTCCTGTCACTGACATTCAGGAATTGCGAGTCTGACTGGACAGTCACTGTCTGACCTGGATAGGAGTAAGGTAACTGAAAAGTGTTTTTTAAAAGCACATACAGTTGATATGGCTATCACGTCTATAGTCACACTAATAAACCAACCTCAAAAAAGTGTATGATCCACAGTCTCCTCCCTCCAATCCATTATTAGAGTGTACATGAAAGATGTGCATACTAAAGCCTATAGCACATACAGATTTCAAATAAACCTTCATTCAGGTACTGTGAGTGGATTTATTTAGTGAGCAGTGAGCTATTCACTTGTTATGTGTGATTCTGCATCCCCACAAAATCTGTAATAGAAAGGAAACAAGATCAGGAATAGGTGTTTGGCCTATGTACCTCAGCACACTCCAATCTCACTTTTCTGGGGGCTGAATGCATAAATTCAGTCATTTCAGAGAAATGACAGCCAGTAGTAACAAACTGTGCTGCATTTTATGTGGTGCCTTTTTGTCACAGAATGCCAGTCACTCGAAACTGAGCTGAGAACTAAATGAGTGAGTTGTTTGTTTCCATAGTAGGCAGGCGTCAACAGGGTGAGTGAGGTAACTAACCATATGCTCAATCGGTGTAGCCCTAGAAATGGGCTGCTAATCAGCAACTCGGTGTTTGATTTTGATAAGGGAGCTGTTAGTCTTCACGGAGAAAGTTACCGTAGCTCCCTGGTCTATCTGGGAAGTATGGTAACAGCTTATGGGGAGCTCAAGGATGTAGTTAATGCAAGAATCAGCAGGGCGACAAGTGATTTTTTGCAGCTGTCTAACATCTGGAGCACACATAAGATTAGGCCCAATACCAGCATCAAGATCTATTATAACTTGGTGTATTGTATCCTCTTATGGTTTTGAACCCAGTGGCTTAAGAACATGGAAGGACGGTGCCTAGGCAGTTTCCTTACACAATGCTTGAGGAAGATAACGAAGATTACATTCGTACACATACACAGCTTTAGGGAGGATAGAAGAACATTGGTCCATCAAGTTCCTCCCACCAGCTCAGGGAGGAATACCATCACCCCTTATTGTTAAAAGTACTTGTTAAGTCTGAGCTTCATGGCCATAACAGCTATCTGTCTCCTGCACATGCTTGAAAACTGGCTACTTACTAACAAATTAGTCCTCAGCAGGTAAAAAACAAAGGCCATCCTCTTTGGAACTAAGGGTCTAGATCCTCAAAGACAGAACTTGCTAAAACCCTCTTTCTCAGATGGCTCCCAGATTGAGGTTGTCCACTCTATCAAGTATCTGGGAGTTCACCTCGACCAAGATATCAACTTTAAGGACCATGCAGAAAGCCTTACCAAGGCTTTGCACAAAAAAAATAGGGCACCTGTATAGGCTAAGCCCATACCTCCTTAGTGAGCCGCGCCTAAAAATTGTCAACTGTACCCTTCTGCACAGTCTACTCTATGGCTCCCCTGTCCTCCATATAGTCAGGTGCACTGAGTGTAACAAACTCAAATCCTTACATCATGCGATCGGGCGGTTTACTACAAGAGGAGCTCCAAATGATCATCATTACAGAGTGCTCCAAACCCTGAACTGGCCCACACTCAATGGTAGGATGGGATACACTGCACTATTCCTAGCATTTAAACTTAGTAGCAATAAAGCCCCCCCAAGTCTCAAAGACCTGTTAAAGACCAAACCAGGCAGGTGCCCTCTCAGGCCTTCTAAGCGAACTCTCCTCAATATCCCCCAAACTAGGACCTGAACAGGGACAAGGTCCTTTTCCATAGCAATTCCAACTATCTGGAATGCTCTTCTCAATAACATACAAGAAAGCTCCTCACTTGAGGTTTTCAAAAAAGGCTTAAAGGCGCACTTACTAGAACGAAGCTCCTGCAACTGTTACCACTGACAAGATCTCAGATGTCGTAAGAAGGATGCCCCAGATACACCTCCTCCATGCAGGCAAATAGAAATACTAGGCTACACTTGAGAGTCAACATGTCACTAAAATAATACAGATCCCATCCAGTACTGAGATTAAATAACTATTATGCCTTACAGCATAGGATTCATCAAATGTCTAGTATTGATTGTACTGTATTGTATCACTGTAACTAATCTTCTGCATGTACAACTGACAGTTCTATCTACTGCCTATTGTATTTAGGCCAGTTTGTGATTTATCTCTGCAATTAATCCCGGGTCGCCCCTGAAAAAGGGCCCCCAAGGCTCAGTGGGTTTACCTGGTCAACAAAATTCAAATGAATACAAAATAAATAAATTTGATACCACCTGCTCTGATGAGATTAAAAGACTGGATCAAAAGCACTACAGTGCTGTGTCAAGCTGAGTGTGCCTGCAAGCAACATTATCAGAGACGAAAAGCAGATGATATCTGAGGCACATCACAGGACAACTTTGTACGAGGATCTCTAGACAAAAGCTGTATTGCAACCAGAAATGCCACAGGGGCAGGTAAGAACAAGCCTAACATGGAAAATGGTGTGTGTGTGTGTGTGTGTGTGTGTGTGTGTGTGTAAACTCCTCAGGGTCTTATTAACCCAGATTTCCACAATTCAAAAATTCTTAATATTGACTGGGTGTTTTGTGTATGCCTAGGATGCCATTCTGATAGCAACATACAAGGTCAGCCTTCAAACAAAATTAGCGTATCTTGAACAGGCATGTAAGGACCAAAAAATAACAATATTAATAAAGCCCACGTAATGTCAGTAGGCAAAAAGTCAGCATCACATGTATGGTTCACTGGGGGGTAGGAATTTAAAGGCAGTAATACATTTACAACCTTAACCCCCAAGCCAGATTCAGAAGGTAGTCCACTCCCTTTTTGATCTCCCTACCCAGTCTGACATCCCCTTCCTTTTCCTCATGATTAATGGTTCACCTGTGTCAAACCCTTTCACTTTTGCTGCTCATTTCAATGAGTTTTCCATCCCATGTGCTCTTCCCTCTCCCCCTGCTGTGGGCTCTCCTCCAGCTTCCAATTCCTCTGCCCCCATCACTACCAACACTACTCAGGAAATCCTTCATGCCCTTTCCTCCCTCAACCTCAGTTCAGCCCTGACGGGCAAGATCCTAAACTCCTCTACCTCTCAGCACCTGCAATTGTACCTCCACTTACTCACCTGCTCAACCTCTCATTCTCTCTCTCTGCTCCAAGTCCTTCGACTTCACAAAGCAGGTGACCCCTCCTCTCCAGGCAACCTCTGCCCTATCTCCCTCTTCCCCTTCCTTGATAAACTGCAAGAAAAGTTATCCTAGTCTAGACTTCTATTTTATTTTTCTATTTTTGGGGCCGTATCCCCCTGTTCCTCAGGTACCATCTGCCCCGCCCCCATGCCCAGGCACCCCCCTGGACAGGGCAGCCAAGGGATTTCCACTCCCAGGCTGGACATCCATGAGCAAGCCCAGATTACCCCGGGTCGGCATGAGACAGGCCCCCTGGTGGGCATCCCGGAGGTAGTGGGCAGTGGGATGGAATGGGTCTTCATGCCAGGGGACCGGCATTTTTCTACTTGCTGCCCCGGGGCGGGGACATGCAATGACAATCCATGTCCGCCCTGCCCCCCAATGTATTGGTGCCGAGTGCTGCAGTGCCCCCGGCCTCCGTCAAGCGCTGGACACTCAGCCCCTCCCTCCCCTGGAGAAGGACAGCAGTCCCAGGGACGCTCAATCCTTCTCCCCTGGCCAGCCCTCTGATTCTCTGGGTCCGTTCCTGAACCTAGGTCGCCGGTGTTGTGAGCGGAAATCTAACTGCTGTGCCAGCAGGCCCTAGTCTAGACTTTTACACTGCCTCACCTCTTCCAGTTTCCCCTCAACCTTCCAGTCAGACTTCTGGAAGCACCACTCCACTATCTCCTCTCTGCTCTGAGTTACAGACTCCATCTTCTCTGGGATGGATCAGGGGCACATCATGGCCGCAGTTTTCATTGATCTGGCCAAAGCCTTTGATTCAGTGCCCCCCCCCCCACACTCTTCTCCTGGATAAGCTGAGCTCAGCTAGCCTCTCACCTCCTGCTGTTGACTGGTTCTGTTCCTACTTAATGGGCCATCTAGAGTTGGTTCAGGTTGGAGGCATGCTATCACCTCCCCTTCCATCCAGGTTGGGGTCCCATAGGGCTCAATCCTAGGCCCCCTCCTGGTCTCCATTTTTCTGAATGACCTCCCCTCTGCCTGTGCCAACCTGCATATACACATGTATACAGATGACACAGCCATCTTCATCTCCAATCCCTCTTTTGCTTCCATGGAAGACCTGCTCCAACACGATTTCCACAATGTCCTGTGCTGGTTCCACTCCAACCATTTTAACGTCAACACCAAAAAAAAAAAAACACTGTCTATGACCTTTGATACCAGCCAAAAAATAGCCAAGCTCTCGAGACTTCTGTTCTTCTCCATATTGGACAGTTCCCCTCTTGTAGTGGTGCAATTCTTCAAGTACCGTGGTGTGTGGCTCGACAGTAAATACAGGTTACTCACCTGTAACAGGAGTTCTAGGAATGGTATATGTTGTTCATCCACACTCATTGGCAGTATCCTTGCCGCTTTAAATCTTGCCGGAAGGTCTTCAAGCTTGCTCCTCCCACCCACCGGTGGTATAACTCGGCTCCGCCCATGGCGCCAGATCTGGCCCGCTGGAAGCTCAGGTTGTCGTCGAGAGCCGGGGAGGTCGGGTGGGTGAAATGTAGGATGAACAACATATACCATTCCTAGAACTCCTGTTACAGGTGAGTAACCTGTATTTCTAGGGACATGGATATGTTGTTCATCCACACTCATTGGCAGACTCCTAGCAGTTCTCCGGGAGGAGGGAGGCAAGACGCACACCCCCCATATACTTACTTGGGAAAGAGAGACTGGAGAACCGAGGCCCCAAAACCAGCATCCCGGCGTGACTCAAGGTCGATGTGGTAGTGGGTAATGAAGGTGTTTGCTGACTTCCAGGTAGCAGCCCTGCAGATTTCCTGGATAGGGACGTCCCTGGAAGCAGCCACCGTTGCAGCAGTATGGCGGGTAGAATGAGCTCTTATCCCTCTGGGAGGCTCCATGCCCGCCAACTTATAGCAGAGATCTATGCAGGAGGTTACCCACCTGCTTATCGTCCGCTTGGCTGCAGGTCTGCCAGATCTTGACTGGCGTGGTGACAAACAGCTGGCGAACCTCTCCCCGAATTTCAGCCGTGGCTCCTTTATAATAGCGCCTCTAGGGTCCAGAGTATGGAGCCTATATTCGGCCTCCGAGGTGTGATTGGGGTAGAACACCGGCAGAGTCAACACCTGGTTAAGGTGAAACTCCGACACCACCTTCGGAAGGAATTTCGGTGGGGCGAGGACAACCTTGTCCCTGTGGAAGACCAGGTAAGGAGACTGATGGAGCGCCTGGAGCTCTCCCATCCTTCTGGCTGACGGATAGCCACCAAGAAGGCGGTCTTCCACGACAGGTGAGAGAGAGCACACCTGTGCATTGGTTCGAATGGCTTGCCCATGAGCTTTGCCAGTACCAGCAGTAAATCCCACGGTGGGGGGTTCCCGCACTGGAGGGAAATGTGATCAAGGCCTTTGAAAAAGCACCAGACCACCTTCTCCTGCACACCGACTGCTTCCCGGCCCGCGCCGGTAAGCAGAGATGGCTGCCAGGTGCCCTTTAGGGTCGTCGACCCAAGCCCTTGACTAGAAAGGGACCATAAATAGTCCAAGATGCTTGCCAAGGAACAGGAGGAAGGGTCCAAGCCTTGCCCTGACACCAAATGGAAAACCTTTTCCATTTGAAGGCATAACATTTTCTGGTCGACTCTACGGGACGCCTCAACTACATTGAGGACCTCGTCGGAAGACCCAAAGCCTGGAACTCTAGCAGCTCAGGAACCAGGCCGTCAGGTGCAGGATTGAAGGTCGGATGGAACACCTTCCCTGATTGACTGAGAGCAGGTCCGGCGAGCTGGAAGCTGCTGTGAGTCCTGGAGCTGAGACTGAGGAGATCTGGGTACCAGAACTGGCGAGGCCAGTCTGGGGCTATCAGAATCACCTGCGCCTTGTCCCTCCTCGCCTTGAGAAGCACCTTGTGGATCAAGGGAAATGGGGAAAGGCGTAAAGAGGCCGGGTCCATTGCCTCGAGAAGGCATCCCCTGCAGCGAGCCCTGCTGAGGGGCGGGCATGAAACAGACTCAGCTCGCGTTCCTCCATGGAGGCAAACAGGTCCACCTGAGGTGTGCCCCAAAGGAGAACAGATGCTGTACTACCTCCGGCAGGAGAGACCACGTGGGATGCAGCCCCTATCCGGCTCAGGGCATCGGCCAGGGTGTTGGAGGCTCCTGCCACGTGAATGGCTAGGAGATCCGCCTCCAGGCTGCGCACGAGTGACCAAATGCGGAGAGCTTCCTTGCATAGAAGCATGGAGCGCGTCCCGCCCTGGCAGTTTAGATAGTACATGGTCGTGGTATTGTCCGTCTGGACTCGGACCACTTGACCCCGGAGGCAGAAGCAAAGGCGGTGAGAGCTAGGCGGACCGCTCGGAGCTCCAGCAGGTTGATGTAGCATCGGGACTCCCGCGGGGACCAGAGGCCATGAGCCCGGTGTTCCCCCAGATGGGCACCCCAACCCATCAGAGAGGCATCGGTCGACAGAGAGACCGTCGGCTCGTGAGACGGAGGATGCCCTCCTGCAAATGATCTGGAGCGGTCCACCACTGGAGGCGTTCCACATCCCCTATGTCACCGACTAAGCTGGTCAAGGGATGCTAGCGTTGTGACCACTGGCTGGCCAGTCCCCACTGAAGGGGACGCATGTTCCAGCGGGCCCCAGCGGACCACGCTGGTACAGGCCGCCATGAGACCCAGGAGCAGGAAGTCCCGGGCAGGCGCAGTTGCCCAACCAGAAATGATCGGGCAAAGGAGGAAAGAACCTCGGCCCTGTCCGCGGGAGCAGCGCTCTGGCCGAAGAGAGTCGAGCTGCGCCCGATGAATAAAATCACCTGCTCGGCTCGAGTTCCGACTTGGCCTCGTTGATAAGGAGGCCAGTTGAGAACAGAACCTGGAGGCCAGATCTCTGGACCACTCCGCCTCCTTCCTGGAGGGAGCTGCTATCAGCCAGTCGTCCAGGTAAGGTACACCGGACCTACGGCCGCAGGAATGCTGTCACCACTGCCATGCATTTGGTGAAGACCCTGGGAGCTGGAGACAAGCCGAGGGCATGGCTTGGAACTCGAAGAGATCCTTCCGGCACGGAGGCGAAGGAATCTCTGGTGAGGCGACGGATAGGGGCGTGAAAAGCGTCCTGCAAGTCAGAGACAGAACCACGCCCAGCGTTCAAGGATGGTATTATCTGAGCCAGAGTGACCATCCTGAAGGTTCGAGACCTTAGGAACTTGTTTTAGGTCGTGTGGAGTCGAGAATAGGCGCCAGCCCCGTCCGTTGAACCAGGAAGTACCTGGACACAAACCCTGGGTCTGAAAGAGGGTCCACCACCTCTCTTACCACCTCCTTCTGGAGGAGGAGGCGATGTCGGCTCGACGAGCCGCCAGTGAGGCTGGGGATCAGAAGCCCCCGAGGCGACGGCTCTGAAGGGTGGTGCCTGCTCGAATTCCAGAGGCAGGCCTCTTCCCACCACTCAAGACCCACCTGTCCGTGGTAACAGCGGACCAGGCGGAACGGAGTGCGGGCCGTCCCCACGGGGACCCAGAATGAGTGGCGGGGATGGGGCGACCCTCAGCCCGTCACTGGGCAGGCTTGGAGGAGGGACGGCCGAGGGACCTCCTGGGCCCTTTCCTCCCTGCCTCCTGTTAGGAAGCCGGCGGCTTGGGTTTGGGATGCCAAGGCCGAGCCTGCTGGCCCTGACGTTGATGGGCCGAGCCGGGGCAAGAAGGACGAAAGGGCTTAGGCTGTGGTTTGCGGCCTTTGTCCTTCTGAGCGGAAGAGACCGAGTCCAAGGTGGCATTGGACTTCTCGATCCTCTGCAGGTGACCTTCCACCCCAGGGCCGAAGAGGTCAGTCCCCAAAAAGGGAACATCCGCCAACTTGTGCTGGGTATCCGAAGTAAAGGTGGATATCCTCAGCCAAGCCCGCCGACGCATAGCCACTGCGGCCGCCACCGATCTGGCACATGAGTCCCCTACATCCAAAGCAGTCTGGAGCTGCTGTTTGGCCACTGCCCTGCCTGGTCCCGCACCTGCTTAACCGTAGTCTGCAGATCGGCGGAAGATGAGGATGACCTCATCCAGGAGCCCAACAGGGCATGAGAAAAATGTGCCATGAGGACGGCCGAACTGGCCTGACGAAGGCCGAGAGAGGACGCAGCGTAGACTTTTCGCCCGACATAGTCCAATTTCTTGGACTCCTTGTCAGGAGGTTTGTCCACATCCCTTGCGTTGCCGGCGCGCCGGAAACGCTGTCGGTAACCAACCCCTCAGCAGAGGGGTGTTCCGAAAAACCGGACAAGGAACCGGTAGGGACCGCATACTTCCTGGCCATCCTGGCCGAAGGCGCAGGGCAGGAAGCAGGGCGCTGCCAAAGTTCCAGTGCTGGACCCACTATGGCCTCGGCCACCGGAAAGGCCTCCGTCGGAGAATCCCCTCGGTCCAGAATCTCCGTGAGGGGATACCTGGCCCGTTTGGAAACGGGTTCGAGCTCCATCCCGGTAGACTCCGAGATGAGCGAAGCAGTCCTAGGAAGAGACGACGGGCTCGTCCATTGGCTGACCTCCTGAAGACTCCAAGTCCAGTCGCTTGGAGAAGAAGGAGGAATCATCTTCGGACTCGGAAGAGGTCCTCGAAAACTGCCTCTGGCCTGAACCACCCTTCACCTGCCGAGGTCGGTGGGAGTGAGGGTAACTGACAGCCGATGGGGTAAACCCTTAGCCGACCGAGAATCCTTGGTCGGAGCCCCAATTGGTGGCTGTGGAGGCGGAGGTTCCACCGCAATCGGTGGAGCAGCTGGTTTTGGCCGAACAACCGGCCTGGGTATAGGCTCCTCGGGCAGAGTCGAGGTTGTGTGGCCGTTCAGTGACAACCCTTAATGGCGGGAAGGCGCGGAGCGGCTTATTCCGGCCAGGAGGAGCTGTTGCAACATAAGGTCCTCGTACCGTCGGCGTAATTCACCTGAAACACTCCCCTCATCCGAGGAGGAGGGGCGAGGAGCGGCGGCGACGCCGCTTACCCATGATGCCGAGACGAGACCGCCTATGGCCGGTGGGAGCAGCTGGACCGAAGAGGTCGAGACCGAGACCGAAGTCCCGGAATTTCGGGTCGGTGCAGGAGGTGTCGGCGGAACCGACCTCCCGCTCGGCTCGGAAGGTCCATCCGAGGCTCTGGAACCGGAGGCACAGGCGAGCCACGGGATCCTCAACTCCTCCCGGGGAACCGGGAGAGGAGATCTCGGCTGCTAAAGGCGACAGCCCGTCCAATGGGTCGAGAAAATCTCGACTTCATCAGTGGGAGTCTCGGTCCAACTGACCTGGCCGGGACACCGTGGAGGCCAGTGGCAGGCAGACGTCGACCAGAGCCGACGGTCGACGGCCCGGGGAGAGGGACCTTTCCCGCTCCCAAGAGCGTCGACGGAGGGACTTACCCTTGTCCCTCTTTTTGGACCGAGAAAAAGGTCCAGCAGACGCAGGCCCTTCTCCTTTAGTGGAGAGGGACAGACAAAGCTCCTTAAAGGAAGCCGTGTAGGAAGAACCCAGAGAGAGCGGGATAAATGCCGCGGCCGAGGAAGATACGGCCCGCGCCGCCTCCTCTTCGAGGGCGACCATCCGCTCGAGCTGATCCGCCGAGCCCGCCGCCGCGGACACCGCCAACCGGGCCTCCTTGGACTTCACCGGAGGGAAACGCTTCTCGGGACGGCCCAGTTGCAATCGGGCAGCACGGTCTTCGAGGACGTAGGCCGAGAAAGATGAGCACAGGTCGCAAGCCCGCGGTCGTGCTCAAGGCCTAAGCAGTAGACACACGTGGAGTGTGGATCCGTCCGAGACATCTTCTGCCCGCATGGGCATCTCCGAAATCCGGGAGTCGATTTATCCATCGCAGCCGCGAGGGATCGAAGACTGAAGTCTTTTTGCAAAATATTATTTTTAAATCCGCAAACGGAGAAATAGGAACCAGTCACAAACGCAGAGCGTTAAGGAGGGAACCTGAGCTTCCAAGCGGTAAGGAAGATCTGGCGTCATGGGGCGGAGCCGAGAGTTATACCACCCGGGTGGGTGGGAGGAGCAAGCTTGAAGACCTTCCGGCAAGATTTAAAGCGGCAAGGATACTGCCAATGAGTGTGGATGAACAACATATCCATGTCCCTAGAAACTTGACTTCTCAGCCCATATCAATGCTATCTATGTGAAACTCTGCCCTAAGTTGGGTATTCTGTACTGTAATAAAAGTATGTCTACCACTGCTGGTCCGCTATGAACTTGACACCAAAATGGTCCTCCCACTTTTCAACTATTCAGATGTGGTTTATGGTATAGCCCCCTTCATTTCTCTAGCCAGAATAAACACCCTCTGCAATGCCTTTTGTCACTTTGTGACAAATTCCCTTCCTTGTACAGATCACTGCTCTCTCTACTCCTCCCTTTCCATCCTACCCCTACCTTTATGTCGCCGGTCACATTGATCCTCCTTCATCTCCAAATACTGGTTTGGTTGCCTTCCTTCCTACCTCTCCTCAATCCACTCTCTGGTCCCCCCACATTCCATGCTCCATCCACTCCAGGGACCACAGAGAACCTTCTCCACTCCTCACTGTTGTTCCCCTGCTGGGCAATCTGCCTTTTCCTATCACCTTCCAGCACTCCGGGACCAGCTCCCTATTCCCTCCACTGTCCCACCTCCCCAGGCTCCTTCAGGTGCCTGCTGAAATTCTTCCCATCTCCTTCCTGCACCTGTTTCCTATAGAAGGCACCCCCCAAAGTGATTATGGTAGCTCAGGGCTTTGGTTCTCAAAGAAAAAACTGTTACCAATTGCACTAAACTGTTTGCCTATGTACCATTTCAATTATTGTATTCAGTTTTTCTCTTGCACCAGTAACTGCACTACATACAGACCATAAACTTGCACTTTAGTCTGAGCCATGCTTGTGCCTGAAAAGTATTACTGTAACCCCCTATGGGGCTTACCTTATTTGCCCAGTCTCTTGTTTGCCTCCTGATTGCTTCCTGGTGTCCCCTGATCTCCCGGTGCTTGCACCGCCATAGCCTGAGTCCCGATGTGCTCCAAAGTGTGCAAAAAGCCTCTGTCCAGCCTCTGCTTCTCCTCTGCATTCTCCGTGTAGGGGCCGGAGGAGCTGAATTGTGAGCTGCTGCCTTCCTCTATGCTCTCTGGAGCAAGCGGGCAGCCTGCGCATGCGTGTTGGAATGCTTTTCTTTTCTTACCACCATAGCAGTAAAGCGGTAGCCTCTTGTGGGGTCCTGGTCCCTGATGGCAGTAAGGGGACCAGAGACTGTTTGGCAGCCACAAAAGGAGCTGCCCAATGTTTTAAGTAAAGAGTGCTAATAAGTGCATGGGCCCTGCCCTATGAATATTAATGAGGGCCATATTAATATTAATGATGGTGCCTGTTTGCTGCCAGGGGACTGCATATTTCAGCAGCAGTGACAGGTTAAGGACTACAGAAAATTGTTAAATAATGGCGGGCGTTCATCAGGGCACAGAAAGCGCTTTGGACTGTGGGGCTTTAATTAATAAAAGTATTTGAACTGACTGCACCAGAACTTTTAAATTGAACAATGTGAGGACTGTGTCTGAACGCAGCTATATTTGCAGCCTGTCGGCCAATCAGAGAGCCAGATTTATTACAGAGACTTGTGGGACTGTGCCAAGGTTCTGTGGGGGAAAGAGCAGGGACAAATGTTGGCATATAAATGAGGAGCCTATCAGGCATTGAGGGAGCCTGATGAATATTCATTTTTGTGAGACAGTTGAACCAGCCAATCAGGAGCTTCACAGAGCTCCCAAAACCACAGAGACTTTTCAGTCTGTGTTCAGTTCGGCGCAAGCCTCTCCACAGGGAAGGGGAATCTGTCCCCTTGCAAAGAGAATGCAGCCCCTTGCTAAAGAGAGTAGGCATGTAGTCAGTTCAGTGGGAGCCCCTCCATGGGGAGGGGGCTCTGGCTTCTGCTAAGAGAAATGTGGCTGCAAGGATTTGGAGCTGCTGGCCTGGGGGTTGCCAAATATTTGTCCCCCAGGGCTGGCATCTGCCTTTCCACATTTGCAGCAAGTCTGTGGAAAAAGCCTGATTTAACTTCAGCTGTGAGACAGCTGCAAAGAGTCTTGCCTGCAGTTGTGAGAGAAGCTGCAAGAATGTCTCTGCCTCAGCAGTGAGAGTGCTGATGAATCCGGTGATTTCAGTTAATAGAAAGCTGCAATGCTAGATCCTGAATGAGTAAACTTCTACTAAAATATACAAGTGACTCGGAGACTTTTTTGGGGCCGAGAAAGTCAGAAGTTATCAATATCTGTTTGCACCCAGCGTCTGATCAGCGCCAAGGATAGGGTAGACATCTGATGCAAGAATGACCGTGGATGGCCTGGTGTATGTGAAATGTCTGATGGGACTGTTAAATGTGCCTACAAGAATGGAAGGAAAATATCCTGAGGTCAAAGCTTTGCCTGAAGTGGCTTGTGAAGACTTTGCAAATGTTCAGTTGGGAACTGCCAACCACCAGCTAGACAAAAGGGACTGTTCTGTGTAATCTGGCTTGAGATAAGCCATTATATGTGCTTTTGAGAAGCATCTATGAAAGGAACTTGTTGACAAGTAAAGTATCTAAAGTGGTTGGGAGCCATGCCTTAAGCTCCATCTGCTATCTTGGTGAGGATTCATGCCTGAGGCTCATGTATTGTTTGAGAGAGAGAAAGATGATTGATTTACCGCAAGAGACTTGCCAGAGTTTGGATCCTCCCTAGCCCAAGGGGATGCACCCATGTTTGAGACTGTATCCTGAGTGTCGAAAAGAACCATGTCTGCCATGCTAGCCAAATGACTGCCATGCCTGTGATAGCGTAAAGCTACCGAATGTCAGAGAAAGAGACTGTCTTGGATTGGCCTGGGAGTCAGCTTGGAAGTGTGTCAGCCAAGGCACTGCCATATCCGCTTCCCCCTGAGAGGCAGAGCCTAGATGTGAGGGTCTGAGGCGTGCTGGTCCTGGTCCCAGCCTGGTTTGTTCCAGAGTGTTCTAGAAATGTAACCTCAAGCCCAAGAAAAGGGGCATCTATAGGAAGCTGAGAAATTCCAGCCTGCAAGCTGCAAGAGCCAAAGATGGAAAAGAGGGGTCAGCCAAAGCTCCTGCCTGCACCTAACCTAAAGCTACTGCATGAATTTCGTCTACTTTTCTACACCTGATGATGACTACCAAACCATGAGTGAGTCATTTCTGTCAACCTGAAGGAGACTGTAAATAGTTAAAGATGTGTTTGCCAGGTTTTCAGTATCTGAAGCCCAAGCTACCACAGTGGGAATTACCTGTTGCTATAAAGTTAAAGCTTAAAGAATGCATAGGCTAATCTGATTTTCTTTTTAAGGGCCCCAATGCGGCCACCCAGCTGCACCTTATCAGACCTGCAACAACACTTAGTGCTGGATACTCAGAGGTTTAGAATTGCAGGGTTCTATAATGAACTGGGGACTGGCACCAGTGAGGGCATATAATATGTGTTTTACCATCTAGTGTAGCTAGATAGTTAGAGAGAAGCTGTACCGAATCCATCAGAAGGTTGGTGGGTGGCCAGTGTTGATTACTTCTTAAATTTAAAATGCAGAATGATTATTTTTCATTGCAGATCATCTGAACTTAGTCCAACTGCTGATTTCCCCGATGCCCATCAAAACTTGTTGTTTAACCTCTTCATCCAATTTACCCTTACTAACCCTTACCCCTTGTAAATACAGTGACTTGCAAAAGTATTCAACCCCCTTGAAAGTTGTCAGATTTGTCTGAATGACAAATGATACACTGAGATTTTGTTCTGTGTAATATTTATTTAAAAAGACTGACCCTCAAAATAATTATTTTAAAGTGACATTGGTTTTATGTTAGAAAATATTTTTAAGAAAACTAAATAACTGAAATATGCTGTTTGCATAAGTATTCAACCCCTGTGCTCTGGAAGCTCCAAGTTTACACAGATGAAAAATATTCCCTAACGAGGACACAATTGGCTTACAATTGGCCTCACCTCTGAAACATTAAAGTAGCTCATTTTCTGGATAAACTCCCCCTCCAGTTTAATGACCATTGGTCAGACTGTGAATCTGAAGGAAGGGTGTGAAAATGAAGACTAAAGAGCATTCTAAGGAAGTTAGAGATAAAGTAATAGACATGCATAAATTAGAAAAGGGTACAAAATAATATCCAAGTGTTTGGATATCCCAGTGTCACTGTTGGATCAATAGTGAGGAAGTGGAGCTGCATCACTCCACCCAGGCACTACTAGACAAGGCCGTCCCTCAAAACTCAGTGTCCAAACAAGAAGGAGACTAGTGAGGGAAGCCACAGAGAGGTCAACAATCACTTTGAAGAAGCTACAGAGTTCAGTGGCTGAGAGTGGAGTGAAGGTGCACCAGTCAACCATATCAAGAGCTCTGCATAATACTGGCCTGTATGGGAGGGTGGCTAGAAAGAAGCCATTACTCAAAAAGAACCATATCAAAGCATGTCTGGAGTTTGCCAGAAAGCATGAGAGTGACCCAGCTAAGATGTGGCACAAGGTTTTGTGGTCTGATGAGACCAAGATAGAGATTTTGGCCAAAAATTCAAAGTGCTATGTGTGGCGCAAACCTAACACTGCCCATGCTCGAGAAACACCATCCCTACAGTGAAGTATGGTGGTGGCAGCATCATGCTGTGGGGATACTTTTCATCAGCAGGACTGGGCATCTTGTTAAAATTGAAGGAAGAATGGATGGAGCAAAATACAGGGAGATACTGCAAGAGAACCTGCTTCAGTCAGCTGAAAAACTGAAGCTTGGGAGAAATTTCACCTTTCAGCAGGACAATGATCCCAAGCACAAGGCCAAAGCAACACAGGAGTGGTTAAACAACAAAAAGGTGAATGTCCTACAGTGGGCAAGTCAAAGTCCAGATCTCAATCCCATCGAGAATCTGTGGCACTGTTTGAAAATTGCGGTCCACAAGTGTCACCCAACCAACCTGAACAACCTAGAACAAATCTGCCAAGAAGAATGGGCAAGGATCACTCCCGAACAGTGTGCAAGGCTGGTAGATACTTACCCCAAAAGACTTAAAGCTGTTATTGCAGCAAAACGTAGCTCTACCAAATACTAATGTGTAGGGTTGAATACCTCTGCAAGCAGCATTTTCCAGTTTTTAATTTTCTTCAAAAAAGATCTGCTGACATATAATTAATTTCGGCTTTGACAATATACTGTTAGAGCATGAGTTTGCAATGAAAAATACTGACTGGAATACTATGTGTAAGTCTCATTTGTAATCCAGACAAATCTGATAACTTTCAAAGGGGTTGAATACTTTTGCACGTCACTGTAAATTGTTTGGTTAACCATTTTTATAAATCTGGCGTGTGAGCATATTATTAGAATGAGCCTTTAATTCAGAAATGTTAAAATGTGGGGTTTTGGTTATTGATCCATGTGTGGGGTGGCACTATGGTAATGTAGGTGGGTACAGCATCCCAGGGGGTTGTACCAGGTGATTATCAGACCCACTTAAAAATTATGCTCTGGGTGAAGGCACTGCGCAATTATGTTATCTTGGGAAAGAACCAGTTTAATATCAGAAATAGGAACCCAGGCCACTCAATCTTGGTTAGGCCTACAAGGCAGGGGTAGTAGCCCTTTGGGACATGGCACTGTGTCTGTGCTTTGTGTATGCACCATTGAAATGCACTGTATTTATGTTTCGCAGTGTCTTCCTGTAACGCCTTCCTCAGGTCACATCTGGAAACAAGCCTTGGCTTAGTGTGCTTTTCCCAGAGACCAATTTTCAAGTAAATAAATAAACGGATTATCTGGCATTGGGACTCTAGTTATATCTATTGTGGAAATGTCACATTCTTTATGCTCAGAACAAGGCAATGCAAATAATAGCTTTACCTATCACTATGGTATGAAACAGTGAAGGGAGCCTTATGTGTTATTAATGCCACAATAAAATAAAACAAAAAATATATGGCTGTGAATTATGAGGCCTGGAAATGTTCAGACTATTGAACTTCCCTTGACCTATGTTTATAAGCATCTACTACAGGTACCAAGGGCAACACCAGATGTTTTATGCAGAGCAGAATTAGGACAACCATACATTGCTGAACCTGACACAAAATGGCCGCCCAATGAAACTGAGTTGGACCCAGATTGGTCACAGAATCCTCTGACACTGGCAGGGACATAACTGTCATTCCACAAGTGTATATCTGGAAGCTGTATTAGAAGGAAGAAAAAGGTTTATCTTGAGGCCAGTCTTACGATCCCATGGTATAAAAACATAGTGGAGTTTCTTTATAGACTGGGGTAGGCTACTGGACAATTTGTCTGACAGTGGAACAATTTAAGCTGAACTATGCTAAAATACAACAAAGAATTGGGTATCCGACTATGCAAATAGAAATTGTGAAAATTAAGCATCAAAGAGCTGCTGAATATTTAGCCTGAAAGTGCATGCTCACAGTGAAAATGTTGACCTATACAGTACTGTACTTTTGCATTCCATGTTAGATTGCCCTTATCTTCTTGTCTTTTACAATAATTCTTCTTTCCCAGTTTTGAGTCCATTTTAACACTTGTTTTGCATTTGAAATAATAAAGGAGCATGCCTTTAAATATGGCATGCACAGGGTTTTCATCAGTATACTCAGCTGTGTTGGGACACCTACTGTCCTGTCAGGTCAGGGCAGCGTCTGCTAAGTGCCACTTCATTTTAGTCACAAGACAAGTGATCCTAAACAATCTGTGTTCATCAGCAACAAAGAAAAATGATAAAAACCTGGACTCTGCCACATTAAGAGGATCCCTTTTATTATTGGGAACTATAGCAAACTCAAAATGGGGGACAAAGGTAAAACAAAAAGCTAAGACAAACTCAAAATGGGGAAACAGGTATCCTACAAAGTCGGATATAAGGGACACGCTAAAGTAAAATAAAAAAGTATACGTCTTCTCCACTAACATGCACTGTCGCTTTACACACATACAAAACAACCCCTGCAATCTTCAATTTTATCTGGCACTTCCACATTAACCATACGAATGAAATTACTTAAACTCTACCTCTTCGGATTTTAACAGAGTAACTTTTACAGGCAATATTTGCTAAAGCAGTAGCGGTCTCCCCATGTTGCTCCTGCCAATTAAATTCAGTGGACAGCCTGTTATCTGTCATGCTTATCTACCCCCCTTTATAATGCCCGGAGAACCATTTTTCTAGCAGACTTTCTGGCCAGATCCCACAAATCTCATAAAAACCTGCTTAATAGACTTATGAACTCAAAATCAGAACATGTTTTAAAGAGGGTTTGGGGATTTTTAGAATCTGTGGAATGCCATAAAAATAAAGGTAAAATCTTCATGTAAATAGGGGTGTTTCATTTCTGGCTAAGCTACTTCTTACATAAATAGATAAAGAGTTTCAAGAAAACTTATATTATAATATTATGGGATACTATTATACAAACTAGAGGTGGATGCCTTTGCAGCACCTCAGGGCATCAGTATTTCTGAATAAAGCTCACGATCCCCCAAAAAGTTAGAATCCATGGAATGTAGGTAACCATACCCAAAGCTTTGGTATCTAATGTAATGATCAATTTACCAGCTTTCGTGTGTGGGCATTAGCTAATGTCTTCAACCTCCATGAACTACTACGGATCAGGATATGTTTGAACAAAGCTAAATACAGTGGGTGGGATATTCAAAGGGTTAGCCATGCGCCAATAGGGTTCTTGTCTCATAAGTCAGAATGCGCCATTCTGCGATATTCAGCAGGAGGCAGTTGCGCCACTGAAAACATGCTGAGCAACAGCACAATGCAAATAAATGCATGCTGAACTGGAGGAGAAACCATGCATAAACTGCACAGCCCGATATTCAGCCAGGCTGTGCAGAGTTGTGCAGGCACAACCCCCAACCTGCGCCTGCACAACTTTGAGCCAAAAAAAAAAGGAGTAAGTTGAGGGCCACCCACAGGTGAGCTGCCACACTGCAGGGGCGCAACACAGCAGCTGCCACCTGTGGCTGGCCCTCAACCTACTCCCTGTCCCCTGCAGCAGCCCAATCGCGGGCAAAAGCAGAAAAATTCCCCCCTCCCCGACTGGCGATCTGAGGCATAGCTTAAATCTCCCCCCCCACCAGCCTGATTCTGGGCAGCAAAGTGTCCCAGACATATCTCTGGTGGTCCAGTGGACCGCTAACCCGATCGCAGGCTGAAGAGGTTTAAACCCCGAGCGTATCCCTGGTGGTCAGTGAACTGATAAGCCCGATCGCGGGCTGATGAGGTTGAACCCCGAATGTATCCCTGGTGGTCAGTGGACGATAAGCCCGATCGCGGGCTGCATTATGTTCGACACCCCACCCGAAGACCATATCCCTGGTGATCTAGTGTCCCCACCCCACCCACCACAAGCCCACCACCCGCTCCCCGGCGGCGCCGCATCCCACCTGCCTGCCGACTGACTGCCGGTGGGGCTGCGCGCCGATGGTGCAGGCAAGAGCCAATGGGCGTGCAGTCCCCGTGCAAAGCAGTCAGATTTGTGAATAATTCATTCACATATCTGGACTGCCTTCTGATATGGGCTGCACTCTTGTGGCTCTTGCTCTGACCAATGCGTGCTGCCCGGGCAATCGGTCAGCAGCGACGGCAGGTGGGATGCTGCCACCACCGCTGCCGGGGAGCGGGGTGGTGGGACCGTGGTGAAAGTGGTGGAGACCTGCATCACCAGGGTGTGAGGTGGGGGAGGTCGCAACATAATGCAGCCAGCGATCGCTGTCGGTCCACTGGACCACCAGGCGTTCTGGGGGGTTTCACCTCTTCAGCCCGCGATCGCGCTTATCGGTCCACTGGACCACAGGATATGTCCGGGTGGGGGACACTTTGCTGCCCGCGATCGGGTTGGTGGTGGGGGGACACTTTGCTGCCGAGCTCGGGTTGGTGGTGGGGGTGATTTAAGCTATGCCGCGATCAGGCCAGTCGGGGAGGGGATTTCATACACATTTCCCACGATTGGGCTGCGAGGGCATCGGTCCCGACGGCTGCTGCCTGGCAGGCGCCAGGCGCCAAGTCCTCAGGGATCGGCGCACCTGCATGCTAATGGCATGCAAATGGGGCCATAAACAGATGCAAATAGCCCCCACGCCTTGCATGAATTATGGTCCCATTGCATGTCACCTTTTAATATCGAAATTTGCGCGTACCGCAATGGTACTTGCGCATGCAAGTTGAATGCTCCACTCTGACCCGTGCGCGGTGGCGCAAGGTCCACTCGCCATGCACAGTGGCTGTGGCGGGGTGATATTCAAAGGAGTTGCTCAATAGCGCAACTCCTTTGAATATCGCTCCGGCCACACCCCTGCGCAACTATTTTGTGCAGCGCAAGGGCCTGCGCCACAAAATAGCGCAGTTTGAATATCCAGCCCAGTAAGTACAGGGCTTGAAATAATGGCCTCAACAGCACATTTCCTCCGGAAATGTAGGTGAAGCAGCGTGAATTTCCACAGCAAATGGTACATTTCTACATAGAAAATAACAGAATGTATTAGAAAATAATGGAAAAACAGTAGAGCGGTCCAGGGACACAATTTAAGCCTCCCCTTCACTGTCTCCCTCAGACGAGCTTATTTACCACACTGCCGCTCAGAGTCAGACTCCCCACAAGGGCTCAGCTTTTCCTAATGTATGGGAATGTGCTTAGAAAGTGTAGTCAGAATTTTTTTATTATTATTTATTTATCTATCCACCACACAGGTAGCTCACCAATTTCCCCACAAGAACTTCCCTAAAGGGCAATAAAGGACTTGTCTTTCCCAATACTACGGGCAACTTTTGTATGCAGCAGGAATTTATTTTTAATCCACCAGTCACTGCAGCTCAGAAAGAGATCAGATCACTCCCACAAGGACTTTCTCCACTGAGCAATGATGTGTATGCAGGAATTATTTTTACCTCTGCAACTGCTGCTCAGATGAGACTCAACCAAGACCTTCCCTTACAGTTAGGGCAATGTGCTCTCTGATTATATTTAATTAGTTAACTTTTCCCCTACCACAGTCTGAGAAAGTTCCCAAGTTTTTGAAAGTCAAGAATAAATTCAAACAAGGGACAGTCAAGTTCTGTGGTTTTATTCCTTGTTCAGCAGGCTTGACTGAACTCAAGCTGTCCGAGAAGATCCACATTTCCCCCCCAGGAGTCAAGTTATGTTTTCCAGCAAACAGCCTGCCTGTGCATGACTACACTCAAGCTCACTGTTGTTCATTTGTTCCCTGACCCAAGCCTACTTGTCACAGTCTGCCCACTTAAATCTAAAATATATTTTCACAGTGGTACAGGAACTTGCCTGACTGTACCCCAGCCACTTTGTTTTCTTTCACTTCTCCCCAAACTATTTGTCCCCTTACCCCACTCCTTCCCTTATTGTGGGGAAAAAAAGGTGGTTTTCTGGACAGTACAGCTATTGACAGTTTTACACACTCTCCTTTTTAAAGGGAGTTTTCTCTCCTCCTTGTTTGTACCCTGACACAAGACAGTTTAGTTCAGCTCACCAGCACAGAGCTCCTTCCTCGATCACTGCAAACTCACAACTTCCCAAAATGCACAGTCAGCATAGCATGCATAAGTCCCGATCAGTCAGTTAGTGCAACAGTTATGGGCACATGGCTCCCAGTATGTCCAGGAGCCCACAAGCAGACTAAGGAGTGCCTGATTGGAGTCAGCCCTGAGACCTAGTGATAGCCCGCACGGTGCGCTGAGAAAGAGGTCGATGGTGCGCTCTCTCTCCACCCTCCCCCCCCATTCAGATACTGAACAATGCCAGAGACAACAGCGCAGTCGCGGAGTGAAGAGTCACACTCAAGCACTCCACCACCAGTCGGAAAACAGTACTTCTGCAGGTAATTAAAGGGGCATAGGCAGCACAGCATTTTCAGCAGCAACACAGAATTTCCAGGCGAAATCGCATCTGATATTACATTTCCTACAGCCTGACTGCATTTCCACGGAAATCCGAAGGCTATATTCAACCCTGAAGTAGGTAATGTAGTAATGTATTAATATATGGTTAGATAGTATTTGGGTGTATAATTAGACTGTCTATGCAGTTAAATATGTGATGTCTCTTTTATTTTTAAATTTAATACTGTCTATAATTTTAATAAACTGTTATAAAGGCTCACTTTTACCAATAACCTAAACTTGACTGACCTTGGTGAACAATTAGGACATTGTCAGTGTTGATGTCATGCTAAATGGCCTGTAATTACTGTACTGGAGTCTGACCACACTGGCTACTTTCCAATCCAGTCCCCCAGTACCACACATAAACACAGACTCATGAAAGACTACTGCAAGGGGCTCTGACAATTGTTCCTTTTGCTCCACTACAGTCCTGGGGTATATACACCTGCCCCTGGAATGTTATCCAGTTTGATCTTCACCAGGCAGTCAGCTATCAGAACATGTGTGAAGTCTGCTGGCTGCATCGTGGCTATTCCTGAAGCCTGGGTCCTCCTTACAAGCAGGCTACACCTACAGGGGCCTTTTGGTCAACACCAAAACAAAGTATTAATTCAGCTTCTCGCAGAACTAGGAAAGGCAGTCAACCTGGGAGGCAGTTCCTCCTGTTCCCTGCCAGAATAATAATTACTATACCCTATCCCACTCACCCTCCTCAAAAACGATTCCCTAAACTATTACTAAAGTTTTAGACTCCCTGCTAGTGGACATGGCTGGGGATCTATTATACTAATACTGTATACCATAACATCTGAGGCCTATTTCAAAAGTCCTCAATCTGCCAGCTGCCCACCATGTCAACAACATATTCAGGGAATGAAAATACTGTAATTATGTATTATTTCAAGCTTCACCAGAAAAAACATTGTAGGTAACAGCTCATTTTAAGAAGTATCCTGAGGGTGGGGAAGGGTAGGACAATGAGAAACGAATGAACAATAATACAATAATAAGTGAATAAACATATTAAATGACAAAATATAGCATATTTCATACCGACTTCCTATTTCTCTTTGTTTACTGTGTGATTAAAGTCTGCATTCCTGTTGATGTACTGTTACAACAAGCTTACGTGACTTCCATCAGGCCATCATCGGAGCGTTGTCCTAGGTTGTTTCAATGACAAGGCTGTCAGAATGGCCACCCCTCCTGTTCTGGCAGAGCTCCTCAAACCTGCCCACTCCTCGTATTCCCCAAGGTTGCATGGTCCTGTAATATTCCAGGTTCCAAATACCTGCACCCAAATGGGTGGCAGAGCATTTGCTACACGTGCTCCAAGATTATGGAATTCCCTTCCTGCCCATGTTACTACTGTCTGATTCGAAAGCAGGGAAAGATTTACTTGACTGTTCCTCCTTTAGACTGATATCTCTCTTAAATTGTGACTCTGAGATACTGGCTAAGGTTTTGGCTAGTAGATTAGAAATATTACTGCCGAAGCTAGTTCACCCAGACCAAACCGGGTTCATCCGGGATAGATATTCCTATCATAATATGCGGACCCTGTTAAATGTGATTTGGGGAGCTCAGCACAAGCGAGAGGAGGTGCATATCCTCTCAATGGACGCAGAAAAAGTGTTTGACAGAGTCGAATGGCCATACCTGATGGAGATTTTAGCCCGGTTTGGTCTGGTGGCGACTTTATAGGAATGGTGCAACAAATGTACACTAATCCTAGAGCTAGAGTGCTAGTGAATGGCATGCTGTCGGACAGTTTAGAGTTAAGTAGAGGACCAGACAAGGTGCACCTAGTATCTGCTTTTATTCGCATTAGTGCTTGAACCCTTGGCCATAGCCATTTGATCACATCTGGGAATAATAGAGTACGGAGTAGGGCCAGGTAAAGAAAAGAAGTTGTCCTTATATGCAGATGATATGCTATTGTATGTTGTCGAGCCGGATCAGTCTATGTCTGTATTACTAATGTTAATAGAACAATTTTCTAAATTTTCAGGATACAAGTTAAATTTAGACAAGTCAGAAGAAATGAAAATCAGGGGACCTAATATAGGGAATGCTCTACAGAGTTCAAAGTGGGGTCTTAGGACAGTCCATGAAGCCTTTACATATTTGGGAATAAGAGTAGGCAGAAGTATTGAAGCCTTATACAATCTTAATTATGGTCACTATTGCAGACAATAATTGCAGTTTGAATAGGTGGCAGGAGTTCCTATTACATGGCTGGATAGAATTAATTTACTCAAGATGAATGTTCTGCCACGATATTATACTGTCTGCAGATGCTTCATATTGGACTCAGAAGGGCGAATATTAAGAAGTTAAAAAAGGCCTTCTCTGTCTTTATTTGGCAGGGTAAACGACCTAGGTTGGGTTTGGCTAGACTAAAAGCACCAGTAGAGAAAGGGGGACTACAATTCCCGGATCTGGAAGTTTACTATACGGCCATTCAATGCCGTTATGTTCAAGACTGGGTTGGAAGGCCAGAAGAGGCAGGATGGCTTGATTTGGAGGAGAGGGGATGCCTTGGCAGGATTTCCACCTATCTATCAGTTAGAGGCAGAAGGGCTTTTCTCGATCTACCCAGTTTTAATCCCTCAGCTAAGGCAGTCTTAGAGAGCTGGAGAGGAATGAGTAGGAGAAGGGAGGTGAATCGGAGGATACGTTACTCTTGTGCCCAAGAGAATCCTTTCTTTCTTCCTGGCGTAGAGGAGAAGGGATATCGGGAGTGGGAGGCAAGGGATGTTTACTGTTTAAGACAGTTGTTCAATCGGAATGGACTAGACACATATAAAAATATACAGGCTTGGACTGGATTGGGCCGCCAACACTTTTTTCGTTACTTATAACTCAGAGCCTACATTGGTTCTATTGGTAGGCTACAAACTTCAGGGCCTAAATGGGAACAAATTGAACAAATGATGATTGTGGGACAAAAAAACCCCAAAGGCACTATTCAAAGAATAGCAAAGGAGGGAAAACTTGGTTTCCAGACAAGACACAGAGCACTAAAATGCTCTGGGAGAGAGACTTAGGGACTCCTATATCGGAAGAGAATTGGAAATTAATAATTCAACTCCATCAGGGCATATTGTTGTGCAATAAATATAAAGAATCTTATTATAAATGTTGCCATAGACTATATTGTCCACCACTGGTTGTTCATAAGTATAACCCGTCAATATCTCCTGTATGCCCTAGATGTAATAACAATTTAGCTTCATATTACTATTATTTCTGGGCTTGTCCAGTATTACAGGACTTCTGGGGAAAGATAGTAGTAGAATTACGAAAGATAACGGGACAGCAATATGCTAAGTCGCCATTATTGCTGCTTTTTGGTATAGAGGTAGTAGAAGATGGGGAATGGGTCCTCGTTAAAAGATGGCTCAGAGTGGTATTATTCATGGCCAGACATTGTATCCTTAATACCTGGGTAAATGCGGTGAAACCTAACCACATCCCAATGGAAGGCTCTGATACTGCAAGCCCTCATGTTGGAACGATTGACGTATGTCATTAAGGATAAGGAGGAATTGTTTCAAAGAATATGGCAGCCATATTTAAAGTTCCTCACAGTTGCTGACAACATTATGTTGAGGGAAGGGTGGTTGTAATAAGAATGATTCAGGGTGATCGTGAATTATAGATAAACTCCTATGGGTAAAAGAGATATTGGGGCTCTGTATTCCTTGTGTCTTCCCTACCCTCCCTCTGATAGAGGATCGAATAATAACATATCTGTGATTGGTTTTAAGGTATGATTGATTAACAGAATGGATCGATTGTATATAAGTTATGTATTTTGATGTGTGTGTAATGTACATGTCTTATGTTGGTATGTCAATTCATTATAAGAAAACCAATAAACAAATAATGCAAAAAAAAAAGGGGGGGAATACTAACCTTAAGAGAAAACATGGGGCAAAAACTAGGGCAGATCCCTGCCAACTGGGCATGGGCTGCAAAACTATGGGTGGCTTCCATAGATCTGAGGGTCAAAGGTCTCTCAGGCCTAAAAGTGCCGATTTAACTTAGTCCGCCTCCAGGGGAGGATCCGACGTAACATGTCTTCTTCTAGGGTGGGAAAGGGCGTCATGCCCATGTCCCCATCCTGGCAAAATTCTTCTCTATCCATCATCTAGAAATTATTCAGCTAGAAGTTTTATAGGTCATACTTTACTCCCCACTTAAATTTTGTTGCCCTGTGACTCCTGGTTCTCTGCTCTTCCTGGGGCCCCCAGCTGCATACCCCACCTCCTAAGTCACTCTGAGCCCGCCATTGTAACAGACGGCATACCCACTCTGCCATGAGGAGGCAGCATGAGGACAACATGGCTATCTAACTGACTGGCTTGGCGAGGCACGGCCACATAGGTGGCTGCCACGCTATCTAGCCATCAAAATGGCCGGTGTGAGAAAATGGGGCAATAGCAGATATAAGTTATATCTGCCATTGTTTTTACATTATTTTGTTTATTGGTTCTAATAATGAATTGATATACCAACATAAAACATGTACATTGCACACATTATTCAGCTAGAAGTTTTATAGGTCATCCAAGCAGCAGTATGTGTTAATCTATGGGTGGCCCTAGGTGAACCGTGAGCATCTGCCACTGGTCAAGGAGAAGTGCTTGATCATGGGCACTTTAAGGCCCCCCTACTCCCAGTCCCACCAGTTCAGCATTGGTACGGCGGGAAAAGGGAAATGAGCCCAAGCTTGATTCAGAGCTGTTAAAGCTCGGTCATGGCGTCCTAGTACCCCTCCCAAAGCCTTGAATGAAACAGACTGATTGAGAAGGAAAGCCATGCAGGTGTACCAAACCTCCCAATCCATTAAAAATCCAGCTGTTCAGTAGCCGAGGTGTATAGGAATAACCCCCCCAACCCGGAGATTCAAACGAATCGGGGAGAGAAAGGGGCAGGGGAGGGAAAGGAAAGCGATAACAGTTAGGAAAAAGAGCCACCAGGTGGCTATAGACCTGGCCTGCACCCCCCCGCAGCCACCTGCGTCCCCGGCCCTCAGCCTGCGCCCCCACTGCATCACCCCCATTTCTCACACACCGCCATTTTGATGGCTAGATGGCGTGGGCAACCACCCACGTGGCCGAGCCCCGCCAAGCCAGTCAGTTAGATCGTCATGTTGTCCTCATGCTGCCTCTCATGGCAGAGTGGGTGCCGGTTCTGTTACAATGGCAGGCTCAGAATGACTTAGGAGGTAGGTATGCAGCTAGGTAACCCTGGAAAACAGAGAACCAGAAGTCACAGAACAACAAAATTTAAAGGAAAGCATAGCCAGCCTACCTGTCCCTTAATGTCTCGGTACCAAAAGTCTCATAAATCAGCACACTGTTCATTAGCACGCTTGTGGTGCCTAAGTCGGCGCTCTCACACAATGCCTGTTTAGACAGTCCAACCACGATCTGCTACAGGGCAAGCGCCCCTCCCTCCATCGTTATTCTTTCTACCGGACACCAAAACCATCGCACCCAATTTAGTCACTAAATTTAGTAAAAAGCCTCTATTCCAAAAGTAATCTACAATACCCTCTTTAGCAAAATCCTATACCACTTCCTCAAACTCATATATTTTAAGTCCCACCAACAACTGAACCAATAACACTTGAAATATAGTATTCATAGATCTTTACTCTTTAAAATTTTCTAAATCAGAAACATAACATATAACTATAAAATAATCATACAAATAATCATTAATCTAATACTTTAATACCACACCAAAATTTATAAACACAATTCTTTATCCTAATAACACAAAAACTCTATATACATATAACTATCCTAAGCCCAAAATACATAAACTCTATCCATTTCAATAAACAACTATCTACCAGGTCAATACTTTTAAAACTCCACCAAACAATATTGGATCACTGCCCTCCGAGCCTACCGGCAGACCCTGAAATACAGAGATTATTTTGTCTATAGAGCCTATGCATCCTCTGCATTCTCGTGCAGACCTTACACCTCCCTGTGGAGCTGTATGATGCAGTTTTCAGTGTCATCTATGCATGAGCCCGCAGTTGAGGCCTGCTCCTCAATCTCTTCCATGCGTTTCTCCATTTTCCCCATATCTGTCCGGAGAGCTGCAAAAGTGGAGCATGTCTCTCTACGGAAGTCTCTCAATTCTCGGAGCACTAAGTCAATCTGTCTGGAGATATTTGAAGGGCCTACTATGTTGGCGCCCGTGGCTTCTCTCCGCACCGAGACATGTGAGCCCTCGCTATCTGAACTCTCGCCCTCAGGGTCAGCTGGGTCCATGAGCGATTTAATTTTGTCTGGCTTTCGTTTAGGCATCTTCTCTCACCTCTTCTGTAAATTTGGCCCGTTTCTACGTTTCTGGTGCTGAATTGTTTGTTTTTGCCTCGATGAGGATGGAGCTGAGAGCTCAGTCTGCTTCCAGGGGCATGACGTCACTTGAAGTCATCGGTTTCTTTTAATGGTTTGAACTTTTAATTGTAGCGATTGAAAGGAGTTGTGCTGCATTTTTGAAATGCTTGCTGCTGACCACGGGTCAGATTATAAAAGTGGCTAGGGGCATGGAATCAGTAGAGTGCACTGATTTTTTTTTTTTTTTTAAGTGATTTGGTCATTTCTGTACTGGGACTAGAGCCGGGAAGTTATGTTGGAATAACATCCCAGGTCCAGTCCCAGTTTGACCAATCAGAGACCAGGATTCGTACTTGCCATTTTATAATGTAGCATAATGTGCACCCCGTTGCGTCTTATTACTAGCATAACGTGCACCTCGTTGTGTCTTATTGCTTACTTAGTCCCTCACCCCCATCTATCTTCTTATCCAGTGCCATCTTGAAAGTCAGCATCAATCTGATCACATTTTCTGATCTGGGTAATTTAATCCATAAACTGACTGTTATTTGGGAAAAGCAATATTCCCTCAAGTGAAATACCCTCTAAAACTCGTGACAACTTTACAGATATATAACCATGCGCTGTTATGTTCTACCTGAACAAGAATGAAGAGCTCGTGTAGTTCACTTTATTTGTTGCAATGTACTTAATCCAGACAGGCAAACATGTATAGAAAATGGAGGCAGTATAGCACATTTGTATAAGGCTCTGAGCTGCAAATCTAGAGACCTGGATTTGAATCCCACAGCCCCACTTGCATATACAGTGCGACTCTGAGCAAGTCACTTAACTTCCCTGTGCTCCCAGGTCCTACCTATAAACAAGCTTTCAGCTTATTGTGTGTCTCCTGGCTAAACAATAAAAAAAAAAAAAAAAAGCTTAAATGTTGTTTCCAGTGAAAGCCTGGGGAATGGGGTACAGATTACAACAAGTCATGGGTACCAGAACATGGGGAAATGGGGGGGGGGCTGTACTTATGAAAGGCACACGGAGCCACCCTGATGTTCCAGTAGCAGCACGTTGCACTGCCATGCTGACGACCTGGGATTGGAAGCAAGGCCAGGAAGTCACTTGGGGACAGTCTGTGGCTGAGATGGCTGCCACTCAGTAGTGCGTCTCAGGGGAGGGTTGGTGGTGGAGTCCGCCACTGCAGCAACCTCTGTGGCTGGGCCAGGGAGCTTGCTTGTGCTGCATGGAGATTGCTACAGCTGCACGAGGCCTACTCAGGCATCATTCCCACCAGGGGGAGGTGGGAGAAAAAAACTGAGGGAAAAATGGCAGACTTAGGCTACATGAAGTTCCACTCGGCTTGACCCACACTGCTGCCTGGACCAGTGATCTGTACTGGATGATTCTGGATCAGGTGAGTAACGGGGTAGGCAGTAGCCAGTCGAGGGGGTGGCAGGTATGAAATGAAGCTGGCCTCCCGAGGTCAGACTGGGCTGAAAAAAACAATATGAAAAAAACGGAAAGCACAGGGTGAAAAGGGCTGTTTTTGCAAGCCGCTGTTTTTAATACATGGAAATACTGTATTAGCACATTTCTTAACCCTTGATATATCAGTCCATAATTCCTATACATTCTGATTCTCTTGGCAGCCTAAGGGTTAATACAAAACAAAAGAGAAATACTGTATCACACTTAGCAGTAAATGTTAGTCACTTCAGGAGTCTTTGTTCTCATGAATTGAAACAGAAGAGTTGTGTTGACATAAAGGTGAGCTTGGCCATTTAATTATATTGAATCCACGTTACAAAAGACTCCTGACATGACTTGCATGTTAACATGTTTTAATGAAAGATGCATAAAGCTGCATTTCAAATATACATTTTATTTCAGATAAGAGCTACATATTTATTAGTACATCCATAATGTACTGAAAAGCAACCATGAATCATTTTGTGAACTTAATTATTTAGAAATGATGAAGGGGGAATACCTAGAAGACATGAGGGAGATTTGTAAGAACAGAAATAAACATTTAATTGTTGTACTACCAAACATTTATAATACAATTTGGTCATTTTAAAAAAGAATTACAGAATTTGCCACATAATTATTTGCCAGGTTGCAGTCAACAAGAGTCACTGACAAAAATGCAAAGAAACATCAATTTTCAAATCCAGCCTTTGCTGCAAAGAAATGTTATCAGTAGTAGGTGGTCAAAAGTCATTTAAAATAGAAGCAACAGAGGTGCTTGTGGAGTAAACTGTATCTCAGGTAGAAGCTGCTATGCACTGGGAGATTGCAGAAGGAAGCTGTTGACAATAAATGGGCACTGTTGTATTTATCATCTCAAGAACTGGCACTGAGCTGCCATGGCCCTCTTTGTAACCTAGTGCCACCCAGACCCCAGTATGGAGTCGTGGGACAAGTGGTAGCTGATCACAGGCTAGACCAGGCAATCCTACACTGATTGCCTGGGGCTACATAGCCATTGTGGCAGCCTTCTGGGTGGCAGATACTACGCACTCCTATGTAAAGATTGTTAATTGAAGAATTTCTTTGGACTTCTTCCTTCAAAATATTTGTATGTGTTTGTACATAATCTTTGGACATCTGCCTTCAAAAATTTGTATGTGATTGTACATAGGCTGTTTTTTTATCTTTAGATCTTACTTCGCGAGGGTTCCTGCAGTAGGTCTTCACATATAGGACTGCGTCCCCTGGCGTCAGGACCGCACGGCAAACTTCTAGCTAACAATACTTAGCAGGGACCGCCCTGGCGTCACATGATGGGACATCAGTGTGACAGTATATAGAGGTAGCCCCGCCCGCCCTCAGTTTTGTCGACTTGTGCACGTTGGACCTCGCGGTGAACTCTGTTACAGTCGACTGCCATTTCTTATCTTTTATTTATCGTTCTTTCATTTTGCATGTCTTCTCAGTCACGTAGACCCAAGAAGAAGTGCTCACAGTGCAACACTCAGATTCTGCAGGGGACGCCACTCCTGCTGCGTCCTCTGTTTAGGCCCCAGATACCATGTTGATGCTTCGACATCTGCCAGTCCTTCAACAAGGCCACATCGTCAGGTGCCAGAAAGCCCTCGATGCCTACCTGCTGAAAAACACTTGCCATTGATGGAAAAGGAACTTCAGGAGCTGCGGGAACATTTCTCTTCACCCACCTCGGAGCGCAAGATAAAGGAGGAGGAGAAGTGCCAGGACCAGGACGGGTCCCCTTTTACCCAGCATTGCCAGGCTGTCGACGCTACTTCTGGTGGGGCTTCTGCTTTGGTGAGTACTCCTCCTCCTCCTCCTCAGTCTCAGTCCGCCCCAGCAGATCGGTCACCACTATACCCCCCCTCCATTAGACAGAGGGTGACAGAGGTGTTCCTCCCAGGAGAATCTTACTTCGGGGCCTGTCGACAGCTCTCAGGCTGATAAGTCACCCTCCGGCTCTGCCGCAGGGCTCACAGCCTTGGTCGATAAGTTGGACTCCAGCTGTGCTGCTGCACGCATGGCCACGACCACTAAGTCAGACGCTGGCTTCTCTGACACCCGCTTGGTTGAGGCCAATCAATCAGCCGCCAGCCCACCTGACGACCGCTCAGCTGAGGCTCTCCCATTGGGCCTTTCTGTTTTACCCAATGTCGAGCAGAGCCAGCTTCCAGGCACCCTCTTGTCGCATGAAGGTTCTCCCTCCCAGGACTGTCTTATTCCTCTGACTCAGCACGACCCCTCGTTTTCCCTGGACCCCCGGGGCATGAGTGCTTCTGGCCAGGGGAGTCCTTCCCCTATGTCAGGCCTTCTTTCCGAGCTCCCCACTTCCCCAGCGGGTCCGTCAATAGAGGTCTCTATTCCTTTACCCCCCCTCACCTTTCTCAGATCAGGCGTCGCGTCTTTTCAGGCTCCCGATGCCAGGCCACTCACCCGTTGACGTTCCTTCTGACTCGGTGATGACTTCTGAAACTTCCGCTCCAACACCAGAGCCCCCGCTTGGCCGTCCTGGGATTCCAGCCGGCCCCAAGGCCCCGCAGGCCTGCCCGCCTCTCTTAGGGCCTTCAGTTCCTCCACCATCTGACCCTATGGGCACGAACCCCGGCTATCTGCCACCGCAGTTCCCCTTTTAACCGGTGCCAGGGGGGCCGTCGCTAGGTTATCCATTGCATGTTCCGACACCAGGGTACCCTACTGGTACCAAGCTCCTAGTTTCCCCTCATATTCTTCCTTGGGGTTTCCAAACTATCAGCCTCCACCTCCACTGCCTCCTCCACCACCTCCACCTCCTCCTCCACAGCCTCTGGCCCTAGACAGGCCTCAGACTGACCCCAAGGGGCAATTCCGGCGGTGGAAGGACATCAAATTGTAGCTCCTACAAGAGCTTGGACACCCGCAACCATTCATGGTTCCCACCCTATCCCCCAGGTCCCTAGGAGCCCCTTCCCAGTCTACCACCAGTCGTCGGATAGGAACTCTAGCAGGTGTCCAACTGGGACCCTCTCTGGCTTCAGGATCACGGAAGAGGTTCCGGACATAGCCTCTCTACCAAGCAGACCGGAGTCTTCAGACTTCAATGCCAACTCCAACTCTGCAGCTCACTCAGAGCCTCATTCCCCTTTGGAACCCCAACCAAAGGAATCTCCCAAATCTCCGCTGGAGGACCCATCATTTGCGGAGCTCCTTAGATCCATCCAGCAGGCATGCAGCTGGACATCCCAGGAGATGGATTGCAAAAGGAAGAGGCTTGAGGAGCACCTGGATTTGACAAATGCGTACCCCTTACCCATCCCATCTTGGACGGGGCCGCAGGCAGACCTAACATCCACAATATAGCAACAACCGTCATCCATTCCTGCGGTCTCAAAAAGGCCGACAGGACTTAACATCCTCTGGAAGGGGCCAGCTACCTTACGAGTCTGCCTAAGGCCGATTCGATAGTCATCACAGCGGCCCACGATAGGTTGGCTCAGCCAAAGCATTTGAGTGCCTCACCTCTGGACAAATAGTCCAAGCCAATGGACCAATATGGCCACAAGGTCTACGCTTCTTCCACCTGCGCTGTCAGGTCTCTTAATTATGCAGCCCACATGATCTCTTTCCAGAAAGTTGGCTTTGACTGACCTAGAGAAAGAGCTACAGTCTATTCCGGATGAGGAACTCTGGAACAAGCTTTTGGACAAGGTGAGACTTAACAAGTCTTCCTGCAACGCATTGCATGCCACCTACAATTCAGTGAACTTGGTGACCTGATGCATTGCTTTGGGCATCTGCCTGAGACATCTGGCATGGCCCCATCTTGTGGGCTGGTGCAGGACATCAAACCACTCTCCTGGATGCCCCTTCAGGGCTTTGTCCTGTTTGGTGTTGACATGAAAGATATTCTTACAGAGCTGGGAGGCAGCAGATCCTTTGGGATGTCCACTCCATGTACCCTCCAGTCCAAAACCCAAGCAGCCTTTTTGACGCCTGCAGAAAAGATGAAAGAGACAGAACCAGACCAGACGCTTGTGAAAAGTGCCGCTGCCTCTGGTCTGGTCACCCAAACCCTCAAGCAAAAGCCCAAAAGGCCACCAGAGGCACAAGTGGCCCTCCTCCGCCTCCTGACTTGAGGGGATCCCCTCGACCTCCTCCTGTTCTTCCAGTGGAGCCTGTGGGGAAGGTTCGCCCTGTGATCTGAGGCCAATCCTGGACCTCAGCTAGCTGAACCTCTTCATTGAATGCAAGAGGTTGTGCATGCTAACTCTCCAGGGACTTTTATCCCTGCTCCACCAGAACCAATGGCTGTATTCGCTGGACATGCAGGATGCTTACCTACACATCCCTATCCTCCAGGCCCACTGCCGTTTTCTTTGGTTCACCTTTCAGGGGAACCACTACCAATTCAGGTCCCTCTCTTTTGACCTTTCATCGGCACCTCTGTTTTTTACCAAGTGCCTGGCAGTGGTGGCTGCGGCCCTGTGCCGCAAGGGGAATTATGTGTTCCCATACCTGGACGACTAGCTGTTGTCAGCCCGATCTCAGGACAGTCTGCAGGAGTCTCTCTCCACCACCCTGGACCTCTTTTCCCGGCTTGGCATCACTGTGAACTATCCCGGGTCTCAGCTTTCACCCTCTCAGCACCTCCAGTTAATTGGAGCGGTGCTGGATACAGTCAGGGCAGGGCCCTTTTACCTCTGGACAGGGCAGAAACTCTCTGATTCAGCAAGCTTCATCTGTGTCCAACTCTCGTTGGACCACAGCCCTCTATCTTTGCCTGTTGGGATTAATGGCGACTGTCATTCCCACAGTTCCATTGGCCAGACTGCATATGAGGGTGACCCAGTGGACTCTCAGGGTCCAGTGGAACCAATGCTCAGATGACCTGGACCAGAGGCTCCTGGTCTTCAGCAGCCTGAAGAGGGATCTTCTCTGGTGGCAGGAGCCATCCAACCTCTCTCCTTGGGGCCCTTTCACCCCTGTCTCTTTCCATGACCTCACAATGGGCCTCTGGTTAACGCTGGGGACCCACCTAGGGCAGCCATCGAGAACCAAGGAGATGATCTCCACAAAGGAACATTTGCACATAAATGTTCTGGAGATGAGGACTGTGCTTTATGCTCTCCAGGTATTTCAGACCCTCTTACACCTAGGAACTATCCTAATCAAGACCGACAACACTGCCACGGTCTGGTATATAAACAAACAGGGAGGCACCCGATCGTACCCCCTCTGCAGGGAGGTGATGCTGGTGTGGTACTGGGCGGTCCAGCACAGCCTGTTTCTGACAGCAGTCCATATCTCGGGAGTTCACAACGTCCTGGCAGACAGTCTCAGCTGCACCGTCACATGGGCTCAGGAGTGGTAACTGAAGCAGGAGACAGTGGAAGATCTTTTCGATCAATGGGGTCGGACAGAAAAATATCTATTTGCCTCCCCATCCAATGCAAAACTGCCCAGCTTATGCTCGCTCATTCCCGGTCATGGTGTTTTCTGGTGAGATGCATTGTCTCTTTGTTGGATAGGGAGGTTTCTGTACCCGTTTCCTCGCTTTGTAATTCTGCAGAAGGTACTGCTGAAGCTTCAAGCAGGGGGCACTCTCATGATTCTCATAGCTACCCTCTGGCCTCAGCAGATCTGGTTCCCCCTGCTACAGCAGCTGGCATTGGAACCCCCAGTACCTCTACCTCTCCTACCACGACCTTCTGTCACAGGAGCAGGGCAGCCTTGTGCATCCGAGCCTCAAATCTCTTCACTTACATGTGTGGCATCTTTGGACGTAGTGGTCTCATGATTTGGCATCTCCTTGTGGGTCGTCCAGGTCCTAGTGGAGGCAAGAAAACCTTCCACTAGATCTACGCCACGATGAAGTGATTCACCATTTGGGCCATGACCAAGAGCCTGGACCCTTCTCTGCGGTACCCAATGTCTTGAGTACCTTTTGCAGTTGTCTGATTCAGGCCTCAGTTATTCATCCCTGAAGGTCCATCTTTCAGTGGTTTCTGCCTACCATCTTCTGGTGGACGACAAAACCCTTGCACAGTTGGCGGTCTCAAAAACCTTTCTTAAGGGATCCTCCACTTAAAACTTCTGGTCCATAGTCTGGTTCCCCGGGACTTAAACTTTATTTTAACAAAACTTACTTTGCCCTTTTGAGCCGGGCAGTATGTCAAGTATATGCCTATTTGTCTTGGAAAGTCTTTTTAGTTACATACCTCAGCTCAAGGATTTCAGAGCTTCAGGCCCTCATTTTCAGGGAGCCTTATTTAATTTTTCACAGAGGCCGGGTGGCTCTGTGGACTAATCCTTCCTTTCTACTGAAAGTGGTATCAGAATTTATGTTGGACCATGATGTTCAATTGGCAGTTTACTTTCCTGAATATTACAATGGGGGGGAATACCTCTTGTACACATTGGATGTGCACAGGATTTTGAGATGCTATGTCTCTCAGACCAAGGAGGTGCGCAAATCTGACCAGTTGTTTGTAGCTTTCGCACCCAGACGTCAAGGTGCGGCCATCTCTAAACAGGGCCTGTCCAAATAGTTGGCTAATTGTATCTCGTTCATCTATCAGAAATATGTGAAACCTCTTCCAAGGAAGTGAAGGTCACTCAACTTACAGCATGGCTGGCCGGTGCTTTATGGGCGGTGTCCACTTCCTATATATCTGCGCTCGTACTTGGTCTTCTATTAATACTTTCACCAAGCATTACAGTCTGGACATTGCCTCTAGGCACAGGGCCAGTTTTAGACTTGCTGTCCTGCAAGGCCTCTTATCCTAACAGGATCTATAATTGGCAGACATTTCCGCCTCCCGGACATCAGTCTCCGACTTTCTTTTTCTTAACTGCTTGGTATTCAGTCCTATATGTGAAGACCTACTGCAGGAACCCTCTCGAAGTAAGATATTACAGTTATGTAAGAACTTACCGTAATAGTAGATCTTCGAGAGAGGTTCCTGCAGTAGGTCACCTTTTCCCTCCCACCTTCCCCCAGCTGCTGTTTTCCTGTGCTTTCCAGGGCAATTACCAGCAGCTCCAGGCTCTAGGAGTTCTTCTTTCTCCCATCACCCTTACAGGGGTCTTCCAGTTGGAGAACTGGAGGACGGGCATGGGGACCGCCCCCTATATACTGTCACATTGACGTCCCATCATGTGACGCCAGGGCAGTCCCCGCTAAGTACTGCTGGCTGAAGTTTGCCGTGCTGTCCTGACACCAGGAAGTGCAGTCTTATATGTGAAGACCTACTGCATGAACCTCTCTCGAAGATCTACTGTTACGGTAAGTTCTTACGTAACTGCAATTTTATTATTTTACCAGTGTGAGCTTGTTAGTTAAACACATTGTATTAATGTTATAATTTAGATCCTACTTGATGTTTTAAATGTTTACAAGTCCTTCTAATGAAGTTTCACCTTTTTCACATGTATATCTGTATACTGGAATTAATTGTTAGCATTATAAAATTACGATGTTTGTTAACCATGCAACCGCTGGTGAAGGGCCCCTATAGCAAGAAGCATTCTGCTTGGCTGCTGATGTGTCTCATCACCTCTTGTGCTTATGGGCTCATGTGAATTTGTATCAATTTTAATGGAATATATTTAATAAAATAGGTTTTGCTCATGTTTTGGGCTTGGAAAGTAAATCTGTTGTGGGACATATTCCCCTAGAGGTAGCGGGTGTAGCTTTTCTGTCTGGTTGTGTCCCTTTGGCATAACTGACACCACGTGAACCATGATCATCTATTACTTGTGCTGTTAGTTATAACAGCTGTTTTAAAAATATCTGATAAACTTAAACATACATTAATTATGAATTTATGGATATCAAAAATACTTTTTTGCTGAAAAAAAAACTATATGGTGAATTGTTTTGCTAACAAATACTGCTGCTTTAAGCAAACATTAATAATGCAGTTGTTGTATAATTGTCTGTCTCTGACTTGGAACCTTTGTAAAAGAGAACCAGTGCTCAAAGGTACTTTCCAAATAAATAAATAAATAAATGTAAAAAAATATTAGTAAAGAGGAAAGTCTACAACTTGAATAATGTGATAGTCTTCCTGTCTCAGATGATCAAGAGTTGTCTTGCGTAGCCCTGTCCGGTTGTATAGTGGACCTGCCCACCTCCCTGGGCTGGGGGAGCTGTGGGAGTGGAATCTTTATGTTCCTGCTTTTAGGGGGAGCCTTGTCTATAGGTAATTTGCCAGAATGCCCTTCTAACAGAAACGGTTAGTGTCAGTCCTCGAATACCATGGAGTATCGTGCTGTCTCTTTTGTCTCCATCATAGCATCAAGTTTGAAAATCATGACCCTTATAGTGGGGCTCTCAGGTACATGAGTGTAGGATGAGTGCAGGTACCTAGTGTGCGTCCCAATGATGCATATGTACACTTTAATGTAGTGGAACCCTCCCCCCACCTACACACACACACACACACACACTTAAAATACAGAAGAATCCACCCATGTCCATCTGAGCCTCCACACCCAGTCCATAAACACCCATTCTCTAACTTAGTATATTTTAAATACAGTCCTTAAATACCCCTTCTTCCTAGTATCTTTTAAAATAAGTATTTGCATTGTCCAATGCATTGCACTAATCCTCATCTTCTCTCTCGCTCACCACCAAGCTTGAATGCCAGTTACCTCACCCCCAGTACTGCTTTGTGTGATAGGGCAAGATTGTCTGAATTTGGGTCTGGTGGCAAGAGAAAAAGTTGAAGATTGGCACACAGCATTTGAAAATGGAAATAATTATTTTAAAAGGTACCAAGTGAGAGATAGAGTATTTAAGGACTGGGGAGGGGCACAATGCCACAGTGACCCTCAAATATTTTGTTGGAAGTCTCAGAATTTTTTTCTGGACTACCAGCTTTTCCTACAGGGAGTCCAGGAGCCTCAAAATGAAAATTTTAATGAGAACCATGTTAAAATCACAGAATTATCACCAAAATGCTGATGTGGTGGGGAGAGGAAAAAACAGCAAAATGATGTCTTCCCAAAAATGACTTTTGGATGACATAATCATGAAACATTTCAAAATGAGAAAGATGGTATCTATCTATCTTCACCAGTGTAAGTTTTTTGCTTGTGTGTGTGTGTGTGTGTGTGTGTGTGTGTGTCTGTGTGTCTGTGTGTCTGTGTGTTATAGGGATGCAGTAGTCTTGTTAGCCTGCCCAGCTAAGTTAGAGTTGGTAGGCTGTTTAATGTTAAACCCCAGCTTTTTCACTAGTATAACTTGGCGTCATTTGTGAAATAGTACAAAATATGGCATGTCGGTCAGGCTGTCAGAGTCTCAAGATCACGAAATGTTTTGTGACTGCGTCTTGTTCAGGTTGAAAGGGCCTGTGTTAAGGGTGTGCCTTTTGAAGGTTTGTTAAAAAAAATATTTTACAGTTTCAGAGTTATAAGGATTTTTGAATTAAAGTTAAATGGCCACGTACAGTCGGGCCCCACCTCTATGTGAAGTGGGGCCCGATTATAAATACGATAGAAAAATTAAAAATAAACTTACTCGCTTCTCATTTATTTGAATATATATCTGGTTGATACTAAGCCCTCATTACCCCAGTATTTTAGGATGCAGAGCCCTCCCGTCATGCCCACAAGCACCCACGGCTGTCCCGTGATGACGTTTCAAGGCGAGGAGCAGCAGGGCATCTGTATACTTAATATGTGACTCCTTTTTGAGGGTATTATTTTCTCCCTCCAGAGCTCCGGCTCACGCCCCGCCCTCCATTGTTCCCCAGCGTCCCGGACATCAGACCCCTCCTTATGCACCCGTGACTTACCCTTGCGGCAGGGTGGTGGGGCGACTCAACCACCCCAACGGATCCATGCCAGGGCGCTTCCAGGAATGGCACCACGGAGAACAACTTTGTGCTGCGGGCTCGCTTTTTATGTTTTCCTCCCGGTAGATCGCGTGGCAATGACACCAGCGACTGGTGCGCCACGCTCCCGTCGTGCCCAATCAAGCATCTGCCCCGACCCACCCCAAGCTTGCAGCTACGTGCTGTCGACCCCCAGCCTCCGCTAGAGTCAGGCAAGCCCCGGCCGCCCAAATCCACCCTCCCCGGAGATGGAGAGCAGTCCCTTGGACGCTCAGTCCATCTCCTTCCTGCCGACCTGGGGCAACCCATGCCCGTTCCCGAACACGGGTCGCCGGCGTGGCGCGAGGTGTGGCGACCAGCGCCTCAACCCTCAGCGCCACCGGGCTGGCTATGTGACTCCTTTTTAAAATAGCTCTGGTTTGGAGTGTGGACATTCTTGGGCATTTCTGATATACTGTAAGTACTGGATGACAAGTACCCTGCCAGTCGATACATGGTCTCGGTGTAGCCTGGACACACACAGATTTTAAACCGGAGCTATTTGAAGATTTGGCAATACAGATGGTCTAGCTTACAGTGAGGATATCACATTTATCCTAACAGTAGGTCACTAAGAAGCACTATCTGTACTTTACCACACATGGGGCACAAACTACACTTAAACACCCCCCAACACATCTCCAAGCATGCCCGCCAGCTGGCTGCACGTCCTGACCTCCTCACTGTGAAACCGGCATTGACACTCAGAGGTCTTCTTTCACTAGAGATTTGTTTTTTTCTAACAAATAAATAAAACCCCTTTCGAAAACTCTTGTATCCAATCCCAAAATGCTGCAGCTGTCCCTTCTGACCTACATCTTCAACTCCGCAGCGGCTTTCACAGGTTGGGCCGACTGGGAACAACCTCCTCTGCTGAACAACAGCTTTGCTGAACCACAGCATCCTCCTGTCGTGCCAGAACAGCCACACATACAAGAAAGCAGGATCAACCAGATATTAAACATGTAAAATGATAAGTAAAATAAAAGCAAAACAGTAAAAGCTTGCCCCCTCGCTAAGTGGGAGCTACTGCTGCCATATTAAAAAAATGTTTAGTCCGCCCACAGAAAGGAAGCAGCCAATCACCTCGCACATTGACAACAAATGTAGGTAGGGACTCTAGCGACCACGCTAGCGTTCCAACCTTGTTAGAGAGTCCCAGGGTACATCTTAAAACATCAGGGGCCCGTGCTTTTATGTATGTGGCCCCAACCCTGTGGAACTCTCGAACTTGTCAGATATGAAAGTCACAACTGTGGAGAGTTTCAAGATGGACCCAAAGCAGCATGGATTTACAGCAGGAAGGTCATGTCAGACGAATCTAATAGATTTCTTTGACTGGGTGACCAAAGTAATAGACCAGGGAGGGGCTGTGGATATGGCCTACCTAGACTTTAGCAAGGCATTTGACACAGTCCCGAACAAAAGATTAATAATCAAGTTAGCCAGCTTGGGAGTGGGTCCCAGGGTGGTAGCCTGGGTTGCAAACTGGCTGCACAACAGGACACAGAAGGTAATAGTGAGTGGCACACATTCCGAAGAAAGGGGGTCTAGTGGAGTACCTCAGTGCTCAGTACTGGGTCCAGTCCTCTTTAACATCTTTATAGGTGACATTGCAGAGGGTCTGGAGGAAAAGTATGCCTCTTTGCAGATCATACAAAGATCTGTAACAGAGTTGATACACAAGGGGTAGAAAGGATGAGAAGGACTTGGCAAGGTTGGAGGAATGGTCAGACATTTGGCAACTTAGATTCAATGCAAAAGTGCAAAGTAATGCACCTGGTAAACAAAACCAGGAAAGAGTACACAATAGCAGGGGAGGTACTAACAACAACAAAAATGGAACGGAACTTGGGGGTAGTCATATCGGATGATCTAAAGGTGGGTAAGCAATGTGAGAAGTCAGTGAGGAGAGCCAGGGGGATACTGGGATGCATAGGAAGGGGCATCACAAGTAGAAAAAGGGAAGTGGTTATCCCTCTGTACAGACAGTTGGTGAGACCCCATCTGGAGTACTGTGTGCAGTTTTGGAGACCTCGTCTACACAAGGACATAGACAGGATGGAAGCAGTCCAGAGGAGGGCAACTAAAATGGTGCAGGGTCTGCATCAGAAATCATATGAAGAGAGACTGAGAGAGCTTAATATGTATACCCTTGATGAAAGGAGGGACAGGGGGACATGATAGAAATGTTCAAGTACCTCAAGGGAATCAACAAAGTCCAGGAGGGTAGCATTTTCAGAAAAGAGATGTGTAAGAACAAGGGGACACAATTTGAAGATAGAGGGGATGGCTTGGGGTAATGTGAGAAATCTTTTTCACAGAGAGAGTGGTGGATGCGTGGAACTGCCTTCCTGGGGAGGTTGTTGGGCTAAAACAGTGGGGAATTCAAACATGCATGGGACAGACACAAAGCAATTGTAGTGAGGTGGCAGGAAGTAGGCTGTTGGTTAACTAGAATCTGCAGCTTATCCAGTAGGTAGGGAAATGGGCAGACTGGGTGGGCCAAGTGGTCCTTATCTGCGTCAAAGTCTATGTTTCTATGTTCTATGTTAAAGATCTATTTATGGCATCTTGCCTATCAAAGTAATTATATTCAGATAGTTATTTATTCAACTAATTGCTGTATGTGAATTTTATGTTTTATTAGATTTATCTGTTCTCAATCTGTATAGCGCCTTGACTGCAGAAAGGCGCTTTAAAAATTCGTTTAGTATTATTATTAAGAGCAAAATAATAGAAACAGACGGGGAAAATGGATGAAAAATATATATTTAAAAACAACTAAAAGGAAAACCAAAGCAAAAAAACAAAACAAACAGCATTACATAAATCAGATATGCGGTGGGGCTACTGGAAATATCACTGATGTTTCTCTTCGTGCAGTTTGACCCTGTGACCTCACTCGTGGCTCCGCCACTCGTGAAGTCAAAGGTCAATCTGCACTTGGGGACATATCAGTGATATTTCCAGCCCCAATGCATATCCCTCCCCACACACACACACATATATCAGTGGGTAAATTAGCAATTAGAAGTATATGCCTACATTAATAAAACAATTAAAAGTACTTATATTTATCAGTGTGTAAATTAACAATTAGAAATATATACCTACATTAACAAAACAATTAAAAATACTTACTTAAAGTACTGCAAAACTATATACCACTCTAATTAAAACAATATACCAACACTACATATAACCCTGTTGGTCCACACTAACCACTGCTAATTGGCAAATCATTTAATCAGTTTACAGTTTCCCCTCCTTTCTTACCCGTCATGACCCTTGAAATTGCAGCTCCCTCTTCTCAGACTATACCATCCATGCTGCTACCACTGACGCCAAGCTCCTTCAAAAGCTGCTCTTACTACAAAAACCTGCTTCTCCCTTGCTGCAGACAGGTGGTGCTCTCGTAAACACAGAGGCACCATTCCCAACCACAAAGGCATCCTCTCCCACTCAACCACACTCCACTTCTGAGCCCCCTCTCCCAACATCACCACACACTATTTAAGTTTGCAGATGCACTAAGGACAGACTGGCCTAGACACACTTCCTTATTTAGGAGGACCCTGCGCTACAAAAAAACAAACCAGACCAAAACAAGGCCAAGTACAAAAACACAACTACTCCATGGAAAAAAATGATGGCCAAAAAACGTAAAGGCAAACCCAGAAATGATCACAATTGTGATCCAGACTATCAGTCATTACCCATCCTAATGTATTACATAGAACAAGCAATAGGTAACTGTGGTATTCATTTAGAAGTACTGTATGCCCATCTCTTGGTCCAATAAGGGCAATAAAGCCACTCATCCTTCAGGCTTGTAGCCTTATAGCCCTAATTAGCCCCCTTGATGGGTATACTTCCGATTGTATATACTTATTATTTGATTAGTTTAGTATATACTTTTAATTGCTAATTTACCAACCGGTATACAGGAAAATAAATGATGGTATTTTGTATGGCAAAAGTTCTCCATCCATGTAAAACAGATTAGATAGATAGGTGGATAGATAGATATATAGATAGATATGTATGTTTAATTCAGAATAAACTAGTAGTCATACAGAGAAAAGAGATTGAAAGACATGTATATTTGATTCTGAATAAACTAGTAATGATAGATAGATAGATAGATGCAGTATGTTTGATTCTGAATAAACTAGTAGTAGTAATATACATAGAGAAAAGAGAGAGAGAGATAATGTATATTTAGAAATTTATTTATCTATTTAGTTTTTGTTGACGGGTAAGTGCACTAGACAAATCCTGCCTATTTTCAGGCACGATCCGGGAGGAAACAGATGGATTAACTGACCTTAGAACCAGATTAAGCTGTTGGTGGTATTTTTAGTGAATGAGGAAATTTGGCCAGGACACCGGGAAATTCCCCTACTCTTTTCGATAAGTGCCATGGGATCTTTTAACATCCACCTGAACTACCACCAATCCAGGCAGATGGGACTCAGTTTAACATCTCATCCGAAGACGACTCCTCAAAGTGCAGCACCCTCTCATGCTGCACTACAGTGTCAGTACTGGGATATTAACCCAAGTGCCAGATGTGGGAACTGAACCCACAGCCTTCTGATCTCCTGGCCCCAGAGGTGAGTGTGCTACCTTCTGAGCCACTGACACTGACTATATTTTAGTATGCGTGGTGGGCACCTGAATCACGGTGCTATCCGAAACAACAAGCGAATGGTGAAAGCCCAAAGAGGAGCAGGGAGGGTGACGGATGTGGTGGTGTGAGACCCTAGTGACAGGATGTCACTACATATACACACGCGGGGTGGGGAGTGAGCACGCCGAGCATGGCCTGGGAGGGGCGGAGGGGATGTAGGATGGCGTTGCAGTCGGGTGCCGAGCTGCGCCGTGGCATCGAGGGGTTGGCCTCTGCTTGCGGTACTGGGTGTTCGGGTCTGGGTCCGGGCACTACTGTGCTTCTTACTCCCGGCCCAAAACCTGTTTTTTTTTTTTGCTTTCGCACCCCCACCTGACATGCACCCCTGGAGTTGAGAATCCTTAAGTATGGGGTGCGGGGCAAAACCCCTCCACAGAAGCATATTTTTAGTCCTGGCGCGTTTTCTGTGTCGCCAAGGTTGTCAGGATGGCAAAATTGTTTTCGCCGCCCTGACTTCGCTCTTCTGCGGGTTGCCCATATCACATAGAACCTGTATATCTGATTCTGAATAAACTAGTAGTAATACACAGAGAGAGGGAGAGATAGATAGACAGACATGTATATTTGATTCAGAATAAGCTAGTAGTAATAGACCAATCGTAACCACTCACAACCTAAGAATAAAATGTCAGAAACTACCACATGTTCTTGATACAAGCTCTCTGCAGTAACACAATTACATGCAGCCACTGACGGGTTCTGATTAGGTTTATTCTCCCGAGAGCTGTTTTCCCCCTAATGGTTGTAGAATGGAGGCCCCAGATGTGCTTTCTGAAGAGCATTATTTAAACAAAAAAGTAAATTGACTCTCGCTGGGTTTGGAATTGTAATTAGTAAAGCTATAAAAGGGAGGATTATTGTTGGAAGCTATTTATTTGTTACTTAATCATTTAATCAGTAAGAAAAGCTAGTGCTTGCATGAGGTTTCAGCTGTATCTTTACACAAGTTTACTTGCCAATTTAAACCTGACCTGGGAATTGCACTATAATGCCACCTCCTTTGATGGATTTAACTCAGAGCAGAAACCACTCCCTCACTCTCTCTCTCTTTCTTTCCCTAGTAGCTGCCTGTCATGATGGTACCCATCTGTAGTTTTAAAAGGTGGTATCCAGGTAGTGAATGCAAGCAGGACCCCACAGGAACTGAGTTGCTGCTGACAGTGTTCCTCACTATCTGCAAATATAGAGCAGAGGTGATACTGTTGGGGGGCGCAGCAGCCAACCATGTCTCTGGATTTTTTTTAAAAACATTTTATCTTTTCTTAGACAACTGCATGTACAATGATGCATGCATAGAAAGACCACATTAGGATTCAGTATGCCATTCTAGATTGGTATCTTACGGGAGGGAATTACTACATATCAGTGCTTCCAGTCAGAATTGTCACTCATTCAGCTAGCATTTTGTGGCATGACTAAGACTTAAAATAAAGAAAGAAATTATGAGGGAAAAGTCCTGTGAAACTTGCACCACCTGCAAGGTGTTTTTGAGTCCTGTTAGACAAAGATTTTTACTGTTATCAATTGCTAGTCAAGTATGTATTAATGCAGCATTGAATACTCACCAATATAACTGTAACAGTTTAATGTAGTTAAGTTTTATGGAACTTTAGGCTCTATCAACAGATCAACATTGACATTGAAAATTACTGACTGATGCCACCTTATTTGGTGGTCAGACTAATGAGATATATAATGTTCCACACCCTGACACTGCACCAGCGAAACAGTGCAGTCTGGTGCACTCAGGTTTTGGCATCATCCCAGTCCATTCTTCTTCACCTCCAGCCTGAAAAAATGCAGGAAATCAGCCATGTTCAAGTACGGAAAAGAGTTAAATCTATCATAAAAAATTATTTAATACATTCTTCAACAAGTTGAACAATGTTAAAATAATTATGTACGTCATTAAGGAAGCGGATAACCATTTCTAAGAGTACAATGGCAATATAAACATTAGACAGTCTTAAGCCCAGATGGTCCAGTGGCAGCGCATCGTAGTACCATGCAGAGGACCTGAGTTTGTTCTTGACTCGGGATGCTGCAGTGTGGGTCGAGCTTGAGCACAGCAGCTGCCGCTGGCAGTGTGTGTAGTGATTGGGGAAGGATAGCACTGTGCATCTGGTGTTGCAGCCACCCCTGCGGTGGACCATGGAAATGTGCTTCCTCTGTAAGATGTTGCTGCATACATCTGTAGCCTGAATGGACTATGCTACATCAAGGGTATATGGGTGGTGAGAAAACCAGGGAGTGTAACCCATGTACCGTCTATATGATGGCCTAGGTTCCTGGATTCCTCTGGTCCTTGTGCCTACCTAACACTGGATCCTAGCCCACAATGGGGGGTGGTGGTGGTGGGAGCATGTTCCTCTCCCTGGAGCCCCTGCCATGAAGAGCAAGTCGTGGGAGACGGGGGTGGTGGTGGTGGTCCCAGCGGACACCGAGGGTCAGTAGTTCAAAACAGGATATATCGCTGGTATCAGGTTATATTTCTGGGAGACAGACGTGGCCTGGGAGAAAAAAGGCTCTACGAAAAAAAGGCAGTCTCAACAGTTTGTCTAAATCTCATTGCTCAACATCTCTGTGCCCCAATTCTCTTGATTTTGGCTGCCAACATACCTGCCTCTTGAGGATCGCCTAACAAGTATGCTTTAACCTTCTGTAGCACTCTAAATTTTGCTGCAAGCTGGAAGGAATAATTAAAGCCCAGTTCACAGGGGCTCATCCTCACCCTGTTGAACCCCTTCTACCACATCCATGCAGCATAGCTGAGATCAGGGAACAAGAATGTTGAGTGTCCTCATTCAGATAGCCGCTTCCTTTTATTTTAACTGCCTACAAAATCCATTCTTTCTTCACTGGGGTCAAGGTCACCTGAAGCATTATGAGTAAGGTATTCAAATTGCTGACTGCCTCCTGGGTAAAATTTGAATGCCTTTTGGAGCTGATGAGGCAAACTCAGATGGAGTGAGGGCATACCAGTGGAGGAAAATGTATACTGAATGGCAAGAGGAGGAAACACTGCATGGAAGAGAGGAAATACTTTGTGGGGAAAGGAAGCTAATATGGGAGGGAGATGGAGGAAATACTGTGCTGGGAGGAGTAATTACTGTGTGAGAAAAGGATGAAATGCTTAGAGTGAAAGAGGGAGGAAATAATGTGTGGGGAAGAGGGAGGGAATGCTTTTTGGAGGAGCTGGGTAATACTTGGGGAGAAGAAGGGGGGCATATTGTGTAGGGAAGTGGGAGGGCATGCTCTTTTGGGAGGTAGGAAATACTGTGTGGAAGAGTGAGGGCATACTGTGTGAAGGAAGATGGATAAAATACTGAATGGGAAAGAGGATATACTTTGGGAAGAGGCAGGAAATAATATGTGGGAAATGGGAAACTAATGTAGGAGATTGGAGAAATACTGTGCTCAGAAGAACCCTGGTGTACTGGCTGCATTGCGAGAGCTATGCAAACATATTGCTAATAAGAGGAGAGGAGTAGGGTAGAAAGTACAGTTTTAGCCAAAGACATGGTCAGATATTTCCTGAAATGTTTGTGATGTTCAGAGCAGTTCCCTAGAGGGTCACCAGAGAGACTCACTTTAGAACTAGCTGGAAATATCTGACCAAGTTTTTGCTGCAGCTGTATGCAACAGGAACTGATGCTTATTGCCTTCTGCTTCCACAAGGGAGTCTCATCACCTCATTGGAATGCATGATATCCCTGCTCTTCTGTGCCTGGCTGTAGCTCAGTCCCTCCCCCCTTGCTGCTAACAGATCTACCTTATTCATGAATCAAAGGTTGTGGCATGGTTTTTCTGTTTTCTGTGCCACCTCTGCAGCTGGAAGAATGCTGCTGACTACACAAAATATTTAAGATAGCTGGGGCAAGTGTCAGAGACTGAAGAACAGTTTTGCCATCAAATAATGTAGATCTTAAATAGCAGAAACAATGTTTTACCTCCATAGTATGTAGTGAGAGAAGGGACAAATGGTGAAGAGAAGGAAACCGACACTTGTAGTCATTATGCTGATTATAACTCAAATTTATATAGGAATGCAGAGAGTGGCATTATAAACTGAAACCTGAGCTTTCGTTTGGATTTTTCCACTACTACCTCTAGCCATCACTAACAGCAAAAAAATCACTGCCTAGTTCAGCTGGTTAAGGCTGTGGGTGCAGCATGGATCAGGTTCGGTCACCAAGGAGGCTCTACCACTTTACAGCAAAGGTTGGTCTGTTAGAACAGTGACTGCAGCATGTGAGATCCCTATCGTCAAGGAACTGTACCATTTGACGACTATAATACATGTAATTACACTGCTTCGCATCAGAATAGATGAAAAAAGAACACATATGTTGCAGGCAATACCATTTATTGGCCTAACAGAATTGTTTTTGAGACTAGCTTTCAAGAGTTAAATTCTCTTCAGCATGTCAGTGACCACTGACCTGGGTGAATGGAGTCAACCCTCGAAGCTAGTCTCAAAAAAATAATTTATTATTCACAAAAGGTATCCCTTGCAACATATTTTTTTCCTCTTCTTCATCATAGACCGGACTCGAACAGCTACCACTTTCTCCATCAGAATAGACCAAACTGTTTTGCTCTGCTTCCATTAAGACACCAATGCTGAAGTCGCAACTTACTTGGATTCACATTGTTATACACAGTGTCCTGTGCAGAAATCAGAGGTGGTGTAGGGGGGCGAAGAAACAATAAAAACTGAGTGCAATAGTTATGTTGGGAAAGTGCATTTCAGCACCTGCCTCTAAACAGAAGCAGAGCAAACCTCAGTTTAACCTGTTGCAGAACACCATCATTCTTGATATCTCATGAACATTGCTCATACAAGTTAGAGCTACTTCAGCTTCCTCGAGGTAACAGTGAGTAAGTGGCTCTGGTGGGATTTAAGCCAGCTTGCTGGTTGCCAAGACTATGCTCTTACCACTAGAACCCAATACCATCCTGCTGTCATATTTTTAAGGCTGCTAAATGAAAATTAAAGCAGACAATAGTGGAACTTGAAGGGAACCCAAGGGAACTTAGTTCAGGGAGTGAAATGAAACATCTGACCCAGTTCCAGAAGTAAAATGAGGAAGGGTTGTGTCTATGTTAAATACAAACCCTAAAGGCAAAAAAATTGACTTAATTGTAAAAAAACAGTGTATATTGAAGAAGCTTGTCACCGTTTGGTACCAGAATGAAGGTGATGGGTTCCCCTAACCAGTTGTTTCCATTTCCAACACTGAAAGCAGGTGGCCAGCCAGGTGGCATAGAGGGATGAGGCGCCTTACCTGTTCCCACGCTGGTGATCCAGAGCCGGGAGCGAGCTTGGGTTGCCGGGGAGGGAGAGGATCGAGCGTCCAATGACAGCTCTTCTCTCCCGGGGTGGGGTGGGTTGTGGCTCCCAGCCAGTAGCAACTCCCAGTGGAGACTGGGAGTGCAACAGCCAAGGTCACAACGAGGGGGAAGCATACAGCCAAGGTCATGCTAAGAGGGGAGGCTGCAGCGGACATTTGTGAGTCAGGGTGGGAGTGTGACTGTCACCGCTGGATGTCATTACATGTCCAGCGCCTCTGAGGCGGGGTTGGCTCACACAAGAACACAAGGAAACATCTCAGTTGCTAGCGGAGACAAAGATACACCAACCCCACACCACTGTCGGACTCTGCCCTGCCTGGTCCCAATATCCTTGGCCTGCACCCTGCCCACATGGAGCTAGATTCACAGAGCGCCCAAGATAAGTGGAGGGTGGCCCTGCCCTGGGGAGCACAGGCCATGGAGCTTATCCATTGAGGTTTGTGGTGTCTGATTTGGGTTCCGGAAGGGACTTGAGGTGGGGGGGTCTCAGGCCTGGCAGGACAAGCTGATGACGTCGGAGGGAAGCCATAGGACCAGTGACCGGAGGGAAAAAAAAGATAAAAAAAAAAAAAAGAAAAACGCGAAAGCAGATGTCTTGTTAGTGGTCTTTTGGGTGTGATCAAAACTGTAAAGGCGAACTTTGCTGGTTTAACTTCTCTGGGGAAATTGTCAGCTGGATGCCACCCAAGCACAGCTGTAATGCAGTGCTGCAGATTGCGTGTGGAATCTATCACGATTGCATACCAGCTTCTTGATCCCCAACCAACATTTTGGGTAGTTCCTGGAGGGTAGCTGAATCCTTGATTCATAAACCTTTTCCCTGTTGTACAGTAAATGTGAGAGTTTCACATCCCAATAGTACAACAAGTAAAATACAGCTAACTACACATAATTCTATATCTCTTATCTGGATAATGCATTAGCAGCGATTGGCCATGCCTGGCTCTGACCAGATTTTGTTCTGTTTGAGGATGTCACAATTTAAATAGAAGCATAGTTCTCCACCCATTACCCCACATTCTTTTGTTGGGAGAATGTAATGCTGTTGGAAATGCTAGCCCCAGTTGACACATGGAATGGAGGCCAGTCTCGTTTTGTTAATGTGAAAGATACCATGGTATTTTCTGATATGTTTTCTATTTAGCAGTTTCTTTTCCAGAAGCTCTAATGAGATACAGTTCTACAAATCATTGTTTGGGTGGGGGTGGGAGGATCCTGCTTTTAACCTATTATATAGCTTGGAGGACTAAAGCTTACAGAGGCCATGTGACTTGCTTTAAGTCACACAAACTCCTTGTCTGTGGTGGGATTTGAACCTTGGTTCTCTGTTTAACAGTTCAGTGGTCTAGCCATTACACACACTGCATTCCAAAAGCAGGAGTTTTCACCAGTACCTAACCAGTTTCCCTGAGCCAGCACTTTTGTAAACTCCAATAAATCCCACTAGTGCTAGGCACCAGAAGCGTGTGCAACAGGTAAGGTCTGAACAGGAGAAAATATACAGATGCTGTTCATCCATTTAAAAACTTTATACATTCCTTCGTTTTCAATTTTTGTTTCTTTCTCCATAAAGCCATTTGAATATGTGCCAAAGTGAACAGTTTCTTAGTGCAAGAAATTCCCAAACACAGGATAAAATCCTGCTTACACTGCACAAAGGTATTATACCTTACTCGAACCAACAGCCAGCCACCACTAACCCCAGTGCTTTGTTGCAAGGCTTCCTCAAGGGGGGAGCACAGGTTTCTTTCTGACTGGAAGTATATGATAGTTCTGTAGACTCCAACCTTTGCAAAGGACCTGTTCAGGACATACATAGGTGATGACAGTAAAAGGCTACATCTGTCTGTCCACACTACCTAACTGTTCTGCCTTGCCCTCATGGTAGTCCTCTCCTTTGTTGCTGTCTCCACTTCTATCTAACTAGTCCCACTTGCCTGTCCCATCCCTGCTTGAAACTGCTGACTGATTTCGCCTGTACCATTTCCTCTAGAAGCTCATTCCACTTGTTCACCACCCTTTCTGGGGAAAGGTGCTTACAGATGCCCTTCTTGAACCTCCCCTGCAAGCTTTAGTGAATTCCCTCTTGTTCCTGTATTTGAACTCAAGAAGAGTTCCTTGAAGTCTACCCTATTTGTATGTTTCTATCGTGTCACCCTTTTCCAGTCTCCTTTTACGGGTGTAGGGGCTCCATATTGAGAGCAGAGCAAAATCTCAGCACAGCCTTTTGTGCTGCACTTGCAGTTGTGTACAATTGACTGAGTGATATTAGACGGTTAGTGCTTGCTGACTGAGTGGCACGACTGACCGACTGAATATCACTTATGGCGCAGTGCTATGGGATCTGCACCGCCACTGATGAACAAGGGCTGCATAAAGCCCAGAGGAGATAGTGCTGCCTGAAACAGGATAGCACCAGGTCTCCTGTGGGACATATTTAGCCAAGCATGTAAATGAGTCTCACTGGACATGCACATGGCACCAAGGGGCCATTGGAAGGCCCATTATGGGCTGATTTGCATGTAGTGTAGCAGCCCCTTAGCGTACATCCTGAAAGAAAACATGCATCCATAGTGGTATGGTGGTTCCCCAAGTCACCCATTCTTCATCATATCTTTTGTCCCTGGTGGTATAGTAGTTCCCCTCACCCCAAGTCACCCATTCTTCATCATATAATTTGTCTCTGGAGGTATAGCGGTTCCCTCCACTCCTGATTGCCCATTCTTCAACACGTCATGTTTCTCTGGTGGTATAATGGTTTCTCTCACTCCCCCAATCTTCATCATATTATTTTCCCTGGTGGTATAGTGGTTCCCCTCACCACATGACCACCCATTCTTCATCGTATCATTTGTCCTTGGGGTATAGTGGTTCCCTCCCCGATCCCCATCTTTCATCATTTCATGTTTCCCTGGTGGTATAGTTGTGTCCCCCCATCCCTCAATTGCCTAGTCTTCATTATATCATTTGTCCACGGTGGTGTAATGGTCCCCAAACCTCATCACCCATCCTTCATCATATAATTTTCCTTGCTGACATAGTGCCCCCCCAACAGTTAACCACTCCCCACCTGCAGTACCTCTGCTCACACCCCCTCACCCGGTGCCATGCTTTATCAAATTGGTGGCTGGCACAATTCTTCTCTCACCACCTCATCCAGTTGCCATGTGACAGTTCCCGGAGCACAATAACATATGTATGTAATCGCACTCCACGACTGTCAGATGGCAGCTGGCCAAGGAAGTGAGAGGAGGACTGTGTTGGCTGCTGATTTCATAGAATATGGCAATCGGGGTGGGGGAAGGTGCATAGAAGAGGTCCTTGCCAGTTGGGGGAACCATGAACAGTTGGCGGGTTGGAAGGACCATTTTACCACCTGAAGTAAAACATAAATCCCTAGTGGTACAGTCCCCCGATCATCCATTCTTCATCATATAATTTGTCCCTGGTTGTACAGTGGTCCCCCCTCATCCCTGATCACCTATTTTTTATCATATCATGTTTCCCTAGTGTTACAGTAGCTCCCCGATCACCCAGTCTTCATCATGTCATTTGTTCCTGGAGGTATAGTGTTTCCCCACTCCCTGATTGCCCTCTTCATCATATAATTTTTCCTTGGTGTTACAGTAGCCCCCCTACCCCAGTCATTCACCATTCCCCACTCATCCACCTGCCAGAGACCCCTTCACTTGATTGCCATGCTCTGTGAGTGGCGACTAGCATAATTCTCCTCTCATGTCCTCTGCCAGCTACCATCTGACAGTTACACAGCATGATCACATATGAATGCAGTCAATCTCCATGACTGTCAGATGGCGGCCTGACGAGGGAATGAGAGGAGGGCTGTGCTGGTCGCTGATTTCACAGAGCATGGCAGTCAGGTTGAGGAGAGTGCAAGTGGGGGTCCTTGGTGGTTGGGGGTCAGTGAACTGTTGGGGGGCACTATACCACCAGAAAAAAATTATTTGATAAAAGATGGGCAATCGGGGGGTGGGGTCCACTATACCTGCCAAGGACAAATGATATGATGAAGGATGTAATATCAGGGAGGGAACCACTATACCAGCAGGGACAAATGAATATGAAGAAGACTGGGGATCGAGGGGGCACCTCTGACACGGGGCAGGCAGTTACATACAGCCACCCTGCTGTAAAGGGGTGGAGGCACAGGTGTAGCACCCAGATAAGATGTGGTTTTCAGTGGTGATAAACAGCTCTGCTCTAGGGGCTGTTTACCACCACCACAAACCTTTGAATATGTTGCTGTGCCAGTCTGCATGAGGGACTCCCTTATTTCCACAGGCTCAGTGCTATAGGTAGCGCCTTGGCACTGCCGAGTTTCGGCATTGCTTCAAGGGCATCTGAATATAGCCCTGCCTGGAGTGCTGGTGCAAAGCCAAGTTAGTGCCAGTGCTAACCACAGTTGCACCGGTGCTAACCTTTGAGTATGGGGTCTTACATCTTTAAGCCCTGCAGCCTCACCTCAAAAGTCATTTCCCCAAGGCCATGGACCATCTTACTTGCCCTGCGCTGCACTGCCTCTACCTTGTTGCAGTCTTTCCTCAGGTGTGGACTCCAGTACCTTGTGCAGCATTCCGGGTGCAGTCGCACCGGTGACCTGTACAATGGGAGGATCACCTCCTGACTTCTACTGCTTATCCCCTTCCTATGCACCTCAGCATTTTGTTTGCTTTGTTCACCACTCTGTTGCAATGTGCTGTCATTTTTAGAATCTCCAATATCATTACCCCAAAATCTTTTTTTTCCATCCCTTCCATTGCATAGTGCATCCTTAGGTTCCTTTTCTCAATGTGCATTACTTTACATTTTTAGTGTTGAAGCTCAGCTGCCAAATCTTTGTCCAGCTGTCCAACCTGCCCAGATATTGTACTCCCTTAGTTCTCTTCAACCTTCTTCTTTGTCTGCCCTTGTACAGATCTTTGTGTCATCTGCAAAGAGGCAGATCCTTCCCTTGATACCTTCCCCATGTCAAAAATGACTATTGAAGAAGACTGGTCCAAATACTGATCCCTGAGGTACCCCGCTCGTTACGTTCCTCACCTCTGAAAACTCCCCATTAACTACCACCCTATGTGTCCAACCCCTCAACCAACTCTCCACCAAGTCTGCATTGTTTTCCTCCACCCCAAGATCCTAAATCTTTTGACCAGCCTTCTGTGAGGGACTGAGTCAAAGGCCTCGCTGAAGTCGAGGCGTATTATATTAGTTGCCTGACACATGTCTACTGCTCTAGTTACCCAGTTGAAGAACTCGACCAGATTCATCTGTCAAGACCTTCCCCTCGTGAAGCCATGCTGTCTTTGGTCCTGCAGCCCATTCCTTTCTAGGAAGTCCACTAGACTCTCCCTCAGTGAAGACTCCATAATTTTCTCTGCTATAGACATCAAGGTGACTGGCCTATACCATAGTTCTCTGACTCATCTCGCTTCCCGAACTTGTGTAGCAGAACCACATTTGCTGTCCTCCAGTCCCAAGGGACCACCCCCATAGTTGCCAAGCAGTTGAAAATGGCTGTGAATTCCCTGCTATAACCTCTGCTACCTTCATAAGCATCCTCGGTGTAAGCCATCCGGTCCCATAGATCTATCTGCTTTCAGCTCTGATAGCTTCTCCAACACCTTTTTTTTGGCTGCCTCTCTCCTAACCCCACAACCTGGCAGTAGTCCATCCTACTCCTTAGTAAATAGAGAACAAAAATATTTGTTCAGTATCTCTGCCTTCTCCATATTCCCCTCCTCCCACCCCTCATTGCTCTTAAGTCTCACTAGACCCCCTTTGACCTTATGCTTCTCCAGGATGCACTAGAAGAACACCTTTTTCCCTTTATTCACCCCATTTGCCACCCGGATTTCTGTCTCCTTATTGACCTCTCTCTCACCTTCCTGGTAGTTTATTTCATTGCTTCCAGATACTTTACCCTGTCTTCTTCCCGTAGACTTCCCATATATGTTTACAGTACCCTCTTTTTAACTCTCATTGCTGCTTTTACATTGACTGTGACCCACATTGCCCCTTAGCCCTTTTCCTTTAAATACCAGTAGCCATAGAACTTATTGTTATTATGTGGTGCTTCGATGTTTGTACTACTGAAGCCAAGTAACGACTAAACAAAGTGTTTCTTAAGTGCTTGTTTAGTTATTCATATTATTTCCCTAAATGTTTTAGAAATCTAGGCTTATATAACAGAAAACAAAAGACAGTTGAGAATAATTAAGGTTGATTGCATTTTCCAACAATTTTCATGTACCTTTTAATGTCACAGTTGCTATGACACAGTGATAGGGAGAAATTAGAAGCTGTTAATGGCTGATTCCTCTGACTTGACACTCGTCCCAATTTTGGGAGGTCAGTGACGCATACACTCAGCAGGCTACTAATGTCACATAATAGAGCACAGACATGCTAACTGCTGTGCCACAGTTCAGAAGTATTTTATAACCATTCTGTGATGCTCCGGTCTTGTTCAAAAAGTATATGTTGAATTATGTAAAGCAGACCTGAGACAGACAGACCCCCCTACCCCCAACACACATATACACACACACATATACATATACACATACACACATCATTTGTAAAACCTGTGTGTTAAAAATCATGATATTGCACATATTTCTTATGGTGCTGACTGTAGTTTTTATGTACTGTATAGCGTCGTATTACAGACAACTACAATAGGCGTGTTTCAGCCTGGACTTTAAAATGCCATGATAAATACCTTTATTTTCATGAGATTTCTGGTCCCAGTTGGCTCCCCCAGTCCCATCCGCCACTCCCCTACGGGGTCCACATGAAGTGGGACTCGAGGGAGCTGGCATCATCATTATACACTGCGACTAGAGCACATCTGTTGTTTTTTGGGTTTCTCCCTCATCCTCATCCCCTTTCTGCCATCTGGCACAGGATGTGCGTCCCTACGCATGTGTCTCGAGAGCACGTGGTAATGCCCTGTGGGGGGAGGAGGGTCCCTTGGACCACCGCAGGGATTGCTAAGTTTCTGGAAGTTGGGTGTCTCCCTCCCCTTGCTGGGAGTGTTGTCTTGTAGTAGTGCTATCCCCCCATGCAACCTGTCTCTCTGAGTCTAATCCTGAACTCAGGTTGCCACTTCTGCTGGCCATCCGGTGGCTGTGGATAACTGCCTTTTGAAAAGCGAAGAGGAATGAGCACTCCACAAGGGATCTCTCTTTGCTAAAGTCTATTGACAAAAATGTTCAAATAGTACTCCCGCAGCAGTTGCACAAAAATCTCCAGTGCTTCAAGGCTGACGCCTCTTCCTCAGGGGGTGGGGTTCATTTAGATTTTCCTGCATTTTAAGTCCTCGATTAAATGCCAGTGTTACCTGACCTTCAAAAGGGAGCTGGGGTCAAGTCTAAAAAAAATAAAATATTTAGCTAGTTCACAGCACTGTGGTATAGTAATGGATTGAGGGGGGCAAGGCAACTTTATTTTATATAGCACCCTATCCAAAGGCTCTGAGTACTTTACATAAAACAATAAAGTAAAAACTATAAATTACTAAACAAACTCAGCATAAAATCAGATTACATCATAATGTGTGTGTGGGGGAAATTCTAAAGGGTATTAGCTACTCAAAAAGCCCTGTCACCAGATCTTCTCAAGCATGAAGATGAAACAGCCAGCGTGTCAGCATTGGTGTAGCATAGGGGGCGGACCAGGGAGTACGGAATCAGGAACTCTTTTAGGTAGTCAGGTCCCAAACCGCGTAGGGCCTTGTAAGTTAAGAAGAGGGGCAAGAAATATGTCTAAAGTGTACTTAGAAAAGGCTGTGCAAACTGAAATGAGCCTCAGCCTCATACAAAAAATAGACCCTTTATAGGATCATATCAATAAATACAAAGTGGTAATATTTCACAGTGGCAGAAATTTAATTCCATGGCAAGTGCTCTAATTAATTAATCAAACAATCAGCCAGTCAATCAATATTTCATTTATTAAAATAAATTGGATGATGAGTCATATGAGCTATCATGCTTGTTTCCAGTGACATCCTAATCTCTTTTCCCTACATTGTTAAAAAGAAATGGAATTTAGGCTAGTAAATAACGTTAAAGATAATAAAAGGCCTTTTAGTTATACAGGAGTCTAAGCATAGTTGTTAAAGAACATCAAGTGATAAATAACTGTCGATGAATGGCGAGAATTTAACAGGTACTTCAGAGTGTTAATACAAGCCTAGGGAACATATTGGTATATTCACTAATGATAAATTAGATAGTGGAATCGAGATAACCACACTTAAGATCGAAAATAGACTGGAGAAGTTAGACTGTTTGAAATGAGCTGGACCTGACAATCTTCACCTAGGTTTGTAGAGATTATTTTCGAGTTCTCTGGAGACAGGTGTTGTTCCAGAGCGTCTGGACAATTGCCGATATAGTACTAATCCACAAAAGGGACCCAAAACATCATCGTTAACTATAGACTGATAAGCATTACTAGCATCGTAGGTAAGGTGTTTGAAGGATTTATGAAAGAACATATAAAGAAACACATACAGGAAAATGGACTTGGGGACATTAGTCAGCATGGATTCCAAAAGGGAAGGTCTTGTATGACAAACTTAGTCAAATTTTTGACCCGGTCAGCTGAGCATTTGATCTTTCAATCTCAGTGGATGTACTGTACGTAGACTTGAGAAGGCATTTGACAGTGTCTCCTGAAGAAATCAGAGATCGTTAGATGGTTGCATAATTAGATGGATAGCAGCCTGGCTGAAGAATAGAAGACAGAAAGTGGTGATCACGGGTCACACATCTAGTTGTGTTCTGGTTACCAGCGGGGTCCCTCAGGGATCAGTGCTGGGACCAGTACTTTCAATGTTCTAGTGTCCACTTTAACAACAAACAATATTGTGTGGAGTGAAAGATTTGCTGATGACATCAAGATGGGAGCATTGGTAACCACCACACAAGATGCAGCTTCCTTTCAGGATAATATTAATGTGTTAGTCCAGGAAGCGGATAGGAAAAAACTTAGATTGAACCTCAGTAAATGTGAGATTATGTACCTTGGGACAAAAAAACTTGAGATTCCCCTATTATATAAATGGAACTAGGCTTCAGATCACAGATTCAGAAAGGGATTTGGGAGCGCATGTTTCATGTACACTCAGTTTCTCTGAACACTGTGCTAAGGTGGCAAAAAAGGGGTATGGAATTCTTGCATGTATAAGGAAAAATATAAGGAATAGGAGTGGAGAGGTGATGCTCCCACTTTATGTATCATTGGTCTGCCCCCACTTGGAACATTGTGGACAATTTTTTTCACCATACAGTATCTGAGGGGAGACCAAAAGAAATTAGAGGGAGTGCAGAGAGTGGCCACCCGAATGATAGGTGGGATAAATGGAAAGACCTATATTGAAAGGTTGGCAGCACTAGGATTTTTCCCTGTAGTACCGTCGATACAGGCGGAGATATGTGTCTACTTTATAGGGCCTTCCAGAGCCTGATTTGTGGGAATGCTTGGGACTTAAGCATGAACCTCAACTAAAATAATCGGGACATCAGTATTAATTAAGGGAATTCCTACAAAACTAGACAGAGAGAACACTGGTTCTCCCAGAGGGTGGTGAAGAGATGGAATGCACTGCCATTGGATGTAGTATCCTGTAGTGATATGAAGCAGTATAAGGATACATTAGACAGAAACCATGGTGCCTTATGTTATATGCTTTGAGCATGAACACGTGCTGGTCTGAGATGGCCAATGCTAATTGACTAGATGTAAATCCTATGAATAGCATTAATGAAATTAAACCTATCATACAGTATGTTACAGTCACTATACAATATTTTCATGTAAAACTGAAGGGTAAGTAAAAACCTACTTAGTACTTGGAATGCCTTACTAATTTATAAGTTAAGAAAACTGCATAGACCACTAAAGAGCCTGGCAGTATCAATGTTTAACTGATAATTTATTCAGTAAGGAAGGACACTTGAAATATTGAAGCTAGGCTGGCTCGGTGGCGCTGATCGCTGGATGCCTTACCTGCCTTTCATGGCGACCGGGTTGGGGAACAGACTTGGGTCACTGGGCGTGCACTGGGGATGGTCGGAGCAGGATTGAGCAAGCCCGAAGGCAGCTCTCCTCTCCTGGGTGTGATCGCCACCCACCCCTAGTTCTGCTATCACCGTGTGGAGGTCCAGTGGTTAGCGTACGTGGTGGGGACGACACGAAGGGAGGGCACCTTGAGACATGGTGTGTGCATGCTTCCAAGGTAGGGGTCTGGGATTGAGGAGAAAAAGATAAAAACCCATAAAAAATCTATATAGAAAAAAGAAGTGTTGAAGCTACTAAATGGTAACACTCAAGAAGAAAGGTAAAAAGGAAGCGGGGATTAAGAGATCCTACACCAAAGTATGTCACCTACAATACATGAAAACAAAAACAGAGGATGCTAAATTAATACCATATACTGTAAATAAAAGGCGCAGTGTGTTTATGGTTCCTACTGTAGTATTTGCACAGAAAATAAATTTAAAACTGGAAAGAAAAAGAATCAGACCAAAACTATTCATTCATGAAGAAAAGAGCCGAACCATAGCACAATAGCGTCTTTTGTTGAAAACAAGCGTGAAACAATTTGAAACAATAATAATTCTCCAACAGTACCAGATGTCAAAGTACAGTACATCCATGCCTCATGTGCAAAAACAAAAAAAATAACATGGACATTGTTATCAGCATACTAGTACACACTCAAGCAAGTGGTGCTGATACTAGAATCCTTGATTGCCTTACAGAAATAGTACCCAGTCCAAGTTGTTATTCACTCTTTTTGGATTTAAGGCTTGAAAATTAAAGATTCATCTGCTCTCCTTTTTTAAGAATGGCTCAGTTCCATCCCCTAGGTGAAAACGGTACTGCCTCAAGTCCCATAAATTTTGCAACATCAGCTTTGCCACTTTATGCTTGTAAGCAATGCAGACCCTATGAGGTATCCAGCCCACCATGGGTAATGCCAGAATGTGCTCTTGTATACGGACCTGCAGTGGTCTGATGGTGTACCTTCGTAAATGAGCACACATGGAAAAACATAAAAACACACACAGAAGCTGTTTTATCATATGATAAGCTAACATGTTTGTACTGATGCATCCTGTCCTTGGGTGATGAAAATTGTTCCCATTAATGCAGATTTGCAAATGTTTCAGTTTCTGCAAGAAAAAAACATATGAGTCTATGTGGTAACCAGTTGCAAGCAGTATTTGCTGACTGTACAAAATGTCAGTGTGTTCACCTATCCCAGTGATTTGGCCTTTGCTGAAAGTTACTCTTGGACCCTGTTAAGCAGCAGCTGTGGCCAAATCACTATACGTATGTAAACCCCCAAGGATGATGTATGTATTCCCTTCTCCAGGGCAGCCCTGGAATGGGGCGGGCATGGCCCCAAGGGAACTGTCCATATCTGGGGATGTTTCTTTCGTGCTGGGGTTCCCTTGCATCCTCCCTTTTTCCTGTCCCTCTCACTTACTCTCCCGCTCACCACCTTTCCCTCCTCTCTAGCCTCCTTTGAGCTCTAATGATCACCCTCTACCTGGAAGTTTTCCTTAACCTCAAATTGTCTACTCGCTTGAACCTGTTATAGCTTGTTTTCATGAAACTTAAAAGCGTTACTGCCTTAAACTGTTAATAGCAAATTTATATGTAACTTTCTGTCTGGTTTTACCAATGTATGATCGTGCTTTGTTAAATGTTCTTTAGACTGGAACCTTTGTAAAGAGCCTTGGTTCAAAGGTATTAATTCCTAGACTAATAAACTAAACTAAACTAAATCCTTTAACTTGCTGCTGTTTTGCTCTCCCTGGATTGGGCTCTGGAGTACCCCAAGACTCTTGCCATCATCGGACTACAAACACAAACCAAGCACATCATCCTATACTGAACAATAAACTGTACACATTCATGTATGAAATACAGAGACCCAATGTCATTTTGCATTTGACTACATTTCTACGGGCACATGCTCACTTCTCTTTCGGGCTAATAGTATGCCAGACCTGTCTCAGAGCTAAAAACAGTATTCCAGCACCTCTCTTAGAGCTGAAAGAATTACCGGCCATCTATCAGAGCAAATAGTATTTTCAGTCCCTAATTCCGTGCTATCGTTATTTCCTGTCCCAGGCTGTCTCCTGACCCCATTTGCAGGCTGGACTTAGCTGAGCCAATAACCAAATACAGCCTCTTGCTGGGGTGTATATTCACTGTCTAATTCCAGTGATTACCGTTGCCTGCATGTTTGAGCAGATGCACTTTGTACTTGACAACTCAAGTCTTCCTGCTGTTTCTTTAGTTACATGAACAATAATTGTGACAGTCCTTTTTCTCCAGTCCTGGGTTATTTAGGTGGTCTTTACCCACTGCTGTCTTAACAGGGGTTCCACATAGTTTGAGATTCCTGTTTATCACTTTAGCCTGTCTCCCGTTTGCTGTCTGGCTCTGTTACTGTGAAGACAGTAGCCACCATTCTGTGATTTCTCCCATTACTGCATTTCATGTAAGGATTCCAGTGTCGGTGATAGGGGGCCTCATGCCTGCTTGTGCAGCCACCCACTGATACCTCTCTGCCCTAGCTCAAGCGGGATGATGTCTGGCTAGTAGCCACGATTAGCTGCGTGACCAAAAGATCCACAGTCCACCATCCCTGCACCAGCCCTCAGATCTGTGGACTAGAAAGGCCACTCTCAAACTGAAGAGCCATGTGCGTCTGGCTACTTCCTCCATACTGGGGACAAATTTCCAACCTTGTCTGGCAGTGCTCCTTCTTGTCAGAGCCTTGCCTGCTTCTTCAGGCATTCTATCGTTTGCATGGGCTTTTTTCTGGGATTGTTCCCTTACCCCCCACCAGAGTCTGTCTCAGCGCCTTTGGGGTATCCCACCACAGGCCTGTGGGCCATCAGGTTGTCTCCCTTGAGGGGATACCCCCCTTGGTTCCTACACCCTCCCAATGGTCCCATTACATACTTCCCATCTATGGGTATGTTACCATGAAATGTCCCCAGATCCTCAATAAAGACTTGGATCCAGGCCTCTCCTAGCTCTCTCTGCAGGCCTGACTGGCGGTACTCCCCATGTCTACTTCTAACTGACTTAGAGTGGTCTTGACTAATGTTGCAGTTTTTATTCCTAAACTCTGGTCACAAAGCTACACCCTGAGATCTGGCCTCAGAGTGTTTCTGTTTCTGTCTAGTCATACAAGATGAACACCCTCCTCCCCTCCCACTAGTAGGAGGGGATTGTTATACATAAATAAGAGCCCCTACTAGTAGGAGGGGGTTGTTGCACATAGATAGGAGATGCCAGTGTTTCTGAACCATTTTTTTTTAAGGGAAACAGTCAGCACTAAGACCCCCCCACACCCAAGTGTGGGGCTGGTCACAGTCTGCACTTTGTGTTCAAAAGTGTTTTTTTACTTACTGTTTACTGCAGTATAGTAGATTATATCAGGCTGATTCTCTTGACTTCCAGGCTGACATTTGCTGTAACCAGAAATCCCAGAATCCCCTGCAGTTGAAATATTGGCAGGGAGTTTTGATGAACACTGATCTTTGCTTGCTGGTCACACTGTCCTCCCAGGGCTAAGTACTGTACAGTCACAGAGTGGCATTTGGAAACAGAGCACCAGGAAGAGATGAGAATGGGCTGGGGCAGCACTGGCAATGGGGAAAAGGAATAATAAAAATGAAAAAGAGGTACATATCTGTGCTGAATGAAACAATTAGTATTTTGATGGATCCTAATTTTCATAATGTAAAACAAAATATCATGGAACACAGCTAAGGTTATTTAGATCAATCAGCAAGTCTCATTTACAGAGGCATCCTGTGGAGACAGCTGCACCAAAACTAATGTCAGTTCCTCATGCAGAATTATTACAGTACATAATTTTCATTGAAAATACATTCTATAAATAGGGAGAGGAAAACTGAGTTAATTATTAGCAAATTTTAACTGAGAAGACGAGCAAGCTCTTAACCCTTTGATTTCCATAACACCTTTTTTTCTTAGAAAATGATTCACGGCAAAAAATTGTTTTTAAACTGAAAATCTCTTACTCTTTTGTAGGTGTAGTTTAACTATTCCAGTTTATAAGATTTAGCAAATCAGGATGTAGTAAGCTGTACTACATTGGCTCATCAACTTTGTTTTAATCACATTTCTTATTAGTTACTATATTTTGTAGGCATGCTACTTATGTGTGGCCCTGACCAGTAGCTCAGCAGAATCCAGTGCAGTCACTTTCCCCCAATTGCTGTTCACAAGAGCCTGCAGTCCTTTAAAATTCTTTTTGTTACTTTCTAACTCACTTTTTCTTTATTCCATGATTTTAAAGGGGTTTCGGGTGTCAGATGTCAGCTATGTTAAAGCCAATCACTTGCAAGTTAACCCTGTCTCCATCACTTGCAAGGTGCAAGTAAACCCTACCCTCCATCCCAGCTTCCCTATAGCTCTGCAAGTTTCAGCTCTTCCCAGACCAGCAGTCATGGACATGCACTGCTGTCTGTCTGCTGCTCTCTCAATCCCAGTGTCATGCTGCAGTAGCAACATATTTAGGAAGAGGAGGAGGCTGTAGATTGATTTGTCCACCGTATCGCCTACACACATCATTCTTTCTCTGCCTTTACAGCAACACTCTGCTGGCTATATTACAAAGTGACCATGGGCATGAAGGGCAGGTGCAGTCTCCTGTGTTTTTGCTCTATTTTGTTTCTGATCTGTACTGGTTGAAAAGAATACTGCCAGCACTGTTGCACTCTTAAGTGCAGTTATATAGACTTTTACTTAAGTCCCCGGCCCTGAACTTGATGATGGCAGTTGCTGGAGCTTATGGGATTGAAAAACACTCAAGATGGCGGCCCAGTTTGGGTAGGCTCACTCAGATAAAAATAAAGTTTGAGTTATTAAATGTAAATGTAAAAACATTTCTACTAGAGCAGTTTTGTTAATCAGCACCTCCACATCTAGTTGTATTAACAGGGAGTAATGTTCATTTCCCTTTTAATTCCTGTTAATGTAAATGTGCTTATCTTACAAGAATCAGTCTTCTTCATAGAGCCACACCCTTTGGTCTGAGGGTCAGAGGCATTAGAACACCACAGGAGTAAACTTTTGTCAGCACTGTCAGTGACAGTATCAGCATTAGCATATGCTCATCGCTGCACACCGGAGTCAATGATAGATTGTATGCCCTAACCATCTCTGTTCTGCATTTCCCTTAATTGAAAGCACATTGTGGGAGGTTTTTTTTTTCATTCTTTGGTAACCAGATAAGGCCCACTAGGCACAAGTGCCTATTTTCAGGGGCAACCTGGGAGCACTAGGGTGGTTAAGTGATTTGCTCAGAGGGATCAAACCCAGCTCTGCTGGATGTACCAAGGTCAGTCACGGCTCATTACTCTAACCTCTGGGCTATACTGGCAGCCCCTCAAGGTAGGTAATAAAACTCTTCCCTCGGTCTCCTCACTGCTGTTCCATGACAGTTGCGATTTTGATCACTCCTTTGCTAGCGATTTTGAGCACTCCTTTGCTAGAGTCATGACAAAATCTTAAGTGTGGCATCATGAGGGACTATGACCCCTTCTGGAGGATTGCAGAAGCACACACCATGGCCTGGTCATCTCTGCATTGGACCACCTTGTTGCCAGGGTCAGTACACTCTTTGGTGCTGACTGCTATGTCAGTGTTATCAGTGTAGAGTTTTGGCGTTGATTCACTTCTGTCTGGGTTGATGTAGTAGTCCATGCTGGAGTTGGTGTGGGCCTCAGTGTTGATGACACTAGCTATGTGGGTGATGGGGCTGTTTCTGCTGCCTGCGTTGGTACAGACTCCAGCTATTTATCAGTTACTGCAGCAGGGCCCTCCAGAGGCTGATTGGTTGGGTAGCACATCAAGTCCGTGGCAGAAAAAAAATGCATGAGTGGAAACAGCACAGATAACAGCGTGCAAGTCCACACCATACTACGGAATACCGCCCAACAAAAAAACAGGTACATTTACACATTTCACTGGCATGGTAGTCTGTGGTGGCATGGTGTTGTAATAGTAAATCTACACTCACCACTGATTCATGCCTGTTTTCACGGGCAGTGTTGTCACGTTGTTCTGACCATGCGGTGTGCATGTGATGACTTCACGTGGAGCTGACTGGTTGTCATCTGGCCAGGGGCACCCTTTGGACAACTAGCCACTGTCAACCGTCAGCATTGGTGCAGCTGAACTGGGAGGCTTGTATGTTCCTCCTGTCAAGCGAGGATACCAAGTGGGCTGCAGGGTCCTTGACTGGGCATGGGCACAGTGGAGTCCTCTGTGCTAGATTGTGGCTTCTCCTTTAGGAAGCCCCTCTATAAAAAGGACATAGCTGTAGCTGAGAGAGTACAGCATGGTTTAGAAAGATAATACCTCACTTAAAGATTTGAATTTCGAGGACCTTATAAACCAACTGGATCTGTTCACCCTGGAGAGGAGAAGGATGAGAGGCAATTGCTCCTTTTATTTAAGGTCCTAGTAGATCCAGAATTAATAGAGAGATTTATGATTACGGTACAGATTTAATATACATATCCTAAGAGGCCATAGTCAACAGCTAGAACAACCACCCCTTAGAAAAGAAAGTAGGGAGATTTTTCTTTACCCAGAGGGTTACGGGCATCTGGGACAGCCTACCAGCAGAAGCTGTTTCAATAGACCCCTTGGAATCTTTTTAAAAAAAAAAATCAGGATAGTTGCATGTTCGAGGTTAATATAAATGGCTACAACCACTGAGAAGTGGTGACAGATTATATGAGCAAATGCCTTCTTTCATTGTACTTTTCAGTATAGCATCCATGATAGAGTACATGCCATCAACATCGCCTTTAGGCTTCTCCTGAAAGAGCCATGTTCAGTTTTTGATAGGGCGAAAGAGACTCTGGGGTCCCCAGGCTAGTTGTCTCGGCAAAAATTCCACCAGTGGCAGTGGACAGAGTAAGTGAAGTGCTGGTTTAGGGAGACTAACCCCACACTGTTTCCAGAGCCTACACCTTCTCCATCTGTTAGTGGCATTCCATCCTCCTTTCTCTTGATGTCCTCCTAAAAGAACTACTGTATGAACATTTCTCCTCCACTGCTGAACACATCTTGTTTCGTGAGGGGAAGATGTAGAAGGCACTGGAATTGGCATGTGTGAAAACCAAAATGCTGTGCTGCTGGGCTTCTTCATGTTGCCCATTCAGGGTGCAGTTAAGAGTCCTCTCTCACATACTGCAGTGGGAGAGTAAAAACCTTGGCAGGCTGGAGGTGTCCCTATGTCACTCCCCACCTCCTCTGAGGGGCCTTCTGACATGCTATTTGGCTCCTATTTTTTGTCCGGGAGACCCTAGACACCTTGCTGTGGGGATAACATTTCTCCTGACTCTGAATAGGAGTGACCCATCCCTGTGACCAGGCCATAGTCCTCATTGGTGAATCCCAGGCAGATGGCTATCTTGAGGAGAAAGATATGTACTATGACCAAGTTCTCACTGTTCAATGCCATCATACCAGCCATATGGTGGCATATCAGTGCCCCTGTGGTCTGGGATGCATGCCCTCCTACTGCAAGATGGCGGCCATGCTGGATCGCTGTCTGCAAGCTCTCTAATTAGAGAGCATACACTTTTCTTTTTGCTTGACTGCTTCCTTATCTTTTCCTACAATTTATCAGGAGAGCCTAATTGTATGTATGTGACTTGTGGCTGCGTTTATTTTGCAGCCTCAGTCCAAAATTTATTGTAGTATATTTATCAGCAAGGTATAGGTGTAGGGTTTTAATGTTCGTTAGGGAGGGAACAGTGGGGCAGCAGTAGGAGACTGCTTTTTGTTTTCAGTCAGGTTTCCTAGCCATGATACTTCTCCCATTGAAGAAGCCACCAGTGAAATCCACTTAGAGTTTTCCATGGAAGGAGGACTGGAGGAGGAGGAGGATCAGAGAGTCAACAAAGTTATAGTCGAGCGCTGCTTTTGCCATCTTTGAAGATGCCGGAATGGGAGTTTGTCTCGGAAGTATTTTCGGCTGCTGCAACTAGTGGGAATTGTTTTTAGGGGGGACGTGGAAGATATGTATGCCCCTATAACCTGGGCCAGAGTTTTGCCGTATGGTCAGGAACCATCTTTTGGGGGGACACGGAGGACTAGCAGCATCCCTGGCTGTTTCCCGGACTTGCGCACTTTGGCACATTGGCCATAGCACTCCTTGATAATGGGTGCTTGCTGAGCTGTATTGGCTGCTGTGGCTTTAGTTTCTCTGCCTCGGCCTGAACTCATTTGCTGACACCTTGGAGCTGAACTTGCCATCCTTGCAGGACTTGTGCCAGTGGGAGAGGCGCAGGATCCCCTGCTGCTCCTTTGAAGTCAGGGTGAGTGCCCTTGTCATTTTCATCTTTTTCCCACCGTGGAACTTCTGTGATTGTGCCCAAGGCTGTACAGAAATAGATTAGTTGCCGAAGCAAATGGTTTGATACCTTTTATTGGACCAACATAGATGTTACAAAGAGAAAACAATGTCTAAGCTTTTGGACCAACTGAGTTCTTCCTCGGAGGCTTATGACAATTGTTCAGAGAGTCACATTCTATTAACACCCAGATCATACATAAAAAATATGAACACATTCTCATTGGTTAAAAATACCTACAGTATTTCAAAAACAATCACAATTTTAAATTGAATTAATAGCATTCCATTAGTTTGCTATTACTGAGAATCTTTCAAGGACATTCATTAGATAAGCTGAACACTCAAGCAGACAGGGCCTCTAACTGAAATTATTAATGAATGAGTGTGTTAGGAGAATACATTCAAAACCAAAAGCAAGACCCTTTGATTTAATACCACAATTGCCCAAGTTAAAACTTGATAGTATTGTGTAATAAACAAGCATTTGTCATTGCCGAATGTTTGCTTGCTGGTATTGGCATTGGTAGTGCAGGAGTTAGAGAGATGCATAAAGGAATGGCAGTGAAGTATTGAAGTAATGCCAACCCCGACCCCCAACCTGCAGAGACTGACAGATATGGGGGGGTGCCTTTGGGTCATGGGCCATAATACCCCTGCCATTCCACCTCACCCCACCCTGCAGACAGCAACAGGTGTCGCAGTGTGCCTTGAGGTCTTAGACCCTTACGCTCACCCCATTCCATAAGGAAATAAGCTGAGATAGGTGCAGTATAGGAGGATGGGGTGAACATGTAGGCCAAAGACCTCAAGGCACCTCGATGCTGTCAGTAGCTGCAGGGAGGGAGTCAGAATGAGTATTAGTATTACGGCTGATGACCCCTGATCACATGCCCAACACCTGTCAGTCTGTACAGGGTGGGCGCGACGGCCGAAACCCTAACGCCCTGGTGTTGATATTTTTACTCCAAATTTTCAACATGGTCATTTTGGGACCCCACCTCATGAACAGTGGCAAGTATCATTCGTTTTACTCAATCCCAAGGTGATTTCACACAGCGATGTGCCAGTCAGCACTACGGTGTGAAAACGCATTTTGGGCAGGATGTGAAAATAACAGCTGTACTGTGTGGGGGGTGTGAAAAATGGCAGTGTCGAAAATCTGGAGTGAAAATATGAAAAATTGGCAGTTACGAGTGTGCATAGAAAGTGCGCAACTCCTGCTCATAACACAGTCATTTTTTTTAATGTTTTCACCAGATTTTCAACATGGCCTTTTTGGGACCTCCCCTCATGAACAGTTGCACTGCGATTTCGTTAATCTGTCCCAAAAGTTGATTTCGCATATGACCATTGCCATTCTCGCCACAGGTACAAAAACACATTTTGGGAAGGATGCGAAAAATGACAGCTGTACTGTTCATAAGAGGTGTGAAAAAATGGCAATGTTGGAAATTTGGAGTGAAAATATTAAAAATTGATGAAGTTACGAGTATGCGTAGAAACTGCACAACGGACGCTCATAAGGCAGTCATTTTTTGCAGTTTTTTTCACCAAATTTGCAAGAAGGACTTTTTGGGACCCCACCTCAAGAATAGTGGCACTGTTGTTTCGTTAATTGGTCCCAAAAGGTGATTCTGCGCAGTGACAGCGAAATCACCTTTCAGGATGGAGAAGAGAAATGCCAGTGCCAGTTTTCACAAGATGGGGTCCCAAGAACCCCATGTTGAAAATTTGGGACAAAACTCAAAAAGTGGCTGAGATATCTACCTAAATTGAAAATCCCCATTGACTGCTATTATAGGGCTTACAGTCATTTCTTCAGTTCCGGTTGGTGTTTGAAGAGTGCAGATGTGTTCCCAGGCCACAGAAGAACACTATTCCCAACCTCCGGAGGTAGTATGGGTGAGGTGGGGTGCGGAGGGGGTTGCGCAGAGAGTCTGCAGGTTGGGAGAGGGAGCAGCAGGAACAACAAGGGACTGTTTTATTTTTCAGGTTTAAAAAAAAAAAAGACACGGAGGACTGTTTTCCTTTTACGTGTGAAATATTAACAAAAAGTATCTCGGCACACTGGGGGAATCAATGCCGTCCTGGGATTGGGGAACCCCAAGGTGACTGAGAACATAGGGGCATTGGGGGGTGGGGGCAGCATCTAACACCAGGATTGGGCATCCCGGTGTCGGAAACATCAAAGTATTTTTTGGCACACTGGGGTGGGCTCCCAGTGTGCCACATTAATGGGGGAAGGGGGGGATACATGGTGACATGGGGATTGAGCACCCTGATATTGGCTGGGGATGGAGAACGGAGGGTGCAGGGCAGGCAGCAGCAGTGGGAGGGAGTCGGAGGGTTTTATGCTGGTACGACAGAGAATGGAGGGATGTGGGGCCGGCTGCAGCAGTGGGAGGGTTTTATGCTGGTACGATGGAGAATGGAGGGTGCGGGGTGGGCAACAGGATTGGGAGGGTTGTATGCCAGTGTGACGAGAATGGAGGGTGCGGGGCAGGCAGCAGCAGTGGGAGAGTTTTATGCAGGTGCGGGAACAGAGGCTGCAGGGCGGGCAGCAGCAGTGGGAGGGAGTTGGAGGGTTTCATTATATGCAGGTGTGATGGGGAATGGACAGCAGCAGTGGGAGGGAGCTAACATTTAAATTTCTTGTCCTGCTGTGTGCCTGGTTGGGAGGGTGGGGGGAGCTGACGCTGCAGTGACGAAACTGCCCCTGATTGCAGCGGCAGATTTCTTTCAAGTGCGGCGTTCACTCTGAAACTGCCGTCATTGGCAACCGGCATTAATTGGTGGTGCCAAGGGATGTGCCCATTAAAACATCCGTTGCATTGGCCACAACACTACCACACCTCTGCAGTGCTCTATCTCAATATGTTTCTTGTGCTGTGCACAAGCAAAACCTAAAAACTTTAGAACAGAAATGCATATGGGAAATAGAGGAGAATAAAAAAAAAATTACCTTGAATGAACAACTGTTTAAAACATTCATACAGAATTTAAACTCCAAATAATTTTAATTCTGTATGAATGTTTTAAGTACATTTTATTCCTCTTATTTCCATACATACATTCTGTTGTACAGTTTTTGATTATATAATATTATCAAGTTTTAACTTGGACAATTGTGGTATTAAATCTAAGGGTCTTGCTTTTGGTTTTGAATGTATTCTCCTAACACAGCATTCATTTATAATTTCAGTTAGAGGCCCTGCCTGCTTATCTAATGGATGTCCTTGAAAGATTATCAGAAATAGCAAGCTAATGGAATGCTATTCATTCCATTTAAAATTGTGATTTTTGAAATACTGTAGGTACTTTTAATCAATGAGAATTTGTTCATTATTTTTTATGTATGATCTGGGTGTTAATAGAATGTGACTCTCTGAACAATTGTCATAAGTCTCTGAGGAAGGACTAGGTTGGTCCAAAAGCTTAGACATGGTTTTCTTTTTGTAAAATCTATGTTTGCCCGAGGCTGGTGAGAGAAGCCTCGAAATTGCTCTCACCATTGTGGCCTCGTTTAGTGGAACTTTTTCAAACTGTGCTTCTTTATTCAGCTGTTCTTGGGACTGTTAATGAAGGACCGTGAAAAGTCCCTTCACACAGTCTTGTGAAAACTTGATTTTCTGTTTTGAACTGAACTGATATTCCTGGATTGTACCCTTTTGTGTTTTATATCTCTTCCATGGCTTGGGATTTGTTTCCTGAAAGAAACTGAAAATTTTGGTCTCTAACATTTTTCCCTGGGAGGCTGGGTGGGTTGTGTGGGAGGGGGAGGACATTGCATGAAGTGTTTTGGGGTGGGGGGGTTATTTATTTTTTTTAATTGTTTTGATAGTGAATGTTTGGAGTGAGTGTGTAGGATAACCTGTGTTATTGGGTGTGCATGTGGGAGTGAATGTATTATGTAGTTCTTTTCTGTGATTTAAGGATTTATGGGAGTAGTACGTCTGGGATGTGCAAGGATCAAGGGCAGACATGAATAGCCTACGAGGGATCCTAGCTGCTCGACCTCTGGTCCTTCACTGACCTCCCAGTGTCGGCTATGACACGAGGCGCTGTTGTGAGGTTGGGATTTGGAGGAGCCGGAAGGGTCAGTCGTGGCGGGGTGCCATGGACTTGACAGAGGTGAGTCAGATAGGAGTAGTTAGCTGCAGGAGATGCCCTGAGTTAGACAGAACCTGGAGAGAGACCAGACTTGTTTGGTTCCCATCCCCAGGGGTCCCACCAGACTGTAGGCAGATAGCCAAAGGGGCAGCAGCACCTACCAGTCCCCTTAGGGTGGTGCTGTGCAATGCCAGATCGATCAGAAACAAGACCGCAATAATAACGGATTTGATTTCTGTGGTCGATCTGGCTTGCATTACAGAGACCTGGGTGGGTGATGATGCCAGACCACTTTTGGAGGCAGCTGTCTCCCCCCAACGGATACTCTGTAGTGCACTGCCCTAGGATGGAATGCAGGGGCAGGGTAATGGCCGTCTGTTTTAGATCCGATCTAGGCTTCACTGTGCACCTGGTGGGAACTACCAGGTCCTTTGAATGTGTGGCAGTATGTGAGGGTCCGGGTGCAGGCTGCAGGATCCTCCTTTTTTACCACCCTGTAGGGGCGGGGGGGGGAAAGAGTTCCTGCAGGAGGTAGTGGACCTCGTTGTCGGTGAGGTGTTGGAGCTCCCCAAATGTTTAGTGCTGGGGGACTTCAACACCTGGGCCGATGATGAGTCCTCCAGGCTTGGTTCCAGCTTCCTCCAGATGATGTTATCTCTGGGCATGACACAAAAAGTTACTTCCATGACTCACCACTGCGGCCACATGCTGGACATGGTGTTCTGTCTGGGGCTTGAGGTCTGTAGCCTCAAGATTGATCAGGTCGTGTGGTCTGATCATTGCATGATGAGGTCCTCGTTCTGGGGGTCTCCCTCTCCCTGTTGAGATGGTCAACTACCGCCCTTTGAGGGGAATGTCCCCGGATTTCTGGTGGTAGCTGATCTGTCTAGTGTAGACACTGCATGTACGAATGGCACGAGTGGAGTAGTTGCCACCTATAATAAGGTGATGTTCCCGGCATTCGATGCACTCGCACCAGTCCATGTATGACCCAAATCTTCTCACTTGAGGTCTCCCTGGTTTGATACAGAGCTCAACGTGATGAAGATTAGGGTCAGAAGTTAAAATGTTGCTGGCGGAGGACCGGGCTGGAGCAGGACAAGCTGGCACTGCGTACTCACTACGATAGTACCAGGGGCAATCAACCATAAGGAGGCAGAGTTCCTGTCCAGGGAGTTTGCTGCAGGGAAGAACTGACCAGCGGTACTTTTTGACTGGTGACAGGCTATTACATCGGTCTGTCTACAGCTGAAAAGTATTTTTCTGTCACTTTGTATGTGAGTTTGCTCAGTTCTTCACTGACAGTGTCATCTATCCAGCAGGGAATCCCATCAGTGAGTCATTCCATGACTGCTTGATGATGAGTTGGAAGTAGCAGAGGCACTTTACCTGCCTGGGGAGTTCAGACCAGTGGGGTGGCTGAGGTCATTGAGGTTGCTTCAAAACTGAAGCACACATATTGTGAACTGGACCTGGTGTCAACGTGTTTCTTAATGGGATGTGTTGACTCCATGGGCCTGAGTGTTCATATAATTGTCTGGTGTTCATTGTTGGAGGGGCTTCAGGATTCCTTCAAGAGGCTCTGGTGAGGCCTCTTCAGAAGAAACCATCTCTCGACCCTGATAGCTTGACGGTGCCGTCCTATCTCCAACCTTCCATTTTGGGAAAGGTTGTTGAGAACATTAGTGGTGCAACAGCTTGAGGATCACCTCATGACCTTTGATATCTATGAGCCATTCCAGTCGGGTTTCCGAGTTAGGTATAGCACAAAACATTGTTAGTTTGGGTGCACATGTGACCTCCATAGTTCGATGGATAAGGAGACAGGTCAGTTCTTATTCTCCTCAATCTCTCCTCAGCTTTTGACACTGTCGATCAATTTGTGCTACTGGATCATCTCAGAGAACATTGTGGGCATGCCGGCACTGTCATCCACTGGTTTGAGTCCTGCTTACTGACAGGAAGCAACGGGTAGTGATAGAATTTCTCCTCCTCCCAAAGTTCCTGTCGTGCGGAGTACCTCAGAGATCTGTCTTATCGCCAGTGTTGTTCGGTGTGTACATGCTGCCCCTGGGTGAGCTCATTAGGAAGTACAATGTGGGTTTTCACTGCTATGCAGATGCTACCCAATTGTACTTGTCCTTTGTCCCTGGAACATCCGGCGCTGTGAAAGTGCTAAACACCTGCCTGGCTGAGATCAATGGTTGGATGTCCTCCAGTTGGTTGTGACTGAACCCTGATAAGATGGATGTTCTGGTTGTGGGATTGAGCACCTCTTTTCATCATTGGTAGTACAGCAGCTGTTGGAGCCAGCTATCCCTTTGGCCCCTCAGGACCAACTGCACTCCTCCCCCCTGCCGAAGCCTGTGGGTGAAGAGGACTCTGGCACCCTTTCTGCTTGTCCCCTGGGTTTTCCCCTGCTGAGGACTAAGAATCCTGGACCTCTCCTGTTGAGAATGCACACAAAGCTTGCTACCAGACAAAGAGTGGGGCATTATGGAGTATTCGTATTTTCTTGACTCAATATTTGTATGTTTTCAGTCACTTTCCTCTTGCTGTTCTCTCTGCTCTATCCCTGTACTCCCTCAGATCCCTCCTGACTTCACATCCCACTTCTGCAATTGCTTCTGATCCTTTAATTGTTCAGCTCAGTGGTCCAGGCCCCCTCCTGTCATCACCTACCCATGACCGCTGCTAAGCTGCTATGTATCGCATTCTGTCTAGTGTGGACTCCTTAAATCTGTTCCATCAGTCATGGGATTTGTACTTGCACTGTATTTTTATTGGTATTTGCATTTTGCACAACTGTATCTTATTATTTTACTTAGAGTAGTGCAGTCTCTGAAACCTGTTCCACCGATCATGGCACCTGTACTCACTCTGTAGTTTGGATTTGTCTTTTGCACAACTGTTATTTATTGTTTAATTTATTGCACCATAGGCACTGTACTCCTGTAATCCCCTTCTCCCATGGACACATCAACAAACGAGCTGCTATCAGGTAAGCATGTCCTTCCCGGTAAAACTTAAAAAAAAAAAAAAAAATATAAATACATACATACTATGACATGTCTCCTGGATAGCATGTGGGAAATACTGTCATGAGATCTCTGTTCCTCTGGAAACATTCAGCAGGCATCACTATATTGGCCCTACCCTGCTGGTTCTTATGTTAGTCTCAGCCTCTTTTGACCATCTGGCTGGCTATGTCTGCAGGTAGCCACAGGGGTTAGTATTCAATTGCATCAATGTGGATTTTTTTTTTGGTAATAGCAATCTTATTAAAAGAGAATCAATAAGTACAGGTTGTAAGATAAAATGTAAAAGAAACAGTCTTGGCCAACTACACAAATTCAAACAGGAACAAAGTTCACCTACGCTGAGACCTAGGTACCATCTCCAATCGTTCAACAATGCATTACTCTTTTCTAGGGACATGGATATGTTGTTCATCCACACTTATTGGCAGGTATCCTTGCCACTTTAAATCTTGCGGAAGGTCTTCAAGCTGGCTCCTCCCACCCACCGGGTGGTATAACTCTTAGCTCCGCCCCATGGCCTAGATCTTCCTTACGCTTGGAAGCTCAGGTTTCCCTCATAACGCTCTGCGTTTGAGACTGGTTCCTATTTCTTCCTTTTGCGAATTTGAAAGTTTTTGCTAAAGACTTCAGTCTTGATCCCTTGCGGCTCGCGATGGACAAATCGACTCCGGTTTCGGAGATGCCCCTGCGATCAGAAGAGTCTCGGACGGATCCACACTCCACGTGTGTCTACTTGTTTAGGCCTTGAGCGACCACCCAGGACTGCGACTTGTGCTCTTCCTTTCTGAGCCTATGTCCTCGAGGCCGTGCTGCCCGATTGCATCTGGGCGTCGGCGTTTCCCTCTGTGGTGAAGTCTAAGGAGGCCGGTCGGCGATTGTCCCGGCGGCGGGCGGAGCTGGCCGGATCAGCTCGAGCAGATGATGCGCCCTCGAAGAGGCGGCACGGGCCGTATCTTCCTCGACGCCGGCATTTATCCGCTCTCTCTGGGTTCTTCCTCACAGCTTCCTTTAAGGAGCTTTGTCTGTCCCTCTCCACTAAGGAAGAAGGGCCAAGCGTCTACTGGACCTTTCTCGGTCCAAAAGAGGACAAGGTAAATCCCTCCATCGGCGCTCTTGGGAGGCGGGAAAGGTCCCTCTCCCAGTCGTCGGCCGTCGGCTTGATCCGACCACTCGGCCGGCCACTGGTCTCACGGTGTCCCGTCAGGTCAGTTGGCTGAGACTCCCGTCTCGGCCAGAGTCGAGATTTTCTCGATCCGTTGGGCGGGTTGTCGCCTATAGAAGCCGAGACTCCCTCTCCCGGTTCCCCGAAGGTTGAGGATCCGTGGAAACGCCTGTGCCTCGGTTCCGGGCCCTCGGATGAACCCTCCGAGCGAAGGAGTGCTGGTTCCTGCCGACACTTCCCTGCCCGACCTCGGAAAAGCCGAGACTCTTTTCTCGGTCTCGGACCTCTTGGCGGTCCAGCCGATCCCGCCCGTCATAAGGCGGTCTCGATCTCGGCACATGATGGCGGTCGCGCTCGTCCTCGTCCTCCTCCTCCCGGACGAGGAGGCTTCAGCGTGAGATTCGTCGGCCAGTGCGAGGACCTCGTGGCAACAGTTCCTCCTGACCGGGAATAAGCCGACACTGATCGCCTTCCCGGCCATTATAGTGGCTGTCACCGGGCGGCCGACACAACCCTCGACTTACCGAGGGCCTGTACCCAGGCGGTTGTTGACCAAAACCAGTTGCTCCACCGATTCGGTGGAACCTCCGCCTCCACAGCCACTATTTGGGGCTCCGACCAGAGATTCTCGATCGGCTAAGGTCTACCCATAGGCTGTCTGTTACCCTCACTCCCGACCGACCTCGGCAGGTAGAGGTGGCTCAGAGCCAGAGGCAGCTCTTGGGGACTCGTCCGAGTCGAGATAATTCCTCCTTTTTCTCCAAGCGACTAGACTTGGGTCCTCAGGAAGGACAGTCAATGGGCGATAGCCGTCGTCCTTCCTAGGACTGCCCGGCTCATCTCGAGTCCACGGGATGGAGCTCGAACCGTTCCAAGCAGGCCAGGTATCCCCTCACGGAGATTCTGGACCGAGGATTCTCAGCAGGCCTTTCAGTGGCCGAGGCCATAGTGGGTCCAGCCTTGGGCTTTGGCAGCGCCCTGCTTCCTGTCCTGCGCCTTGGCCAGGATGGCCAGAAAGTATCAGGTCCCTACGGTTCCCTGTCGGTTTTTGAGAGCACCCTCCTGCTGAGGGGTTGGTTACCAACAGCGGTTTTCGCGCCGGCGCAATGCCAGGGATGTGGACAAACCTCCCGACAAGGAATCCAAGAAATTGGATTATGTCGGGCGAAAAGTCTATGCTGCGTCCTCTCTCGGCCTTCGTCAGGCCAGTTCGGCCGTCCTCATGGCACATTTTTCTCATGCCCTGTTGGGCTCCCTGGATGAGGTCATCCCTCATCTTCCCGCGGATCTGCAGACTACGGTCAAGCAGGTGCGGGACCAGGGCAGGGCAGTGGCCAAACAGCAGCTCAGACTGCTTTAGATATTGGGGACTCATGTGACAGGTCGGTGGCGGCCGCAGTGGCTATCGTCGGCCGACGGGCTGAGGATATCCACCTTTACTCGGATACCCAGCACAAGTTGGCGGATGTTCCTTTTTGGGGACTGACCTCTTGACCCTGGGGTGGAAGGTCACCTGCAGAGGATCGAGAAGTCCAATGCTACCTTGGACTCGGTCTCTTCCGCTCAGAAGGGACAAAGGCCGCAAACCACAGCCTAAGCCCTTTCGTCCTTCTACCCCAGCCTTGACCCATAGCGTCAAGGCCAGCAGGCTCCGGCCTTGGCATCCCAAACCCAAGCCGCGGCTTCCTCTAACAGGAGGCAGGGAGGAAAGGCCCAGGAGGTCCCTCGGCGGTCCCTCCTCCAAGCCTGCCCAGTGGCGGGCTGAGGGTGTCGCCCCATCCCGTCTACCCCCTAGTTCCCCGTGGGAGGCGGCTCCGACACTTCCTTTCCACCTGGTCCGCTGTTACCACGGACAGGTGGGTACTGAAGGTGGTGGGAAAAGGCCTGCCTCTGAATTGAGCAGCCCCACCCCTTCAGGCCGTCGCACCTCGGGGGCCTCGAGGTCCATAGCCTCACTGTTGGCTCGTCGAGCCGACATCGCTCTCCTCCTCCGAAGGAGGTGATCAGGTGTAGCGGACCCCCTCAGACCCAGGGTTTGTGTCCAGGTACTTCCTGGTTCGAAGCAGACGGGGCTGGCGCCCATTCTCGACCTACGACGACCTAAACAAGTTCCTAAGGTCTCGAACCTTCAGGATGGTCACTCTGGCTCAGATACTACCATCCTTGGAGCGGCATGTGGTTCTGCTCTCTGGACTTGCAGGACGCGTTTTTCACGTCCTATCCGTCCGTCTCACCAGAGATTCCTTCGCTTCCTGAGCGGAAGGATCCCTTTTCGAGTTCCGAGCCATGCCCTTCGGCTTGTCTCCAGCTCCCAGGGTCTTCACCAAATGCATGGCAGTGGTGACAGCATTCCTGCGGTGCCGAGGGGTCCGGGTGTACCCTTACCTGGACGACTGGCTGATAGCAGCTCCCTCCAGGCAGGAGGTGGAGTGGTCCAGAGATCTGGCCCTCCAGGTCTGCTCTCAACTGGGCCTCCTTATCAACGAGGCCAAGTCGGAACTCGAGGCGAAGCAGGTGATTCTGTTCATGCAGGCGCAGCTCGACTCTCTTGAGCCAGAGGCGGCTCCGGCGGACAGGGCGAGTTCTTTCCTCCTTTGCCCAATCATTTCTGGTTGGGCAGTTGGCTCCGGGACTTCCTGCGCCTCCTGGGTCTCATGGCGGCCTGCACCAGCGTGGTCCGTTGGGCCCGCTGGAACATGCGTCCCTTCAATGGGGACTGGCCAGTCCAGTGGTCTGGCGCTGCGATCCCTTGGACCAAGCATGGCCGGTGACACAGGGGATGTGGAGCGCTCTCCAGTGGTGGATCGTTCCAGGTCATTTGCGAGGGGCATCCGTTCGTCCGCCCTGAGCCGACGGTCTCTCTATCGACCGATGCCTCTCTGATGGGTTGGGGTGCCCATCTGGGGAACACGGGCTCCACGACCTCTGGTCCCAGCGGGAGTCGATGCCACATCAACCTGCTGGAGCTCGAGCGGTCCGCCTTGCTCTCACGCCTTTGCTCCGTTCCTCCGGGGTCAAGTGGTCCGAGTCAGGCGGACAACACCACGACCATGTACTATCTAAACCGCCAGGCGGGGCCGCTCCTTGCTTCTATGCAAGGAAGCTCTCCGCATTTGGTCACTCCGTGCGCAGCCTGAGGCGGATCTCCTAGCCATTCATGTGGCAGGAGCCTCCAACACCCTGGCCGATGCCCTAAGCCGGATAGGGGCTGCATCCCACGAGTGGTCTCTCCTGCCGGAGGTAGTACAGCATCTGTTCTCCCATTGGGGCACACCTCAGGTGGACCTGTTTGCCTCCAGGGAGAACGCGAAGCTGAGGCTGTTCCATGCCCGCCCCCCTCAGCAGGGCTCGCTGCAGGGGGATGCCTTCTCGAGGCATTGGACCCCGGGCCTCTTTACGCCTTTCCCCCATTTCCCTTGATCCACAAGGTGCTTCTCAAGGTGAAGAGGGACAAGGCACAGGTGATTCTGATAGCCCCAGACTGGCCTCGCCAGTTCTGGTACCCAGATCTCCTCAGTCTCAGCTCCAGGACTCCGCGGCAGCTTCCAGCTCGCCCGGACCTGCTCTCAGTCAATCAGGGGAAGGCGTTCCATCCGGACCTTCAATCCCTGCACCTGATGGCCTGGTTCCTGAGCGGCTAGAGTTCCAGGCCTTGGGTCTTTCCGGCGAGGTCCTCAATGTAGTTGAGGCGTCCGTGAAGTCGACCAGAAAATGCTATGCCTTCAAATGGAGAAGGTTTTCCATTTGGTGTCAGGGCAAGGGCTTGGACCCTTCCTCCTGTTCCTTGGCAAGCATCTTGGACTATTTATGGTCCCTTTCTAATCAAGGGCTCAGGTCGACGACCCTAAGGGTGCACCTGGCAGCCATCTCTGCTTACCGGGCGCGGGCCGGGAAGCAGTCGGTGGCGCAGGAGAAGGTGGTCTGGCGCTTTTTCCAAGGCCTTGATCACATTTCCCCTCCGGTGCGAGAACCTCCACCTCCGTGGGATCTACTGCTGGTACTGGCAAAGCTCATGGGCAAGCCATTCGAACCTATGCACAGGTGTGCTCTCTCTCACCTGTCGTGGAAGACCGCCTTCTTGGTGGCTATCACGTCAGCCAGAAGGATGGGAGAGCTCCAGGCGCTTTCCATCGAGTCTCCTTACCTGGTCTTCCACAGGGACAAGGTTGTCCTGCGCCCCCACCCGAAATTCCTTCCGAAGGTGGTGTCGGAGTTTCACCTTAACCAGGTGTTGACTCTGCGGTGTTCTACCCCAATCACACCTCGGAGGCGGTCGCGGAAACCGCTCTCTGGACCCTAGAAGGGCGCTCGCGTATTACAAAGAGCGCGCAGCTGAAATGGGGAGAGGTTGCCAGCTGTTTGTCACCTACGCTGAAGCCACATCTGGCAGACCTGCAGCCAAGCGGACGATAAGCAGGTGGGTCACCTCCTGCATAAATCTCTGCTATAAGTTGGCGGGCATGGAGCCTCCCAGAGGATGAGAGCTCATTCTACCCGCCATACTGCTGCAGCAGTGGCTGCTTCCAGGGACGTCCCTATCCAGGAAATCTGCAGGGCTGCTACCTGGAGTCAGCACACACCTTCATTACCCATTACCACATCGACCTTGAGTCACGCCCGGGATGCTGGTTTTGGGGCCTCGGTTCTCCAGTCTCTCTCCCAAGTAAGTATTGGGGTGTGCGTCTTGCCTCCCTCCTCCCGGAGAACTGCTAGGAGTCTGCCTATAAGTGTGGATGAACAACATATCCATGTCCCTAGAAATACAGGTTACTCACCTGTAACAGGAGTTCTAGGAATGGTATATGTTGTTCATCCACGACCCACCCGACCTCCCCGGCTCCGACGCACAACCTGAGCTTCCAGCGGGCTAGATCTGGCGTCATGGGGCGGAGCCGAGAGTTATACCACCGGGTGGGTGGGAGGAGCCAGCTTGAAGACCTTCCGGCAAGATTTAAAGCGGCAAGGATACCTGCCAATAAGTGGATGAACAACATATACCATTCCTAGAACTCCTGTTACAGGTGGGTAACCTGTATTTCGCTTCGAACGGTTTACCTAGCATCAGCCAACAGAGAATATTACTCTGTGCGGATGATGCAGTACTGTTTACTAGCAACCAAGACTCTAAACAACTTGAGAGTCAGTTGCAGTGTGATTTCAGGCATGTTGAAGAATGGTTTAGTTCTCACAAACTCGTTCTGAACTATAGCAAAACTATGGTCATGACATTCTACAATGCACGGAGCAAGTATAAACCTCTGTCCCTCACCATCAAGAACCATGCAGGGGCTTCACTTGAACATGTTCCTGAGCTTAAATATCTCGGCATCACCTTGGACAGTTCCCTTTTTTACACATGGCACATAGGCAATGTAGCTAAGTTTGCCAACATACGGATTGGCCTGCTGCACAAGCACAAACACTGCATGACCACTGATGCCCTTAGACTGGTCATCTACAGCTCTGTCACCTCTATCGTCGACTACGGTCTAGTCATGTATGGCTCTGTTTCCTCTACTGCCCTCCAGAGGATATCAGTGACAGTCAACAAGGCCTGTAGGCTTTTAATGGGTGCTGCCCGCTTAACACGCATCTGTGACCTGTACGCCCAAGCCGGATGGCTACCACTTCTTAGTAGAATACAATACCAGACCTGCTTGTTAATCCAAAAAGTTCTCCTTGGGCTCATGCCATCAGGAGTGGCAAAGCTCCTTACTGCCAACAGCAGTACCCAGTTTACACGCAGTGCTCAATATCAAACCTTCCAGGTCCCCAGATGCTGGACCACTATGGGTCAGAGGTCGTTCACGCACAGGGCTCCTTAGTGGTACAATACCCTTAACAAAGAAACACTTTCAACTGCTCTGACAGCCACTTTAAAGGCAACTCGACTATTCCCTACGCCTCTGCCACTCAATGTGACTGCCTCTCCTGAGTAATTGCCTTCTCATTTTACCCTAGTCGAAGGTGACCTGTAACCTTCCGTAGAGCTTCACACTTTTCGCATCAGCTTCCCCACTCTCACCCTTATCCCCACGCCCCTGCCTCACCCCCTTTCAACTGGCACTTTCAGATATGGGGCCCTTCAACCCATCCACCTCGCACTTTTGTCATCCACCTCTACCCTCCAACAATAGCCCTATAGCCTGCCTACTTCTTCCTGACTCCCTCCTACCCTATACTAACTATATGCTGTTCACCCTGAAACTTTTCAGAAGTTGGCTTATGTTCTCTCTCTCCATTTTTGGCTGTATGATTAATGCTTAGTCATCTTTGTGTTTTAAGACTGTAACTATTGTTGACCTTTGTATTCATGTTACCTTACATCCTTTGACGTGGAACCTTTGTAAATGAGCAGCTCCTGCTCAAAGGTATTTGTAATCCTAGAGTTTCAGGGATTTATTTAACTCCAAAAATTGATTAGCGTTTTGCTTATAAAAGTGCTAAAACATTGTGAAAATGCATAGCACTTGCCTCACTGTGTTTAACAAACATAACGCTTCTAGAAAACCTATATAAATACTTTCTGTACAGTTTATTTATTTATTTATTTATTTAGTTAAACATCAGTTTAGAAACCTTTGAGCCAGAGGCTCATTTACAAAGGTACATCACAAAGAGGACATCAGAACAGTAGTACAAGGGACACAGTACTTACAAACAAAAAAGTTACAGTTCAATTACAATTTTGTTACAATAGAATACAATCTCCAACGAAGCAAAAGATAACAAAAGGTGCAAAACTTATGGTCGGGGGAGAGCTGGTGGGAGTAGAAGGGAGGGAGATAGGGGAGGAGGAATTAGTAGGGAAAGGAAGGGGGGGAGCTGCTCAGTGAGCATTGTCAAACAGAGTATATATATATATATATATATATTTTTTTTTACACTAGGCTAGCGGCAGTTGCATTTGCGAGAGCTAAGCAGGAAGTTTCTGAGCCTGGGCTTAAAGCAAGCTAAGGTTAGTGAGTTTGAGACACTGGCAGGAGGGAGTTATACCAGTGGGGCGCGGTGAGGGAATGCCCTCTGACCTTGAGAGGCTCTGGCTCTCGAATAACTATTAGGGTGGCTCTTGACGAGCCGCGCGTGATCAGGGTCAGCAGTACAGCGAATGGAGTTGGATAGGCCTATGGGGATAGGCCACGAGGGCTTTAAAGGTGAGCTGGCATGTCTGATACGTGAGTCGCTCTTCCAGGTTGAGTAGGGTAGCCAGGGTGTACAGCTCACATGTGTGAGTGAGTCTGGGAGCACCAGTGATAAGTGTGCAGGCCTTATTAACTGTGAGGTGAACCTTGTTGAGGGCAGTCTGATCTGCTGAGCCATAGACGGAAGGCCATAGTCAATGAGAGACATGACAGAGGAGGTGACAGCCAGGCGGAGGGCATCAGGAGGGAGGCATTTCTTGTGCGGTAAAGAATGCCTAGCCGTGAGTTGGCCGACAAATTTAGGGCAGATATATGTCCATGGAGTGAAAGTGCAGGGTCAAAGGTTATACCAAGATATTTATAGGACTGCACCTGGTCAATGACGAGATTGGTGTGGAGTGGACAGCTAAGGAAACTTGCTGTACTTATTTTTGGGGTGGGAGAAGAGCATCGTTTTTGTTTTCTTAAGGTTGATAACAAGTCGGTGCTCAGTGAACCAGGTAGCTGCAGAGTCAAAGACTAGTTGGAGGGAGTTCTGTAGCAGCATGGGGTCATTGTGGGAGGCAACGAGAACAGCATCATCAGCATAGAGAAGCATCTTACCCGTACAACTGCTGGGTAGGGAGTTAAGAAAGAGTGAGAATAGTAAGGGTCCAAGAATTGAGCCCTGCGGCACCCCAGAGCGAATGGGGCATGTTTCAGAGAGAGTGCCGTTGACTTTCACACATTGGGAGCGGGCGGAGAGATAGCTGGTGCACCAGGAAACAGGTCCTGAGGCAAAGCCTATTAGGTCGAGGGTGGAGAGCAAAGAGGATGCTAAACGGTATCGAATGCTTTAGACAGGTCAATGAATATAGCACCAGCCAGGGCACCAGAGTCCAAGGAGGCATGGAGGAAGTTGGAAAATTCCAGGAGTGCTGTATTGGTACTATGACCTGCTCTGAACCCGTTGTTCAGGGCAGAGAACATTGTACTTACAGAGGTAGTCAGAGACTTGGGATGCCACAATTTTCTCTAACGCCTTAGAGAGGGGGAGAGGATTGAGATGGTTGGTAGTTACCCGAAGAGTCCTGTCACCACCTTTATGGACAGGGCTAACTGTGGCAATCTTCCAGGCAGAGGGAATTGTCGAGACAGAGTGATTTGTTGAAAATGCACGTAATGGGTGAGAGGACCTGATCCAGGACCTGACGAAAGGCAGGGATCAAGTGAGTCATTACCGATGGTGTTACCTTTTAGGCTTTAGCAAGTAAGGCCTAGCTTCTTGCATGGTGACCACGATGCAGGTGGAAAGAGGCGGCAATGGGTGGTGGTACAGATGGAGGAGGTGGACTGAAAAAGTTACCAGGAAGTACTGAGCTAAGGTCGGTAAAGGGGTTATTGAGGTGGGTGGCAATGAGGGCAGGGTCAGAGGAGACGGTACCATTGATGTTGAGAAGAGGAGGAGAGGGGGACTGGGAGTGACCATTCAGTTGCTTGATGTTGTCTCAGAAGATCCTGGGGTTCCCCCAGGAGGAGGTAAGAGAGGCTTGGTAGTATTCCGCCTTTGCTTTGCGGATGGCCCAGGTGCACTGGTTGCGGGCGGCAGCATAGAACTGCCTGTCAGCTGAGCAGCCAGTAGCAACAGCAAGGTGCCAAAGATGTCGCGTTGTAGAAGTTGCCACAGTAGGGCAGGGTGATCCAAGGGCATGTTTCACTTTGGACCTCCTAGCAGTTATGGGAGCAAAGATACCACAGGCAAAGTTGAAAGTGCTTACAAAGAAGGCCAGGCCGAGTCAATGTTGGTTGTGCCCTGCAGAGGATCAATCGGTGTGGGCAAGGGAGCTTAAGGCCTATGAGAGTCCCCAGGCCTAAGCCGCCGAGAGGTGGTTTTGACCGGGATGAGGGCCGAGGGGTTTCCCAGTTGAAAAGCACAGGGGAGTGGTCACTGAGGCAGTCAGGGAGGATTTGGATGTTGTGGATGCGGATTGGCCTGTTGGTGAGGACCACATCCAGGAGGGTGCTTGTCCCCCCCTAGGGTTTTTTCTAGTAGGCTATGTGACCAGTTGAGTTAGGTCAATTGAATCGAAAGCCTCACGGTGGGAGGAGAACGAGGGGCAGAGCCAGTTTATATTCAGGTCGCCCACCAAGATTTGGTCCGACGAGTTGGGTAGGGAGGTGAGGTAGTCAGTTAGTGGGCCCATGGCCTGGGATTGGTTCTTGGGGGTATGTAGGCTCGGTTAGGAATAATGGGCCTCTAGCTGGGTCAGGGGACAGCTTTAGTAAGTGCCTGGGCCTCATGGTCAGGAGTCAGGCGGGGGAGTGGCAGCCCATGAGAGAATCCTTCAAATAGAAGACACAGCCCCCACCTCTCCTGCCGACACGGTTCAACCGGTGGAGAGTGTAGCCGAGGAGAGACATGAGAGTTAGGAGTGGAGGAGACAGCCAGGTTTCAACCAGGGCAACAACATCAGGTTTATGGCGCACCCAGCAGTGTAGAGGTCCAGTTTTTTCAGGAGACTACAGATGTTCATAGAAACAGTGCGCAGCCCAGGAGATTTCAGGGGAGGACCAGTGCTGCCAGGCCGGGATTGGGTGGACATTGCCTGACAGAGCAGGAGGAGGAGGGCTGATCTGGGAAGTGCACAATGGCGGATAGCTTTCGACGATTGGAGAGGGGGGTGATGAGGGTGATCACCAAGTGAAAACAGCTACTAGAGAGCAGTAAAATGTGACAAGTGAGGTATTGGGAGCAAATTGTTCAAACTTAATCAGGCTCCCTCTAGTGGCAAAACAATATAAGAGCTAAAAAAAAAAAAAAGATCAAGCACAGGCAAAAGATTAACTTGCTGAGGCGGGCTGGTAGTGGTGTGGGAGAAGAGCAAATGGGCTGTGGGCTATCAGGTACTATTGTGATTCAAAAAAGAAGGTGATTACTAGCAGGGCAAACTGAAATTCTGCACACAGGAAAAGCACTTAGAAGTTAAACAGTCCCCAAATGAGTTTTTCACAGGGGGTAATTCAGTTACAACTGGAAATGCACTTTACAAATTAACAAACAGTCCCCAGTGAGATTTGCACAGGGGGGGATTTCAGATAGAACACAGGTCCTGGGCTTGCAGTGACTCTAAGCTTTTAAATACAGTTACAGGCAAATGCAAATAGTTTTAGCTGGTTCGTTTTAAAAGTTTCAAAATCAGGCACAAAAGTAACAGTTCTGCTCCGTTTGAGCCTGGGAAGCAACTCAGGTGCCTCTGGCGGGATTCATGCGCTGAGCAGGGGAGCTTGGCGCTTCCAGAAAAGCGCCAGATGGCTAAGATGGTGGCAGCAGCCTGGATCAAGGTAGAAATTACCTGGTGTGTCTCGGGTTTGGGGCTTCTCGGGCAGGGAGGGCTTCAGAGCAGGCCCTCGCGACCTCCGGTCTCCTCAGGGAGGGTGGTCTCTGGTGTGTCTCGGGTTCGGGGCTTCTTTGGGCAGGGAGGGCTTCAGAGCAGACCCTCGCGACCTCCGGTCTCCTCAGGGAGGGGGTGGTCTCTGGTGTGTCTCGGGTTCAAGGCTTCTTTGGGCAGGGAGGGCTTCAGAGCAGGCCCTCGCGACCTCCGGTCTCCTCAGGGGAGGGGTGGTCTCTGGTGTGTCTCGGGTTCGAGGCTTCTTTGGGCAGGGAGGGCTTCAGAGCAGGCCCTCGCGACCTCCGGTCTCCTCAGGGAGGGGTGGTCTCTGGTGTGTCTCGGGTTCGGGGCTTCTGCGGGCAGGGAGGGCTTCAGAGCAGGCCCTCGCGACCTCCGGTCTCCTCAGGGGAGGGGGGTGGTCTCTGCAGGGCAGTTAGCATTGTCTCAAGAAAAAAACTGCTAATCAATTATTTAAAACCCTGAGTTGAATAAAATAAAAAATTAAAAAAGTTGGATAAAAAAGGAAGAAAGGCACAAAATGTCACCACTTTACCAGAACAATATTATGCTCATCATAAACTCACTATAAATAATAACAAATTAAATAGTATTGCCACTTCTAGAGAAAATTAAACAACAAGTTAACAACACAATCAGCCAGTCTAATTTAGAGATGCAGAGAAGTAAAATACCACCTGGGAAGTGGTCGCGAAGTGGACACTTCGCGTCAGTGTTCCGCTATGCGGAGTGCCCATTTTAAACCCTCACTTTGCCACTTCGCATTGTAATTATGACTTCACATTGTACACTCCGCCTTATTCTGCTTTAAGGCGGAGTGAGAATTTACAGGCAGCCCACACACATCACATGGCTTGCACAGTGTAGGTCACATGCTTCAGGCAGCCAGGAGGTTACGGGCAAAAACACTCTCCAACGTGGGCTGACTTGCACGTTTCCACGGGGTGTGACAAATGGCTCGGCTCTGTGAATGGCCAGGGTTGGGGTGTGGACTTGTGATGAAGAGGGGTGCACAGGTGACAAGTCCACAAATTAAGTTATTTTCCCCATTTTATGTACAGGGGTTGATGTACCACTTGCACTAGACATACTGCATTGACTACCACCACCACCACTGCTACTCTGACCACCACTTGACAAGTTTCTAAATCATAATCCTCCCCCTCATCATACCTGTAGTAATCCTCTGGTGTTATTTCATCGCTACTGTAGATATTCCTACTTGATCTTACACTCATGGAAGGGGATAACATGCTCAGTCAGGTTGATGATGAGAGTGGACGCCCCACTATGGCATTAGCTACCATCTGGTACCGGGTCCACAGTGCCATGTGCCTGTTCTTAAGATGTGTATGCTGGCCCCCCCATGCCCAGATGACTCCCCTTTTTACCTCGACTCACACACGCATGGCAAAGCTGGCAGATTGCAACTGGCTCATCATTTACATCTTGGACAAAAAAATCCCAAACAAGGGATTGTGATCCCCTACTTTTAACATGTCTCTGATGCTGCTTATTGGACTCCGTTTTTTTAACTCCTGAAATGGGGGGTGTGCTACATGATTTTTCAAGCACACTTGGACTCCAACTGACCATCACGACTATGATGATTATTGCTGGGTCATCATCATTATCATCAACAGGAACCGCTAAATCACAACTTTTTTTTTGGGGGGGGGGGAGGTTAATGCCAACAGACCCAGAAATAGCCACCTTGATTTTCTTTTTCTTCAGTTCCCAACAGGGGGTCACTGACACCATTATCATATTTATCAACATCATCCGCATCCACATTTTCAGCTTGGATGCTGTCATGTGGAGAACATGTTCCAACGACAGCATCATCATCATCACCCAATATTTTTGCACCACACTTTGAATCATTGGATGGCAAAGGCATGACCTCAGCAGCACTGGAAGAAATGTGACATTGTGAGTTATCATTGCCAGAATCAGAATCATGTTCAACTACCATGGGGATGTTAATTGGGAGTATGACATCATCTACACTGTCAGTCACAGCTTTAGACTCAACTATATTTTTTGAAATAGTTAACTAGTCAGAAGTGGAACTTGAGGCAGCAATACTCGTGCCAGCAGAAACTGCACTAACACCACCACCTGGGACAGCATCATCTCCTCCAACTATGAGAGAAGCTGCACATTGCGCTGTAAAAAAATTGATGGAGAAATCCCTTTACTGACATCAGCTATGCACTTCTACGTGCTACCACACCCACGGGCAGTCTTGCCACTGGCAGCAGTGCCATGGCCAGAAACAACTTTGCTTGCATGTCTCTTTGCAGGCATTTTGGGGGATCACCAAGAAAATTCTAAACAAATCTAGATTTCTGAACTTTCAGTCTGGGCCAGTGGATGTGAAGCCAAAAAAAAACAACTGTGGCTTGCAGATGGAGATTGGGCACTAAACAGATGCAAAAGCACAGACAGATTAAGATTGCACTGCGCAATCAGGAAGAGATGCAGACGCAAAGTCACAACATCACCTTAACCAGTGCTCACAAGTCACAATCCAATCTGGAAAAGAATAATTTTTGGCGGGTTGGGGGGGGTGCAGTGCACTGCAGTAACAGTCCAAAACCAAGATACCACAAAGCAGTACAAAATCACGCAGGTGTGGTGGATAGCAGGTTCACACTGCTGCAGTTACTCTGTGGCACAATAAAATGTGTCTGATTTGATGTCACGCGTCGCACACATACACACACTACAAGTAATGCATAGCAAATTGAAAACTTCAGTAATATAACCAAATATTTTAAACAAACTGAAATTATGCACTGCTGCACCATAACAATCAGCAAAAAAATTTCAAGAATTACTGAAAATATTACTGTGTGTACATTAACAGTTATACAAGAAAAATATAACCAAAACAGAAAGACTGCCTTTTTCTCACAGTTTTAACCTACCTCCACCAAAACTCACTTCAAGTGGTGTCTGCCAGTACACAGACTGAATGTTCTAAATTAACATTCAAAATCCACACACGAACAATAAACACTCGATGATATGAGCACAGGAGGGTTTCCTGCAATCGATGTACTAAATTGTTTGCAAAATAAATGGCTCAAAAAGGCTTTTTTAACAGTTTTTAGAGGATTTGAATTGCAGAGCTCTGAGAGGAAACTGTCTCCATCTACCCCTACACACACTACACAGAAATGAGGCTGTGCAGAACAATCTGAAGCCCTTGTGACCTGCAATCCCATGAATCACTGCAAAATTCACCTTGGAGCTCAATAACAAGGTGAAGTGATACAATACATTAATTTCTATGTACTTCACATTAAAATTAATTAAGAAGTGGTTGAGAAGGTGGAGTTATCACGAAGTCATTGTTATCAATGGACTTCCATTCCTCATGACACAAGTACTCTGCTTTATGGGATTACTTTAGTGGATTCTGCATTACTCTAATTGCTACACAGAGTCACTTTGGCCACTTCACCCACCTCTAGTCTAATTATTATTAGAAAATCGTACAAAGTATGAAACAAAAAAGACAAGAAAAAGAGAAATGAAGTAACTGCCAGGATGGGCTACATTTCCTTTTTGTTATTGCTTAAAAAATCAGAATGGAAGTTCACGGAACAAAAGGTAAATCTGAATCAGTCGTAAACAATACCCATTTCAGCCATATTTGCTGAAAAAGTTCCATACGATCTAAATGGTGATTGGAGCATCTCTCATAGCTTTAGATGAAATAAATTGGCCGAATCCAGTTAGAATATTTAGGAATTTTAGGAGGGCCACAATTTAGATATAACCTTTTTGGCACAAACAGTGAGTATTAAAAGTAACTGCAGTCTCCTGCCAAGATTAACATTCAAAGGGTGTCTATGCAAAAGTACTAAACTAGGAGCAGACTGAGAAGGTACATCAACCAAAGTGGTTATAGCAGAAACAACAGCATCCCAGTAAGACTTGAGATAAGGGCAGGTCCAGAAAATGTGAAAATGATCCGCTGGTACCTTTCCACAACCCCGCCAACATGCAGCAGAGAATCCTGACTCATATTTTGACTGTCAAGAAAAAAAGTGTCTGACACTTCCAGGAGAATTCTTTTAAATAAAGTGATATGGTAAGCTTGAAAGAGGTCAAGTGATGTTTTTCCCAGAGTTGAAAGTCGTAAAGTGGTCCAGCATCCTTACTCCAGCTTTGTAAAGTCTGGAAGGTAGATTCAGCTGATAAGGATCAGCAGATGGAATAAATGTAACCAATCAAGTGGGGACTAGGTTTGCCAGACTGACTGCAGTGGATTAAGTGAAGAGCAGTGAGGATTCTCAGATAGCTGACTATATAGAGGAGGAACTTGGAAAGAAATACGAATTGTAAATACCAATAGAAATCAGATGAAGGTAGCATAAATTATGCTTGTAACTCAGAAAAGAAGAGAGTCCCTGAGTACCTGTAACCTGATGATAATAAACCAGACCACTATGGACTCAATGTTGAGAAATGCTTCTGACTTTAAAGGGGATTCCTAGTATCCTAGGCCATTGCAGAAAGCCAGAAATATTCAGATGAAGCTAAGCATTTTTTAACCTCATGCCAAACTCAAATAGGGACTCGAGAAAACCTGGCAAATTTTGTGATAAGTAAATACTCTGGAGGATCAGAGAAGAGAAGAGAAGTCGAGGAATATCGTGTAAGTCATTGATAATGAACTCTATATCTTTCCACCATGACTGATAACCATCCAGTATCCCGAAGTACAAGATACGCAACTGACTTACTAGGGCATACCATCTCAAATTCAGGAGATTGAGACCCCCTTTTGAGATAGGCAAATGTAGAACAGAAAAAAGATGCCTAGGTTTGCGACCAGACCATATAAAATGGGGTATCATGCTGTGCCAGTCAGGATATAATATGAAGAAGGAGGAGGCGGTACAGTTTGCAAAAGAATAGAATTCTAGGAAAAACATTTGTCCGAGTTATGTCTATCTTTTCAGGAAAGAAAAATGATAGTCTGACCACCTCAGATCTAATTCAACTGCAGCAGTTAATGGCTCATAATTGAACAGAACTAAGTGATCTACAGTAGGTGGCGTGGGAGGACTACCCCAAGATATTTGGGACAATTCCTCTTCCATCGAATTGGCAGGATGTTTCAGAAACAGTTGGGAGGGACTTAGTAAAATGACAGAACCTTGGTTTTATCTTTGTTAAGACAAAACCCTGCTAAAGACTCAGAAGTGGCCAAAATATCAAAACGACAGGATTGATACTGCCGGATCAGAAAGGGTAAGCAAGATATCATCTGCAAACAAGGAAGTATGGTGGTCTCGCCTCCCCCCACCCACAGGGAATCCCAGAGATGGAGTCAGAAAGGTGAATATGAGAAACTAAAGGCTCAATCTAGAGAGCAAACAATAAAGGAGAAAAGGACAACCTTGTCTAGTTCCCTTTGTAATGCAAATGAGTGAGGATTGTGCCAGTGACCTTAGCTATAGCGATGGAGGGGGAATACAGCTGTTGTAAAATAGAATAAAACAGGAAGGAAAGCCAGAAGTATAAAGAACAGTCCAGAGAAAATCCCAACAAATGTGATCAAAGGCCTTCTCTGCATCAAGACTAGCCAGGACCAGGGGGATAGAGCGTTTCATAATGTGATCAGGTAACAGCAAAGTCCATTGCACATTGTCATGAACCTGGCGTTTGTGAAGAAAACCCGCCTGGTCCCAGTCCAGTAGGGATGGGAGAAGAACCACTTGTCAACGAGGGTTTAATGTCAAAATCGCGCACCTTAGATAGTGCGTGCAAATATAGCGCAAGCAAAATACCGATTTTAAAAATAGCGTTTGCATATAATCACATTTTCCATAACAGCTTGCCACCAAAATAGCACCTACCTTAATCTCAAAATTGCTGTGTTTAGTATTTTCAATGATTCCCCCCCCGGCATCTTTATTCCAGCAATACATCACAAGGTTTAATTTGCAGTACCTTCAAACATGTAATCACATTCCCTTCGATCATATAATTACATTCCCTTCGTATTACAAAGTAATTGGCATGGCTTTATAAATGTAATTAACAGCAAGCAAACTAGATATTCCAAAAATGGTAGTGCGTTTCGCGAAGAGTCAAAAAGGTGGAGAGCTAGCAGTCCTAGATGGATATCTGTATAGAAAAGAAAGAGCAACAGCAGAAAAAACATACTGTGTCTAGAGTATGACAAGGGACACTGTACTGCCTGACTACACTTGCGAGAGTACATTGTGCCGAAAACCATAAGTGAGCACAATCATGTCCCCGATCCTGCAAGTGTTGCTGAGAAAGAAGCTGTGTCACATATGAAGGAGCGTGCTAGCACAACAGTGGAAACAACTCACCAAATCGTTGCAGGTGCATTAACGCAACTCTCACCATCAGTGTCATCCCAACTGCCTGCCATACCACTGTTAAAGAGAACAATAAGGAGGAATCGGAGGACCATGGTCAACTCTTGCCAGAGCCTGCAGATGCAACATCCCTGACCATACCACCAGACTTTGTGCAAACTGTTAAAATGAAAAATTCCTACAGTATGACAGTGGTCCAGGCAATGATCGCATTCTGATATTTACAACCTCAGCTGACATGGAACATTTAAAAAAGTGGGCGAATTTTGCACTGCATATTCGGATGATACTCTAATTGCCCTACGTTCAGTTGCTGATGTTTTTCGACTACAAGGAACTTATGCGCACCTTTCTACCAGACTAACGGTGAAATACTGTCTAATCTGATCAACTATTTTGAGAGACATGGCTTGGTAGACCAGTTGCAAGGGAGGGCGTGAAGACTGATGTTTCAAGTGGCATTATGGAATTGTTATGATGCTGTATGCTCTCTACCGAGGACTGTGAATCACGGTGAGCATGGCACTGCGATTCAGTCACCTTGTGGGCGCATCACTCATCGATTTGGAAGTTCTTTGAACTTCTAAAAACTGAGCAGCATATGATATCAACTCTAGATGGAGCAGTTGGTAGCTGGATCTGCAGTGGCAGAGGTTATGAAAAAATACAAAGACACTGCAAAGCGTATATCAGAAATTGTTACAGAGTATAGTGTGCGCCAACAGATGGAATACCTAAGAGGAATTGCATACAACTTCCAGCTACAAGCCTGAACAAAAGCTGTGTGATGCTACGTGTGTTCATGTGTTCATACTGATGCTTTCTCCCTTTCTACAAGTTGTCACCCTTTTTTCAAGTTTTTTAAGTTTTTAAAGTAAAGATTTATGCTTTACATACCACACCATGAAAGGCTGGAGTAGGCGATTAGCATTTGAATAACTTACGGGTATAACTTATGGGTGGAACGATTGTGAGCTGGGGAGTGCTGGGGGGGTACAATAGCAGATGTACGTGCAACACCTATACTCGTCTCCAACTGCTGGGGGGGGGGGTGGAGAACTAGTAAACCCCTTGATTTCAAAATGCAGTTAAGGTATTTAAGCACGATTTTGGTGGCAAGCTGTTATGGAAAACGCTATTATATACAGATGCTATTAAATTCAAATGCTGTTTTCAACTATGCTATATTGATCCCGCTATAATTGCACACATTATTTCGGGTGCGTGATTTTGACCGAATCCCTTCTACGAGCCCAGATTTCCATAAAAAGTTTATAATCACAGTTAAGGATTGAAATAGGCCTATAAGAGGAGGGAAAAGTAGAGGCTTTTTTCTAGGCTTTAGAAGAGGTGTTATTAGGGCCTGACTCCAAGATGGAGGAGGAGAGGACCCCTCTTACACTGAGATAAATGCCCGGAGCAGGACTGGTTGTAATAATGGGCAAAAATCTTAGATTTATAAAATTCGGAGGGGTGACCATCAACCCCCGGGGCCTTGACAGTTTTAGCCTCATGTACTACACCTGCTATTTTCCCCTCAGTAATAAGGGGTTCGAAGAGACTGCATTTGAGATTCAGTTAACTCATTGCCTCCACAGGAGCTTTCTGGAGTTGCAGCACTTGTCTCCTGTATACTGTTAACAGTTAATCCTGGGCCCTTATAAGTAAAATCAAGTCATAACTGGCATGCCGCAAACAAATGCTAATAGCACAAAAACCATAAGTGCTAGACACAAAGAATGAGTGGCAAAATTATTCAGCATAAAATTACCCTTCCAACAGTGGTATGCAAGAAATAACAGATAATTTAGTTTTATTTCTGTGCTGGTTGAAACAGCAAAACAAAATATTTTTTCCACTAAAAAATGCACCATAAACCTTTTTTTGTTGGGAAATATGTAACATATCAACACCAAATTAAGCATCCAGTCATTAGATGTAATTTTAATAATTTGTTTGTAAAAACAAACAGCTATTTCTGTAGTATTAAACATCATTTTTCCCCATCTGTGTCAAGGTGTATTGGTGAGGTTTGAGGACAAATCTGAACCATACACACCATACCATAAACAAATGCATATAGCTCCTAAAGTATCGACACACACAACATATCAGTGGCAGAGTTGTTCCACATAAATTGCCTTTCCAGCAGTTCTATGTAATCAACTGTACTCAATTTGGCTTTTGTTTTATACTGGCTAAGATACCAGTATGTGTGTTTTCTTCAAAGTGCTTAGGTGGTTCTAGATTGACAAAATGTCATAAACAAATATGAATAACTCTAAAGTGAACATAATACACAAGCGTGTCAGTGGCAAGGTTGTTCAGCACAACATTACCTTTATAATGGTATTATGCAATCAATTCTAATCAATTCTGGCTGGCAAGTAATATTAAAATATGTGAGTGACTTCTCCAGGGTGTTTCTAGGGCACACAGGAAGTCTGTAGGTGACTTCTGTGGCATTCTGGGACACACTGTAGTTAGATTTGCTGACACCTACAGACGTTTCTGGAGGCAATGGTTAATTAACTGATTGTGATATAGTGATGAGTCTCCCGTTTATACAAAGCTTCATAGTAAGAGCGGAATGCTGATGTTACCTGCAAGCTTCTGAAGACATGTTCACCAGGGACATCATTACGGAGATGAGTAACCATAGCAGCACTCCGGTAAGCCCATAGCGTCTTGCAATGTGGTGAGCTCCCGGGACCACCCTCAAATGCCTGTTGCTGAAGGTAGAATAAGACATGTTCAACCTTCTGATCAAGAGATTTTGAATCGAACGCACGTGTCTCAAGTATTGAAGAGTGAACATCCCAGTCTCCCTGTTGCAAGGCTAACTGCAAATGACACAAGGTGGAATACAAGTTTGAGAGTTGTTTCTTCCCCCGCTTATGTTGAGCACTAGCGTACACTATAATTGTACCCCTCAATATCACCTTTAGGGTGTCCCAAAAAATAGTTGGAGGAACATCTCCAATGTCATTATCAACCAGAAACTGAGGGATCAAGGTCTTTAGCTGATCTAGAAGAATGGGATTGTGCAATACACCAGGGTGGAGTCACTAAAAGGGACATCTAGACTCATCCCTAAGGCAAGAGAGGCATAAACAGGGGCATGGTCAGATAAATGTAAGGGCCCCTGTCCTATGTAAGTAAACAAAGCCGCACGTTCCACCATTGTAAAAAGATAATCAAGACGAGCAAAAGAGCCGTGGAATTTAGACTCTGTTTTGATTTACATTTGGTTCAATTGACTGGATGTTGTGTGCCTGCTGTTACACTTAAACATGTGAGCTGCAACTACATAACATCAGAAGTCGACTGAATGTGCTTGCCACGGGGAACATGTAAATGAAGCAGCTATCAATTGACACCAAATACTCACTGGAGCATCAGTTATCGGGGCAAAGTAGCTTTATTTTGCATGTAGCTGTGAGCCAGCAAGGTAACAGATGGGCTTCAGTCACTGAATTAAAACTCATTCAGACCATCCATAGTAACTTGTGCCTTTTTCAGTTTACTTGAGCACTGTGATTGATTGATTGAACGTACACCTCAGTTGCTTTCAGCCGTCCTTGAGAAGCCCATATGACTGAGGTAGGGTGCTCATAACAATTGAATGCCACAGGTCTGATGCTGTCCGGTATGCCTTTATGCTTTGACCTAGTCATCCTTATGAGTGTCTTGGATTTGTGCCCTTGGGGCATTGGGCAACAACAGGGTGGGTTTATTGCTTGCATTCCTTTGTCTTAGACCACATGACAGACAGCCCTGGCTCAACAAAAGTTTTCTCTTTAGGATTATATAAACTGTTCACCGAATTTGGGGGGCAGTGTCTTATGGGTAGGAAGGCTCTTCCTTCACCCCTCTTTTAGTTTGTGTTATTCATTTATATTTAGGTTTTTTTTATTTTTCCCTGTCTGTATCCTTTCATAGTCTGGGTTTTTTTGCCGTTTCTGTCCTCCTAGGTTGGCAGCGTCAGGTGCTCCGTGAACACATGCAGTTGTGTGATGAGCTTGTGCAAAGCCAGCAGGCGTTTTGCTCCCAAGCCACCCGCCTTCCTGCCCCGTACATCAGCAAGGTGGCAGTGTTGTGGTGGAGCCAGTCTCCCTACCTCCCTGGAGGGTAGAGCATTCTTTGGGATGTTCGATCCCCCCACCCCGCCACAGCCCTGGCTCATTTTGAAACTGAGTCATGTGTGGTATTACTATTGTAGTCCCAATGGGCTGGCTGATAGCACATCATGCTTATTTACCTGCTTATGAAGTGGGAGAATGGGCATTATTGGCCTAGAGTCCTTTCTGACCTTAAATTGCAGTGTTATGTTACTATGGTGTGTACGTCCCCGTATTCTTTATTACTGAGAACATTTACAGGGAAATGTTGCCTGCTGTCATCCTCCTGCTTCAGCTCACACCAGCTGAAGTCCTAGTTCCATGTGACATCATATTCTGTTGCAGTAGTAGTTATGATCTCATAAACAGTATTATGGCTTCAGCTGGGGGGGGGGCAAGGGGGCAGAAGAATAAGATAAAGACTGAGTTTTCATGCAAATGCCCTCAGTAATAAAGAATAAGGGGAACATAAATATGTAATATTAATGAGAAACAGAATTGTTTGAGTATAATATTTTAAAAAGTTTTCCTGGTTACTGGGATTATTGTAAGAAGAATGGTATTTAATAGGGGATACTGCTGAGCACTAAACTCGATTTAGGATCAGCAGATCTTCAATAAGCATCACACCAAAATTCAGATTTCTACATTAATTTGTTTACAAACATTAATCTGTTTGTGACTCTGATTTCACAGCCTGTTAAAATATATAGTTTCAGTGAAGAGCTGCTGCTGATATTATGTGATGTCAGGGTACTCACAGCCTAATCCTCACCACTAGCACCACAGAGTAAAACAAACTTTCCACCACTAACAAAATGTTCACCTTTTTTCTAACCCCTAGTGTTCATTGTGCCTAGTGGCTCTCCAGAAATGTGCACCATGAAACCCAGTGCCTAGATTTTGGGAGGTTTATAGGGGTGCAAATTTAGGAGGGCTGTGGGTAACACATTTTAGGAGGGACGGGTTGTACCAAATTTGGAAGGAGTGTGTGATGCAGAATGGTCAGTACCTTTTAGTTAAGGCCTTCAAGTAAACCTGGACAAATTTCTGCCTACCAACGGAATCCTGGGATACTGCTTTAAGCTAGTACATTTCATCCATGGCCATGTCCTGGGGAGGGAAGAAACCAGGGGGAGATCAACACTGGCCAGGCAGATGAAGCCCTGCCTGGCCCCTCACGTCCACCTTAGGTCTTTCTTGTCTGACTCCTAGGAAAATTTCTGGGCTTCACCTCTGCCATGGGTGGCTGGATTTGGGTGTGGAGGTGCAGAGGAGTTGATGGCAAACTATGCCTCAGGAGGCAAGCCAGAGGGGCAACACAGTGGTGAGTTGCAGGTTGCCCGTTGAGTCCCAGGAGGTCATGGAAAAGGGGCCTTGATGGATGAAGGGAGGCACTGGCAAATGGTGGAAGGAGGTCCTAGCCAGACGGCCACAGGAGTATAAACAGAATTTTAAAAAAGTGTTTGCACAGCAGGCATACTTATTCATACTTGCTTATGAAGAGGGGTGGCGTGCAGACATGATGGGCTTAGAGTCCTTTCCAACCATAAATTACTATGTTGTTATAATAAGTAAGGCTCAGAGTTCAGGTGGAGTGTGGGGAAAAACTTGGGGAAGGGATGTAGGGTGCACATTTTTGGAGCAACACAGTCTGGACACACAGTTCCTAATGGGTCAAAGGTGCAAACTGATTGGTGATTGAAAGTCTGTATGAGCCTGTGGTTATGCAGTGTTGCGGACAGTGGGGTCTAGGCTGTGAATGCCACAGCTGACATCAGTCACATCAGCAGCAGTTCTTCACCAGATCCAGCATTTTTTAACAAGCAGTGAAATCAGGGTTATAAAAAGGCTGGTAACTTTTAAACAAATTAACTTAGAAATCTGAGTTTTGGTGTTGTATTAAATTGGAATATGAAGCTTCTAATCTGAAATGTATTATTACTGTAGTAAAGTTTGGGAGTGGCCCCTTTTCACTGTAGCAGACACTGACTTGCTAAATTATGCCTATCTCTGTGTATTTTGAAATGTTTCAGTTGCATGATAATTACTAAATGGGGGTCGGGGAAGGGTAGGGACAGATGAACCTAATAAACCCGTGGGTGGTGATGACAGCTCTTCTGCCCTCTGAAGGGTTGCATTGAAACCAGGGCCAGATCAAGCCATGGGGGGCCTGGGACACTCACAACTTGGGTGGCCATGTAAAACACCCAACTTTCCATACCAAAATGTTTTATTTTGCGTAACATTTACTGAGCACGTTGTTTATTAACCATAACAACCACCATATGGGGAGACTACCCCCATTATTCACAGGAGAAAAAAGTAACTTGAAGTACAACACCCTGTCATGTTGTCATAGTCTGTAATGTTATATTTATTGTACTGTACAAGACATGAAGGCCGCCAGGCTCAGATGCTCTGGGGTCTAGATGCTCTGTGGTGAGTTTTGGGGCTTTTATTGAAGTCGCTCTCCTCTGGACCCTGTTCAGAAAAGCAAAGTAATCTTTAAGTAACCTCTTTAATCACAAGTTTATTTTAAGAAATAAATGAAACAAAAATAAACAGTGCTTTACTAAGAGGTATGCATCCTACTCAAACAACAGTAAGTTACTGTATGTACCCATTGTACAGAAGTGTGCAGTTCAATGTACAAATGCTATGACTCCAAATAAACAGACTGATGTCATACCTTTATCTGCTCATGGGATATCAAAGGAATGATTAATTCCATTTATTTCAGAGTTAGAGGATCCATGCATGTATACACACACCATCCCTTATCTCTTCTTTGAACAAGATCAGATCAATTATCTCAGCATAAAATAAAATACAGATATCAACTTTCTAAGCCACTTACTGAACTCAAGCTGTCTGCTGTTGGTGGCTCCCTTTGAGACTCCTTAGTTTAGCAGCAGCAGGCAGTTTAGGACAGTGCATCGATTACTCATGCTGCTAGCGATAGAGTGGCCGTGGCGTACAGATAGCGCGTGCAGGTGCTGCCACTGGCAAAGTGCATGCTGAGCCTCAAAAACCACCAAGAAAGAGTGGTTTAAAAAATGCTGCCCAGATGGATTGTATGCAAAGCTCCTGGTCCTGGCGCCGCTCCTCGTATTATGCAGCGGCAGCCAGGTCTGGTTGCAACTACGGTCCAGGTCAGTCCCAGACTCAAAAAGTGGAAAACCTGTCAGTATCCTAAGGCGGTAGATCACAGTGCTTGCATAGTTAGCCTTCTTCACTTCTTGTGCCACACAGTGCCAGTTTGTTTTCTAGCAAGACACCTGACCCTAGCTGCAGGCTGCAAATAATGGAGGGGGAGAGAAATCTTCTGCAATGTTGGCTTGCCGAGGGTCTATCTCTGTGGCAGGAGGTCCGGGGCTTGTGTTCCTTACCCGGTACTGTACCACCTGAGGGAAGGGAGCAGGAAAATCTGCAATGTAGGCTTGCCGGGGCCCTATCTGTGGCAGGGGCTTGTGTGTTTTTTTTTTTATTTTATTTAACAAATGTGCTTCTTCGAAGTCAGGCTGCTTTCACAAGCGTTTTAAGAGCAAGCTGCTGGGGGCCTATGAGAGGAGGTTGACTCGCGCTTAACTTGCGCTGCGGCAAGGGGGAGGTGGCATGATTTACAAACCACCAGTCCACCTACTAAAAGTGTCTCTTGCTTCCAACTACTGGGGGGGCCAGTCTATGGTGGGGGGCCTGGGGCATCTGCCCCATTTGTCCCCCCCTTAATCCGGCCCTGATTGAAACTGTATTATCCCAATAAGTAGGTAGCATCTTTTTTCAAGCTTTCAAAAAAAGGATGGCACATACCATTTTAAAAGTCTTTAATTCCATCTTCTGAAAGACTTCCATTTAATCTACCTGTGTAATACAACGTTCTGCCTATTGCTTAATTGGTTTTGCCAATGTTGTTTCTGTCTATTAAATGATAATTTAGCTATTTCCAATCCATATATTCCTTGGGGGAGCTCAATTGTATTAAACAGAAATGAAAGCCTTCCCAGTCCTCATTCTCCCTTAATTTACTGCTTCGTGCTGTCTTTCGTTTTTATGTAACGTTTGGGAGATAAGAGAGGAAAATTAGCCTCACTGTATTTACCAGTGCATGGCTTTCAAATAATTGTGTTTAGGAAAACAGAGCAATGTTCTACTTCAAAGACATGGTGCTCTGCATCATAATTAATAAGGACTTGTCCTATCTGATTCTCTTTTTTGTACATCTCCTGTGTGGGGAGAAGGAGACCTTTGATCTAAATTAGGTTGTTGTTTGATTTCTGTAGATGTCTTACATAGAGTGGGGCTGATTTGACATCACCACAGTGCAAATTGAGAGCCTGCTTAATATAATTTGCTCATAGCCAGAGTTAAAGTTGGAAAGTGTATCTCTCAGCAGAAGCGTAAGCACAGTAGGCGCTTCCTGTGACCAACTTGACAGGCCTGGGCAATCTTGATAGCCGCTACCTCCTATGGGTTAATCCTGATAAGTAGATGGGCCGGGCTGAAATGATGCACATATTAATGAATGAAAGGCTTTTGATGCAAACCAAGGCATGGTGTGTGACAGCGAAAGGACAAAGTCTCCTTTCAGAGTGTTCTCTTGTGGCTTTTTTGCAGGGGAGCACAAGAACTGCATATATATTTTTATAATCTTATGTTTATTGTTTTCACAGAACCAAAACTTAATTGCCTGTAGTAAATACCTCATGTTATTAACATCTTGAAATTGCTCATAATGGATATACTGTAGATGCATTCAGCTACCACATGGAAGGTAACTGGGGAAGTTATTATTTATTTGTTTGTTTGCACTAGACATGAAATATGCCTATTTTCAGACACGACCCAGAGGAGTATAACAATAGTACAAATACAGTCCATAGAAAATAAGTAGAGTACAGTAAATACACAGCAATCATCATAGTCAGTGTGATATAATAGTAAATCCAGAAATCAGGGGTAGGGTCATACAATGAGTGAAACAATAACAAAAGTGACATAAAATTCAGTTGCGAAGAAGCTAATAAGCAAACACCTGCCCATCTCAAAACCAAGAGACAGGCAGTAGGGTAGTTGCATCCTCTAATAGAGGTTATATAGCATCTGGCGTGAGATTAGCAAGAGCAATAGAAGGCATCAAGTAGTAAGTGCAGAGCAGGGCAAGACAACATGATAGTAGTGTTATTTCCATAGAGATTGTTTATGGAATGCATATTTTATACCACAGGAAATGTTTACACTTGCAAGACATACAATTGTTCATTTGACCTACAAAGAAGAGTGCACTGTTGATGTATTTTATAATGTGTACTTTGTAACAAAACAACAGAAAAAGAAATGCATATGTTAAGATTCACTTATTACCCTTTGTACTGAAGTCTGTGGTTAATATATTTATATTTATATATATATATATATATATATATATACATACATACATATAATGTTTTTTTTTTTTTGTTTTGTTTTTTTCTTCCACCGACCTCCCCACCACCATTGTCTAGCCCTTCAGGCCAGGGACCTTCCACCTCCAGGTCTTCCCTTACTTAGACATGAACAACTTCCTGGTGTGCCCCGCTTGTTGGACCTTTCATGGGTGGCTCCATCCTTCCAGAGTACGACTAGTGTCCTATCCTGGCAGAAGCCTGGAATCACAGGTGTTGTCCGTTAGTCACAGACATGTCATCCTGTTTTGATTTTAGCCCTGACCACTGCTTGAGTCCTTGAGTGTGCACATGCAGTTGCATGACACCATGAGAACCTGCTGACATCTCCTTCCATCAACGCTCTGGTACTGCAGCTTGGCACTGCTCTGCTAAGCCACAAGGGGACAGTTGGGTGCCAGGTTAACCATTCCCATGCCCACCAGAGACTGGCAGCATCTTATTGGACACCTCACCAACCTCTTGCCTGGCTGTCCGTGTGACACTTGGACAGCTGGTTCTGATTACTCTATGATTTTTGTAATTTAAAAAATGTAGTGCGATTGTCTGTTATGAGAAATCCTATGCTCCTGGGATGACCCCCCCCCCAGGTATCACTTCAAAGGACAGGATATGTTAAACAGCAGATCTCTGTAATGTGATTAACTTCCAAAGACTAGCATTTTATGGTCTTGTTGTTGAGCTATGCTTCTTTGAAGGCCAGGAACTAAAATATCCATTAAAACAACATGAAGTCTTGCTATATTATGACAATTGCAGTGTAACCCAATCTTGGAACTGCCGGAGATGAAATAGTTAACTTTTCCATGAAGCATGGAACTCTGATGGAGCTCGGTTAGGAAGCTCTGTCTGTTGTGCTTCAACTAAACTGTCAGATTCTTTACTCCGCCTCACTGAACAGTCGCTCCGGAAATTTCTCCTTCTGCTCGGTTCATTTGTCGGTTTAAAAGTGTTATTTTATCGGTTTTCAGTAAAAATTAACCGAAATTAAACCGCAACCAGTCGGTTCAAGCTCTGTCTGTGGTAACGTAAGTAATAGACAGGTTTTACATTGAAATCTCTGTGTGGAACTTGTACACATTTATCGGTTCGGTTTGAACCGATCAGGTTGTTTGTAAAATTGCTAGTCCTTTTTTAGAGTGCGGTTCCCGGTTCTTATCGGTTTTAAAAAAAATGGATTTCATTACGTTTTTTTCCACGACCCGTGACACGGTTGGGAACCGATAAGGGTGTCTTGCTTGGCGGATTGCCATAAACCGGCAAGTTTGGTTAGGCTGGCATTATGTCTGAGAAACCCAAAAGAAAACCGACCCACTGGGTTTCAGCACTGCAGTGTTTGTTGGGAAGCTTTTGCTAAGGCTGACCCACACACCACATGTGTCTATTGTCTGGGGTTTGACCACCTCAATTCAGATTGCCAGATTTGTAAGAATTTCCTGCTGCCACCATAGAAAAGAGAGTTGGTAGGCTCAGGGAAAGGGAGGCCAAAAAGTCCGCTGACCCAGATGGGCAGCCCGGTTCGGTACCAACCGAACCGGAGGGAGTGCCCTCTGACCAGGGCGATACTTCCTCGGGCAAACGAAGAGCCGGTTCTGAGGAGCCGGTTCCAGCAAAAAGGACTAGAAAGTCCGATAGCATAGAGCCAAAAGTTCTCTCCCCAACTGCTGAAGAAATAGCTAAAGCAATTCAAATTGTCCAGTCTCTTTCCCATCTGACCGACCTGACACCATCAGGTAGGCGTTCGGTTCGGCCGGTTCAAGTTTATGATTGTGAGGATTTTTATGAACCGGAGGAAGGGGAAGGGGAATATGAGAGAGTGAATATGGTTTTGAAGATCTGGATGTGCCCATTGAACCGGACATCTCTCAGATAGACCCTTAGAGGTTCCTCCTCCCAGGCTTTCTGAGTCCCTTCTCATTTCATTTTATAAGAAAGTTGCTGAAACTTTGCAGCTCCCTGTTGAGGAAGCTGTTGATGACCAAGAGGAGCCTGACGATGTAGAAATGATGGATATTCCAGAGTCTAGGAGACTGTCTATTCTTTTACACAAATCCTTTCCGAAACAGACAGTAAAAGTTTTAAATACTCCTCACACTATACCTCCTGTGGATAAAAGGATGGACAAGAGGTATACCGTATCAGGTTCCGACACTGATTTCCTCACTCAGCAGTGCAGCCATGTGGGGGTAGTGCAGGCTGCAGCCTGTGACAAGGCTAATATTCCCTTAGCTTCACACCCCGCTGAGAAGGACTCCAGGAAGATTGATGCTATGGCAAAGAAACAGTACATGGCAGCATCTTTGGGACTCAGACAGCAAATTATATGGCTTATGCTGCTGGTACCAGAAATCCAGATGGGATACTGTGCTGGCTCTAGCGAAACAAGTCCCTGACCAGCTTGCCAGGGAACTGGAACAGGTGGCTATGGATGGTATTGAGGCATCCAAGGTGCAATTTCATGCTGCAGTGGACTCTAATGATGTGTCATCAAGAGTCATGGCTACATCTGTGGCTCTTCGCAGGATGGCCTGGCTCAGATGTACTACCCTGTCTCAGGATACCCAGTCTAAGGCCATGGATTTTCCTGTTGTGGGCAATTCTCTGTTTGGGGAGCAAACAGAGAATTACATGAAGAAAATGGATGAATATAGGACCACCTATAGGAGTGCACAGGCCAAGGAAAGGCAGGCCACTCCTCAAAAGCAGCTTCCTAAAGGCAGGGGCAGGCCTTTTCATAGGCCTTTTTACCAAACCCAAGCTTCCTCTTCTGCCTATGCCCAGAGGGGATTCTTTAGAGGGAGAGGCAGACGGGGTACAAGCAGGCCTGCTCCCACCCCTCAGCCCAAAGCCCCTGCCAAGCAGGCACCCTGATGGGCTTGCCAGGGACGATCCTTCTCTACTTGTAGGGGGCAGGCTGGCTTACTTTGTCCAGGACTGGAAGTCTCTAACACCAGACAAGTGGGTCCTGGAAGTAGTAAGCCAGGGACTGGTTCTCAGCTTCAAAAAATTTCCAAAGCTGAGAACCAGATCATTCCACCTGCAACTCCATCAGAGGCACTCGCCCTAGAGGCAGAGGTCTCTACCCTCCTGGCTCTCAGAGCCGTGGAAAGGGTTTCTCCCCTACACCAGGGCAAAGGTTTGTACTCCAGGTATTTCCTTACCCCAAAAAAGACAGGAGAATGGCGGCCCATCCTGGATCTCAGATACTTAAACAAGCACCTTTTAAAACCAAAGTTCAAAATGGTGACTCTGGGAATTATCTTACCCTCTGTAAGGCCAGGGGACTGCCTAGCTTCCCTGGACCTCAAAGATGCCTACTTCCATATTCCCATCAGAAGCTCCCATCGAAAGTACCTCAGGTTCGAGCTGCCCTCAGGCCATTACCAGTTCAGAGCAGTGCCCTTCGGCCTCACTTCTGCTCCAAGGGTATTCACCAAATGCCTGGCATTAGCAGTTGCCTACCTAAGAAGGCAAAAGATTGCCATCTTTCCTTACCTGGACGATTGGCTCATAGTAGGCCAGTCCCCAGAACAGGTCAATTTACATCTTCAGATAACGCAGCAACTGCTTACCTCTCTAGGTTTCCTTCTGAATCTCTCGAAGTCCGTTCTAGAGCCTGTCCAGCTTCTTACCTTAATAGGCACAGAACTGAACACACAGGAGGCCAGGGCCTTCCTTCCTCTGGACAGGGCAAAGACCCTAGTCTCCCTGGCCTCCTCATTCACCCTGCAGGTTTCTCGACCAGCAAGGCATTTTCTGCAGCTCCTAGGGCACATGGCTGCTTCCACAGCAGTTGTGCAGGGAGCAAGATTTCAGATGAGGGACATCCAGTTCCATTTGAGAGCTTTTTGGTCTCAAAGAAAGGATCCTCTTACCAAGTTGATCCCAGTAACTCGAACCCTGATCCAAGCCCACAGTGGTGGCAGGATCAGAGCAACCTGAGACAAGGAGTTCCTTTGTCACTCAGTCTCACTCCCTAATCCTTACTACAGATTCATCCCTCTTGGGTTGGGGAGCTCACATGGGTGACCTCACCACCCAGGGTCTGTGGTCTCCCAAGAATCTCTGCTCATCAACCTGTTGGAGCTCAGAGCAGTTTTTCTAGCACTTCAAGTTTTTTCCAAATCTATTCAGAACAAGATTGTACAGGTCAGAACAGACAACACCACTACAAAGTGGTACATCAGCAAGCAAGGGGGCACTTGGTCTACGGCCTTGTGCACCGAAGCGATGAAGTTGTGGTCTCTGGCTTACTCCCTGAAAACCTCCCTTACGGCAGTCCACCTTCCAGGCAAGGACAATGTCCTGGCAGATGCTCTCAGCAGGATTTCTCAGGGCCATCACGAATGGTCACTGGATCCCCTGGTCTTGGGAGTAATATTTGCCAGATGGGGCACCCTGCAGATAGATCTTTTTGCAGCCCCAGACAATCACCAACTTCCCCTTTTTTGCTGCAGGCCCCCAGTGTTGGGCTCACTCCCCCTGGATGCCTTAGCCCTCAGTTGGGAAGGGAAGTTCCTCTATGCCTTCCCTCCCTTTCCTCTCCTGTTCAAAGTGCTAGTCAAAATCAGATCCCAATCCTGCAAAGTCATTCTGATAGCTCCGGATTGGGCCAGACAACCCTGGTATCCTCTCCTACTGTCCTTAGCAGTCCATCCTCCCCTGTGCCTTCCCAGGAATCACAATCTGTTAACCTGTGCCCAGGGACGGGTTTGGTATCCGAATCTCAAATCTCTCAATCTCAAGGCTTGGTTCTTGAAGAGTTAGAGTTTGAGTTTGCTGATTTACACCTTTCCCAAGGTGTAATGGATATATTGAAGGCCTCAAGGAAGCCTTCCACCAGGGCTACTTACAATTCCAAATGGAAAAGGTTTTCCATATGGTGCTCGGAAAAGCATATTTCCCCAGACTCTGCTGATCTACCCACAGTCCTGGATTATATGGTCAATCTGAATTCTCTGGGGCTGAGACCAGCTACCCTGAAGGTGCATTTGGCAGCTGTGTCTGCTTTTATTTCAGCAGGTAAATCCTCTTCTCTTTCAGCTCATCCTGTATTTTCCAAGTTTTTTAAGGGGTTGCTTCACACCAGCCCTCCATTCAGGGATCCTGCCCCTGCCTGGGATCTTAATGTTTGCATTGCTCAGCTTATGCAACCCCCCTTTGAGCCCTTGTGTTCAGCTGAGCTTAAGTACTTGACTTGGAAGACTGTGTTTCTGGTAGCCATCACCTCTGCCAGACGCATAAGTGAATTACAAGCGTTGTCAGTGGAGTCGGATTTTATCTCCTTTCACAGAGATAAGGTGGTCTTCCGGACTAACAGGAAGTTCCTTCCTAAGGTGGTTTCAGATTTCCACCTTAATCAATCTATTTCTCTTCCAGTGTACTTCACTGACCACTCCTCCTCTGGTGAGAGGAGGCTGCACAGCTTAGATGTGAAGAGCCCTTAGTTACTACATAGAGGCGTACCAAGGGTCACAGGTTTGACTCCCTCCAACTGTTCCTCACTTACGGCGAGGTTGGTAAGGGAAGCCAGCCACTAAAGATCCATTGCCAGGTGGATTGTCTCTTGTATCCAATTCTGCTATGAAAAGTTGGGTAAAGTTCCCCTCAGGCCTGAGGGCTCACTCTACAGAGGTACAGCTGCTTCAGCTGGCTGCTGCCAGAGACATTCCTATTCTAGAAATATGTCAAGCAGCTACCTGGAAAACAGTTCACACTTTTACTAAGCATTACTCCCTGGACATCCAGGCTAGGAGTGATGCTCGGTTTTTAACAGCTGTTCTTCAGAGCCTGTTCCTAAGTAGGTTCTGTCCCTCCTCCATGGGGTACTGCTGTGTAGTCTGCAATTGTCATAATATAGCAAGACTTCATGTTGTTTGAAGAAAAAATTACTCACCTTAGTAATGTTGTTTCTTCTAATGGAGTCTTGCCCTGCCTGCCCCTCTCAGAACCTCCGTTTTGGGGTGTGGCTGGGCCTTACAGAGTTGGCACTCATTTATGCCCACCTTGTTGTTTTTACACCCTCTTTTTGGGGTGAATTGGTGTTGTGTTTTTCTTTTTCTGGGTCTCCTGACTTGAGTCTTTCTTTGAGACCAGGAAAGGTGTGTTTAGGTTAGTAGCCAGTTAGCTAGTGTAGGTTTACAGCTTCCACACAGAACCTTAGTGAGTTTTAGCTCGTAAAGATCTGACAGTTTATGTTTGAAGCACAACAGACAGAACTTCCTAACCGAGCTCGCGCTCAGAGTTCCATGCGTCATGGAAAAGTTAACTATTTCATCTCCGGGGCAGTTCCAAGATTGGGTCATACTGCAATTGTCATAATATAGCAAGACTCCATTAGAAGAAACAACATTACTAAGGTGAGTAATTTTTTCTTTTATGACGTCTTCAGAGGAAAGGACAGTTAATTTCAACTGGTGCTAAAAGAAGCTGTATGTCAGCTGAGTGAGAAACTGCAGAGTTGTAAAAGTTCTTTGATGTCTTTGAAAAGCAGGAAAACACACTAGATCAGGGTTTCTCAAATGGTGAGGCCAGCCTCCCAGGGAGGCCCAGCCTGTTCAGGGAGGCTCAAGCAAGTCTGAAAAAATACAGTATTTAAATGTTGAGTTTAGATATTTTAAGTGAAGGACACAGCAAACTGAAAAAGATAATAGCAGGGTAAACTAATGTATTTATTTACAAATTGGTGACTAGAAAAGGCACACTGAGCCCAGGCTCATTTCAGGTGTACCCAGGAAAATGTAGGGAGTGAATACAATTCAAAAGGTAATCTCAAAACAGTCAAGCAGTACAAAATGAGCAATACTGCAAACAAATAGGAACAATGAACAAATAATGAGTGGTAATAACTGATGAATTAGACTGGAAGCAGAATAGCCGAAATACAAAGATTAAGCAGAGAAGTACCAGGAGCAAGAGCAGGAGGAGCAAAGGAACCCTAAGAAGTTGCTTAGAGCAGAGACAGAGTGAGGCAGAGGTGGGTAGGAAGATTATTTCTGATAGAGTGGAAACCAAGAAAGCAGTCTGACCCATCAAGGTATTGCAGCAAGCAATACAGCTTGAAAAAATCAAAATAGCAGAGCAAGCAGGTTGTCCTGGGGAAGGGGTTACACATGGTGGAGGCTGGGTGGGGGTTACAATAAGCTGAATATAATGAGAGCCAACTATTCAATGGAGTTTCACTTTATTCCTGGTGTCCTGTGCAAAGTATGCTATCTTTCTGTGGGAGGCCCATGATTTTTTTATATCTGAGGGAGGCTCAAGATCTTTTCCATGGTTTGGGGAGGCTCACTATGACAAAATCCAGAACTAATGCACTAGATCAAGAGGAGCAGGAAACCACCCCAGATCAAAGATTCATATTGGAAATTAGTTTTTGCTTATGTCATCTTATTTAAAATACCTCCTGAGTGATAAGACATCCTGGTTGTATAATTTTTAATAAACAGAGGAGGAGCAGGGTGACATCTTGGAGGAGGCAGGTTCAAAGAGAGTTTTTAATTATGCTGTGGCTGACCTTTAGACATTCTTGTTTGGACTCTCTGAAGCAACAACATCTACTTCAAGCATTGTTAGAAGATATACATTAGATAGACAAGTCTAATTGTCTGGTGGTAGGAATTTGTTTGCACTTTTTTAAACCTTGTTCTTTTAAGTGATTGTATGTGTTGTGATATATTGTTCTGTGTTTACATTTTTCATTTTTATCTATTATAAAGTAAACCTCTATTTTAAAGAGACTGCTTGGTGTGCCTTCAAAATTCTTTCTTTGACAAGTGAAGCATATTTGGTTAAAGTTGACCTGTGCTTAATGGTAATACCAAACTGGGAAAATGTAAGAGTTTATCTGAGGTCTTTCATAGAGTTTCTAAGGGTTCATTTTGTACACCTGGTTAGGTGCCCGTAGGTGAAAGATAGCTGGCATCCCCTGAAGAGCAGAATTATCTGAGCCTGTACATTGGGTACGCTAGCAAGAGGTTCACAGTTTGTATCCCTGCAGATCTTGAGACCAAAGGTGGTTCAAACCCACAAAACAGACAGGAGGGTTACCCTGTTCTGTTCCTGTTCACAATATTGCACTCGGAGGTTGGCGCTGTGGGAGCAGGGCCTGACCTGCTGAGTGGGGTGTGACAGTCAGCATGTTACGTGGGCTGCAGTATGGGCCAACCCTGTTTGTTGGTGATATCCGCACACTTGATGACTCATGGGCAGTGGGCAACTGAGAGTGAGCTGCATTTATTCTTCACAGTATGCAGGAGTGAGATGACATTTAAATAACAGGTTTAAGCACTGAAGTAAAAAGATAGAGGGCAGATTATCTGAGAAAGCCATAAGGCTTGCCTTAGCATATTTTATTACCTATTTTTGCTTTGGCTCATTTGCCTGCCCTTTTGCTGGTGACACTGTGCAAAATCTCGCATACAAACACACGAAGAAACCAGCAGAAGAAGGCCATTTTGTCTATCTAGTCTGCTCGTCTTGCAGGGTCCACAGCTTGAGCTATTTTCCTGCCCCCATCCCCACTCCTGCTATCCTCCTAACCATGATCCTTACCTTCCCCTGTGCTTATCCCAGCCTGTCTTGAAGCTGTCCATTGTCTTCAATGAGACCAGCTCTTCTGGCATTACATTCCAAGTGTTCACCACCCTCTCTCTGAAGAAGTGCTTTCTGACCTCTCCCTAAATCCTCCCCCAGCTTAGACTTTGACCCTTCATGTTATAGTTGCCACATGACCAGAGAAACTGTGCATTAGAGCAGACTTGCGGTGGTACTGCTCTGGGCTCATCACTATTTAAAGCAAGGAGGAAAACTGATTAAAATATATATAGTTGCTTCAGTTCCAAAATGATTTGGCCAGTCAGAAAAGTGTAACCTAATGTGGCACCCTTGAGAATAGCCATGGCAAAGAGAGGCAAAATTAGTACTTTACGATGGCAGCTGAAAGGAAAAATGCTGTACAAATTCAGTGATATAAAACTTTTCCTGACTGTATTTCCTAGTTTATGTAGCTTTAACAGTGGCTACTTAAGTATATGCTTTTATGGTAGACACTAAGATCTAATAAAAATATATAGCAAAATAATAAAAATGCAACAGGTTTTTTTTTGGGGGGGGTAAGTATAGTGCGGTTATAGATAATGCAGAAGTTGTCACAGTCTTGTTTGGGCAAAACTCCTGTTGGATGTGAAAAAGCAGTGAGGGTGTACAGAGCTTGGGTTGTTAACGACCTGATTCATATAAAGCTGCCGAGGGTTGTCTTTGATTAAGTCTTCTGAAGGAGCAAGTGTTGACGGCACAGGGACTGGGATTGTGTCAGCTGTACGAAGACAGAGCCTGAAGGTGTGTTAATTCTGGTGACATTAAGTCATTCCATTATACACAGTTATGCTCATTGTTGTGGATCTAAACAACAGAATTGACTGCACTTGAGGTGGATCAGAAATACATCAGATGCTGACTCAGTTTAAGTAACACATTTAATAATGAGACTGGTGAGAACGCCAACCGATAATAGCCCTGGCACGTTGACCGCTTAGGGTCTTTGTCATTGTTATGGATCTAGCCTGATGAAGTCAGTGAAGTTGGTTTCATTAAACATGTTGCTTGAATAGTTGATGTTCTTTGCTGGTTGGTAGAGTGCTCAGGAATCCTTGGAGCCATCCCTGTGTGGCAGAATTGTGGATCACTCTTAGGATTAAAGAATTGTCATTTTGGTCGCCGATTACTGGACCCAAAAATTTTTAAATGCAGGTTGCCAAATCCTTGGATCTTCAGCCTTCAGGCTATGTGGGTTTGAGCAAATCTAGTTTGTTGAGTCTGTTTTCTTCTGGGGAAACATGGAGAGGAAGTTGGGTACTGAAGGGGAGTCCTCTATTGACTCTGGATGCTGGCATTTCTCAGAGACAGGCACCTGTAAGGATCAGTACGGCCTTGGCCTGAAAGTTCTGAAAGATTGAAGACTTTCTTCTTGCCGGGATGTTATTCCTTTGAAGGCTGAGTTCATGTTCTTACTACGTAGATTCTGCTCGCCATACACACTTTTGCAATTTCTACTGAGAAAGTTCAGTAATGGGAACAGTCTTCAAGCTTGACTCCAGCTGCCACCCAATCACGTGCCCATCCAGTTCCACCCCCACTGCTCTTTGATTTTTTTTTTTTCTGCTGGAAAAAACAGGTCACCTCTTTCACAGGTCTGTAGTGCTGTATTGACTGTAAGTGATATGTGAGAACAGTGGCTAGAATCAGTAAATGCTTAGAGCTGGCAACTTGGGTAGTGTATTCATTTTCTTGGCATATTTTGGTGAGGCAGTATGGCTAAAAAGGACCTTTAAGACAGGTCAGAGGAAAGGTAAGAAACTGTGGGAAGTCTGGATGGACCCTTGGTATTTATCTAACTGCAGTGTCTACATTTCTATTAAAAATTTTAGTTTTACCACACCAGGGACTTAGTAGCATTTTGAAATAGTGCCAGAGAACAGAATCCATGCTGCTAAAATTGTGACATTGGAGGAGTATGGGCTTCTTTGTCTGCTCACACTGGTGATAAAGCACAATGAAATCATGTTGTGACGAGCAAGCAGCTCTGCATTTTTATGGATAGTTGAGTCAATGAGGTTAATATGGATGACAGTAACGTCAGATTTTCATTTCTCAGTTAACTGCTATAGGGAATCAAACAGCAGGTGGTTGATCCGCTGCAGTCTTTAACCCCCTTCTGTCTTGCAATTAAACATCAGCTGCTGGAAGAAAGAAGTAAGAATGCTTGAGCCCCTAGACATGCAGGTTCATGAGACCTCAATGCAAAATTCCGTGTTAACGTTAGTTTTTTTATTTCAGTTTTGGGATTTTAGACAGGATAGCCCACCTGAGATGCAATAGCTCACTTCCTTTGGGGTCCTTTGCCAGGCTTGATGTAAAAAAACACCGTACAGAGGAACAGATGGTGTGGAACCCACACATGCCTTTACTGAAGTCACTAGCAAGGGAACCAGAAAGCTGAGCAACTGTTTACATACTACAGAAATATATAAGGAGCACAGACATTAATATTAGAGATAGGCAAAGTTGCTGAAATTTGCCTTGCAAAGTAATATGCGAAGTTCGTAAAATTAGCAAAGTGCGAATTTGTGAAATTCGCACTTCACGAAGTACGGATTATAGATGAAGTGGGTATAATTCATCCACAGAGTGGCTAACAGTTGCCCACACAGTGGCCAATTCACCCACTTCGCAGTGAAACTTCATGAATTTCTGCAAAGTCAAAGTTGCGGAGGGCAATGTAAACGTTGTGATGCTTCTCTAGTTATGTCAGTATCCTTTTAAAACAATTCCTTGTGGGCCGCCTGATGGCCCCGTGGGAGCAGCATGATGCGCTTCCATGCTGGCGACCTGGGTTCAGGAGTGGACTTGGGAAGCGGATGGATGGGCAGGAGGGCTGAGGAGGTGCTGCTGCACAGTGGCACTCGCTGCCAGGGAAGGGATGAAGTCTGGTTCCGCTGCACTAGGGACTCCTGTGGTGGGCGAGGGAGCGTACTTCCTCCACAGAGGCAAGCTAGTTGCATGCAGGTTCTGTCAGGACATGGCCCAACGTTGGGGAGGTGGGCGGGGGAAGGGAGAAAAAGGATATCATCCTATATCTGGAGTCTGGGATGGGGAATCAAGATAAAAAAAAAACAAAAAAAACTCCACCATAGAGGTTTTGTGCGATGTGAAAAGCTGGTAGATGCTAATACACAAGGTCGCTCTGATGGCCGAGCTACAACATGTTGTGCTACAGTGCGGATGTACCTGGTTTGGGAACTAGCTTAGTGCATCACATCAGGGGTCAGGCCTGTCCAAGACAATGTGTAGTGTACTTCAATTGGAGAGGGCTGGCGGCAGCTTTCATCACCACAGAAACTCCTGTGGTTTGGCCAGGGAGCGTGCTCCTGCCACAGTGGGAAGCTGTGTGTGGCAAAGCTGAGATGCCTTCACCCACGCTTGGTGATTTGGGGGGACTGTGGGAGACAGAACCTGCCTGCCATATATATATATATATATATATATATATATATCTGTGATGCCAAATTCCTCAGCCTGAGCAGGACATATCCCTGCAGGACTGAACAGGTATAAGAAAAAATGCAACATACTCTTTTGTACAATGGGTGTCATTATGAGAATTACAGGACTCCTTGTGCTTTTCTGTAATAGTCTCAGCCTGTGCTTTAGCCTGTAATCCAATCCAAGGAGCAGATTCCTGTTCTGGCTAGGATCTGAGCTGGTATTGATGTTTAGTGCTGTTGCATACAGTACATTATACTGCAAGCACTATCAGTTTTAAAAGAGAAAATGCTAATGCACATCATACCGTTTTTATTTTTATGCTTCTCACAGTCTCTTACCATCAGTCTCAGCAACCTCTCAGTCCTAGCACTGCCTTACCTGATTGTTGCTGTCTTCCATGGCATTTCTCAAGGTGGTATCTTCAAAGCTGACCACTTCTCTCCAGACAAATGAACACCACCTCCCTGCAGCAACGGGGAGCCTGAGAATACTGGGAGTCAGGTGCTGTTCCTGACCATCTTCACAGTTCCTTGTCCGAATCCCACCCTCTTCTTGCAGAGGCGTGGTACTGCTGGACCCCAAGTTCACATCTGTACAGGCATGCTGATGTGGGACCTGGCCAGCATCTCTTCGGCTTTTGTAAGCTATGCTGTGAGAGTCAGTACATCAGGGGACAGTCCAATGCCATGGTAACACCCCTCCCGGATGAGGAGAGTGTTGTTTGTGATACTTGATCCTCCTCCTGGCCTGGCCAGCATCTCTCCTGGTTTTGTAAGCTGTGCTGTAAGAGTCAATACATCAGCAGGGGACAGCCCAGTGCCATGATACCCCGGATGAGGAGAGTGTTTTTGTGATTCTTGATCCTCCTCCTGGCCTGGCCAGCATCTCTCCTGGTTTTGTAAGCTGTGCTGTAAGAGTCAATACATCAGCAGGGCACAGCCCAGTGCCATGATACCCCCCAGATGAGGAGAGTGTTGTCTGTGATACTTGATCTTCCTCCTGGCCTGGAGTGATGTCTATTTTTCCAAAAGCTGTGGCACACACCATCCCATCAGTGATATAAAACACAGAGCTACTAAAACATTTTTTCTTAGCCGGCCAGTGGTGCTGAGGTTGAGGCGCTGGACGCCACACTCGCACTGTGCGGCGACCGGGTTCGAGAGACGGACTCGGGTGGCTGGTCGGCGAGGAGAGGGAGGATCGGCGTCCCAACAGATGCTCTCCTCCCTCGGGGTGAGTTACCAAGGCGCATGCACTCTGCATTCTTCCGTGGCCGGTGGAAGCACCGGCAGAAGGGAAGGGATGGAGGTGGCCTCGCTTGTCGGAGCCGGGGAAGGGGGATGTCGCGGCGCATGAGGGTCTGCGTGCGTAAGCACGCTGCCACTCGGGACGTACGTCCCAAGTGCAAGGCGTCCTAGGGGGAGTGGGGACGTAAGGGGAGAAAACGGAAATTCCCTCCGGCAGCCCTAGATGAAGGCTGCCCTAAGTCCACCCGGACCACCTACAGGACAGACCCCACTGTGCGAGGAGAGGAGGATGGGCACTCTAGGGGCAGATCCCTAAGGTAGGTACCGGGGGACATGAGCGGATGGAAGGAGAGGGCACCAGAGGTAGGGAGGAGGAGAAAGATGAAAATAAAAAAAAAAAAAAAAACATTTTCTCTCTATTACACAACACCAAGCCACTTTGACACGTTTCGGACACCAAGTCCTTTATCAAAAGTGAAACATACATACAAAATGTTAGTTAAATACTCATCCAGGCATGACATCATGATGACATGTTCACAGTTCATTGGTCATCTTGGAATTTCCACACTTTTAAATATCCCAAGTGTTAAATACATTTCTAAAAGATTATTTCAGTACAAAAATGTTAAATTATTACATTATACAGGATTCCTACATTCAAAATTGATAAAAATCACAATTTTCCATTTATCTCCATTCTAAATATGGCTTAAGCTCCAAACATGCATTTATGCCTGGCTTTATATGTGCTTTCAATCTAAGGATCCACCCATTTTCTCTCTTCAAAATTTTATTCGATAGTTACCACCCCTTTGATCAAAAAATACTTTTTCAGTTCCCATGAATTTGAATACATGTATCTCATTTTTATTCTCTAAAACATGTGCAGCTGTTGCATATGTGATATCTTGTTTCTCTATTGCTCGAATGTGTTCCAATACTCTCACTTTAAAAGCCCTCTCTATCTTCCCCACATAAAATGTTCCACAATTGCATTTTGCTAGGTAAATGCCTCCTTGAGTATTGCGTGTTATCAACTGCCTAATTTTAAAATTCTTCTCCTCATTCATAAAAAAATATTTTCCTTGAGCCACATGTCTACATGCTACACAGTTTTTACATTGTACACATCCTTTACCCCTATTTTAACCAATTATTGGTATGTCCCATTTGTACCGGAAAATGACTTCTAACAAGTGTATCTCTTAAAGTGGGAGCATGTCTATAAGACATTATTGGATAATTGTACTGCTGTAAACCCCCCTTCACAAGACAGGACATTCCAATGTTTCCGAATTATTTTTTTCACTTCTTTACTATGTGTGCTAAATGTTGTGACAAAATGGAAACGGTTGTTACTATTTTCTCTTCTTTCTCTATCTTGTAAGTGTTCCTCTCTGTCCTGAGCTGCTACTGCATCATACGCGATCTCTATAGTTTTGCGGGCATAGCCCCGATTCAAAAGTCATTTTTTCAAATCTCGTGCCCCCTTTTCATAATATTCTTCTTTGCTACAGTTGCGTTTAATCCTTAGAAATTGGCCCTTAGGGATATTGTCTACTGTGTGTTTTGGATGGCAGCTACTAGCATACAACAAAGTGTAACCATCAGTTTCTTTTCTATAGAGATCTGTACTCATTTGTCCCTCATTTTCTTTGCTAATTGTTACATCTAGATAGTTTATTTGCTCATCACTCACAGCAAATGTGAACCTCAAATTTTCATTAGATCTGTGTAGATAATCAATAAATTCCTGCAACATCTTTGGAGTACCTTTCCATATAACTATGACGTCGTCAATAAACTGTCTCCACAGCAACACATTATAATACACATTATAATAATAAGGGTTGCTGTGTTCGTTAAAGACAATGTCGTTTTCCCACTTGCCTACATACAGGCTTGCTATTGATAGGGGCGCATGTTGCTCCCATAGTCGTTCCTTTTATCTGATGGAATAATTCCCCATTAAAAATAAAAACTGTGATGCCTGTAGCTTAAAGGAAAACTGCATCCTCATATCTCCTAAATGTCATTTGTTTCCATGTCAATAGACAACTCTTTTCACGTAGCTGTTAAAGATGTATGCAACTGCTTCAGTTAGTTTTCACAATTCATACTAGGCCCTGTCACTGTCCTGAGAGGGTCCATTTCGTGGTTGTTGAAATCTCATTGTTCCTGAGAGCTGCATTAGCATATGAGAATGTGATGCGTAATCAACCTTTAAACAACCCAGTATGCATGTCTGCTTAAGTAGTTTTACAAGAAACAAGCTGCAAGAAAATGTGAAATACCACATTTACCTTCAGTGAGTTTTACAAGCTATCTGAGTTGTAATGCGGGGTTTTTCCCCTTTAAACTCCATTCGGTTTATAAGTTTCCAGAGAGTTTTTGCAGGGCATTTGTTATTTCAGCATAGAGATGCATGATATAAATGGTTGATCTAACATCATGTTCTCATTTTCTTTCGAGGGCATATACCTCATTCACCTTAACGAACTGACACAACGGGCTTTGGAGAAATGGTCACAGCCATGTGTTTATTAATAAACCAATTATCCTTATATACATTCACTTTGGCGTGGTGTGCGCAGCCAGGTAGCCTTGGAAGGAATCTAGCTCACCATGGAGCAACCAGATCATTAATGGTCTACCCTCCCAGGGGAGGGCCGCCTTACCATCAACCAGGACCCGTGAGGGCAACAACCTCCGAGGCATGAGGGATTGCTATATGACCGGTTGCGGCTAGCTCCTCCCCTGTCAGAGGATCCGCCATGCTGCAGGACGCGACCCGAAGAGGGTGCCATCCAGACTCCATCCGTCAAGCCCGCCCTCCTGTCAGTCTCAGGGAGATCTGGCTGGTCAAGACAGGTGATCCTCTGTTACTCCCTTCCACAGCGTTCCAAGACTACCAAGCCGCCACTTACAAAGGTTCATGACTGTGACATCTACCTAATCCCTCGCCTGCTCTAACTGGAATTACTCCCACCTTGCTGGAGAAGACAAAATCCCAGAAAACCCAGTGGGGAAAAAAAACAGGAAATTCCTTTTCGATCCTTAAGGTGATCCCCTTAGTGGAACAGCATGTTCCCCCCTGCTTTTATGAAGGTAAGGTTTGGGTGGGATGCGACCTGGGACAAGGAGGAATGAGGAGGAATTCCCCCTGTGCAGCACCTCTTAAGGGCTTAGCTCCTCCCTGTCCCTGGCCACAAGCTCCCCCCCCCCCCGGAACCCTATCCCCCCATCCCTCACAGCCCCTTCTGGGTGGTCGTACCTGAGTCCCTATTGTCTGTCCAGGTGGTGCAGGCCATGCCCCAGACAAAGCCCCACCTGCTGCGATACATTGCAGGCTCCTCCATTGTCTTTTGAGGGCATATACCTCATTCACCTGAACAAACTGACACAGCAACGGGCTTTGGAGAAATGGCCACAGCCATGTGTTTATTAATAAACCAATTATCCATAAATACATTTGCTTCAGCATGGTGTGCGCAGCCAGGTAGCCTTGGAAGGAATCTAGCTCAACATGGAGCAACTAGATCATTGATGCTCGACCCTCCCTCCCAAGGGAGGATCACCTTATCATCAACCAGGACCCACGAGGGCAACAACCTCTGGGGCATGAGGGATGGCTATATGACCAGCTGCGGCTAGCTCCTCCCTGTTAGAGGATCTGCCATGCCGCAGGACGCTGGCCAAAGAGGGTGCCATCCGGACTCCATCCATCAGGCCTGCCCTCCTGTCAGCCTCAGGGAGATCTGGCTGGTCAAGACATGTGATCCCCTGTTAACCCTTCCCACAGCGTTCCAAGACTAGCAAGCCACCACAAGGTGAGTTCCCACCAACTCACCACCCACAAGCATCTCACGCTAACACTCTCGCCACTGCCCATTGGATGTCATCCAGAAACAGGTCTACTCCTTCCTCCGATAAATGTACACCATCCCCTCTATACAGACCTGTAATTTTTACAGACACTTCCAGGTACTTCGCTATGGACCCCCCACTGAGTCCATAAACTGTCGCTTGGCCACGTTCTGCAGTTGGCACACCTTCTCTATTGCCCTAATGTTCCAGGCGTGCTGCCATTGCTGCCGCTGCACCTTATCAAACCAAAATTATATGCACCTGGGGCCACCATTGCTTCATTCTTGCTAGGCCCTGCCTCACCCTCTCTTTAAGCTCTCTCGCAGGTATAACCCCTATGTCATTTCCCCCCAAATGAATGACTAAAACATTAGGCTGTGACCTCTTCTGAGCCTTTGCTTGCAGTGTTGCCAGTAACTCATTTCAGAGCATCCCGCGCCATCCCAACCAATGCACCTCTGCCCTCTCAGGTGCCAAGAACAGGTTTTCTCCTCCGGGATGCTGCCTTGCCCTGAGGGCCACCCAATGGATGTACGAGTCGCCACAAATCCAGATCTGCTCTGCTTGGGCCGTAACACCTATCCAAAACAAAGCAAGAGAGAGTTATAACATGTGTGGTATTACATATCACGTCCACAGAGTTTTAAATAATTGATTAGCAGTTTTTTTCTTGGGACAATACTAACTGTACAGAAAGCATTTATATAGGTTTTCTAGAAGTGTTATGTTTGTTAAACACAGCGAGGCAAGAGCTATGCATTTTCACAATGTTTTAGAACTTTTATGAACAAAACACTAATCAGTTTTTAGAGTTAAATAAAACCCTAGTGCGTAAACTGGTACACTGTTAGGGGGCCACCATCCCCATGACGGAAGAAGCCCCCCCCCATTGCCTGGCACTGTGTTATATAATTCTGCACCCATGCTCCCACCTGGAGCCCATGGGGCGCCACTAGTTGGCACCACCACCCTCCTTGGGCAAGCTGGTCCATCTTGCTCTTCCATATGTGGATGAAGACTCGAGACGTTGTGACCTCCATGTCGGCCTCTGCCAACACTAATGGTCTCCCAGTGGCCTTGCTGGGCTGCACAAGCTCCGACACCAGGAATGCTCCACAAAATGCCATCAAGTACGCTATCTGGAAGAGCCTGGTCTCCTCTGGGGATGAGCATACCTTAGGCAACTCGTACCAGATCTGCTTGAATGTAGTAGGGCTGATAGTGCATCTTTTGTCCGTGCCCCTCAGGGCTTCCCGCGCCCAACCTTTCAGCATTTTCTGGAGAGCAAATGCCCTTGTGGAATCAGGGAAGCCCCAGGCTTTATGAAACTTGGCAATACCAGCCATGTGCTGCTCGACTGTTGCCTGGGTGGCCCCCACACATTTTTTGATCAGTACGTATTCTCACAGTTGTGCCACTGGGATCAGCCATGTCCCTGCCCACCCTCATGCGTATTGTACTTCCAGAAAACAATTGATCCCCCTCTAGTACACTATTCGCATCCTAGGTGCCAGTGCATTCTCCGTCAACTCCCAGGCTTCTGGGTTATCAATTCCCAAAGGAATGGTGGGACGTCCCTGGGCTGCAGGTCTGCTGCTGGTGCCAGTTCTCTGAACCTCTGCCACTGGAAATGAGAAAGAGCGTCAGCGATGCCATTTTCAATACCTGGTACATGCACTGCCTTAAAGTTGATATTCAGCAACAATCACTTCAGGACAAACATCCGAATGAGGTTGCCCATCAGGCCCTTGCCCTCTAATTGTTTGTTTATTGAGTACACCACTCCCATGTTGTCAGACCTGAATGTAATATGCTTGTCCCTCAGCACATCCCCCCAGATCACCAATGCCACTACAATAGGGAAGAATTCCATCACCATTATCTGCCTTGTAATGCCATGTCTTATCCACTCTGGAGGCCACTTCCCAGCACACCACTTACCTTGCAAGTAAGCCCCGGAGCCCAGGACCCCCGAGGGTGCCGTAGCCCAGTGCAGAAATGTGCTGAATTGCTCAAAAACTGCACACGTCACCACACACCCCATAGGCATGCAGTTGTCAATGTAGTAGTACCTGTCAAGTTTCATGCCCAGTAGCTCCCTATCTGCCTGGTACACCGGCAACAGGCGGAATGCTGATTCTATATCAGCCTTCCCCAGCAGTGCCCCCCAGCCTGCCTGTCGCACCACCTCCACTGCCCTATCAAACGATGTATAATATACCGCAGTGTCGACTGGGTCAGTGTAGGCGTTGACTGAATCCCCTTCCGGGTACGACAGGTGGTTTATCATTTAGAACTCGCATGGCGCCTTTTTGGGGACTAAGCCAATGGGAGATGGCCTGAAGCATGCGGGGGGTGAAGGGGCCACTGATCTAACCCACAGCCAGCTCCTTCCGTAGTTTGCCCCGCATGACCTCTGGTTGCTCCTTGGCAGAACGCAGATTGTCAGCCTCGTATGCCCTCCTTGGGCCTTGGTAAGGTATATGAAACCCCTCCCTGAATCCTGCTGCCAAAGAGCGAGCGGCCACCCTGTCTAGGTAGTTGACCAACCACCCCTCAATATTTCTGGCCTTGACCGGTGTTGGCAGCCTTTGTCCCCCCTTTCCGAAAGGGGTGAAAATTGTTGGCCTTCCCCGCCCCTGCTTCTGTAGCGTTCCCATACTGTTGAAATGAGTGTGGTTTCCCGCATGCCATGCACTCGTGCTTGTAGCTACAGTGTTCAGTCTTGCATGATACCTAGTTGTAGCTAAAACAACACCCTTCCCACCTCGCTTTCTCCCATTACCCCCTTGATAGCCTTTCTTTGGCGATGGAAACACACCGAAAACGCTGCCTATATGTTGGACCCCTCCCCCCAAATCTATCGTCCAAGAATGCCCAAGACCGTGCGGTGTCCATCTGCTTTCTCCTCCGATACTCCTCATCATATTCTAACCACCCCCCACCTGGCTTACTCGCTTGCATGGTCATCATCCTATTAAAGTAGACCCACAGCCCGTCGGCTTTCCTCAGGCTGCCCTGGGTGAGAATCCCTGCATAGATTGTGAAACCTGATGCCCGGTTCTCCCGCATCTGATGCACTGTTGCTTTGCACTTCTTCTCCACCCTGTCGTCTCTGTCCTTGTCCTTTTCCGGCTCTTTAGGCTGATTCAGCAGGGCAGAGATGTCAACGTATTGTCCATTGATTATTTGCTGCCTCACCTTGTCAGGCAAGTGTGGCCCAATGGGTTCTGCCAGGGATAGGAAGCTCACTACCCCTTGCTGCCTTGGTATTGGTGGTGGCGGCAATGCCACTTCCGCTCCAGTGTCCTCAGTCCCTGCTGCAGCCAGGACCGCCTGGACCACTCCTGGTCGAGCCCTACTCTGTTCTACCAGTAATTCCAGCAGCTGGTCAAGATTTTGCTGTACCCCAGATTGGCCCGGGTTGCCAGGCGGAGGCTGTATGCTAGGCTCCCCCAACCATTGGGGTATCGCCGTGGTCACGCCTTCGAGCTCTGCCATCAGCTGGCTGACCCAACCACCGAGGGCTATCTCCTGCGGGAGCCATGGCCCGTTACTCCAAGATGGGGAATTCGCTTGTGGCAGGATGGGTTGATTATGCCCCAATTGCTCGGGAGTCCCCAAGCTTGCGTGCGGCAGTGCTGGCTGGCCCTGTGGCAAGCCCCCCGGCATGCCCAGGCTCATGGGTGCTGATGCCACCGTTTCCATCCCTTGCCCTGCTAGCACCTTTTCCTTCACATCCCACTCTCTGCCCCATTTCTGCTGATGCCCTCTGTTCCTTTTGGGGGTGCCCCCACTCCTAAATTGGCTGTATCTGGACTGTGTGGCCTTTTGTCTCCAACCAATACTTAATCTTCTCCCATCTCCTCTCTCCTCAGCAGAGAACCCTTCCAGGGCTCCCAGCTCAGATGCTGAGCGAGATGCGGTCTCCCAGGTGGGCGGCACTTCCATAGCCGCTGCCTGAGACCACAAGCCCGGACACATGCAGCAGAAAGGTATGGCAAAAGCCGCCAGCCAACCGGAACTCGAGCACCTTTTCCAGCCTCACCCTGATTGGTCCCTTGCTTAATACTGTTTTTGCCTGGAAAAAATCTCCTAGAAAAAGCTGTAATTGCCATTGTAGCCTAATTTAAATTGATTAAATTGTTTAATGATTGCTGTTAGACTGCTAGCATTTGTTTACTGTGCCCAATTTACTGAAGTGATCACAGCCCTTTCTCGGCGGTGTTCCCTGGCTGCAGACTGTTGGGCGCCAAGCTAAATCGGCCCCTTTTGTCATGCAGATTTGCCCCTTTATCTGGACTGTGTGGTCTTTTGTCTCTGGCCAATACTTAATCTTCTTCCATCTCCTGTCTCCTCAGCATAGAACCCTTCCAGGGCTCCCAGCTTAGACGCCGAGTGAGACACGGTCTCCCGGGTGGGCGGCACTTCCATAGACTTCCGCCTGAGACCACAAGCCCGGACACAAATAACAGAAAGGTACGGCAAAAGCTGTATTTTTCCACTCACCTCCACTTGTTATTAAATACGCTCACGCCCCGGCCTCAGCACCCCCACGCCCCCTAGCCTCCTTCCCAGGACCTATAGGCTCCTCAGTCCCCCCTTATTACTTGCTTCTGGACAGTTACAGCTCACTTGTCGATAGGTTCCTCACTGTCCCAAGTCTCTGTAGCATCTACGCTATCCTGGGGCTGCCTGCCTACAAAAAATAATTTCCTGAGATTATCCAGTTATTGTGGTACTCCTCCCTTGGGCTCCTGACCTACACTGATAGCGGCTTAGGCTGCATACTGTTGGCTTATGCCACTGGTTTAGTCTGCCAGAATATCATTAAGTTATTAATGAGTAAATGTCCATGCCTCCTTATCCTTACTCTGTTGAATCTCTGAGGCAGTAGTGCAGGTTGCTTATCAAGCCTACAAACTATGGGATGGAGGCCTAGCTTCTTCTCCTTTCCTAAGGCTCAACCATGAGGGTGCCCCTCTGGTTCTGTGCTCTGTTTCTTCTCCTACTTATGCCCTATATAGTACCCAAGCCCACCAGTTCAGCTACTAGAATCTTTAATATATCTTTTGCAACCCTAAGGAAGCTGCTTCTTCTCCTTCTACTGTGCTCTGGAGATGTCAAGCTTAATCCTGGCCAACCAAACATTCTCACCTCTCCCTCAGACCTAGCAAACTTGAAAGGTATGCAATTCCTCCATATGAACGTATGCAGCCTGTTAAAAAAAGTTCACATTTATCCAGGCCTGGGTATGTCACACCAAACCAGATGTACTTGTGATCTCTGAATCTTGGCTCAGATCCTGTACGCCTGATACGGAAATTAGCATCCCCGAATACTGCTTATTCAGAGCCTACAGGCCTACTGGGGGGGAGGGTGGCCATGTACGTTAAGTACAAGTACACGGTTACATGCCTAGAAGCGTCCTCTGTCAGTAACCAATTCGAATGCCTGGTCTTAAAGCTGGAGATATCACCATCCTCTGCGCTGTGTGTCATAGGTTGCTACAGGCATCCCTCCGCTGGTACTCAAATCCTTACCCATCTAAACAACGCCATTGAGCTTGGCCCTCCTGAAGCAATTATCCTCGGGGACTTAAACTTCGACTGGTTGTCCCATGCCGCTGCACTTCTTAAGGAATTTTGCAATGCCCATGGTCTTTCTCAACTTATTGGAGAACCTACACGCGCCCAACAAAAAGTCCCCTGTTAACAGTACTCTGCTAGATGTCATTCTACGAAACAAACCGCACCTATTCTCCCATGCAGGAGTCTTCTTCCACGGACATTAGTGACCATTGTGTTATTGCTAGCATAAAGTCTATTCAGAACCCACCCTCCATGTCAAGGTTCATCACTAAGAGGGCAAGGCGCCGCTTTGATCTGCCTGCCTACCTTGACGAGTTAAAATTCTCGGTGCGCTGGCAGGACTTTTATCTTGCCAACTCAGTACAGTTGGCCTGCGAGATCTTCCCTGAAATTATGACTGCGGCTCTAAGTAAGCATGCCCCGCTCATAAAAACTAGGGTAAGGGGGAGAACCTGTCGCTGATTTACACCTGAACTTAAATCAGTTTTACTGAATAGAGACAAGCTTTGGAAAATAGCACGAACCACTAAAAATTCACTGGACTGGTGTAACTTCAGGAAAGCTAGGAATGAGTGCATCAAGTTAACAAGAGATGCAAAGGCGTCTTACTTCCACATGGAACTGGATTCTGCTTCCAGGAACTCCTCCAAATTTTGGAAATCCATTAAGGATATGTCTGGGCACACTTTGGCTAAGTCCTTCCTGCAAGGATCACTTCTGGCAGCATCTCCATCTGCGACAAAATGGAAATCCTGGATGCTTTCAACAACCACTTTGCCACTGCAGGCCTTGCTTTTGATAACTCTCTGCAAGTTCCCTTCACTCCCAACTGGATGCCCAAAACCCAGAACCCCCTCTAACCAAATCAGTCTTTTCCCTCCAGCATGTTTCCTTGAAGGAGGTCGAAGAACTTCTACTAAAGTTGGACTTTAAGAAAAGCGCAGGTGCCGACTCTCTGGATCCCTACTTCCTAAAAGTCACCTTCCGTGTCCTGTCCGCACCTATTATACATCTATTTAATCTTTCTCTGTCCCACGGTACCCTCCCATTCTCATGGAAAACAGTTCATGTTATTCCCTTGTTCAAATCCGGGGACCCTTGTGATCTAAACAATTACAGACCTATTTTATTACTTCCTACACTGTCCAAACTTCTGGAAAAAATTGTAAACAAGCAACTGAAAACTTACATAGAATCTATAAACCTTCTAAATCCTATGCAGTCTGGCTTTAGGGCACAGCACAGCACCATCACAGCCCTAGCTAAAGTTACCAACGATTGGCTCCGTGACCTGGAAAACAAGAAACTGGTCTGTGCCGTGTTCCTAGACCTGAGCAAGGCCTTTGACACTGTCGACCATGACCTGCTCCTCTCCTCTCTTAAAGCCACAGGACTGGATCCACTGTCCCTTCATTGGTTTGCAGATTACCTCTCCGATCGATGGCAGCAAGTAAAGTCAGGTGGTGAACTATCCCCCTCAAACCTTTGCAAAGAGGGGTCCTCCAGGGTTCGATCCTGGCTCCACTACTGTTTGCAATCTATGTGAACAACATTGATATCAACATAACCAAGGCCAATATTCATCTCTTTGCCGATGACACGGTCCTGTACCTTAGTCGCGCCTCTTCCGAAACTGCCTGCAAGGACTTACAATCGGAATTCAACATTCTCCAGAGCCAACTCCTTAAGAAAAACCTGTTACTAAACGCTAAGAAAACCAAGGCTATGCTGTTTTCTCCCTTCCTACTGGACGCAAACCTTACCACTGCCAGCACTGTCCCACAGATTACCACAATCGTGGGTGAAAACCTAGAATTTGTTAGCAAGTTCAAGTACTTAGGGGTATGGCTCGGTTGTAAACTCTCCTTCACAGACCACATCGAAGACCTCTTAAAGAAATTAAGACAGAGACTTGGTCTCTTTTTTAGGATTAACAACTACCTCACCAGTAATGCCAAACGACGGACGGCTGGTTCAAACCATATTTCTCTCCTTGGTTTATTATGCTGACTTCCTCTATAGCCACTGCCCTGCACCGCATTTTGCTAAACTGGATACGTTATACCACAGGGCATTAAGATTTATTACTGGTCTACCTCTTGCCACCCATCACTGTGCTCTCTATACAGCTGTGGGGTGGCCTTCCCTCTATTTCAGGAGAAACAGGAATGCTTTACTCTGGACATTCAAAGCTATCACCAAGAAACTTCCCTCGTATATCTCCGATTGTCTCCCACTCTGTGAACCTGGAGCCTATGCCCTGAGAAGCTCATCCTTTATCTACTTGAAGGTACCCAGGCTGAAAACACGTTTCGGAAGAATGTCTATGAGTTTTGTGCTACCATCCTTGTGGAATACCCTTCAAAAAACCCTGAAGCTTAGTTCCCCCAATCAGTATATCCTCATTCAAGTCTTTATATGACCTCCTAGTTAAAGAAATCTGTAATTGCTTTCACCGCCCATAAAAAAAAAAACTCCCCTGTACCTCCTGCCCGCTTGGCCCCCCAGTAGACAGGCTTGACCTACCGAAACACCATTAGTACATGTCTCCCTTTAATTCACGGAAAGGCCCTTACTTCCTGTACTGTGATGGTCCCTTAGTCAACCCATCCTGCATACGTCCACCCCCTAAGGCCTTACTTATTCCTTGTACTGTACCACTGCGTTCCTTGTATTATCTGTATTGCTAATATTGTATATCGTCTGGATTGTATTGTTACTATTTGTATACCTATGTATCAGGTTCCTCTTGTAAATGAGCTTGCTCAATGGTGATTGCCTGAATAAATAAAGATTTTGATTGATAGATTGATTGAAATAAAGCCTGCAGCTCATCAGCTGACAGCTGGTCTAACTCAGGCTTACCTGCTAATTGGCCTGCTGTCGCTGCTCCCTGATCGACCCTCTTCTTTCGTGGCTTTTACGGAGGAGGAGGAGGAGGAGGAGGAGGAGGGGGGGGCACAAGTGTCTCATCCAGAATGGGCATTGGCTTCTCTGGCTCTTGCCCTGACATGCCCGGCACCCCTGCCGGAGTCAGATTCAGGCAGCAGGGTCAGCAATGCCAGGGTTACTGGCTGCTTCCCCGGGTTGGCCTCCTCCAGAATCTTGGGTTCCGGCAGGGGCACCAGCCCAAAAAGGACCTGCACCCCCCCCTTTTGTCCTGATCCCTGAATAGCTCCTCCCACCACGCCTTACCCTTGCCTTGGACGAGGGCAGCCAGCCGCTGTTCTAGGTCTCTGCTCATCTTCACAATATTATGTTTGTAATCTGCAATCAAAACAAAATCACGGCCACTCTCCCCTTGCTGGTGCTTAAGCTTATGCTGCCACACACAACACGGATCACTGACTGTGGAAAATTTTAACACACTTTTTTTAGGAGAGACGCACAGTGCTTGTTTACAGGGGCAACCCGGAAGCACAAGGAATTTAAGTGACTTGCTCAGGGTCACACAGTATGCAAGTGGGGCAGTGGTAGTCAAACCCAGGTCTCCAAAGTTTGCAGTTTTGAGCCTTAAATCACTGTCCTATCCTGGTTCCCAAAACTGCCCCCTACATTTGTTTTAGAAGGAAATGACACATAGTTGCACTCCACCGTGGTTCTGGACTGTATTAAAACCTCATATGAAGCCAGCATCAGTGCATCTTTAGAAGAAAATCCAAGAAAGCAATTCTTTCAGCTTATAAACATTTACTGGGATGCAAATGTAATTACCTAATGTACCACTTTGACATCATCTTAAAGGTTTCCCTTCACTTGTAGAACATTAAATATTCTCATTTATTGGCCCAGGCTCACTGTCCGGTGCCTTACATCACATGATCCTAATGCCTTCCCCTTTAAATTTTACCAGATATAATCTTCCCTCTATGTGAGGGCCGCCCTGTGCCATTACTAAGATGGCAGCCATTGCCCTTATGCGCATGCGCAAATGGCACCGGCCTCACGCACGTGCGCTTTGCACCTCGTCGCCCTGTCCCAACAACTCAGGCCTGCAACCTCCCGCTCCATTCAGCCAGGCATCTGCATCTTGCAGCACATCCCCCTTTTCCTCTTTTACCTTTTTAATTTAATTTATCCTTGAGGCGCACAAGGAAGACCGGCGAGGCCTGCGAAGTTCCCCCATGGGGGGGCGAACTCCAGATGGCAGGACTTTTCCCAACCGGCTGTATTTCTGACCGTAGCACCACCAGCAACCACCACTCACACTGGTGACAAGCTGTATTCCTGGCCACTGCATCACCGGCAACCACCACTCATACCATCGCCAATCCATGAGGAGGAGCCAGGGCCAGGAGACTAGGGGGCCCATCCCAAACCAGCTGCCCAGCAGGGAAACCACTTGCCCACCTTGGCCCAGGTAGGCCCTGATGGGGAACTCACCACATTCTTTTAACTGGTAATGGGGGGCAGGGAGCCAGAGCATGCCTTCCACCGCTTACTCCAGGGCTAGCTGAGTGCTCCCAATGCCCCACTGATGATCGCCCCCTGGAGCTAGTCGCCACTTGGAGGAGCGGCCAGTGCCCTTTGCGAGCCCTCGCTCCAGTTCCCCCTGCTGCTTGAGCAGGAGGAGGCTCACAGCCCTAGGAAGCCCTCGCCACGGCTGCCCCCCCCCCATCTCAACCCTGTTGGGAAATCTTCGGGCCACCTCGCGGAGGCCCCCCGAAGCCGAGCCCAGGGATGCCATCCCGGTCCACTGGACCTCCAAGCTACACTGCTGCGGGCACACCAGTGCATGCCCCAATATCCACTGCTACCCCACCATGAGAGGAGAGGAGAGGACACAATGAGGACTGCTGAGAGGCCTGGCCCATGATGGAGGACCTGCCGAGAGCTTCCTGGCTCCAGGACTGCTGTCCCAAAGAACACCGCTGCTGCCTCCCAGGTAATCCCTGCACCTAACTGGGGAGCAGGAACTAGCTCCCTTGCTGTGGTACTGGGGGGAGGGTCGAACACCAGGCGGGTTTCTAGCCGGGATGACCCAGTAGGCCGGCAGCTTGCTTACCATTGTGGCCTGAAAGCACAGGGAAGGGGACTCGATTTATTTATTTATTTAAACTGTACTGCCATGACCTGGGTGTGCCTGAAAGTAATTTACTCGCTCCCAGGCACTCTGCATGTGAGTGGTGGCTAGAGGGTAGTACACCACCTAACCCTGCGGCCACTGGACCAAGCCAGGCCCCCCACCAGGAACACTGACCATCACTTAAATCCCCATCATGACCAAACAGGGGGAGCCCCTCAGCCCAAAAAACCCCTAGCTTGCCGTTCAGTGCCATGTGGAGCTTGTGGGAATCCAAACCCTGTCTGCTGGGTATCCCAAGCTCATCCACCGCTCCCTATTCTATCGCCTAGCTAACTTGCAGACCATGTTTTTGTTTGTTTGTTTTGTGTGTGCTGTCTAACCTGCATCCTACTGCAGATCAGTTGGAGGGGCCTGCAAGGTATCTGCACCTAATCCTTTAACCTGGTCCCCCCAGGCCATGCAGCCTAGAGGCCCCAACCCAAGCCCTTACATCTGGTTTGCTGATGGTGCTGATCCTGGCTACCTTCTTCTTCTGCTTGCAACCTGGGACAAGGAGGAATGTTGAGGAATTCCTCCTGTGCAGCACCTCTTAAAACAGCTCCTCCCTGTCGCTGGCCTGACTTCTCCCCGGGAATCCTATATCCCCAGTCCCTTCTGGGCGGTCTACCTGGGTCCCTATTGTCTGTCCAGGTGTCCCAGACAAAGTCCCGCTGCTGCAGTACCTTGCAGAGTCCTCCGCATGCTAATGCAGCTCTCAGGGACAATGAGATTTCGACAACCACGAAATGGACCCTTCCAGGACAGTGACAGGGCCTAGTATGAAGTGTGAAAACTAACAGAAGCAGTTGCATACATCTTTAACAGCTACATGAAAAGAGTTGTCTGTTGACATGGAAACAAATAACATTTAGAAGATATGAGGGTGCAGTTTTCCTTTAAGGCATGAATTGGGTTGCAGGCATGGCAAGTAGCTTTCCTGTCGCTGCACTTTCGAACTGGCTCTCTCTGATGCTTTTTATTTCTTGTTGAAAATAAGAAGAGGGAACTCTCAAGATTCAGTACAGCTGGCTTAACCCTCTTTCAGATACTGTTGGTGAAAAAGTAAAAAAAAAAAAAAAGAAATGCCATCACTTGATGTCCTTCTGTTATATCTAGATCTGAACCGAAGTTCAGACCACTTCTGCTTTTCTTAGAAATTAATACATTTTATTATTTTTTTTAAAATATATTTTTATTGAACTTTTCAGTGGTCCACAGTTGTAGATCAAGCAGATGGTGTACGGTATTACAGATGGGTATCTTTAATGCACAGTGTCTCTGTATAAGACATTCCAGGGGCTTATCCCTTGATAACGAACACACTTTAAATATGGAAGCTTTCTCTCTATGGAGCAATTTGAGAGGAATGCCTATATATAATAGCTTTTTTAGGGGAGTAACAGTGGTGTCAGTTAGGGGAAACTCCTGATGTGGTACTCATCAGTTGGTGCTGGGGGGGGGGGGTTAACCTAATAAGCCCATATGTTAACAGAGGACTGGTTTCATTTTACTGGACTGTTGAGCCGTCCGCGTGTGTGTATATAACATGGAATGGAAACTGCTGCATGCTGCCAGATCCAAAGTGCTGCTAACACTAGCAATTCAGGAGCAACAAGCCACAGTTTTAAATAACTGGCTGGGATCCATTTGAAAGTCAAGAGATTTACAGCATTTCATTCTGTTCCAAATATAACTGACAGGACTGAGGTGTTTGATAGCTGAGAAAGCTGCTGTTGGGTCCATTCATCATGCGTTCTGCTGATGTCACATAATCACACAACCAGATTACAAGTGTACTGGGTCATAGTACATGTCACTACACTATCCCTGCCTCATGTGCTTAAATAAGGTTGAGGGGCATGAGACGATAACTCCTGTGGAGATTCATTACCCAAGATATGAAGTTCAACTTCAGATGTAATTTGCTAGATGTCTTTACCCAGAGAAGGATTAAGTAGGCTAGATTATAAATCATGAAACCAAAAAAACATTGGGCACTCAGACGCCAGAACAGAGACACTTTAAGTGCCTGGTTTTGTTTTGGTTTCGTGGATTACAGATTTAACGGGTGGCACTAGCAAGCTTGTGGCGGGCTTTTTTGTTGTTTTTATTATAAATTAGTCGTGCCCCCTGGGAAACAGTACCTGTTACCAACCCTGTAGAGGTTCTCACCGGCACAGCCCTGTCAGCTCCCACACAAGGCAATAAACGGTCACAACAAAATGTAATAAAAAGGAGGCAATATAGCGCAGTGGTTTAAGGCTCTGGGCTGCAAACCTGGAGATCTGGGTTTGAATCCCACAGCCCCCACTTGCATACTGTGTCACCCTGAGCAAGTCAGTTAACTTCCTTGTGCTCCCAGGTTGTACCTGTAAACAAGCTTCAACTTAGTGTGTGTCTCCTGGTTTTTAAACAAAAAGTAATAATAATTAGCCCTCTACTAATAATAGCCACACAACATAAGATTCAAACAAATAACCAAGGATTTTATTGAGTGATAGAAACGTAGACAGTGGTGGCAAAAACAAAAACAACAACAATGGTCCATGCAGTCTGGGCAAGGATGAGGAACAAGGCCCTGGAGAAAGAAAGGCAAGGGTTAAAACAAATCAAATTATACGCAGTTGTTACTGGCTTAATAGACTGGTGTTACTTTGCCCTACTAGAGGGAACCTGACAACAATACAGCCCATCCCCAGTCGATGCATTACTCTGCCTGAATAAACTGTCTGGGACACCACTCTCTGGTATCAGTAAGTATACCCCTAGTCCTAGGGAGCTCCTGGGTAAGCTGGGTATCCAGATGTTGAATTAGTGTAGGCCTCTCACAGTTGCATATTGTTGGCTTACACTGGTGCACTTAAATAAATAACATTTGATGACAAACCCCCAAATTGTAATTCTGGCCAGATGGTGTGGTCCAACAAACTTAAAAGCTCTAGCAGCCTTGTGGACCCTATATGTAGGATTCGTGTTGCAGGACCTAGGAGCCCCCGTTTGGTTACTCGTGGTTAACCTGAGTCTGGCAGGCCTCCTCTCTTGCTGCAGTCCTGGCTGGCTGGACCCACTCCATTTTGCAGTCCACTGTCACACCACCGATGGCTCCTTCAGCTCTCCTCTGCTGCTTACTCTCTCTGGCTCCTCACACAGGTCCATTTGGACTCTTGCTGTGTCAGTCGCTCATCCTTTTTTTGCGTCTTGTGGATGCCAGGCCTATGCAGCTCACCTTGCTGTAGACAGTCAGTACCATGGCCTTTGGCCTGGCTAACTCCTTTTCCACTCAAACCCTTCAGGTCTGTCTGTAAAGTCTCACTAGCTACATGCTGTGGCTTTGCAACAGTGCAGCCTACCCTTACAGGCAGATGCCTTCAACTGTAGGCTTCATTGTGTCTCTCCTTCAATGCTGTAAACAGCAATCCCCTCCTTGGTGGCTGTATAAGCATACTTCTCCCTCCAAGTCTCAGTAGCGCTCCTTTCTCACTCTGGCAGACGAGAAGTCTGCTTACCTCCACTGTTTCTCCAGACTGAGGACATACTGGCTGGGTGATTCCTCAGTGAAAACACAGAGACAGACAGCCTCCTGATTGGCCAGATCCTGCTGCCAGTCTCCTGGGAGACTCTTTCTGGCTATTGCTTGATGGCTAACTGACTGCCTCATTTCTGGGTGAATAATGAAGTCCTTCACAGGCTCTTGGAGCCCAGCCCCAGAGCCACCCTGGATTAGACTTCAAAACCTGATTGGCTGTTGCATGTCACCTGACCCTGGTGCCATGGTGAGAGAGGTCAGATGGTGAATAAAATGTGTCTGCCCCTTTTGTAGTCCTAGAACACTGACCTTTTTCTCCATTTTTGTAAGCAAACATTACTCAGAAGTGATACATACACGGAAGCAAAGCATGTTACAACTTATTCGAACGGTATCACTTAGTAAAGGATAGAAATTGCATCTTCCCATTAGTTTCTCGTGGGGGGGGGGAGTACAAAGTGCAAAAAAAAACTAAGACCCTGTTTGGCGACAGAAAATTGCATACTTCAATGAACTTTACAGGGAAAGGTACATTACATTGTAGATTGGATTCTCTTTTACCATATGGGGAGAGTCCCTTTAGTTTCTCTCATACAACTCAGGAATACAGCCTTTTAGCACAGGTCTTACCCAAGAGAGAATCTGTTAGGTTGTCAACCGACTTTTTGAAAACAAAACATCTATGGCTACTAATTAAGCAAAAAACATTTAACTGCTCAGGCAAAGTGCAATATATCAAAAACCAATAAACAGTCAAGCTGTGCATTAAATGAGTCTCGTGATTGTACTGTAGTTTTGAAGTAGAGTAGATGGAATAGAACAGATGGAAGTAGATGGAATGAAACTGAGGGACCTAGCGGTGTGAGAGAAGATGGTAGGATGGGTTGAAAACTGGTTACTGGGCAGAACACAGAGAGTAGTGGTAGGGGGTGAGTTCTCCAGCACCAAGGAGGTCACCAGTGGGGTCCCACAAGGGTCGGTGTTAGGGCCGGTGTTGCTCAGTGTCTTCATAAGTGACATTGGAGAAGGCATTCAGTGCAAAATGTGCCTGTTTGTGGACGACACCAAACTTTGTGGCAGGGTGGACACCCAGGAAGGGATACAAGACCTGAGGGAGGACCTAGCCAGACTGGAGAGATGGTCAGGAATCTGGCAGCTTGGTTTCAATGCCAAAATGTGCAAAGTGATGCACATAGGGGCCAAGAACAGAAGAACAGAATACTACATAGGAAAGGTTCAGGTGAATGCTTCTGAACATGAAAAGGATCTAGGGGTAGTAATTATTAGTGACCTGAAACATTCCTCTCAATGCAAGAAGGCTGTGGTGAAGGCTAACAGGATGCCAGGGTATATTGAAAGGGGATTCAGTAGTAGGCAGAGCGGGGTTATTTGACCATTGTACAAGTCATTGGTAAGACTGCATTTAAAATATGGAGTGAGGTACTGGCATCCATACCTTAAGAAGAACATTAACATGCTGGAGGGGGTCTAGAAGAGAGCAACTAGAATGATCAAGGGGCAACAGGATAGGTCTTATGAGGAGAGGCTGGGAGCCCTAAGGGTGTACTCCCTGGAAGAGAGGAGACAGAAGGGTGATATGATAGAGACCTTCAAGTACATGAAGGGAGTTAACAGAGTGGAAAGGGAGGGTCTGTTTAAAAGGAGTGACAACACCACCACTAGGGGGCACAGCCTAAAACTGATGGGAAGATTCAGAAGGAATGTAAGGAAACATTTTTTTTTTACAGAGAGGGTGGTGACCACCTGGAATAAGTTGCCTGAGGAGGTTGTAGCAGCAAAGACAGTGTGAGCATTCAGGAGAGCCTGGGACAAACACAGAAGGAACCCTTGGGACCAAGAAGGGAGTTGGAGGGAGGATGGAGGAACAGAGTCATTGGCGTAAGTTGTAAGGCCAGGACCCTGCATCATATATTGAGCAGACTTGCTAGACCAGGAGGTTTCTTGTGCTGGCTATTTTCATGTTTGTATAGCTGTAAATTTCTAGTTCAAACGGTTACATTCAGAGTTTGTTCAAATTGCAGAGCCAAACAGCAGTGTTGGCATCAAGATGAACATTTTCATAGAGAACCTTCGTGGAGTGTGCTCCATTCCATACGAACATATGAAATTTGCCAGCAGATAAAGGCCTAGAGGTCTATCAAGTTTGCTCGAATGTGCAGCTAGCACCTCTTATTCTGCAGCTGCCCCTCCACTCCACTCTTCCCCTTCATTGACCCTCCCCCTTGTCCTGTCCCATCCCCTTTTGAAGCAGTCCACTGTTCTACTGCATACCACTTCTGCAGGTAATGTATTCCACCCAGCCACCACCCTCTCTGTAAAAAAGTGTCTCCTTATCTCCCTCCTGAACCTTCCTCCCTTCAGTCTCGTATCATGGCCCCTGGTGTCCCTTCCCTCCCTTACTTTAAACAGCCCCTCTGTATGTGTCTTGTTTATTCCTTTCATGTACTTAAAGGTTTCAATCATGCCCCCCCATCCCTCCTTTCCTCCAGCAAGTACATGTTCAACTCCCTCAGCCTCCTCTCATATGATAAGTCCCCCAGCCCCTTGATCATCTTTGTTACCTCGCTGCACCCCTCCAGTAACTTAATGTCTCTCTTCAGATACGGGCGCCAGTACTGCACGCAGTACTCCAGGTGTGGTCTAACTAATGACCTATACAGTGGCAGAATCACCTCCTCCCTCCTCGAGGATATACCTCTTGCTATACACCCCAGCATTTTGTTGACCTTTGCAGCTGCCTTCCTACATTGTGCCGAGTTGTTCATTGACCCTGTAATGAGCACCCCCAGATCTTTCTCCTCCTCTGTCTGGGCTAGCTGCACTCCCTCCAGCTGGTAACTCCTCCTTGAGTTCTTCATCCCAAAATGCAGCACCTTGCACTTTTTGGCATTAAACCCCAGATGCCAGGTGTCTGACCAGGTTTCAAGCTTTGCCAGATTATCCTGCAACCCCTGCCATCCCCATAGGTCATCCACCACTGCTCCTACCTTGGTATCATCAGCAAACAGACTGATCTTGCTCTTGATGTCCAATGATATGTCTGCAGTGAATATCCATAACAACACTGGTCCCAACACCAAGCCCTGTGGAACACTGCTCGTCACTACCCTTGGGTGTGAGAGCTCCCCACCCACCACCACCCTCTGTTGCCTTCCCTGCAGCCAGTTCCCTACCCATCTCACCAGCTTTGCACCCGCCCCTGTGCCTTCTAACTTACTTTCAAGCCTTCCATGCGGCACCGAGTCGAATGCCTTACTGAAGTCTAGATACAGGACATCCTCTGCATGGCCCCCGTCCAGTTGCCTAGTTACCCAGTCATAGAATTCCACCAGGTTGGTTTGGCAGGATCTGCCACGTATGAAGCCATGCTGCCTGCTGTCCTGTAGTCCTTTGGCCTCTAGGAGGCCACCAGCCTCTCCTTCAGGATAGTCTCCATTAGCTTACCCACGATGGATGTGAGGCTCACTGGTCTGTAGTTTCCCAGTTCATCCTTGGGGCCACTCTTGTGGAGGGGCACCACATGAGCCATCCTCCAGTCCTGAGGTACACACCCCAAATGTAGTGAGGCATTAAATAGGTCTGCCAAAGGTCCTGCAAGGACCTCTGCCAGCTCCTTCACTACCCTGGGGTGGATGCCATCTGGGCCTGGGGCCTTGTCCACCCTCAGTGCCTTTAAACCCTCCCAAACACTGCCCTCCATGATTTTCCCATCTGTCACCCTCTCCCCCCATTTCTGCCGTTCTTACCCCCTTGAGTGTCATCCACCTCTTCTCCTTAGTAAATACTGAGCAGAAGTAATCATTTAGTGCTTCTGCCTTATCGCACCCTGCTTCCACCGAACCTCCCTCCATCCTAATCCTTACTATGTGGTTCTTACAGCTCCTTTTCTCCCTGATAAACCTAAAGAAGTCCTTCTCCCCCTTCTCAATACCTTGTGCCAGCCTGAGTTCCATAGATGCCTTGGCTCCCCTTACTGCCCTTGTCACCTCCTTCGATTTCATGAAGTACTCCTCCCTGTCTTCCCCTCTCCCTATTTTCTTGTACCTCCTAAATGCAGCTCTTTTCCTCTTTACCTTTTCCATGACCTCCTTGCTCAAGTAGCTTGGTTTCCTAGCCCTAGCCTTCTTGCTCTGGGCCTTGCAGCAGGTTTTGGTTGCCTCCACTATCTCCAGCTTTATGATCTCCCACCTCTGGTTAGTGTCCATACTAGATTGAATTCTGGCCAGGTACCCTTTTACCACTTCCCCATCCTCCCAAAGTCGGCCCTCCTGAAGTCCAGCACTCTTGTGCCAGATTCCACTCCTTCCTTGCCCATATCCAATGTGAGCCATACTGAGTGGTGGTCACTCCCTGACAGTGGTTCCTCCACTGTAAGTTCTCTCACAAAGTCCCCATTTGCCAGCACAAGGTCAAGGGTATTCCCTAATCTGGTTGGTTCACTGACCATTTGCAGCAGGAAGCTGTCCTGGAAGGCATCCAGCAGTACCTGCTCCCTTCTGTTCCTGGTTGTTGGGGTACTCCAGTCCACTCCTGGCATGTTGAAGTCACCCACAAAAACCCACACTACCCTTCTCGCAGGTCCTCCTAATCTGTCCTGCTAGTTCCCTGTCTAACTCCTCCGTCTGAGATGGCGGCCTGTACACCACTCTCATTCTGAGGATCCTATTCTTGGAAACCTGGATTTGCATCCAAAGTGACTCCGTACTACCCTCCTCCCTTACACACTTCAGTCCTTCCTTCACATATAGTGCCACACCCCCTCCTTTCCCAATCACCCTGTCCTTACGAAATAACCTGTAGCCTGGTACAGACAGGTCCCAGTCATTGTATTGGATGGCCCATCTTTCTGTGATGGCTGCAATGTCCACCTCTCTCTCTGCCATGAGCGCCTGTAACTCTACAGTTTTTCTTCCAAGGCTCTTAGCATTAAGGGTAACCACCTTCCACCCTCCCCCCCCATCCTGCCCTCCTTTACTAGCATCACCAATAGTACTTGCCATTTGTCCTTTGTCACTGTTACTGTATGGGGGGTAAGCTCATATGGTTTCCCAACCTGTGGTCTCTGCATGTCTCTTGCCCAATTGCCACCCCCCGATCCTAGTTTAAATTCCCAACTTCCTCTGTGTACTCCTCCATCCTCTTTTTCAACACTTTCTTTCCCTCCTCACTCAAGTGTAGTCTATCCTTGTCATAGAGACTACTGTCCTCCCAGGTCCCTCCCACCCCCCAACAGCCCATACCCTTTAGCATAACACCAGGTTCTTAGCCATCCGTTAAATTCCTCTATTCTCAGCTTTCTTGTTGTGCTTGCCTTGGGCACTGGAAGTATCTCTGAAAAAGTTACTGATCTTCCTGCCCCCTCACATAATTGTCCTAGTTCCTCAAACCTCCTCTGGACTATATCTACTGTCTTGTTAGCCAGGTCATTTGTCCCAAGATGTATAATTAAATGAGGCTTGTCCATACCCCTTCTAGCATATTTCAGAACAGATTGTCCCATCCTTTCCACTGTCATTCCTGGCATGGCCTCCACCCAAATGCGACTATGCCTCTCCCCCTTGCTACCCCACCTGACTCCTCTTAGTATTGAGTCCCCCAGCACTAAGATTCCACCCTCTTACTCTCTGCTTGCTTCCATTCATCTCCCTCTCTCATTTCCAGCTCCTCTTCTTCCTTCTGCACATTATTTCCACCTTTTGACCCTGTTGCAATTCTCCCAGCAGAACTTTCCCCCGCTCCGGTTTGGTCCAGGCATTTATCAATTACTCCTCTAATGTCATCATTTCCCTCCTCCTCCTCCTTCCTCTCTAGCAGTGCAAAACTATTTTCTGAAGACCCTTCACAAATGCCTGCTCCCTCTTTCTTCATGGTAACCTGTTCTCTCCTTTCACTCCATGACTTTTGCTACTTGTTCGCCTCCCCTCACAAGTCCCTATCTCCTCCTTCCATTTGTCTTTTGTCTCCTGACCTGGTTTCCCGGCAATCATTCTTCCTGGCCTGGGCCCCTTTGTCTCTGCTTTCCTTCTTCTGACCCTCTCCTCACCACTGTTGTCTCAAATCACCCTCCCTCATCTCCCCTCCTTCCTCCCTCCAGTATTGGGCTAAACCCACCCCCAGTCTGCCTTGCCTGTCTTAGTTCCTCCTGCAGACCCTCAATCTCCTTTTTTTCTAAGTTTCTCTATGTGGTTGCACACTAAACATCCCCCCACACTCCAGACAATTTTCAGAAAGATTTAGGCACCGCAGTTGTTGCAGCCTACCACCCTACCTATTGCTGTTGTTGCCACCCAGCGACCCCCCCACCCTTCCAGATGAAGGGTACCAAACACTCCCCCAAGTCTCCCTCTCCCCTCTACCAGTGCAAAACATTATTTTCTTAATTTCCCTTACCCCCTTTGTTGTACATGTTTAGATAGATTGAGCAACTGCTTTTTATATTCCTATCCTTTCTATCCACACCTAAAAAGAGATTTTAAGTAGCTATTGCACAACCTTCTTCAAACTCCTATTCCTCCTTTCCACAATGCAATAGAAATAAAAAGAAGTAACAATGAAAGCTCCTTGATTTGCCTTCCACTGAGATAGCAGTCACCTCTTCGCTCGCTGCTGTTCCTTTCCTGGATTTCTGCTTCTGCTATGGCAGGTGTATATCCTTTTCCCGTTTGAGAAGTGATGTCAGAACCCTGGTATAAAGGAATTAATGGACCAGGGGGGTGGGGTGAGGGGTTGGAGGGGTGGGACCAGCCCAAGTCTTCCAGAAACAATCAGGTAGCTGAGGTCCCTGGTCAGACCATTAGCACCCTTCCCCCACTATGCACTAAACTTTGCAGCTAGTGAAGCCAGCAAAAATTAATCACAATTCTACTCAAAGCCCCCAAAATAGATTTGCTACCAAAAGAGACAGGTCTCCAATTCAAACAGCTTCACCAACACCACATCAAATATAGGCTTGAAATTAGAAGATGTAGGTCTCCAGTTCAAAGAAACAGCCCCAATTAAATCACACCAAATAGGTTTTAAATCAGAAGAAATAGGCCTCCACAAATGCAGCCTGCTACACAGTGAAACATCAAACAAATGAGCCCATTATAGCCACCAAAACAGGTTTCAAAATTCCAACAGCCCCAAAACAATACCCTGCTAGCCCCTTAGAAGTAGTGAGAAAGAAAATAAATAACCTTCTACCAAGTAAAATCCACAAGAAACAATGTAAAAACAAGAAGAAGAAGCTACTGTACTGGAACAGATCTGATCCTTTCTCCTTCTAGTTCCTTCACAGACTGAAAAAGAATGTAATGCTTATCCAGCAAGTAAATCCTGTCCACTACTGCTCAGCAAAAGAAGGTTCAGACAACCTCTGCCAGACCCGAACTGCTTCTGCAGTTAACAGTCCTCAAATACAATGTCCAACACACAGAAATGGCAGCTAAAAAAACTACTTTAAATCAGCTTACAAACACACTCAGCAGCTAAAGGCCCTTTCTCTCTCTCCTCTAGCTGAAGACTGAAAGAGATGGCAGTTAATCATCACCTTCTAACACCACTAATCCCTGTAATATGATGCCTGCACTTACAGGCCACATAGCAACATTTAAACACACAATAACCAATTTGTCTACTAGAATACCTTAATCCTGCCCAAACCAAATTTTAAAGCACAAAAAAGGCAGTTAGGAACAGACCTCAAATACAATGTCCAACACACAGAAATGGCAGCTAAAAAACTACTTTAAATCAACTTACAAACACACTCAGCAGCTAAAGGCCCTTTCTCTTTTTCCTCTAGCTGCACAAGGAAAGCACATGTTGGTCAGCGGGGGGCCATTTTAGACCCAGGGCTGGAAGGTAATGGTCCTTACAGATAGTGTATAAACGCAGAATGTTAGGAATTTGCACAGGTAGAAAGGACATCATCAGCTGGAGTCTGTAAGCATATCCCACTGTCCGTCCCACTGTTCTTCATTCCCAGCCCAAGCAATTACAGATTATGAAATACATGCGCCCTCACCTTAAAACGGATATCAAAATGATGGAGACAGTCCAGAGTAGGGCCATGAAGATGGCTGCGGGGTAGTAGGGTAAAATGTATGAGGAGAGACTGAGGGCCCTGAACATGTGCTCACTGGAGGACAGGAGGGAGAGGGGAGACATGATTGAGATGTTCAGGTACTTGAAAAGGATCAACAAGATGAACAAAGAGGGTCTCTGCAGCAAAACTATAAGGGGGCACAGTCTTAAGTTGGAGGGGGGGGTTGTTTCTGAGGGAGGTTAGGAGACCCCATTTTTTCACAGAAAGGGTGGTGACCAAGTGGAACACACTGCCAGAAGAGGTGAACTCAGCAAGGACAGTGGGTGGCTTCAAGAGGAGCTAGGATACATACAGGGGTAGGTTAATGGTCAAGGGAGGGGCAGAGAAGAAGGAAGGAATGGTTGGGGAAGGGGGAGCAGGAACAACAGCCTGAGCTGTGAATCCTGCACAACAAACAGACTTGATAGACCAGAGGGCCTAGTTCTGCTGGCTAATTTGTATGTCCGCATTTTTCCATTAAACATGTAGAGAGTTAAACATCAAGTTTTCCTGAGATGCACATTAATGTTGCTTGAGATCAACATATTGAGATCATAGGGCACATGTCTACCCTAAAGAAAGTTTCATTTGTACAAGAAGTCCAGTAACCCAGCATGTGTCTTCTCAGATGCATCCGAGTCGGCAGCACTCGAGATTGCAACTGCTTCAGGCTTTTTAGTTTCATTTCAACTTTTAATTGTATTCCTGTAGAAAAGTCTTTATGTTCTATATTTTGTAAATAAATAAGCTTATAAAGCTGTTTCAGTAATTTCAAAAATTGAAAATATGCCATTTTTCCCTTTTGTTGTCCCCACTTTTGATATAACTGTTGGATTATTTTTTTGGTGTCTATCCACCATTCTCATAGGGTGTCATACCAGACTACTACTGTAGTCCTGGCTTGTAAATGCTCAGCTGTTTTATTATTTTAGGATCTGCTAACATTTCATTATTAATCTGCCAGCGCCCTGTGCCAGCATTATTTTTCCATAACTGGCCCAGAGTTATATGAATTTCCAAATTCTCTGAAGTAGCATTAGGAATATTTTACCTGCCAGTTTTTGAAAGCAAATATATTGTCAATCCGTGATGACAGAGTACCTCTATGATAAGTATGTCCCCCTTTTTTATTCAGTCATCTGTAAGCATCTTTTAATTCTGCAGTAGCCAAAATTTGTTTTAATACAGTGGTGTCACAGTATACTTTAGAGGTCATTCCGATTGTGTCTACTAATTCTAACATACAGTTAAAATCCCCATCCAAAATTAATTTGTGTTGGTATGTAAGAATGGTTGGATCATCTTAAATAAATCCATTCTTAATTTTTTGTTTGGGGTGCATAAACTAACGCCACCCTAATATCTTGATTCTGAATTTGTATGTCCAGAAATAAAGCTCTCCTGGGCCTATATCCATTATTTTTAAGATTTTAACCTGTCCGCTCAACAGAACTCATACCCCCAAGCACACTTCTTTCTCCTAATGACCAAACTGTGGGACCCTACGCCAGGATTTTTGTGTCTGATAAATATCAGCTTCTGACCTTAACCTAGTGTCCTGTAATAAATTTGAGTGTTAAATTCATGTAAAGCTTGAAACGTGATACAATGCCTTTTATAGTTTTTATGCTGTTAACATGTAAATATATATTTTTTTGGTTTTTATTTTAGCTTTTTGTTGACCGGGTAAGTGCACTAGACAAATCCTGCCTATTTTCAGGCACGACCCGGGGGAGGGGGATACAGATGAATGCCAACTGACCTTGAACCAGATTAAGCTGTTGGTGGTATTTTTAGTGAATGAGGGAAATTTGGCCAGGACACCGGAAATTCCCTACTCTTCCGATAAGTGCCATGGGATCTTTAACATCCACCTGAACTACCACCAATCCAGGCAGATGGGACCTCGGTTTAACGTCTCATCTGAAAGACGGCACCTCAGAAGTGCAGCACCCCTCTCATGCTGCACTACAGTGTCAGTACTGGGATATTAACCCAAGTGCCAGATGTGGGAACTGAACCCACAGCCCTCTGATCTCCTGGCCTCAGAGGCGAGTGTGCTACCTACTGAGCCACTGACACTGATATATATTTTTAAAGTGTCCCCAGCAGATTTGGCCATTTCTGGTGATGCTGACAATTAAGTTATCCATTCAGGGTTTTTTTCCTTGTTTTTTTTTTCACTTTTGGTTTATCCATGGTGTCCCCTTCCACATCTGATGTATCTTTTTGTGAAGAAGCCACAGATGAAGTTTCTGAATCATCCTTCTCCTCGGCTGAATTATCATGCAAAACTGAGTATTTATTAATGTTGGTAATCAGATCAGTTTTTGGAAGCTTTGACTTGAGAATATTCCTAGCTGATCTTCTTTTGCCTCTCACCAGTTGAAACCTTTACACTGGGGGAGGCATTACATTCTTGTTGTGACTCAGATAAAGATCATCCTATTCCTTCTGTTCAGTAACTTCCATGCTTTGCTCCCCATCAGCTAATATAGTGTCTTGATTGCAGTTAGAGTTGTATGTAAGGGTTTCTTCAGTGTCTTCTTCTGGGAGAGTAGCACTCTGGGCTCAAAGTCTCCTGTATAGTTATGGTACTCAGAGACTGAGGTTGGGTAGGGGCATATTGGTTTGTTTCTCCTGTGCTGCATGAATGATATCATTTTGATTCCAAATGTGCCTTTATTGTGAACAACCCAGAGACATTGTAGAAAAAGATGCCCCAGTTCCTCGCATACGTTGCATTTGGAGGATTTCAACAGCAGTTGCTAGTATGTTTTGTCTGCAAGTAAAAACTGCAAACTAGCGCATCACAAGCATTGCTTAAATAAACAACGGGACCACACCTGTAGCATGTTTTAGGCTGGCTAGGGTAAAAACAGAAGTCTTGGTCCAAACCCAAATAAAAGCAACTAGGGAGATGAATGGGTTCATCATCAGTCATTCACAATTTTATTTTGATTTTCCACCTCCGTCCATATATTTTCACTGTCCAGGATGTGCACCAGTCTTTCCAACACATCTGCCTTTTGTTTAACCCAATATAATATATCAGAAACATGTAAATTTTCATTTCTGAATAAGATAGTAATGGTTTTGACTGCTGATCGAATCAAGTGTTTGTCAATAAATAGTGCCCATAAAGCAAATTGTTTTAAATAAGAGTACTTTGTCCGAATTTATCCAGGTGTACTAGAGTGTTGAAGCTAATGTCGAAAATAGTGTCTCCTGAGATGTGAATCAGTACAAATATATCGGCCGCTAAAAAACTGCATTGATTCCTTTAGCAGTTTTCTGGCCACATAAACTCTGTCTGGGGCGAGGTCTAATCCGCCCTTGTATTTCAGGTGCACTGCATTTCACCTAGACCTAGGTTTCCCCAGATTTGAAAACAAATCCACCATCCTAAATCTGGGGTTTGTTTGCAGTCTAGAAGTATTTGCCTTGGGGGGGCTGTACCTGAGTCCTGTCTGGAACCTACCAAAGTAAATGGCTTATCATTTACACCACTACCTTTTTTCCACTCCTTCAGCCCAGGATGTGGAGGGTGTCAGCTGTGGTTCATTTGATTCATGTCCCTCTGATTCTCCCCTTTTTTCTTCAGGTAAAACCTGCTATAACTGTTTCCTGGAACTTGCCTCTTTTCCAGTGTTTATGTTTATAGCGTTAGCCTGAAGATCCTCTGTAAAATAATCAATATTATTAGTAGCAAACTCAGAAGTCGTACCTGGAGCTGGAGCATCCTGCTTCATGTTTTCAATTGTGCCAGGTGCACCCTCCATTTCAGCGGCTGCTGTTTGCTGCTGCATCTGAGCTGCCACAGCTTGTTTGTAAGCTGCTTATGTTTTCAGCCTTTGTTCTGGTAGTTTGTGCACATTCTCAGCCACTGACAGGTTGCAAATCTCCACCACAGTTGGGAGTGCTCCCAGAAGCCACCTTTTGCCATCTGGTGACAAAGTCCATCCCGCAGCTCGAAGAGCTCTTTCAGGTGACCATGTCTGTCCACTGTTAGGCTGCACTCCTTCTCGTGATACCTCTGGCTGCTTCCTTTGGTATTTATCAACAGTTTCAAGAGCTGTCCACATCTCTGAATTTTCCTCCTGCAATGTCTGCAACAACCAGGACCTGTGTGCTTCTCTTTCAGCTGGTGACTGCACCTCTGTGTCCTCCATAGCAGCTGAAACTGCTGCTAGCCTCACAGGTAACTTTTTGCTCCTCACTTTGTACACAGCTATCCATATCCTCATACACTGTAGTAATCTCCATTGGAATATCAACCTCTTTACTTACATGCTGTATTTCCATAGAACTACAAAATGGTTTTGCAGTACATTTGGAGCTCTGGGCTCCTGAACCTCCTAATCCACTGACCTCCTTACAACTGTCACCCATTCTGCCAACTGGAGTGACACAGTGCCCCCTACCCAAGAATAGGGGGATTTTTTATTTAAGAAAACAAAATCAAAATTCAGACATCAATATTCAGAGCTCACACTTGTACAATTGCTACAAACAGAAATATTGAATACAATTTATACTTTTCTTGTTTAATTCTTAATTTCTATGTTAACCCATAATATTCAGGAATCAAAGTTTTTCCATAGACATCTTGCTTTTAGAATATACTTTTTGAATTCTTCATTGTAAATAGTCAATTAATTTTGGCTAATATGTGTTAAAATTTGTTGTTGCCCATATTCTTGTTGTTGTAATACAAGTGCACATCTTGCTTGCCATAAATAATATTTACAAAATGCAAAGAAAACCTGAGTGTGCTTCAATGATACTTATTCATTGAATAGGGATATAAACCCAACACTAGGTTTTGTGTGTTAAAGCAAACTATTCAGCCAGCCCAGTGGCACTGAGGGTTGAGGCACTGGATGCCACACCTCACACCATGCCAGTGACCCGAGTTCAGGAGTGCTGGGGGATGGCAGGGGCAGGACAGGATTGAGTGCCCACTGGGCTGCTATCCTTCCTGGGGAGGTCGAGGATCACTTGGTGCATCAGCAGCTCCAGGTGGAGACTGGGAGTGTTGTAGTTCACTGAGCAGCACATAGCTGTTGTGCCTGAATGCAGGCAGGGGTTGCTGTGCACTGTGCATCGGGATGTGTACATGCATAGGAGGGAGCTCACCAGAACAGGAAAACCCTGGTCTGTGGAGTAGCAACAGCACCTGCCCCCATGCCAACAGCTGAGTCTTTCCTATCTGGCATTCCAGGTTCCTCTGCCCAGGTCCTCTGCCACATTGGAGCTGACTGTTGAGAGTGCCCAAAAAGGAGTGGCGGCCCAACCCTGGAAGGGTTAAGCTGGGGGTACCAATCATGGCTAGATGCAGTGGAGAAAGAAGCACAGGTAGGAGGACTTCAGGTGGGGCAGGAGTAAGGCAGGATGCCTGAGAGAGGCCCCGCAGACTGCGACTAGAGGGAAAAGAGTCTACAAAAAGAAAAGCAAAATATTCTCTACTCCCTAAGTCCATAGAATTAGGGGCCAACATTTTTTAAAAAGGGACAGTCTAGGTAGAAGTGCTCCCGGGTTTCTTCAATTCCTAAACAAATGACCCAAGGACATATAAATTCTTCTACAACTTTGTGCTTATGGGTGCCTCTAACTCCTAATCTATTATAACAAGACAACCATACCGCATCACACACCTTAAAAGGTAATATTTTATCTGTGAGTTGTGAGAAAATTATTGAGAATTTAGAGTCATAACCTTGTAATACATGTGGACTCTGGTAGAACTTTTCATTTAAAATTAAAGCATAGAAAGCTCTTCTGGAGTTGCTTTGTAGCATCTGGGGCTGCCAAAGTTTTAATTTCACACAAGCTGAATGTAAATAAGATGGGAGATTAAGCTTTTTAAGTTACATGGGAGAGATATCGGGATGGTTGTCCATAATTGAAGAAAATTTTGGGAAAAAAAATTAAAATGCCCATAACCCCATGGAATAGGTTGGAATAGTAGTGGAAGAAGGGTTAAGTAGAAAAAAAGGGTACAAAAAATAATATAGGTTTGATTATCTGTATGCCACCTAGGGGATAATCATGGTACACATGTCATCTTTTTATGAGGTTTGACCTGCTTCCCCAAAATCCTTGAAAGAAAATATGAATCACTTTGGATTCCTAATTACAAGGGACAGGAAAGATGTAAGCAATATGAAAACAAATAGGAATAATCAGGGTGTATAGAAGGGAAACCATTTTCTTTTTTGCTATAGTCCTATATTTCCAAGAAGAGACTGTCTGTTCAGCATGCTAACAATCCTGAGACCAATTTAGAGAAGCATCATCTGGATTCCTAAGTTGAACTCCCAGAATTCTTGTAGCGTGAGAAGATATTTTTATATTAGTGATGTGTTTTGGAGCATCAGTTGCTGCTATTGCTGGAAAAATTCATGCTTGACTTTTCTCATAATTTAACTTGGAACCTGATGCCTTTTCAAAATGTGTTTTTTCCTGAATAAACATCTGTTCATTAAGTTCAGGTGTAGTGCATATACAAATATCATCTGCATATGTGATAAAGTTTGGGGTAGTAGAGCCATCTGATAGAACAGTGGGAGGGATCCCTGGGTTTACAGAGATTTTCCTAACCAAAGGATCTGTTTGGAAGACAAAAAGCAAGGAGCTGAGTGGGCACCTTGCCTTATCGATTTTTCAAAAAAGCCCGTCCTGAACACCATTAACATGAGGGATCATGGATGCATAACTATATAATAATGAGATCAAACAGATGAATTTATCCAGAATGTGATAGACTTTTAGTACACTGAAGAGATAATTATGATCAACATGATCAAAGCTTTTTCCTGATCTAAGGCCAGAATAAGTTTTTGTGGGCATGAATCAAGGACATGGGACATTAAATTTCTCAAGTATATCAAGTTATTAAATATGGATCTTCCCTCTACTGTGCATGACTGTGTTTTACTGATTACTATGTTTGCAACCTTAGAGAGTTGAACTAACAACAAAGATGTTAGGATTTTGAAATCAACGTTGGGGAGACTACTAGGTCTCCAATTAGTTAAGTCCCTTCTATCTCCCTTTTTGAATAGTAGAATTACTAAAGCTTGTGACATAGTTTCTGGAAATGACTCTGAGGAGAAGATGTGGGAAAGTACATCAGCCAGAATTTGGGGGAAAATAGGTTGCGTAATTTATATATAACTCACTTGTGCCAGTGCAGAATTTCTGTTTTTTTTTTAAATAGCAGCAACTTCTAATGGGGTAACTGGTACCATTAAATCTGACAGGGATTTATGGTCAGCCTGTGGAATTGCTAACTCTTTTAAATAGCCAGTGTTACCTGCCGCAGTAGAGGGAGTGCCAAAAATGACTTGTAAATAAGTTTGAGATACATTTGGATTTTATCCTGATCTGTATAATATATGTTAGACTGATGATCCAGAACAGTTTGATTTTAGCATGATTTAGCCTTTTTGGAAGCCCTTGTAAATATCAAGAGAAGGCCTTGATCACTGAATGCCAAATTGAGCATAAAGTTTTAAAGATGTGGCTTTATTGTATTGAAATTTTACCATTTTTGCTTTAATACTTTGTATTTCTGTGAGTAAATCTAAGTTTTGCTCATGAGCTCTTGAGATCATTTTGTTTAATTTATCTTGGAACTCCAGATATTGCAAATAGGCAGAATTAGAGTTTTTAACAGATTGTTTAATGAAAAGGACTTGAAGTCAGCTTTTATGTCAATTCACCAATCTGTTAAGGAGTCAAAAGCATCTATCACAGAGAATCTTGCAGCCAGCAAATCAGATTTTTCCTTCCATATCGGTTGGAGCAAAAGATTATTATTTTAACATCCATCTGGGATTGGAATGATTAGATGAGAAAGCAGACCAGGAGGATTCTATAGTACTGTTTAAAGTAACTGCAAAGTGATCTGAGGTCTTGCAGGAGATAACTTGGGCATGAGTGGCATGTAAAGAATTTGAAATAAATATGTAATCGATTTGGGTTGCTAGTGGGCCTTTAAAAAAGGTTGTTGCCCCTTTAGAATGAACGGATACATACCTATCCATTAACCCAGTAGTCCTTATTATTGTATTTAACCAGGTAGAATCTCCAAATTGTTTTGTCGTGTGACCACCCCTGTCTGATAAAGATAAGGGGCAATTGAAATCGCCTCTCAGTATATCATGTTTATTTGTGTGCAAGTAAGGATGAATCTGAGAGGAGAGAGTGCAGTGAGATGCAATACTCTGGTATGTATAAACGCTTATTATTCTGAATTTTTCTTTTTCTCTACAGAGATCCAATAAAATTGCACATCCCGGGCTTATATCAACTATTCTCTGTACTGAAAAATGAAAACCTTTCAACAGAATACCCACCCCATCATATAAATTAGGGCCCTGTGACCAAAAGGAAGGCCCCAGTGTCCATTGTTTTTTTAACCTGGAAGACCTCATGAATAGTTTAGTCCTATGAACCTATAGAGCCATTACCCATAAGCTCCACAGTATATTCTTGATTGCCTGTCTGTCTGTTCTCCGATATCTATCCATTAAGAAGTCATTCCTACATTACACTTATAATCCCAAAGGTCAGAACACACCTCGGCTGTGCAACAATAAGTCATGCCCTCCCAGTCCTCTGGAACAAGGTACAAAAAACCCTGATGCTGGCCCGGCCAGTGACACTGTCTCTTTTCAAACATATTTACTCAAGTTCCTTCATAGAAAAGTGTAATTGCTTCTGCTGATGCCTTGTAAATTCCTCCTGGCCTCAGGTTACTCATGGTAGGTTGCCCCCTTCCCCTTCATTGGCATTGTCTCTTCTTTAGTTTCTCCAGCTACTCTCCCAATCTGTGTATCAAACTGTTATCTACCTATTAGCACTTCTATATTCCTCCCTGACCCCCCCACTCAGAGAGGTCACCCCTGGACCCTAATCATGTATTGCACTATCTGCTCTAACCTTTTACTCTGTACATTTTGTGTATATATATATGTATATATATATATATATATATATATATATATATATACATGTATACATTCATGGCAAAAAGCTCTGTTTAATGCATCAGTTAGGGCTGTTCCACAGTGACAAAAGTGAGGAAATTCGATGTTAGGGTTGAAACCTCCCCTTGCACCCCCCACCCCGCAACCCCAACCAGCATCGGGTGTGCATTGGGTAGTCGAGTCCTAACTCTCACCCCATCCACGTGTAAACAAGCTGAAGTGGTGAAGTATAGGAGAATGGTGAGAGTTAGGACCGACGACCCAAAGCACACCCCGATGCCAGTTGGGGTGTGGGTGGGGTGCAAGGGTTTTTTCAACCCCTAACATCAAATTTCCTCACTTTGTCACTGTGGAACAACCCTAACTGATGCATTAAACAGAGTTTTTGCCATGAATTTCCTTCTTTTGAAAAATGAGGACTATAAAGTGAATGTAACGTGGTGGTGGAAGCACAGGCCTTCGGCCTCGTGGTTTCCACCACGTGATTTTGGTCACATAGTAATAGTAAGGGCAATGCAAATGCAAGGGCAAATGGTAACGCATATAGTGAAACAAACGTAAATGGTAACGCAACGGTAATAGAAACACAAGAGCAAAGTGATGCCAAAGCGAACAGTAATGGAAGCGGAGACACAAACACAAGCACATGCAGAAATGCAACTGGTAATGTGCATGGTCTAGGTACTGCAATTGGAAATGCAAATGTTAATGGTAATAGCAACAATAATGACAAAGGAAGCAGAAGACGAAAGGAAAAAAGCAAGCACATACAGAAGCACAAACCATAATGCATACGGTCATGGTACACGCAATTGCAAACACAAATGGTAATGGTAACAGTAACAATAATGCCAGAGAAACAGAAACTGAAATGCAAATGCAAGCACGTATGGAAGCATAAACCATCGCGTGCATGGTCATGCTAATGCAATTGAAAGCACGCAAATAGTAGCAGTAACAGCAATAATGACACCAAATGAAAGACAAATGCAAATGGAAGGGCAACCTACAAACACAAATGAAAATCGCACAGTGAACGCAAATGGAAACACAAACACAAACAGTAGTGGAAATGCAAATGGTAACAGTAATGCAAACACAAGTGCAAACAAAAGCGCAAATGGTAACACACACGTGGTGTACAGGAATACTAACACAAAGCGGGTATGGAAACACAAGTGGGAGAGCTAACTGTAACAATGTGAGCGTACACCTTTTCCCCAAAAACTGCATAGAAACACAGTGAATACAAAGAATGTATGCATAATAATGGGCCTCGGAGCAGAAAATGAGCACTTGGAATACTAAATTGCTTATATCTCAGGAACCGTATGATGAGAAAAAATTAAAATTCCATATTATTTATGACTTTCCTGGCTAGTTTTGTACTTAGCCCCCTAGTGGGGGGCTAAGTATTTTTCTGACAAAAAGTCCATATCTTGAAGCATTTCCGAGATACGGGCCTCGAAAGGCGCAGTGGACGTCATAATGTTAGTCTGTGGCAACAAGTATCAACTTTGGAGCACTATAACTTTGCATTCCTGCAATATTTTTTCACCAAACCACCAAAAGGCACATCTGTGGGATGTTGACTTTCATCCCTCTAAATGTCAACCCAAAAGACCAAATCAGTGTTTTGCAGCAGGGTGGCAAAGAATTCTGTTATTTTCCCCATAGTGTCGAATGTAGTGTCTAAATCATGACACATTCACAAACATAATCCCAAAAGCATTGCAGGTGCAACACTGCTTTGCGACACTACATTTCCCAAAAATTTCAAAAACATATTTCTGGGGTGTTTAACCCCAGAATAAAGACATGCCTAGCATCCTCAGGGCTTGACTAGGTAACCACAAAAAGAATTGTGTCTCTAGAGGGTCCCAATTTTAAATGCTAAGCATTTCTCTGATCAGTAACTGAAAACAAAATGATGGATTTGCGACACTACTGGAGTCATTTGCGACACTGTCGAACTTTTTGTTAACTTTTCCCATTGACTATAATGGGAAACTTGTTTTTTGAATAACTTTTTAACCGTTCAATATTTCTTCACAAAATCTTCAAAAGGCACATTGGAACCCCGGCTACATGCACCCTGAAGTTTTAAGACTGGTCATGCAAACTGTGCGACCTGTAGGCATGAGCAAAGAATGCTCAAAAAGCTAAATGCACTACAGAATGTTGTAATAACTCCATAACCGTATATCCGACCAGTGAAAAACTTGGCAGATCCCAAGATCTGTACTGCCACTCCATGCCTATCAAATTTGTTTATGGTGGCAAGGTTATTAGGTGCAAAATTTCACACTTTAACCTTAAATCGCAGTCGCAGCCTAACTATAGTGGCACTACTGTGCCACTATAATATATATATATATATATATATATATATATATATATATATACACATATATATATGTATATGTTCATGGCAAAAAACTCCATTTAATGCATCAGTTAGGGTTGTTCCACAGCGACAAAAGTGAGAAATTAAATGTTAGGGTTGAAAAAAACTTGCACCCCACACGCCCCCACCAACCATAGGAGAATGGGATGAGAGTTAGGCCCTCGACTAGCGTACACCCCAATGCCTGTTGGTGGGGTGGGGTGGGCATGGAGTGAGGATGGCAACCCTAACACACCAAATTCCACACTTTGGCACTGTGTAACAACCTAACTGATGCATTAAACAGAGTTTTTGCCATGAATGTCCTTCTTTTGTGAATGTGCACTATAAATAGTGAATGGTATATGTGGTGGGAGCACGGGGCCCTTCTGGCCCCATGCTCCCCACCATACTTCATTTGTGCATAATAACCCTAACAGTAATGGTAACAGTAATGGTGCGCAACAGTAACAGTAATCCTAATGGGAGCGTTAATGCAAACAGTAACACTAACGGTAATGGTAGCAATACGAGAACAGTAATAGAACGGAAGCATAAACACAAATGGTAACACAAACGATAATGAAAATGCTAATGGTAATGGTTATGCAAACACAAGCAGAAATGGTAACACCAATGGTTATGCAAAGGAAACAGTAATGCAAATGGTAACTCAAATGCAAGCACAAACGTGAACACAAACACAGATGGTAACACAAATGGCAATGAAAATGAAAATGGTAACAATGCGCCAAATGGAAAGCATATATGCAAGCACAAATACAAACACAAATGGTAAACACACACGGTGATATGAAATAAGCGCTCATGAAAACAGTACCGGAAATGCAAATGGTATTGGTAATGCAAACGGTAATGCCAATGAGGACTCAAAGGAAACAGCAACACTAGGTGATATGAGCATCAGCTCAAATGGTGTGCACTGCGGTGACAATTGGAGCAATGGCATAGATGGTGATGGAAGCATGAGCACTAGTGGTGATGCCAGGTTTAAGCGGGGACTGCTGAGGGTGGCATTAGTGCAGGCACAGTGCAGAGCACCGGTGCAGATACTGAGTGCAGGGTGATGGTGGTGGCGAGCGGTGCTGAGTGAGCAGTGATGCAGGCGGCAGTAGAGTGCAGGCACAGGTACTGATGGTGATGGAAGGCAAACACAGGTGGTGGCTCAAGCGTTGACAAGAGCACAGGTGGTGGCATGGTGGAGTGCTAGTGCAGAGTGGTGGCGGGTGATGGCCGGGGGTGTCAGGGGAGCAGTGAGTGAGTGGTGCAGATGCAGGTGAAACCTGGCATGGAGTGGTGGCAGCACATGCGGTACAGGCAGATGCTTCAACGAAGATGGTGGTGGAGCACAGAGCAGTGGCGGTGGCTCAGGAATGCAAGCAGTAATGGTAACAGTAACAAAACAGTAATGTTAACAAGAAATGCTACGCAAATGGGGCATAAATGGTAACAAAAACACAAACAGTACCAGTAGCATACGCAATGGGAAATGGTAACGCTAATGGTGACCCGAAGGAAACAGTAACATAAACGGTAATGCAAACGAAGCACAAAAGCAAACAGAAATGGTAATGAAAATGGTAATGGAAATGCAAGTGCAAATGTAAACCAAACACAGATGGTAACACAAATGGCAATGAAAATGCAAACAGTAACGCAAACAGAAGTGCAAGCGCAAATACAAATGCAAACAGTAACACACACAGTGATGCAAACAGAAATGATAATGCAAACAGTAATGGAAACGCAAGCACAAATGTAAACAGAAACACAAATGTTAATGCTAATGGTAACAGAAATGCAAACGGTAATGGTAATGCAAACACAAATGCAAATGCAAACGGTTACGGCAATGGCAATGGCGATGCACAAGGAAACAGTAAGGCAAGCAACAATGGAAACACAAGCACAACACAAATGCTAATGGTAATGGAAAGACAAACAAAATGATAACGCAAATGGTAATGCAAACGCAAATGGTAAAGGTAACGCAAATTCAAATTCAAACACAAACAGTAATGCACATGGTGATGCAAACAGAAATGTTAACGAAAATGGCAATGGAAATGCAAACGGTAATGCAAATGCAAATGGTAATGCCAACGGTGACACAAAAAGAAACAGTAACGCAAACGGTTATGCAAAAGCAAGCACAAACACAAACGGTAATGCACACGGTGTTACAAATGGAAATACTAATGCAAACATAATGGAAAAGCAAGCAGAAACAGAAATGCAAATGCTAAAGGGAACAGTAACACAAACGCACACACTTTATGTTCGAAAGAGGTGCATCCAGAAGCACAGTGAACAAAGAATGTTGGCATAACAGTGGCCCTTGGACAGGAAAATGAGCACTTGGAATACTAAATTGCTTATATCTCAGGAACCGTACTACGTAGAAAAGAAATTTAAATCTCATATTATTTATGACTTTTCAGGCTAGTTTTGTACTCAGCCCCCCAGTGGGGGACTAAGAATTTTTGTGATGAAAAGTCCATATCTCGAACCATTTTGAGATATGGAACCCAAAAGGCATCACGGGTGCAGCAGTGTTATCCTATGGGAAAAATTGTCAACTTTGGAGTGCTGTAACTTTGCAGCCCTGTTACACTTGGCATCAAAAGCCACATCTGTGTGATGTTGGCTTTCTTCCTACAAATTTCAGCACAAAAGACCAAACTGTTGTTTTGCAGCAGGGTGGCAAAGATTTCTTATTATTATGGCATAAGGTGGCAAATTACTCTCAAATCAAGACAATTTTTCAAAAAATCACTAAAATGTCACATTTGCGAAAGTACTTTGTGACACTACTTTTACAAAAATTTAAAAACATATTTCTGGGTTGTTTTACCCCCAAAAAAGACATGACTAGCATCCTCAGGGCATGACTAGGTGAACACAACAAACATTGTGCCCTTAGAGGGTCCCAAATTTAAGCAGCAAGCATTTTTCTGACCACCAGCTGAAAAAAAAATGGCCGAATCACAGTAAAGAGTCATTTGGGACACTTTCGATAGTTTGTTAACTTTCCTTAGACTATAATGAGATTCAGTGTTTTTTGAATAACTTTTGAACTGTTTAATATATTTTCACAAAATTTTGAAAAATACATCAGGGACCATGGATGTATGTTCCTGATGTTTTCAGACTGATTGCACAAACCGTGCAGGCTGTAGGTGCAAGCAAAGAAAACGTGCAAAACTCTGTAATTTTATGCATTTATTTTGCGCCTGTAGCTCCGCAACTGTACATCTGACTGTAATGAAACTTGGCAGGTCGGAGATCTATGGTACTAAACTGTGCATTCCAAATTTCAGGCAAATCTGTAATTTTGGGGCAAAGTTATTAAGGTGAAAAATTTCAGATTTAACCTTAAATGGGATACTCAACCCTAACTATAGTGGCACTACCATGCCACTATAATATATATGTACTGTTCTTACACTTCCTGTTTTAGGCTTATGTTGGACTGTATACAATAACTGCAGTGTTGGTTGTGCATTTTTTCATACTGTAAATTACATATGTATGTCTTCTTTCTATGTAAAACTGTTTCTGTGAATTGTTCCCAGGTCCACCTTGGAAATGAGTATACTCAATGGTGCTCTCCTGGTTAAAGAATTGATTGAGTGATTGATTGATTGAGTTTTAATTCTTGTGTCTTGGATAAGGGTGATGCCTTTTGCTAAATCCTTCAGAATCTGAAGGGTGGTGAGCCTTTGTTTATTCGTTTTTATGCTGCAGACATTCAAGGTTATGGAGGATAGTTGTTGATTCATTCTCTTTTACTAGCAAGAATGGGTCAGGATATTTTCTGATGACTTTTTTCATTCTTCTTTTTCCTTACTTCTGACTGAGAATCTGATGTGGGATCCAACCTGGAGGACACCATTGATGAGTCAGAGTCATCTCTGTCATCTGCATGCTGTGTTGCTGTGGAGAAGCAGCATTAACAGGGTTTTGTTCAAGGCTTATTGCTCATTTATAACAGGTATGCTACCTTTGCCTCAATAAATGAAGTGAGCAATCCTTTACCGGACTGTCTTGTGTGGTCATCTTGGCTAGTTGTCCCTGTTCATCTGTTTTGTTTTCAGCCCTTGGATTGCTGGAGTTTTGAGGTGGAATAACCCATTCCATAGGCTGAACTTCAACCTACCCTGTGGGGGGTCGGCACAGGCCAACGTGGACATCAAGAAATTTTCTGGAGGGTGCATGTATCACTTGCTCCATTTGCTTACATTCGGTTGGCTATAGTTGAGCGCTGGAATCTGAAATAGGATTAAGCGGACATTGTTACCTAAGGATCACTGCCGGATCACTTGAACTGTTACTGCTGCTGTATATACAGAAAATATAATACAGAAAACAACAGAAATGACAGAAAACTAATAGAGCCCTTGTGTGGTCAAAAGGTAATTGGCTGAAGCTGAACGAAATTCAAAAACTTAAGGGATTGAAATCAAAGTTAGAATTGCTTTGAACCAGCTTATGGCTCTGGAAATCTGGATTTGGACTTTGGATTCTTGTTAGAAGTGAATAATAAAAGTACCAAATGTGTAATAGAGCATAAGCAGATATAAGTACCTTGTACAAGGGGGGAAACAATCGAATCATTGTGACCCCTAGGATGATTTCATTGGACACCCCTTTGGGATGCTCTAATTTTGCCTTGGATGTCGCTTTAAACTTTTTTTAATTTTCCTTTTTTCCCTGTCATGTGTTTTTTCTTTTAGGTTTTTAAATGCTTAACTGTTTTAATGGGTTTAATACAGTGATTTCCACTGCTGATATTATTAGTTGATTACTGTGGAGGCATACCGACTGTTTATAAATTGTTTGTAAGTTATTGATTCTGTGCTGTGCTGTGCTGAGCCTGTGTTTTTTGGTGCTTGGGATCTGTAATTTGAAGTTGATTAACTATTTAATCGGACTTATAAGGCATGCATTGTGTTTGATCAATTGAATATTATTCTTTCAATTGATCTATTTGTGTTTCAACAGTGTTTTCTCCTGATTTAATCCAATTACATCCTATTATACTAAACTATATTCAATTACATTTAATTGACAGGGTAAATATTTAATGCCTGTTCTTTGTTCTCTTCTACAGACAACAAACCTAGCTGCAACATTCTTAGAATGCCTATGACCCGCAGATCACACTTTTAAAGCAGAAGGATCCAGGAGTAACAAATTTTAACTGATATTCGAGTGACTGAGTCAGCCTGGAATCAAGCAGAGCTGACAAGCGATTCCTCTAGTTGAAGAAGCGTGAACAGTGTTGTTTAAATTAGCCATATACACTACAGACTTACTTATAGTATTTTTTCCCAACTGTTAGCTGATTGATAGCCTCAATTGATAGTCACAGTGAGGCATCAGCTCATGTGAGTTGCTTTCACTCTTCTTAAAGCCCAAGTGTGGGTAACCAGCACAGCATCTCTAAGAATCTCTAAGAGATGAATGTAAGTACATATAAAATGGTTATTGCTCTATGAGAGCTGGACTATTGGACTGTTGTAATTTTGCTTATCAAATTGTGGGTTTGCTAGTAATCTTTAAAAAAGACGCCTGTGTAAACTCTGTTTTATTTGTAAGGTTTTTTGTGTGTGTGTTTTAAAGTGTGGTTTCCTGAAAGGATTATTCTAGTTGGTAACTCCTATTTTTTTATATTTTTTCTTTTATATAGTTAACATTGGAGCACCTAAGGATATCACCAGAGGCTGCAAGGATCACAAAGGGCACTGAACACTGGGTCTTCCTTGGACAAGCCCAACAGTTCTGCAATTTCATGTTTTTAATGACAATTGCAAAAGACCGAGTTTGTGAACCAGCTGTTAAGACAAAAACACGGGAGTACATGGGAGCATACTACAGGACTGCAGGACTCAGGATTGAATTTCTTCTGAACATACAATTAATACAGCATCATCGGTGAGAGTTTTATAATTGCTTAAGCAGCATTTTGAAACTTGGATACTGCTCCCCCTATTAAAGAACTGGACATTGAATGACTCTTACTGGTACACTGGGTCTCTTTTGACTTCTGCAGCTTCTTTACCTTGCTCTGCTTATTGTGCTTTGTTGTTGGGCATCGGAGAAAGTTGATATTGTTATTATTTATAATTTTAAGTCAAATATGGTAAATACATGGCTACAAAGATTAAATAATGGAAAGGCATCACCTTACAGGAGCTCCCAGTAAAATCCCCAAAAAGGGAGCATGCAAACTAAGATCACTGATCATATGACTGTCTGCTGAAGTAAGACTTCAACTCCAAGAATAGGGTCTTCTGCTGCTTGCATACCTCTGCACCAGTTATTTTAATAGACCCTGATGGGGAACCAAGGCAAAGTGAGCCATTCTGCATTGAATTATTCAGTGCAGATGAGGAAGAGTAGTGCAGTTGAGGCAGGTAGTCAGGATTTATTCCTGACAGGGAGCATGATGCTAATCAAATGCTATATATATCCTCACAACCACATTCACAATCAATGCAAGTGAGTGATATAGAGAAATCTCCAAAACTTTGGTTTCAAATGTTATAGTTGATAGAAGGGAGTTTAAGTTAGCAGAATCGAATAAAACAGATGTGGGTCAGACATGGATGATTTACAGCACACTATAGATGGCCTAAAACAGCTTGAGGATCAAGAAAACTATTTAAAAGTCTTGCAGTAATTGTGGTGCTAGGCAAGCTAAATTAGTCCAAAGGAACAAGAACTGGGAGACTCTGTACCAATGTTTCTAAGTGATGAACTAGTAGAATTATTGAGAAATCCTATGACTGTGCATATTATTATTATTGGAACAGTTGGTAATTAATAAAACCTGATTGAATCTACGAGAAATGATGCTGCTTTAAATAAAGCAAAACTGGATCAGTTAAGTAATGGACCTATTAATGAACTCAGATGTAAGCTATTAAATGAAGGGATAGTCAAAGTACAGTTGAGGTTGAGAGGATACAACTAGAGAGACTGATATCAGTGGAAAAGGCAAAAAAAGGCCAGAATTTAGTATGCTAATAATACCAGAATCACCAAAACATAAAATGATTAAACAAAGATCAAAGACACATAGAAATAAGAACTATAAAAGAAAAAAGGAAAATAAGGTCAGTGGGGATAAAGAGTCTGAAAGAGGAAAGGTAAAAATGGAGGAGATAGACAGTATGAATGTAAGTAAAGATGAACAGGTAACTAAGATCCCAGGTCCCTCTAACATACTGGGTACTGGTACTGGTACCAATGATGGTCAGGTAAATCTAGTAACTCAGATTGAGATGTTGGAACAAGAGATCATAAAGTTTAATCAGCAACTGAAGAAAACAACAGGGGCTAATCAGCAGGCCCTGCCGGGGGGATAGTGACCTGAAAAAGAAGGGAGATGAAGAACTAAATCAGACAAAAGACAAAATGCAGGGTGAACCTCAAACTGAAGGACAAACTGTGTTGGATACTTTTCCCCTAATTAGACTATATGGTCCAGCGAATTGGGGATATTTTGATCCTGCTAGACATGAGCTGCAGATTCTGGACTATTTTAATAAAATGATAGGGACAAATTTAACAGAAGAGGTCACTGTAGAGATTAAAAACATTCATATTGCCTCAGCGACACATATAGATATTTTTTTTGTCTTCCCCCAGAACAGCTGACTATATTTGGATTAATAGCTGGATGATTCAGGATTAAGAACTTATACTTACATATCCAAATAGAGAACAGTTTAATAAAAGAAATAAAAACAGAAAAGACAAGAAAATCAGACAATCTTAACTTGTTTGGGATGGGTCATTTGAAACAAGAAACTGACTATAAGCTGACCTGTGCAATAACTGATCTAACAAATTTCCTGACCATACAGGTGGAAGAACTGGGCTCTATTAGAGCTAAAAGAGTTAATACTAATAGTCAGATGGATATCACAACATCAAATATGGATTTGGTAGAGGTAATATTAGCACAATCAGCCAAGCTTGGCTGCCTAGGACTAAATATAGTGGATTGTAAAATCTGGAATGATACTGATTCAGATGTAGTAGGATATCAAAACTATGAAGCAGTAACACCTATACCGTTGTCAAACAGGTTTATGCAGCTAGCTGGTTATAACGAGGAATGACTACTTGATATAGATAGCTCACATGTAGTGCCAGTGAATCAAATTAACAAAGTGAATACATTTCTAACATGGAATATTGCAGGATGGCAGAATAAAATGGCAGATATTGAGTGTAAAAACTTTCTGATAGGGTATGATGTCATCTGTTTGCAAGAAACATTGCATACCACGAGTGATATTGTACAGTTTAATGGGTACTAATCTTTTCAGACTCCTGGAACTAGATATACACGGTTTGGGAGGAATTCAGGAGGCCTGATTACGATGGTCAAGGTTGGTAGTTTTTCAGGATAGAAAGTTGGAAAATTCACAATAGTTTTATTGTGATACATTTGAAGGAGAGCTCTCAGGAGCTGATAATAATAAACTCCTACATTCCACCAGAGAGTTCACTATTACTCTAGCTCTCATGGAACGACTTAAACAAACTCATTTCAGAAACAATACAGGTTTTCCAGAAGCTGAGCTCTTGATAATGGGTGATTTTAATGCTCAGATCGTGCCTTTGATGGCATGATAGACAACTATATGTTTAGTCATGCTTACCTAGAAGATTCCTTGTATCTTAGGCAGTCTAAGGACATAAATGTCAATGCCACGGGCAAGATGTTACTAAATTTTGAAGGAGCAAAATATTTATCCCTTAAATGGTAGATATAAGGGGATAGTGATGGTAATTATACCCATGTTTCAACAAGGGTGCCTCCATTATAGATTATATTTTTGGACCGGGCCTATGGATTTCTGGAAAGACTCTATGGTCCTAACAAGAGCTGAAAGTGATCACTTTCCAGTTGTTATTGAAACTAAGTCCAGTAAGAAAAACAATGAAGTCAGAGAGGAAGACGCCTATTATTTTCTGAAATTAGAGCAACAAAAAAGACCATGTAGAGACAGACTTTACAGGTGATATATCTATATCTATTGATTAAATATTATTTTTAAGTAGTACAGTGCAAATTAAGGACCCTGAACCTTCCAACCCTGTCCTTGTGTATGAATTCATTATGTACAGAGATAAAGCTTAGCTGGAATGTCCAGTCAGGGGAAAACATTATGCGAGATTACTCCTGGTATGATAGGGAATGTAGGAAACCAAAGCAAATATAAGGAAACGTTATAAATTATTTTGTAAAACAAAAGGCAAACAGATGCTTGTAGATTTAAATAAGGCAAGAAGAAATTATAAAATTCTACTGAGACAAGAAGAAGTACTATGAGAAACAATGGCATCAAATGTTAGCTGCTGAGAACAAGGACATTAAAGCATTCTGGACATTAGTGGCCTAAGGGACAGATAAATACAAAGTAGATATTGATACTCATATTTCTGAGCAAAATGGCTAGAATGTTTTAAAATGTTTTTATGACCCAGATGAAAAGTCTAATATTATCTGGATGCAATCAAGTACACATACACTTAGATATATTACACTGGATGAGGTCCTTCTTGCCATATACTCATTAAAAAGCATAAAGCTGCTGGGCCAGATGGAATTCCCTCAGAAGTATATCTAACAGAACCAACATTGTGGTCCAAGTTGTTGACTATTTTCTACAAGAAATGTATTTAGTCTAATAAATATCCTGAGACATGGAAAGGGGCAAATATTGTTCCCATACATAAGAAGGGAAGCTTATCAGAGCCAGCTATGTGCAGGCCTATCAGCCTTTTAGATGACAATCTAAAAATATTTACAAAAGTGATACTGGAGAGGCATAGAAAAGAAGTTTAAGGGGTAAGGGGAAACAAACTTCTAAGAAAACATAAACTGAACTTACAAGCTCAAATGGGCAGACTGGGTGGGCCATAGGCCCTTATCTGCCGACACTGTCTATGTATCTATGTATTTATGTAAGTTGATAGGACAGGTGGGATATCAGTATATCAAGCTTGATTTAGGTCTAATTACTCCACTATTGCTAATCTACTTATTCTGAATCATTTGGTTGAGAAATATGTCAGACTGAGAGACCAAAAACTGTATACTATGTTTATTGACTATTCCGGTGCCTTGATAGTATCTCTAGAGGAATTTTATGAGAACTCTGATCAACCGAGGTATAGATCAGAAGTTGGTTGTTATTATGTCTCAGTTATATTCTAATATTTAGGCTAGAATTAGAATGGGTTGTAACGAACAGCTATCTAGCACATTTAAAAGTAACAAGGCGTCAGACAGGGTTGTCTGCTGCCCTACTGTCTTAACACTGTATATAGAAAAATGTTAATTGACAGTGAAACTGTTGATCAGGACTCCCAAAATTAAGACCATGCCTTGCCCTTTGTTAGTACATGCCGATGACATTGTAATGTTTTCTCTGACCAAAAAGGATTGCAAACTAAATTAAGTTTCATATACACAAGATCTAAGGCATTGAAATTAAAGAATAACATGAGCAAATCTAAGGTTCTTATATTTGGGGAGAAAATGGTCAAGGCACCTGGTATGCTGGAAATGATAAAGTAGAGGTAGTATCAAATTATATGTATCTGGGGGTGACAGTGCAAGCAAATCAGTATTGGACACGACAGTCAGAAATGCTTCAAGTAAAACTAAAGAACACTATATTGTGGTTAAGTAGGTTTAACCACAAATACTATTAGACCTTTTATCCAAGTAATAAAAATGAAATTCTATACGTAGCTACTTTATGGGTCTGAGATCTGGGACATAAAAAATACAACTAAGCTTATGGCGCCTCTCTACAAGACTCTCCACAATCTATTAAGATTGGGTTATTCTTGTCCTGGCTATCTGAGGTCAGAATTAGGACTTACAAATATTAGTGATTTAATTGAAACTAAAACATTGAGCTATTGGATAAAATTAACAAGGATGGAGGATTGCAGATTAGCAAAACAGTGCCTTAAAGAAAAATAATCTTGGCACTGTTTGGGATTTAAGCAGGGCTACTGGTATAGTAGTATAAATCCTTTATTCAAAAAATATAAACTGACCAACCTTAGACAGGCTGTAGATCTGGGAATCGTACTTAGTCTGAAATATAAAAAAATTATATCTAAAAAGATAAACAGGTACTGGGACAAGACTGACATGGGAATAATTGCTGTCTCTCACTATTCTCAGTGGCTTTCTAGAAATAATTATTACCATGGATATAAATCTTATCTAGATATAATTACTGATCCAAAACTTAGACTGACATTTATGAGTTACAAATTTGAACAGTTTAGTAGTAATGTCCTGGTGTTTAGATATAAAAATGGGTGTTCAATCAGACGAATGCGATTGTGGGTATGGAGAAGGAAGATTTAAGCCATGTATTATGGAATTGTAAATGGTATGAGAAACAAAGACAATACTGGCTGAGTCCCTTTCTTCCTGCCTATTATCAATTGGCTAAGATATTATTAACTATTATCTTGATTCACACAGAAGATGCTTGGACATTGGAAAGGATGGCTAAATATTTCCATGCCATTATGCAGATTAAAAGATGAATAAAGGTCACTTAAGGGGCTATAAAATCCCTGCTAAGATCTGTGCTGGTTAGAAATGCTATTCCCTGTGAAGCTGTATCTTCGTGCCTAAGTGATTGTAGGTTGTAATTTATATTTTAAAATAATGGACACATGACTGTATTTATTACCTGTGATGTTGTATTTAAAATTAGTGTACTTTCTTTTTACTGTTTTGTACATGTTTTATGGTATTGTGGTTGTAAAGGCTATTTAGCAAACAATAAAACTTGAAATTGAATAAATAAAAAAAATCAGTGTCCCCCATTGTCACATTTTGCTAGAGCCTGGTATCAGTTTCTAGTCACTACATGGTGTGCCTTTGGGGAGGGGTAATGTCCAGCTTTCCTTTTCCCTTTCTTTTCTTGGTGTCACAATAGTGGAGATAGGGGCTGCTGGGGGTCATATTTATACTATTACTAGCCACTTCCAGGAGGGGCGTGGAGGGTAAAGGCTCCGAGAGATTACCTCATTTCTTGACATGCCTGCTGAAACCTTGAGCGTAAGATCATCCTCTGCAGGAGGGGAACAAAGGGAGGAATTAAAATATCAGAGTGTTGTGCTAAACCTCCTTCTTTGGAGAGCCTGCACCTGACATTTTTCCAGTAACTAAACAGGGTTCTGTACCACCCTATCCAAACAGTTTCTTTTAGCCCAAGGACAGTTTCTGTAAGTGTGACCACCCTCATTGGACAGATTATACTTGAGGGAATTTGGGCATTCTGAGCTAACACGCCCAAATTCTAAACAAAGGTTACACCTGGGTTGGTCACAGACTGAACTTAAATAAGTACATGATCCACATTTATGGCACATTCTCAGCTGCCCCTGATAAAACACAAACCTCTGTCCCTGCCAATGTATAAGCTTCCAGGAAGATGGGCTATACTATATCAAGTTGTTTTAATTGTGCTGTCACTCTCCAATTACCTGTCCATGACAGGTCTTCATCTAGTATGGGGGGTGGGTGTTTCCAAAACAGTGCAACATTGTTGTAACCAGTATTGTACGTCTGCAATGTTAACACTTTGATTTCTAAACAAAAAAGTAATGATTTTTACTGTTGGTTTGGTGAGGGGATAAGAAAAAAAAAGGCTGCCATAAAGGTAAGTTTTTGAACCTGAGTATACTTTGCTCAAAATCTATCTAATATATGGCTGGTTTTAAAACTGATATCATAAATGACTTTCCCTTTCACGTGAATAGTTACAAACAGTTCATAGGGTGTGATGCTCATCTGTTCTTCAAACATTTGGTGCAAACTGTTTTCCTCTCAGGAGCACTTATTGTACCCCTATTAAATTTTAATCTAACAGCATTTCTATACTGGCTGGTTCCCCTCTATTTTTCAATAGGTAAGCCATAAAGAATTGTCTAGGCTGTTCAGCAGAAGTCTCCTCCATAATGGAGGTACCTGCGTGTCCTTCATTTAGGCCCAGGATAGAGTCCTGCTAGTTGTCCTCCTGAGATGAAGCACCCGTATGCTGAGTGGTTTCCATAGCAACCAGGGTGGAAAGATCTAAAGAGCCAATTGGCTGAAAAGTGTTTGAACATCTGGTAGGCACTCCTGTGTTTGCGTTTGGCACCTTATGTTCTGAAGAACATTTTTTGATTATTTGTGCTGAGCTAACCAGGCCTGGTGAAGTCCATGTTTTAGAACCATGATCTTGCTTCTAGCCCATTGCTTTCAATGCAGCATCCAGAAACCAAGGCTGAGGTTTGTTACCTTCTTTTCTGCCTTCTTGTAAGGAAAAAAAAATGGGTTCAATAGCTGAAATATCAATTGCGATAGGTATTTGCTCCTCTGTGTAAGCCACGGGAGAGAACTGAGAGGGGCTAGAAAATTGGCTTATCTGGGTAACGTCAAGCATGTCACGATCTGATTGTTCCTCTTGCAATAATTTAAGCAGGAACTCTTTATTGAACTTTATAGCATGTCATAATAAATCTTCTTGTAAAGTTTCTTGGGTTATCTGAGCTCCAGGTGACATGGCTGGCTCTGCCGTTAGTACATCCAGCTGTGACTCTCAGAGTGGAACATCAAAATTCATAATTGATTCACTTTTTTCCTGAACTCCTTCCATATCTCTTGTCAAGTCCATAGGTCCAAGTCATAATTCCTTTTGCAAGCTAGCAGCACATCCACTAGTAGAAACAGTTCCCCTCACAGAACATTCTCCAGCTTCACTTCCTCCTCCTCCGTCTGGCTCCAGACTTGGCTGCTCTATCTTTGATCATAGGAGGAAGAGCCCCCTGGTGCAATAGTAGGGACATTTTTTATTTCAAACCAAAGCAAAGCATTTTTCCACATTATACCTATACATTTTTGTTACATATTACATATCTGTATATAAACATTTTCCCATACAAAAAAAGAGAAAATATTAAAGTCTTTCTTTACTTTATGCAAAAACGTTTTCCTTTTTTCCTTTACTTTCCTCCTTACCCTACCCAATCTATGTTTTTTCACCTTTTGTCTTTATGAGCTTCTCCAAATGCTTTTATTTCATAGTTATAAATGGCATCTAATTATGCTTATATCTTGAAATTCACATCTTCCAGGATCTATTTTTGTCCTTGTAATAGTCTTTGACACTTGCTTGACGTATTGTCCATTTTATGCATGCAAAAACACATACATTGTTTTTTCCCATTTTCCCATTCTCTCAAAAGTTATCCATATACCAATTGTTCATATGACATGTCCTTAAAGCATTTAACATTGCATATCCTGGCTAATTCCTCCTGTAGCATATTTATAAAAGAACATTCAAAGAAAGGGTGTTCCACTGTCTCTAACTTTACTACAATCTTCATGCAAACACATTCTTTTCATCTTTTATGTTTATGGTTGCTCTGTATGTTCAGTTTTCCATGGCTACATAACCATATGGTTTCTTTTTATTTTGAGGGGATTCTATTTTTAATGTTACTTCTAGGATTGTACTTTCCTTTATATGCTGTGGTGCCTTAAAACTGGATTTTCATACGATGCGGCACATCTCAGGGTTGTGCCAGCATATGTGCCACACATCCTGAGCTGAATATCAGGATGTGCTGCAAATGAATGGACACGCCCCTTGAGTTGTGCTACATTTATTATCTTTGTGCCCCAGAGCATTGAGAATTGCATTGCACAATTCCCACTTTTGAATATTGATTATGGTGGTGCATCTCAATTGCGCCAGGTGCAACCCCCTTGAATATCTAGCCCTATACATACAAAAGGGGCTTAAGGGACACCCCTGCCTCACACCATTCTGAATGAACATTGGTATACCTAAACTATTATTTACCATAGGTAACAGTTGTGCTTCCTATATAATGCATTACTCTTACTAACATGTTCCTTGGAATGCCGTATTCTGTAACACTTCCCACATGTAATTATGTTTTACTGCATCAAAGGCTGTTTCTTGGTCTAACACACATATATATATATATATATATATATATATATATATACCCATCTAACTGCTATTTTTGAGCCATGTCCATTACTCTCTTATATATATAGGTTCAGATATTCAAAGGGTTGCATCATGCTCAATAGGGTTACGCCTGCATGAAGTCCAAAATGCTCCATTCTGCGATATTCAGCAGGAGGCAGTTGCACCACTGAAAACAAGCTGAGCAACAGCGCAATGCAAATGAATGCATGCTGAACTGGAGGGGGAGGAACCATGCATAAACTGCACAGCCCGATATTCAGCCGGGCTGTGCAGAGTTGTGCAGGCGCAACCCCCAACCTGCGCCTGCACAACTTTGAGCCAAAAAAAAGGCTTAAGTCGAGTGCCACCCACAGGTGAGCTGCTGCATTGTAGGGCGCAACACAGCAGCTGCCACCTGTGGCTGGCTCTCAACCCACTCCCTGTGCCCCCTGCAGCCTGATCATGGGCAAAGAGAGTAAAATCCCACCACCACCCCACTGGCCCAATCATGGGCATAGCTTTAATTCCCCACCAGCTCGATTGCGGGCAGCAAAGTGTCTCCCCAACATATCCTGGTGGTCCAGTGGACGAAGATCCCAATCGTGAGATTGAGTATTAACCCCACCTCCCAATTATATCCTGGTGGTCCAGTGGACGAAAATCCTGATCGGGGATTATTAACCCCCGCTTCCCGATTACATCCCTGGTGGTCCAGTGGACCAAAAATCCCGATCGCAGGATTGAGTATTAGCCCCCCCACCTCCTGATTATATCCTTGGTGGTCCAGTGGACCGAAGATCCCTATCGCGGGGTGGAGTGTGCAAACAACCCCCCAACACATCCCTGGTGACCTAGTGTCCCCTACCCCACCCATCCATGAAGCCCCACCACCCCGCTTCCCCCCCCGCAGCCAGCAGGTGGCAGCATCCCACACGCCTGCCACCCGCCGCCTGCCGACTGACTTCCCAGTAGGGCTGCATGCCCATTGGTGCAGAGCAGAGCTAATGGGCGTGCAGCCCATACGTACAAGACAGTCCAGATTTGTGAATGAGGTTCATTCACAACTCTGGACCTCTTGTACGTGTTGGGCTGCACGCCCATTGGCTCTTGCTCTACACCAGTGGGTGTGCAGCACTACTGGGCAGTCAAGTCAGAGAGCGGCAGGCAGCAGGTGAGTGGGATGCTGATGCCCGCCGGCTGCGGGGAGCCGGTGGTGGGGCTTCATGTGAGGTGGGTGGGAGACACTAGGTCACAAGGATTGTCGGGGATGTTTACACACTCCATCGAATCTTCAGTCCACTGGACCACCAGGGATATAGTCAGGAGGTGGGGGCATACTCAATCCTCAATTGGGATTTTTGGGTCCACTGGACCACCAGAGATGCATTCAGGGGGAGACACATTGCCCGCGATTGGGCTGGTGGGGAGGATTACACTATGCCTGCGATAGGCCAGTGGGGTGGTGGGGATTTCTCCCTACACTGTTTTGCCACGATCGGGCTGCAGGGGGGCGCGATCCCTTGAGCATAGCTGCTGCCTGACAGGGTGCTGGTGGCACAGTCTCGGGATCGGGCACACTCAGACAAAGAGCGAGAAAATGGGGCTATAATCGATGCAAATGGCACCCCTGTGCCTTGTATGAATTATGGCCCCATTTGCATGTCACCTTTGAATATTGGAATTTTGTGCATGGCGCAATGGTACTTGCACCACCACAAGTTGAATGCTCAACTCTGACAACTTGCAGTGGTGCAAGTTCAACTGCACCATGCACAGTGACTGTGGCCGGGGGGTGATATTCAAAGGAGTTGCTCAAGGGCTCAACTCCTTTGAATATCACTCTGGACACACCCCAGCACAACTATTTTGTGCAGCGCAAGTGCTTGCTCCACTAAATAGTGCAGTTTGAATATCTGGCCCATTAAGTTTTGCTTAATATCTCTGCGTGGTATAGCACATGTCTGGGTATCTAGTATAATGTTCTGTACTGCCACTGTAATTTTTTTATTAATCAGTTTTGCTAGTATTTTATAGTCTGAGGTTAATAATGTGATAGGTGTCCCATTTTTAATATCCGCTTTATCCCCCTTTTATATAGAAAGACTGTTATTCCTTTTTTTTCATGCTTCTCCCTATTCCCCTTGTCTTGGATACATAATTGTACAATTCTTTTAACACAGGTTTTAGGTCGTCTTCATATTTTTTATAAAATTCATTGGATATTCCATCTATACCCGGGGCTATGTTATTAGATAGAGCCTGAATTGCTTCTCTAATTTCTGCTTCTACTATATATTCTTGTAAGATTTGGGAGAGGAGGTAGTAACGACAACAAAAGTGGAAAAAGACCTGGGGATAATCTTATCAGATGACCTTAAGGTTAGCAAACAATATGAGAAGGCAGTAGGGAGGGCTGGGGGATACTAGGATGTATAGGGAGAGGCATCACCAACAGAAAACAGGAAGTTGTTATCCCTCTGTACAGACCGTTGGTGTGACTCCATCTGAAGGTACTGCATCCAGTTCTGGAGACCCCATCTCCACAAGGACATAGACAAGATGGAGGCAGTCCAGAGGAGGGCAACTAAAATGTTGCAGGGTCTGCAAGAGAAGCCATACGAGGAGAGACTAAAGGAGCTTAATATGTTTACCCTTGAGGAAAGGAGGGAGGGGGGGATGTGATTGAAACTTTTACGTACCTCAGTGGAATCAACAAAATTTAAGAGGGTAGCATCTTTCAGAAAAAGAGATGTGCAAGAACAAGGGGACACAATTTAAAGTTAGAGGAGGGGGACAGCTCTGGGGCAATGTGAGGGAGTATTTTTTCACAGAGAGGTTGGTGGATGCATGGAACTGCCTTCCTGAGGTGGTTGTGGGGTCTAAAACTGGTAGAATTCAAGAATGCATGAGACAGACATAAGGCAATTCTTGTGGGGGTAGGAAGAAATAGGCTGTTGGTTAACTAGGATCTGCAGCTTATCCAGTAGGTAGGGAAAATGGCAGACTAGGTGGGCCAAGCAGTCCTTATCTGCCATCAAAGTCCATGTTTCTATGTTTCTATCTTGTTTTTCTGTTTCTGGAATTTTTTGTATTTTTAATTCCCCAAAGAAGGATACATCCTCTATGGTCTCCCCTTTTGAATTTTTTTGCCATATGTTGTTGCACAATTAACTTCATTCATCCAAGATCTGTTTGTTTTTCTCCTTTCTCATCAGTTAATTTTGACATTACTCTGTTTTGTATTCTTTCTTTGTTACTGTCATATGGGTTTACTTGGAATTTAGTACCTTGTGTACCCAATTTCTGTTCCAGAATTAGGATTGAGCCCTATTATATTGAAATGTGTGCATTTCAGCTTTGATAACTTTATTTCTGCAGCAGCATCTATTGTCTCTGTTACTTGCAGAGTTAACTGTTTAGTATATTTTGCTCTTAAGCGTAGGTATTTTGTATAATTGTTTCCCTCCCCTTTTTTGGATTCCCCCATTCAATAGTTGTTTTATATCTATTTTTGTGTCTACCATCCATTACATTATCATACATAAAATATACTGATGTGTAATTTCCTCCTGTAAGAGTGATAGATTCATTTTCCAGTATCCTGGCCCCATTTATTTGTTGCTCCCTAGATTTATACTGAATGTAATAGCTACAGGATCTGATTCTTGTAGAGGAATTATGTGTATTGATTGTATATTTGTATCTTTGTCAAAACCAGATATCTATCCATGTGGAAATCTTCCTTTATAGTATGTATGCTGTGAGTATTTCTTTTTATTTTATATGCATCCTCTAAGTTACTTCTTTTAACTATTTAATTTAGTTTGTCTGTGTCACAAAACATTTTCTTTGTTTTTTTACCCAAATCCTTTGCTGCTAGCCCACAGTTAAACTCCCCCATAGTACTGTTTTGGAGATATGTAAGAAGGGCCCGTTTTCTGCATTAGGTTGTTTCAGTTTTAACTTGTGGGTTGTATATATAAATCAACCTTAGATATGCATTTGTGCAAGAGAGGGATTTTTATTTACAACTTCAAAACAAATAATAACAAGCAGCAATAAATCATATCAAACTAGTACAGAAATAAAGGATAACATCAAAAGTTTTATAATCATACTATCAAAACAAAATCCACAAAATGTTTATAAAGAAAAGAATTAAGGACAAACAAGTATTAATTTAATACTTGTCCCTTTCATAATACATAAGTTAAGGAAAAACAAATATGGATTTCAATCATACTCCTGTAGATAACTTCCAAAATAAATATATTAACATGATAAAAGAAATTATGAAAACTGCCCAATACCCCCTCCCTCTTAAAAGAGTGCAAGATTTTTTCAAAACTTTAAAATAACATAATACAATATAACAAAACACAAACCATAAATTATAAAGCAAATAAGTACGTATGCTTTCCTACAACCCCCAATTTTTTCTTTCTTATGAAAATAGTGCATCCTCTTTTAGAAATTAACTTAAAAAACGAAGCCAGAAAAACAAAAAAACTGTTAAGGCATCAGGATCGAAAAACACAAACTTGAAAGGAAACAAGTATTTATGTATACATCCTCATCTAGAAATAAGAATTATTGCTCTAGGTATTAACATAGCACAAAAAAAAAAACATGGTAATAAGGAAGAAAAATATTGTATTAATGCAAACAAATAAAATAAAACAAAAACAGAAATATTTCCTAAAGAAGATTACTATCTACAAATAGTAATATTGAAATAATAGGTAAAATAATAATTGAAGAGGAAGGTATTACTCGCATACCTGTACTGCTGTACTCAGGTATCACCTTCAGCAAGGAGGTGCCTATCAAAAGGAGAAAAGAGGGAGTAAAAAAAGGATGTTATTCTTGAAAATTAGCTGATAATTGGAACATAACATTATATTTTAGGAAGCTGAGCCCCAAAGTTAGAAAGTAGTAGATTGATGGAACATATTGGATTCTTTCTCTATATAATTCTTAATGTCTTCTTTGATTATACCAAATAATTGGTTTTGTGAGACATGTTGCTTGTAGGAAAACCAGTAATCTACTTTGCCATATCCAATATTTAAGAAAGGCAAACAGAACAAACACGCTACTTTTATTTAGGAATGTCCATTGATTTGACACCAGTCCTAATACAAAAATGTCATAGTTTAGATATTGGAAGGTAAACAAACCCAGGTGTTTCATATTAATTTCCAAACTTCTACAAGTATGGGCATTCAAAATAGAGATGGGAAATAGTTTCCAAGGTGCTGCCACAACCTGGTCTGTGGCAATAGCGATCTGGTACCTCCTTATGTTTCAAATTGTTCTTTACATTTAATTTTCCCTGAGCACTCAGCCATACTACATCCCATGACTTCATGGGGAGTCTTTTGTCTGACAGAATTTGGCATATAAGTTGTTCTCTTGCCTATTTCTATCATCAAAAGGTTCAGCCTTATAACAGTTGTCTACAACCATTTGGTAAATGTATTTCCTGGTATACAGAATGAGTTGTCATTTTTCGATTTGCCATTGCTTCACTTTTTTTTTTTTCAAAGTTCAAGTTCAAGTTTATTGCAGGAAAACTCCATTGAGCAAGCTCATTCACAAGGAGGTCCTGTGACATAAACACTTAAAATACAAACATAGATAGGTAATAATAGTATATACATGAAATGCACATTACATGATACAGGCTGGATATACATACAAGGGTGCCACATAGGGTGACCGCAGGTGGTAAACATTAATATGACACAGGGGACATGGTGCTGTTGCATACTGATAAATGAAACATGATGACTGGTGTGTGCAATACATATATTTTGGCAGCTAGAACAAGCAACAGACTACAACTGATATGGGGGAGGAGTGATTTGATAGAGTTGCAGTGGAGCGTAAGTACAGATAAAGCCAGGAGTAGAAGGGGAAGGGAAAGCAGTTAATATGACAAAGCAATTATACCTTACCAGTGGATAAATATGGCACACATGGGGAAGGAAGAGACTTAATGACAGTTCATCTAAACTGTATTTACATATTTTGGAAACCTTTGGTTTCAAGTGTTTGGGGATAGCAGCATCATCTGCCCAACAGGAGTAAATGGAATGAATTTTCTGAGCAAGCCATTGTGACCAAACTAAATTCTTATTCTTTAGAATGGGGACATAGTTGGTGAAAAGAAAATGCTAAAAGAATACAATAGGAGTGGTCATGCCTAGGCCCCTTCATTAACTGGGAAATATGTTATCCTCTCTTACAGGATTGAGGTGGCTGCCCATAGTACTGAAAAGAAACATCCCAAAAGTTAATTTCTAAGTGCTTGGGGATTGGAAAATGTGATTGATATATAAAAAGGGATTAGGCGGGTAGTAATCATATGGATATGTTTAAGTTTACTCATATTTCATTTGATCTACAATTGGATATGGGGAGCTATAGTTTTGAGTTTTAAGTTCCAATTGTATTCAGCCATATCTCCTGAACCAAAATATACCCCTAATATCTTTTGAGGTTCACATACTATTGAAATATTTTCAAAATGGGTTTCTGCTTTATTTTGAGAATCTTTAAGTAAACAGAAACTTTTAGAGAAATTCAGTTCTGCACCTGTTAACTTAGAAAAGTTGTGCAAAATTTTCAATGCTTGAGTACCAGCTGAGTGGCTTTGTACAATCACCACTAGGTCATCTGCATATACAGACTTTCACTGGGGAAGATTGAGTGTGAAATTCCTCTAATATCATCTGAACTATCTATTGCTCTGATAACAGGATCTAAAGTTAATACATATAACATGTACACCACACTTTATGTATCTTTTTTCCCCTAACCACCCATGTATTAATGGTTAGACAGAGACACTTTGTAATAGCTTTTTCACCAAGAAATGAAACATGCTGGAATTCCATATTCACATAGGCAGAGTCATACAAAATCATATGAAATTTTATCAAAGGTCTGTGACTGTTTGAGGCTTCATATATATATACGTTTGTACTTTGGATTTGTGGCTATAATCAATTACCTCTCTAGGGGCCAGATATTCAAAACTTTGCCCTGGGGCTAAATTAGCACTGCCCAGCAGGCAAACTTTGCCTGGAGCAAAAACATAGCTATATTCAAAAGGAAATAGCCCGGTGCAAAACCAGCTGAATATAGCATGCTAAGGAAGCCAGGCAACAGGCCCAGGAGTGCAGGGAAAAACTGTCAGGGATTAAGGCAGTACTGAATATAGCAGATAAGACAGCACTGAATATAGCATTCAGACAGAGTAGTCAAACACCCACAGAAACAAAGTGTTAGAGGTGTAAGCAGCTGTCCAGGAACACAGGAAAGCAAAATAGCCTGCCAGACACAACTGCAGTGCTAGTGAATGGCATGGAATAACCTGGACCCACAAGTGAAACCAGAATACCACAGAACACTGTCAAATCCCGATTCCCCCCAAAAAGATGCAGGACACAGGAATGTCAAGCATAACAAAGTATAATTCAAAAAGGGAACAGGTAAGGCACAAAGGCAACAGGAACAAATGTACAGAAAAAATAAAGCAAAACACAGCAGAACACAATATGCAAAAATGGGGTACAACACAAACATGATGAAAAGGAAAAGGGCAGGCTTAACAAAAGGACTGAAAACAATTGGGAAAACAACAGTAATAGTGCAAAAAGGCAATTATGTACAATATTTACAGTGGAAAGAGGAAAGAATGTGGAAGGGAGAGCGACGTGGACACAGGAAGCAATGGAGGGAAAAAAGGATGGCAGAAATAGGGCTAGGGACAGTGGGCCAGGGACAGGAAGCAGGATAACAGAATAGAAGGTAGGAGTTAGATGTGGACAGGTACTGGCAGACTTTCCTCCAGGATAGCTGCAGCCCATCTCTTTTCAGCAATTAAGACAGCCTGCTGTTCTGTTAGCATGCACTGTTGTCGCACCACCTTCCTCAACAGCTCATCCCTGCCTTCAGCCTCCTCTGGACAGGTGGCCCACAGTGATGCCTGACATGGACCTACAGGAGGAAGGTGGACTATAGCAGGACATGAGGATGACACAAAGGCACTATGTACCACCACAAGGTGGACAGCATGCCCCAACAACCATGTGCATGTGCCAGTACAGAACAAACCACAATGCATACTGACATGTGCCTGCAGGGCAAGGCAGTACATAACAGGCAGCTTGCACCACCCCAATGTACATGAACATGCATAGATATATGCTGAGAAAAGTAACACAGTGAAACCCACACAGCACGGTGGCATGCACATTGTAACAGTGCAAACAGACAGCCACCCCCTGAGATGTGAATGGCAAGTGGACACTGAATGACATGCACATGGGATGGCACATGTTGGGACATGCTTCCCACAGTCATACAGCTATGATACACAACACAGATGACACCCACTGGAGAAGGTGCCACAGCCACAACCAGGTGTGTAACCAGACATGCCTGTCCCACACACCCCAACAGTGGCCCCCTCACTGCTGCCCCCCACAAGAACTGTACAGACTCAGCCAAACTGCCACCCACAATGCCATAACACAGCAGCTGTACAAATTATGTCAGGAAGCTCTGAACAGGTGGGTGACTGACATAAGTGCGGAACAGTGGCAAGTGACACAGATAAAGACTCGACATGGACCACAAAGACCCAATGACCACAGAGGACAATGACACTGGCAACAGTACAGTACAGTAGGGACTGCGGGACAGGTACCCAAGCAGTACACAACCAGGGAAAGTGCCAATGCCCACCCACACCCATTGCCACAACAGAAGGATGAGGCCCACACTGCTGAAGAGCATGGCATGAGGCTGTGCTACCACCAAAGTGGCAGCACCTTGAAGGTGCATATGCAAGAAGACACACATATGTGAAACAGAGACACAGGCCATGGTCCACTAGTGGCAGGGCAGCAGTAGACCAATGATATACAGAGGACAGTGCCACCCTGGTGGCCAAGGCATGGTGAGACACCCACCCCCACTTCTGAGAGCAGCATCTGCCACAGGGTCTGACACGCAGCACACCATGCTACCACAGAAAAAACCCTGCAGCACATCTGCATAACCCCTGCACAAACACCATGCACTGACGGGACTGAGGGACAGCACCCTGTAGGGGGCAATGGCCCCCACAACATAGCTGGAGCCAACAGGCAGGGGTATAGCCAGGGAGTTCACATCTGCACACCAAATGGACCCACTGCTTCCCCTCTCCCCATTGTTAGGGTGAGCTACCCCACCCCGGAGTATAGTCAGACAATATACAAACATACACCAGGACTGTGTTTGTTGCCACCATTGGCATAATAAATACAACTTATGAATCACATGACAATGGGCATTGTCTTGCATGGGTAAATACAAATGCCATGCATTGCTGCCTAAGACACCCACATACTAGCCCACAGCCTGTAAAGTTGTATCGTCCATGGGATACAAAGACAGTCTTAGTGACCAGTCCTCCTAGCGTAGACTCCTATGAATGAAATCACAGAAAGGTACAACATTGTCTTTGCTAGGCTTCATGAAAAAAGCAAGCAGTTCAGAGCCTAGATGCTACCCCCCCAGAAATAAAATAGCACACCATGGAGTGCTTGGAGGATGCCTGCCTATTCCCATGCTGCGACAGGCACATATGACGTGCACAGCCACACAGGCCCATGTGGCACCATAAGCCTAGAGGCCCCCCAAACAGCCTCTGTGCATGTATGCCACGGAGGTCAGACAAGGGCACACAATAACATACCAGTGTCCACACTACAATGGCAACACACTGGTAGGGAGATACAGGCACCACATGACACTGTGGCCCCCTATTTGCCATAGCGTGAATAGCCCTGGCAGGCACCAACAATATGTTCTGCATAGACACAGATACACTATACATGGTACTGTGAATGAGACATGCCATGAGAAGTGCAGAACAGGGATGCCATGGCAGACAGGACAACAGCAGAAGCAGAAACAGCCATCACAGCAGGCTGAACCAAGTAATCTGCCAGCTCCAGGAATAACGAATGGCTGATGGCCATGCACAGACCTGCATCCTGCCACAATGGTGAGACATAACAGCAACATAATGCACGTGACAATACAAGGCAGATAGCAGTGCACATGGCAGTAATGGCAACAGTAGACAAGACATACCCATCCATGTCACAGGCCATGCGGCAGAAGACAAGGCACTGAAGACAACACAAATGCAAGCAGCGAGCATATCAGGCCCCACTGATGTAATGGCTATGGGTACACTGAATGGCGCCACTGGTGTCAAGCGGCCGGTCCCCCTCATCCAGCACATAGTCAGATGTGAACCCTGTAGCCCCATGTGGCTGTACATATTGTAGCCACAATGGCTAGGGGTCCCTCTAAGTGAGCACCCTGGAATCCAAATGCAACACAGCTAAGTCACATCAGGCCTGGATGACCTAGGTGACTGTGCCACAACACTAGACACAGCACTCCAATGCCTGCAGTGGCGACACAGACACATAGTAGAAATTCACAATGGCACACAGTACCCATGCAACACACTCCCGTCCCCGTCACTGCTCTCCACTGTGCACTGCAGCATTGATGGCACCCTCTTCCTGTCCGTGGTGGGCCTCTTGTTGGCCTGCTGCTCACCCCTTCCATCTCTGGCATGGTCTTTGCACTCTACAATGGGAAGATGGTACAGCAGTAGCATTACTACAATGTCAGCCACCACGGTACGCTAAAGACCACCCTTGACCCTGGTGGCATGGCACACCACATGCATAACTGGCACCCAGGCACAGTGCATCACCCAAGCCATGCCAAGCACAACACAGGTCACTGCAGATCACACAGTGCATGGCCAATGTGTGCAGGGGTGGAGCCTTACAATGTCATCCTGTACACACAAGCTGCAACTGCCCCACCTCCATCATATGTACACGGCCCCTCTAGATGGTACCCCCTCACAAACAAGGCAGACCATAAGCAGAGGAGTCCCCTAACCTGTAATGAGGGAACACAAGTATCTAACCCTTCAGCAACAGATGTGGAAATACAGAAATGACCCAGTGGCATACAACAACCCAAAGGCTTACAGATAGAATGACATTGATGACAGAAAGGCATATGGGATGTGACATCGCACAGCATGGCCATGCACAACCGAGTACAGTCGATGCTTGCCCACACCTGTGACAGTGTGCAGCACAGCAGGGCACCAATGCCATGGATCTGTCGCATGAGCCACTGGCCAGTGTCATGGCACAGACACAGCAGACACATACCTCTCAACAGTACCACACTCTGAGGAACAGTCCTCAGTGTATGCCACAGAAGTTCCCTGTACCACATTGTGAGGACTCGACCCACATGCAGTGGACACATATGGATGCACAGAGCCATAGTAAATTATGCGAACCATATACCATACAATGAATAACAGACCTCTGGAACATAAATGCAAACACTGTGACAGTGTTCTGAGGAGCATAGGTAAAGCTATGTGTAAGTGTTCCGCAGTTGGCCCACTTATGACACATCGCAAGAGGTAATGTACTACACATGGGTGGGAATTGTTGGGAGGTTAGCCCAGACAACACACCCAACCACACACTGTGGATGTACAAAGTAGGCACAGCTGCACGCAGCCCCCTGGCAGCATGGCAGAACACAGTGGATGTGGCAGGGGGCCAGGTGTCGTGGGTCCATGCCACCACAGTAGGTGGTATGGGGCAGTGCGCCACCACAGTGCAGGACATTCCAGACAACACTCCCAAGATACTACTTCCCCCTGGCTCACACAGTCCACACACACCTGAATGGAGGTCCACATGGCAGAAGACCAACATATAGTAGTAGTAGTAGTAGTAAAAGTGCACATTTGTATAGGTAGCAAATGGAAATATGTCATTGGGACATAAACCCAAGTCAAAATCAAATCAAATCAAATCAGTATTTATTTATATTGACCTTTTCAAAGTGGCAAAGCACAAAACATAGCCAAAACAGCATACATCAACAATAAATACAAGTATAAAACAGTTTAAAAGCAGCAAAATAACTTAATAAAAAGCTAGTGCAAATAAGTGGCTCTTCAATGATGCTTTAAAAGATGGACCTGTGTCACATAGCATTACACAAGTTGCACAACAGAATTAACATGGTAGATATGTGCTGAAACCCCACCAGCACAGCAACACAGCCCACTCAGATGATATGTTAATGGGCCATGTCTCACACACACACACACACACACACACACACACTACACAACATGCATCCCTACCCCCCATGACATCACCGTGGTGAGCGGCATCACATACCTGGCACAGGCACAGTCCTCTCCTGAACCATCGTCCAGCATCATTCCAGCAGCGGGCGCTGCCTGCGCCTGAAGTCCACATATCAGTGGCAGCACTTCTCCCTGTCACGTGGTATTCCTGTGAGTGCTGTGAGGCAATGGGCAATTGAAGTCCAGACCTGGCTATGGGGGCAGTCACCCTCCCAGACCTCTCTGAACAGGCTCCTATGGTGCTGTTGTGTGAGCTGCACAAGGTTGGCCATCTCCACTTCATGCCAGTGCCTGTCACGGCCCACCACTGCCCTTTGCCTACATCTCCCAGCCATGGCTGACACAAGAGGAGGAAAAGGTATTACTGTACTAGCAACAGATGGCCCACACACCCTGATACTCCCAAACGGTTCAGCCTAGTGCCGTGAAGGATTATGCAATAGTGCCACACTACCCGGAAGTGTGCGCAATGCACATGCGCAACCCTGCCATGACCCCGTGCAGACATACCAGGCATGCACAGTGTCAGCGCGCTAACATGGATAATGCAGCGCTAAGGCACAATTGCATTGCCAGTCTAGCATGGACTGCCCCAACCCACTGCATGCGCTGTACCTCACGCTAATCAGCCCTAGCGTGGTGCTATAACAACAGTACTGTGCAAAGCACAGCAAAGATAGCCAGTGCTATATGGTTTGCCCAGCGCTATATGGTTTGCCCGGTGCTAAGCGCTTTGCCCGATGCTATCATCTGCCATATTCAAACAGCATATGCAAATGATTGTCATTGTGTATTCATGGTGCTAACATGGAGATTAGCATATCATTAATAAACCATTAACATATTTAACAGGCTTGTTTGCCCAGCTGTGCTATATAAAGAGCTAGGTGCCCCACCTGTGTTGCATATCGGTAATACATGTTGTTGTGGGATTACTGCTGCAGCACAGGATGTTACTGAACAATCACAGAGCCAGCCAGGTATGTACTGCATGTGGGCTGACACAGAGGTACATTTCCAGGGACATAGCTGTAGGTTTGTGATGTGGTTTATGTTGACTAGGTGCCTAGTGCCAGGCACAATCCGGGCATACCTCCCAACCTTATGTCCCCTAAATGTGGTACTTTGCCTCTCAATATGTGGAACACATGAGCAAAATGTGGAATATGTAATCAAACTTCACCTCAGAGGCTCAGAACACTGTTAAACTATTTGCATTTATATTCAGGACATCAGTTAGTAATTGATCTATACATGTTCTGCATCATTTACTGTGAAATAGTGCCTTACACTGTTACTGCTGAATGTGGGACAACTCCTCACAATGTTCAACAGCGAGCTGTTGTGACATAATATGAGGATATTCCTCATATTGTGGTACAGTTGAGAGGTATGGACCTGGGGGAAGGGGATACAGATGACTGCTAACTGACTGTGTCCTGGATGAGGCTGCCGTTCATGAATGTTCTGTGTAATCACCATGCTAACAACAGTTTGGCATCCCATGTCACGTGTGTGTGGCTTGATAGCACTGGATAATGGCAGACATACAGGTTAGCTGTAACACATGTCTACTCTGCCTGTTGTATGGTCCAGTCTGCACAGTCCTTATGTACTGCCACAGAGGGTTCTCAGTCCCTGTGACCTCACAGGCACAGATGCTCGAGGTGACAGAACAGGGTTATGTATAACTGTGGCATTGTGTATGTGGTATATTCTATAGATGTAGTATGTCACATATGTGCAGTGTGTTACTCTGCACTCTGTTCCATACTGACACTGACATGTGATGTCTCAAGCGGTTCGAGACTACTGACACCACTGTGGTACTGTGGGACGGTAACACTGTGCCAACAAGCCATGCACTCCTGCAGCAGTGGTGACATCAGTACTGCAGCAGAACATCATAATGACAGCACTACTGCAGCAGCACATAGGGGATACTGGATGGGCAACACTGCAACACCAGTGTGTTCTGCCACAGAAGGATTCTGAGGCCCTATTACCCCAGAGCACAGCTCATGAGGGTCCATGGGAATCAGAACCCCAACCTGGCAGGGCCGCTCCTGTGCATAGCACTGCTCTGCTTGTCATATGTATTGATTATTATAGTGTTTGCTGACCGGTACGTGCTGTAGATAATTCTGCCTGTTTCAGCCACAACCAGAGGGAAGGGATACAGGTGACTGCCAAATGACTTTGAAACAGATTACGGTGTCTGTGGAATTCTTGTGAATGGGATCATGGCCATGGCACCATGGTATTTCCTACACATTTCGAGAAGTGCCATGGGATCTTTACATCCACCTCACCTACCACCAAGACGCACAGATGGGACCTCGGTCTAACATCTCATCCGACAGATAGCACCTCAGTAGTGCAGCACCCCCTCATGCTGCACCGAAGTGTCAGTTATGGGATATTAACCCAAGAGCCTTGTGTGGGGCTAGAACCCACAGCCTTCTGAGCTCCCGGCCTCAGACCATCTGATTACCTGCTGAGCCACTTTCATTACTAGTGTATAGTACTATGTGCAATCTGTGTGATGTTATAGAAGTTACTGCCTGATGTACAGGTGATAACCATGGTGTAATTGCCTCGAGTGGTTGCTAGGACATCAGTAAACCTCAAGAGTGCAGCTTGAGAGGTTTACAATTGTCCTAGCAACCATGAGAGATGATGACATCATGGTTATTACCTGTACATCACGCATTGTCAGATATAGTGGCTGGGACTTGTCATGGGAATTCCCCCCCCAACACGTGTAAGTGGGCTTTACCCTAGTATTGACTCTGTGGTACAGCCACATGTATGTATAGGTACTGTACATTCAGAATTGGGATACATGGACCAAACGAATATGGGCCAGCATAGTACAAGTGTTAACCCCTATCAGACATGGAGATTGCTAGACTCAGTGACAGTACACTGTGACAACTGGACTGTTACAGGACTACTGTACTGAGGCTTCCAAGCACATTCCAGGTGTGTAGAATACCGACTAACAGTGGCATTCTGTTTTGTTAACCCACTGCTGAGACATAGCTGAGATGAGTTCATATGGTGCTGACATCACACCACTGGGAAGCCAGGGTTGTAATCTGCTGGATGTCAGTGGGTAATCAGGGCTACCCATACTTTATAGTACTGTTCTGCATGGATGATAGGCTGACCCAGACAATGCCAGCCACCTGCCTGTCTGACAGGACAGGACCTGATTCCAGGTGTAGCAGTACCACATGTGTGGCTGTAATGTCCCAGCCATGCACAGGTTTCTCCTGTATTGCCTGTAAGTGGCAGGCAATGGTATCTGTGAACCATCCAACAGTGGAGTACTGGTAATGGCCTTGGGACTGCAGCTGATGCCTGACTGGTGCAGTGTGGCTAGACATGTATGTGGTGGTGCAGGGGGGAGCTGGGTGGCCCATTGATCCTCTTGGCTCTCCCTGTGTGGGTAGTGGTGCCCCACCAGCGTTATGCACAGTCCGATGCCCATTGTGCAGGCCATGCTTGACTGACTGCATGCTGTGGTGCTGCAGATGGCAGTGGGATGTGATCAGCAGTGTAGAGGATGCACTCTGGAGTGCGTCAGTAGTCCACTGTGACTGTAGGGTACATGTACTCCAGTGTGACGACTGCCACAGGTACCCGTGCTGTCACCCATGTCACCGACTAACATCTGCATCACAGACAGCCAACCCCCCAACCCTCTATTGTGTTGTGTGATGTGTGCATGTGGGTCAAGGCAGACAGTACTCATGCAGTTAATAAAGTTGGTACACTGCGGTCCCGGCTGTCTGTCTGTGCACAGCACTGCGCAGCCAGGGCAGGGCAGTACCAACGTTGTTGTGGTCCAGGGTGTCTACCCCATGACAGGCCGTCCATCTACAGTGTGTACATCAGACCATTGCTTGACATGCATTGACACACATGCTGGGGTGCAGTACCCCAGTTATATTGTTGTACAGTACCCACTACTGCGACACATGCTGGATCACACACAGGCCTTGTGCACAGCTGTGCCAGCATCACCTATACACACACACGCCTGTATGCATGTGCAATGTGCTGCACTGATGCATGCTCTGGCACATGCAATGGTGCCTAGGCTGCAACTCTAGTGGAATGTGTGTCCTGGTCAGCCATCTAGCCCTGTTGTTGGGAGTCAACCCATGCTTCCACAGCATGTGTTCCATGATGCTGGTGTGCACAGGCCCAGCATGCACTGATGTGCCGGGGCACCATGAGTCGGCATTTACAGCCATGGCTGCACAGTTCCATACATATGCACATTAGATACCATCTGTGGCTGCAGGCCTTGTGATTGCCTTGCAGTGCACCAATGTCGATGCCAACATGTGCAACGAGGCCACCTCTCACATGCTACAGGTAGCAGCATGGGCAGCACTACTGTGTGCTGCACACACACAAAACTGGCTTCCACATGTGCTGGCCTGCAGGATTCCACAACACTGAGGTGCATCGTGCATGTCCTGTTGGCGTTCCTCATGGGGTGGGGGCATGTATAGCAGCTGTGTGTTGCATCATGGCCATATGATACTGTTACAGCTGTGCAATGTTTGTTCAGAACTCTGTATAACCCTTTCCCTGCCTTCTGTCCCACACAGGTGAGGCTACAGGACAGGAGCAGCTCAGAGACCACAGATTTTCTGGAGATGAGCTGCATACCCTGGTACATGTGGTGAAGGAGCGGGAGATGGTCCTACATCATAACAAGTCAATGGATCCCACTGTTCAGCTGATGTGGGAGGAGATTGCCACAGCAGTAAACACCATAGGTGGTCGTGGCTGTAGCACCAATGCCGTCCGGAAGAGGTGGAATGACCTGATGTGCAGGGCAAAGGAGGAGGAGGCACAGCAGATCTGGGACAGGCTGCAGACCAGTGGGGACCACAACCACTGGATCAGCAGAACTGGGACCCATTGATGGCTATAGTAACCTCTACCCTGTGGCCAGTGGCAGTCGGTGGGGTTGAAGGTAGTGGGTATGAGACACTGCTCACACCACCCAGAGCAGATAAGTTTGTGGCATGCATCCACCACTCAGTGGGCAGCGACACCATGGGGACAGAGGCACACATCACTACTATCATTGTGCATGCATAGGGCTCACATGGGTATGTTCCATTGTAAGAGTGGTGTTGGGGCTGCACAGTGGTGGATATCTGCTGGCAGGCACATGTCATGAGTGCATGTGTGTCATGGTGCAGAGGCTTCTAGACCACAGGCTGCAATTGCATGGGATGCACACTGGGATCTGCATGGGCATGCTGGGGGACGCATTGCTGGGGGTGCATGTGGTATTGTTGGGAGTGGGATGGGGATGGGTGGTCTGGTCACTGTAGCAGCGACTGACATCTGTCTCTTCCTTTACAGCATTACATGCCCAGCAGGCTATGTCCCAGGTGGAGCCAGGCACAGTGGTATGGGAGGTGGAGGATTCAAACACAGCAGAGGTGCCCCTTCCACATCAGGCATGGCAGTCACAGGTAGACTGGTAGTAGCCATGACAGTCAACACTATGTCCGCTCACAGATATTATGAGGCAATGGCATATGCAGGAACATCAGAAGAGGAGGATACAGCCTTCTTGGAGTCCCTGAATCCACCTGAGTATGCCCAGGTGAAGGATCTGAGTGGAGAGCAGGTGGTGATCCAGACGATCACACGTGACCGTGGCTCAGATGATGCAGGGGAGGAACTCGACATGTCAGTTCTGGGTGCGGCTAGTGACTCCAGAGGTTTTGGTGCAGTGGAAGATGGCACCATGCCTGAACTGGGGACAAGGGGTACTCGGGCACATGACACCTTTCTGCCCATAGCTGCTATTCCCTGCCCAAAGAGTCTTGCTCACTGACATGTCCCACAGGGCACTGACCGCAGGTCCGGTCCGCAGCATACTCAGTCACCTGTGAGACCACGGTTGCAGCAGCCAACACACCACCAGCCGCCCACAGGTCCCTTCACTTCCACAACACACTGCTCAGCACCAGCCACAACCCCTGCCACAGGTGCAGGATGCTGATGCTGCACCTGTACAAGATGGCCAGGGTGCATGGCCCATGCTCCAGGATGTCTTGGCCTCACAGCATGCAGCCCAGCAGGACCTGCATGATCTCCATAGGGAGCTGCGGCATGAGCTGTCACAGCTGCGGGAGACAGTGAGTAGTGGTCTTGCCTGTGCTGAGCAGCGATCGGAGGAGAGAATGACTCGTGTTCTTGCCACCATTGAGCGTGGCTTTGGTGGTCTTACTGCTGCTGTGCAGGCCCATGCTGTGGTCCTGTGGGACACTATTACCACAGCACTGCAGGGTGCACCCATACGCCAGCACAGCCATGCCTCACATGGGCAGCAGCGTGGCAGGGGTGCGAGCAGGGGGGCGCAACCTCCTTAACCCCTACCTCCGTTCATCCACAGGACATGCACTGCATCATGGTCACCCTCTCTCCACTCCTGTGCAGGTCTCCAGGCATGGCCGCAGATGGCCTGCCCTCCCAGCCACTTCAATCCACCCCAACAATGTCCTCAGCATGTAGCACACCCAGCAGTTTGCTCCGTACAAAGGGTGTGCGACATGTGTGCGGCGACAGGAGCAGCTGATGTGTTCCACCACATGCGTGTTGTGGCCCTGTCTCCCTCATCTGCATGCCTATGCACACAGCCACATCCCATGTCCCCTGCACACACACAGTCATCCATGGCCCTTGTTCACTCCCATGCCACAGCCCCTGCATCACATATGTACATTGCTGTTTCTTGTGCGCATCTGGGTGGTGGCCATACCTCTCAACATTTTGTCCCCCGACCATACAACAGTGCCTCTTAGGATGTGATACTACTGTGCAGAATGTGGACCTCTTTCTCAATGCATTCCCTCATCAGCTAATTGGACTGTTGCAATCTTTGCATATCTGTTCAGGCCATCTGTCCTTAATTGCCTGTTTTGTTAGCATCATCTACGATGGGGATATTCTTTACGGTGTTACCCCTGAGTGTGAGACAGGTCCTCACACTCTGGAATAGGGAGCTGCAGTGATGTAACTATAGTACTGTTCCTCGTACTGTGTTACAGTTGAGGGGTATGGTGGTGGCCCACATACATCACACGCACCGCACACATCACATGCACCACACCACAGCACATCACCACACTGGCAACGTGTACAGCACCTATATATTATACTGATCTCACTGTACTGTATATGATCTACTATTAAATGTACTGTTGACACCGTATTATTTGTCTGTGTTATCTGTACTCACCATCCATCCTGGTTCAGTGTCTCAATGATGCTGCTCCTGTGCTCTATGGCCCAGTGGGCCATGCGCGGATCCCGCCTCTCTAGTTGCTCTACTATCCCCCTTACCCCTGGCTCTGGCTCACTGTCAGAATGTACCTCAGGTTCAGGTGCACATATCCCATGGTTTAGTGCCTTGTTGTGTAGCATACAACAGGCCAGGATGATACTGCATACCTTCTGAGGGCTATACTGTAAGGCACCATCTGACTGGTCTGTGCAATGGTACTGCATCTTGAGCATCCCAAAGACCCTCTCTATGATGTTCCTTGTAGCAGCATGTGCCTCATTGTACCATTCCTCAGCCACTGTTGCTGGCCAAGGTACTGGGGTCAGCAGCCAGGGTCATAGAGGATAGGCACTGTCCCCCGTGGTGATAAATCAGGTGTTAGTGTTGCTGTCCTCCACAGTGCCCACTGCTGCTCTGTACCAATGCTCCTTGCCCCTCCCACGGCTACCTTGCCTATCCCCCATGCTGTCACCCTGTTGTGCCTCATACTCACTGACCAGATGCCCACTTGGAATTCTGTCCTCCTCAAATGCCTGGCACAGCCGGACTGGTGCCAGATGAAGGCATCGTGGGCACTGCCAGGGTACTGGTAAAGACATTGCTAACGCACCCCTGTCGCATTGCACACCACCTGGCAATTATTGAGTGGAAGCCCTTCTGTTCCATACAGATCACTAGCATCACCAGGTGGTGCATGGATGGGGACATGGGTGCAGTCAATGGCACCAAGTACAGCGGGTAGGTGCGCAACTCAATGGAATTGCTGCATGGTTGCTGTGCGCTCTGCTACTGTGCTGGGGAATACTATAAACTCACCAGCATGTGACAGGAGAGCATCAATGAACTGGGTCAGGAGGCATGATGTGGCGGACTGAGATAGCCCAATGGTGTCCCCCATTGGGCGCTGAAATGTCCCAGTGGCTAGGATGCACATCGCTGCCATCACCTTTTGCTTGACTGACATGGAGTGGCTGCGCCTGGTGTTAGGCTGCAGCTCCTCATGCAGGAGTTCGCATAGCTGCCTCAACATTCCCCTGTCCAACCAGTACCAGCCAATAATGTGGTCATCAGGTAGGGTCTCAAAGGAGGCTCTGGGCCAGTACCATCTGTGTGCAGCATATCTCCTCCTTCGTCTAGATAATGGGCCTTGTTGGGCCTGCTCTCTTTCATCCTCCTCCACAGCCTGCTCCGTCAGTGCAACACTACAGCATTGCTAAAGAAAGCCATTGTATTACACTTCCTGGTCTGGCCACTCCCTCCTCTGTAGATTGCCCTGGGTTTAGGCCTCCCTTTTATAGGCAGTAAGTAGTGCTGCGCTAAGTACCGCGCAATGGTGTATTGCACAGTGCTATGTCTCTAAATATCCCATTGCACCCATATGCAGGTTCCCAACCCTCCACTTTGCCCCTTGCATACATTATGTTTTAGCCCAGCACTATTGCATTTAGAGCGTGCTATCTCCCTCTTTGAATATGGCAGTCCCACGCTAACCCTGTGCTAATCCTGTGCAAACGGTTAGCGCGCCGTGCTAAGTTTTGAATATCAGGCCCTAAGTGTGATGAAGTTATCAGTTATTCTACATGAAGGGATTGTGCATGTTTGTGAGGGAGTGAATAACATCTGTCATGGTATTCACTAATCTGTTATTTAGGATTTTAGCTTAGATTTTTAGATCCACATTTAATAGAGTAATTGGTCTCCAGTTATTAAATTGTTCCTTATCACAATTTTTGTAAAGAAAGAATAGAACTCCCATATTCATGTCATGGGAGATTTCTATCAGTAGTAATAATCTATTGTAAACTTGAACTGTTTCATTAGCACAGAGATCATAACTATTTGTAAAATTTGGGTGATAAACCCATCTGTACCCGAGGCAGTATTAGGTTTAAGGGAGGTAATAGCTTTTCTAATTCCAAGTGTGATATTGGTTGTAATAATGCAGTCTGCTGGATGTGAGAGATTTGTGGAAGTTTTAACATTTTAAGCCACCCTTGCATTTCATTAGAAGTACAGAATTCTGTTCCAGATTTTAATTGTATGTAATTGTCAGTTTCTTTCATGATCCCAGGTTTGGTATTGATTAATTCTCCAGATGTGGATTTGCATTCGCAATGTGTTTATTCTGTCTCCTGTTTTTACAGTTTTCATATGGGTTTGTTAAATTAGGTTTTCCATTGGGTTTCAAATTTTTGTTCTTCCGCCAAAGATTAGAATCTATTGTACTGCAAGGATTGTAATTCTTTTTTGATGTTGTTCTTTTATTGTAAGGCATTTTAACATGTTTTGCTCTCTCTTGTAAAAACTGTAGTTGGCATTGCAATACTTTATATTGGTTATGAGTATTGTAGTGTAGTATCCTAGAAATATTTTTAAAGCAAGATATGAAATCTTTTTTGGAGTCTAGCCACCATGTTATTAAATTGTCATAAAGGCAAAAACGGATCTTCTAGCAGAGAGTAAATCTATCAAGGTGTCCTGATTTTTGTTGTGTAATAATGTTGTATTAAGTCTCCATATACTGTACCTTTCCTGTAAGGTACCTCAGAGACATTGGTTAGGTGAATACTAATTAAGCAATGGTCTAACATGGCAGTAACTTATGCTTTTGAATTCTGTACTATAATAGTATTGGGTACAAAAAATAGCTGATTCGAGACAACAGTACTCTTCTGTAAAAGGTATGGGAAGAGCGGTTACTTAGAGACCCTTGGGCATCTTTTAAATTAGCTTAAGCTATAATATGTTTAAGAGCTGAAACATCACAGAACATGTTCTCTGTTTTGCCACCTCTATCAGATCTAAGCAACCCACAGTTATAATCTCCACCTAATAGTATCATTTTTGATGTGAATGGTTAGGGTTGGATTTCTTTCCAGAACACAATTTGACTAGCTTTTGTCTGAGCAGCATAACAATGAATTAGGCAATGCAAATTATGTCTAATAATAATATCTAGCAGTGAGGCTCTGCCTTGATGAATCTCCACCATTTTTAACAATGTTACATCATGGCAGAAAAAAACAAATGCCTACTCCACTGCATAATTCTAACCTTAAAAACCAGTTACAGGGCCCTATTTCCAGCCAGCAGATTCTCTAAGAGATTCAGAGTATAAATGAATCCTGATATCTTGGAAGAAAACAACTTCTAGCTGACTAGAATCAAACATAGTGAATGTAATGTTCCTTCTTTTTTCATTTTTAATACTGTTTGTATTGAGGAAGCTACTAGGTTTGACATTATTTATATTTCCCTAAGGGAGTTGGTAAGAAACTACTTTCACTTTAGGTCTAGTACTCCAGCATTTTTCTTCACTTTAGGTTTGGTGTTGGAGGGTCTTCACTTTCTGATGATACCTCAAAATGGAGGCTGCATCTGAAAGGTCTTCCATCTCAGAATCCCCCACTGTAAGGCCTCATACTGATTCTGGAGGTGAATTTTTGGAGAGTGGTTTTCCTTATTTGTTTTCCTTTCCCACTAGATGAAAGGCATGGAGATCTGGAGGGGCATGTCTGGTATGTCTTCAAAGTTACTACTTTCCTCAATATATGGGCGGAGGTCAGGTTTGGAGTTTGGCTCTATCTCCATGAGGGATGGGGTAGGGACTTGGGCAGTAGTACTATCCTTTGGAGTTGTGTCCTTTGTCTTGGAGATGTTGGTGCTTGAGGAACTTGTAGAAGCAGCTGCTGATTGTGTATGAGGGGGGAGAAGGATGGGGGTTGCTTTGGGGTTTCTTTTGCATGATTATTCTTGTGTATGGCAGTGTTTACATAAAAATCGTGCTCCACAAAGTCTGCATCTGAAGTATTTTGTGAGGCCCAAAGGCAGTTGGTAAAGGTGTGGCCTTCTGTTTCACACAAACTTCATTTGGGAGTAAAGATACACTGGGCCCCAGGGTGACCTAACATCCCACACATACTACGTCTGATCTTTTCACAGCTGCTACTAACATGTCTAGGAGATCCACATTTAAAACAGGTATGAGGCATCCTAGGGTAAAATAAGGTACCACGATCCCTCCCTAGAAAAAAAAAACTACTGGGTAGATGTTGCACCCCTGAATCTGTCAACTTCAGTTGGACTTTAAAATGTCACCCACCTGTCCAAAAACCTTCCCCATCTATTATGGGATCTGGTAACCCCTGTACCTCACAGTTTTGTTCCAACCAGTGCAAAATAGCCTTGAGGTTAACCCCCTCATTTCAAAATAGTACTGTTACTGTATTTACAGTGGGTTTTGATAGGGGAATAGCAAAAAAATGAGGCCATACATTACAGCTGAATACATATGCCAAAACTTATTTAAGAGTGCTGAGGAATGAAGACTTATGTCAAAACATTGTTCGCTGGGATTGTGGATGAAAGTGACCACCTCTGAAGGGAAAACTATAGAGACTGGTTTATCAAACATTTCCCCATGAAAGTTCTGTCTGGTGCTCATCCAGCCCTCCTGTTTATCTAATACAGATTATATGTCTGTGTTTAGCATTCACGGGGTTATGGAATAAACTTGCAAAACTTGTCTTCTGACCTGAGTCCTCCTGTTGAGTGTTCTCGTTGTCCTGTTCTGTATGCATTTTCATAGGCTGCAGCCAGAATTTGAGTGTCCATAGTGTTGGGCCCCATGCTCTGTGATTTCCTCATTTGTCACAATGTTTTCTAGAATTGACCCTATGGCATCGTTGTCCATGTTAGCGACTGTCTCTCTCAGTGTGACATGATCTGGGACCTTACTGGGGTAACCATTTAGTTTTTCCTCTGGTTGATCGGAATTTTTTGCAGAACAAAATCATCTGGTGCACTCATTCCCAGAATTGGTGTTGCAGGGTTGGTAGCCACTTGCCAGATTTGGACAGTATCCAGCATGCATTTTGTAGGGCTAGAGATGGAGATCAATTTGTCTGGAGCTGTGGAAGGACCTGGATTATGAGTACCAAAATGAAAGCCTGAAGCTAGTAGTTTTTCCCTATGATGCCATCAGGACTCATAGCAGGTCTTTTCTGTTTTTCTTCTCTTCCTTGATTTTATACCTTTGTTCTATGTACTGCTGATGCTGAAGTTAGGAGTTTGGCTAAGCATTGTTTTTCTGCCAGAAGGTTGTCTTGCAAATTTTGCTCTGCCATATTTAACTCCAATAAAATGGGGTCAGTCACAATATTGTTGTCATTTTTAACTTGTATGTCTGTATCCCCTGATCCGATCTCCTTTGCTGAACCTGCAGCAGTAGAGATCTGCTCTCCTACAGGTACACCAGCTCCCCAAGCTGAGAGTCTGCCATGCACACAAGGGGTTCTCCTAATGGAAAGAGAGGGGAATTTCCTGATGTCCTGGCCAAATTTCCCCATTCACTAAAAATACCATCAACAGCTTAAAATCCAGTTCAGTTTCACTTGGCATCTATCTGTATCCCTCCCTGGGACTAGGCTAAAAATTGTGTAGTCCCTTTCCCAGTCAACAAAATGAAGTAAATAAGAAAATCAGCTGCTGAATATTTTCTGTATGAAAATTAAACTTAAGGAGCAGAGGTAATGATCACTCTCAGGATGAAGAACGATATCAAAGTTTAAAAAATAGTATGCTTACCAGGGAAATGAAAACATGTAGTCCAACACACTAGCTCCTTTTGCATTTAGAAAAGTATAATATGCAAAATATTTACCCTTCAGGGACCCATTTAGTATGATTAAATCCTATTTTTCCAGGAAATGCAAGAGCCTTGCACCTCTACTTACAACGTTATCCTTCAATGTTGTAATTGAAACAGGAATCCCATCTTCTAGAAAAGCAGGTGAGGATGAAGAACCCAATCTGGCATAAAAGTCATCATTAAGCAGTACCCCAGCTTCAGGTAGAGCTGTCATAGCTTTTTTGGAGTTGAATCTCCAAAATTTCCCAAATTTGTATGTCATAATACCTCATATTTACACATAAAACATTTCTTTGTTCCAGTGTATCAGAAGAATTATTAAATTTGGTGTGACAACAAAATGGGATTTTATCACTACATTTTTCTGCACCTTAACAAAAATCATTAAGCCTCCTACTAGTCTATGGCATTTTGTTGTTGTTTTTCTTTAGCAGAAATACATGTAACCTTCTAGATATAGGTGCACCCCATTTTGTCAACCCTCTGGCGAAACAGGAAAAAAGACCATTACGGCGACATTCACGGTAATGGTCTTTTTTCTATGTTTCACCTTCCCCCAGTGTTCCACCCCTCTGCGGACCAACTCCAACCTGGAATTGGAATCCTAAAGTGTGGGGAGGTGTGGGGCACAGCCCCCTGCATGGGGAGTGAGGGGCACAGCCCAAACTGTACAGTGCTGCCTGGTGCTAGTGGTCCCCTTCCATCTGATCACCAGCCCGTAGTAAACTGTACGAGTTGCCTGGTGCTAGTGCTCCCCCTCCATCCGATCATCAGCTCATAGTGAACTGTACAATGTGGCCTGCTGCTAGTGGTCCCCCTTTCAAATGATCACCAGCTAATAATACACTGTACAATGCTGTCTGATGCTAGTGGTCCCCCTCTGTCAACTCACCAGCCCACAATAAACTGTACAATGCTGCCTGGTTCTAGTGGTCCCCCTTCCATATGATCAGCAGCCCATAGTAAACTGTACAATGCTGCCTGGTGCTAGAGGTTCCCTTCATCTGATCACCAGCTCATAGTAAACTGTGCAGTGCTGCCTGGTGCTGGCGTCCCCTTCAAATGATCACCAGCCCATTATAAACTGTACAATGCTGCCTGGTGCTAGTGTGCCCCATCCATCGATCACCAGTCCATAATAAATCTGTACAATGCTGCCTGGTGCTAGTGGTCCCCTCCATCCACTCACCAGCCCATAGTAAACTGCACAATGCTGCCAGGTGCTAGTGGTCCCCCTCCATCTGATCACCAGCCCAAAATAAACAGTACAATGCTGCTTGGTGCTAAAGGTCCTCTCATCAGATCACAAGTCCATAATAAACTGTACAATGCTGCCTGGTGCTATAGGTCCCTTTCCATCCGATCACCAGTCCATAATGAACTGAAGAACACTGCCTGGTGCTAGTGGTCCCACTTCCATATGATCACCAGCCCATTACTAACTGGACAATGCTGCCTGTTGCTAGTGGTCCCCCTCCATCCACTCATCAGCCCTTAGAAAACTGCACAATGCTGCCTGGTGCTAGAGGTCCTCCTTCCATATGATCACCAGCCCATAATAAACTGTACAATGCTGCCTGGTGCAAGTGGTGCCCCTCCATCCACTCACCAGCCCTTAGTAAACTGCACAAAGCTGCCTGCTGCTGGTCCTTTCTCCACCCACTCACCAGCACTAATAAACTGTACACACGCCTGGGCTTGTAGTCCCCTTCCATAGGATCACCAGCCCATAGTAAACTGTACAGTGCTGCCTCGTGCTAGTGGTCCCTTCCATCTGATCACCAGCTCAAAATATACAGCAGAGTGCTGCCTGGTGCTAGTGGTCCCCCTTCCATATGATCACCAGCCCATAATAAACTGCACAGTGGTGTCTGGTGCTAGAGGTCCCCCTTCCATATGATCAACAGCCCCTAATAAACTGTACTGGGTGGCCTGGTGCTAGTGGTCCCCCTTCCATACGATCACCAGCACATAGTAAACTGTACAGTGCTGCCTGGAGCTAGTGGTCCCCCTTCAATTCGATCAACAGCCCATAAAAAGCAGTACAATGCTGCCTGGTGCTATTGGTCCCCCTTCCATCTGATCACTAGAACATAATAAACTTTACAACACTGCCCGGTGCTAGTGATCCCCCTCCATCCGATCACCAGCCCATAGAAAACTGTACAATGCTGCTTGGTGCTTGTGGTCCCCCTCCATCCGATCACCAGCTCATAGTAAACTGCACAATGCTATCTGGTGCTACTGGTCCCCCTCCATCTGACCAACAGCTCATAGTAAACTGTACAATGCTGCCTAGCACTAGTGGTCCCCCTCCATTCGATCACCAGCTCATAGTAAATTGTACAGTACTGCCTGCTTCTATTGGACCCTCTCCATCCATTCACCAGGTCAAAGTAAACTGTATAATGCTGCCTGGTGCTAGTGGTCCCCTTCCATATGATAGCTAGCCCATAGTAATCTGCGCAGTGCTGCCTAGTGCTAGTGGTTCCCCTTCATTCGATCACCAGCCCATAGTAAACTGTACAGTGCTGCCTGGTGCTAGTGGTCCCACCTCCATCCGATAACCAGCCCATAATAAACTGTAGAATGCTGCCTGGTGCTAGTTGCCCCCCTCCATCCTATCACCTGCTCAAAATAAACTGTACAATGCTGCCTGGTGCTAGTGGTCCCCCCTCTATCCGATAACCAGCCCATATTAAACTGTACAGTGCTGCCTGGTGCTAGTGGTCCCCCTTCCATCTGATCACCAGCCCATAGTAAACTGTACAGTGCTGCCTGGTGTTAGTGCTCCCCCTCCATCCGATCATCAGCTCATAGTAAACTGTACAATGCGGCCAGCTGCTAGTGGTCCCCCTTTCAAATGATCACCAGCTAATAATACACAGTACAATGCTGCCTGGTGCTAGTGGTCCCCTCTGTCAACTCACCAGCCCATAATAAACTGTACAATGCTGCCTGGTTCTAGTGGTCCCCCTTCCATATGATCAGCAGCCAAAAGTAAACTGTACAATGCTGCCTGGCGCTAGTGGTTCCCCTTCATCTGATCACCAGCTCATAGTAAACTGTGCAGTGCTGCCTGGTGCTAATGGTCCCCCTTTCTAATGATTACCAGCCCATAATAAACTATACAATGCTGCCTGGTGCTAGTGGTCCCCTATCCATCTGATCACCAGTCCATAATAAACTGTACAATGCTGCCCTGTGCTAGTGGTCCCCCTCCATCCACTCACCAGCCCATACTAAACTGCACAATGCTGCCAGGTGCTAGTGGTCCTAACCTCCATCTGATCACCAGCCCATAATAAACAGTACAATGCTGCCTGGTGCTATAGGTCCCTCTCCATCTGATCACAAGTCCATAATAAACTGTACAATGCTGCCTGGTGCTAGTGGTCCCCCCTTCCATATGATCATCAGCCCATAATAAACTGTACATTGCTGCCTGGTGCTAGAGGTCTCCATTACATATGATCACCAGCCCATAAAATAAACTATACAATGCTGTATGGTGTTAATGATCTCTCTCCATCCACTCACCAGCCCATAGTAAACTGCACAATGCTGCCTGGTGCAAGTGGTCCGTCCTCCACCCACTCACCAGCCCATAATAAACTGTACGGTGCTGCCTGGTGCTAGTGGTCCCCCCTCCATCCGATAACCAGCCTATAATAAACTGTAGAATGCTGCCTGGTGCTAGCGGCCCCCCTCCATCCGATCACCAGCTCAAAATAAACTGTACAATGCTTCCTGGTGCTTGTGGTCCCCCCTCCATCCGATAACCAGCCCACAGTAAACTGTACAGTGCTGCCTGGTGCTAGTGGTCCCCCTTCCATCTGATCACCAGCCCATAGTAAACTGTACAGTGCTGCCTGGTGCTAGTGCTCCCCCTCCATCCGATCATCAGCTCATAGTGAACTGTACAATGTGGCTTGCTGCTAGTGGTCCCCCTTTCAAATGATCACCAGCTAATAATACACTGCACAATGCAGCCTGATGCTAGTGGTCCCCCTCTGTCAACTCACCAGCCCACAATAAACATTACAATGCTGCCTGGTTCTAGTGGTCCCCCTTCCATATGATCAGCAGCCCATAGTAAACTGTACAATGCTGCCTGGTGCTAGAGGTTCCCCTTCATCTGATCACCAGCTCATAGTAAACTGTGCAGTGCTGCCTGGTGCTAGCGGTCCCCCCTTTCAAATGATCACCAGCCCATTATAAACTGTACAATGCTGCCTGGTGCTAGTGTGCCACCATCCATCTGATCACCAGTCCATAATAAACCGTACAATGCTGCCTGGTGCTAGTGGTCCCCCTCCATCCACTCACCAGCCCATAGTAAACTGCACAATGCTGCCAGGTGCTAGTGTTCCCCCCTCCATCTGATCACCAGCCCAAAATAAACAGTACAATGCTGCCTGGTGCTATAGGTCCCTCTCCATCAGATCACAAGTCCATAATAAACTGTACAATGCTGCCTGGTGCTATAGGTCCCTTTCCATCCGATCACCAGTCCATAATGAACTGAAGAATGCTGCCTGGTGCTAGTGGTCCCACTTCCATATGATCACCAGCCCATTACAAACTGGACAATGCTGCCTGTTGCTAGTGGTCCCCCTCCATCCACTCAACAGCCCTTAGTAAACTGCACAATGCTGCCTGGTGCTAGAGGTCCTCCTTCCATATGATCACCAGCCCATAATAAACTGTACAATGCTGCCTGGTGCAAGTGGTGCCCCACCATCCACTCACCAGCCCTTAGTAAACTGCACAAAGCTGCCTGCTGCTAGTGGTCCCTTCTCCACCCACTCACCAGCACATAATAAACAGTACAATGCTGCCTGGTGCTTGTAGTCCCCCTTCCATAGGATCACCAGCCCATAGTAAACTGTACAGTGCTGCCTCGTGCTAGTGGTCCCCCTTCCATCTGATCACCAGCTCAAAATATACAGCAGAGTGCTGCCTGGTGCTAGTGCTACCCCTTCCATATGATCACCAGCCCATAATAAACTGCACAGTGGTGCCTGGTGCTAGAGGTCCCCCTTCCATATGATCAAAAGCCCCTAATAAACTGTACTGGGTGGCCTGGTGCTAGTGGTCCCCCTTCCATACGATCACCAGCACATAGTAAACTGTACAGTGCTGCCTGGAGCTAGTTGTCCCCCTTCAATAGGATCAACAGCCCATAAAAAGCAGAACAATGCTGCCTGGTGCTATTGGTCCCCCTTCCATTTGATCACTAGAACATTATAAACTTTACAACACTGCCCGGTGCTAGTGATCCCCCTCCATCCGATCACCAGCCCATAGAAAACTGTACAATGCTGCCTGGTGCTTGTGGTCCCCCTCCATCTGATCACCAGCTCATAGTAAACTGCACAATGCTATCTGGTGCTGCTGGTCCCCCTCCATCTGACCAACAGCTCATAGTAAACTGTACAATGCTGCCTAGCACTAGTGGTCCCCCTCCATTCGATCACCAGCTCATAGTAAATTGTACAGCACTGCCTGCTTCTAGTGGACCCTCTCCATCCATTCACCAGGTCATAGTAAACTGTATAATGCTGCCTGGTGCTAGTGGTCCCCTTCCATATGATAGCCAGCCCATAGTAATCTGTGCAGTGCTGCCTAGTGCTAGTGGTTCCCCTTCATTCGATCACCAGCCCATAGTAAACTGTACAGTGCTGCCTGGTGCTAGTGGTCCCCCCTCCATCCGATAACCAGCCCATAATAAAATGTAGAATGCTGCCTGGTGCTAGTGGCCCCCTCTCCATCTGATCACCTGCTCAAAATAAACTGTACAATGCTGCCTGGTGCTAGTGGTCCCCCTCCATCCGATAACCAGCCATAGTAAACTGTACAGTGCTGCCTGGTGCTAGTGGTCCCCCTTCCATCCGATGACCAGCACATTGTAAAGTGTACAGTTCTGCCTGGTGCTGGTGGTCCCGCTTCCACAGGATCACCAGCGCATAATCAACTGTCCAACACTGCCTGAAGCAAGTGGTCCGCCTTCCGTATGATCACCAGCACATAGTAAACTGTGCAATGCTGCCTGGAGCTAGTGGTCCCCCTTCCGTATGATCACCAGCACATAGTAAACTGTACAATGCTGTCTAGTGCTAGTGCTCTCTCTTCCATATGATCACCAGCCCATAATAAACTGTACAATGCTGCCTGGTGCTAGTGGTCCCCCATCCATCCGATCACCAGCCCATAGTAATCTCTACAATGCTGCCTGGTGCTAGTGGTCCCCCTCCATCTAATAACCTGCTCATAATAAACTATACTTGCTGCCTGGTGCTAGTGGTACATCTCTATCCACTCACCAGCCCATAGTAAACTGCACAATGCTGCCTGGTGCTAGTTTTCCCCCCTCCATCTGATCACCAGCCCATAATGAACTGTTCAATGCTGCCTGGTGCTAGTGGTCCCCATCCTTCCGATCACCAGCCCATAATGAACTGTACACCGCTGCCTGGTGCTAGTGGTCCCCCTTCCATATGATCACCAGCCCATAATAAACTGTACAATGCTGCTTGGTGCTAATGGTCCCCTCCATCCACACCATCCCATAGTAAACTGCACAATGCTGCCTGGTGCTAGTGGTCCCTCCTCCACCCACTCACCAGCCCATAATAAACAGTACAGTGCTGCCTGCTGGTAGTGGTACTCATCAATCCTATCACCAGCCCATAATAAACTGTTCAATACTGCCTGGTGCTAGTGGTCCCCTTCGATATGATCACAAGCCTATAGTAAACTGTACAATGCTGCCTGGTGCCAGTGGTCCCCTTCCATATTATCACCAGCCCATGGTAATCTGCACAGTGCTGCCTCATGCTCATAGTCCTCCCTCCATCCGATCACCAGCTCAAAATAAACTTCAGAGTGCTGCCTGGTGCTAGTGGTCCATCTTCCATATGATCACCAGCCCATAATAAACTGCATAGTGGAGCCTGGTGCTAGTGGTCCCCCTTCCATATGATCAACAGCCCATAATAAACTGTACAGTGCGGCCTGGTGCTAGTGGTCCCCATTCCATCCGATGACCAGCACATAGTAAAGTGTACAGTGCTGCCTGGTGCTGGTGGTCCCCCTTCCATTGGATCACAAGCACATAACAACTGTCCAACACTTCCTGAAGGTAGTGGTCCCCCTTCCATATGATCACCAGCACATAGTAAACTGTACAATGCAGTCTGGTGCTAGTGATCCCCCTTCCATATGATCACCCTACATAATAAACTGTACAATGCTGCCTGGTGCTATTGGTCCCCTTCCATATGATCAAGAGCACAGTAGACTCTTACAGTGCTGCCTGGAGTTAGTGGTCCCTCCTCCACAGGATCAACAGCCCATAATAAACTGTACAGTGCTGTCTTGTACAATTGGTCCCCCTTTGATTTGATCACTAGCCCATAATAAACATTACATGCTGCCTGGTGCTAGTGGTCTCCCGCCATCCGATCACCAGCCCATAGTAAACTGTACAATGCTGCCTGGTGCTTGTGGACCCCTCCATCCGATCACCAGATCATAGTAAACTTCACAAAGCTATCTGGTGCTAGTGGTCTCCCGCCATCCGATCACCAGCTCATAGTAAACTGTACAATGCTGGCTGCTACTAGTGGACCCTCTCCATCCAATCACCAGGTCGTAGCAAACTGTACAATGCTGCCTGGTGCTAGTGGTCCCTTCCATATGATAGCCAGCCCATAGTCATTCAAGCAGTGCTGCCTAGTGCTAGTGGTCCGCCCATCTCGATCACCAGCCGATAGTAAACTGTACAGTGCTGCCTGGTGCTAGGGTCCTCCTCCATCCACTCACCAGCCCATAATAAACTCTACAATGCTGCCTGGTGCTAGTGGTCCCTCTCCATCCACTCACCAGACCATAGTAAACTGTACAATGCAGCCTGGTGCTAGTGGTCCCCACATCCTTTCCACCAGCCCATATTAAACTGTACAATGCTGCCTGGTGCTAGTCGTCCCCTTTCATATGATCACCAGCCCATAATAAACTGTACAATGCTGCCTGGTGCTAGTGGTCCCCTTCCATATTATTACCAGCCCATAGTAATCTGCACAGTGCTGCCTGGTGCTAGTGGTCAAACTTTCAAATGATCACCAGCCCATAATTAGCTGACAATGCTGCCTGGTGCTAGTGGTCCCTTCCATCCACTCAAGAGCCCATAATACATTGCGCAGGATCTAGAAGGCAGAATTTCACTGTTCACTGATGACACAAAGCTCTGTAACAGAGTAGACACACCAGAGGGTGTAGACAGAATGAGAAGCGACCTGCAGAAACTTGAAGAATGGTCAGGGGTTTGGCAGTTGAAATTCAATGCAAAGAAGTGCAAGATAATGCATATGGGGCACAAAAACCCTGGCACAATATATCAGTTGGGGGTGAGGATATAGCATGCACCAAGCAGGAAAGGGATCTTGGGGTTATCATCTCTGATGACCTCAAGGTAGGTAAACAGTGTGACAAGGCAGCAGGTAAAGCAAATAGGATGCTGGGATGTATAGGCAGGGGCATCACCAGCAGGAAAAGGAGGTCATAATTCTGCTATACAAGACACTAGTGAGGCCCCACCTGGATTACAGTGTACAGTTCTGGAGACCATACCATGTAAGGACATAGACAGGGTAGAGAAGGTTCAGAGGAGGGCAACAAAGATGGTGCATGGATTGCATCACAAGTCCTATGAAGACAGGTTGAAGGAACTGAACATGTACTCCTGGAGGAGAGGGGAGGAGAGGGGATATGATAGAGACATACAAGTATCTTACAGGGAGGAACAGGGTGCAGGAAACACCATTTTAAGCAAAAAGATGTTCCAGGACTAGAGGGCATGGGATGAAGTTGGAGGGAGGACGATTCAGAGGAAACATGAGAAAGAATTTCTTCACAGAATGGGTGGTGGACAAGTGGAACACCCTGCCAGAGGAAGTGGTGGGGGCTGAAACAATCACAGGATTTAAGAATGCATGGGATAGACATAAAGGAATTCAAGAGGTCAGGGGAAAGGGGAAACAGACTTCTAGAAAAACAAACTGAACTTACAAGCTCAAATGGGCAGACTGGGTGGGCCATAGGCCCTTATCTGCCGACACTATCTATGTATCTAGTAAACTGCACAATACTGCCTGGTGCTAGTGGTCCCTCCTCCACCCACTCACCAGCCCTAATAAACTGAACAATGCTGCTTGGTGCTAGTGATCCCTCTCCATCCTCTCACCAGCCCTTAATAAACTGCATAATCCTGTCTAGTGCTAGTTGTCCCCCTTTGATATGATCACCAGCCCATAATAAACTGTACAATGCTGCCTGGTGCTAGTGGTCCCCCTTCCATTTTATCACCAGCCCATAGTAATCTGCACAGTGGTGCCTGGTGCTAATGGTCCCCCTTCCATCCGATCACCAGCCAATAGTAAACTCTACAATGCTGCCTGGAGCAAGTGGTCCCCCTCCATCCAAAAACCTGCTCATAATAAACTATACATGCTGCCTGGTGCTAGTGGTACCCCTCCATCCACTCATCAGCCCATAGTAAACTGCACAATGCTGCCTGGGGCGAGTGGTCCCTCCTCGACCCACTCATCAGCCCATAATAAACTGTACAATGCTGCCAGGTGCTAGTGGTCCCTCTCCATCCTCTCACTAGCAAATAAACTGTACAATGCTGCCCAGCACTAGTGGTCCCTCTCCATCCACTCACCAACCCATAGTAAACTGCACAATGCTGTCTGGTGCTAGTGGTCATTCTTTCATATGATCACCAGCCCATAATAAACTATACAATGCTGCCTGGTTCTAGTGGTCCCCCTTCCATATGATCACCAGCCCATAATAAACTGCACAGTGCTGCCTGGTGTTAGTGGTCCCCCTTCCATATGATCACCAGCCCATAATAAACTGTACAACGCGGTCTGGTGCTAGTGGTCCCCCTTTCAAATGATCACCAGCCCATAATAAACTGTACAATGCTGCCTGGTGCTAGTCGTCACTCCTCCATCCTCTCACCGGCCCAGAATAAACTGTACAATGCTTCCTGGTGCTCGTGGTCCCCCTTCCATATGATCACCAGCCCATAAAATAAACTCTACAATGCTGTATGGTGTTAATGGTCCCCCTACATCCACTCACCAGCCCACAGTAAACTGCACAATGCTGTCTGGTGCTAGTGGTCCCTCCTCCACCCACTCTCCTGCCCATAATAAACTGTTCACTTCTGCCTGGTGGTAGTGGTACCTCATCAATCTGATCACCAGACCATAATAAATTGTACAATACTGCCTGGTGCTAGTGCTCCTTCCATATGATCACCAGCTGTAGTAAACTGTACACTGCCTGGTGCCAGTGGTCACCCTTCCATATTATCACCAGCCCATAGTAATCTGCACAGTGCTGCCTCGTGCCAGTGGTCCCACCTCAATCCGATCACCAGCTCAAAATAAACTGTAGAGTGCTGCCTGGTGCTAGTGGTCCACTTCCATATGATCAACAGCCCATAAAAACTGAACAGTGCGGCCTGGTGCTAGTGGTCCCCCCTCCATCCGATCACCAGCACATAGTAAAGAGTACAGTGCTGCCTGGTGCTGATGGTCTCCAAACTGTAGGATCACCTGCACATAATCAACTGTCCAGCACTGCCTGAAACTAGTGGTCCCCCTTTCACATGATCACCAGCCCAAAATAAACTGTACAATGCTGCCCGGTGCTAGTGGTCCCCCTTCCGTATGATCGCCAGCACATAGTAAACTGTACAATGCTGTCTGGTGCTGGTGGTCCCCCTTCCATATGATCACCCCCATAATAAACTGTACAATGCTGCCTGGTGCTAGTGATCCCTCTTCCATATGATCACCAGCCCATAATAAACTGTACAACACTGCCTGGTGCTAGTGGTCCCCCTTCCATATGATCAACAGCACATAGTAAACTGTGCAGTGCTGCCTGGAGCTAGTGGTCCCCCTTCCATAGGATCAACAGCCCATAATAAACTGTACACTGCTGCCTGGTGCTATTGGTACCCCTTCCATAGGATCACTAGCCCATAATAAACTTAACAACGCTGCCTGGTGCTAGTGGTCCCCCTCCATCCGATCACCTGCACATAGTAAACTGTACAATGCTGCCTGGTGCTTGTGGTCCTCCTCCATCCGATCACCAGCTCACAGTAAACTGTACAATGCTATCTTGTGCTAGTGGTCCCCATCCATCCAATCACCAGCCCATAATAAACAGCACAATGCTGCCTGGTGCTAGTGGTCCCCTTCCATATGATCACCAGCCCAAAATAAACTGTTCAATGCTGCCTGGTGCTAGTGGACCCCCTCCATCCGATCACCAGCCCATAATAAACTGTACACCACGGCCTGGTGCTAATGGTCCCCCTTCCATATGATCACCAGCACATAATAAACTGCACAATGCTGGCTTGTGCTAATGGTCCCCCTCCATCCACTCACCAGCCCATAGTAAACTGCACAATGCTGCCAGGTGCTAGTGGTCCCTCCTCCACCCACTCACCAGCCCATAATAAACAGTACAGTGCTGCCTGGTGGTAGTGGTACCTCATCCATCCTATCACCGGCCCATAATAAACAGTTCAATACTGCCTGGTGCTAGTGGACCCCTTTCCATATGATCGCCAGCCTACAATAAACTGTAATATGCTGCCTGGTGCCAGTGGTCCTCCTTCCATATCATCACCAGCCAATAGTAATCTGCACAGTGCTGACTCCTGTTAGTGGTCCCCCTTCCATATGATCACAAGCCCATAATAAACTGCACAGTGGAGCCTGGTACTAGTGGTCCCCCTTCCATATGATCAACAGCCCATAATAAACTGTACAGTGAGGCCAGGTGCTAGTGGTCCCCCCTCCATCTGATGAACAGCATATAGTAAAGTGTACAGTGCTGCCTGGTGCTGGTGGTCCCCCTTCCATAGGATAACCAGCAGATAATCAACTGTCCAACACTGCCTGAAGCTAGTGGTCCCCCTTCCATATGATCACCAGAACACAGTAAACTGTGCAATGCTGCCTGGAGCTAGTGGTCACCCTTCCGTATGATCACCAGCACATAGTAAACTGTACAATGCTGTCTGGTGCTAGTGGTCCCTTCCTTATGATCACCCCCATAATAAACTGTACAATGCTGCCTGGTGCTAGTGGTCTCTCTCCACATGATCACCAGCCCATAATAAACTGTACAATGCTTCCTGGTGCTAGTGGTAATCCCCATCCATCCGATCACCAGCCCATAGAAACTCTACAATGCTGCCTGGTGCTAGTGGTAACCTCCATCTAATAACCTGTTCATAATAAACTATACTTGCTGACTGGTGCTAGTGGTACACCTCTATCCACTCACCAGCCCATAGTAAACTGCAAAATGCTGCCTGGTGCTAGTGGTCCCTCCTCGACCTACTCATCAGCCCATATTAAACTGTACAATGCTGCCAGGTGCTAGTGGTCCCTCTCCATCCTCTCCCAGCAAATAGTAAACTGTACAATGCTGCTTAGCTCTAGTGGTCCTCTCCATCCACTCACCAGCCCATAGTAAACTGCACAATGCTGTCTGGTGCTAGAGGTCACCATTTCATATGATCACCAGCCTATAATAAACTGTGCAATGCTGCAGGGTGCTAGTGGTCCCCCTTCCATATGATCACCACCCCATAATAAACTGTACAATGCTGTCTGGTGCTAGAGGTCCCCCTTTCAAATGATACCAGCCCATAATAAATTGTACAATGCTGCCCGGTGCTAGTCGTCACTCCTCCATCCTCTCACCAGCCCATAATAAACAGTACAATGCTGCCTGGTGCTATAGGTCCCTCTACATCTGATCACCAGTCCATAATAAACTGTACAATTCTGCTTGGTGCGAGTGGTCCCCCTTCCATATGATCACCAGCACATAATAAACTGTACAATGCTGCCTGGTGCTAGTGGTCCCCCCTCCATCCCATCACCAGCCCATAGTAAACTGTACAATGCTGCCTGGAGCTAGTGGTCCCCCCTCCATCTGATCACCAGCCCATAATGAACTGTACACTGCTGCCTGGTCCTAGTGGTACCCCTTCCATATGATCACCAACCCATAATAAACTGTACAATGCTGCCTGGTGCTAATGGTCCCCCTCCATCCACTCACCAGCCCATAGTAAACTTCACAATGCTGCCTGGTGCCAGTGGTCCCTCCTCCATCCACTCACCAGCACATAATAAACTGTACAGTGCTGCCTGGTGGTAGTGGTACCTCATCCATCTGATCAGCAGCCCATAATAAACTGTTCAATACTGCCTGGTGCTAGTGGTCCCCCTTCCATATGATCACCAGCCCATAGTAAACTGCACAGTGGAGCCTGGTGCTAGTAGTCCCCCTTCCATATGATCAACAGCCCATAATAAACTGTACAGTGTGTCCTGGTGCTAGTGGTTCCCATTCCATGCAATGACCAGCACATAGTAAAGTGTACAGTGCTGCCTGGTGCTCGTGGTCCCCCTTCCATAGGATCACCCACACATAACAACTGTCCAACACTGTCAGCTGAGGCATGTCCTTTTCCATATGATCACCAGCACATAGTAAACTGTACAATGCTGTCTGGTGCTAGTGATCCCCCTTCCATATGATCACACCCCATAATAAACTGTACAATGCTGCCTGGTGCTTGTGGTCCCTCTTCCATATAATAACCAGCCCATAATAATCAGTACAACGCTGCCTGGTGCTATTGGTCCCCCTTCCATATGATCAAGAACACATAGTAAACTGTACAGTGCTGCCTTTAGTTAGTGGTTCCCCCTCCCCAGGATCAACAGCCCATAATAAACTGTACAGTGCTGCCTGGTGCAATTGGTCCCCTTTCATTTGATCACTAGCCCATAATAAACTTTACAACACTGCCTGGAGCTAGTAGTCCCCGTCCATCCGATCACTAGCCCATAGTAAACTGTACAATGCTGCCTGGTGCTTGTGGTCCCCCTCCATCCGATCACCAGCTCATAGTTAACTGCACAATGCTATCTGGTGCTAGTGGTCCCCCTCCATCCGATCACCAGCTCATAGTAAACAGCACAATGCTGACTGGTGCTAGTGGTCCCCCTTCCATATGATCACCAGCCCATAGTAAACTGTACAATGCTGCCTGCTACTAGTGGACCCTCTCCGTGCAATCACCAGGTCGTAGCAAACTGTACAATGCTGCCTGGTGCTAGTGGTCCCCTTCCATATGATAGCCAGCCCATAATAATCTGCACAGTGCTGCCTAGTGCTAGTGGTCCCCCCTCCATCTGATAACCAGCCTATAATAAGCTGTACAATGCTGCCTGGTGCTAGTGGTCCCTCCTCCACCCACTCACCAGCCCATAATAATCTCTACAATGCTGCCTGGTGCTAGTGGTCCCTCTCCATTCACTCACCAGCCCATAGTAAACTGTACAATACTGCCTGGTGCTAGTGGTCCCCCTTCCATATGATCACCAGCCCATAGTAAACTGTACAATGCTGCCTGGTGCTAGTGGTCCCCCTTCCATATGATCACCAGCCCATAATAAACTGTACAACACTGTCTGGTGCCAGTGGTCCTCCTTCCATATCATCACCAGCCAATAGTAATCTGCAAAGTGCTGACTCTTGCTAGTGGTCCCCCTTCCATATGATCACCAGCCCATAATAAACTGCACAATGCTGCCTGGTGCTAGAAGTCCCTCTTCCATATGATCAGCAGCCCACAATAAACTGCTCAATGCTGCCTGGTGCTAGTGGTCCCCCTCCATCCGATCACCAGCCCATAATAAACTGTTCAACGCTGCCTGGTGCTAGTGGTCCCACTTCCATATGATCACCAGCACATAATAAACTGTACAATGCTGGCTGGTGCTAATGGTCCTCCTCCATCCACTCACCAGCCCATAGTAAACTGCACAATGCTGCCCGGTGCTAGTGGTCCCTCCTCCACCCACTCACCAGCCCATAATAAACAGTACAGTGCTGCCTGGTGGTAGTGGTACCTCATCCATCCGATCACCGACCCCTAATAAACTGTTCAATACTGCCTGGTGCTAGTGGTCCACCTTCCATATGATCACCAGCCTACAGCAAACTGTACAATGCTGCCTGGTGCCAGTGGTCCTCCTTCCATATTATCACCAGCCCATAGTAATCTGCACAGTGCTGAGTCATGCTAGTGGTCCCCCTTCCATATGATCACCAGCCCATAATAAACTGCACAGTGGAGCCTGGTTCTTGTGGTCCCCCTTCCATAAGATCAACAGCCCAAAATAAACTGTACAGTGTGGCCTGGTGCTAGTGGTCCCCCCTCCATCCGATGACCAGCACATTGTAAAGTGTACAGTTCTACCTGGTGCTGGTGGTCCCCCTTCCATAGGATCACCAGCACATAATCAACCGTCCAACACTGCCTGAAGCAAGTGGTCCGCCTTCCATATGATCACCAGAACATAATAAACTGTGCAATGCTGCCTGGAGCTAGTGGTCCCCCTTCCGTATGATCACCAGCACATAGTAAACTGTACAATGCTGTCTAGTGCTAGTGCTCTCTCTTCCATATGATCACCAGCCCATAATAAACTGTACAATGCTGCCTGGTGCTAGTGGTCCCCCATCCATCCGATCACCAGCCCATAGTAATCTCTACAATGCTGCCTGGTGCTAGTGGTCCCCCTTCCATATGATCACCAGCCCATAGTAAACTGCACAGTGGAGCCTGGTGCTAGTGGTCCCCCTTCCATATGATCAACAGCCCATAATAAACTGTAAGGTGTGTCCTGGTGCGGTGGTTCCCATTCCATGCAATGACCAGCACATAGTAAAGTGTACAGTGCTGCCTGGTGCTCGTGGTCCCCCTTCCACAGGATCACCCACACATAACAACTGTCCAACACTGCCTGAAGCTAGTGGTCCCCCTTCCATATGATCACCAGCACATAGTAAACTGTACAATGCTGTCTGGTGCTAGTGATCCCCCTTCCATATGATCACCCCCCATAATAAACTGTACAATGCTGCCTAGTGCTTGTGGTCCCTCTTCCATATAATAACCAGCCCATAATAATCAGTACAACGCTGCCTGGTGCTATTGGTCCCCCTTCCATATGATCAAGAACACATAGTAAACTGTACAGTGCTGCCTTTAGTTAGTGGTTCCCCCTCCTCAGGATCAACAGCCCATAATAAACTGTACAGTGCTGCCTGGTGCAATTGGTCCCATTTCATTTGATCACTAGCCCATAATAAACTTTACAACACTGCCTGGAGCTAGTAGTCCCCCTCCATCCGATCACTAGCCCATAGTAAACTGTACAATGCTGCCTGGTGCTTGTGGTCCCCCTCCATCCGATCACCAGCTCATAGTAAACTGTACAATGCAGCCTGCTACTAGTGGACCCTCTCCATGCAATCACCAGGTCGTAGCAAACTGTACAATGCTGCCTGGTGCTAGTGGTCCCCTTCCATATGATAGCCAGCCCATAATAATCTGCGCAGTGCTGCCTAGTGCTAGTGGTCCCCCCTCCATCTGATAACCAGCCTATAATAAGCTGTACAATGCTGCCTGGTGCTAGTGGTCCCTCCTCCATCCACTCACCAGCCCATAATAAACTCTACAATGCTGCCTGGTGCTAGTGGTCCCTCTCCATTCACTCACCAGCCCATAGTAAACTGTACAATACTGCCTGGTGCTAGTGGTCCCCCTTCCATATGATCACCAGCCCATAGTAAACTGTACAATGCTGCCTGGTGCTAGTGGTCCCCTTCCATATGATCACCAGCCCATAATAAACTGTACAACACTGTCTGGTGCCAGTGGTCCTCCTTCCATATCATCACCAGCCATAGTAATCTGCAAAGTGCTGACTCTTGCTAGTGGTCCCCTTCCATATGATCACCAGCCCATAATAAACTGCACAATTCTGCCTGGTGCTAGAAGTCCTCTTCCATATGATCAGCAGCCCACTAATAAACTGTTCAATGCTGCCTGGTGCTAGTGGTCCCCCCTCCATCCGATCACCAGCCCATAATAAACTGTTCAACGCTGCCTGGTGCTAGTGGTCCCACTTCCATATGATCACCAGCACATACTAAACTGTACAATGCTGGCTGGTGCTAATGGTCCTCCTCCATCCACTCACCAGCCCATAGTAAACTGCACAATGCTGCCTGGTGCTAGTGGTCCCTCCTCCACCCACTCACCAGCACCATAATAAACAGTACAGTGCTGCCTGGTGGTAGTGGTACCTCATCCATCCGATCACCGACCCCTAATAAACTGTTCAATACTGCCTGGTGCTAGTGGTCCGCCTTCCATATGATCACCAGCCTACAGCAAACTGTACAATGCTGCCTGGTGCCAGTGGTCCTCCTTCCATATTATCACCAGCCCATAGTAATCTGCACAGTGCTGAGTCATGCTAGTGGTCCCCCTTCCATATGATCACCAGCCCATAATAAACTGCACAGTGGAGCCTGGTTCTTGTGGTCCCCCTTCTATAAGATCAACAGCCCATAATAAACTGTACAGTGTGGCCTGGTGCTAGTGGTCCCCCCTCCATCCGATGACCAGCACATTGTAAAGTGTACAGTTCTGCCTGGTGCTCGTGGTCCCCCTTCCATAGGATCACCAGCACATAATCAACCGTCCAACACTGCCTGAAGCAAGTGGTCCGCCTTCCATATGATCAGCAGAACATAATAAACTGTGCAATGCTGCCTGGAGCTAGTGGTCCCCTTCCGATGATCACCAGCACATAGTAAACTGTACAAGCTGTCTAGTGCTAGAGTTCTCTCTTCCTATGATCACCAGCCCATAATAAACTGTACAATGCTGCCTGGTGCTAGTGGTCCCCATCCATCCGATCACCAGCCCATAGTAATCTCTACAATGCTGCCTGGTGCTAGTGGTCCCCTCCATCTAATAACCTGCTCATAATAAACTATACTGCTGCTGCCTGGTGCTGGTGGTACATCTCTATCCACTCACCAGCCCATAGTAAACTGCACAATGCTGCCTGGTGCTAGTTTTCCCCCCTCCATCTGATCACCAGCCCATAATGAACTGTTCAATGCTGCCTGGTGCTAGTGGTCCCCATCCTTCCGATCACCAGCCCATAATGAACTGTACACCGCTGCCTGGTGCTAGTGGTCCCCCTTCCATATGATCACCAGCCCATAATAAACTGTACAATGCTGCTTGGTGCTAATGGTCTCCTCCATCCATTCACCATCCATAGTAAACTGCACAATGCTGCCTGGTGCTAGTGGTCCCTCCTCCACCCACTCACCAGCCCATAATAAACGTACAGTGCTGCCTGCTGGTAGTGGTACCTCATCAATCCTATCACCAGCCCGCAATAAACTGTTCAATACTGCCTGGTGCTAGTGGTCCCCTTCCATATGATCACAAGCCTATAGTAAACTGTACAATGCTGCCTGGTGCCAGTGGTCCCCTTCCATATTATCACCAGCCCATGGTAATCTGCACAGTGCTGCCTCATGCTCATAGTCCTCCCTCCATCCGATCACCAGCTCAAAATAAACTTCAGAGTGCTGCCTGGTGCTGGTGGTCCATCTTCCATATGATCACCAGCCCATAATAAACTGCATAGTGGAGCCTGGTGCTAGTGGTCCCCCTTCCATATGATCAACAGCCCATAGTAAACTGTACAATACTGCCTGGTGCTAGTGGTCCCCCTCCATTCTATCACCAACCCATAATAAACTGCACAATGCTGCCTGGTGCTAGAAGTCCCTCTTCCATATGATCAGCAGCCCATAATAAACTGTTCAATGCTGCCTGGTGCTAGTGGTCCCTCCATCCGATCACCAGCCCATAATAAACTGTTCAACACTGCCTGGTGCTAGTGGTCCCACTTCCATATGATCACCAGCACATAATAAACTGTACAATGCTGGCTGGTGCTAATGGTCCTCCTCCATCCACTCACCAGCCCATAGTAAACTGCACAATGCTGCCTGGTGCTAGTGGTCCCTCCTCCACCCACTCACCAGCCCATAATAAACAGTACAGTGCTGCCTGGTGGTAGTGGTACCTCATCCATCCGATCACCGACCCCTAATAAACTGTTCAATACTGCCTGGTGCTAGTGGTCTGCCTTCCATATGATCACCAGCCTACAGCAAACTGTACAATGCTGCCTGGTGCCAGTGGTCCTCCTTCCATATTATCACCAGCCCATAGTAATCTGCAAAGTGCTGACTCATGCTAATGGTCCCCCTTCCATATGATCACCAGCCCATAATAAACTGCACAGTGGAGCCTGGTTCTTGTGGTCCCCCTTCCATAAGATCAACAGCCCATAATAAACTGTACAGTGTGGCCTGGTGCTAGTGGTCCCCCCTCCATCCGATGACCAGCACATTGTAAAGTGTACATTTCTGCCTGGTGCTGGTGGTCCCCCTTCCATATGATCACCAGCACATAGTAAACTGTACAATGCTGTCTGGTGCTAGTGATCCCCCTTCCATATGATCACACCCCATAATAAACTGTACAATGCTGCCTGGTGCTTGTGGTCCCTCTTCCATATAATAACCAGCCCATAATAATCAGTACAACGCTGCCTGGTGCTATTGGTCCCCCTTCCATATGATCAAGAACACATAGTAAACTGTACAGTGCTGCCTTTAGTTAGTGGTTCCCTCCCCAGGATCACAGCCCATAATAAACTGTAAAGTGCTGCCTGGCAATTGGTCCCTTCATTTGATCACTAGCCCATAATAAACTTTACAACACTGCCTGGAGCTAGTAGTCCCTCCATCCGATCACTAGCCCATAGTAAACTGTACAATGCTGCCTGGTGCTTGTGGTCCCTCCATCCGATCACCAGCTCATAGTTAACTGCACAATGCTATCTGGTGCTAGTGGTCCCCCTCCATCCGATCACCAGCTCATAGTAAACAGCACAATGCTGACTGGTGCTAGTGGTCCCCCTTCCATATGATCACCAGCCCATAGTAAACTGTACAATGCTGCCTGCTACTAGTGGACCCTCTCCGTGCAATCACCAGGTCGTAGCAAACTGTACAATGCTGCCTGGTGCTAGTGGTCCCCTTCCATATGATAGCCAGCCCATAATAATCTGCGCAGTGCTGCCTAGTGCTAGTGGTCCCCCCTCCATCTGATAACCAGCCTATAATAAGCTGTACAATGCTGCCTGGTGCTAGTGGTCCCTCCTCCACCCACTCACCAGCCCATAATAAACTCTACAATGCTGCCTGGTGCTAGTGGTCCCTCTCCATTCACTCACCAGCCCATAGTAAACTGTACAATACTGCCTGGTGCTAGTGGTCCCCCTTCCATATGATCACCAGCCCATAGTAAACTGTACAATGCTGCCTGGTGCTAGTGGTCCCCCTTCCATATGATCACCAGCCCATAATAAACTGTACAACACTGTCTGGTGCCAGTGGTCCTCCTTCCATATCATCACCAGCCAATAGTAATCTGCAAAGTGCTGACTCTTGCTAGTGGTCCCCCTTCCATATGATCACCAGCCCATAATAAACTGCACAATTCTGCCTGGTGCTAGAAGTCCCTCTTCCATATGATCAGCAGCCCACAATAAACTGCTCAATGCTGCCTGGTGCTAGTGGTCCCCCTCCATCCGATCACCAGCCCATAATAAACTGTTCAACGCTGCCTGGTGCTAGTGGTCCCACCTCTCCATATGATCACCAGCACATAATAAACTGTACAATGCTGGCTGGTGCTAATGGTCCTCCTCCATCCACTCACCAGCCCATAGTAAACTGCACAATGCTGCCGGTGCTAGTGGTCCCTCCTCCACCCACTCACCAGCCGCAATAAACAGTACAGTGCTGCCTGGTGGTAGTGGTACCTCATCCATCCGATCACCGACCCTAATAAACTGTTCAATACTGCCTGGTGCTAGTGGTCCACCTTCCATATGATCACCAGCCTACAGCAAACTGTACAATGCTGCCTGGTGCCAGTGGTCCTCCTTCCATATTATCACCAGCCCATAGTAATCTGCACAGTGCTGAGTCATGCTAGTGGTCCCCCTTCCATATGATCACCAGCCCATAATAAACTGCACAGTGGAGCCTGGTTCTTGTGGTCCCCCTTCCATAAGATCAACAGCCCAAAATAAACTGTACAGTGTGGCCTGGTGCTAGTGGTCCCCCCTCCATCCGATGACCAGCACATTGTAAAGTGTACAGTTCTACCTGGTGCTGGTGGTCCCCCTTCCATAGGATCACCAGCACATAATCAACCGTCCAACACTGCCTGAAGCAAGTGGTCCGCCTTCCATATGATCACCAGAACATAATAAACTGTGCAATGCTGCCTGGAGCTAGTGGTCCCCCTTCCGTATGATCACCAGCACATAGTAAACTGTACAATGCTGTCTAGTGCTAGTGCTCTCTCTTCCATATGATCACCAGCCCATAATAAACTGTACAATGCTGCCTGGTGCTAGTGGTCCCCCATCCATCCGATCACCAGCCCATAGTAATCTCTACAATGCTGCCTGGTGCTAGTGGTCCCCCTTCCATATGATCACCAGCCCATAGTAAACTGCACAGTGGAGCCTGGTGCTAGTGGTCCCCCTTCCATATGATCAACAGCCCATAATAAACTGTACAGTGTGTCCTGGTGCGAGTGGTTCCCATTCCATGCAATGACCAGCACATAGTAAAGTGTACAGTGCTGCCTGGTGCTCGTGGTCCCCCTTCCATAGGATCACCCACACATAACAACTGTCCAACACTGCCTGAAGCTAGTGGTCCCCCTTCCATATGATCACCAGCACATAGTAAACTGTACAATGCTGTCTGGTGCTAGTGATCCCCCTTCCATATGATCACCCCCCATAATAAACTGTACAATGCTGCCTAGTGCTTGTGGTCCCTCTTCCATATAATAACCAGCCCATAATAATCAGTACAACTGCCTGGTGCTATTGGTCCCCTTCCATATGATCAAGAACATATAGTAAACTGTACAGTGCTGCCTTTAGTTAGTGGTTCCCCTCCCAGGATCAACAGCCCATAATAAACTGTACAGTGCTGCCTGGTGCAATTGGTCCCATTTCATTTGATCACTAGCCCATAATAAACTTTACAACACTGCCTGGAGCTAGTAGTCCCCCTCCATCCGATCACTAGCCCATAGTAAACTGTACAATGCTGCCTGGTGCTTGTGGTCCCCCTCCATCCGATCACCAGCTCATAGTTAACTGCACAATGCTATCTGGTGCTAGTGGTCCCCCTCCATCCGATCACCAGCTCATAGTAAACTGTACAATGCAGCCTGCTACTAGTGGACCCTCTCCATGCAATCACCAGGTCGTAGCAAACTGTACAATGCTGCCTGGTGCTAGTGGTCCCCTTCCATATGATAGCCAGCCCATAATAATCTGCGCAGTGCTGCCTAGTGCTAGTGGTCCCCCCTCCATCTGATAACCAGCCTATAATAAGCTGTACAATGCTGCCTGGTGCTAGTGGTCCCTCCTCCATCCACTCACCAGCCCATAATAAACTCTACAATGCTGCCTGGTGCTAGTGGTCCCTCTCCATTCACTCACCAGCCCATAGTAAACTGTACAATACTGCCTGGTGCTAGTGGTCCCCCTTCCATATGATCACCAGCCCATAGTAAACTGTACAATGCTGCCTGGTGCTAGTGGTCCCCCTTCCATATGATCACCAGCCCATAATAAACTGTACAACACTGTCTGGTGCCAGTGGTCCTCCTTCCATATCATCACCAGCCAATAGTAATCTGCAAAGTGCTGACTCTTGCTAGTGGTCCCCCTTCCATATGATCACCAGCCCATAATAAACTGCACAATGCTGCCTGGTGCTAGAAGTCCCTCTTCCATATGATCAGCAGCCCATAATAAACTGTTCAATGCTGCCTGGTGCTAGTGGTCCCCCCTCCATCCGATCACCAGCCCATAATAAACTGTTCAACGCTGCCTGGTGCTAGTGGTCCCACTTCCATATGATCACCAGCACATAATAAACTGTACAATGCTGGCTGGTGCTAATGGTCCTCCTCCATCCACTCACCAGCCCATAGTAAACTGCACAATGCTGCCTGGTGCTAGTGGTCCCTCCTCCACCCACTCACCAGCCCATAATAAACAGTACAGTGCTGCCTGGTGGTAGTGGTACCTCATCCATCCGATCACCGACCCCTAATAAACTGTTCAATACTGCCTGGTGCTGGTGGTCCGCCTTCCATATGATCACCAGCCTACAGCAAACTGTACAATGCTGCCTGGTGCCAGTGGTCCTCCTTCCATATTATCACCAGCCCCAGTAATCTGCACAGTGCTGAGTCATGCTAGTGGTCCCCCTTCCATATGATCACCAGCCCATAATAAACTGCACAGTGGAGCCTGGTTCTTGTGGTCCCCCTTCTATAAGATCAACAGCCCATAATAAACTGTACAGTGTGGCCTGGTGCTAGTGGTCCCCCCTCCATCCGATGACCAGCACATTGTAAAGTGTACAGTTCTGCCTGGTGCTGGTGGTCCCCCTTCCATAGGATCACCAGCACATAATCAACCGTCCAACACTGCCTGAAGCAAGTGGTCCGCCTTCCATATGATCACCAGAACGCAATAAACTGTGCAATGCTGCCTGGAGCTAGTGGTCCTCCTTCCATGGATCACCAGCACATAGTAAACTGTACAATGCTGTCTAGTGCTAAGTTCTCTCTTCCTATGATCACCAGCCCATAATAAACTGTACAATGCTGCCTGGTGCTAGTGGTCCCCCATCCATCCGATCACCAGCCCATAGTAATCTCTACAATGCTGCCTGGTGCTAGTGGTCCCCCTCCATCTAATAACCTGCTCATAATAAACTATACTTGCTGCCTGGTGCTAGTGGTACATCTCTATCCACTCACCAGCCCATAGTAAACTGCACAATGCTGCCTGGTGCTAGTTTTCCCCCCTCCATCTGATCACCAGCCCATAATGAACTGTTCAATGCTGCCTGGTGCTAGTGGTCCCCATCCTTCCGATCACCAGCCCATAATGAACTGTACACCGCTGCCTGGTGCTAGTGGTCCCCCTTCCATATGATCACCAGCCCATAATAAACTGTACAATGCTGCTTGGTGCTAATGGTCTCCCTCCATCCATTCACCATCCCATAGTAAACTGCACAATGCTGCCTGGTGCTAGTGGTCCCTCCTCCACCCACTCACCAGCCCATAATAAACTGTACAGTGCTGCCTGCTGGTAGTGGTACCTCATCAATCCTATCACCAGCCCATAATAAACTGTTCAATACTGCCTGGTGCTAGTGGTCCCCCTTCCATATGATCACAAGCCTATAGTAAACTGTACAATGCTGCCTGGTGCCAGTGGTCCCCCTTCCATATTATCACCAGCCCATGGTAATCTGCACAGTGCTGCCTCATGCTCATAGTCCTCCCTCCATCCGATCACCAGCTCAAAATAAACTTCAGAGTGCTGCCTGGTGCTAGTGGTCCATCTTCCATATGATCACCAGCCCATAATAAACTGCATAGTGGAGCCTGGTGCTAGTGGTCCCCCTTCCATATGATCAACAGCCCATAGTAAACTGTACAATACTGCCTGGTGCTAGTGGTCCCCCTCCATTCTATCACCAACCCATAATAAACTGTACAATGCTGACTGGTGCTAGTGGTCCCCCTTCCATATGATCACCAGCCCATAGTAAACTGTACAATGCTGCCTGGAGCTAGTGGTCCCCCTTCCATATGATCACCAGCCCATAATAAACTGTACAACACTGTCTGGTGCCAGTGGTCCTCCTTCCATATCATCACCAGCCAATAGTAATCTGCAAAGTGCAGACTCTTGCTAGTGGTCCCCCTTCCATATGATCACCAGCCCATAATAAACTGCACAATGCTGCCTGGTGCTAGAAGTCCCTCTTCCATATGATCAGCAGCCCATAATAAACTATTCAATGCTGCCTGGTGCTAGTGGTCCCCCCTCCATCCGATCACCAGCCCATAATAAACTGTTCAACACTGCCTGGTGCTAGTGGTCCCACTTCCATATGATCACCAGCACATAATAAACTGTACAATGCTGGCTGGTGCTAATGGTCCTCCTCCATCCACTCACCAGCCCATAGTAAACTGCACAATGCTGCCTGGTGCTAGTGGTCCCTCCTCCACCCACTCACCAGCCCATAATAAACAGTACAGTGCTGCCTGGTGGTAGTGGTACCTCATCCATCCGATCACCGACCCCTAATAAACTGTTCAATACTGCCTGGTGCTAGTGGTCTGCCTTCCATATGATCACCAGCCTACAGCAAACTGTACAATGCTGCCTGGTGCCAGTGGTCCTCCTTCCATATTATCACCAGCCCATAGTAATCTGCAAAGTGCTGACTCATGCTAATGGTCCCCCTTCCATATGATCACCAGCCCATAATAAACTGCACAGTGGAGCCTGGTTCTTGTGGTCCCCCTTCCATAAGATCAACAGCCCATAATAAACTGTACAGTGTGGCCTGGTGCTAGTGGTCCCCCCTCCATCCGATGACCAGCACATTGTAAAGTGTACAGTTCTGCCTGGTGCTGGTGGTCCCCCTTCCATAGGATCACCAGCACATAATCACCCGTCCAACACTGCCTGAAGCAAGTGGTCCGCATTCCATATGATCACCAGAACATAATAAACTGTGCAATGCTGCCTGGAGCTAGTGGTCCCCCTTCCGTATGATCACCAGCACATAGTAAACTGTACAATGCTGTCTAGTGCTAGTGCTCTCTCTTCCGTATGATCACCAGCCCATAATAAACTGTACAATGCTGCCTGGTGCTAGTGGTCCCCCATCCATCCGATCACCAGCCCATAGTAATCTCTACAATGCTGCCTGGTGCTAGTGGTCCCCCTCCATCTAATAACCTGCTCATAATAAACTATACTTGCTGCCTGGTGCTAGTGGTACATCTCTATCCACTCACCAGCCCATAGTAAACTGCACAATGCTGCCTGGTGCTAGTTTTCCCTCCTCCATCTGATCACCAGCCCATAATGAACTGTTCAATGCTGCCTGGTGCTAGTGGTCCCCATCCTTCCGATCACCAGCCCATAATGAACTGTACACCGCTGCCTGGAGCTAGTGGTCCCCCTTCCATATGATCACCAGCCCATAATAAACTGTACAATGCTGCTTGGTGCTAATGGTCCTCCTCCATCCATTCACCATCCCATAGTAAACTGCACAATGCTGCCTGGTGCTAGTGGTCCCTCCCCCACCCACTCACCAGCCCATAATAAACAGTACAGTGCTGCCTGCTGGTAGTGGTACCTCATCAATCCTATCACCAGCCCATAATAAACTATTCAATACTGCCTGGTGCTAGTGGTCCCCCTTCCATATGATCACAAGCCTATAGTAAACTGTACAATGCTGCCTGGTGCCAGTGGTCCCCTTCCATATTATCACCAGCCCATGGTAATCTGCACAGTGCTGCCTCATGCTCATAGTCCTCCCTCCATCCGATCACCAGCTCAAAATAAACTTCAGAGTGCTGCCTGGTGCTAGTGGTCCATCTTCCATATGATCACCAGCCCATAATAAACTGCATAGTGGAGCCTGGTGCTAGTGGTCCCCCTTCCATATGATCAACAGCCCATAATAAACTGTACAGTGCGGCCTGGTGCTAGTGGTCCCCATTCCATCCGATGGCCAGCACATAGTAAAGTGTACAGTGCTGCCTGGTGCTGGTGGTCCCCCTTCCATTGGATCACAAGCACATAACAACTGTCCAACACTTCCTGAAGGTAGTGGTCCCCCTTCCATATGATCACCAGCACATAGTAAACTGTACAATGCAGTCTGGTGCTAGTGATCCCCCTTCCATATGATCACCCTACATAATAAACTGTACAATGCTACCTGGTGCTATTGGTCCCCCTTCCATAAGATCAAGAGCACATAGTACACTCTACAGTGCTGCCTGGAGTTAGTGGTCCCTCCTCCACAGGATCAACAGCACATAATAAACTGTACAGTGCTGACTTGTACAATTGGTCCCCCTTTGATTTGATCACTAGCCCATAATAAACTTTACAACACTGCCTGGTGCTAGTGGTCCCCCTCCATCCGATCACCAGCCCATAGTAAACTGTACAATGCTGCCTGGTGCTTGTGGACCCCTCCATCCGATCACCAGATCATAGTAAACTTCACAAAGCTGTCTGGCACTAGTGGTCTCCAGCCATCCGATCACCAGCTCATAGTAAACTGTACAATGCTGGCTGCTACTAGTGGACCCTCTCCATCCAATCACCAGGTCGTAGCAAATTGTACAATGCTGCCTGGTGCTAGTGGTCCCCTTCCATATGATAGCCAGCCCATAGTCATCTGCGCAATGCTGCCTAGTGCTAGTGGTCCGCCTCCATTCGATCACCAGCCGATAGTAAACTGTACAGTGCTGCCTGGTGCTAGTGGTCCCTCCTCCATCCACTCACCAGCCCATAATAAACTCTACAATGCTGCCTGGTGCTAGTGGTCCCTCTCCATCCACTCACCAGAACATAGTAAACTGTACAATGCTGCCTGGTGCTAGTGGTCCACATCCTTTTCACCAGCCCATATTAAACTGTACAATGCTGCCTGGTGCTAGTCGTCCCCTTTCATATGATCACCAGCCCATAATAAACTGTACAATGCTGCCTGGTGCTAGTGGTCCCCTTCCATATTATTACCAGCCCATAGTAATCTGCACAGTGCTGCCTGGTGCTAGTGGTCAAACTTTCAAATGATCACCAGCCCATAATTAGCCATACAATGCTGCCTGGTGCTAGTGGTCCCCTTCCATCCACTCAAGAGCCCATAATACATTGCGCAGGATCTAGAAGGCAGAATTTCACTGTTCACTGATGACACAAAGCTCTGTAACAGAGTAGACACACCAGAGGGTGTAGACAGAATGAGAAGCGACCTGCAGAAACTTGAAGAATGGTCAGGGGTTTGGCAGTTGAAATTCAATGCAAAGAAGTGCAAGATAATGCATATGGGGCACAAAAACCTGGCACAATATATCAGTTGGGGCTGAGGATATAGCATGCACCAAGCAGGAAAGGGATCTTGGGGTTATCATCTCTGATGAACTCAGGTAGGTAAACAGTGTGACAAGGCAGCAGGTAAAGCAAATAGGATGCTGGGATGTATAGGCAGGGGCATCACCAGCAGGAAAAGGAGGTCATAATTCCGCTATACAAGACACTAGTGAGGCCCCACCTGGAGTACAGTGTACAGTTCTGGAGACCATACCTATAAGGACATAGACAGGGTAGAGAAGGTTCAGAGGAGGGCAACAAAGATGGTGCATGGATTGCATCACAAGTCCTATGAAGACAGGTTGAAGGAACTGAACATGTACTCCCTGGAGAGAGGAGGAGAGAGGGATATGATAGAGACATACAAGTATCTTACAGGGAGGAACAGGGTGCAGGAAAACACCATTTTAAGCAAAAGATGTTCCAGGACTAGGGGCATGGGATGAAGTTGGAGGAGGACGATTCAGAGAAACATGAAAGAATTTCTTCACAGAATGGGTGGTGGACAAGTGGAACACCCTGCCAGAGGAAGTGGTGGGGGCTGAAACAATCACAGGATTTAAGAATGCATGGGATAGACATAAAAGAATTCTAGAGGTCAGGGGTAAGGGGAAACAGACTTCTAGAAAAACAAACTGAACTTACAAGCTCAAATGGGCAGACTGGGTGGGCCATAGGCCCTTATCTGCCGACACTGTCTATGTATCTATGTATCTAGTAAACTGCACAATACTGCCTGGTGCTAGTGGTCCCTCCTCCACCCACTCACCAGCCCTAATAAACTGAACAATGCTGCTTGGTGCTAGTGATCCCTCTCCATCCTCTCACCAGCCCATAGTAAACTGCATAATCCTGTCTAGGGCTAGTGGTCCTACTTTGATATGATCACCAGCCAATAATAAACTGTACAATGCTGCCTGGTGCTAGTGGTCCCCCTTCCATTTTATCACCAGCCTATAGTAATCTGCACAGTGGTGCCAGGTGCTAGTGGTCCCCCTTCCATCCGATCACCAGCCAATAGTAAACTCTACAATGCTGACTGTAGCAAGTGGTCCCCCTCCATCCAATAACCTGCTCATAATAAACTATATATGCTGCCTGGTGCTAGTGGTACCCCTCCATCCACTCATCAGCCCATAGTAAACTGCACAATGCTGCCTGGGGTGAGTGGTCCCTCCTCGACCCACTCATCAGCCCATAATAAACAGTACAATGCTGCCAGGTGCTAGTGGTCCCTCTCCATCCTCTCACTAGCAAATAAACTGGACAATGCTGCCCAGCACTAGTGGTCCCTCTCCATCCACTCACCAACCCATAGTAAACTGCACAATGCTAGTGGTCACCAGCTGTACTAAACTGTACAATACTGCCTGGTGCCAGTAGTCACCCTTCCATATTATCACCAGCCCATAGTAATCTGCACAGTGCTGCCTCGTGCCAGTGGTCCCACCTCCATCTGATCACCAGCTCAAAATAAACTGTAGAGTGCTGCCTGGTGCTAGTGGTCCACCTTCCATATGATCAACAGCCCATAATAAACTGAACAGTGTGGCCTGGTGCTAGTGGTCCCCCCTCCATCCGATCACCAGCACATAGTAAAGGGTACAGTGCTACCTGGTGCTGATGGTCTCCAAACCGTAGGATCACCTGCACATAATCAACTGTCCAGCACTGCCTGAAACTAGTGGTCCCCCTTTGATATGATCACCAGCCAATAATAAACTGTACTATGCTGCCTGGTGCCAGTGGTCCTCCTTCCATATCATCACCAGCCAATAGAAATCTGCACAGTGCTGACTCCTGCTAGTGGTCCCCCTTCCATATGATCACAAGCCCATAATAAACTGCACAGTGGAGCCTGGTGCTAGTGGTCCCCCTTCCATATGATCAACAGCCCATAATAAATGGTACAGTGAGGCCAGGTGCAAGTGGTCCCCCCTCCATCTGATGTCCAGCATATAGTAAAGTGTACAGTGCTGCCTGGTGCTGGTGGTCCCCCTTCCATAGGATCACCAGCACATAATCAACTGTCCAACACTGCCTGAAGCTAGTGGTCCCCCTTCCATATGATCACCAGAACACAGTAAACTGTGCAATGCTGCCTGGAGCTAGTGGTCACCCTTCCGTATGATTACCAGCACATAGTAAACTGTACAATGCTGTCTGGTGCTAGTGGTCCCCCTTCCTTATGATCACCCCCCATAATAAACTGTACAATGCTGCCTGGTGCTAGTGGTCTCTCTTCCACATGATCACCAGCCCATAATAAACTGTACAATGCTTCCTGGTGCTAGTGGTCCCCCATCCATCCGATCACCAGCCCATAGTAAACTCTACAATGCTGCCTGGTGCTAGTGGTAACCTCCATCTAATAACCTGTTCATAATAAACTATACTTGCTGCCTGGTGCTAGTGGTACATCTCTATCCACTCACCAGCCCATAGTAAACTGCAAAATGCTGCCTGGTGCTAGTGGTCCCTCCTCGACCTACTCATCAGCCCATATTAAACTGTACAGTGCTGCCAGGTGCTAGTGGTCCCTCTCCATCCTCTCTCCAGCAAATAGTAAACTGTACAATGCTGCCTAGCTCTAGTGGTCCCTCTGCATCCACTCACCAGCCCATAGTAAACTGCACAATGCTGTCTGGTGCTAGAGGTCACCATTTCATATGATCACCAGCCTATAATAAACTGTGCAATGCTGCAGGGTGCTACTGGTCCCCCTTCCATATGATCACCACCCCATAATAAACTGTACAATGCGGTCTGGTGCTAGTGGTCCCCCTTTCAAATGATATCAGCCCATAATAAATTGTACAATGCTGCCCGGTGCTAGTCGTCACTCCTCCATCCTCTCACCAGCCCATAATAAACAGTACAATGCTGCCTGGTGCTATACGTCCCTCTACATCTGATCACCAGTCCATAATAAACTGTACAATTCTGCTTGGTGCGAGTGGTCCCCCTTCCATATGATCACCAGCCCATAATAAACTGCACAGTGGAGCCTGGTTCTTGTGGTCCCCCTCCCATAAGATCAACAGCCCATAATAAACTGTACAGTGTGGCCTAGTGCTAGTGGTCCCCCCTCCATCCGATGACCAGCACATTGTAAAGTGTACAGTTCTGCCTGGTGCTGGTGGTCCCCCTTCCATAGGATAACCAGCACATTATCAACTGTCCAACACTGCCTGAAGCAAGTGGTCCGCCTTCCATATGATCACCAGAACATAATAAACTGTGCAATGCTGCCTGGAGCTAGTGGTCCCCCTTCCGTAAGATCACCAGCACATAGTAAACTGTACAATGCTGTCTAGTGCTAGTGCTCTATCTTCCATATGATCACCAGCCCATAATAAACTGTACAATGCTGCCTGGTGCTAGTGGTCCCCCATCCATCCGATCACCAGCCCATAGTAATCTCTACAATGCTGCCTGGTGCTAGTGGTCCCCCTCCATCTAATAACCTGCTCATAATAAACTATACTTGCTGCCTGGTGCTAGTGGTACATCTCTATCCACTCACCAGCCCAGTAAACTGCACAATGCTGCCTGGTGCTAGTTTTCCCCCCTCCATCTGATCACCAGCCCATAATGAACTGTTCAATGCTGCCTGGTGCTAGTGGTCCCCATCCTTCCGATCACCAGCCCATAATGAACTGTACACCGCTGCCTGGTGCTAGTGGTCCCCCTTCCATATGATCACCAGCCCATAATAAACTGTACAATGCTGCTTGGTGCTAATGGTCCCCCTCCATCCATTCACCATCCCATAGTAAACTGCACAATGCTGCCTGGTGCTAGTGGTCCCTCCTCCACCCACTCACCAGCCCATAATAAACAGTACAGTGCTGCCTGCTGGTAGTGGTACCTCATCAATCCTAGCACCAGCCCATAATAAACTGTTCAATACTGCCTGGTGCTAGTGGTCCCCCTTCGATATGATCACAAGCCTATAGAAAAACTGTACAATGCTGCCTGGTGCCAGAGGTCCCCCTTCCATATTATCACCAGCCCATGGTAATCTGCACAGTGCTGCCTCATGCTCATAGTCCTCCCTCCATCCAATCACCAGCTCAAAATAAACTTCTGAGTGCTGCCTGGTGCTAGTGGTCCATCTTCCATATGATCACCAGCCCATAATAAACTGCATAGTGGAGCCTGGTGCTAGTGGTCCCCCTTCCATATGATCAACAGCCCATAATAAACTGTACAGTGCGGCCTGGTGCTAGTGGTCCCCATTCCATCCGATGACAGCACATAGTAAAGTGTACAGTGCTGCCTGGTGCTGGTGGTCCCCCTTCCATTGGATCACAAGCACATAACAACTGTCCAACACTTCCTGAAGGTAGTGGTCCCCCTTCCATATGATCACCAGCACATAGTAAACTGTACAATGCAGTCTGGTGCTAGTGATCCCCCTTCCATATGATCACCCTACATAATAAACTGTACAATGCTGCCTGGTGCTATTGGTCCCCCCTTCCATATGATCAAGAGCACATAGTAGACTCTACAGTGCTGCCTGGAGTTAGTGGTCCCTCCTCCACAGGATCAACAGCCCATAATAAACTGTACAGTGCTGCCTTGTACAATTGGTCCCCCTTGGATTTGATCACTAGCCCATAATAAACTTTACAATGCTGCCTGGTGCTAGTGGTCCCCCTCCATCCGATCACCAGCCCATAGTAAACTGTACAATGCTGCCTGGTGCTTGTGGACCCCTCCATCTGATCACCAGATCATAGTAAACTTCACAAAGCTGTCTGGCGCTAGTGGTCTCCAGCCATCCGATCACCAGCTCATAGTAAACTGTACAATGCTGGCTGCTACTAGTGGACCCTCTCCATCCAATCACCAGGTCGTAGCAAACTGTACAATGCTGCCTGGTGCTAGTGGTCCCCTTCCATATGATAGCCAGCCCATAGTAATCTGCGCAGTGCTGCCTAGTGCTAGTGGTCCGCCTCCATTCGATCACCAGCCGATAGTAAACTGTACAGTGCTGCCTGGTGCTAGTGGTCCCCTCCTCCATCCACTCACCAGCCCATAATAAACTCTACAATGCTGCCTGGTGCTAGTGGTCCCTCTCCATCCACTCACCAGACCATAGTAAACTGTACAATGCAGCCTGGTGCTAGTGGTCCTCCTACATCCTTTCACCAGCCCATATTAAACTGTACAATGCTGCCTGGTGCTAGTCGTCCCCCTTTCATATGATCACCAGCCCATAATAAACTGTACAATGCTGCCTGGTGCTAGTGGTCCCCCCTTCCATATTATTACCAGCCCATAGTAATCTGCACAGTGCTGCCTGGTGCTAGTGGTCAAACTTTCAAATGATCACCAGCCCATAATTAGCCGTACAATGCTGCCTGGTGCTAGTGGTCCCCTTCCATCCACTCAAGAGCCCATAATACATTGCGCAGGATCTAGAAGGCAGAATTTCACTGTTCACTGATGACACAAAGCTCTGTAACAGAGTAGACACACCAGAGGGTGTAGACAGAATTAGAAGCGACCTGCAGAAACTTGAAGAATGGTCAGGGGTTTGGCAGTTGAAATTCAATGCAAAGAAGTGCAAGATAATGCATATGGGGCACAAAAACCCTGGCACAATATATCAGTTGGAGGCTGAGGATATAGCATGCACCAAGCAGGAAAGGGATCTTGGGGTTATCATCTCTGATGAACTCAAGGTAGGTAAACAGTGTGACAAGGCAGCAGGTAAAGCAAATAGGATGCTGGGATGTATAGGCAGGGGCATCACCAGCAGGAAAAGGGAGGTCATAATTCTGCTATACAAGACACTAGTGAGGCCCCACCTGGATTACAGTGTACAGTTCTGGAGACCATACCTACGTAAGGACATAGACAGGGTAGAGAAGGTTCAGAGGAGGGCAACAAAGATGGTGCATGGATTGCATCACAAGTCCTATGAAGACAGGTTGAAGGAACTGAACATGTACTCCCTGGAGGAGAGGAGGGAGAGAGGGGATATGATAGAGACATACAAGTATCTTACAGGGGAACAGGGTGCAGGAAAACACCATTTTAAGCAAAAAAGATGTTCCAGGACTAGAGGGCATGGGATGAAGTTGGAGGGAGGACGATTCAGAGGAAACATGAGAAAGAATTTCTTCACAGAATGGGTGGTGGACAAGTGGAACACCCTGCCAGAGGAAGTGGTGGGGGCTGAAACAATCACAGGATTTAAGAATGCATGGGATAGACATAAAGGAATTCTAGAGGTCAGGGGTAAGGGGAAACAGACTTCTAGAAAAACGAACTGAACTTACAAGCTCAAATGGGCAGACTGGGTGGGCCATAGGCCCTTATCTGCCGACACTGTCTATGTATCTATGTATCTAGTAAACTGCACAATACTGCCTGGTGCTAGTGGTCCCTCCTCCACCCACTCACCAGCCCTAATAAACTGAACAATGCTGCTTGGTGCTAGTGATCCCTCTCCATCCTCTCACCAGCCCATAGTAAACTGCATAATCCTGTCTAGTGCTAGTGGTCCTACTTTGATATGATCACCTGCCCATAATAAACTGTACAATGCTGCCTGGTGCTAGTGGTCCCCCTTCCATTTTATCACCAGCCCATAGTAATCTGCACAGTGGTGCCTGGTGCTAGTGGTCCCCCTTCCATCCGATCACCAGCCCATAGTAAACTCTACAATGCTGCCTGGAGCAAGTGGTCCCCCTCCATCCAATAACCTGCTCACAATAAACTATACATGCTGCCTAGTGCTAGTGGTACCCCTCCATCCACTCATCAGCCCATAGTAAACTGCACAATGCTGCCTGGGGCGAGTGGTCCCTCCTCGACCCACTCATCAGCCCATAATAAACTGTACAATGCTGCCAGGTGCTAGTGGTCCCTCTCCATCCTCACACTAGCAAATAAACTGGACAATGCTGCCCAGCATTAGTGGTCCCTCTCCATCCACTCACCAACCCATAGTAAACTGCACAATGCTGTCTGGTGCTAGTGGTCATTCTTTCATATGATCACCAGCCCATAATAAACTATACAATGCTGCCTGGTTCTAGTGGTCCCCCTTCCATATGATCACCAGCCCATAATAAACTGCACAGTGCTGCCTGGTGTTAGTGGTCCCCCTTCCATATGATCACCAGCCCATAATAAACTGTACAACGCGGTCTGGTGCTAGTGGTCCCACTTTCAAATGATCACCAGCCCATAATAAACTGTACAATGCTGCCTGGTGCTAGTCGTCACTCCTCCATCCTCTCACCGGCCCAGAATAAACTGTACAATGCTTCCTGGTGCTCGTGGTCCCCCTTCCATATGATCACCAGCCCATAAAATAAACTCTACAATGCTGTATGGTGTTAATGGTCCCCCTACATCCACTCACCAGCCCACAGTAAACTGCACATTGCTGTCTGGTGCCAGTGGTCCCTCCTCCACCCACTCACCAGGCCATAATAAACTGTTCACTTCTGCCTGGTGGTAGTGGTACCTCATCAATCCGATCACCAGACCATAATAAACTGTACAATACTGCCTGGTGCTAGTGCTCCCCCTTCCATATGATCACCAGCTGTAGTAAACTGTACAATACTGCCTGGTGCCAGTGGTCACCCTTCCATATTATCACCAGCCCATAGTAATCTGCACAGTGCTGCCTAGTGCCAGTGGTCCCACCTCCATCCGATCACCAGCTCAAAATAAACTGTAGAGTGCTGCCTGGTGCTAGTGGTCCAACTTCCATATGATCAACAGCCCATAAAAAACTGAACAGTGCGGCCTGGTGCTAGTGGTCCCCCCTCCATCCGATCACCAGCACATAGTAAAGAGTACAGTGCTGCCTGGTGCTGATGGTCTCCAAACTGTAGGATCACCTGCACATAATCAACTGTCCAGCACTGCCTGAAACTAGTGGTCCCCCTTTATGATCACCAGCCCAAAATAAACTGTACAATGCTGCCCGGTGCTAGTGGTCCCCTTCCAGTATGATCGCCAGCACATAGTAAACTGTACAATGCTGTCTGGTGCTGGTGGTCCCCTTCCATATGATCACCCCCATAATAAACTGTACACGTTGCCTGGTGCTAGTGATCCCTCTTCCATATGATCACCAGCCCATAATAAACTGTACAACACTGCCTAATGCTAGTGGTCCCCCTTCCATATGATCACCAGCACATAGAAAACTGTGCTGTGCTGCCTGGAGCTAGAGGTCCCCCTTCCGTAGGATCAACAGCCCATAATAAACTGTACACTGCTGCCTGGTGCTATTGGTACCCCTTCCATAGGATAACTAGCCCATAATAAACTTAACAACACTGCCTGGTGCTAGTGGTCCCCATCCATCCGATCACCAGCACATAGTAAACTGTACAATGCTGCCTGATGCTTGTGGTCCTCCTCCATCCGATCACCAGCTCACAGTAAACTGTACAATGCTATCTTGTGCTAGTGGTCCCCATCCATCCGATCACCAGCCCATAATAAACAGCACAATGCTGCCTGGTGCTAGTGGTCCCCCTTCCATATGATCACCAGCCCAAAATAAACTGTTCAATGCTGCCTGGTGCTAGTGGACCCCCTCATCCGATCACCAGCCCATAATAAACTGACACCACGTGCCTGGTGCTAATGGTCCCTTCCATATGATGGCCTGCAGATAATAAACTGCACAATGCTGGCTTGTGCTAATGGTCCCCCTCCATCCACTCACCAGCCCATAGTAAACTGCACAATGCTGCCAGGTGCTAGTGGTCCCTCCTCCACCCACTCACCAGCCCATAATAAACAGTACAGTGCTGCCTGGTGGTAGTGGTACCTCATCCATCCTATCACCGGCCCATAATAAACTGTTCAATACTGCCTGGTGCTAGTGGACCCCTTTCCATATGATCGCCAGATTACAATAAACTGTACTATGCTGCCTGGTGCCAGTGGTCCTCCTTCCATATCATCACCAGCCAATAGTAATCTGCACAGTGCTGACTATTGCTAGTGGTCCCCCTTCCATATGATCACCAGCCCATAATAAACTGCACAGTTGAGCCTGGTGCTAGTGGTCCCCCTTCCATATGATCAACAGCCCATAATAAATGGTACAGTGAGGCCTGGTGCTAGTGGTCCCCCCTCCATCCGATGACCAGCACATAGAAAAGTGTACAGTGCTACCTGGTGCTGGTGGTCCCCCTTCCATAGGATCACCAGCACATAATCAACCGTCCAACACTGCCTGAAGCTAGTGGTCCCCCTTCCATTTGATCACCAGAACACAGTAAACTGTGCAATGCTGCCTGGAGCTAGTGGTCACCCTTCCGTATGATCACCAGCACATAGTAAACTGTACAATGCTGTCTGGTGCTAGTGGTTCCCCTTCCTTATGATCACCCCCCATAATAAACTGTACAATGCTGCCTGGTGCTAGTGGTCTCTCTTCCACATGATCACCAGCCCATAATAAACTGTACAATGCTTCCAGGTGCTAGTGGTGCCCCATCCATCTGATCACCAGCCGATAGTAAACTCTACAATGCTGCCTGGTGCTAGTGGTAACCTCCATCTAATAACCTGTTCATAATAAACTATACTTGCTGCCTGGTGCTAGTGGTACACCTCTATCCACTCACCAGCCCATAGTAAACTGCAAAATGCTGCCTGGTGCTAGTGGTCCCTCCTCGACCTACTCATCAGCCCATATTAAACTGTACAATGCTGCCAGGTGCTAGTGGTCCCTCTCCATCCTCTCACCAGCAAATAGTAAACTGTACAATGCTGCCTAGCTCTAGTGGTCCCTCTCCATCCACTCACCAGCCCATAGTAAACTGCACAATGCTGTCTGGTGCTAGAGGTCACCATTTCATATGATCACCAGCCCATAATAAACTGTTCAATGCTGCAGGGTGCTAGTGGTCCCCCTTCCATATGATCACCACCCTATAATAAACTGTACAATGCGGTCTGGTGCTATTGGTCCCCCTTTCAAATGATACCAGCCCATAATAAATTGTACAATGCTGCCCGGTGCTAGTCGTCACTCCTCCATCCTCTCACCAGCCCATAATAAACAGTACAATGCTGCCTGGTGCTATAGGTCCCTCTACATCTGATCACCAGTCCATAATAAACTGTACAATTCTGCTTGGTGCGAGTGGTCCCCCTTCCATATGATCACCAGCACATAATAAACTGTACAATGCTGCCTGGTGCTAGTGGTCCCCCCTCCATCCGATCACCAGCCCATAGTAAACTGTACAATGCTGCCTGGAGCTAGTGGTCCCCCCTCCATCTGATCACCAGCCCATAATGAACTGTACACTGCTGCCTGGTCCTAGTGGTACCCCTTCCATATGATCACCAGCCCATAATAAACTGTACAATGCTGCCTGGTGCTAATGGTCCCCCTCCATCCACTCACCAGCCCATAGTAAACTTCACAATGCTGCCTGGTGCTAGTGGTCCCTCCTCCACCCACTCACCAGCCCATAATAAACTGTACAGTGCTGCCTGGTGGTAGTGGTACCTCATCCATCTGATCACCAGCCCATAATAAACTGTTCAATACTGCCTGGTGCTAGTGGTCCCCCTTCCATATGATCACCAGCCTATAGTAAACTGTACAATGCTGCCTGGTGCCAGTGGTCCCCCTTCCATATTATCAGCAGCAAATAGTAATCTGCACACTGCTGCCTCATGCTAGTAGTCCACCCTCCATCTGATCACCAGCTCAAAATAAACTGCAGAGTGCTGCCTGGTGCTAGTGGTCCCCCTTCCATATGATCACCAGCCCATAGTAAACTGCACAGTGGAGCCTGGTGCTAGTGGTCCCCCTTCCATATGATCAACAGCCCATAATAAACTGTACAGTGTGTCCTGGTGCTAGTGGTTCCCATTCCATGCAATGACCAGCACATAGTAAAGTGTACAGTGCTGCCTGGTGCTCGTGGTCCCCCTTCCATAGGATCACCCACACATAACAACTGTCCAACACTGCCTGAAGCTAGTGGTCCCCCTTCCATATGATCACCAGCACATAGTAAACTGTACAATGCTGTCTGGTGCTAGTGATCCCCCTTCCATATGATCACCCCCGATAATAAACTGTACAATGCTGCCTGGTGCTTGCGGTCCCTCTTCCATATGATCACCAGCCCATAATAATCAGTACAACGCTGCCTGGTGCTATTGGTCCCCCTTCCATATGATCAAGAACACATAGTAAACTGTACAGTGCTGCCTGGAGTTAGTGGTTCCCCCTCCACAGGATCAACAGCCCATAATAAACTGTACAGTGCTGCCTGGTGCAATTGGTCCCCTTTCATTTGATCACTAGCCCATAATAAACTTTACAACACTGCCTGGAGCTAGTAGTCCCCCTCCATCCGATCACTAGCCCATAGTAAACTGTACAATGCTGCCTGGTGCTTGTGGTCCCCCTCCATCCGATCACCAGCTCATAGTTAACTGCACAATGCTGCCTGCTACTAGTGGACCCTCTCCATGCAATCACCAGGTCGTAGCAAACTGCGCAATGCTGCCTGGTGCTAGTGGTCCCCTTCCATATGATAGCCAGCCCATAATAATCTGCGCAGTGCTGCCTAGTGCTAGTGGTCCCCCCTCCATCTGATAAACAGCCCATAATAAGCTGTACAATGCTGCCTGGTGCTAGTGGTCCCTCCTCCATCCACTCACCAGCCCATAATAAACTCTACAATGCTGCCTGGTGCTAGCAGTCCCTCTACATTCACTCACCAGCCCATAGTAAACTGTACAATACTGCCTGGTGCTAGTGGTCCCCCTCCATTCTATCACCAGCCCATAATAAACTGTACAATGCTGACTGGTGCTAGTGGTCCCCCTTCCATATGATCACCAGCCCATAGTAAACTGTACAATGCTGCCTGGTGCTAGTGGTCCCCCTTCCATATGATCACCAGCCCATAATAAACTGTACAACACTGTCTGGTGCTAGTGGTCCCCCTTCCATATGATCACCAGCCCATAGTAAACTGTACAACACTGCCTGGTGCTAGTGGTCCCCCTTCCATATGATCACCAGCCCATAATAAACTGTACAACACTGCCTGGTGCTAGTGGTCCCCCTTCCATATGATCACCAGCCCATAGTAAACTGTACAATGCTGCCTGGTGCTAGTGGTCCCCCTTCCATATGATCACCAGTCCATAATAAACTGTACAACACTGTCTGGTGCTAGTGGTCCCCCTTCCATATGATCACCAGCCCATAGTAAACTGTACAACACTGCCTGATGCTAGTGGTCCCCCTTCCATATGATCACCAGCCCATAAAAATCTATACAACGCTGCGTGGTGCTAATGGACCCCCTCAATTTGACCACCAGCCAATAGTAAACTGTACAGTGCTGCCTGGTGTTAGTGGTCCCCCTCCATCTGATCATCAGCCAATCATAAACTGCACAATGCTGCCTGGTGCTAGTGGTCCCTCTCCTTCCACTCACCAGTCCATAGATAACTGCACAATGCTGTCTGGTGCTAGTGGTCCCCCTTTCATATGATCACCAGCCCATAGTAAACTGTACAGTGCTGCCTGGTGCTAGTGGTCCCCCCTCCACCCAATCAAGTGCTCAAAATAAACTGCGCAGTGCTGCTTGGTGCGAGTGGTCCCCATTCCATATGATCCCCAGCCCATAGAAAACTGTACAGAGCTGCCTGGTGCTAGTGGTCCCACTTCCATATGATCACCAGCCCATAATAAACTGTACAATGCAGCCTGTTGTTAGTGGTCTACCCTCCATCCGATCACCAGCCCATAATAAACTGTACAATGCTTTCTGGTGCTACTGGTCCCCTTCCATCCACTCACCAGCCCCAAAAAAATTGTACAATGCTGCCTAGTACTAGTGGTCCCTCTCCATCCACTCACCAGCCCATTGTAAAGTGCATAATGTTGTCTAGTGCTAGTGGTCCCCCTTTCATACAATCACCAGCCCATAGTAAACTATACAATGCTGCCTGCTGCTAGTGGTCCCATTTCCATGTGATCACCAGCCGATACTAATCTGAACAGTGCTGCTTGGTGCTAGTGATCCCCCTCCCATATGATCATCAGACCATAGTAAACTGTACCTTGCTGCCTGGTCCTAGTGGTGACCCTTCCATATGAACACCTGCACATAATAAACTGTACAATAATGCCTGGTGCTTGTGGTCCCCCCTCCATCCAATCACCAGCTGATTATATACTGTACAACACTGCCTGGTGCTAGTGGCCACCTTCCACATGATCACCAGCCCTTAATAAATTGTACAATGCTGCTTGGTCCTAGAGGTCCCCCTCCATCCCATCACCAGTCCATAATAAACTGCACAGTGCTGCCTGGTGCTAGTGGTCCCCCCTCCATCCGATCAATAGCACATAGTAAACTGTACTGGGCTACCTGGTGCTAGTGGTCCCACTTAATCCGCTCTCCAGCCCATAGTAAACTGTACAATGCTGCCAGGTTCTAGTGGTCCCCCCTCCATCTGATCACCAGCCCATAGTAAACAGTTCAATGCTGCCTGGTGCTAGTGGTCCCCACTCCATCCGATCACCAGCCCATAGCAAACTGTACAATGCTGCCTGGTGCTAGTGGTCCATCCTCCATCCACTCACCAGCCCATAATAAACTCTACAATGCTGCCTGATGCTAGTGGTCCCTCTCCATCCACTCACCGCCTATAGTAAACTGAACAATGCTGCCTAACACTAGTGGTCCCTCCTACATCCACGCACCAGCTCATTGTAAACTGCACAATACTGTCTGGTGCTAGTGGTCCCCCTTTCATATGATCACCAGCCCACAGTAAACGGTACAATACAGCCAGGTACTAGCAGTCCCACTTCCATAAGATCACCTTCCCATAGTAATCTGCACAGTGCTGCCTGGTGCTAGTGGTCCCCCCTTCATCCGATCACCAGCCCAACATAAACTGTACAGTGCTGATTGGTGCTAGTGACCCACCTTCCATATGATCACCAGCCACAGTAAACAGTACAATGCTGCCTGGTGCTAGTGGTTCCCTCCATTCGATCACCGGCCAATAGTAAATTGTACAATGCTGCCTGGTGCTAGTGGTCCCCCTCCATCTAATTACCTGCTCATAATAAACTATACTTGCTGCCTGGTGCTAGTGGTACACCTCTGTCCACTCACCAGCCCATAGTAAACTGCACAATGCTGCCTGGTGCTAGTGGTCCCCCTTGATTCGACCACTAGCCAATAGTAAAACACACAGTGCTGCCTGGTGCTTGTGGTGCCCTACATCTGATCACCAGCCATAGTAAACCGTACAATGCTGGCTGGTGCTAGTGGTCCCCCTCCATTCGATCACCAGCCTATAGAAAACTGTACAATGCTGCCTGGTGCTAGTGCTCACCCTCCATTCGACCAGCAGCCAATATAAACCGAACAATGCTGACTGATGCTAGTGGTCCCTCTCCAACCACTCACCAGTACATAGTAAACTGCACAATGCTGCCTAGTGCTAGTGGTCCCCCTTTCATACGATCACCAGGCCATAGTAAACTGTACAATGCTGCCTGGTGCTAGTGATCCCCCTCCATCTGATCACCAGCTCAAAATAAACTGTGCAGTGCTGCTTGGTCATGGTGGTCCCCCTTCCATATGATCACCAGTCCATAGTAAACTGTACAGTGCTGACTGGTGCTAGTGGTCCCCCTTCCATATGATCACCAGCCCATAGTAAACTGCACAATGCTGACTAGCACTAGTGGACCCCCTCTATCCAATAACCTGCTCATAATAAACTGTAAAATTCTGCCTGGTGCTAGTGGTCCCCCTCTATCTGATCACCAGCTCAACATAAACTGTACAGTGCTTATTGGTGCTAGTGGCCCCCCAGACATAGTAAACTGTACAATGCTGCCTGGTGCTAGTGGTTCCTTCCATTCGATCACCGGCCAATAGTAAATTGTACAATGCTGCCTGGTGCTAGTGGTCCCCCTCAATTCGACCACTAGCCAATAGTAAAACGCACAGTGCTGCCTGTTGCTTTTGGGGCCGCTCCATCTGATTACCAGCCATAGTAAACCGTACAATGCTGCCTGGTGCTAGTGGTCCCCCTCAATTTGACCACTAGCCAATAGTAAAACGCAAAGTGCTGCCTGTTGCTTTTGGGGCCCCTCCATCTGATTACCAGCCATAGTAAACCGTACTATGTTGCCTGGTGCTAGTGGTCCCTCTCCATCCACTCACCAGGCTGTAGTAAACTGTACAATGCTGCCTAGCACTAGTGGTCCCTCTTCAGCCACTCACCAGCCCATAGTAAACTGCACAATGCTGTCTGGTGCTAGTGGTCAACCTTTCATACGATCACCAGCCCATAGTAAACTGTACAATGCTGCCTGGTGCTAGTGGTCCCCCTCCATCTGATAACCAGGACGTAGTAATCTGCACAGTACTGCCTGGTGCTAGTGGACCCCCCTCCACCTGATAACCAGCTCAAAATAAACTGTGCAGTGCTTCTTGGTGCTGGTGGTCCCCCTTCCATATGATCACCAGCCCATAGTAAACTGTACAGTGCTGGCTGGTGCTAGTGGTCCCCCTTCCATATGATCACCAGCCCATAATAAACTGTACAATGCTTCCTGGTTCTAGTGATCCCCCTTCCATATAATCACCAGTCCATAATAAACTGTACAATGCTGCCTGGTGCTAGTGGGCCCCCTCCATCCACTCACCAGCCCATAATAAACTGAACAATGCTGCCTGGTTCTAGTGGTACCCCTTCCATATGATCACCAGCCCATAGTAAACTGTACAATGCTGCCTGGTGCAAGAGATCCCCCTTCTATATGATCACCCACCCATAGTAAACTGCACAATGCTGCCTGGTGCTAGTGGTCCCCCTCCCTTATGATCAACAGCCCATGATAAACTGTACAATGCTGACTAGCACTAGTGGTCCCCCTCAATCCAATAACCTGCTCATAATAAACTGTACAATGCTGCCTGGTGCTAGTGGTCCCCTCCATCCGATCACCACCCCATAATAAGCTGTACAATGCTGCCTCGTGCTAGTGGTCCCCCTCCATCAACTCACCATCCCATAGTAAACTGCACAATGCTGCCTGGTGCTAGTGGTCCCTCCTCCATCAACTCACCAGCCCATAATAAACTCTACAATGCTGCCTGGTGCTAGTGGTCCCTCTCCATCCACTCACCACCAGCCCATAGTATACTGCACAATGCTGTCTGGAGCTAGTGGACCACCTCCATCTGATCACCAGCCCATAATAAAGTGTACAACGCTGCCTGGTGCTAATGGTCCCCCTCCATTCGACCACCAGCCAATAGTAAACTGTACAGTGCTGCCTGTTGCTAGTGGTCCCCCTGCATCTGATCACCAGAAATAGTACACTGTACAGTGCTGCCTGGTGCTAGTGGTCCCCCTCCATTCGACCACCAGCTCAAAATAAACTGCACAATGCTGCTTGGTGCTAGTGGTCCCCCTCCCATATGATCAGCAGCCCATAGTAAACTGTACCTTGCTGCCTGGTCCTAGTGGTCCCCCTTCCATATGATCACCTGCACATAATAAACTGTACTATGTTGCCTGGTGTTTGTGGTCCCTCCTCCATCTGATCACTAGCCGATTATAAACTGTTCAATGATGCCTGGTGCTAGTGGTCTCCCTTCCACATGATCACCAGCCCTTAATAAATTGTACAATGCAGCTTGGTCCTAGTGGTCCCCCTCCATCCGATCACCAGTCCATAATAAACTGCACAGTGCTGCCTGGGGCTAGTGGTCCCACTTCATCCGCTCACCAGCCTATAGTAAACTGTAGAATGCTGCCTGGTTCTAGTGGTCCCCCCTCCATCCGATAACCAGCCCATAGTAAACTGTACAATGCTGCCTGGTGCTAGTGGTCCCCCCTCCATCGGAACACCAGCTCACAGTAAACTGTACAGTGCTGCCTGGTGCTAGTGGTCCCAATCCATCTGAACACCAGCTCAGAGTAAACTGTTCAATGCTGCCTGGTGCTAGTGGTCCCCCTCCATCCGATCACCAGCCCATAATAAACTTGACAATGCTGCCTGGTGCTAGTGGTCCCTCTGCTTCCAATCACCAGTCCATAATAAACTGTTCAACGCTGCCTGGTGCTTGTGGTCCCGTCCTTCCACTCATCAGCCCATAGTAAACTGCACAATGCTGCCTGGTGCAAGTGGTCCCTCCTCCATCTACTCACCAGCCCATAATCAACTGTACAATGCTGTCTGGTGCAAGTGGTCCATTCCCATCCACTCACCAGCTCATAATAAACTGTGCAATGCTGCTTAGCACTAGTGGTCCCTCTCCATCCACTCATCAGCCCATAGTAATCTGCACAGTTCTGCCTGGTGCTTGCGGTCACCCCTCCATCTGATCACCAGCTCAAAATAAATGGCTCAGTGCTGCCTGGTGCTAGTGGTTCCCCTTCCATATGATCACCAGCCCATAGTAAACTGTTCAACGCTGACTGGTGCTAGTCGTCCCCCTTTCATATGATCACCAGCCGATAATAAACTGTACAACGCTGCATGGTGTTAGTGGTCCCCCTTTCAAATGATCACCAGCCCATAATAAACTGTACAATGCTGCCTGGTGCTAGTGATCCCCCTCCATCTTATCACCAGCCCAAAGTATACTGTACAATGCTGCCTGGTGCTAGTGGTACCCCTCCATCTGATCACCAGTGCATAATCAACTGTACAATGCTGCCTAGCACTAGTTGTCCACCTCCATCCAATAACTTGGTCATAATAAGCTGTACAATGCTGCCAGGTGGTAGTGGTCCCCCTCCATCAGATCACCAGTCCATAATAAACTGTACAATGCTGCCGGGTGCTTGTGGTCCCTCTCCATCCATCCACCAGCCCATAGTAAACTGAACAATGCTGCCTAGCAATAGAGGTCCCTCTTCAGCCACTCACCAGCCCATAGTTAACTGCACAATGCTGTCGGAAGCGAGTGGTCCCCCTTTCATACGATCACCAGCCGATAATAAACTGTACAACGCTGCATGGTGTTAGTGGTCCCCCTTTCAAATGATCACCAGCCCATAATAAACTTTACAATGCTGCCTGGTGCTAGTGATCCCCCTCCATCTTATCACCAGCCCAAAGTATACTGTACAATGCTGCCTGGTGCTAGTGGTACCCCTCCATCCAATCACCAGTGCATAATAAACTGTACAACGCTGCCTAGCACTACTTGTCCACCTCCATCCAATAACTTGCTCATAATAAGCTGTACAATGCTGCCAGGTGCTAGTGGTCCCCCTCCATCTGATCACCAGTCCATAATAAACTGTACAGCGCTGCCTGGTGCTTGTGGTCCCTCTCCATCCATTCACCAGCCCATAGTAAACTGAACAATGCTGCCTAGCACTAGTGGTCCCTCTTCAGCCACTCACCAGCACATAGTTAACTGCACAATGCTGTCGGAAGCGAGTGGTCCCCCTTTCATACGATCACCAGCCCATAGTAAACTTTACAATGCTGCCTGGTGCTTGTGGTCCCCCTTCCATATGATCACCAGCCCACAGTAATCTGCAAAGTGCTGCCTGGTGCTACTAGTCCCCCCTCCACCAGATCACCAGCTCAAAATAAACTGCGCAGTGCTGCTTGGAGCGAGTTGTCCACCTTCCATATGATCACCATTCCATAGTAAACTGTACAGTGCTGCTTGGTGCTAGTGGTAACCCTTCCATATGATCACCAGCCCACAGTAAACTGTACAGTGCTGCCTGTTGCCAGTGGTCCCCATCCTATGATCACCAGCCCATAATAAACTGTACAATGCTGCCTGGAGCTTGTGGTCACCCTTCCATATGAACACCAGCCCATAATAAACTGTACATGCTGCCTGGTGCTAGTGGTCCCCTCCATGATCACTAGCCCATAATAAACTGTACAATGCCGCCTAGCAATAGTGGTCCACTCCATCCAATAACCAGCTCATAATAAACTGCACAATGCTGCCTGGTGCTAGTGGTCCCCCCGCCATCTGATCACCAGCCCATAGTAAACTGTACAATGCTGCCTGGTGCTAGTGGTCCCAATCCATCCGATCACCATTTCATAGTACACTGAACAATGCTGCCTAGTGCTAGTGGTCCCCTCCATCTGATCGCCAGTCCATAATAAACCATACAACGCTGCCTGGTGCTAGTCGTCCCCCTCCATCTGATCAGCGGACCATAGTAAACTGTACAATGCTGCCTGGTGCTAGTGGTCCCCCTCCATCCACTCACCAGCCCATAATAAACTGTACAACACTGCCTAGCACTAGTTGTCCAACTCCATCCAATAACTTGCTCATAATAAGCTGTACAATGCTGCCAGGTGCTAGTGGTCCCCCTCCATCTGATCACCTGTCCATAATAAACTGTACAACGCTGCCTGGTGCTTGTGGTCCCTCTCCATCCATTCACCAGCCCATAGTAACCGAACAATGCTGCCTAGCAATATGGTCCCTCTTCAGCCACCACCAGCCCATAGTTAACTGCACAATGCTGTCGGAAGCTAGTGGTCCCTTCAAACGATCACCAGCCGATAATAAACTGTGCTAACGCTGCATGGCGTTAGTGGTCCCCTTTCAAATGATTACCAGCCCACAATAAACTGTACACGCTGCCTGGTGCTAGTGATCCCTCTCCATCTTATCACCAGCCCAAAATATCTGTACAATGCTGCCTGGTGCTAGTGGTACCCTCCATCCGATCACCAGTGCATAATAAACTGTACCAACACTGCTAGCACTACTTGTCCACCTCTATCCAATAACTTGCTCATAATAAGCTGTACAATGCTGCCAGGTGCTAGTGGTCCCTCCATCTGATCACCAGTCCATAATCAACTGTACAATGCTGCCTGGTGCTTGTGGTCCCTTTCCATCCATTCACCAGCCCATAGTAAACTGAACAATGCTGCCTAGCACTAGTGGTCCCTCTTCAGCCACTCACCAGCCCATAGTTAACTGCACAATGCTGTCGGAAGTGAGTGGTCCCCCTTTCATACGATCACCAGCCCATAGTAAACTTTACAATGCTGCCTGGTACTTGTGGTCCCCCTTCCATATGATCACCAGCCCACAGTAATCTGCACAGTGCTGCCTGGTGCTACTAGTCCCCCCTCCACCAGATCACCAGCCCAAAAAAACTGCGAAGTGCTGCTTGGAGCGAGTTGTCCCCCTTCCATATGATCACCATTCCATAGTAAACTGTACAGTGCTGCTTGGTGCTAGTGGTAACCCTTCCATTTGATCACCAGCCCATAGTAAACTGTACAGTGCTGCCTGCTTGCTAGTGGTCCACCATCCTTATGATCACCAGCCCACAATAAACTGTACCAATGCTGCCTGGTGCTTGTGGTCACCCTTCCATAGAACACCAGCCCATAATAAACTCAGGCACAATGCTGGCTGGTGCTAGTGGTCCCCCTTCAATATGATCACCAGCCCATAATAAACTGTACAACGCGGCCCGGTGCTAGTGGTCCCCTTCCTTATGATCACCAGCCCATAATAAACTGCACAATGCTGCCTAGCACTAGTGGTCCACCTCCATCCAATAACCAGCTCATAATAAACTGTACATTGCTGCCTGGTGCTAGTGGTCCCCGCCATCCCGATCACCAGCCCATAAGTAAACTGTGTACAATGCCGCATGGTGCTAGTGGTCCCAATCCATCCCATCACCATTTCACAGTACACTGAACAATGCTGCTTAGTGCTAGTGGTCCCTCTCCATCTGATCGCCCAGTCCATAATAAACTGGACAACGCCTGCCTGGTGCTAGTCGTCCCCCTCCATCCACTCACCAGCCCATAATAAACTGCACAATGCTGCCCAGTGCTAGTGGTCCCTCCTCCATCCACTCACCAGCCCATAATAAACTGCACGATGCTGCCTGGTTCTAGTGGTCTCTCCATCCACTCACCAGCCCATAGTAAACTGCACAATGCTGTCTGGTGCTGGTCCCCTGTCATATGATCTCTAGGCCATAATCAACTGGAACAATGCTGCCTGGTGCTAGTGGTCCCCCTTCCATATGATCACCAGCCCATAATAAACTGCATGCACGCTGCCTGGTGCTAGTGACCCCTTCCACATGATCACCAGCCCATAGTAATCTTCACAGTCTGCATTGTGCTAAGTGACCCCCTCCATTTGATCACCAGCTCAAAATAAACTTGCACAGTGCTGCCTGATGCAAATGGTCCCCCTTCCATGTGATCACCAGCACAGTAAACCGTACAATGCTGCTCTGGTGCTAGTGGTCCCCCCTCCATCCGATCACTAGCTCTACAGTAAACTGTACAGTGCTGCCTGCTGCTAGTGGTCACCCTTTCATATGATCACCAGCCCATAATAAACTTTACAACGCTGTCTGGTGCTAGTGGTCCTCCATCCATATGATCACTAGCCCATAATAAACTGCACAATGCTGCTGGTGCTAGTGGTCACCTTCCATAGGATCACCAGCCCATATAAACTGTACAACGCTGCCTGCTGCTAGTGTTCCCCTCCATCCGATCACCAGCCAATAGAAAACTGTACAATGCTGCCTGGTGCTAGTGGTCCCCCATCCAATCACCAGCTCATACCAAACTGTACAGTGCTGCCTGGTACTAGGTCCCCTCTCCAGCCGATTAACAGACCATAATAAACTGTACAACGCTGCCTGGTGCTAGTGGTCCCCTTCCATATCATCAGCAGCCAATAGTAATCTGTACAGTGTTGCCTTGGTGCTAGTGGTCCCCTTCCATAGGATCACCAGCCCATAATAAACTGTAACAGTGCTGCCAGGTGCTAGTGGTCACACTTTCATATGATCACCAGCACATAATAAACTGTACAACGCTGCATGGTGTTATGGTCCCCCTTTCAAATGATCACCAGCCCATAATAAACTGTACAAAAGTTGCCTGGTGCTAGTAGTAACCCTCCATCTTATCACCAGCCAAAGTATACTGTACAATGCTGCCTGGTGCTAGTGTTCCCTCCATCCAATCACCAGTGCATAATAAACTGTGCAACGCTGCTCAGCACTACTTGTCCACCTCCATCCAATAACTTGCTCATAATAAGCTGTACAATGCTGCCAGGTGCTAGTGGTCCCTCCATCTGATCACCAGTCAGCAATAAACTGTCAAAAGCTGCCTGGGCGCTTGGTCCCTCTCATCCATTCACCAGCCCATAGTAAACTGAACAATGCTGCCTAGCACTAAGTGGTCCCTCTTCAGCCACTCACCAGCACATAGTTAACTGCACAATGCTGTCAGAAGCTAGTGGTCCCCCCTTTCATACCATCACCACCAGCCCATAGTAAACTTTACAATGCTGCCTGGTGCTTGTGGTCCCCCTCCATATGATCACCAGCCCACAGTAATCTGCACCAAGTGCTGCCTGGTGTCACTAGTCCACTCCACCAGATCACCAGCTCAAAATAAACTACTGAGTGCTGCTTGGAGCAGTTGTCCGCCCATAATCACCATTCCATAGTAAACTGTACAGTGCTGCTTGGTGCAAGTGGTAACCCTTCCATATGATCACCAGCCACGGTAAACTGGCACAGTGCTGCCTGTTACTAGTGGTCCCCCATCCTTATGATCACCGGCCCACAATAATAAACTGTACAATGCTGCCTGAGCTTGGTCACCCTTCCCATATGAACACCAGCCCATAATAAACTGTACAATGCTGCCTGGTGCTAGTGGTCCCCTTCATTATGATCACTAGCCCATAATAAACTGTACAATGTACCTGGAACTAGTGGTCCACCTCCGTCAATAACCAGCTCATAATAAACTGTACAATAACTGCCTGGTGCTAGTGGTCCCCCGCCATCTGATCACCAGCCCATAGTAAACCGTACAATGCTGCCTGGTGCTCAGTGGTCCCAATCCATCCAATCACCATTTCATAGTAAACTGAACAATGCTGCCTAGTGCTAGTGGTCCCTCCATCTGATCGCCAGTCCATAATAAACCGTGACAACGCTGCCTCGGAAAGCACCCTCCATCTGATCAGCGGACCATAGTAAACTGTACAATAACGCTGCCTGGTGCTAGTGGTCCCCTCCATCCACCACCAGCCCACATAATAAACTGTGACAACACTTTAGCACTAGTTGTCCAACTCCATCCAATAACTTGCTCATAATAAGCTGTAACACCCTGCCAGGTGCTAGTGGTCCCCCTCCATCTGATCACCTGTCCATAATAAACTGTACAACGCCAGCTCGGTGCTTGTGGTCCCTCTCCATCCATTCACCAGCCCATAGTTAACTGAACAATGCTGCCTAGCAATAGTGGTCCCTCTTCATACACTCACCAGCCATAGTTAACTGCACAATGCTGTCGAAGCAGTGGTCACCCAATACGATCACCAGCCGATAATAAACTGTACAACGCTGCATGGTGTTAGTGGTCCCCTTTCAAATGATTACCAGCCCATAATAAACTGGCAATAGCTGACTGGTGCTAGTGATCCCTCTCCATCTTATCACCAGCCCAAAAGTATGCATGGACAATGCTGCAGGTACTAGTGGGACCCCTCCATCCGATCACCAGTGCATAATAAACTGTACAGCGCTGCCTCAGCACTACTTGTCCACCTCCATCCAATAACTTGCTCATAATAGCTGTACAATGCTGCCAGGTGCTAGTGGTCCCTCCTCCATCAATACCAGTCCATAATAAACTGTACAACGTTGCCTGGTGCTTATGGTCCTCTCCATCCATTCATCAGCCCATAGTAAACTGAACAATGCTGCCTAGCACTAGTGGTCCCTCTTCAGCCACCACCAGCCTCAGTAGTTAACTGCACAATGCTGTCGGAAGTGAGTGGTCCCCTTTCATATGATCACCAGCCCATAGTAAACTTTAAAATGTTGCCTGGTACTTGTGGTCCCCCTTCCATATGATCACCAGCCCACAGTAATCTGCACAGTGTCGCCTGGTGCTCTAGTACCCCCTCCACCAGATCACCAGCCCAAAAACTGCGCAGTGCTGCTTGGATGAGTTGTCCCCTTCCATATGATCACCATTCCATAGTAAACTGTACAGTGCTGCTTGCAGTGCCAGTGGTAACCCTTCCATTTTGATCACCAAAACACCACAGTAAACTGTACAGTGCTGCCTGTTGCTAGTGGTCCCCATCCCAAGGATCACCAGCCCATAATAAACTGTACAATGCTGCCTGGTGTTGTGGCACCCTTCCACATGAACACCAGCCCAAACAACTGTACAATGCTGGCTGGTGGTGGTCCCCTTCAATATGATCACCAGCCCACAATAAACTGTACAATGCCTGGTGTTAGGTCCTCTTCCATAACAACAAACCCATAATAAACTGTACAATGCCGCCTGAAGCACAGGTCCACCTCCAACAATACCAGCTCACAATAAACTGTACAATGTTGCCTGGTGCTAGTGGTCCCCCCATCCGATCACCAGCCCATAATAACTGTAATGCTGCATGGTGCTAGTGTCCCAATCCATCCGATCACCATTTCATAGTACACTGAACAATGCTGCCTAGTGCTAGGTCCCTCATCATTCGCCAGTCCATAATAAACTGTACAACGCTGCCGGTGCCAGTCGCCCCCTCATCACCTCACCCATAATAAACTGGAAATGCCGCAGTGCCAGTGGTCCCTCCTCCATCACACCAGCCACAATAAACCGTACAATGCTGCTGGTTCTAGTGGTCCCTCCATCCACCCACCCAACCCATAATAAACTGCACAATGCTGTTTGGTGCTAGTGGTCCTGTCATATGATCTCTAGCTATAACAAACTGTACAATGCTGCCTCGGTGCTAGTGGTCCCTTCCATATGATCACCAGCCCATAATAAACTGTGAACGCTGCCTGGTGCTAGTGACCCCCTTCCATATGATCACCAGCCCTAGTAACTTCACAGTCTGCATTGTGCTATGATCCCCTCCATTGATCACCAGCTCAGAAACTGCAGCCGCCCGATGCAATGGTCCCCTTCCATGTGATCACCACATAGTAAACTGTAAGGCTGCCTGGTGCTAGTAGTCCTCCATCCCACTAGCTCCAAATCAATGCTGCCTGGTGCTGGTGGTCACCCTTTCATATGATCACCAGCCCATAATAAACTTTACAATGCTGTCTGGCGCTAGTGATCCTCCTCAACCCACAGTCACTGGCCTATAAACTGCACAATGCTGCCTGGTGCTGAGGTCACCCTTCCATAGTATCACCACCACAATAAACCGGACAACGCTGCTCGCTGCCAGTCTTCCCCTCCATCCGATCACCGCAATGAAAACTGTACAATGCTGCCTGTGCTAGTGATCCCCATCAATCACCAGCTCATACTAAACGGTACAGTGCTCAAGCAGTACTCTCCATCCGATTAGCAGCCATGTCAAAACCACAATGCTGCCTGGTGCTAGGTCCCCTCCATCCGATCACCAGCCAAAGTAAACTGTACACGCTGCCCGGTGCTAGCGGTCCCTTTCAATATCACCAGCCCATAGAAACTGTACACGTTGCCTGTGCTAGTGGCCCCCTATAGGATCACCAGCCCATAATAAACTGTAATGCTGCCTGTGCTAGTGGTCACCTTCAAGGGATCACCAGCACATAAAACTGAACGCTGTATGTTAGTCCCCTTCAAATGATCCCAGCCCATAATAAACTGTACAATGCCGCCTGGTGCTAGCGATCCCTCATCTTATCACCAGCCCAAAGTATACTTACAATGCTGCCTATGCTAGTGGTACCCTCCATCCAATACCAGTATAATAAACTGCAACGCTGCTAGCACTACCACCTCCATCCAACAACTTGCTCATAATAAGCTGCACAATGCTGCCAGGTGCTAGTGGTCCCTCCATCTGATCACCAGTCCACGATAAACAGTACGCTGCTCGAGCTTGTGGCCCTTCCATCCATTCACCAGCCCATAGTAACTGAACAATGCTGCCTAGCACTAGTGGTCCCTCTTCAGCCACTCACCAGCACATATTAACTGCACACGTGGCCGGAAGCTGGGTCCCCTTTTCATACCATCACCAGCCCATAGTAAACTTTACAATGCTGCCTGCGCTTGTGGTCCCTTCCATATGATCACCAGCCCACAGTAATCTGCAAGTGCTCCTGTGCTACTAGTCCCTCCACCAGATCACCAGCTCAAAATAACTGTAGTGCTGCTTGGGCCGAGTTGTCCGCCTTCATATGATCACCATTCCACATAAACTGCAGTGCCGTTTGGTGCTGTGGTAACCCTTCCATATGATCACCACCACAGCAACCAAGGCACAGTGCTGTCATGCTAGTGGTCCCCCATCCATGATCACCGCCATAAAAACTGTCCACGCTGCCTGAGCATGGTCACCCATATGAACACAACCCACAATAAACAGCACAATGCTGCCTGGTGCTAGTGTCCTAAATTATGATCTAGCCCTAATAAACTGCACAATACGCCTAGCACCAGTGGTCCACCTCCATCCAATAACCAGCTCATAATAAACTGTAAACGCTGCTGGTGCTAGTGGTCCCCACCATCTGATCACCAGCCCAGGTAAATCGTAAATGCTGCCTGGTGCCGTAAGTCCCAACCATCCGATCACCATTTACAGGCACAAACAATGCCCTAGTGCTAGTAGTCCCTCATCTGATCGCAGTCCATAATAAACAGTGCCAACCTGGTGCTAGCGTCCCTCCATCTGATCAGCGGACCGACAGTAAACTGTACACTGCCTGGTGCTAGTGGTCCCCTCCATCCACACCACCAGACAAATAAACTGTAACACCGCTTCACAATAGTTGTCCAACTCATCCAATAACTTGCTCATAAGTTAAAAACGCTGCCAGGTGCTAGTGGTCCTCCATCTGTCACCCGTCCACAACAAACTGCACACGCCGCCTGGTGCTTGTGGTCCCTCCATCCATTCACCAGCCCAAAGTAAACTGAACAATGCTGCCTAGCAATAGTGGCCCTCTTCAGCCTCACCAGCCCAGATTAACTGCACAATGCTTAGCCAGCCAGTGGTCCCCTTCAAACGATCACCAGCCGATAATAAACTGTACAACGCTGCATGGTGTGGTGGTCCCCTCAAGTTAACAACCCATAATAAACTGTACATGCTGCCTGGTGCTGATCCTCTCATCTTATCACCAGCCCAAAGTATACTGCACAATGCTGCCTGCGCTAGTGGTACCCTCCATCCCATCACAGTGCATAATAACTGTACAACGCTGCCCAGCACTACTTGTCACCTCTATCCAAACAACTTGCTCATAATGCTGCACAATGCCGCCAGGTGCTAGTGGTCCCCCATCGATCACCAGTCCACAATAAACTGTAAACGCTGCCTGCGCTTGTGGTCCCTCCATCCATTCACCAGCGTAGTAAACTGAACAATGCTGCCTACAATAGTGATCCCTCTTCAGCCACTCACCAGCCCAGATTAACTACACAATGCTGCCGGAAGGAGGTCCCCCTTCATACGATCACAGCCCATAGTAAACTTTACAATGCTGCCTGGCACTTGTGGTCCCCCTTCATATGATCACCAGCCCAGTAATCTGCAGTGCTGGTGCTACTAGTCCCCACCAGATCACCAGCCAAAAAACTGCGAGTGCGCTTGGGGTGAGTTGCCCCCTTCCATACCATCACCATCCACAATAAACTGTACAGTGCTGCTTGGTGCTAGTGGTAACCCTTCCATTTGATCACCAGCCCAGTAAACTGTACAGTGCTGCTGCTACTAGTGGCCACATCCTTATGATCACCAGCCCAATAAACTGTACAATGCTGCCTGGTGCTTGTATTCCCATAAGAACACAGCCCATAACAAACTGTACAATGTCGGCTGGTGCTAGTGGTCCCCTTCAATATGATCACCAACCCAATAAACTGTACAATGCGCCTGGTGCTAGTGTCCCCTTATGATCACTAGCCCATAAAAAACTGTACAATGCCGCCTGGCACTAGTGGTCACCTCCATCCAATAACCAGCTCACAATAAACTGTACAATGCTGCCTGGTGCTAGTGGTCCCCGCCATCCCATCACCAGCCCATAAGTAAACTGTGTACAATGCCGCATGGTGTTAGTGGTCCCATCATCCCATCACCATTTCACAGTACACTGAACAATGCCCCTGAGTGCTAGTGGTCCCCTCCATCGATGCCATCCACAATAAACTGGACAACGCTGCCTGGTGCTAGTCGTCCTCATCCACTCACCAGCCCAGATAACTGCAACGCGCCCAGCGCTAGTGGTCCTCCTCCATCCACTCACCAGCCCACAATAAACCGTCAATGCTGCCTGGTTTAGTGGTCCCTCCATCCACTCCACCAGCCATATTAAACTGCACAATGCCGTCGGTGCCAGTGGTCCCCGTCATATGATCCCTAGCTATAACAAACTGTACAATGCTGCCTGTTAGTGGTCCCTTCCATATGATCACCAGCCCATAATAAATCAGTACCGCCTGGGCTAGTCATCCCCTTCATATGATCACAGCCCATAGTAATCTTCACAGTCATTGTCGTGATCCCCCATTTGATCACCAGCTCAAAATAAACTGCATGATGCCTGATGCAAATGGTCCCCCTTCCATGATCACCAGCACACAGTAAACTGTACAATGCCGCCTGGTGCTAGTGGTCCCCTCATCCGATCACTAGCTCATGTAACTGTACAGTGCTGCCTGGTGCTAGTGGTCACCTACATATGACTGCCCAGCCCATACAAACGCTATCTGGTGCAGGTGGTCCTCCATCAACATGATCACCAGCCAATAAGAAACGCATACTGCTGGTGCTATGGTCACCCTTCCGCCGGATCACCAGCCCAAATAAACTGTACAACGCCGCCCGCTGCGATGTTCCTCCATCCCATCACCAACAGAAAACTGTACAATGCCTGTGCCATGGTCCCCCATCAATCCAGCTCATACTAAACTGTACAGTGCCTGTTAGTGGTCCCTCTCCATCCGATTAGCAGCCCATTGTAACCACAATGCCGTGGTGCTAATGGTCCCTCCATCCGATCACCAACCAGTAGTAAACTGCACAATGCTGCCTGCTACTGGTCCCCTCCATATTATCACCAGCCTTAGTAATCTGTACAGTGCTGCCTGGTGCTAGTGGTCCCTCCATAGGATCACCAGCCCACAAAAACTGTACATGCCTGTTAGTGGTCACCTCAAGGATCACCAGCACATAATAAACTTCACAAGCTGCCTGGCTAGTGGCCTCCTTCCATATGATCACCAGCCCATAATAAACCGTACACGCTTGATGCTAGTGGTCCCCTCCATGGATCACCAGCCCACAATAAAGCTGTACAACGCTGCCTGGTGCTAGTGTTCCCCTCCATAATCACAACCAACAGTAAACTGTACAATGCTGCCTTTTGCTAGGGTCCTCTCCATCCAATCACCAGCTCATAATAAACTGCACACGGCCTGATGCTAGTGTTCCCCTTCCATTCGACCACCACAGGAAACTCTGCCCGCGATCGGGCTGTGGGAGATGTGGGGGCGAGACGTACGTGTTCTGCCCGCGATCGGGCTGTGGGAGATGTGTGGGGTGTCATAACTGTGATGCCCGCGATCGGGTTGCATTAGCGTCGGTCCTCGACAGCTGCTGCCTGGCAGGGTGGCCAGGAGCAAGTCCTCGGGGATCGGCGCACCTACATGCTAATGGCATGCAAATTGGGCCATAAATAGATGCAAATGGCCCCCCCTGCGCCTTGCATAAATTATGGCCCCATTTGCATGTCACCTTTTGAATATCGGAAATTTGCGCATGGCGCAATGGTACTTGAGCCACCGCAAGTTTAATGCTCAACTCTGCAACTTGCGGTGGCGCAAGTTCCACTGCGCCATGAGCAAGTGCTGGGGCCTGGGGGTGATATTCAAAGGAGTTGTTCAACAGCGCAACTCCTTGAATATCACCTGCCACACCCCTGCTAACTATTTTGAGCAGCGCAGGGGCTTGCGCCTCAGACTGGCGCAGTTTGAATATCTGGGCCAGAGTGTATAGAAGGCGGCTTAGGGGTCAGTCTTGGCTCACCCCACCTTAATCGAAATAGCTATGCCTTCCTTTCCTCCAACTTGTGGAATTACTGTTGCCTGTTTACAAAGAGTCTGTATCCAATTTATTATCAGCTGAGGGATGTTATAATGTTGTAATACCTGAAATAGATACCTATGTGACACCTTGTCAAAGGTTTTACTCTGCTCTAAAGAGATCAGAAACCCAGGTAACTCCCTTGTTTTGCAGTATTTATAACTATCTCTAAATAAAATTAAGTTGTCTTGATTTTTTTCCCCTGGTACCTCACAGGTTTGTGCTGATTGCAATAGAGTTTCCAAATTTCACTGTAGCCTTCTATATATTAGTTTCCCTAGAATTTTCCAATCTGAATTTAGTATACAGATTGGCCTCCAGTTTTGTACTAAAGTTTTGTTTTCTGATTTGTAAATAAAATGTAGCAACCCCTTTGAAAACCTTTCTGGTATTAGTTGCTTTTCCATTATTTTTAGACATACCATCATCCGTATGTCTAGCAATTCTTTCTGGAATACCAGATCAAATTCAATTAGTAAACCATCCCAGACAGTTGAAACATTTTTCCTAAGTCCTTTAAGGGCCTCAACTATTTATTCCTTAGTAATAGGACTTTCTGACTTCTTTCTATCTGTTTCTAACAAGTCAACCTGAATTGATGTCAGGTAGTCTATAATGTTTTCATTCTCTCCTTCATGATCATTAAGGGAGTCCATGTAATTTTTAATAATATGACTTAAGTCTTTTGGTGTGTCTTTAAGCTTCCTATCTATATCCATTAATTCTGATATATGTGTATTATCTATCCTTGTTTTACATGCCGCACAAGGATCCCCAGATGATGATTTTATCATGCCATAAGTTAATTCTGCTATCAATGTGGCCATCCTATCGTATTGGTATTGCTTCATTTGTTATTTTAGTTGTGCTATTTGCTCTGTATAATCCCCTGGATGTGTATTAACTAATGAACAGATATATTGCAGTTGTTGACGAAGTGAGAGCTATTTTAAAAATGTCCTATTTTGTGTGTGGGCTCCATATTTTTTAAACCATGACTGTAGCCCTTTTTTTCTGTCTTCCCACAACTCCCCTGGCATGTCATAGAGGCAAAGGACAGACTTTCTTGCTCTTAAGAAGTCTTTAATTCCTTTTTGCACCACAACCTCTTGTAGTATTGTTATATTCAGCCTTCATCTACTGTTGGGAACCAGAGGAGAGGAATTAAAATCTATCACCAGTCTAAGCAGGGAATGGTCTGAGAACTCAATTGGGACCACCCCAATTTCCCGTGTTTTCACATTAGGGGATAGAAACCAAAAATCAATACTTGTTGCTAATCTCCCTCTGGTGTATGTAGTTTCTGGTACTTTTTTTATCACTATATAAGCATCTTGCATTCTTGCAGTAGTTAAGCAGTGCTTTAAGGCATTTGTATCACAATAAACTTTCTTTCCCTCAGAGGACCTTCTTCTTATATCTAAAGAACAATTAAAATTACCACCTTAAAAGACCTGTCTGGAAGTAGCTAAATAGGTTTGTATCTTCTGGAAAAGTTCCACCTTTTCTGCTTTAATTTGAGATACATATACCGTGATAAATCTACACTGTTATCCTGCCAGTGCTCCATCCAAGATTAACAATCTGCCAGGCATGACATCTATTAATTTCTGCAATTGAAACTGTACCCCTTTAAATAAAATCCCCACCCCATCTGTCTTTTCTAGTCCAAATTACCAATATGACAGACTGCAGACCCAAGAATTTTTATACTGAGTTAGAGTGGCTGAAGTTGACATCCAAGTTTCTTGTAGAAATATCACATCAATCTGTAACTGTTCTAGTAAGGAAAACACCACTTTTCTTTTTACCCCATTCTGTATGCTACATGCATTCAAAGTGGCAAGTTTTAACTGTTCCATAAAAAAGGAGTGCTAAGTGTCTCAATCAGTCCTGCTCTCAGCTTGTCTCTTCCTCCAGCCTTTTTTTCAATTTCTTCTTCCTACCATCCTTTTTCTCCAATACAGGCAATGATTTCGCGGCTGCATCAGAGTTTGTACCTTCTGTGTCTGTACCCCAGCCCCCCAGCAGGTTTTGCTGGCTAGAGCATCAAACCTATTTTCCAACACAATATCCACTGTTTTTGCAGATTTTAATCTTGCACTTCTTCTTGTTAAAGTGGTTTTCCATGATTGAAGGGGGGTGCATACTTTGTGCATCCTGTGTGTGCTCCTCATTAGTGTCAATGCTGTCCTCCTGTTGGGGGGGATTTCACGTAGTATTCAGCTCTTCTTCTTCTTCCATGCCTATAACCACCTCTGGTTGTTCTCTCTCTGATTCTGTTTGCTGGCTTGAAGATTGTTCAGCTACTTTTGACTGGGCCAAAGTGTTCTCCATTTCTATTTGGGCATCTGGGCCTTCTGTTCTCTCTGCTGAGTGAGTAGAACCCTGGGATGTTTTTGGGTCCATTTCTGTTTTTCTCTGGGCCTGTCTAATTAATTCATCCTTATTTACCCCATCTTGTCTGTTGTGGGCCACCTATGGGCATTTGTGGAATACATGTCCTCGACCATCACACAAGTTACATCTGGCCACATTCCTACAAGCTATACTTATGTGATCATATTCTCCATACAGGATACATTTCAGTTTGTCACAAGAGCTGGCCAAATGTGTTTGTTCTCCACATTTGTGGCAGGCCCTGGGTTGGCCAGCATAAAAGCATACTCCTCTATCTTTCCTGATAAAAAACCTGTTTGGTAGATAGGTGATCCCAGCTTCTGTTTGTCGTAGCTTAATTTTTAAATGCCAACCACCAGTCCAAAAGGACTCTGAGTCAATTATCAGCTCTGGTGCACTTAATACTTCACATCTTTTTTGTAACCAGTGGTGGATATCCCCTATATTGATCCCTTCAGTCCTGAATAGAACTGTTATCCATTTAACCACAGGTTTTGTTAATTTAATTACTAAAAAAGGAGTCCATAGTGTGAAACATTTTCTATGATTATATTTCAGCCCAAATTGTTCCAAAGCTTGAGAAGTATTAAAGCTGATATCGAAGTTCTCTCCTGATATATGTATTAAAGCATGAACTTCTGCTGGTACAAAGTTCAAAGATTCCTTAATTAGTTTTTCTCCCACGTATTCCCTATCTGGAAGTAGTTCCAATCCACCTTTGTGTCTAATTCTCACTGCACGTCTTCTAGGTACTGGGGTGGTTCTATCAAATAAATCTGAGAAGCTTGGTGCCTGTGTATGTGTTCTTTGTCTGTCTTTTTGTTAGTGTGTCTCATTTTGATCCTCCTCTTCCCCTGCTTCCTTGCTTTGGCCCCCCCCATATGTACAAACATAGCTGAGGTCCCCTTCCCATTCATTGTTCTACTTGTGTTTGATGCATCTCATTCTGTCTCTTCTACTGCTCTTCCTGCTCTTGGTCCTGTAAATTCCTCTTGGGGATCTGTACTCAATTTTGCACTAGTCTTGGCATTTTGTGAATCTGTCTCAGTAATCATATCCCTGTTCTCCATTCCTTATGTCTGGGTCTATGTCCCATTACTTTTGTCTGGAGGCACCTCCATTTTGTCATTAGTTTTATCCTCAAGGGGATTCATTTATTTTACTTTTATAGTGTCCATATTTATCTTGCCTGGGGTTTCCCCAATGTTTTTTGTTCTATTCAGGTGACACTCAGTATTTTGCGCTCCACGGCACTCTTCAGCATTTGGTGTCTCTGGTATTGTATTGCTGCTTTCCTGGACTAACACACTCTCTCTGCTGGCTGCTGCCTGTGTCCCATCACTAAAAACATCACATTCTGGATCAGGGATCCACTTACCAGCAGAATCCTGCATCCAGCGAGCCTGTCAGAGAGTGTGCCCCGGCACCTATTCTTTCTCCTGCATCATTTGTGACTCAGTCTACTGTTCCCTTTTCAGCCACTACTTGCCAATAAGGTGTCTTTTTGTTTCAGCCACCATTCCATTTTTTTCAGACATCATTTACTCTCTGTTCAAGTGTACTATGGGAGAATACTTCTGATTTACCATCTGGCTTGCCACATTCAGATTCCTCTGGTGATACCTGTTCATGTGCCAGATGAAATTCATCTTTCATCATTTCCATGTCTGACTCATCCAATGCTAAGCTTTCAGCTGCCTTATCTTCATCCATTCATTCCTCTGTGTCCTTGAGATCTCTTGGCATGGAAACATTATCCTTTTGCTCAATCACCTGAGTGTTCTCCTTGTAATCCATGGCTGGGAGGGAGAATAGCTCCCCAGCCTGCTCCACAGCCTCCTTCTCTGCCACTTCCAGAGACTCAATCTTGGATTTAGGGCCAACAGCACCCCCTTTCCATGAGTAGGGGAATTTTCCTGCTTTCCTGGCCAAATTTCTCCCCATTCACTAAAATACCACCAACAGCTCAGTTTGGTTCTGTAAATCAGTTTACATCTGTATGCATATTCCCTTTCCCTTGCCCTGGGGTCACACCTAGAAATGAGCTGTGGCTCAGTGTGCCTCTCCTGGTCACAAACTTTCAAATAAAATAAATAAAATAAAATGTTAAGCTATGAAAATAATCCAAAATGTCTGCCTTTAGAGTTTGCATGGAAACTAGATTGTGTGACTACTGTCAGTCAGTTTAACCAACCTCAAACCAATTTCAGGAGCCTTTTGTTCCATGGATTCAAACTGAATCCACTACTTAAGATCAGAATCACATCAAGATAGCTCCAGTTACTGAGATTTAACTTTTCCTGCCTTGCGTCCTTCTGATTAAATAAAACCCCTGAGATATTAAAGAGGTTTTCCACTTTCCAGCAAAACAAATTCACAACTGGTATGAGCTGGACACAGTCATACAACCCCCATTTGAAGTTCTGGACCTTCCATGTCTTACAACTAGAGACATTTTCAATAAAATATGATCTGTTTTCCCTAAACTTCATTGTTTCTTGTTTCTTGTGTCAGTCTTGAAGGCAAAATCATTTACCTATGACATCATAGCCTGTAGCTGTAAAATTATTCTGATGTCACAAGTAATGATTCTGATTTCAGGGCAACAAAGCATCAGGAACAGCTAAAAACTGAGAGGCGGGGAAAGGAAGCTTTGTTTTCATGCACACATCTTCAGTAATAAAGAATGGAATATCCTGAAATTCAACATGGTTGATGAATGGTATGCATCTTTTGTCCTGTTAATGTCCATATTAGTTTGTTTTTGCAAAAAACTGAGAAAAAAATACTTTAAAGGGACACTGTCAACCCCCTTAGGTCTCAAAGTGTCCCTAGTTTAAAAAAACACATTTTATGATTGCCAACATTTTGTAAAGATTGTTGATGTAGCTGATAGTTTCATTCTGACTCTTTTTTCCTTTAGAAAAGTGAAAAACAGGCTGCCCACCATACTGGTGTTACCACACAAACACAGGTTTGTTAACATTCCTTGATCAGCTTCAACTGCATGTTTCCTGGACTAGGGAACACCAGCAACACAGTGTAGCCCCTCACGATGCAGTGGGAGTTTAGCAAGCTATTGCATTATGAGTGACTGCTGTGTTTGGATGTGTTTTTAATGCTCAGGAAGTATGCAGTAAGAACAGATATGGGACTGTAAACAAAACAAGGTTGTTTATAAATATACATTGGCATGCATTTCAGTTCTACTAAACAAGGAGACAGACAAAACAAACAGCAACATCAATGAATTTTAGGGAAGGTAAGCAATCATAAAATGTGTATTTTTAACTAGAAATAATATGATGCAAAACAGGTTGACAGTGTCCCTTTAAGCAAATAATTGTGAAAATACATCCAATAGGTGGAGGTCTGGCTTCTGCATATTGTTGCTATAATTTACTTCTCGTTCTTCTGAGTGAATTCCATTCACCACCACCCTCTTTGCCTATCCCCTAACCAGTTCTTACCCAGTTTACCCCCTTTAGACCCACTACTAAGCTTGCTTTCTAGCCTCCTATGTGGAACAGTGTCAAGCCTTACTGAAATCTAGTTGGGCAACATCCACTGCTCCACCCCAATCTAATTGCTTGGTTATCCAAAGAAATCTATCAGATTAATTTGACATGACCTCCTCCTGTGAATCCATGCTGCCTCAGGTCTTGTAACCTGTTAGATTCAAAATACTCCATAATGCTTTTTTTCAGTAGTGACTCTGTTGACTTTTGCACCGCTGAAGTCAGGCTGACAAGCCTGTAATTGCCAGCCTCCTCCCTGCTACCACTTTTGTGAAGTGGAACTACATCTGCCCTCCTACAGTTCTCTGGAACCACTCCTGTTTCCAATGAGCTGTTAAACTGAACTGTCAGAGGCACAGCTAGTACCTTACTGAGCTCTCTCAATACCCTTAGATGCACTCCGTCTGGCCACATTGCTTTGTCTGCTTTCAGATTAACAAGTCCCTTCAGGACACTCTCCTCTGAAAATATATTAGTGACTACCTCCTGTCCTCCAATGCTCCTACTACTTTTTTTGTGGTCCCTCCCCTTCTCCTTCCTCTGTGAACACTAAATGTGTCATGTGTTTTGTTGCTTCCACTGGTTGCTAAATGGGAGGAATGTAGAGTTTCCAATTGTTCCACATAACATTGGACTCTGACTGTGACTCAGTAGCTGCTTCAGGTAAGTTAGGGTAGTGATGTTTAGAAAATGGATTGAAAATTTCCTGCTTCCTGATTGGCTGGAGAAGTTCTGAGTTAGAACCTTGCATTAATTTCCCAGAAATGCACAGGTTCCATCATGTTCAGGCAGTTGAATTTAGAATATGTAAGCAATAAGACATGACAAGGTGTGTTTTAGACACTTTAACACATGGCTAGGAGGCGTAGTGAGGCATGAGGCCACTGGCCGAGTGCGTCCAGCCTTCTAGCCATGTGTTAAACTGTCTAACATACAGACCCTGGAGTGGCTTATTGCACTTATGAAATGGATATCAAAAATACCGATGTATGATATCTAAAATGTATAGTATTTAATAGTAAAAAAGTTAAATGTTTGTCTTAATGTTTAATAAAATAGTTCTTCTGCCTGTTTTTTTTTTGTTTACTTGAGGACTTTTGAGCTGCTAAGGCTTCCTTACTTGTCCTTCTGTAGTTGTCATGGCACCCCCCAACTAGCAGTAGTTTTACTTTATTTAATTTGAATAAGAAATGATCCTCTCTTTTTTTATAATTGTTGTATGTTAGGGAGAACAAGCTGCTTTTGTTTATAGGACACAGGAGAGGAGAAAGCCGTTACACTGTGCGGAACGCAAACTGAAGAAAGTGAAAGACTTCTGTAACTCAAGTTTTTGTATTTTTAGTTGCCTGTGCAGAAATGAAGAAAGTGAAAGATGTATGTAACTCGTGTTTTTGTATTTTTAGTTGTTAAGCTCCTGTTTGGGTTAGAAGCGGTGGTGGCCAAAGCAATCTCAGCTCTGATACCTTATGCCGACTCACAGCTCTTCTTTCCCTCTCTCTGTGCTGATGTGTCTCTGGTTGCAGCCAAGTTGCAAGCACGGCATGCCCTCTTGCTCTGTTTTATGTTAGAGAGAGAGAGAGAGACAGCAGGCAGGCAGGTTGCAAGAAAGCAAGTCGGCTATTCAGCTGTACAGTAAGCGGATGGGCTGGGATTATTATCCTGGTAGTTTTTTTTTATTATTCAAGTTGTGTATTTAATTTACATACAGTATGTTAAGCCTGGGAGAAGTGAGCCATGTGATGCCACTAAAGAAAAAAGGAGATGGCTGTTTTCCTGTTTGCCAACGTTCTGATATGGGCACCCTCACCAGTATTAATGCCCAGCTTATAGCCTGTTCTTTTTACTGTGGTGTTAGACATATTAACGCACTCTTATGAACCAATAGGAATGCTTGCTTGCTGCCAGCTATTTCATAATGGCAAATCACATACAAAATTCAATTATGACTCACATCATTCATCCCTGACTGCCAGCATGGACATGGCTGTCACTTTTACTAACAGAACACCTCCAGTAAGGCCGAAAAACATAAAACCACCTTAAATTGAAATCAATAAATAAACATTGAATTTCTGCATTCCATGATAAACAAGCATTCCATCTATTGTAAGTGTGGTAAGACAGCTGCTTGGCAGATGGGGAAGGCTACTCTTTATTACTTACATTACATTTAGTAAAACAGAATACATGTTTTAAATAAAAAAAAGGTTGCCATTTTTGTTTTTAATTTGTAAAGTGATTTTTCAGGTTTTTGCAATGCAATAAAAATTTATTTTGGCACTGGCAGGACTAAAATCTCCTGAGGTTTCCTATAAAATTTAAATTCTGGAAGTCCATTTTTATTGCTACAGTAAATTGGGATGGGAGGATTCATACTAGGAACAAAGGGAGCGAGAAGGCAAGATGCCTATGTATGCTCCAATAAGTCACTCCTGACTACCCAATAGGCTGTATTTATCAATGTTATTTTTTTAATCCTAGCCTTGTTGTGCTTCTAATAATCCCTTCTGGTAGTCAATTCCAAGGGTTAGCTACCCTAGTTATATATAAAAGTATTTTCTTTTATTGCATTTTAATTTTTTACCCATGATTTGTAATGGATGCCCTCTAGTTTCTTTATTGCTGGGTTAAAAAGAGATTCCCAGTTCAGTCAGAAGGAGTGGATCTTGCATTACATTGTACATGAACAAAAGGTCTCTGCATATACATCTTGTTTCAAGCGACATTAAATTTAACTACTGCAATCATTCTTCATAATCTTTATCACCTACAGTAAGCCTTTGACTGTGAATCTTCCTTGTACCCTTTCCAACCTTTCTCTGTCTCCATTCTTGTAAGGGTACCAAAATTGAGATGCATACTCCATGTGGTGGTGAATATAAGATCTACAGTATAGAGGGGGATCAGAACATTTTTGTTTCTGGATAATATTTTTTGTTTCTGGATAATATATTTTTTATAGCCCAAATTACTTTGTTGGTTTGGGCTACTGCAGTGCTTGTTTGATGTGAAGACCCAAAATCATTAGATATTTGAATCACTAGTTGATTCTAAGGAAACCCCACACATTGTGTATGTGTGCTTTGGATTGTTTTTGCTAAGATGCATTACCCTACACTTGTCCATATTAAACATAATTTCCCACATGTTAAACCCATGTTGAAACAAGGCCAAGATCTTTTTGTAGAGATTCAGTGTCAGCTGGGTATTTGCTTGGGCCTACTAATTTAGTATCATCTTCATACTTGGTTATCCAGCATGTTGTTTTTTCAGTTAAGTCAGAGATAAATATCTGAAACAGGATAGGGCCCAATACCTATCCCTTAGGGACCCTGCCAGTAACTATCCCCAGCCCAGATGTGTATTCATTAATGATCACCCTCTGATACCTTTCAAGTAACCATTCCATAACCCAACTTATTGTAAGGCAATTTATCTTCACCATTTCTAGCTTTTTAAGGTGGCCCCATGTGGAGCAAGATCAAGACTCGTATTAAAATTGAGATACACAACATTGTAGGGTATGTTATTATCCAGGGAATGACTTATTGTTTTCATAAAAACAACAGATTTGTAGTACAGCTCTTTCTCTTAGTAAAACTGTGCTGATCAGAACCCATGGTTACTCATAATGGCAACTGCTTGTCCTTAAAGGTAATGTCCAAAGTAAATGCTGCAGCCCACTCTCATCTCACATAACTTTCTGCACTGTGGTGGAAGTCTGTGGCTGCTATGATGATCATTAAGAGAATAATGTGTATATTTTAAAACACTGCTGAACCTTTTTGATGAACATGGAAGTACCATGTGGGTCCCGATAGAGCATTCGCAAGTTTTCATGGATATTCCACACTAGCAGGGGTGGCAGGAGCTTAATATTCTTATTTTATTGATTCCACAGGGGTCTTGATGCCTAAAATAATACTTACATCAATGACCTGTCCAGGTGTTGCTGTAAGTATTATTTTTGGCATCAAGACCCCCGTGGAAGCAATAAAATAAGAATATAAAGCTCTCACTACTGCTGCTACATTCAGAGCAGTGGTGTTTTCCACATCACTAAATAGGTGGAATACCCATGAAAACTTGCACAAGCTTGATCAGGACCCATGTGGCTCTTTTGCATTCGCTGAAATGTTTTTTCAGTGTTTTAAAATATATACATTATTCTCATAAAGATCATCACAGCAGCCATGGACTCCTGCTGCAGCACAGAATGGTATGTGGGACAGGAGCAGGCTGCAGCATTTATTTTCATGTCACATTTAATAATACTTTCTAGTACCTTACGTATGACACAAGTTAAGTTGATCAGTCTATAGTTATCCACATTTTCTTTACTACCCTTTCTATGGATGTGAACCACATATGCCAATTTCCACCATTGAGGTATCTTGCCAATTTTAAGGGATTCCTCAAATAGTATTTTTAAGAGGAGGATTAGGGATTCTGACTTAATCTGCAGACTTTGAGCTGAAACTTTGTCCAGTCCTGGGGATGAGTTGCATTTTATATTATTTATTTTGGCTTTGATTTCTTCTGTGGACATTTTAATCATACCACAATAACTAACTCCAAGTTTATTTATTGGACAGCCCTTTTGTCCATATACTCCACAGAAATAATTATTAAAAATGATTTCCATTTCAGAATTATCTTTCAGTAGTTCCTCATTATGTGCTATTGGTCCAACATTATTTTTGTGTTTTTTAATGAATTTATATACGTGTAGCAAGTCCTATAGTTTTCCTTTATTGCATTGCATGCACTATTGTATTCAGCTTCTCTCTTTGCTTTCCTTATCTCCTTTTTACATTGTTTTTGAGTTTTATATAACTCATCTAGGATGATGTTATTGTTAGCGAACAGTTAGCATTTATGCAGTCTAGTCTTCCTATTAATTAACTTTTTGATGTTTTTATTGAACCATTTTGGTCTTTTTTATTGAATTTGCTTTTTCTAATTTTAGGTATATATTCATTACAGAGATTTAGAATAGTATTCTTAATAAAATCTGCCATTTCTTCAACAGTTTTTTTAGCCAATCAATAATATTATTTTTTTTCTTTTATTTTTATTAGTGTCTGCTTTGCTGTACAAATATATTTCTTTGCATCCTTGCTGAACTGACATCTCATATTTAATATGGAAATTTACAGTGCTATAATCACTATTACTTAGTGGAGGTCCAGTGCTGCAATTCATTATACTAATACAATCAGAACTTAATACAATGTCCAATATATGTGTACATCTTGTGGGTTCTTTCACCTGATGAGTTATTTGTATACTTTCTCAAACCCCGAGGAGCCTAGACCATACTGTGCTAGAGGCCAAATTAGAACTTCACTCTATATCCCATACATTAAAATCTCCCATTATTATTACATTACCTAATTTTCTTGTATTCTCATTTTCAGTGATAATAATATTAGTAGTCTCCACAGTACACCCTGGTGGTCTATAAATAGCACCTTTAATCAGTTGATGAGCATGATCACCCATTGTCTTGACAGGGTTGGCTCTGTGTTAGATCAGGATGCCCCTCCCCCCAATAAAATGGTCTACCTCTCGTTGAATATGAAAATCCAAGTCCCTTGTGACTCAACTCTGATTTGACCTAGTCCATAGTTTTGATCAGGTTTGGATCTATCAGTGACCAGGTTCTGATCCAGTTCTGATAAAAACAAATGATTTTGAAGTTTTGTTCTTGTTTTTGTTGAGAACCTGGCATGAAAAGACTTAAAATAACTATTTTAAAAATGAAATGACATAATGAAAAGGCATATAATAAAAGAGTAGGGGCAATAATTGTCATTTGACCTATTTCTGGATCTTCCTCTGATCCATTTCTGATTCTTTCTGGAAATATGTTCCCATTTTGGCCAAGACAAGTACAGTATTGATACACAGTAGCACCAAGCTACTTCCATTTTTTGTTTGCGCTCATTTTGTCCAATCTGAGTAAATCAGTCAATCAGAACCTTTTGGAAGATCAGTTTTGGCCAACCAGATTAAATTTGAACCTTTTGGAAAAAGTTCAGAGTCAGAATCAGAACCAGATCATAGCTGACCCTCCCACCCTATTACAGAAGACTTTACTTGAAATCAGGCTTTTTGCTGCTTAGACTTTATCTGCTCCTACTGCTTTTCCTGCATTGTAGTCATGATCCTCTGCTTGGGATATCAGAATAATTTCCATGGCCACTGGTTATGATGTCACTAGCAGAGGATTATGATTTCACTGAAGGAAAATAAAATGAAACAGATGAAGTCTAAGGAAAATAGATCCTGTTTAATGAAAATGTATTCAGCATAAAAGAAATAAAGCACAAGAAATTCAAATTGGGGGGGGGAACATTTTATGTAACTTAGTTCTGCTGATGCCAACAGTGAAATTTTCTGCTGGAAATCAGAAAATCTCTTTAAATTGTTTCTCAGTTTACCCATTTTACCCATTTTATTAGTGCAATAAGACTCTCCAGGACATTTGTTTTCTCGGGTGAATTCACTTCCAGGTGCCGAAGGCACTTGGTGCAAGCCCCTCGTGCCTCACAATATAGCTGGGCTTGCAGACAACCAATGCCATATCACGTCGCATTGCTTATATAGAGTGTATGGATGTGGATATATTTACTTTAAGAAAACAATCTGTTTAGTCTGATTTAGAATGCAGTACCTTGCCAGATAAATTATTTATCCTGCATTTTTGTATCACATACTGTACACTGCATAAATTAATTTAGTTATTTATTTATTTATTTTATAGTTTATTACCCAGGATAGCCCAACTGAAATGAGATATCTAATTTACAATGGGGTTCTGCTTCTACCCATTTCCACAGTTGGGTGAACTGGAGCAATGGAAGGAGAAGTGACTTACCCAAGGTCACACAGTACTTGGCTCTAGCCAAGCATGAATATTTGATCTCCCAGTTCCCAAACCAGTGCTGTTGTCACTAGACCACATGCCTCAATATATATATATATATATATCTGTATATATATATATATATATATATATATATATATATATATATATATATATATATCTGTACATCTACATCTATTATAGTGGCACAGTTGCACCACTATAATTATGGTTGAGTAGGCAGTTTTTTGCATAATCAAGCACAGTTATACAGTTAGCATCTTATCTCGGTTTACTTAAATACTTCCATTATTTAAAATACATGGTTCGACATTTCATAATTAATTCTGTGTACAGAATCTAAAAATAATTTCCAGTACATAAATTAAATCTTCAATCCATCTAGGTCCAGTGTCTCTATGTCATTAACGTAGGGTAATTTTCTAGATGATCTAAGACCCACCTTCACCTATACATCTTCAGTACCCAGCAGTTCAGGAAATTCTTTCCAATGTGGACTCTTCTCTACCATCCTGTACAGTGACCTCATTGTCTTCCCATATCATCCACAGTGTCCATCTGCGTACAAAGCTGTGCATGTGGAAATTGACTTTATGTTATTTCTTCCATGTCTTGAATCTCTTGGGCTATAGATAGCCAACTTTGGTAGACAGGAGGATCTGGACTAAGCCATTTCCTTGTTATAGCCTTGTGCGCAGATGTCAACAGGATGTTCCACAGATAAAGCCTATCTTTCCCCTTTGACTTCTCTAGGTATCGCCCCCAGTATTAGATGTTTTGGACCCAGGTTTTCAGGGGTTGAGAATCTCTTTTAAGCTCTGTGTTATGTCCCTCCAGAATTGTGTAAGACTTGGACAGGACCAGAACACAAATAGATGGTCTGCCCTTCCATCCCTACACCCTCTCCAACATGTCGGTGGGCAACTCTGATCCCATTTACATTTTATCACTGGTGTAATAAAGAATCTCATTCTGACTTTCTACTCAAATTCTCTCCACATTTGGGAGTATGTTGTTCTGAAAGCTTGTGTGAAGGACACTTCCCACTCTCTCTCAGATAGTTGTTCCCCCATTTTAAGTTCCCACTTACTTTGGAGGTGTATGGCTCCACTCCCACCTCTGTCCCTTACAACCCCATAGGTAGCAGAGATGTGTCCCTTAGGTCTCTATAGGTGTACTATTTCTTCCATGATCCCTATGAGTCCCCCCCCAGAGTCTGGGTCTGGCCGTGTTGGCCCTGCAGAGTCTGAATGTATGTTCTTACTTGCAGGAATCTAAAGTGGTCTGTCTGTCTGAGCGAAAACCTTTCTCCATTTTAGTGAGTAAAGACCCAGTCTTCCCCACCTTCTGAATGTGAGGTCCTGCATTGCTGGAGAAAACTCAGGATCCCATGCCAACCACCTCAGTGGCCAAATCTCTTTTGAAAGCTTGTATTTGGACCAGCGATAATGCAGGGCCCCTAATGTATTTCTGACCAATAACAACAGGGTGTTATTGTCGTTGTTTAGTATTTCTGGCATCATGGATGTGGCACCCAGAGGAGCCCCCCCCCCCGAAGAACACTTCAAGTATTTTCCAATGGGTCGTATACACCTCCGCAGACCACAGCAGGGCCCATCTTAATTGGGTGGCAAATAAATAGTCCTCCAGATTGGGAACATTTCTGCCCCCATATTTTTTACTGGATTGCATTAACGAGCTCCTGACTCTGGGTCTTCTGTTTTTCCATATGTATTTTAAGAGCATTCTTTGCCATGCCTGGAATTGGTTATGATGAATGTTATGATGAATGTTCAGCGGTAGACACTGGAATAAGTAGAGGTACTTTGGTATAATGTTCATTGTTACTGACTGAATTTATGAACATATGAACATACGAATGTGCCAGCAGAAACAGACCACCCAATCTATCTAAGTTTGCTTGTGTGTGCAGCTAGCACCCTTAGTTTGCAGCTGCCCCAGACCCCCTCCCATTTGTCATCCCACTGCCACCCCCTACCTCCTCCACCCTCACTCTCCCCTGTTCCCTGTCCCATGCCCTTTTGAAGCTGTTCACAGATTTACATGATACCACCCATACTGGTAGGGCATTCCATTTTACTACCACCCTCTCTGTGAAATAGTGTCTCCTCATTTCCTTCCCTTCCTAAATCTTCCCCCTCTATTCTTAGCCCTTGTCCCCTGGTGACCTTCCCCCTTCTTAATGTAAAGACCCCATCTGCCCCATCCTTACTGATTCCCCTCAGATACTTGAATGTCTCTATCACGTACCCCCTGTCCCTTCTGTCCTCCAGGGTGTACATAATCAGGTCTCTCAGCCTGCTGTCATAGCCTGTCCCTTCCATTCCACGTATCATCTTTGTTGCCATCTGGTGCACCCCCTTCAGTAGCCTGATATCACACTTTAGGTATGACCTCCAAAACGGTACACAATACTTTAAGTGTGGCCTTTCCAATGACCTGTAGAGGGACAAGATCACCTCTCTTTGCCTGGAGAAAACCCCCTCGCTATGCACCCCAGCATTTTGTTCACTTTTTTAGCCACTCTCCTGCACTGGGCAGTGTTGTCCATGGTCTCTGTTATCATTACCCCTAGGTCCTTCTCCTCCTCAGTGATCCCCAGCTTAACCCCTCCCAGCCAGTATTCTCTCCTTGGGGTCTTCACCTCAAAGTGCATAACCTTACACTTCTTTGCATTGAACCCTAGCTGCCACCTCTCTGACCACTTCTCTAGCTTGCTTAGGTCCCCCTGCAGCTGCGTCCATCCCTCCTCTCCATTCACCACTGTTCCTATTTTGGTGTTGTCAGCGAACAGACTTATCTGGCTCACCACCACATGTGCAATGTCTGATATGAAGAGCCCCAAACAATACTGGCCCCAACATAGAGCTCTGTGGCATCCCACTCATCACTGGCCTTGGAGCTGAGAGCTCCCCTCTCACCACCACCTGTTACAGCCTCCCACTCAGCCAGCTTATAATCCAGTTCATCATTTTTGGCCCTACCCCTACACCAGTTAGCTTCCCCCCAAGCCACGCATGAGGCACCGAATTGAAGACCTTGCTGAAGCCCAAGTAAAGAACATCCACCACATGACCCTTATCCAGCTCATGTGTCATATAGTCATAATATTGTATCAGATTGGTTTGACAAAACTTCCTTGAAGCAAACCCATGCTGCCTCACATCCTGGAGGCTATTGTCCTCCAGGTACGACACCAGTTTTCCCTTTAGTATTGTCTCCATGAGTTTGCACACTATAGAGGTGAGACTTACCAGATGATAATTACCCGGTTCATCCCTTGGTCCACTCTTGTATAATGGCACTACATGTGCCATCCTCCAGTCCAGTGGCACACACCCCGACTCCAGTGAGGTGCTGTACAACTCCACCAGCAGCTCTGCCAACACCTCTGCCATCTTCCTTGGCACCCTGGGGTGGATACCATCCAGCCCTGGTGCCTTGTCTACCTTCAGTGTCCTCAGTCCCTCTAGGACTCTACTTGCCTCAAGTCTTCCATCTGTTGTCTCCTCTCCCCCTGTCCCCACCCTCCCAGCCCATGGTGGTAGTGGTCCCCCCTTTTCTTCCATGAACACTGAGCAAAAGTATTCATTCAGTGCTTCTGCCTGCTTCTCACCCTTTTGCATCCACTCCCCACACTTTTTATTCTCACTATTGTCTCCTTGCACTTCCTTTTCTCCCTGATGTATCTGAAAAGGTCTCCCCGTTAATTCCCTGTGCTAATCTCAGCTCCCTCTGGGCCTTGGCTTCTCTTACTTTTCTGGTCACCTTCCTGGACCATCTTGCATACTCCTCCCTGTCCACTTCCTTCCTGTCCTTCTATACGTCTGGTGCCCCTCTCATTTTTCTCTCACCACCTCCACTACCTCGTTGTTCAGCCAGCATGGTTTCCTTGCTCTGCTCCTCTTACTCTGTGTCTTGGTGCAGGCTTCTGTTGCCTCTGTAATTCCCCGTTTAATAATATCCCATTTCTGCTCTGCACCCACCTCCTGCATTAGTTTCCTTTCAGTACTTCCTGCATCCTCCCAAAGTCTGCCCCCCTGAGGTTTGCTACCTGAGTAACTGATTTCTCTGGCTTCCTGCACATTGTGATATTAAACCACACTGCATGGTGATCACTGTTGACTAGTGGGTCCTCCACCTTTATTTCCCTTACTGCCTCCCCATTCAACAACACCAGATCTAAAGTGTTCTTTGTCTTAGTAGGTACAGTAACCAACTGTGTCAGGAGACCCTCCTGGATTGCATCCAGGAGCACTTGCTCCCTAGCATTGGAGGTGGCCAGAATGCTCCAGTCAATTCCCGGCAAGTTGAAATCCCCCACGATGACCATCTTCCCTTTTCTACATACCTTTCTAATTTGTCCTGCTAATTCCCTGTCAGGCTCCTCAGACTGGGACGGTGGCCTGTATACCACAAATGTTTGAGTAGAGGGGAGGGTTCAGTGTGTCCCATCTCTTAATGTCTTGTCTAATCTGGTTTGACAGGGGTTCATAATTAACGGCATAGAGTGACATAAGATTCTTAGGAACTTGAGTCCCCAGGTATTTTATTTTATGGCTTTTCCAATTCAGTGGGAGTAAACATTTTATATTTGGAGCTGGAATGTAAAAAAAATGTGAGTATTTCTGTTTTATGTTTATTAAGGGAGTATCCAGAGAACTGGCCAAATTTATCAAGGATGAACCAAAGTTTAGGGATAGATTAATCTGGGTTAGTTATATACATGAGGACATCATCCACATATAAGGAAATTTGATGTCCCTCCCCTCCAATTACTAGCCCCTTCACCTCCCCTTCTTCTCTTATGGCTAGAGTCAGGGGTTCTATATAAATGGAAAAGAGCAGTAGTGACAGAGGTCACCTTTGTCTGGTGCCCCTGCCTAGGTTAAATCTCTGTGATATTCCACCATTCACCCTTAAAAATGCCTGTGGGGAGGTGTACAGAGCCTTGAAAGCTTCCAGGAAGTTTGTGGGGAAGCCCATACACTGAAGGACCATAAACAAAAAGCTCCAAGGGACCTGGTCAAACGCCTTTTTGGTATGAAGGCTCAGAATACAAGTGGGGATATGTTTATTTACAATGTCTATTATGTCTGTAGTCTGTCTAACTCCTTCTGGGGCTTGCCTGCCCTCCATGAAGCCCATTTGATCGGGGTGTATTAGATATACTAATAAGGAATTAAGTCTGGTAGCTAATATAGCTGTGAAGATTTTATAGTCTACATTTAACAAAGATATTGGTCTGTAGGAGCTGCAATCTTTTAAATATTTTCCTTCTTTGGGGATTACAGTTATAGTGGTGTAGTTCCAAGAGGGGGGGACTGATTCGCCCTCTGTCTACACATGGTTGTATGCATTTTTAATATGGGGACTGTTTCAGCTGTAAATTTTTTGTAGAGTTCACTGCCGAATCCATCAGAGCCTGGGCATTTGCCCACTTTAAGATTTTTAATGGTTTCTATTATCTCCGGTTGGGAGATTGGTGCCATCAGCATCTGTGTTTGTGTTTCCATAAACCTAGGCATTTTTAGGCTTTTTAGAAACTCTCCAGCCTCCCTCGGGTGTGGGTTCTCTTGTGGGTGGTATAGCTGTCTATAGTAAGTGACCAAAGAGTCCGCTATCTGTTCCCATCTGTGTGAAACAGTCCCCATTTCTGGATGGCAGAGGCCAGAGACATGAGCTCGGGCTGCTTGTTGTTTCAAGCGATAAGCCAGTAGTTTGGTGGCCCTGGGGTCTCCTTCATAGCAAGATTGTTTAACATAATGTAGGGCCTTTTCTGCTTCAGCTCTCGGTAGGCTTTGGGGCTTGAGTTTGGTTTCCTTTATTTCCCTCTCTCTAGCCCTACAGAACTTACTTTTTTGCAGTCCTTCTAGGGTTCTAAGTTGTTTTGTTAAGTTCTCGAGTTGTTTGCCCCTTTCCCTCTTTATAAGTGGCTATAGATATTAGTTTTCCCCTTGTGGAGTCGTATCTGGGTTATCGTTCATTTGTGCTGTCTGTTTTATTACTCTTCTAATGTCTTCTTTAACCTCCTCATCCCTCAGCAGACTGGTGTTCAGCCGCCATTGCTTGGGTTTGTTTGGGAGTTGCAGCTCTAGATCTCTAAAGATGGGTTAGTGGTCCGACATAGCTTCTGTGCCTACCCACATTGAGTTAAAAACATGAAGATCTTTGGCATAGGTGAGGAACATGACCAGCCTCAAATAAATGTTATACCTTGGTGAATAGAAAGTAAGGTCCATAGCTGCTGGATATTTTTCCCTCCATATATCTACTAGGCCAGTGTCCTCCATAAGTCTCTTAAGTAGTTAAACTAATCTGCCAATGGGTGAAGGGATGTTGGAGTTACAGTAGTGTCCAGTGATCTATTCAGGATCACCTTCCAGTCTCCCCCTGCTATGGGTGTGCCTCTTGCCTTTTCCACTAATAGTTTGAACAGATCAGAGAAAAAAGCAATAGGTGTGCCTGGTGGGGCATAGATGTTTAAAAGGGTGGCCTGCATGTCCTTTATCCTTCCCGCCACATAGCGGGTGCCCTCATCCACCACCACCTCTTCCTCTTCAAAGGGGAGGGTGTCAGACAAGAGTATGGCCACTTCTCTCTTTCTTCCCATTTCTAGAGATGCCTGATATAGTTTTGGGAACCCCTTATTTTTCAGTTTTTGAGTTTCCTTCAGGGACAAGTGTGTTTCTGTAGAAAGTTTATTTCGCATTTCTGATTTCTCAGAAATTTCTGTAGTTTTCTTTTGATGGGATGGTTTATACCATTTACATTATAGGATAGGACTCTGGACCTAACCTGAGCCATGCTGTAGTCTATCAGAGTCATTTACCGGAATATCCTGTCTGATTCTGCAGGAGATATCATCTTCCACCTCCCTGACTTTTTTACTTTCCATTTCCCATGCTCTTAGAAACTGTTTATGTATATCAAACCATTTACTTAAGCAAGCTTTCGATTTTCTAATCTTTTTACTGTGCCTCTCATCGTACAACCTTCGTTCCATATAAATGTTGGCTTCTAACTGTGAGCTAGGCAAAACAGTGCAATTAAATTGAATTCTTATTACTCCACTAGATTGGAGTATAACCCTATTTGCAACATGTAACTGAACATCACTCCATAACAGTTTATGAACATTTGTAAACAGGTAACTATTAACAAAAGGAACTGTCAAAAGTGATCCCCCTTGTGTACATCTCTGAGCCTTCAGTGTAATTTCAAACCCTGATGTGAAGGACAGAAGGGGCATCCATTTGGCCCAGTTAATGTCAGATGTACTCAACCACTGGGCTAGTAATGCAGTTCTTTTGGGGATCATCCATCTAGTAAATAGGCTTCCTAGGTAAGTCCGGCCCATAGAGTATGGACTGGTTTGTGCCCACTTTGGGACACTCTGCCCTTCTTGATGGTAGGGGCAAGGCCTCCTAGTAGGGATAATGTTGGGTCTTGGCCCAAGTCTTAGAGGTGCAACCAACATCAGCAACAACAATAATGCTGGTGTGAGCATAACAGATTTGATGTACTTCCCCATTCCCCCACCCAGCCCATATTCATCATGAGGGGTGTCCCCATCGCAGACCCATCTGAAGTCAAGGCATCAATCTCACCTTGCATCGGAGGTACAAACTATAGCCTCCCTCTCCCACTGGCTGCAGAAGAAAAGATCAATGGCTGTCTCTACTTTTATTTAATGTCTCTCCCTTTCTCTCTCTGTCTCTCTCTCTCTCTCTCTCTCTCTCTCCCGCCTTTTCCCCCTCAGAGACTCTTCCATCATGCTTATAATTTTGCAATTATTACAGCTCAAATATCACCTCGTTTTTCTGTTAAGTCCAGTTTTTATTTATATCTTGGTACCACTTAGTCTTATGGGTGTGAGTCTCTGGCAACCTTTGTTTAGGTCATTCTGCAAAAAGTCTTTTGTTGACTTTGTCCCCAGTCCCATTGTGATTTCCTTCCTCTCCCACCCCAAACCCCTCTGCAGGTAAGAAAAAGCAAAACCAGGTGTAATGGAGACTACATGGGCCTTGTAATTGGCACTGCTGGGGAAAGTTCTGACTCAGAGTCAACCGCTCCCCAAGCGGCCGCACCCCCACTTTGATAAGAGTGCCCATCAGTCAGGACACAGTTTCTCTCCCCCCCATTCCCTGTCTTCACAGACAGTGCCTGGTCTTTAATTAAGCTAGAGCAGTGCTTTTTACCGCTTGTGGGGGAGGATGGGTCCTGTGGCTAGTACATGCCATACCTCCAATCTTCTTCCTCGAAACAGTCCCAACTTTACGCCCCGGAATATGGTGTGGTGAGCTCCATGTCATCCTGGCTTTCCAATTCCTGTGTAACCTGGGATGCGATGCAGGTCAGCTGCAGAGATGAGGTGTAGAGCATTAGCAGTGCCATGATGTCAGCTCTCAGGGGTGTGGATTGCAGGAGTCGGGCTCAATGAGACTGAGCGGTTCCTTTTCAGGCCACATTCCATGCCGACTTTTGGAGTTCTTTCTCTAGCCTCTCCTTCTCCAGTTGGGGCACCGATATTCCGTGTTCCTCCAGGAATCTCATCACGGCCACTAAGTCTTTGAAGGTCCTCATGCCCTGATTAGTCTCCACTCTCAGCTGCACTGGGAAAAGCATCTGGGCCTTAAGATTCCTCGCCCAGAGTTGTTTCAAGACAGGCCACATAGTTCTTGCCTCCTGGATTACCATGGTGTAGTCATTATCAACAGTGATTCTGTGCTCTTTATAGGTGGTTGACCGCATTTGCCAAGCCCGTATCAAAATTTCTTCTTTTGCTCCATAGCTTGTCATTTTGGGCTGCCATTATAGCCTAGAGGTTAGAGGAACAAGGTGTGAACAAGCTTGATACATCCAGCAGACCAGACCTGAGTTTGATTCTCACAACCTCCATTTGCATATTGTGTGACTCTGAGCAAGTCACTTAACCACCTGGCGCTCCCAGGTAGCCCCTGAAAACAGTCACTTGTGTCTAGTGGGCCTTACCCAGTTACCAAAGACTAAAATAAAAAATTAAAATTTATAATGAAAAAAAAAAATTTTGGCCACAAACTATCTTGGGCGGGCCTTGGGGTTGGATGGTCTCTGGGCCAGTGAGCGATGGACCCTGTCTATGGAGATATCAAAATCTGGAGGCAGCTTAAGGAACTCTCGAAGGACCAGCTGTAGGAAGGTGATGGGGTTGGACACCTCTTTTTCTGCTCCCTCTGGGATTCCATATACCAGGAGGTTCTGGCGAGGACTTCTGTCTTCAGTGTCTTCCATATTTGACATCAGTTCTTTCTCCTTGGCCAGAAAGAACAGCAGGAGGCGATCATGTCTGTCGGTCTGCTCAGTAATGCTGGTAAGCCCCATTTCAAGCTTGTTGGCTCTTTGATCTATTTTTTCAATGTCCGCTCTCAGTTTGGTTAGAGTAACACCTATCTTGGTTACAGTTTTGGCCATTTATAAGATCGATGCAACTAGCTGAGAGCAGTCTTCATCTGAGATGTCTGTGGTCACTATGCTGGATTCATCATCAGGAGGCCCCGATATGCAGTTCAATTTTTCTCCCTGAAGCATTTGTTGTAGTTTCTGAGCCAGGGTCTGTGAACTCCTGGCAAGGATAGTTTTCAAGGGCATGACTTTTGCCGGCTATTGCATTCTTTTTCTGATGTGGATGCCTTTAGATTACTTATTGGGCTGGAGAGAGCAGTAGGTTATGCTGTCATAGAGCTACTGACATCATCAGAAGTCCTCAAGTAGGCAGTTTAATGTTAAACGTCAATTTTTGCATTTTAATAACTTTGCAACCATTCAACAGATTTGTATAAAATTTGGTATGTTCTGTTCTGTGGGATGGGTCTCTTGGAGTACCAAGTTTTGTTTTGATCAGATCAGGAAGTCCCCCACCTCCTGGGTCTGTGTGGGTGGCTGTTTGTGTTTGTCTGTGTCTGCAGCTTAGTTTTTTGGGATTTACAAGATTTTCTGCTTGGAGTAACTACCCATTCTTACTCACTACATCTGTGAAGGTCTCCTTGACTGGATTTCTACAAAACATCACCACCAGGTATTTGCATTTTCAGTTTCAAATAAACTTTCTGGAAGCTACCCCAAGCAAAACAGAAGTCAAGCAACTAAGTCTAACAAACTCAATGACTCTGGGTCCTGCTTGAATCCACATTTTCATTTGGCCTGCTCTAGAGGATCTGTATGTGGGTTTTTAAACAACCTCTTTAAATAACAAAGGAAGCATCAGAACAAAAGGATTTCACATCCTGCACTTGTACTTCAGTAAGTGTGCCCCAGGCTACCAATGTAATAGGGCAGGGGAGTGCATGCCTGCAAGCTCTTGAATAGCCAAAGCCTCTTGTCAAATCCCTGCCTAGCTGTGACCCTGGGTTACCTCTATCATGAATTGTACCAATAGCCCTGGACATCTAAAAATTGTATCCCTGAATATTTGTGGCCTTCTCTCCCAATTGCCACAATTTCAGGCCTGGGTGGCTCAGATTGATCCTGACATCATCTCCCTAACATAAACGTGGCTTTTACCAAAGATCCCAGACACAGCAATTGCCCTTCCTGGACACAACCTGTTCCGGCAGGTCCGTACCTCAAAAAGAGGGAGTGGTTGTCTGGTTTACCTCAAGGGTGACATCAAAGGGCAAATATTGCCCATTAGCTTCCACACCAAGGAAGCACAGGTTCTAACACTAAAACTTAATATTGGCCAAGAAAATAAAGTGCTACAATTATCCACCGTATACCTGCCTCCTTGGATGCTACCCACTGGCTTCCCACAGCTCATAAGCCACCTTGAACAGAACAAACTAAACTGGGAACATATAATCCTATGGGACTTCAGCATTAATTGGCTAGCACAGGATGCAGCGACAGCTAGAGACCAAATAGCTGGCCTGTACCTGACCCAACTGGTCACACAACCCACCAGACAAAACTACCATACAGGAACCAACACCCTCATCAACTGGCTACTCTACTTCTGTCCTGAACATATCACAGAGGTAACAGTCCTACCTGACATCATCAGTAACCACTGCCCTGTACTACTTACCTGGACTAACAAGTTCACCAAGAGTAAGCCTAAGACCACCATGAACAGATAACTAAGGCCTGGTCAACTAGACTCCTTCAGGCACAACCTAAAAGCGATTGACTGGTCCCCACTAAATAGAGTCAAGGACAGAAACCAAGCACTGGATTGCTTCTGCAGTATCTTCACTAAGGCCTGTGACATCTTTGCTCCTTACAAAACAAAGAAAGTCAGAGGAATCCCCAAGCCCTGGCTATCTAACCCTCTAATTGAATGCATGCGACTTGGAGATCACCTGTGGCATAGGGCTAAAGCTACTGGGAATCTAGCTGACTCCCAAGCATATAAGGCAGCTAGAAATACCTGCACAAAACTCATACATCTGATTAAAGCAGCTTACTACAATGACCTCCTAGGAAAGACCTAAGGTAGGGGGGGAGTTCTGGGACTCTGTAAAATCTCTCATGGGTAGTGCCTCAAGGGCCCCACCGGACCTTATAGTTACCACCTCTGGCACATTGTAAGACCAAAGGAAATCGCTGATGCTTTTAATGTTGCATTCATGGACCTCAGCAATGTGTTACCACCTGAATACCTGAATCACACCATTGCAGGCCAGCAGCACAACCTCAACACTCCATCACCACAGGATAATGTTACCCCACCATTCTACTTCAGGCAAATCTTCCCAGGTGAGACCGTCAAATATATCAAACAGGTCCTTGGTAAGACCAGGATGGGAAGTGACATGGTCAATACAAAGATGGTAGCACTCACATTAAATGAACTTGTGACACTGCTTACCAAGGTATTCAATGCCTCTCTGAGATCTGGCATCTTCCCTGACAGGTGGAAAGAGGCTCTAGTCACACCTGTTTTTAAATCAGGAGACAGCTAATCTAGCAAACTTCCGGCCCATCTTGATTTTACCCCCCTCTCCAAAGCACTTGAAAGGGTGGTCTCAGAACAACTAACTGAGTACCTAGAAAAGCATAGCCTTCTCTGTTCGTAACAACATGGATTCCAACAAAATCACTTCACCATCACCGCTCTATTAGAGTACACCACTCAGCTTTATGGGGCTCTGGATAAAGGTATGGCAGTGGGGTCTATCTTCATAGACCTCACCAAGGCCTTTGACACAGTCAGTCACCAACTGATACTGAAATGTCTCCTCTCTACAGGATTGTCAATGGACTCTGTGGCCCGGTTCCATAGTTACCTCACCCATAGGTCTCAATGGGTCAGGATCGGCAATACAATCTCTGAACCCAGAGAAGTAAACCTAGAGGACCCGCAAGGTTCTATCCTTGGTCCTCTCTTATTCAGCCTCTCCATAAATGACATGCCTTCCACCTGTCCTACACACTCCATACTCTATGCAGACGATGCTGTTATCTCTGTCCCAGGGACATACCTGGGATCAATTAGCTCTGAACTTCAGCTCAGTTTTCGTGCATTGGAATCCTGGTTCACCAAAAATAAACTGCTACTCAACTAGAAAAAGACAAAGAGCATGCTCTTCAGCAGCCCACAGAGCTAGATTCAAGGGTTCTCATATATACTTAGTAGCGAAGGAGAAGTACTAGACCAAGTCAACACATTCAGGTACTTAGGGATTCACCTTGATGACACCCTCACCTTCACTGCCCATGCTGAGCAACCGCTAAAGTCCACCCACATGAAGTTTGGAATCCTGTACAGACACTGCACCTCTATGACACCGGCTGCCCTGAAACTTGTTACATGCAGTTCAGTTCTCTCATCTGTGGATTATGGCCTCCCACCACATGCTACCTACCTCCCCATGACAAAGCCTCTCCTTGCCTGCTAAAACTGCATTTCTACAGATTGGGAGCACCTTGTCTGAGCTGTAACATGATTGTTAAACACTGTACCGCACTTAATTAGTGCTGCATTAATATTTTTCTCTGCAAGTGTGGTCCTGTTTCTCCTCACTTGCTGTACCTTGCTTAATGTTGTAACTGCACACTAATACCACTTGTCTTTCTGTTCTGCAATGTTTCATCACCTGAAGATGTCTTGTATTCCTTGTTGACTTGGAGCCTTTGTAAATGAGCCCCCGGCTCAAAGGTATTAATCTGAATTTGAAATAAATAAATAAATACATTTGCAGATTTCTTGCTGCACATAGTGAAAAAACTGAAAAATTCTTTTTTTTTCACCTGTGTTGGCTGTTTTTTCCTCATCGTACTGCAGACACACCGTTTAGAATTTGGGTCTGAACATTTCAGGGTTAAAAGAGCTTGCCCCAAGAACAAGCCAGTATTAGTTGGGTAAAAAAATATTAATCTGTGCCAAAGTTATTAAATTTTGGAATTTCAGGTTTTGAGCATACTCAATTCAGTCTTTTGGATGGCTGCACAGTGCGAAAAGGGATTTAGGGCTCGAAAAAAGGGATTCTGACAGGCCTGACAGCTCAAAAGAGGGATTCATTAAATCCCTTTTCACAAGCTGCCATCTTGTTTTAATTTTTTCTGCCCAAACAAAACATAGTAACTTTAGCCAAGGATGTCTTCTGCAGACATCCAAGCATGGCTTTTATTTATGTGGATGTCCTTTACAGTTCTCTGCCTTGGTTTACTTTACAGTGGGCCCAGCATGTTTATTTTTGATTTTTAAAATCCCTTTTCATGACTCGCTTCTGATCATGACACCTCACGAAAAGGGGTTTTGACAGGTCATGAAAAGGGATTTGGTTGTCAGAACAGATGGCCCTGCTGGTAATTCCTTTTCATGATGCGAAAAGGGATTTTGACACCTCTTGAAAAAATATTCATTTTTCAAATCCCTTTTTGTGAGCTGTCAAAATCCCTCTTTGCAAGCAGAATCCCTTTTTGCAAGCTGTCATAATCCTTTTTCGCATCACGAATAGGGATTACCCACGAGGCCATCTGGTCCCACAATTGTGAAAAGGGAATTTTGACACCTCATGAAAAGGGATTTGGCTCATGAAAAGGAATTTTGACACCTCCTGAAAAGGGATTCATTTTTCAAATTCCCTTTCATGAGCTGTCAAAATCCCTCTTCGTGAGCCAAATCCCTTTTTACGAGATGTCAAAATGCTTTTTTGCATCACAAAAGGGATTACCCATAGAGCCATCTGGTCCAACAACTCAAATCCCTCTTCATGAACTGTTAAAATCCCTTTTCTTGAGCCAAATCTCTTTTTGCGAGCTGTCAAAATCCATTTTTTGCATCATGAAAAGGGATTTCTGACAGGGCCATCTGGTCCCACAATCACAGAAAGGGATTTTTACACCTCGTGTAAAGGGAATCGGCTCACAAAAAGGGATTTTGACAGCTCATGAAAAGGGATTTCTAATGTTTAATGTTTCTTTGCCACTTCACTGCAAAGAAATGGTTTGGAATTTCGGGATGAAATTTTCAGGGTAGAAAGGGCTTACCCCACACATGTGTCTTTTGCTGGTTTGGTGATAAAATTTACATTGCTTCCATAGTAATAACATTTTGAAGTTTGGAAATTTCCCATAGGGTAACATTGTGGAGGACACAGTACCTTTCAGTGTCTATATCTCAAAAATGGATTGAGATACAGATTTTGTGCTAAACACAGCTTAGTATACCTTTAAGTGTAATAAGCACTCATGCAGTTTCCCAGGACATGATTAGAGCCACAGTGGAATTTTTTCCGAGGTTGCTATGGTTACTGAGATATTGCACCATTTGCATCACAAGGGTTACTTGGAATATATCTAGGTCTGCGCTGTGTCTCTACATTTATGGGTAGGTGGGACTGCAGGGCCTGGAGGACTCTGCACTCCCACATATGGATACCATTTTGCAATAATGGGAGTGCAGGACCTGCCATTATGCAGAACTGGGAGTGCAGGGCCCAAAGGGCCCTGAGATTCCCCAAGGAGATGACAGTTCATTACAGTGTCTCTACAGTTATTGATAGATGGGAGTGCAAGGCACTCCCACAAATGAAAACCATTATGGAGTGATGGGAGCATGATGGGAGGGCAGAACACTATTATGGAGTGATGGGAGTGTAATGGGAGTGCAGGGCCCAGAGGGCCCTGCACTCCCATGGGGAGATGCAACCACAACACACTATAGACTGATGGGCCTGTGATCCCACAAACTTATAAGGGTATGATTACACTTTCTCAAAGTAAGGAAATTCACTGAAAAAAAAATGTGTTAATGCATCAGTTAGGGTTGAAGCAACAAAAGTAGGGAAATGAGGCATTGGGGTTTCAAATCCTAACACCTCCCACCCCTACCACCACATCCCACCCCCACCCTTCACACTCCAACAGGCATCATGGTGTGCCTTGGGATCATTGGGCCTAACTCTCACCCCATTCTCCTATACTGTACCATCTCAGCTTCCTTACACATGGAATGGGGTGAAAGTTAGGGCTAATGATCCCAAAACACCCCAGTGCCTGCTGTTGTATGGAGGGTGCGGCAGGTGGTAGATGTAGGTTCAACCCCAATGCCTTATTTTCCTACTTTTGTTGCTTCAGCCCTAACTGACGACTAACAAAAAGTTTTAATGTATATATATATATAACACACATATATATATATACACACACACACACACACTGTACATACATGGCAGGAGAGATGGCCCGACCACTCCACCTCTCCTGCCCAAGGACCATCCATCTGAAGCATTTGCTGGACTCACCCCTGAACAGGCACCCTGTTGAACTCTGGGGCTGCAGTGGGAAAACCAGCCTGACTGCACCACCTCTCCTGCCTGCAGACCATCCATCTAAAGTAGGTGCTGGGCTCAACCCTACAAAGAGCTCCATTGAACTGCGGGGCTGTGGCGGGAAAGCCAGGTCGACCATGCCACCTCTCCTGCCTGCAGACCATCCATCTGAAGCAGGTTATTTTCCAGCCATCACCGAGACTTCAAGCTGGGTTTCTGATTGGCTCAGCCTTCCAGATCTGGATATGCTATTGGCTGACGCTCTGTATGGCTTTGCTTCTGATTGGACTATGTGTTGTTGAAGTAGTCCTCTGTTTTTGGCTTGCTCTAAGCACCGCTTACCTTCACTGATCTACTCCAGCAGTTCTATATTTTGTCCCATCCACCCACCCAACCCCAGCTTCTATTAAATGCACGTAGGCCACTCCTAGCTTTCCCCCTATGGCTTATTGGCTCATCATTAGGCAGCTCCCTAATTCTTATAGGATTTCTCAAGCCAGTTGCTACTCTTTTCTCTTACAACACTATTCCTCTGTTAAACTACATGTAATAACTCCCTGGCTGCATACCCTGTTCACACAGTCTTATTAGTACACCTGCCGACTTCCATTATGTTCACCCCTCTTTCCTCTATTCCCCTCTTTCTGTTTCTTATTTCTGCTTTTTACACCCCATCTTCTCAAGTTCCCCAACATAATAATCCTGACATGCCTTTCCCCTCCATCATCCTGGCTCCTACTTATATTCTTGTCATTATACTTGAACATACTATAGTACTCTGGAATCACTTCCCCCACCTCCCCTCTGCCACTTTACTCTCAGTACCTAGCTACCTTGCTTTCTTTCACCTCCTAATCACCTTTTCAGCTTGTCTCCATTCCATCCAAAGAATTCCCAAAAGCTCAGTATGCCACAAAAACCACAAACATCACCTCCTCATTATAGCACTCCTCTTACTCGCATCAGGCAATATTCATCCTAACCCTGGCCCCACAGCACCCACCTCTGCCTGTAGCACTTCTACCTCTAACATGCCAAATTCCCGTATTCCTTCAGCCCTCCCAAATGGCCTGAAAATCCTCCACTTAAACATTTGTAGTCTCATTATGAAAACTAACCTATTGCAACCTATGGTTATCTCCTTCACACCTGGTATTTTAATTATAACTGAAACTTAGCAAAATGACAAAATTCCTGACCACTCCATTTCTATCCCAGGCTGCTCCATAATCATGCAGGGCAGAGCTGGCAGAGGAGGCAGTGTAGCCATGTATATCTGGTCCATCCTTCAATACACAACCATTCTTTCATCCTCTCTACACACCATCTATGAAGCCCTTGTTATAAACATTGCCCTACCTTTCTCCTCCCCTATCTTCATAGTTGGAAGCTACTGTCACTCTGGAATCAAGCCATCTGTTACAACCAAGCGTATTACCTCTATAACCTCCCTCTCACATAAAGGTGAGTTATACATTCTGGGAGATGTAAACCTTAACTGGTTGTCTCCCACCACTTCTAAGGTACTTAATGACATTAACACCCTCAGTCTCTCCCAACTCATCCTCAAACTCACCCACCTAAATCATAAAACCCTAAACCACTCCCTGATAGACTGGACTCTCACCTCCCACCCTCACTGAGTCATTAAATCAGGCATTCTTCCAGGTGCCCTCAGTAATCACCACCCAATCTTCCTAGTCAGAAAGGTCCACAGACCCAAATCGCCACACTAAATCCTGAAGCTCCACTCCTTCAACTCCCTAGGCCTTAACTCCCTTCTCTATGACCTAGCCACCTCTGATTGGAACCCATTAATCTCTGCTCCTTCCGCTAACCATGCCTTCACCTACTTCAAAGAAAAATTCCTAGCTATCGGGAACTCATTTGCCCCACTCAGATATACTAGAGTTCACAGCAACCATCATCACTGGATCACTTCTGAATTACTGACCTGTCTCAGGGTGAGAGACAAAGCATGGAGACAACATAAAACCTCTTGGCTTCCATCAGAATATGCATCATACCATATGCTAAGAAATCCCTGAACAAAAGCTACCAGTCTAGCCAAGTCTGAATATTTTAAATAAGCTTTTCTTAATAATATCAGCATCCCCTTCAAATTTTGGAAAGTGGTCCATGCCCTCCTCCCCTCGCAACTGCACCCCAGTGCTTAAAATAAATAACTCATTAGTGTCTGACCCATGTTTAGTGGCCAAGGAATTTAACTCTTATTACACCTCCTGTGCCTTGGCCCTCCTAAAGTCCCTCCCCTCTAACATCCCCTCTCCTTATCCCTCCTCCTCTTGCACTCAACTCCCCCATGCCCACCCTTCCTTCTCCTTTTCTGCTGTCTCCCCTGATGAAACACTCACCTCCTTCTCTCTCTCTCTCTCAACCATTCCAAAGGCTCATCACTGGATGACCTTGACCTTAAACTCCTCCATCTTTCAGTTCCAGCCATTGCCTTCCCTCTCTCCTTAATCCTAAACCTCTCCTTTTCATCACCCTGGAAACAATGCAGTGGTCCTCCCTCTCCCAAAGAGTGGTGACTCCTCCCCCCCTTGAAACTATCACCCAATCTCTTCCCTCCCACCCAAGCCAAGCTCCAAGAGCACCTGGTTCTCTCCCAACTTGCCTCCTTTCTCTCTGACTCCTCCTTTTTCACCCCATTCCAATCTGGTTTTTGGAAGAATCATTCCACCACCACCTCCTCCCTTCTCAGACTGACTGACTCCATCCTCACTGGGATGGACAATGGCCTTATCACCTCTGCCATCTTTGTCAACCTTGCAAAGGCTTTCAGCACCGTCTCCCATGCCCTGCTTCTTGACTCCCTTATGGCAGCTGGACTGCCTACATCTGCCTATAACTTGTTTAGAGCTTATCTTACAGGCAGAACATGGTCTAGATCTAGGATGCAATCTCTCCTTCCCTCCCCATCACCACAGGAGTCCCACAGGGCTTCTGTGCTCTGTCCCATTCTCTTCTCCATCTTCCTCAATGAGTTGCCCTCAGTCTGCTCTCCCTCCTCCTCTATCCACATGTAAACTGATGACACTGTCCTGTTCACCTCTGGAAATGCCCAGCCAATATAGAAACACCCTACAGCATGACTTCCACCAGGTTCAGCTCTGGTTTGCCTCACATCAATTATCCTCAATGCAAAGAAGACTGTCTCTGTGACCTTTGGCACTAGGCAGAGACTCTCTAGGCTGCTCCCCTTACCCTCTTTCCACACCCTGGATGGGACTATCCTTGAGGACACCACCTCATTCAGATACCTTGGGTTTTGGCTGGACCAGCACCTCAACTTCTCTGGCCACATTGACACCATCCTGAAAAAAAACTGCACCTCAAGCTAGGTGTCTTATTCAGGAGCTGTAGTTGCACCCCTCCTATGGAGAAGCATGAATTTGTCCAGATGATACTCCCCAATTTTGACTACTGTGACATAGTCTATGGTGCCACTCCTAAATCTTCCCTGACCAGATTGGACACTCTCTTTAACTCCGTCTGTTGCTTTGCTCTTGATGCTCCATCCTGAACTCATCATTGTGACCTCTTCCCTGTCCTTTCCCCTGCTTGCCAACAGGCTCCTCGCTCATTGTGCCAAACTCACCTCTAAATTTTGGATTGGGGGACTCCCCTCCTACCTCTCATGCTCTCTCTCTCTACCCCCATCTCCCTCCCACTCCCTCAGACCCACAGACACTCATACATTGCTGGTCCCCCATTGAGCCATACTCATGGGATAGTCTAGTTTCACCCATCATTTCCCAAAACTTTGGAACTCTCTCCCCCTCAAATATGACACTCCTCCTAATACTACTCCCTTGCCTCTGCCTTACATAACTATCTCACCTCTATTTGCTCCTGTTTTAATCCTCCTTAACTTGCATATGCCTCTGTCCTATTCCCTTCCCCATCTCCTCTTACCAACATCCTTTGCTTGATTCTTCCCCATGGCAGGGTTCTCAGCACCTGGAGGGGTTAGTTCTAAGCATGCCTCTTCCTTTCCTTTTCTCCCTCTTCCTCCCATCTCCCCAACCTTCCATTCCTCTTGCCAATACCCTAGCCTGGTTCTTCTCCCTGGCAGGGTTCTCAACATCCTTGAGGTGTTAGTTCTATGCATGCCTCTTTCTTCCCTTATCTCCCCCTCCTTCCTATTCTACCCAACCTGCTATTCCTCTGACTTCTCCCACCCTCCTCCCTCTAGTTCCTCATTCCAAAGTAATTTCCCAGTCCAGCCCCTGGCAGGGCTCTGTGCATCCTAGAAGGGCTAGCTCTAAGCATGACTCTTCCTTCTCTACTCTACCTGCTCCTCCCCCCTTCTTCAGCCCCTCTACTCTACCCCACTGCACTTAAATTGGAAGCACCAGCACCTATATGCACTTGTACTAAATTACCCACCACTATTTGTTCTGTCTGAGCTGCTACTTTAGCTCGCTCAGGTCCAGTGTTAAATGTCTCACTCAACTGGACTTGGCATTAGTTCTTACTGGCAATGTCCTGGCTGCCCCCAGACTTAATGGTTTCTCCTTTCCCCAACTGGCTTTCTCTGCCCCCTTTGCTTGACCCTCTTGCCTGACCTTCTCCTAGCATGTCAATTGCATAACTGTACTGTTCACCTGTCTCTTAATTGTAATGCCATTCCAGCAGTGTATTGGGATATTGTTGGTTTAAATCTCTGTACCCTACTCCTTATGTATGTTACTGTAATTGTATGTATAATCTCTGTTTTACATCCAGTTGACCCCCAGGCACACCATTAAATGATGAACAACTTGTTTTTCAGTGTGCCTAACCTGGTGAAACATTTCAACAAAATAAATAAAATGTATATAAACATAGAATTTTTCAGGAGAAAATGATCTGTAGGCCCATAAAGTCTGCCCTATTTTTCCTTGCCCATTCCAACACCTTGAATCCTAGTGTCCCTCTCACATCCCTTTACTTAATATGCTCATGTTTCTATGCCACGCATGCTTGAAGCTCTCCACTGTCTTCACCCTCATCACCTCTTCAGGCAGGCTGTTTAAGGTATCCACCACCTTTATGTGAAGAACTATTTTCTCACATCCCTTTTAAACATCCCCCTCTCTAGCTTTATTGCATGTCCCTGTATTCTGGTACTTTTCCTCCTTTGAAAAAGACTCCCCACCTGCACCTTGTTCATCCCTGTGAGGTACTTATAGGTCTCACTCATGTTCCCTTTCACTGTCCAACAGTCTCTCTCCTCATATAGCTTCCTGTGCAACACTCTCACCATTTTGGTAGCCCTCCTCTGGACTGTGTCCATCCTATCAATATTTTGCAGTGGTGTGGCCTCCAGAACTGGACATAGTAGTTTTGGTGGGTCTCACTAGTGAGCGTTTAAGTGGCAACACCACCTCCCTTCTCCTGTTAGAAATCCTCCTCCCTATGCACTTCAGCATCCCACTAGCCTTGTTTACTGCCACGTCACACTTCCTTGCCACCTTGAGATCATCAGACATAATTATCTTGAGGTAATCTGAGTGGAATAATTTGAAAACCATTACATTTATAGTGGCAATAGAAACCTCAATGTTGGACTTAGCTCCGCTGACCCACATTTTTTCCATCATGCACCTTGTTTTTTTCTGAGTCAGGGCATTTGTAAAATATAGAATAATATATGGGTGGGTGGATGTAACCAGAATTTTGCACACACCCGAGGTATGAGATGCTACATAAACCCTGAGGGTGAAGCCCAAGGGGTTTATAAAAGCATCTCACCCTGAGGGTGTATGTAAAATTCTGGTTTTACACACACACACACACCCATGTATTATTTTATTTAATTTAAGGTGATCATTTTTTCCCCTTTCTGCACAGTTCAGTTAGTGCAGCACTTGTCAGAGATAGAGACACACACACACACACACACACACACACACAGAGACACACACACACACTGCCTGTCTCTCCCTTTTTGTATTTTTCTTTTGTGTTGTTGTTGTTGTTTTTTTTATTTTACAGTGGTAATGGTATTCCAGAAAGTCACAGTCCATCAGCATAACTGTGGAGTCTGTAAGATGTGCTCAAAGGGTATGAGTGGTAGGATCAACCAAATTGTTTTTTTTATTATTTTCAAGGCAGGATCAACTAGATAGATATTTAAAAATATTTTAAATCTTACTTGCCTTAACAGTGTAAGGCAAAGCTTGAGTGCCGGTACCAGTGCGTGGTAACAGAGCCACCATGTTGGGCAAGATGTTCAACCTGCCCACAGAGAAACTACATGCCAATTAGCTTTGTCTGGCAGAGCTCGATTGACAGGTGCTGATTACAACCTCCTGGTTGCAACCAAAACTGTCAACCAGGAGGTTATAACTGGAGATAAAAGTGCCATTATCCGTATGTAAAAAATGATCACCATTAATTAAAGTGCTTTTAAAATGTTAAGATATCAAACAAGTGCTTGAAAGTGCTGCCTCAGGTTAACCCGCACATGATTACTGGCTCTCAGCTTTGTGAAGAGAGGTGAAGCTACATCTGAGCATTCTGTTATACAGATTTACTATGTAGATGTACTGTAGGTTAAATCATTACAGACACAAAATGCTGTTTAATGCTTCAAGCACCACCACATCTCCAGCAGAACTAGATGACATACTGAACACTTAAACTGAAGGAGGGTGTGGTGTGCAGGATAAGAGAAAACACTAAGAGGGATTACTTCATACAGAGTGCTAATAACATGTGGAACAGCCTAACTTGTGAGTTTGTGGAATTTATGGCTTTTATGCTTTCAAATTAGGACTAGTTAAATTCCTGAGGGAGAAAGGCCTTGAAAGTTGCACAGCATGAACAAGGGTAGCATTTCATCTTTAATGTGTGCCAGTACTCAAACTGCAGAAAATGATTGCCACATGGTAGGAGGGATGGACAAGATGGACCTGAAGTTATTTTTATCAACACAATACTATTTTGATATGTTACTATATACTTATATAGTCTTCACTGTCCTCTGTCTGTGCAGGTACCAGATTTTTCAGTTCCAGGACAGGGCTTTTAATTCCAACACAAGCCAGCAATGCTCCATTTGTGCTGTAATTTACATTGGAATCCAGAAAGATATTCCATTTCTGCAGCTATCTGTAGCAATTTTCCTGCTTTCTGGTCACTGGCAGTAACATTTCTTCAGGTGACTATCTGTGAGACTGGGTCCAATCAGCTAGCTGTACTGGCAGGAAAGGGCACTGTAGTGGGGGAAATACTTCAGCTGAGGCACTTTGATGGAAAACCTGATACTGTCACAAGAAGATAGAGCATGCATCACCATTAGGGGTGGGGGTTGTTTGTGTTGCACAAGTCCTTCCCCCCATAAATTCCAGCCTTAGGTGTCTAGCTTCTTAGAAGCGACATATCCACTGAAATAGCTGAATCTAAAAGGCTACCCAGACACCACAAATTCAGGTTTGTAGTAGTTATGTATCTGATGTGTGGATCTGAAGTAGTAGATCAGGGAAGGGCTGTGGACATAGCCTACCTAGACTTTAGCAAGGCATTTGACACGGTCCCACACAAAAGATTAATATACAAGTTAGCCAGCCTGGGAGTGGGTCCCAAGATGATAGCCTGGGTAAAGAATTGGCTGGAGAATAGGACACAGAGGGTAATAGTAAATGGAGTCCACTCTGAAGAAAGGGGGGTTACTAATGGGGTACCTCAGGGTTCAGTATTAGGAACGGTCCTCTTCAATGTCTTTATAAGTGACATTGCAGAGGGACTGGAAGGAAAAGTATGTCTCTTTTGCAGATGACACAAAGATCTGCAACAAAGTTGATGCACAAAGTGGGGTGGAAAGGATGAGAAGGGACTTGGCAAGGTTAGAGGAATGGTCAAATGTATGGCAGCTTAGAGTCAATGCTAAGAAGTGCAAGGTAATGCACCTGGGAAACAAAAACCCAGGGGAAGAGTACACAATGGGGGTGAGATACTAACAACAACAAAAATGGAAAGGGACCTGGGGGTAGTCATATCAGATGACTTAAAGGTGGGCAAGCAATGTGAGAGGGCAGTAAGAAGGGCTGGCGGGATACTAGGATGCATAGGGAGAGGCATCACCAGTAGAAAACAGGAAGTTGTTATCCCTCTGTACAGACAGCTGGTGAGACCCCATCTGGAGTACTGTGTGCAGTTCTGGAGACCCAATCTCCGCAAGGACATAGACAGGATGGAAGCTGTCCAGAAGAGGGCAACTAAAATGGTGCAGGGTCTGCACCGGAAGACATATGAAAAGAGACTAAATGAGCTTAATATGCATAGCCTCGAGGAAAGGAGGGAGAGGGGGGGACTTGATAGAAACTTTCAAGTACCTCAAGGGAATCAACAAAGTCCAAGAGGGTAGCATCTTTCAAAACAAGAGGTGTGCAAGAACAAGGGGGCACAATTTGAAGATGGGGGGTGGCTCAGAGGTAATGTAAGGAAGTATTTTTTCACAGAGAGGGTTGTCGATGCATGGAATGGCCTTCCAGAGGAGGTTGTGGAGTCAAAAACAGTGGTTGAATTCAGGCATGCATGGGACAGTCATAAGGCAATTCTAGGGGGTGGGGGTAGGAAGAAGTAGGCTGCTGGTTAACTAGGATCTGCAGCTTATCCATTAGGTAGGGAAATGGGCAGACTGGATGGGCCAAGCTGTCCTTATCTGCCATCAAATTCTATGTTTCTATGTGTGATGTAAGAGTACAAGACAAAAAAGAGAAACAAAATGCTTTTGTTTTAATAACCAATGAAAGGACTAGGCACAATCCATACCACACCGAGGAAATCAAAGGAAGACTTCCAAATACTATAGAAAAAGAGAAACTGATATTTTGAGGGATGCCAGTTACTCATTTTTTTTTACTGTCTGTTTGGCAGTCTTCCTGTAATCCAACCTAGGGTCACCCCAGTGTTTGTTTCAGTTATGTTTAGTGCCACACTGCTCCTACCCTTCTTTGTGGAGTTTGAATCACCTGCCACAGGACTGTTTATTAGCCTGTAACATGATAGCTGAAATATTTGCATTAATAAAACCCTCTTTTATGCTGCTCTGACTTTCTGTTTACATTTTGTTTTAGCATCAGATGAAGCAGATGTTTGGTCTGATGCCTTGCAGCAGGACATGGGGACATGTCCTGAAACTTAGAGGTGGTAAATTCAAGGGTAACTTTAGAAAACACTTCTCTCAGAGGGCAGATAACCTGTGGAACAGCCTACCAGTTGAGATATTGGACATAAAGACAGTACATACCTTTAAGGTATACCAGTGGAGACAGTGGACATGAAGACAGTACAGATCTTTAAGATATGCCAGGTGATTGTTCCACTTATCAAGGGGATCATTGGACACCCTGGCTAGTAGAGGGGTTAGGAACCCCCTTGAAGTTAGTACATGTTTACACAGTGCACAGGTTATTTATATCCTGCTTATGAAGTAAGTGTGTGTGTGTGTGTGTGTGTGTAATGGACCTAGAGCCCCCTCTGCTTTTATATTCTGTGTTATGTATCTCAGGTATCTTATAATGAGTCCAATCACATGCAGTCTAATAAAGGGAATGGACTACATCCCCATAGTGTCCATGGCCGCTCACTGCAGCCCACGGTGCAGTTAGTAGTAAATACTTCCTCCTAATCAGCTGCTTGTTTCAAGTCATGCTGACAATGGTCCATCTCCAAGAAATGGGGAGTGGTAGTGAGGATGGCTCTGAAGAGAAACTCCAGGGCTACAGTTTAAACCTGATTGCCCCCTTGTTTTGGAACACTACCCAGCTGGTGAATCTTGCATGCTACCACGGCATAAGAAGTATTGCACAGCAAGGGCAGTCATCGAGATGTGAAATGTGAAAGCAGAAGGTGCTTTCATTGCCTTTAGTTCAAAGAAAATGTTAAATGTGTCACACTGACAGGGATTTTAAAAAGTGGCATCTTTTTTTTTGTGCATAACAAACTTCTTTGGAAAGCAGAGGCTTGATCACCAACACAGCAGGCTCTACAACCAAATGGAAATTAACAGAAAATATCTTTCCTGTATATTTATGAGAGTCTTGATCACTAACACAGCAGGCTCTACACCCAACTGAAAATTATCAGAAAAGATCTTTCCTGTATATTTAGGAAATCTGAGCAGAAATAAAGGAACAAGGTCATAGTTAATACATGCTGGACCACAATAGGAAATAATGTTAGAAACAACATTTCATCATGGACTTTGCCAGTCCCTTCTCTGATTAAGTGCTCCAGCACCACTTCACGAATTATAATTTTTCCTATTCTTGTAACTTTTGTAAATGACCTTGCAGTAAAACAACACTGTTTCTAACCTAATACACTATATTATTTTTGCCATGTATTTAAGTAAGCAATAAGACATGACAGGGTGTGCATGGAGCAGATTTTAGCACACGCACAGGGGCGTAGTAATGCATGAGACTGCAGGTCGAGTGCCTTCAGCCCCTGGAAGTGCGGTAAAATCTGTTCCATGCACATCCCTGGAGTATCTTATTGTGCTTATAAAATGGGAGCATTTTTTTTTTTTTACTTTTTACTGTCAGACAAAAACAAGTTTTTATATAAAATAAACTGATTTTCTTAGGTGACTTTGTGATACAATAGTCCTTCTGCCAACTAAGTCATGATGTAATTCTGCACGTGCTGTGCAAACGTTGTCCCCTAGTGCAGTGGTATCAATAGTAATGGTTTCTTTTTTGTTTGTTTTTTCATTTTCGTATTCATTTTGTTGCTCGCCCATGTATTGGTGTGCAGTTTTTATTTATTTTTTTTAGACCAGGACAAACAGGACTGGAGATAGACAGAACATCTCTTTTATTTATTTTAATTAATTGCCTATGGCAGCATGGTGTGGGTGGGAACTGCAGCAGTAGCAATCGGGGACTTGGGGCAGCAGCATAATGGATGGAGCTCTGACAGGAAAGAGAAAGAACAGACTTAGATGCTCTGGAGATGCATGTAATGGAATGGGAGCGCTGAACTGAAACCACCATCACACACCTGGGTGAACTAGAAGTGATGGTGAAGACAAAACAGGAGTGAGAGTAGAACTGGTAGCAGAAGAAGGACAGTAACACCCCCCAAACAGCCTATCCTAAAATGAATGGGGGAAAGGACTACCTTTTAAAAAAATTGAGGAGGCTTATTTTGGCTGTTGAAATCACGGGACCAGCAGCACTGTTGACCGAGCGAGTTAGTGGGTAGCGAGAGTGCATGCAAGGGACAGAGGCCGAGGATTCCATTAGAAAAGGGATCGGAACCTAAAAAGGATATGTCCAGTATGAGTATTTTTTCTATAAGGACTATGGCAAAAACAGTGAGGCTACTCTTGAAAAAGTGAGTGAATGAGTCATGGGGAATGGAGACAAGGGACAGCAGGAGACAGAGTTTATATGTTACACTTCACAATGTTTTAATTGAGTTGAGACTGGGAACTGACTTTTGTGTTTTTCCTTTGTATAGCATTGGGGAAAGGAATACAGAGAGTGGCTGACACTGAGCAAGAGTCCTAGAGATGTGGCTGGTCCAGTAAGAGGCAGTTATTATAAATCTAAACTGTCATCTCGACGTTGACTTTTTTTTTTGTAATACTTGACTTTTTTGGCTGAGAAGGGAAAAAAGCACAGAGTGAGTGGTACCACAGTTTCACTGATCAGGTGCAACTCTGGGACAAGCCGCATAAAAAATGGCAGCATTTTGAAACTTGAACATTCGAAGAGGCACAGTGATTTCTGTTCGGCATCCCACGTTTCAGTACTTGTTACCTGTGCATCAATCAAAATGCAGGATTTCTCTTCCCATTTTATAATTAGAATTAAACAGAACAGGAGGAAAATAACAGAATCGAATAGAGCATAAAAAGGGTTTCAAAAACTAACACTTCAAATAAAAAAAAACAGCACTGAGGCAGGAACCAGCTGCTGACGAAAAAGCAGTAGTCCAGATAAAAAAATAATTTGTGGCAGTCACCACCTAAATCCACACACCTTTAAGAAAGCACTTTGTGAGAAATGTGTTAGGCAGTTTCCAGAGTGAGCTTTTGATTTTTTGTACAATAGACATTACAATAAACAAAATCAGCGCTGATTCCATGTTGAATTAAGTGGTGAGTGCCACAAAGTATTTTAACATAGAAACATAGAATGTGACGGCAGATAAGGACTGCTTGGCCCACCTAGTCTGCCCATTTTCCTACCTAACAGATAAGCTGCAGATCCTAGTTAACCAACAGCTTACTTCTTCCTACCCCCACTAGGACTGCCTTATGTCTGTACCCTGCATTCTTGAATTCCCCCACTGTTCTTGACTCCACAACCTCCTCAGGGAGGCTGTTCCATGCATCCATAACCCTCTCTGTGAAAAAATACTTCCTTACATTACCTCTGAGCCATCCCCCCCTCTATCTTCAGATTGTGCCCCCTTGTTCTTGAACATCTCTTTTTCTGAAAGATGCTATCCTCTTGAACTTTGTGGATTCCCTTGAGGTACTTGAAAGTTTCTATCATGTCCCCTCTCTCCCTTCTTTCCTCAAGGGTATACATATTAAGCTCCTTTAGTCTTTCTTTGTATGTCTTCTGGTGCAGACCCTGCACCATTTTGGTTGCCCTCCTCTGGACAGCCTCCACTCTGTCTGTCTTTGCGGAGATGGGGTCTCCAGAACTGCACACAGTACTCCAGATGGGGTCTCACCAACTGTCTGTACAGAGGGATAACAACTTCCTGTTTTCTACTATTGATGCCTCTCCCTATGCATCCCAGTATCCCCCCAGCCTTTCTTACTGCCTTCTCACATTGCTTACCCACCTTTAGGTCATCTGTTATAATTACCCCCAGGTCCTTTTCCATTTTTACTGTTGTCAGTATCTCACCCCCCATTGTGTACTCTTCTCCTGGGTTTTTGTTTCCCAGGTGCATTACCTTGCACTTCTTTGCACTGAATTTGGGCTGCCATACATCTGACCATTCCTCCAACCTTGCCAAGTTCCTTCTCATCCTTTCCACTTCATTTTGTGTATCAACCCTGTTGCAGATCTTTGTGTCGTCTGCAGAGAGACATACTTTTCCTTCCAGTTCCTCTGCAATGTCACTTATAAAGACATTAAAAAGGACCGGTCCTAGTACTGAACCCTGCGGTACCCCGCTAGTAACCCTCCTTTCTTCACTGTGGACTCCATTTACTACTACCCTTTGCATCCTGTTGTCTACCCAATTTTTTATCCAGGCTACCACCTTGGGACCCACTGCAAGATAACTTGTGTAATAATCTTTGTGTGGGACTGTATCAAATGCCTTGCTAAATCTAGGTAGGCCATGTCCACAGCTCCTCCCTGGACTACTACTTTGGTCACCCAGTCAAAGAAATCTATTAGATTTGTCTGACATGACCTTCCCATCGTGAATCCATGTTGCCTTGGGTCCTGTGCCCCACTGGCCTCTAGGTACTCAACAATTCTTTTCTCCAGAAGTGATTCCATCATTTTCCCTACCACTGATGTCAAACTAACTGGTAGGTAGTTTTCTGCCTCTGTCCTGCTCCCACTTTTGTGAAGAGGAATCACATCAGCCCTCCTCCAGTCCTCAGGTACCACCCCATGCTCCCAAGATTTGTTAAAGAGAGTAGTCAGCTGTGTCACTAGTTCTACCCTTAGTTCCTTTAGAATTCTTGGGTGAATCCCATCAGGTCCCATTGATTTGTCCACCTTCAATTTTATTAGTTCTTTCAGAACCCTGTCTTCTGTAAATGGACTGGTATAGACCCCCATCTTCAGAGTGTTTCTTTTGTTTGGTTTAGGTACTCCTTCCTCTTCCTTTGTGAATACTGAGCAGAAATATTCATTCAGTATCCCTGCTTTTTCACTGTCACCCTCTACCCACATTCCCTCCCCTTTATTAAGCCTCAGTATCCCTCCTTTGGTCTTTCTTTGCTCCCTAATGTACCTATAAAATGTCTTATCCCCCTTCTTAACAGAGTTGGCTATCCTTTCCTCAGTTTGGGCCTTTGCTATTCTGACTGTCTTCCCAGCCTCTTTCTGCTTTAACTGATAAAGTTATCTGTCCTGCTCCTTCTGTGTTTCTTTATATTTTCTGAATGCTATCCTTTTCTCCTAAACCTTCCCTGCCTCCTGTTTTGAGAACCATAGCAGTTTTTTCCTTTGTTGTGTTTGGTTGATTTGCTTTACACAAAGGCTTGTTGCCTCTGTGATGGCTGTTTTGATTACTCCCTATTGTTCCTCCACCTCTCTTTCTTGCCTGTTTGCTAGTGCTTTTCTGAGGCACTCTCTCATTTTTCCAAAGTCAGCCCTCCTAAAGTCCAGCACTCTTGCTTTTGTATGGCATGATTGTATGGCAGTGTTTATCGTGAACCACACTGTTTGGTGGTCTCGTGTTCCTAGATGGCTACCCACTTCTAAATCTGAGATTCTTTCTCCATCCCTATTTGAGTGTACCAGGTCTAAGATTGCTCCCTCCCAAGTGGGTTCCAATACTAGCTGTCTGAGGCATGCCCCCATAGGGCATCAAGAATGACCATGCTCTTGGATGTGCCTGCAGAAAAGGTGCTCCAGTTAACATATGGCATATTCACATCCCCCATTAACAATATCTCCCCTTTTTCTGCCATTCTAAGGAAGCCTTCTATCATTTCCTTGTCCATTCCCTCCCCCTGAGAGGGGGGTCTGTATGCAACCCCCATGTGGATTGTGGTGCCATTTCCTGTCTCCAGGGTGACTCAGAGTGCCTCATCTGCTCCCTGTTTACTCTTTAGTTCTGTTGCTTTGATCCCTTCCTTTACATAGAGAGCTACTCCTCCTCCTCTTTTACCCTCCCTGTCCCTCCTGTAGATTGTGTATCCTGGTATGTTGACATCCCAGTCATGGTTTTCTGTGTACCATGTTTGTGTGACTGCCACAATATCCAGGCAACCCTCTTCCATCAAGGCAACTAGCTCAGGGAGCTTGTTACACAGACTATGGACATTGGTACTCATCACTCTCCACTTTGTGATGGCCTTACCCCTTTTAGCCCTAAATTCAGAAATTGTGAATCCTGATTGGCTGAGGCTCATCTTTACCTTGCTGTTATTTCAGCAGAACAACACTGGATTAAAGATCCAGCAGCCTCATCACAATAAAATCAGTTACGAACCACACGTCCCTGATTGCCATCATCAACATGGCTGCCAGCTTTGCTCACTAATACCAAAAACTTTCAACTAGGCCTTAAAAACAAAATTGCCCTTAAATTTAAAAGCATAATGATTAGATAGTATTTGCCCTAATAATATTCTTCTTACATACACGTACGCTAATTAAAAATGAAGTTACTACAATACTTACAGTTTTATTTTCTGATGTTTCTTTCCTGATCTTAAAAAATTCCCTAACTATCCTCACCTGCTTAGTAGGGAAATATCTGCTGTTTAACCTGCTGCAGATAAAAAAGAAGCCCTGGTTCTATTTGAGGCCTTCTGTTGTGTGATTGTGGGATGAACATTCTGCCAGAAGAACTGAGGAAATATTTGAATCCTTGTATTCCACCTATAGTAAACATTCCATCTACTGAAAGATAAACAAGAAACACAGTTGGGAAAGGGAGGAAATAATATAAAGAAGGAAGAACAGTGAGGAAACAAGTAAATGGAGTGGGTTGGGGTAAATAGAGGGGTTAAGAGCTAATTAGAAAAAAAATTATTTTGTTGTTCATAATATTTGAAACTGAGATGGCATGCCTATGCTGGGATATGCTGGAACTATTTTGTTAGGGTGGATGAATGTTTTAAGAAGCTCATTAAAATGCTTTTTTTAAATGCATCTTTATTGAAAAACTTAGGTATATAAAATTTACATCCTGTAGCATACATGAAAGGGAAAGGAAGACAGTAAGATCAACAAAATGCAAAGTTACATATATATATATGCTCTAAGTCTTGGGCATAGTTTTAACATTATTTTATTTTTGTGCATTTTTTACTCCTCACCCCCAGAAAATATATCTTTAATTCATTTTATAATCACAGTAAAACACTGCAAGGTGTGCTTTGCAGTGGAATAAGAGCACTGCTCTGGTTGTTGAATGCACTCAGTTATGCCTCATGCCTCAGAACACACCTAAGTTGTGTCAGTATCCCACCACAATGCAGACCTTGTAATGCCTTATTGTTTAAATAGAATATTATAGAATTTTGGATTCAATACCACTTTAGTTTTTTTTTGGCTGACTTTCCAGGCATGCAGTGTCCCAAAGAACCTTACAGACCACTCTGTGACTGTGAGACCCTGATAGGGCAGCGATTGTGTGCTGTCAGATACAGCAGCCATTTGAAACTAAACCATACCTGCACACATTCACAGACAACTGCTGAGCCTGTCTTCCTGGGAGATGGCAAGATAACAAAAAGAGGATGCACTAATAACCATGTGGTGCTGTTAGCATTCAGCTTGGGATGCAAACAGTTCAAAAAGCCACCACATACACAGCAGGTTTAATTGCATTTTGGAATGCTCCTTCCAGGGCTTCTTAGAGCCAGACCAATAAGCCACCCACCAAAAAGCATTATTGTTGTTCTTCTTCTATAATTTATTTGCTTGCAAAAATTTACAGAGAAAGAACACTGGAGCACTGCTTCATTTTCCGGTGCATCCTCAGTGGGAGTGCAAGGAGTGGGCAGTGGGGGCTCTACACCAGGGCACACCAGGGCATGTGTTAGTGTAAAAAAAAAAAAGCTGTGCCATAGTCGGTGCTGTATGAGGTGCTGAGCTACATTTATAGCACCAATATGTAGGTGCTCTGATTGGCAGGGGATGTGCCCTACCCATGCCCTGGCAACCAATAGAGGCTTGCACCACCACTGGAGAGCAGATTAGGCAGTCACATACCCTGTTGTAAGGTACAAGCAGACATTTTATTACTGGTTTCAATCCTTCATGACAAAACCTGTTTAGTAACCCAAGATACCGCAAATGAAATACAACATCCTGTTTTCTGTGGGGGTCCTGCTTATCACCCCTCTTTAGAGCTGATAACTGAAGCACATGGAGGTCAACTAACTTGCTCATGGTCACACAGTGAGTATGCAGCTCTGGGACTTGATCTCGAGTCATCTGGTTCTCAACTCTGTGTTTTAGTCACTAGACCACGCTGCCAGCTCTCTAACGCAGTACAGGAAAAGTCATGCAATAAAGCTGTGTGGCATGTAAAATTCTGCTAGTGGAATTACAATTCCAATTCTATGAAATTTCACAGAATTTACTTATTCAATTTATTTTACAGTTTGGGCCAGGAATGACACACTAAGCCAAGGCATGTTTCCAGATATGTCCTGGGAGACCTGGGAAGTTAAGTGACTTTTTTCTGGTTACACAGTATGCAAGTGGTGGCTGTGACATTCAAACCCAGTTCTCCAGGTTTGCAGCTCAGTGCTCTTAACCTCTACACTATACTGCCTCCCCAATTTATGTGAACATTATGTAAAATTCCTTCAAAACGCAAGTGATTTCTATCTAATTTTAAAACCACTGATCTACATTTCATCCAGTGTGCCATGTTTGAAATTCCATTCAAGTTGTATATGTGTACCAAATGTCAAGTCCCTAGGTTTAAACAGGGATGAGTCATAGGTGGCCAAACATTTCATCAAAATGTACTTTTCGGTTATTTCCATCAAACTGTAAAATTACTTATTCAAATTTTTCCACAGTCTTATAGCACATTTTTTGTCTGCCATAAAAAACAAATTTCCCACAATTGTAATGTTTGAAAAATGACATCCCATGGGTATGTGTACCATGTTTTAGGTCAAACACTTTAAAGAGGGCTGCATTATACAGTAGGTGGCCACACATTGTGTCAGAATTACATTTAGTTATTTCCATGTACGTTTAAAACAACTTACCCAAATTTCAACAAATTTGAAATACACTGAAACTACTATACCACAGAATATGCGTTTGTTTATTTCACAGCTCTGGCTTTAAAGCAGCAGTATTTGCTAGCTGGCAACACATTTTATCATATACTGTAGTTTTTTTAGCAAAAATGTGTTTCTGACATTCTTAGATTCATTCTCAGTGTATTTTTAGTTTTCTTAGATATCGTTAAAACAGCTTCTGCAGCTTGACTCACTTCATTAAAGATGGCCACGTCACCATTTTTTAATCTATTAGTGAGGCTACTTGTTGAATGTAAATACTAGATTCATACTGTAGCTGTATTAGGATGGTACTACCACATGCGTCTGATGCAAAACAGTGCAACACTGTACCAAGATATTTAATTTTTTCATGACTGGTATGGCATGGGAGTAGAAACTTTTAAAAACTTTGAAGTCACGTATCTTGGTTCAGTAATAAAAGAAAATGAAAAGAAAAATGGATACATTGATATGTCTGCCAGATGAACATTACTACTGGAAAAAATGTATGGTTACTAACAAATACTGCTGCTTTAAAAGGGACTGGGATATAATTAAAAACTTTCAGAAATATTAAACAACATTTTGCAGGTACACAAACCATAATATTATAAGCCCTTACAGCTTTAAAATTGAAGAACGCAATGCCACTAAATTTGGCAGGATCACATATGTAAGCAATGAGGCATGATGGGGTGTGTGTGGAACACATTTTACCGCATGGTCAGGGGCATAATAAGACACGAGGCTGAAGGCCAACTGACTTTAGCCACTGGCTGTGTGGTACAATGTGTTTCACGCACATCTCGGAGTGCCTTATTGCGCTTATAAAATGGGCTCCTTTTTTAAAACATTTTACAGTTGGGAAAAGCACATTTATATGTAGAAACAATAGATTTACTTGTGTGCATTTATGATAAAATAATCCTTCCGCCCACTACAAATGATGTCATTGATGATGTCATTGTAGTGTTGCCTACTTTCTTTTTCCTGTTTTTTTCTCTGTTTTTTTCCCCACATGCAAGATATGGAATGTTTATCATGGATTGTTTACCATGGAATGCATGGAGTCAAAATTCTGCTCAGTTCCGCTTCTAGACTGTTACTCTCCTAACATACTACACACACACACACACAAACACACACAACATTGGCCTGTGTTACAGCCAGAGACTCAATTATCTCACTGTCAGGGCAAGGAGAAGAGATTTCCCTGATGAGCAGGTAAAGATAGAAGAGGGATTTTTGATTGTCAGCAAAGAAACAGTTGTAATAACTATAAACAATACTTAATGTTTCTAATGTGTTTATGTGTGGAAGGAGAATGTGATGATCAGGGAAATAACATTAATTAATCTGTTTTATCTTGTATTTAAGGTAGTTTTATTTTTAGGGCCCAGTGCAAGTAAATGTGATGCTTATAGTTACAGGGCAAAAAACAATGACAACCAGTTGAATTCTTAACATTCTACTAGCGTAATGATTCCAGTGGTGATCAGTGTTCACTTGGCAGCACTTTTTATTTTCCATGCGTGGAACATAATTGCTACATGAACAGCAGCCAATCAGATTTCAGGATTTTCCCTAACCATTTTATAATTTATAACGAAGGCTGTGTGTGACAGCTTTTTCAACTCATGTTTAAAAGATGTCCATGTTATAAAATGCCAAAAATTACAAAATCAAATCTGTACTTAAAGTCAAATTCTGTGAGTATTTGAAAAAATTGTGGAATTTTGTGGTAACACTGTGGAAGCTGTATCTATGAATTTTGCAGAGAGATACACTTGACCTGCCACTGGGGAGAAAGGAAAAGGCTGGCTGTAACATGATTGGATTTATAGAGGACCCCATTGTAAAAGTAGAAAGAGAATTGAAGGGGCATTGCAGGGCTATGATCCCACTCCATAATTAAAGTAGAAGAAGAATTGGGAGGGCATTGCAGGACCATGATACTACTCCATTGTAAAAGCAGAAAGAGAATTACAGCTGCATTGCAGGACCATGATCACACCCCATTGTAAAAGTAAAAGGAGAATTGGAGGGGCATTGCAGGACCATGATCCTGCCCCATTGTAAAAGTAGAAGGAGAAGTGGAGGGGCATTGCAGGACCACGGTACTACTCCATTGTAAAAATAGAAGGTGAACTGGAGGGGCATTGCATTACCATAGTACCACTCTATTGTAAATGTAGAAGGGAAATTGGAGGGCCATTGCAGGGCCACAATACCACTCAATTGTAAAAGCAGAAGGAGTATTGGAGGGACATTGCAGGACCATGATATCACTCCTCTGTAGAAGTAGAAGTAGAAGTAGAAGTAGAAGTAGAAGTAGAAGTAGAAGTAGAAGTAGAAGGAGAAGTGGAGGGGCACTAAAGGACCATGGTACCACTCCGCTATAAAAGTAGAAGGAGAATTGGAGGGACACTGCAGCACCCTAGTACTACTACATTGTAAAAGTAGAAGGAGAATTGGAGGAGTATTGCAGGACCATGATACCACTCCACTGTAAAGGCAGAAGGAGAATTGGAGGGGCATTGCAGGACCATGATCCCACTCTGTTGTAAAAGTAGAAGGAAAATTGAAAAGGCCTTGCAGGACCATGATAGCACTCCACTGTAAAAGCAAGAGAATTGGAAGGGCATTGCAGGGTCATCATCCCACTGTATTGTAAATGTAGAAAGAAAATTGGAGGGCCATCGCATGGTCATGATCCTACTCCATTGTAAAAGTAGAAGAATTGGAGGGGAATTGTAGGACCACTGTACTACTCCATTGTAAAATTACAAGGATAACTGGAGGGGCATTGCCTTACCATGATATCACGCCTCTGTAAAAGTAGAAGGAGAATTGGAGGGGCACTGCAGGACCACAGTACCACTCCACTGTAAAAGTAGAAGGAGAATTGGAGGGGCATTGCAGGACCATGATACCACTCTATTGTAAAAGAAGAAGGGAAATTGGAAGGGCCTTACAGGACCATGATACCACTCCTCTGTAAAAACAGAAGGAGAATTGGAAGGGCATTGCAGGGCCATTATCCCAGTCTATTATAAAAGTAGAAGGAGAATCAGAGGGGCATATCAGGGCCATGATACCACTCCAGCATAAAAGCAAAAGGAGAATTGGAAGGGCATTGTAGTACCGTGATCCCACTCTACTGTAAAAGCAGAAGGAGAACTGGAGGGGCATTGCAGGATCATGATCCTACTCCATTGTAAAAGCAGAAAGAGCATTACAGGGTATTGCAGGACCATGAGCCCACTCTATTGTAAAAGTAGAAGGAGAATTGGAGAGGCATTGCAGGACTATGATACCACTCCACAGTAGAAGCAGGAGAATTGGAGAGGCATTGCAGGACCATGAGCCCACTCTATTGTAAAAGTAGAAGGAGAATTGGAAGGGCATTGCAGGACTATGATACCACTCCACAGTAGAAGCAGGAGAATTGGAAGGGCATTGCAGGGCCATGATCCCACTCTATTACAAAAGTAGAAGAAAAATTGAAGGGCCATTGCAGGATCATGATCCTATTTCATTGTAAAAGTAGTAGAATTGGAGAGGCATTGCAGGGCCATGATCTCACTCCATTGTAAAAGTAGAAGAAAAATTGGAGGGGCATTGCAGGACCAAGATCCCACTCTATTATAAAAGTAGAAGGAGAATTGGAAAGACATTGGAGGGCCATGATCCTACTCCATTGTAAAAGTAAAAGGAGAATTGGAGGGGAATTACAGGACCATGATACCACTCCATTGTAAAAGTTGAAGGAAAATTGGAGGGGCTTTGCAGGACCATGGTTGCACTTCATTGTAAAAAAAGAAGTACTGGAGGGACATTGTAGGACCATGTTGCTAATGGAGAGAATGTAATTTACACACCAGCGGTACAGGTCAAGCAAGTGTGATCCATAGACAAGCACAACAGCTAGAGGTAAGAGCTAACTGTTTAGGTATTGATTTAGCTGATCAAGAAAGGAAAGCTAAGCAATACTGCCTATTTTCAGTCTAATCCCAGGAATCAGGGGATACAAATGCTAACCGATTACTACTGAGCTTGTAACATGACTTAAGCACAGTGACCACCTCTGGCACTGTGCTCATGCTACTCCAATGCAAGGTAACATACAAAACTACAAAGCAGCCAGAAATGATTGCACTCAACAGATCCAGAATGCTAAGAACAAATATTACAAGGAGGCACTGTCCAAATCCTGGGGTGATGGCAAAAACTTCTGGAACAATCTGAAAGAACTGACAGGCAAGGATCCTAAGGCACCTCCCACCAGGCTCAATATTCTTGGCACTCCAATGCTTGACCTTGGCACCATTACCAATACCTTTAATAATGCATTCTCTAACCTGGAGAGTGTCCTTCCTCCTGGTTTCTTTGACTCTTCCTCCAATGCCCCCACGTGCCCCCCTCATATGATCACACAGCTCCACAGTTCTTCTTCAAAGCGTTTCCACAAGTGGCCAATAACTATATCCTCAAGGCCATCTGGAAGCCTGGGTACAGTGGAGACTCCCTTGACCTAAAACTGTTGTCTCAAGTTCTGGACAAAATTCTTGAACCCCTGACAAAGCTCTTTAACCTCTCACTAAGATTGGGCCAATTTCCTTCACTCTGGAAACAGGCATCTGTCACACCAGTGCACAAAAACGGTGACAGGTGTCTTCACACCAACTACAGACCCATCTCACTCCTCCCCCATCATCTAAGGCATTGGAATGAATAGTTTCAGACAAATTAGTTGAATTCCTGAATAAGTACAAATTCCTATGCCCAGAATAACATGGCTTCAGAAAAGGGCACAGCACCACTACAGCCCTTCTGGAATTTACAAGTTTCATCCATGATGAGCTCTACAAAGAAAACTGTGGGGGAGCGGTATTCATTGACCTGGCAAAGGCCTTCAACACCATTAATCACCCTCTACTACTCAGGTAACTGTCCTCCATTGGGCTCTCCTTTGATGCCCTTCCATAGTTTGCTAGTTACCTTGTGAATCGGGTCCAACATGTCAGGATAGCAGGTACTACATCTGATGTAAAGCCAGTTCTCTCTGAAGTCCCCCAGGGGTCCATTCTGGGCCCATTACTCTTCTTCCTCTTCTTCAACAGTCTCCCTAGTGTCTGCCAGCAAAAAATACTACTCTACACAGATGACGCAGTCCTGTTCTCTAGCCACCATGACTCTAAAATCCTCAAAACCCAGCTGCAGGTTGACTTCCAGCGTGTTGAAGATTGGTTCAGTATGCATAAACTCATACTGAAGTAAAGCAAGACCAAAATCATGACCTTCTGTAATCCACGGAGCAGGCACAAATCTCTGTCTCTCACCATCAAGAACAATGTTGGATACTCACTTGAACATGTCCCGGAGTTCAAGTACCTTGGTATCACAATGGATTGTACCCCTCTTACACTCGGCATATTGACTCTGTTGCCAAGGCCGCCAACATACGGATTGGTTTGTTGCACAAGCACTGTATGTCTGCAAATGCCCTTAGGCTGGTCATCTACAGCTCTGTCACCTCTATCATTGACTACGCTCTGGCCTTCTAGGACTCTGCTTCTACAACTGTCCTTCACAGGATCTCAGTCTCACTCAACAAAGCTTGCAGGCTCTTAACGGGCGCTGCCCGACTTACACACAAACCTGTGACCTCTACATACAGGCTGGATGGCTAGTACTCCTCAACAGAATAAAATACCAGACTTGCCTGCTAACCAAAAAGGTTCTCCTTGGTCTCATGCCTCCAGGTGTTAGTAAGCTCCTCACTGTCTTCAGTAGTAATTAGCATACACATAGTGCCCATTACCAAACCTTCCAGGTTCCTAGATGTCGTACCTCCATGGATCAGCGGTCCTTCACCCACAGGGTTCCACAGTGGTTCAATACCCTTAACAAAGAAGCACTTTTCTCTGCAATGCTTGGATCCTTTAAACGGAATCTCTGACTTTACCTCATCTCTACCACTCAGTGTGATTGCTTATTCTAAAGGACTGCTCCGACCACCACCTAATTGCTCAAGACCTGTAACCCTCCTCCCACCAGAGCATTACTCTCTCTCACTCCTGCTTTTCTACATGACCCTTTTCCTTCTCCCTCCCTCCTCCCCTTCCCCACACACCACCCACAAGTCTCATTACCATACTCCGTGTCCTAGACCCTCCCTCCCCTCTCCTCCCGATGACAACGGCCCTCAGCCTGCCTACTTTTCTATACCCCTCTACACTATCTTGCTTATAGGCATTTGTTTTAATTCTCTCTGTTACCTCATCTGTCTGCCTATTTAAGTTGCTCTCTAGTAATGTATTTTATTTCTAAAGTGTGTTACAACTTTAAAACAATGCCAACCATGTCTATGTTTTTATTGTACATTATTGCCAACCTTTGTATGTATGTTTCCCCCATCCTTTGACGTGGAACCTTTGTAAATGAGCAACTCCTGCTCAAAGGTACTTGCAATCCAAGAGTTTAATATATAAATAAAAAAAAAATCAGCTGAAACTGAACCATATTAAGCTGTTGGTGGTATTTTAGTGAATGGGAGAAATTTAGCCAGCACACCAAGAAACTTTACTAGTCTTCTTTAGAAGTGCCAAGTGATCTTTAAGACCCACCTGAACAATCACAAGAAAAGGAAGATAGGACCTTGATTTAATGCCTCATTCTATGGGCAACACACCCTGACAGTACAGCATATCTTTCAGTCAATCACACTGATTTGGATGTGAGATTTCAACTACTGCTGACATACAGAACTGCAATTCATTGCCACAAAATTAGTTTCAAACAGATTTTTATACAGTTGCTGTACCTCAGGTGCCCTAGCTGTGATGCAATCTCTTGTTTTCAGTGAGGTCCTGGTTTTACCTATTTGCATAGCTGGGTAGACTAAAGCACTGAAAAGTCCAGTGACTTTCTTGATGTCCACTCAGCAAGTACAGTAGGTGAGTCTTACAGGATCTTATTCTGGATCTTCTGTGTGCCCCTGTTCCCAAATCTGTGCTCAAGCTATTAGGCCACATTGCCTCCTAAACCATTTGAAGCTGATTTGAGCTTTCCCTGCTTCAGCCTGTACTGTTTGCTACTCTAAACTCTGAATAAGTTAGGCTGTACCTCCAACTTCTAACAGTGCACCTCTGGGACTTGAAGTCATGCCCATTTAGCTCAGAGGTGATTGTGCTACCAGTTGAGGCCCTCTGATGTGTAATTGGGGTTTTATATTCATTTTATCCTGGAACCAGGTAATTGCAGCTTGTTATTTACTGACATACTGAATAATTTGTTTACCCAAGTAATTTATTTACCTACAGTAGCCCAATTAAGATACCATCTCTTGGTTTCTATTGGGTTTTGCTTCTTCCCAGTTTTACTACTCTGATTGAATTGGAGTGAAAGGGATTGGAGTCAGGTTTCATTGGAAGGCAACGAGTGTGGTGGGATTTGAATATGAGATCTATGACTTCAAAGTTCAGTGCTGGAACCACACTAGGCCCATGTCAATAGTATAGCACCTGTTGTGGTGTTTTGTTTTTCCAAGGTGTGTTGCAAGCAGGAAAAATTATAGCTGGGCATAATGCAGGCCCACAGGTCTTGTATTGGATGGTTGCAGAAAAGTGAATTCATTTGAGTCTGTAGACCGACTAATATGTTTGGCAGGTTTGTCTTGGGTAATATGCTGCACCTCTCAATGTCTTACTGAGGGGATACAAAGCATCTCTGAAACATTTGTAGTTCAGTCTCCTGTAAGCCTATAGTTTCCTGGTTCATCCTTGTGTATGAACCATGCATTCTCAACCATGTGTGCCCATCATGTACTCTCAATCTTGTGTGTGCACCATGCACTTTCAACCATATGTGTGTGTAACATGCACTCACAACCATGCATGTGTTCCATGCACGCTCCACCATGTTTGTGTAAAATGCACTCAACCATGTGTGTGCACTGTGCAATGTCAGTCATGTGTGTGTAGTATGAACTCTCGACTATGAGTGTGAACCATGCACTTCCAACTATTTGTAAACACCATACCCTCTAATCCACACACATGTGTATCACATGCTTTTATCTATGCATGCACAGATGTGTGGTGAATAGTTCAGGGTCCCATAATGTGTGGCTCCTCCAACATGAGTAGAACTGCCTCAGGTCTAAACAAGTGCTCATCCTTTTGGGAATAAGTCACCTTTCTGTCCTAAAAAAAGACAGGCTCTGCTGAGCTAAAGTATGTTTGAGTAACTACACAGGAGCTTCAGTCTGTAATTCTCCACACTGGCTTTGATGTTCTGGATACTATCCTCAATAGAAAAATGTGAAGAATAGGACAAAAAAGAACTTCTGAATGGCACTATGTATAACCATTTTCAGGGCTTTAGGGTGACTCAGTTATGGAAGTATTGGACTCATTGTCTGGTAAACAAAAATCAGAATTGTGTTATCAGAAACAGACAGGCAGATGTTTCTTGTGAGTGGGTGGGATGATAATTTGTTGTTTTACTCTTTATTTGCCCAGAATAACCCTATAAGGGTATACAATCCCATTTTCTGTTGGTCCTGCTTCTACAAAATTGTGATAGCTGGCAGGACTTAAAAAATGACTTACAGGGTTAGGATGGTCTCTTTTCCCATAAGGAACCAGTGACATCACAGCCTTGTTGTACCATTGCGTTCTATTTCTACAGATAAGCAATGGCTTAATTATGCCAAAATTTTGCACAATTACATGAAAACCGTGCATCTGTGAAATTGGCAGCTTTGTGCAATTTTGCAATTGTGCAATTTCAGAAACAGAACAGAACGTTTTCTGAGCACTAGACATAAGATGGATGGTACAACAACACCCAGGGGTCAGGTCTCTGTCACACAGACATCCAAAAGAAATTGTACCTTTCAGTGCTTGAAACTGACAGAAATGGGCACTCTGTTGATAGATCTAGTGATCAGCCCTATGTTATGGAAAACAGAAAATTGTCAAAAGAAGCACAACAGTTCCCAGCTCGGGATCCTTGTGATATGATTGACTACTCAAGCATCACTTTCTTGGTTAATAATCTCATAAAGTTCCCTAAATAGAAACACAGCTTTACTGTGCACCATTAGCCCTCATACTGTTTGTCTAAGGACATTTGGTAGGTCAGTGAGCTACAGTGGGGCTTAAAGCTAGCATCTCCCAGTTTGCACTTTTGGACAAGACAGGACTGAGTGGTTTTGTAAAATTTAGTTTTTTTCTCATTTTTAATTGGTAATTGAAATGCTACATGCTGCTGACTGCATAGCTCTATGATGGATTCTTGACTTGACCTGAATTGTGAAAGCTGAGAGGAAGCCTGAATTAAACTGTAGTATTTAACTGCACTTCACAAACACAATACAAAGTTCATAAAAGCAGCAAATATTCAGTATGTGTACAAAGTATTTTAAATAAACCATTTTGAAGACATTTCACAGTAAGATTTCCTACTAGTAAGAGGTCAGCTCCCCTCATCCTCACCAGTATTCCCTCTACTCCTCCCTATCCATCTTCCCCAAACCCTCACATCACCAGTCCCACTGCGCCTTCTCCATCACCAAATTTTGGTTTGAGACCATGCCTTCTTACCTGTCCTCGCTGCTCTCTCACATTCACTCTACCTCATACTCCTGCTGCAGGGATCCTCACACCTTCTCCCTTCCCAGCTTTCACTCCTCTGCTGGGCAATCACCCTTCTCCTATCACCTTCCCTCCCATGGGAACCAGCTCTCCTCCACTCTCCATCTCTCCCCCTCCCCTTTCTCCTTTAGGCACCAGCTAAAACATCTTCCTACTCCCTCAGCTCTTGTCATTCCCTTCCCTGATCCTTCTCTGTCTTGCTATTATACATTTTTTGTCTCATCCTGTTTGTTTTACTATGTTAAATTGTAAATGTTTTTATTTTACTATATTTTGTACCAATTGTTGCAGTGTATACTTGCCTTGGTTAGTGTGCCTGTCCTGGCTATCAGTTTTCAGAAAGAAAGAAAGAAAGTGAGGAAGGAAGGAAGGAAGGAAGGAAGGAAGGAAGGAAGGAAGGAAGGAAGGAAGGAAGGAAGGAAGGAAGGAAGGAAACCACTAGGCTCACCCATTCTGACTAGATGGTCCCTGCCTAGTCTTCCCCACAGACCCTAACTGGTCTCTGGTGACCCACCCTCCTCCCTTCTGATTTGTTAATATTTATGTATGTCTGTCCCACACATGCTTGAAGCCCTCTACTGTTTTTGCCTCCACCACTTCCACTGGCAGTCTGTTCATGCATTCATCACTCTTTCAGTGAAGTAGTACTTCCTTACATTCTTCTTAAGCTTCCCCCCTCCAGCCTCATCACATGCCCTCTGGCTCTGGTGCTCTTTCTCATTTGAAAGACACTCGCCTCCTATGAGTATATGAAGTGCTCATAAAAAATGAATATAGATCTGGATTCACAAAAATAGAACTTGGCACTTGTGACCTCACTGAAATTAATATTAGGAAGTGGGGAATTTTTGGACTTTCAGTACAGGGTTTAATTTAATTGCATTGAGAAAGAAATAATGTGCACTGAACAAAAACCCATCTGACTGTCATCTTAAAACATCTGTAATTAATCAAAAGAGACAAGTAACTGCATGTTTGGCCAAATTGAAGACAAGTTCTATTGACTGACACACTAGTTGGCTACTGCAGTGGTTCTATTTAGAAAGCTTATCACCACAGAATAAGTGTATGCTAACTTAGGGATGCTGTAGCTTTAAGGTCAGTGCTACAGACATTGCAGCTGGCACTGCAAACAGCAAGTTCAGAGCTCCCCCTTGAGGATATGGATGGAATATGGCTTGCAAACTTCAGCTGACAACCTGCAAACACACCTGAGTAGGAGGATAAGAAAATTCAAGGCATTGACAGCTCAGCTTTAACCACACACTTTGGCTTCAACAAACTGAGATAAGCAATAATGTGTATTATTTTTTTCTGGAACAATCCCCCTCCATTCACCCCAAATAAACCGCTAAAAAAATGTGTGTGTGTGTGTGTGTGTGTCTCCACCCTTCTTGGCTAGAGGAAGGGGTAATTATGGTGTCCTTGACTGTCAGAACATGGAGTGGTGTGGGGATGTGGATGGTGGACTTCATAAAAATCAATTCATGGGTTCAAATTTGGAAGTCTAGTTTTTCTGAAGTCAAAACCTGCAGACCTTTCGGTGTACATGTTTTTATTTTTATTGATTTATATTTGAAATATGATTACTGTATAAATGTAACTAAACCAGATGTCCTGTTTCAGGCTCAACCAGGCTTTACAAATATTCCATATTGTGCATTTTGTTTCATATATATATATATATATATATATATATATATATATATTATAAAGCCTGACATTGTTCTTTGGTAATCAGGATTGTTTATTTCTAACCATTCCAGGTACTCTTATACCAATGACTCCTACAAGAGGCATTCCTCAGGCAACTAGTCAATGAACCCACTTGTGATGGGGCAATACTGGACCTGGTGCTCACTAACAGGGATAGCGTGGCAGACAACAAGGTGGGAGGCCACCTTGGGACTAGGATGTGCTGAAATTTTAATTTGCCAGTGAAATTGACATAAAGTGGCCAAAATTCACATTTTTAGAGTTTTGCAAAGTTTTCTCTGCACTTAGCAACTTCAACTATGCCTGAATCATGACATTTTTCATTTCAAGGTGTGGCATTTTGCCCACAAAGTTCTACACTTCATGGGCAAAATTCCGTTCTTTGCAGGAAAACTTCACACTTTGTGAATTGATCCGCTCTCCCTGAATTGTGCTAAATTCATGGATTAATTAATGGAGTGAATTTCATCAGCTTCACCCATCTCTACTGGGGACTGATGATCACTGCACCATGTGGTTCGATATAAGGATGACTACGGAATCAAACCACACAAAGGCAAGGGTCCTGGATTCCAGGAGGGCATATTTTTTAAAGATGGGTGAATGCCTGAAGGATGACCTGGCAGGGGAAATTACCTGGGTGGGGTGGCGGAACAGTGGGTGAAGCTAAAAGGGGACATAGTAAAGGCAACAGACATCTGCGTCAAAAAAGTGAGTAAAAGTAAGAGGAAAATGAGACTGCCATAGTTCTTGAAAGGGGTGGCTTGAAGGTAAAAGCTAAAAGGGTGGGACTCAGAAAATATAAGATGACATGGAGGAAGAACAGGGAGGTGTATCAGGGGAAAGAGAGAGAAGCAGGGAAAGCAGTAAGGAGCACAAAAGTGCAAACTGAACAGAGAATAGTCCAAGAGGTAACAAAAGGAGACAAGACATTTTTTAGGTATGTAAGTGAAAATAGGAAGAGCAGGGGAGGGACTGTAAGGTTTAAAATGGATGGGAGAACAGTACAGATGGGGAGCAAGAAAAGGCAGACACCCGGAACAAATACTTTTGTTCATTGTTCACTGTGGAAGGAGAAGGAAAGAAGCCACAAAAAAATAGCAGGTGCTCTGATGGGAGGAAGATGGACACTATTCCTTATTCAGAGGAGAGAGTCCTAAAGGGACTCGCTAATCTAAAAGTAGACAACGCAATGGGACCAGATGGGGTACATCCCATAGTATGTAGGGAGCTAAGGGAGGTACTGGCTGCACCTCTTACAGTCCTATTTAACAGCTCTCTGGAAAAGTAGTGGTTCCAGATGTCTGGAGGAGGACAGATGTAGTCCCACTTCACAAAAGTGGTAGCAGGAAAGAGGCTGTCATCTATACGCCAGTCAGCCTAACATCAGTGGTAGAGAAGTGAATGGAATCACTGCTCAAGGACAGGATGTGAAATATCTTGAATCTAATTGGTTACAAGACTCAAGACAACATGTATTCATGGGTAAGAGGTCATGTCAACTGAATCTGATAGATTTCTTTGATTGGGTGACCAAGGATTTAGATCAGAGTCGAACAGTGGATGTAGCCTATGTAGATTTCAATAAAGTATTCATCATTGCTCCACATACAAGACTATTAAGCAAGCTGGGTGGCTTAGGACTGGGTTGAAAGGTGGTAAACTGGGTAAGAAATTGGTTAGTGGATAGGTGACAAAGGGTGGTGGTATACGAAGTTCACTCTGAGGAGGGGGAAGTGACCAGTGGGGTACCTCAGGGATCAGTGATTGGCCCAGCCCTCTTTAATGTCTTTATGGGTGACATTGCAAATGAACTGGAGATGAAGATCTTCTTTGTGGCTTGCACCAAAATCTGCAACAGGGTGGACTCCCCAGGTGGTATAAAGAATGAGCAGAGATCTGAGAAAACTCGAGGAGTTGTCAGTGGTATGGCTGGTGGATTTCAGTGTAAGAAAGAGCAAAGTAATGCACTTGGGGCACAGAAACCCAGGCATCAAGTACAAAATGGGGGGAGTGTTATTGACACCCACTAAGCAGGACAGTGACCTGGGGATAATAATCTCTGATGACCTAAAGGTGGCCAGGTAGTGCAACAAAGTAGTTGAGAGCACTAGAGGGATACTGGGGTTCATAGGGAGAGGTATCACTGGCAGAAGGAGGGAGGTGGTGCTGCCTCTGTATAGAGCACTGGTAAGACCTCACCTAGAATACTGTGCGCAGTTCAGTTCTGGAGACTATGTCTCTGGAAGGACATAGACAGAATGCAGGCACTCCAGAGGGGGCAACTAAAATGGTATGGGGTCTGCATCAAAAGCCCTGTGAGGAGAGACTAAAGGAACTCAATATATACACCCTGGAAGAGAAGAGGAAGAAGTGGTTACAATAGAGACCTTCAAATACCTTAAGGGGTTAAATAAGGTACAGGAGGAAATAATTTTTCTGAAAAAAGTGCACAAAAACAAAGGGTCATGATATGAAGTTGGAGGGGGTAGATTCAGGAGAGATGTGAGGAAGCACTTCTTCACAGAAAGAGTAGTGGAATCCTGGAACAGCCTACCAGCCAATGTAGTGAGGCTAAAAAAAGTGGTGGGATTCAAGAATGCATGGGATAGGCATAAGGGAATCTTAGTGGAAAGGAATTTGGGGAGGGAGAAAGAACCAGAAATCAGGTAGGGTCTATGAAGATACAGCAGGCAGGGAAAACATTCAGATTAGGTGGGCCAAGTGGTCCTTATTTGCTGACAAATTCTATGTTTAACCCTAAGAGTGTGTCTCATGCAAATAATTCTAAAGTTAGATCTGGAACCCCATACGCAGTCAAAATTTAGTTGTGTGAAGTTGATAAATGATCACCTTGCAAAACTGTTCTAACTTGCAACCTTTGTGCCATACACAAAGGGCTCAAGAGTTTTTTCCTGTGCCATTGTAATGCATCAGCACTGGGAAAGGGGAATGGGCCCTGTGCTGTGAGTACATTCTTTCCAGCTCCCAACAGCTGCACACAGACCACAGTGCCAGCCATCTTTGTAAAACTGTACAAAGTAGATTTACAGAGGTGGCACTGGTGTACATTGGCTCCTTGAGAACTCAATAATGGGCCAAATTCATTGAGGGACCACACATGCAGTATACACTAAGAAGATAATGGAGCTAAGGAGGAGGGTTCTCCTGGACACCAGGGATAATGACAACCACTTAAAGTTGTCCTGTGGCCACTAGTCCACCAAAAATTACCAGCAAGGGCCATTAAAAATAAAAAACTCATTGGTCCACAAGAGGGCCTTAAGATACATGGTTGATGGGATGATTGATGTGGTACCACCTCATACCGGGCCTTCTTGCCATGACATTGTGCCATGCAGCAGGTACAATTCTATGCCTGGAAGTATGTGGTTGGTGCAATATGTATATTCCCTTACAGAAATGTAGGTGTGCTGTGTACATGCAGAATGCATGCCACATGCTTAATTGTGCAATGTTTTCATGCAGTTCACATATACCAAGTAATCCTAAGTGAACCAGGTCTAAAAAACAAATCATGTTCACATGCTTCAAGCTTGACATGTGTGCAGCACACAAGCTGGTGTGAACATGTTCTAAAAATTACATCAGGTTCGTGTGCTGCACGCTTGACATGAGTGCAGCAGTTAAGCTGGTGTGTACATCATTTAAACATCACATCAGGTTCACATGTTACATGCTTGCCATGTGTGCAGCAGCTAAGCTGGTGCAAATCTCATGTAAAGAAACACATCAGGTTATTTAATGGTTTTTGATTTTTGTCATTAAATCACCATTAATTTTGTAAAATATTGTTTGCTTACTGCATTAAATGCCTAGGATATAAGCCAGTCAACATCCCCCATTCCAGATGTATGAAGAGGGATCTCTGTGTTGTGAAGCCTATCTTTTTTTGTTTTGGACCATGCAAATCCTTTATACATATTTAGCGCTACAAATGTATTTCTCCATGACTGTTTCATCTCACTTACTTTCCCTTTGTCATTCTGTATTGAACATATACACTATGGCCATGCTCAGCTTTGTGCTGAGTAGGATCTTGGAAGCATGCACCATACCTCACATTTTGTCACTGATATGAGGGACATGGACTCTCAAAATGAAGGACAATGAGTGACACTAACCCACATGCTGATCAAGATGCATCATGAAACATGGAGATACGGTACCTCAGAACACAGTGGAAACCATTGCATTAGCACCTGAGAATGAATTTTTACCATAAAGCAGGGGTGCCATTTAGGTAGGGTAGAGGGGGGCAGTTGTCCCCTTCCATATTTGTGCCTAGGTTGTTCTTATGGTGTGGCAATAATGGCATTAAATTCGGGTTTAATCTTTTGTACAATAAGTGCCCACCTGGCCTGTGTGTGCTCACACTGCAGGTAATCTCCAGACTTGACTGTGTCTGAATTGTGTTGTCCACTTTCTCTGCCTATTAGAAGCAGCACAATCACATGTGATGTGGATGAGCTTCAGCCAAGAAAGAGCATGTGAGCCTTGCAAGTGCGACACTGTCTTTCCTGCCACAGAGTAGACAGACTGCACACTACAGCTTGGAGGAGTCAGTGAGCACTGAACTCTCAATAGCCGAGTTGTGGCTGCATATTTTTATTGGTCTACTCTTAGTGAGTGTCTGTCTCCCCTGGTGGCTGAAGGAGCAGGGGGTGAGCTAGAAGCTAACTCAAGACTAGGCTACCTGCTTACTCTACTAGGCTTACTTTGCAAAAAACAACAGCACATACCCCCCCATAGCAGAAAGCTAGGCTTAGCTGCAGTGGTAACAGTGGTGTCAATGGCCTTCATAGGCCTTGATCAGTGCAGTTCAGCAGCAGCCACAGCAGCAACCAAGCAAGAAGCAAGCAACCCAGGTTGGGTGAGTTCAGTTGGTGAGGTGACTTGGACACAGACTACATTGGGGACCTGTGATGTTTGGTTCTAGCATCCGGCTTCTGGCAGAAGGAGAGAGGTGGAGCAGACTGAAAACTGGACTGGTGGCACACTGTGCCAGGATGCAGGTTCTGGCCATTAGGCCAGGTAAGTAAAAGTAAATAATTGTTTTTTACAGGGGGGGATTAGGGGAGGAGGAAGGACTGAAATATTGATGTGTTTTTCAAATTTCTTCACCTTTGGGTGGCTTCATGACCCATAGGGGATGAGTATTGAATGGAATAGAGTCGGGGAGAATATTGGGGCAAAGTTCTTTTTTGGGGGAGGGGGCAGAACTTCAGCCAGAAAAAAATTTGGTTAGTAACTTGGTGGGTTTAAGCCCTAATCCAATGCACTACTGCTCTGGGGTATATGTGTATGTATATGTGTGTGTATATATATATATATATATATATATATATATATATATATATACTGTATATGTGTGTGTGTGGTGTGTGTGTATATGTATATATATATATGTATGTATATATATATATATATATATATAACAGTATATATACACACACACACAGATGAATCTTATACATTTGAATTTTTCCTGATTTGCATATTACTTTTTAGTCAAAACAAATAAGCTGTACCTTTTAAAGATGTTAGACATTCTAGAGCTCTCCCTTGCATTCATGGACAGTTTAGCAGTATGCTATGCATAAACTATTGGAACCCCACTATAGTCAGGCTTATGCCCCCCTCCCCAGTGAAGCTAACCTCCACATCCCCACGCTCTGGTACATTACAACAAAGGGCAAAGTAGACTGCAGGGGTGTGCACCATTGAAATGAATGGAGGTATTTTTTCATTACTATTTTATATATTATCGATGGAGAGCTGGAGATTAATGAAGGCCACCACTCGACTAACAAGGGCCTTGTTAGTAGAACAGTGGTCTTCATTATTCTCCAATTCACCACTGTAAGGTATAAAATAGTAATAAAAAATAACTCCATTCATTTCAAGGGGGTACATCCCAACACTCCAAACCATGGGCTTCCACTCTTAAAGACTCTTGCCTCTGGCTCCCTAGTGCTCAAGTAAGAGACTTTTTACTTGTATCTATACTTGGTGGGTTGTCTGCAGCAGCATGGCCATACTCGCTACACTGTGTGTGCATTGGGGGGGTGGTGGCCATGTGGGTGTGTCAAGTTATTGCTATTTTTGTGTTTGCACCTTAAAGTCTGTTTGTGTGGAAGCTTTCAAAGCTATGGAGAGAAAATAGTAGGAGTTCAGGCCAGACAGAAGTAATTAAGTGGTTTTGTGGGTAAGTTTGTGTATTGGGGGTGGGAAAAATACATATGTTTCCATTGGTATGTGTGTTACAGTTCAACTGTGAAACTGAGATGAGGGAGAGAAGAAAACTGAAAAGTATAACTGTGGCTACAAGCATGCCACATGAATGCAGATGTATTCAGATATGTATTGAAGTATAAGTGAGCCATATGTTTGCAGACAGTATGACTTAGTGGCTAAAGGCACTGAACTGCACACCAGGAGAATTGGAGGCATGAAAATCTGGGTTTGAATCTCATCAACCCCCCACTTGTGTATGATGTGATCCTCAGCAATTCACTTAACATTTATGTGTGCAATTATCAGTGACCACTTACTTTTTGCACGCATGCTACATGCATGCATTCTTTTCCAATTTAACATAAAAATCATGGTTTCCACACTTGTTTGCTGCATGCATGCCATATGCATGCAATTGATTCCAGTTTAACATTTACATCATACCTACAGCACGCATATCACTTTAGTAGTTTCATGTGTGCAGCATGAAAACATTTCATATAATTATTTCTGTAAGGATTTGTAGCTAAAAATACAATTGTAACTTAAACATCTGGTCAGCATCATTTGCACTGCAAAATAGTCATCCAGGGAGACTCTTCTCCCAGCAACTGAATCTGGACTTTGTGTATGCCAGTTTCTTTCTGGGGGTGGGACAGAGTACTTCTTTGCCCCCCCACAAATTACACCACCCCAACTGCAGCTGTGTGTCAAACCCTCAAAGCTCTACATTCAGCTGGAATCCATTTCCCATACAGGTGTTTCTCCAGTTTTCTGCAAATTAAAACATTTTGATTTTACATTAAGGTTCCATTTTCAGCTTCACTTTGCAGTTCTTTTCCCCCAAAAAATTGAGAATGCACTCCCATAACCATAAGAGACATGTTAAGTGTACATAGAAACAAATTGAAGGAAGCAAATGCGTGCACTTTATTTGTAAGAGACATACACAGTACATTAATTTTTATATTTAATTTCTTTATTTATATTCTTTTGTTAGGGTCCATAATAAAAAAAAATGGTATTTCACCAATGGGTTTACTCAGTTAACAAATCATAACTGAATACATAAATAAATAGCTGAAATATTTCCCTGGTTCTGAAATTTGGAAATCAATATTCTATTCCCCTAAAGTACGGATGCCAGAACTGATGAGACTCCACATTTGTAGATATGATCATTACCTATTTCTAGTTTCCATGCCTAAAAAATTGTATTCATCCTAATTTACTTTTTTCCCTTTTTGGGAATCATAAACAAAAGTGGACTAGCCAAACTGCTTAGGTTGTGGATTCAAAGCAGGACTAGACAGATTCCTGAGGGAGAATACTAGAGGGTTATATTATATAGGAGTAGGCATGGCAATCTGGCAGTGAGTTCTGATGTGTGTCCGTAGTCAGCCTTGGTATAGTGACTACAGTGGGAAAGGATGGGCAAACATGATAAACCCCAAGTCCCTTCTATCACCACAACTCTATGATGCTATGTATCTTACTATGCTACAAAACCTTCTTCCCCCTTTCCTTTGGAAATTTGTACCTTACATTTGAAGTCAGTACTTTCAAAATGGAGTCAGATGAAGCCCCCCAGTTCCTAGCAGCAATCACCTGCTTTGTCTTTGGAGAGCTCCTGTTTTATAAAGGGGCCATAATTGTCACTCCCAACATAAACTGTGGCACTTCAGAGTTTATGCTACACCCTCATGTACATTATAAGGTGGTAGAGAGTTGGTGTGGTGCCACCCACATTTCTTTTTCCTGAATATTGCAGGGTCTTTGGGATATAAAGTTTAATTACTGCTGCTCTTCTAGTCATGATGGGGCTACTGTGATGTCAGTTTTGATAACAGGGCTTGAAACATGTTATTTCCACGGCAAATGTTTAGTCAAAACAAAAACAAACAACTTAGAAAAACACAGCAATCTGACTGGTTGAAAACTGCCACATGGTGTCCAGCTAGCTCAATGTACTGTAGCTGGACAGCTTGGATCACTTGGTTGTTTCTTTTTATTGAATATATTGATTTTTTGATCTATTTTTATAAGTGGAATATCAAACTTCAGGGTGTCCAGTTGTACTGGATATACAGACATTTTGGTGATTAAAGATAGTTGGCTTCACCTTATGCTTGGCAACGCACACAAGGAGTTGACATATATCTCACCGCAATCAGACATCCAGTCATATGTTTTGCCTTACTTCTCTTGCTAAAGTTATTACCACTGGTATGGTATAAATAAATATTTCTTAATCACATATGGGAGTAAACATGGGTGTCCCACTGCAGATCATTATCTATGCCCTATATTTTTACATCTGGAAGTGAACTGGATTCTAGATCTTGTTCATATTGAAATAAAAATCATACAAGTTGTATTCCAAATGTATAACATGGATCTAGTGAGGGAGGCATGATGCAATAAATTATTTCATAAAAGTTGCCTTATGTGTCAGTTTATGTGAGTCAGATGATGAGTGGTGGACAAAGTCTTCCTTAAGGAACCAGGCATACAAGCATTAATAATTCATGACAGATTTTTCAGGGCTCCATCTAACAAACCGCTAATGCATTACATCAATGCAATTGCATCCAGAGGCTGTGATCTCAGACATCTGCTTGAGAAGTGGAAGGAGGGCATGGGTTTATTGGGGACTATAGCAGTTGCCTACCAGCCAAAGAGTGAGAGGGCAGAAATACAGGAAAGAGAGAATAAGCATCTTGCCATTAGGGATAGCAAAGGCTGACACACATTCCTCCCAAAGGAACCTCCTTCATACTATTTAAAGAGCTAGAACATCCTCGGGCAGCAGACTAGAAATATGACTCATTGCAAATTAGCCTGTTGTTACTTTTTAATTTATTCAGCACATTTTTTTCCAGTTTGATAGTTTGAAGATTTTGTACATGGCAGTACAGGATGTGATGTATAGAGTAGCCCATATACTGGAGCTTTAATCTATACCCAGTTTTGCTGTTCCCTGCTTGGTTCCTTACAGTGCTGCTCTGTTGTTGACAACAGCACTGCCAACTAATGGTGAGATATGTGGTCCAGAACCAACTTCCATTTGGCTTTGACAAGGGGCCTGAAATGTTGGTTAGATTTGGTCAATTCAGCAGAACCACTTTGGCTACCAAAGCTGCAATTGGCATAGGATAAAACAGACTACAAATACAGTAAAAAGCATTGAGATCAGCAATGAATATGAATTGCTCTAGCTTGCCTGAGGCAGGTGCTGCTGGCATGCATCTGCTGTGGATTATGGTTGGTGGGGTGAGACACACTCTACAAGTACAACTCCTGCATTCCATTTCAGAACTTGCAGTGTCAGTGACTCAGTAGGTAGCACACTCGCCTCTGAGGCCGGGAGATCAGAGGGCAGTGGATTCAGTTCCCACATGTGGCGCTTGGGTTAATATCCCAATACTGACACTGTAGTGCAGCATAAGGGGGGTGCTGCACTTCTGAGGTGCCGTCTTTCAGATGAGACGTTAAACCGAGGTCCCAACTGCCTGGATTGGTGGTAGTTCAGGTGGATGCTAAAGATCCCATGGCACTTATTGAAAAAGAGTAGGGAAATTTCCCCGGTGTCCTGGCCAAATTTTTCCCATTCACTGAAAATACCACCAACAGCTTAATCTGTTTCAGTTTCAGTGGCTTACCATCTGTATCCCCCCTCCCCGCCGTTGCCCCTGAAAAAGGGACTTCTGGGCCCAATGGGTTTACCGGGTCAACAAAATTCAGTAAATAAACTATAATAATAGCTACAGCAGAACTGATTACTTAGCTCAAGGCTTACACCTTTGTAGTCTGCTTTAACTCCATGCCAATTACTACCTTCTCACAAGCTCTATATTTTCAAAATTTATAATACCCTCCCAAAAAAGTTATGTATCTAAGGACATAAACACAAATTAGAAGGCAATACCTTTAGGGAATTACATTTACCTTCCTAATGTTTCATCATGCATGGATGTAGAGTTTTATTTGTGTTTGTTTTTATAAATATATGTATATATTCATATTTTAAATTGTTTTAATTTTTCATATTAATAAACTGAAAAAGCACTAAAGATGGCTACTGTACACTGGCAGCCCTAACTTGATGAAATGTACTGATTATTGTACATGAGGTCACAAGTCTGAGGAAGTAGCAAATCTTTTTATGATCAGTACTGATGAGTACTTTCATGTCGGGTTGCTATCCCTTGACAATGGATTAGGTTATGTGACAGGTCTTATTTTACTGATAATGACTCAGTGTGAGCTGCGCATGAAACCTGATCACTTCAAGCATGCTAGGGGTGACATTTTAAAACTTGTACTGTGTAGCCGTCCTGGTGGTGCTGAGGGTTGAGGCATTGGAAGCCACACCTCACACCATGCCAGTGAGCCAGGTTAGGGAATGGACACGGGTTGCTTAGGGGTCAGCAGGGGTGATGAATGATTGAGCATCCATAGGCAGCTCTCCTTCCTTGGGGAGGGGAGAACAGTGCAGCACACTGTTGAGTGACATCCAGCAGTGGCTGGATGTTGACACAGGCACAGCACCCAGCAGAGGGAATGACTCATGCCCAGGGCACATGGCTGCTTCCATAGAGGTGGAGGCCAGTACCACACCCATTGCATGGTGCATTGATCCAGGGGAGAAAACAGAAAATGCCAGTAGCTGACAGGGTCCATGATGGCCTGACATATTCACCCACAAGTTGCTGCCCCCAACATCTGGATTTGTGCTCTGGGGGGAGAGACAAGCCAGCACTCCTCTCCTTGACCCTGCCATGGGTGTAGTCCATGGGGGAATTAAGGGGTCCAGCTGTGTGGGGTATGGTCAGGTTGGAGAATGAGCCCTTTTGAGGGAGGGCCAGAGCCACCCGTCAGCTCCACAGAGGAGCAAAATATTACTACTAAAAAAAAAAAAACAAGTACTGTGTTCAGGAGGACTTAAAATTGTGGTGTGCATCATAGTTCTTGCACTGCCGGTGCTACTGGGAGTTGTGAGCTGGACTGTGGTGCTTCCAGTGTCAGTGGGAGTCTGGAGAGACTTGCCCAACAGGACTTATAGGAATTGGAATAGCAGGTGTGACTTGTTGGACATGGGAATTATCAAATGGATAGCTGAGGCTGATCCATGGTATGTTGGGTTTGAGAAAGGCTAAGAATACAATATCCTCAGGATCTAGCCTGGAGTGATATGGTGAGGCAATATTACCAGATTGTCCTGAAACATCTTTTTGAAATGACCAATGTTAGAGGAAATCTGAGAAAATAGAAAGCCAGTTTACCAAGTGCAGGCCAAATGACTTTCTTGTCTTGTCAGAATTTGATGGTATCACTATTTTGGCTTGACAGTGGCTCTGTTAGATAAGCCTCCATCAAGTGATCAGGTGGGATATCTGTGCCTTCTTCCAAAATGTCTGATCAGTACTGTTAGTCAGTGTCAAAAAGCTCCCAAGTACCCTTTGTTGTCTTTGGATCATTACTATCCAAGTTGTCTTCCTGGTCATGCTGACACCTGGCACTGAAAGAGTACGAAGCCAAACAAGGACTGAGAGCAGTACAAGCAGGAGGTAGTTTCTTGGGTGTTTTTTCACACTGTCTGTGCTGCTCCATTTGAAGTGTATGCAACAGTTTCTGCTTGATACAGTTGAAGCATCCAGAGGAATGCACATATCATTATATCTGGTATCCAGTAGTGTTATCATGCCAAATTGCATGCCCAATCTAATGCTTTCAAACCTGACTGCAATTTGTTTCAGAAACATCTCTCCTGCCTCCTTAATGAGTCATGTATCCTGTGTGTGCTGTTGCTAAGAGAACACAGATAAAGAAGTGGTGTCACCACAGCTTCTTCCACCATCTGTCATTCTCACCACTGCCACCAGTACTACTGTTTCAGTGACCAATACCACTAACATTGCTTTATTTTGGGTTGTTGTAGAAGATATCTGTGACACAGGGTGTCCTGGGCACGCCATAGTTAGATTAGAAGGCAATGTATACATGTTTTTTTTTTCTTTTTATTTCTACAGGGAGATGGGAGGTCTGGGAAGTTTGCTAAGTTGGAACACTCACAGGAATAAGCTGTCACAATTGTCACTTCATGGAAGAACAGCAAGGAACTGCAACCAGCAGGGGAGGAAGTCTGGTATGTGGGCAGTGAGGAATATGAGGCATATGCAAAGGATATAAAACTTAAAAAATACATTTTTTACCATTGTTCTGGGGTGGGGGGTGAACAAGTTGGCTAGAGGAGAGATTCATTCTAATTTGGGAAAGGCTGTATGTAATATTGTGTTTACAAGCAGGTACCCTGTGCTCCGAAAACTATCTGATAGAGTACAGCGAATTTTGTGTCCAGCTACAAACTAACGTACACTGTAATCAACCTCTGTAAATAGCAAATAAAGATATATTATTTGTAAATAATAACCGGAGAGCATTTTGTCCATAGGGAAACCTGGTCATAATTTGCCATTATAACTAACTGGTTATAATGATGAACTCACACAGGGTTTCCCTTATGCTATGTATACGCAGATTGCCTCCATTGCACACTCGGTCTCGGAGTAAGTGTTTTCTTTTTTTTTGTCAGGTTTTATTTCATTTATTCTTTTCATCATAGCAAATATACAATATACAGTGGTAATTGCACAAACGTTGCATGGTAGCGTGGTATACCGAGTGGTGCACAAGCATGGTACCCATTGAATAACATGTATACAACTACCACGCAATGAAGTGCGATGTGTGGTACCGCGCAACTTTACTGTGACAACCACTGTATACATCCAGGTAACAAGGAGTAAGTGTTTTCATAAGCTTCTTCATAGATGTAGTTGCTGTTCACTTATTTTATGTCTAATTTTGGGGAAGTTGCACAAAAACGAAAAAATAAAAGTAAAAGGGGAAACTGCACTCCAGCCCAGCTGTGCTACCAGAACCATTTTTTTCTATAATTTCTGGGTAGAGTTTTCAAGGTGAGAAAATGCTACACAACAATTATATAAAACAATACATGGGTTAGTGTGCAAAACTCAAATTTTACAGACACCCTCGGCATTGGATGCTTGTATGAATCTCTCAGACTTCACTCTCAGGGTTTATGTAGCATCCAACACCACGTGTATGTGTGTGTGTGTGTGTGTGTGTGTAAAATTCTAGTTATGCACACTACTTCATGTATTATTCTTTATGCAATGTGTGGCTTGATTTCCACATTTAAGAATGTGACTTCTGCCTACCAAAGACATAACTATCAAAGACAGCCTAGGGCATCCAGAGGGTAAAAGGTATGGGATTGCATTGGCACTCTTAAAGCAAGTGAACCTTATCCTGGAGGGTGCACAAGTAAGGTGGGATTTTGTTACTAGGACAGAGTGAAAAACCATCAAACTATCCCCTTAGTCTGTCCAACAAAAAGTTGATAGTGTACCATTGTGCAAAAAACTTGAGTGAGCATCACCATCACATATTGGTGGCACCATGGCTAGCATTTATCATTGTGTGAAGAAAGAGAACAGAGGACTGAATCCAGGCACAAGAGAACAGTTTGAAAAGCATCAACATGGCACAAAAATAACAGGGGATGACAGTGTCTGCACTGCAGAATTTGTATGGTTCAAAAGGACTGACACCTAAAGGGTCACTCAAAGTGAACTCGGTACAGGTACTGATGGTCGATTACATAGGAAAAGCAGGTGTAACAGGGAGGAAGGAGTCATTAGAGCTACAGGAGGGACCAGGAGTCCAGGAGAAATTGCACCAGTTGGCACTAGAGTGGCATGAACAGACTGCAGAAAGGAGAGTCTGAATCATGGCACCTCAGCGACAGTGGAACTGGAGAAGCTAAAATTGCAACAGCATTTCAAGCTGGTGAAACAGAAGATGGAGCAAGAGATGGAGATGAAGTGACTGGAACTGGCAGACAAAACAAAGGAAAATCAACATCAGCTGGAACTCACAAAGCTGAAAATTCCAGAGCTGGTGAGTAGTGGCACAAACACATTATACTCAGGTTCTGTAATCATGAAATTTAAAAATAGCTTATTAGCTAGGCTTAAAGAGAATGATAATGTTAACACATATTTCTGGTCTTTTGAGAAATTGTGTAAACAATATAAACTTGGACAGGATACCTGGGCTACTCAACTGGTGCCCTTATGGGTAATGCACTAGAAGCTTATGCTAGGTGAAGTGAGAAGGACCCTAGTGTATGCTACGAAGTCACCTCAGGATGCCTGGTGCTCCTACTGATGAGGACTCTAATATAAACCAAATGTTAACGCATGCTATTTTAAAGAGGTATGCACTGACATCAGAAAACTACAGGTGGAAATGGTGAAATACAAGAAAGCAACATGATGTTAACAAAGCTGAATTTTCTACTGAAATATGCATGCATTTTGATCATTGGGTGGAAGGTTCTGGAGCAAATTCCTTAGAAAGACTGCTTGAGATGATGCTACTGGAGTTTTACAGATTGTGCCAGAGGAGCTCAAGTTATGGCTGCATTGCAGACCACTGCAAACTGTGAATCAGGCTGCAGAGTGGGCTGACTGGTATGTGGCAGGGAGATCATAGACTACAACAGTAAAAGTGGAAATGTGCCATTTAGACATGTCAGAAGTGGCATACCTGGGACACTGTGTTGGGGGTCAGCATGTCAAACCCGAACCAGCAAAAGTAAAGACCATAACAAACTTGGACAGACCTACCATAAAAAGAAAGTGAGAGCTCTCCTGGGGTTAGCTGGCTGCTATAGGAAGGTTGTGCCAAACTTCAGTGCTGTCGCTGCATGCCTAACTGACCTCACAGCCAAATGGACACCTCATAAGTAGATTTGGATGGAAAACTGTGAGAACAGTTTTGGGCAGCTCAAAAATGCATTATGCCAAGCTCCTGTCCTTGCTAGCCCAGACTATAAAAGGAATAGATAGTCCACACTGATGCATCAGACAGAGGCTTAGAAGCTGCACTCAGACAATGGGCAAGTGATGGGGAGGTGTATCCCACTGCATATTTTAGTAGGAAGCTGAATACCCGGAGATGGAGTATGCCACAATTGGAAAGAGAGCCTTGGCATTCTGAGGGCTCTGAACAAAATAAAACCCTATCTCTACAGACACCACTTCCAGGTGACCACAGAGCACAGCCCTATGAATTGGATCAATCAAATGAGTCATATGAATAGCAGACTATTAAGGTGGAGCTTAGCTATTCAAGTCTATGACATGACAGCCATCATGTAGAAAGCCGAATGTGGACTCACTGTCAAGAAATCTAGATTAGGGGTCAGAATAGACCTAGGGTGTATATGGATTGGAATAAAGTGTACACGGGTTATAAGACTCCAGCCTTTTTATTTTTTAGGGAAGGAGAGATATGTGACACATGTTGTCCTGGGCACCCATATAGTTAGATTAGTAGGCAGTGTAGAGATGTTTTTTTTTTCCCTTTCTATTTCTACAGGGAGATGGCCTTCAAAGGTTTGCAAGGTTGGAACACTCACAGGAATAAGGTGTTACAATTGTCACTTCACAAGGGTCAGCAAGGAACAGTGACCAGCAGGGAGGAAGTCTGGTATATGCCAGTGAGGCATATGAAACACATGAAAAGGATGTAAAATTTCAAAAAGACTTATTCATGCTTCTGTTACAGCTGGAAGGATGAAAAAGTTAGTTACTGGAGAGAAGGGTCAGTCTAAATTTGGGAAAGGATATGTGTAATATTGCTTTTGTAAGAGTGTACCCTTTGCTCAGAAAAACATCCGAAACAGCACAGCAAATTTTGTGTTCATCTACAAGCTAACATGTGGAAGCAACCTCTGTAACTAGCAAAGACATATCGTTTTCATAATTGCCATTGTTCATGTTTTGTGGCAACTTTGCCAAAGTGTGCCATACAAAAGTATTTTCTCAGTTGAGTTCCATTTTCTACAGCCAAGTTTCTGCCAAGCAATGTTGGCCTCTTACCTTGTACTGCAAAGAGAGGCAGGGTCCATTCTCCTCCCCTATAGATTACTAGAATTTATATCCCCCTCAACATCAATACAAGAACTCAATTACAGGTGTAGGATATTAGCCAGATGGGGGATGCTCACAGCGGGTACTGGTTGACATGGGCTTTATAGATATTTTTGGTATCGGTGTCACTGATGCTCTGTTGAGCTGCATGCTCACGGTCATGCCTGCTAATCCCAGTCTCAGGCAGATACTGTCTCCATGGCCATCCATGGTATAGACAGCAAATAGGCCCAAGGAGTTGTGTTCCTCTAATGTCAATCTATCACATACTGTGCCTGTGCTGTGCACGGTGCACTTATGCAAACCCATGTCAGATGTCCCACTTTGTCACATTTCTGGCACATTTTGGCAGAATCAACACGTCTTGCCTGTCGTCTCATGCACATTGATAGCAAGCTTTATTAGCCTTGGCTAGTGGCATTAGTTTCCCAGTAGCATGGTGGGGAAAGCATGATGTCAGGTGGCCTCTCCCCATAGCTGAGGCTGACCCTGTGAGGCTGGATTGGGGTGACAGTGAACACAGCCTCCCCTCAGTTGGATCTGTGTGACCTGTGTGCTCCCTGGTGTCTTTTTCAGGTAATTTAAAGTGCTAGTATAATGTTGCCTGTGGACTTGAAAGTCAGGTCTGGGTCCATAAGAAGGCACTTTATGAAATGGTCCTCATGAAGACCACACATGAATTGGTCTCTTAACATGTCTTCAAAGAATTGCCAGTGGTCACACAAAGTTGCAAAAGTTTTCAGGATGATTATGAAGTCTGCAGTTTACTCTTCCTCTCTTTGGAGGCAGAGATAGAATCATTAATGCTCAGCTATAACAATGGGTTTTGGCTTGTAGTGCTGTAAGAGTGTGCCCTTAAGTTGGTCATAGTTGTATCCACTCAATGGATCCAGTTCCACTAAACTCTTAAGGAAAGTGAACATGGGGGAAGGTAGGACTGACAGGAACAGGGCTCATCATTTACTGTCCTGCTCCTGAATTTTGATCATTGAAAGCCAGTATTCATGTCTTTTAATGTATCCGTCAACGTTTTTGTTAAATTCTAGAAAATCTGGTACTTGACCCTGGAATGTCATTTTGCCAGGCCATGCAGTACCTTGCAGTTACAGGGGGTTACAGTCCTGCTTCACTCTACTGGAGTTGAAAATGTTCGTTTTTCCTTTCTCCTTGCACTTCTGTGCTGTTTTCAGCTTCCTCCAGATGACAGCCGTATGTCTTTAGATTCTATAGTAGCATGTCTGTGCTGCAGTGTAGTCCTCCTTACTAGAGGGTACCGTGTCTCCTCAGTGCAGGCTAAATCTCTTGCTGCTTGATGCAGAAAGGATCACTGTGGATGCGTTTCCTTCCTGTGCAGTGTCCTTGCTGTTTTGTTGGTGCTAGCTACTAGTTAGCAAGGAATAGAAACCTGAGGTAAAGTCTGATGCTGTTTTGCCTGCAAAGGTAATTAGTTGCTTTGTTTGCTTTATTTTCAGTGTGGGGGGGGGAGTGCTGGGCAGCAGTAACAAGCCCATCTATTGTTTCCAGTTATAGTTGGTATGGACTGTAGCATTTTTCTGCTATGAGCAAAACTGGTTTTCCTTCCTTCCTTCCTTCCTTCCTTTCCCCCAGCAATTTCAGCAAGCCACAGGTAGGGTAGGCGGCTGTACACAATAAAGCCAGGCTTGGTGTGCCCCTATCAAGAGAAGACTCAACAACCCATCTTGATGTTTTTCTTTTTTCATGAAGAAAAAACAAAACAAGACAGGGCTGTATGGATGCTGCACCCACACATTTTTTAGTTTACCTTGAAACCACTGTAATATTCTTGTGATGATGAAATGACTGACACAGACTCATGGAGATGTTATCAGGTTGTCACCTTTACTCAGACTGACGACAAAGGCACTATACAGTGCTATAGTGGCTTAAGTGCTTCCAACTGAGCATAGCAGGAAACTACTAGGACTACTGATTGCTTACTACATGACTACAGGCAAGATGGCTGCCCAGGTACTTTCTTAAGGTCAGTACCACATCTACTAATACAAGATAAGAGTAGTATCAGTAGCAAACCAGACTCACTGTTACCTTCTTCACACAATTATTGAGTAGCAGCACTGGGCTTTATGCTGCCACTGCTGATGGTACTTGATGTATTTTATTTGTTTGTAATATTATTTATTTCATTTTTTACCAGGAAAGGCACACTAAGCTGTAAAAGCTTGTTTCCAGGTGTGTCCTAGAGGGTGGGTTACATGCACGTGTTTTATTGACAGGGGAAATATAGCCAGAACTCTGTCAAAAACTCCCCAAATCATCTTTGACAAATGCCTCTGGATCTTTATTTCTACTTGGACAGTGACCAGTGTTGAGCATAAGGGACCTGGATTAGATGTCTTATCTGAAGGCCAGCACCTCAGCAGTGCAGAACTCCCCTGATACTTTGCTACGGTGTCTGTTATGGGTATTACGCCAAGTACCTGGTGTGGGGCTAGAACCTATGACCTGACTATTTTCTAGCCCCAGAGGTGAGTATACTATCCCCTGAACCACTGACATTACACAGACATTGGGGATTGGATGGGGCCATCAAACAGTGCCTCAAGGTGGATAGGCAGTCACTCACACCAATGATGCAGAGTGGCATTAGTGGTGTTGGCGCCACTGGCACTGGCAAGTCGTGCAGCTCTGTTTGTATAAGATGAATGGGAGGGGAGGGCTTGCCTTTACAGATTAGGATGGAGTTCTTATATATCAACTAGTAGGGAACCTCCCAGTACTCAAAGGAGGAACAGTGGTAGACTTGTGTGCTTGTTTACTCAGGGTGCTTTCATCACCAGATGAACTGGATGACTTGGCCTGGTTGGGAAAGTTGTGGCTTGCAGTGGCCATGAAACCAGTTGACTTCAGAGGACTAATAAATAATGGTTTCTTTGGATGGACTGTTAGACAACCAATCCTATTCTACATCTCAGGTGTAGCTCCTACCCCAGTAATATGACTCTGAGTCCCCGTTCAAACAATTTCTTCACCACCACTGCCTGTAGAACTGATGCTTGGTACTACTGGCATGCTGGGACCTTTCCCTGCTCCTTTCCTCCCCTGCATTTCTCACTCCTTTAGTTCTTTTTCTCATGGTTTCTATATCACATATTGGTGGATGCCCACACACACACACACACACACACACACACACACTCACACACATCATGTTGCCCACTGACACCCTCCTCCCACTCACTAAGAGATCTGATAAAAGCTTACTTCTCTTAGTTTTTACTCAAAAGTAGAAGCAAGTGAAGAGCAGCACACAGCTACCAACAGGATTGAACTTGGCACTTTTTGTCTTTCAGGCCATTTGGCTGCACTACAACTGCTGCTGAGCTCTGACTAGGCAGAACACCATTCCCCCTTCTCGCACTGGCTTCTGACTCTACCCTTCCTGAGACCTCTTTTTTAATACAAGAACTGCTAATGCTGAGTTTACCTGTACCAACTGTTAGTGGAACAGGATTGTTAATTTTTTTTTTTTTTTTCTAAGTGTCTACTTTTACATTTGCAAAGTATACTGCAAAGCCACTAGAGGGCAATAACTCTTGGAAGTTGCATTCCTTTTCCCACGGCTATCCCCTAAATACTTCTTGTCCTGGGTCCTTCTTCCCTAAAGCAGATTATTACACCACAACAAACCATAGTCCATCACCCTACCACTGTGCCATAGAAACCACCACATCAACCCCAGCCGCTATTAAATACGTATAGTTTCCTGCCCATTTCTCAAGTCCTCCTCTACCCTCGGCTGCATACTGAGCAACACAGACTATTTTATTACATTTTTCTTTTCTGTATTCTGGCTTGTCTCATCTTAAAGGCACATACCACTATGATAGGTGTCAGTCTGCTCCCCTTGAACTGGAATTGGTATAGCAGCTCCCACTGCCCACTTCCCAGCCTCCAATTCCCCAACAGACTATCCTATCTTCTACCTATTACACGCATCATACTCCTTACCGGGTTATATAGCCATCCTCCCACGCACACACCCACCTCGCCCCTTACCTTGCCTACCTTTTACCACCGTCCACCCACCTTGTCAACGCCTGACAAGCATCCACCCCCCGCTTAACCTGCCACCTACACATGCACCCCAACCCCCTAAAAACTCATCTGCCTTACCTTTCCTGCCCTCCTCAACTTACCCATTCCCTGTGCTACTCTCTCTAAACATGTGCCTCATCTATGCTCAACCATCAAACGACAGTCCCTCGCTCTCCTCAGAGTCCTAGCCCTACTACTTCTCATATCCAGAAATATTCACCCCAACCTAGGCCCCGCCGCTAACAATCAACAGAAACTACACCAAGGGCTGTGCATACCTGCCATGAATATCTGCAACCTTCCTAAAAAAACAGCATCTCTCCAAAGCTGGATAGTGCAACATCAGCCAGATGTCCTTGCACTCACTGAAACATGACTTTCAAAAACACCCCAGATTCATTCGTTAGCCTCCTGGGCTTCACTCTACACAGAGCTGACAGAGTGGGAAAATGGGACGGTGGTTGTGCCTTCTATGTTCTAGACTCCCTACTGAACCAAGCTCTCCTGATCCCCTCACTAGACCACGGCGCCCAAGCCTTATCCATAAAACTTACCTTGGACCCCGCTAGAGCTCCCCTAACCATCACAGTGGCATATGTTCCCCCACGCAACCAAGCTATGGCCATACAATCCCTCACAAACTATATTTACAACCTCCCCCCCAAAACGGAGCATATCCTGGTCGGTGATCTAAATGTTAACTGGCTTGCCAAGTCATCAGCTGCCATCAAGGATGCATTTGCAGCTCTGGATCATACCCAACTGGTCCACCAACCCGCCAGGGTAAATACCATAACCGTCTCCCAGACCCTACTGGACATACTACTAACTAACTGACCACATAGAATCTCTGACCTGCTGGTCCTCTCAGACTCTCTGAGTGACCACTCCACTATTCTCTGCTCCTGGTCATGTCACCTGCCCAAACCCCAACCTAGTGTCTCCACCTGCAGACGCTTGCAACCAGGTGGCCTTCAAAAAATCAAATACTACCTGGCCCAGTGGGACTGGGCCCCTATAACCCAGGCCCCTAACATTGACCTAGCTCTTGATTACTTCACATGCTCTTTCAACAAACCATGTGACATTTTTGCCCCACTGACTAAATTGAAAATTGTAAAACATAATGTCCCTTGGATCATGCCCACATTACGGCAGAAACTAAAACAAAGGGATGACCTCTGGCACAGAGTCATTGAATCTGGCTCCCAAGCAAACAGACTAGCATACAGAGCAGCACGCAATAGGTGCAAGACCAAGGCTGAATACTATAAAGACTCCCTGGCTTACTCCTGGTGGAGTGCGCAAAAGTTTTGGGACAACATTAAAGAGCTTAATGGTAAATCCTGCCTCCCCCCACCCTCCCAGCTCTGCATCAACAATGCCACCTCAACCGACCCACAGGCTATCGCTAACTGCCTTAACTCAACCTTTTCTGATTTTAGTACAGTCTTCCTGAGCGACTTTTTTGACCCTATCCCAGCTTCCTCTGAACCAAACCTCCAGCGACCCCTTTCTACCTTAGGGTCATTACAAAGCAGGAAGCAAAATCCTACCTCTCCAAAGCTCTCGGTGGCTCCAACTATTGCAAAGACTCCTTTGACATGAAAGTCCTCTACCAGGTTCTTGACACTGTTCTTTCCCCCCTGACCGACATCCTTAACCGCTCCCTATGCTTGGGACAGTTCCCTACAGCCTGGAAAACTGCAACAGTTACCCCAATACTAAAAAGTGGAGACAATACTAACCCCAACAACTATCGGCCCATATCAATCCTTCCCCCTCTCTCAAAAGCCCTTGAAAAAATAATTTCTGACCAACTCACCGAGTATATGCGAGTCCACAATTTGTTATGCAGTGAACAACATGGCTTTAGATCAGGCCATGGCACAACCACCTCCCTCATCGAATTCTTCAATTTCATTCACTCTGCCCTTGACCATAAACATCTGGCTGGAGCCATCTTCGTGGACCTCTCTAAGGCCTTTGATACGGTCTCCCACCCACTCCTCCTGGACACACTCTACCATACTGGTCTATCACGTGGACCACTCTCTTGGTTTAATAGCTACCTTACCTCCAGAGTCCAATGTGTTAAGATAAATGACACCCTATTCTCCTTCCTGCCTGTCTGCTCGGGGGTCCCCCAAGGATCCATATTGGGCCCCCTACTCTTCAGTATCTACTTAAATGCACTACCCAAATCCTGCTCTGGTAACCTACTGCTATATGCTGATGATGCGGTTCTGTACGCTGCACACCCCTGCCCTGACAACCTACAGTCCTCCCTCCAACACTCGTTCAACCAGATCGAAAGTTGGTTCACCAGTCGCAGACTTGTGGTCAATATCAAAAAAACAAAAGCTATGCTATTTGCCCACGGGCAGAGCAAGGCCAAGGACACTGAACTAAAAATCCTTTCCCACTCACCTCCCTCTGGAACAAGTACTTACTTATAAATACCTCGGCCTTACCTTTGACACCTCCCTATCCTTCCATGCCCACATTAACATCCTGACCTCAGCCATTAATGCCTGCATCGGCCTCCTATACTGGCACAAAGACTGCCTGACACCAGAGGCTCTCAACCTGGTTGTCATCTCTTCTGTCCTCTCTCTCATTGGCTATGGGCTCCCTATCTACTCTGTTGCAGACAACACGACCCTAAACAAAATTCACATAGCCATTAATAAAGTGTGCCGACTCCTCCTAGGCGCAGACAAATGCTCCCATACTTGCACCCTCTACACTGTTATAAACATCTTCACCCTTGAGGAAAGACTACAATATCAATCCTGTCTCCTCACAAACAAAATCCACCTAGGGTTAACTCCATTGGGGAGGTCTCAGCCTCACTACTCTCATGTTACCGCATTGCAACCACTCGTTCTGCCAACAAGCATCTGTGGACTGTGCCCAGGGTCAGGACCTCCCTTGCTCAGAGATCATTCCCCTATAGAGCTCCCACCTGGTACAATGAGCTTCCCCTACCCATAACCTCCATTCCCAATCTAGGATAGTTCAAGACCATCCTAAAACAAGACATTCTCTCCTTGTGCCAATGCCAGTGCAGCTGCTAATCCTCCTAACTGACCTGCAAAGAGCTGCACTATGGCTGCTCCCCATTGACATTGCCACCAATTGTATAGGACTAACTGTATAGGACATCTCTGCTGCTGATCTCTGTTTCTGCTATATGGCAATGCCCTAGAGGTTGCACCTACACTGTAACTATACCTTCTGTACTAATACCAATACCCTAGCTATTAAATGTATAGGTCAACAGCCACCCAGGCTACTATATGTAAATACTTCCTTAAAACTGTGTTGTCTCAGTATTGTATAGATCACTGTTACTACTATACGACAATGCCCCAGAGGCTGCACTTGTATTATAATTGTTCCACTGTAATAATGTCAATACCCTAGCTACTACATGTATAGACTTTCAGCCACCTTGGCTATTATATGTAATTACTTGAAATGTGATGTCCCACTAATGTACTATCTCTGAGTGTATGACTATGCTGATGCGGAGCCTTTGTAAATCAGTCTATGACTCAAAGGGTTGTAATTCCTATGATTGACTAAATAAATAAATGAATAAATAAACCTAAATTGAAGCAATAAAGAAAGATTTCTGTGCCCCATGCCACCTGTATTCAAATGATTTGTCAAATATTTAAACTTCTCCTTGCCCCATTCTCAGACTGGTAAATCCCCTCTGCGCTGCTACTGTTGCAGGGGGCAAATAATACTGTAAAAGAAAAGTGAAATATGGATTTATGTGCCTTTTACACCACCAACACTAAGGAACAAATGTGTCAAATAAATCTTTCATAAATCCCCCCTACACCTTTCCCAGTTTTCTAAATTTACATTGCTTCTGCTGCCGGGCCTGTGTCTGCTCTGCTGTACAATGTTACTACCCATACTGAAAAAAATTTTAAGTTTATAGCTTATCTTACACTATTTGTTAGAACAAAAATTAGAAAATGCACTTTTTTTCCTCCCACTGCCACAAGCATGGGGATGGCCTCCCCATTCGGCTCCCCAGATCGTTCTCCCTGGACCTGCACTGGCTGCCTGGCTGGGGTGACCTGCAGCTTGCCCCTCATGGTGGGGCTCCCCCAGGGCTACTGGCGGAGAAACTAGTTCAACCAGAAACCCCAGCTGAGGCTAGCATCTGGGGCGCCATGAGGGAGTTGGTCTGGTGGCATCTAAAAGCTCTGACAGGAGTTGCTTTTCTCCCCAGTGGGCAGTGCAGACATGCAATAAGTGCAGCTCACATGCTTCACCTCAACAGAGGCGCAGTAGTGCTCTGTCTGCGTGCCCTTCCCCATTTATTGAGCCTCATGCACTTCCATCTGGATTCCTCCAGATGGCGGCCAAAAAGAGATGCTCAGACCCCCCAGATCGAGGAGAACAGTACTCTGGATGTTAAATCCTCCCTCCCTCAGCCGATCCCTGAGCGACCAGAGTCTGTTCCCGAACCCGGATCGCATTGCATGGGAGGAGGTAAGGCACTTATGGCGCCTCAGCCTTCTGCACCACTGGGCCAAGTAATAAGAAAACGCACTTAGTGTTTAAATTACTGTAAGTTCTTTGCATGTCTGTGCAAGAATTTTATCAGATACACAAACTGTCATTTTTCTTGCATGAACAAATGCAAGTTTATTGCAAGTACCCACATGGTTTTTGCAAGTTCAAAAGTTTTAATACTAGTCAGGAACTCTGCAAGTTTAAAATGCAGTGCAGTACAAAATAATTATACTTTCATGTTTCTTGAATAGCTTAAGCATAGGATTTTTTTCTTGCACTAGTAAAAACATGTACACATGTTTGTAAGACTAGTGCAATAAACAAATCCTTTTCTTACACTACTGTACTTAAGCAACACACACGTACAAAATGTAGTGTTTAAGGATGAATGGAATGTTTAAGGATGGCAAATAAAGGAGAGGTGTTGCTGGTGGAGGACTTGATGCATTAAGGATGCAATACTTGAACCAACATCCCATTGTGTTAGGGAGAAAAGCAAGAGCAAAAGAAGGCTGAAACCACCTTGGTTCTCAAAAACAGTAGCAGAAAAGGTCAGGGCCAAAAGGCTGGCCTTCAGGAAATATAAGGGAACACAGCTGGATGAAGATAGGGAGGCATATCAAACCTCCCTAAGGGAAGCATGGAAGGCAGTAAGGCAGGCAAAGGCTCAAACCGAGGAAACACTAGCATGAACAGTAAAAGAAGGGGACAAGACTTTCTATAGATACATTAGTGAAAGGAGAAAGTCCAGAAGGCGCATATCTAAGATCAAAGGGGATAAGGGGGGATATGTGGAGGAGGAGGAGTAAGGAAAAGCATCTATCCTAAATAGATATTTCTGCTCAGTATTTACTGAGGAGAAGGCTGGGCAGGGACCAAAGCTCAGCACCATGGACACGGGGGAGGGAGGTGTGCACAAGTCCCTTCACAAAAGAAAGGGTCCTACAAGAGCTTGCTAAGCTCAGGGTGGACAAGGCAATGGGACCAGTGGCATACATCCCAGAGTACTAAAGGAGCTAAGGGTGGAACTAGCAAAGCCTTCAGCAAAACTGTTTAGGGAGTGTCTGAGCACATAAGAGGTCCCAGAAGACTGAAGAAGGGCTCATGTGATCTCGCTCCACAAGAGTGGTAGCAGGGAGGAGGCAGGGAACTACAGACCAGTCAGTCTTACCTCAGTAGTGGGCAAGATTATGGAGGCACTCCTTAAGGAAAGGATTGTGCAATACCTGGAATCCATAGGAACACAGGATCCAAGACAGCATGGGTTTACAACAGGATGGTCCTGTCAAACTAATTTCATAGACTTCTTTAACTGGGTAACCAGAGTGGTGGACGAAGGGGGGTGCAGTTGATGTCACCCACCTTGATTTCAGTAAAGCTTTCGATACTGTTCCACATAGAAGATTGATTAATAAGCTGGGTAGGCTCAGGGTGGGTCAGACGTTGGTCAACTGGGTAGCAAACTGGTTGGCGAGCAGAAAACAGAGTGGTGGTAAATGGTATACAGTCAGAAGAGATGCAAGTCACAAGTGGGGTACCTCAGGGACCAGTCCTGGGGCCAGTCAATATCTTCATCAGTGACATTGCAGATGGACTGGAGGGTAAGGTTTGTCTGTTTGCAGAGGACACCAAGATCTGCAACAGAGTAGATGATCCAGCTGGGGTGGGCAGAATGAGAAGGGATCTGGATAAACTGACAAAATGGTCAGAAGAGTGGCAACTGGGGTTTAATGCAAAGAAGTGCAAGATTATGCACATAGGAAAGAGAAACCCTGAAGCCACCTATAAGTTGGGAGGGGAGTTGCTGGCAATCACAAGTGAAGAAAGAGACTTGGGCATCATCATTACAGATGACCTGAAATCATCCAAGCAGATCACTAAAGCAGTAGATAAGGCTAGAGGGATATTGAGGTGTATTACTAGGGGTATCACAAGTCGTAAGAGGGAGGTAATAATCCCTCTTTATAAGACACTGGTTAGGCCCCATCTGGAGTACTGCGTGCAGTACTGGAGGCCACACCTTCACAAGGACATTAACAAAACTGAGGCAGTCCAGAGAAGGGCAATTAAAATGATGCAGGGACTGCATCAGAAAACATATAAGGACAGATTAATGGAGCTCAATATGTATAACCAGAGCAAAGGACGGAGAAAGCTGATATGATTGAAACATTCAAACATCTTAAGGGCATTAACAAGGTGAAACAGTCTGACATGTTTCAATATAAGAAAAACAGCAGGACAAGAGGACACAGCATGAGATTAGAGGGAGGCCAATTAAGGGGTAATGTAAGGAAGTTCTTTTTCACAGAAAGGGTGGTGGATGCATAGAATGGCCTACCTCAGGAAGTAGTGGATATGAATACAGTGCAGGGCTTCAAACAGGCATGGCATAGGCATAAGGGAGCAATACAGATGAGTATGACTAGATAGAGCATTGACAGAGTAAAAGCCTATGGCACATTCATACGGTAGAAAAAAGGGGCAGACTGGATGGGCCTTGTGGTCCTCATCTGCTGTCATCTTCTACGTTTCTATGTTTCAATATTGATTGGAGCCTCCCAGATGCAGCTTCAGCTAGGAGTAGGGCCATCCTAGACTTCCTGCAGGGGGCATTCCACAGGCAACTAGTAAAGGAACCCACTCATAATGGGGCAATACTGAACCTTGTACTCACTAACGCAGGCAGGAATGCAGACATCATGGTGGGAGGCCATCTAGGGGCCAGTGATCACCATACAGTGTGGCTCAATATAAGAACTGTGGCAGAATCAAGCCACACAAGGGTCAAGGTCCTTGACTTCAGGAGGGCCAATTTTAAAAAGATGAATGAGTGCCTCAGAGATGCCCTGGCAGGAGGAGAGGACTTGGGTGGAGTGGAGAAACAGTGGGCAAAGCTAAAAAGGGCCATAGTGAAGGGGTGCAGAGAAAGCAGTATGGAGCGCAAAGGCACAAACGGAGGAGAGAATAGCCCAGGCAGTAACGAAGGGGGACAAGACATTTTTCAGATATGTAAATGAAAAAAGGAATACCAGGGTAGGGATTGTAAGGCTAAGAAGGAAAGGGAAGGATTAGGTGGAGGGAACCAAGGAAAAGCAGACATCCTGAACAAATACTTTGTTCAGTGTTCACAGAGGACGGGGAAGGCGAGGGGCCACAGGAAAGTAACAGGGGCATCAAAGCAAGAAAGGTAGACGCCAGTCCTTTTTCAGAGGAGAGTGTCCTGAAGGGACTGGCAAATCAGAAAGTGGACAAGGCAATGAGATCAGACAGGGTGCATCCAAGGATGTTGAGGAAGCTCGGGAAGGTACTGGCCGCACCTCTGACAGTCCTGTTCAACCACTCACTGGAGACGGGAGTGGTTCCAGAGGACTGGAGGAAGGTCGATGTAGTACCACTTCACAAGAGTGGTAGCAGGGAAGAGGCTAGCAACTACAGGCCAGTCAGCTTGACTTCAGTGGTGGGGAAATTAATGGAATCACTACTGAAGGAAAGGATTGTGGAATATCTTGATTCAAGTGGCTTACAGGATCAAGGGCAACATGGATTCACAAGGGGGAGGACATGTCAAACAAAACCTCACAGATTTCTTTGACTGGGTAACCAGGAAATTGGATCATGGTGGAGTGGAGGATGTGGCCTACCTAGATTTCAGTAAGGCCTTCAACACTGTTCCACATAGGAGACTCATAAGTATGGTAAGCAGCCTAGGACTGTGTCCAAAGGTGGTAAACTGGGTAAGAAATTGGTTATGGGATAGGCATCAGAGGGTGGTGGTAAATGGAGTTCACTCTGAGGAAGGGAGGGTGACCAGCAGGGTGCCACAGGGATCAATACTGGGACCAGTCCTCTTTAATGTCTTTATTAGTGACATTGCAGAGGGGCTGGATGGGAAGATCATCCTTTTTGTGGCTGACACTAAAATCTGCAATAGGATAGACACTCCAAGTGGGGTGGAAAAAATGAGTAGTGATCTGAGGAAGTTAGTGGAGTGGTCAAGGGTGTGGCAGCTGTTTCAATGTAAAAAAGTGAAAAATCATGCACTTAGGGCACACAAACTCAGGGGCAGAGTGCAAAATGGGGTGTGTGGTATTAATGACCACAAAACAGGAAAGAGACATGGGGTAATCATATCTGATAACCTAAAGGTGGCCAGGCAGTATGACAAGACAGTTGGGAGAGCTAGTGAGCTGCTGGGGTGCATAGGGAGATATATCACCAGCAGAAAGTGGGACATGGTGTTACCGCTGTATAGATCACTGATGAGACCTCACGTAGAGTACTGTGTCCAGTTCTGGAGCCCTCATTTGCAGTAGGACATAGAGTGGAGGCGGTCCAGAGGAGGGCAACTAAAATGGTGCAGGGTCTGCATGAAAGACCCAATGAGGAAAGACTGAAGGACCTCAATATGTACACCCTGGAGGAAAGGAGGGTGAGCGGGGATATGAAAGAGACATTCAAATACCTCATGCTTATAAATAAGGTGCAAGAGGGAAGCATTTTTCAGAAAAAAAGATGCTCAAGATCAAGGGGTCATAGTTTGAGACTGGAAGGATGTAGACTCAGGGGAGATGTGAAGAAGTAATTCTTCACAGAAAGGGTGGTGGATGCCTGGAACAGCCTCCCAGCAGAGGTGGTGGGGGGAAAAACTGTAGAGGTGTTCAAGAATACATGGGATAGGCATAAAGGAACCTTAAAAATCTAGATAAACTGGCAAAATGACCGGAAGAGTGGCAACTGGGGTTTAACACAAAAGTGCAAAATCATGCACATAGGGAAGAAAAACCCTGAAGCCACCTATAGGTTGGGAGGGGGTTTGCTGGCAATCACAAGGGAAGAAAGAGACTTGGGCGTCATCATCACAGATGACCTGAAACCATCCAAGCAGACCACTAGAGTAGTAGGTAAGGCTAGAGGGATGTTGGGCTGTATTAATAGGGGTATCACAAGTCATAAGATGGAGGCAATAATCCCTCTTTATAAGACACTGGTTAGGCCCCATCTGGAGTACTGTGTGCAGTACTGGAGGCTGCACCTGCACAAGGACATTAACAAAATGGAGGCAGTCCAGAGAAGGACAACCAAAATGGTGCAGAGACTGCATCAGAAAACATATGAGGACAGATTAACAGAGGTCAATATGCATGCCCTAGAGCAAAGGAGGGAGAGAGAGGTGATATGATCAAAACATTCAAACATCTTAAGGACATTAACAAGGTGAAAGAGTCCACTCTGTAAAATGACACTCTGTAAAATGTTATTGAACCCTTGTCTGTCCTCTAAATCAAATGTTTATCTACAAGTCTTGGCTTCCCTAACTGCTCTGCTATGGTATATATTCCATGTATTGTTATTGGGTCTCGGCCCCCAGGTCGCATCTGGAATTGAGCTTTTAGCTCAGTATGCTTTCCTGGTAAATCTCGTAAATAAATAAATAAATAAATAATATAAGAAAAGTAGCAAGACAAGAGGACACAGCATGAGATTAGAGGGAGGCCGATTAAGGGGTAATGTGAGGAAGTTCTTTTTCACAGAAAGGGTGGTGGATGCATGGAACAGCCTACCTCAGGAAGTGGTGGATATGAATACAGTGCAGGGCTTCAAACAGTCATGGGATAGGCATAAGGGAGCAATACAGATGAGTATGAATATATAGGCCATTGACCGAGTAAAGGCCTATGGCGCATTCATAAGGCAGAAAAAATGTGCAAACTGGATGGGCCTTGTATTCCTTATCTGCCGTCAACTTTTATGTTTCTATGTTAGTGGCAAGGCAAGGGTGGGTAGAGCTGGAGATCAAGTAGGGACTGTGGTAATGCAGTAGGTAGGGAAAAATGGGCAGACTATGTGGGCCAAGAGGACCTTATCGCCTGTCAAATTCTGTTTCTGTGTTCTATGAATGACACTTTCTAAGAACTGTACAAGGAGGATTGCTGTACTTTGTATACTTTCAGGTAAGAATGCATGCTTTCTTGGAGCTGGTAGAAATCTTCAGGTACAATCTGAGCTGTGAAAAGCTGCATGCACCTATATAAAAACTTTTTAAAAATCTACTTTTTATTATTATTCAGCTAATATTACATATATCTTTCTTAGAGTTCCCCTTCCTGTCATTACTGAGGAACTTTGTATAAAAACTGTGTCTTAATCAGTTACAGATTATCTACCCTTGCTTCTTACTTCCTACTTGAAATCATATCCCTCTATACCTTCATCATAAGTAGTCATGGTAATGCTTGCGATGCTACAAGTAGAGTACTACTTATGTGGACATCACTCTAAGAGTTGTAAGAGTAGTCTTGTGCATTCAAATTAAAAATATTGAGAGCAGAATTAAGACATTTCCTCTTATAAATGCATAAACTATGTAATAATTTATGAAGGTTATTGTTGCGTATATGTTTATATACTTTTTTGCATGATATTTGAACAGCATGGTGTCAGTAGTGCAGCAGTATGTACACTTGCCTCTAGAGCTGAAAGTTTGTAGGTTCTAGCCCCACATCAAGATGCAAAACCAATACAGTATAACCCCGATTATCCGAATGCAACGGGAGACATCAAAAATGTTCGGATAATAGGGGTTTCAGTAAAACCGGAGATTAATACTTTTATGCAACGTTCATTTTGTTAAATGCAGTGCAGGTACTGTGTTTTGATAGTAAGACACAGAAGGTTGTTTGGTATAAAATATAGTTTACTTTACAGTTACTGGACATTTTATTAAATCTGAAGTTAGGTAAAACATTCATCTCCACTACATCACAGTGAAAAACTGCGTGATTGCACTCTGCTTCTTAGAATTATTTGATTTTTCAAGAACCTGTAGTCTAAGTTTTCTATGAAGCAGGGTGTGGAGGTAGTCTGTATTTTCTTGCCCTTCTAGCCGTAGCAGACATTTTTCGAAAGCTTCCACGGCTTTAGTCGCCATGGGTACCTGTACAGTCCCTGCAGCTCCGTCTCCCGTCTCGTCATCTTCCTCCTTCATCGCTTCCATGACCTCAGGATTATTCTGTGCAATAGCAATGATATCCTCATCATTCAGTTCCCCGTATCCATCATCGTGGGCATCACAGTCCAGCCATTCTTGCACTGCCTCGGCAGAGCACTTGGTCTGTTGAGCTATGCAGTGCAGTGCATCATTAGCCTCCTGTTCTTGTGGGACTGACACAGGCTCTTCTGATTCACCTTCAGGCTCTGTAAGAACAGTTGACTTTTCCCAACATCTTCTGATAGTCTCTGGTCTCACCTCAGACCATGCCTCTCCCAACAGATAACACACATCCTTGATTGTCAATTTCTTAATGGCATCAGTAAGCGTGAGATGGTCATTTTCATCTGCGAGCACAGTGGCTGCAATTTGCCCCGGTACAACTTCTTTAAAGTTGCTAAGATGCCCCGATCCATTGGCTGCAGTTTGGATTTTGTGTTTGCTGGCAGAAAAAGACAACGCACACCACTGTCAGCAGATGTTACAAATCAGATGATGACTGCTAAGACTATTGAGGGCTTGTTAATTAAATTAAAATGATTTAGCGTGATGAGTGTCAGATAAGACCGAAGGGCTGTTAACTAATTTAATCCAACAACAGCTAAGAGGCTAATAGCTAACAATCAAGTGTTTCATTTGTGTGCACAATGTAACGCAATCGGGGGTTCATTTTGTTTATGTTTAACGAAAAAACGTGGTTAATTATACCCCAGCACAGTAAGTCTTTCTTTGCCTGCAGTTTAATTTTGTTTAATTTCGTTTACGTTTAATGAAAAATGCGGTTATCACAGTTTTGTTGGGGGACACAAGAGAATTTTGGATAATCCGGAGGTTCGGATAATCGGAATTCGGATAAACGGGGTTATACTGTACTGTATTACAGTAACCCCACATCTCAAGATGTTGGTAAGGAATTGTCATGCATGAAGCAAGGAATTTTTCTTGCATTTTTTTCATACAAGGAAAAGGTCACAATCCTTACATATCCTTTGCAAAAAACTTTTACATAAAAATTTACCTAACAACTTGCATGTGCCAGCATATTTCCTGTTCATTCAAAACTCTTACAAAGTCCTTGCCTTTTTTCACTAAGGGTAGTATGCCATGCTAATGAATAATTCTGAAGATTTCTGAAGTTTTCTTATCAAAAGTCGCTCTTTTTTAAATAATATGAGCTCTGTTCAGCAGCCAGATCTTTCCCTTGTAAGAAAGACATTGTACTGAAATGCGCATTGTGTGTTGAGTTCTCGATCTTCTGCAATGCTGATTGCTACAGGTCGTGTGGCTTGCAAACAACTACGACATGCTCAATGTGTGCTCCCTATAAAAAGTGTTGTGTCTTTACATTGAAGTGCTGGAATGCTGAAATGAAACAAAGTTCCTTTGACTTGCTTTGGTGGTATTTAAAATGCTGGATTTTGGCATGTTCACCAAATGCAAATTTGACATCGGCAAATCCTTACTGCCAACTGTTTTTGACTTTATTTCCATAACAAAAAAAATACCTTGAATCAGAATTTGAAACACATCTTAATAGCCACTTTCACTTTCTCTCTCTCACAGGGCATTTTGTCCCACTCCCCTATTTTGTTTCTTTATTTCTGCTATCCTCCACTCTAGTAGTGTAGGTCATCAGAACAGCACCCTTCCTCTGGCTTGAAGTGGGGGCAAGTATCTGCCTTCACAGATGATACCAAATCCTCTCCTTGGACAGCTGGCAAGGATTGATAGAATGATGAGTGATGAGTGATGTGTTCTTCCTTCCTGGGGAGCCAGACCCTTAAATTATTTATTCATTTGTCTATCTATCCATCTATCTGTCTGTTTATCTGTCTCTCTGAAATTACTCCAACCTAGATAAACTGATAAGATATAACATCTTGTTTACATTTGGGATCCAGGGAGAAAAGCAGCAGTCAACAGATTAACATTGTCCAGCAGGAATAGTTACATACTGGCTAAAATATAGAACACAAAAACAAACAGTAATTGCAAGTACATCAAAACAGTAATCAAAGCAATCTAAGAAAGTGGGTCTGCACAAATGAGTACAGTCAGGAGAGGGGATCCCAGACTAAAACAAATAAGGACCAAAACAAATACAGGGAGTTATAAAGTAGTAGGAAAGAATGTTGTGATGCTCTCAATCACCAGAGTGGGATTCCAGGACTCATAAGGGAACCACAGTCCTCCAGGAGACAGTATAGTGCACTTTCTCTTCATCAAGTTGTTATATAGTGGTAGTACTGTTACACTAGTATGAACAATACAGTGTCACATTGTACTGAATTGCACTGCATTCCATTCTGTGTTCGTTTTACTTGACATCATAACTACTAAACAAGCTGTGAGACAGTGAGTTTCCCTCCACTCATCCTACTGCTTGACTGGTCAGTGGTGATGTCACAGTTAAGGGGGATAAAATGCTGGTGAGGTAGGAAAGGGAAAGGCCCATATTAGTTGAGTGGTGTCATTAATGTATAGTAAAGAATGCGGTAACATATAAAATAACATGCCAAAGTAGTTCCATAGACTTCTATGGAGCTTGCACCCCTCCTGTTCTCCCTGGTTAAACGGCACAAAATATAAGTGTGGGGGCAGGTCCAGCACACCGGCAAGTGAAAGGGATCAGCTGGTCATCTCTTCAGCCCAAATTATGATCCTTTCACTCAAGACCTGGTCAGCATGAAAAATTCTGAAACTGACATATTTAAAGCCACCCAGGGGCCAGGTGATGAGATCTGCGTTTGAAAATGCTGAATGTGATAAACCACAATTTTAGCAATTTTCTTTAACCCTTTGGAGCCTAATGACTGATACATATGTTATTTCATCATAGTGCATAGTGGCCTAACAATGTATTTATCATTTGCTTTTTTTATTATTTCATCAGTTGGTGCCTTTTTTTATTTTTGCACTGTTTGTATCTTAATATGATGTCTTCTACACATGGCTACTGTGCATAATTTCGAGTTATATGTACTACCACTGTAAAGTACATAGTCTACCAGTTACAGTGATGTATGTGTTGGTACTATGGTGACATGGCATGGTGGGTGCTGGCATGCAGAATGCATGGATGTATCAGTGTCATTCTCAAAAATACTTAGGCAAATAGTCACTTTTAATGTGAAAATGGCTAAGTTCCATAACGTTAAGATATCATTGCAATCTGTTGCTACATAAATAAGTAAGATGAAACCAGGAGGAGGTCATGACTTCACATTTCATTTATTTATTGATTATTTGCCCAGGAAAGTAGGCTGGAGACAAAGTCCTGTACAGCTCAGGCAGATAGACATCAGAAGCACTGGTAAACATTCATGCCAAAAGTTACACCCCAGATCACATCATTGTTTACATGGTCATCATATTGTTACATTTTGACAAACTCAGTAAGTGTGTGTGTTGTCTACACCTGTGAGAAAGTTGCATGAGCAGCCATAATGCAAAGGACAAAGTTCCAATTTTGAAGTAGATGTCCTGAGTTGTAGTAGTAATCAGTTTATTGTTCTATCATAATAAAAGATCATTAAAAGCAATAGCACAAAAAACAAATTACATTATAAAATTTCATTTTTAGATAACAGATTTATTCTTAAAATATCAGAGTACCTTCTCTTCTATACATAGGAAGGGGCAAAGTAACATATTACGCCTAATCTCCTTATAGAGGCTGTATGTTCAAGAATTCTAAGCATGCTCTTTCTCACATTTTGAATTGTGACTAGATAGAGGGCCACTCTATTAATAACATATTCATCTTCAACAATAAATAGACTTTTTTAAATTTCTTTTTCATCAGAACAATCAAGAGAGTTGTATACTGGAGCTATCCACTAGCCCCTATCCTTATGGTACCACGAACATTTCAATGTAACATGGCTCAGGTCTTCCTTTGTTTTATTATTATCATTTGTAGAACTCCTCTTCAGGTATACAGGATTTGTTTACTCTGGCAAGTACTACATTTGAGGCAAACACACCAGTTCTATATTTTACAAAGGTTTTTCTTTGTGTAGGATCCTCCAGGACATCCAAGTAGTACCTAAAGCCATGTTTACGGTCAATATCACTGTACCATTTGGAGAATTTAGACTGTTGAATAGCATTCAGGTCTCTCTGCTTGTACCACTCCTCATTTTTTTACAGATAAATGCTTTATATTTATAGCTAAGAACAATATTCTTATTGACATATCTAACTAAAAAGTAAATTTCATATTTTTGTAAGAGAGAATGAAAATGCTACAGCAAATTAGATGACTAACACCAAGATCTTTCCAGTAAACTTTTTCCTGTAGGGCTTTTTTAACTAGCCTATTCCCTGTATATCTATTCTGAGCCAATAATCAACAAGTTTACTACCTGCAGTTGCTTGAATATTGACTAAGCCCAGTTCAGCTCTCACGAAACAGCTGGGCATAGATTTGTTAAATACCAATACAGAACATAATATTTGTATGACAGGTTTTTCTAGTCTCACAACTGGGGACAAAGCCCCCTTCAGCACCATAAAGAACCCTATGTGTTCTATTGTGATTTAATGGCTTCCACCAGTGATCAGATTGTATGTCTACCATACACATGATTAAACGTTTAAGACCAGTAATCAATGATTTTTGCTTTGACTGGCATATAGTCTAAATAGCTTTTCCATGAAAGATTTCATGAAAACATTATGCCCAAGTGACACTACAGTATGTATTAACTATATCCAGTGGTATGTTATCTAGTTTCCACTGGTATTTATTCCTATGGGCACCAAAAGCAGTTACCTGACTTTTACAGCGGTTTACCTTAAGAGAGAAACTTTGGGACTCCTTATATAAAATATCCAGGTTTTTTTTCTGCAGCCCACTACGTGAGAGCAAAAACAAGACCAAGCCATCTGCACAGGCAAAAATGGAGCAGTTTAACTGGCCAATTTTAGGTGAGTCCGTGTCGGGGACATCAAGTGCTACCACATGTTTGTTAATATATATAGAAAAAAAGAGTTGGGGCAAGTATGAGTAGAGTAGAAAAAAGGAAGGAAAGAGAACTACATACACAACATTGGGTTGCCCACTTGGCATCACCAGCTATTGCAATATCTGGCTAAGTACTTAAATAACAAATTGAACAGCAGACTTGATTGCAGTTATGCACTTTTCCGACTTCTGCAAGAATGTGAAATGAAAATGCTAAAACAATTTGCTCAGCATAAGGCAATGCCTGATCCAATTTTTGGTAATGATAAAATATAATCATTTTCTGAACCTGAACTGTAGAAAAAGACATAAAGTAAGGGACAGTATTACATATGAAGCAACAACATGGTAACAGTATTGTGGTGGTGGAAAGGACCTAGGGTTCATCTTGGCTGCTCCTCTTACTGTTTGGCTGTAACTATACTCATTCAGAGTACAGACACACATCCAAGCCTAACTTATTCAAATATTACCCCTACTCATGTTGTATGACCTTCAAAGCTGTTATTCCTTTGGAATTTTGGAATCTGTATTCCTGCTTTAAAAGCTTGAGCCATGCCAGCTTCCATTCCCTCACCAGGCAGGTTCTTCTGCATGCTAATCGCTCTCTGTGTACAGTTATTCTTTCTGATGTTTCTTCTTATGCTGCCCCACAGAATAAGGGCAGGCCTCCAGTTCTCCTTGCACTCACTAGCTAAAACAACTGTGTATGCTCAACACTGTCTATCTTATTTAGTATTCAGAACACACTAACCATGTCTCACCTTAACTAACTCTTCCCTAGGCCAGATAAATGACTTTTCTCCAATAAAATCTGTTTTGAGTAACATCTCCCATGCAAAGTAAGATCAGTGCTTAAACCACTTCTTAAAAACTCAAATCCATAATGTCAAGGCTACTTTCTAAAATAAGTGTTACTGACACAGGATGATTTCAAAAAAAGGCTAGGTAATACTGTTATCCCTTTTTACTGAGAAAAGAACATTTAATGACAGCACCAGTGGAAAGCCAAAGGCTTATTTTCAGCCATGCCTGAGGCCCACATCAAGACAGTTTGTATATGTATGTAGTATGTGTAGGTGACTTAAATTACAAGGTTTTACAAAGAATGATTCTAAAAATAGTAAAGGGATACAGAACTGGATCCATATACAACACTGGAATATAAATTAGTACTGAGGTTTCATGCTGGAAAAGATCGAGAGATATGATTCTGTGAAATATTATATGCTGCTCTTTCTGTATCCTGCTTTTGGTTCAAATGTAGAAAACTCTAAAAAGGCTAAACAGTAGTTTCATTTACTATGTAAAAAATTCCAGAAGGCACATTGCCCTATCTTTTTTCAGTAAAGTCAGAAATAGGTTAGAAAAGTACAATGGAAAAAGAAATGAAGCCCTTTTTATGGCTGCAGTGGGCAGAACCCTGCAAACCTCTTTCTATCAAAAAAGGATGCAGTACATTCCTTCTGACCAAATAATATGTTAGACTTGCACCACAGTTGCCTCCATGTCTGTGAAGCACCCCACTTGCTGTCTCCATTAGCAGTCATACTGTATTATTTTTACTCTGTCGGAGGTCATGGTGAAACACAGCACACACCATCATGTCCAAGATGGCCACCAAACTGCAGTGCACATGCACTCCTACTAGCACATGTGCAGTAGAGTGTGGTGGCCATCTTGGACTCAGCAGAGTGTGCCATGTAATGCCATGATCATTGATTTTGTTTAAAATTATACATATCTGCCCCCATCTGACCCTCCCTCTCAGGACCCCCCCCCCAAGAAACATAAGATGACACTGAGGGTGCCCAATCCCCCAATGTCATGATCCGGACATCACCCACCCCACCCCCAGAAACATAAGAGTGACACTGGGGTGCCCAGTCCCCAGTGTCGCAATCCAGAATCTCATTGTTTTTAACCCTGTAAAAGAACCTCCCATCAATGTCTTTTGTGGCTGTTCCTGTCCCCCACCCAACCCTCCCACTCAGCATCCACCACACACACCAAGCCCTTACTTACCCATTGAGGGTCCAACACCATAATCCTCTCTGGACTGCAGATATGTCTCCACTCTTCAAAGCCAGACTGCAGACTGAAGGGACAGGTGTGCAGTTTAATGTATTTCAGTGGTGTTTTGAACTTAGTGGCATAACTTGGCCATTTTTGCATATTTTTGGCCCAAATTTCCAACATGTCTTTTTTGGGACCCAGCCTAATGAACAATTGCAGTTACATTAGGCAAATGAGTCCCGGAAGGTGATATATTGGTCCCTGTACAAAATCACCTTTAGGCCAGGAGGTGAACATTTTCTCTGTTCTTCTTTTAGGCAGGATCATAACAAGGCTATGTTGAAAATTTGGTGTAAAAATATTACAAAACAACATATTTATGAGCCTATGTAACATTTTGCTAACACAGGCTCTTAACTGATAATTTTCAATATTTTTAACCCAAATTCCTCGGCTGCAACCCTATCGGCTCTGGCTAGAGTTTGTTTAATTATATAGTGATGGCTTCTCCCTGGATCCAATACTGGAAATACAACAATCTCTTTCTAATCTTTAGGCCAGCCAATGTTGGCAGAGAAACAAGCATCATCATCATAAGACTCAGTTGTATCTACATCCTGGGAGACAAACTGACTGACACATGTGTGAGTGTGTGTGTGTGTGTGTGTGTGTGTGTCTCTTTAAGGATTTTCATTTGTTATCAGACCACTTCAGGGAAGACATGACTCAAAATGAGTAAAAGATTTCAAATTATATAGTGAGTGATAATAATAATATAGCAGATAATGTGAAGGTAGGTGTGCGTTATGGGGCTATATTCATTACTGATGTCCACTGAACATCAAGAAACTGAATAGCCCAGTAATGTACACTTCCCTATACATTATTTTTCATATTATATATGGACAAATTGTTTTTGATAAAGTAACGTTTTGAATCTGACTGAGTGAAGTTTGTGAGCAACAGTTTGTTTCTGTTGAGTCCTAGCCACCCATGCTGCTACAGTGTTTCCCAAAGTAACAGTCTATATATTGCATGTTAGTGTAATCATGCTGGTGATGATGTAGGCTTCTTAATGTCATCACTTTGGGAGAGACTGTGGTTAATATAAATTTAGGAGAAATTTTTAGCTGAGAAATAATCTTTACCTAAACACAGTATTGTAAGACTGTTACATTGTTGTCAGGCCATCAGACTAGTGTATTCCTAGAAGCCAGTGTCATACAATACATAAACAAAAGAGCCAAGCACTGGTAGGGGTCTGACGAAATCAAGGAGTTACCACAGAGAAAATACAAATTCCACTTATTGTCATGCTCACAGTGAGCCAGCTGACTAACGCCTCAGTGCTTTGACCTTAACCAGGTCTTTGTCTGATACGTGACTACTGGAATTTGGCATGCTTTGGAATGCTCTTACTTAAGTGACTATTCATAATCTTAAGAAACTGTAAATATAATGTTGCTTTAGATAGCATGTACCAGTAATAGAATTTGTTTCTGTTATAGAATAAATACTTTGTATTGAATCATCCTGAGGGTGTATGTAGGGAATTCCTTCTGTGCTGCTCCTTTTCTGATCACTGAGGTTGACAACACTCTGGCAGTGTCAATTTCACCATTAATCTCTGACAATTTCTAGCCCTAACCCATTATAGGAACTTGGTATAAACACACATATAGTGAAAGAAATAATTCTTTAACAATAAGGGTTCTATTTATGCAAATACAAATTTAAAAAATAAAGATGACCTGCTCATTGAGAACTTGTCCTCACCAGCTCAGTATGAATATCTTGTCATCCCTTTTTCATTGTAACCCATGAAGAGGGTGCATGAGGAAGGGCGCCGTCCGTTATGGTGACTCCTTCCCGGCACAATCCACTCACGGCGATGGAAAGGTAGGGCGACGGGATGAGCGAACTAGGCGACAGGATGTCACTATACATACACGCATGGGGGATGGGAGCGAGCACAGTGAGCATGGGCTGGGAGGGGGTGGAGAGGCTGTAGGGGTGGTGCTGTGGTTGCTGGTTGAGCTGCATCATGGCATTGGGGATTGGCTAGTGACTGGGGTGGCTGAGGTACAGAGTTCGGGTCCGGGCGCTGGTGAGATTTATTTCTTTATTTTTTTTATTGCCCCTGGCCCGAACCTTTTTCTTACTTTCACCCCGACCTGCACCCCCTGGGTTGAGATCCCTTGGTGGGGGTGCGGGGATCTCCACGGTGTGTGTGTGTGAGGGGGGTGCAGCCCACCCAGAAAGCAGTAAAAATCTGTACTGGCACCATTGTTCTGGTGCGCTGGGGTTGTCAAAGTGATGAAAATGTGTTCGGCACTCTGTGCAATAACGGTGATCGCCTTTAGGCGTTTGCCGTTATCACACAGACCCCTTTTTCATTGAGGTATTTATCTAGTTAAAGCTCGAAGACTGAAAGTGTGTTCACTGATATTCTTGTTCTGGAAGTACTGTCTGTTTCAAGTGTCCACCATTTGTTCGGTAAAGTAGTTCTTCTTGATATTTTCCTTGAAGCTTCCTACATTCAATGATCCTAAGTAACCCTTTGTCCTCTCATCTTTGTATATCTGGAAGAGCTGCCTTTAGTCTGCTGGTGCTGTACCTTTAAGATGTTTAAATGCTGTACTGTCTTCACTCCTGAGTCTTCTGTTTTCCATAAAGAACAGTGCCAGATCTGACAGTCCGACCTCATACAGTAGAACGTGTTTTCCAATATTCAGTCACCTTGGTTGCTCACCTCTGCACTTTCTCAACTCCATTGATATCTTTCTTCAGTAATGTGGAGCAGAACTGTGCACTCCTATATGCTCAAGATGGGATATAACCATCTGTACAGTCAGAGGGATTACAGCAGAAAAACAAGTTGAATTATCCAGTCTGTATCGGGTTAAACCCACAAAGAAATACATTTCTCTCAATCTGCTTACAAAGTTTCCCATGATGCACACCATGAATTGTTTTGCTTTGTTAGTTGTTGTTCCATACTGCCTAATGGGGAAGGGCAGAGCTGATGGATTTGAAGTCCCTTCTGACTGCAAAGTATTATGTTTCCACGTCACTGTGCCTTAATCTGGTTCCCCAATCTAACGTTGTTGCTGACCAATACTCATAGGTCCTTTTCCAGCTGAGTTTACTCAATCTCTGTGTTGTTCAAGTAATAGGTTGCTTTCATATTCTTCTTTCCAGGAAACATACACAAAATGGAGGATGGAGACAAAAACCTGGCACAAATCCAATAAAACGCACCCACTTGGATGCTGTTGATAAATACAACAAATACTGTGTTTAATCACAAAAAAGTCCAGCAGTAGCTGGCCCAGTGGTGTGGAGGGCTGAGACATCCATGCCTTACCTACTGCCATGCCGGTGACCTGTGTTTGTGGTGCGAGCGGGCCACTGGGGGTTGGCCAGGGAAGGAGAAGATTGAGCATCCAGAGGACAGCTCTCCTGTCCTGGGGAGTGGTGGGGATGGAGTCTGCTGCTTGACTGTCCCCTAGCAGTAGCTGAGGATGGCACAATGGACCCAGACATGGGGGTAGATATGGGGCAAATGCCTGGCATGCTGCGTGTGGAAGCATGCATGGCTCGGTCATCGGCGTCATTGCATGCCTCTGCACCACACTCTGGGGAAACGGGAGAAAAGCGAGGAACATCCCAACCAATGAGATGATGCTGGCCCCTTGCAGGTGCTGAATGTGGCTAGCTGGCACCTCGCTAAGAAGATTCAGAGGTGAGTCCAGTGAATGCCGGGATGATGGGGAGCTGATGGAAGGGGCTGGTTGGGAGGAGAAGAAATAGATTAACTAAAAAACCAAAAAAAATGTCCAACAGTAAACACAGACATAGACTCACTGAGGAAGTGTAGCCTGGCACTTTGCAGCTTACTACTGCTGTATCTGGGGACTGTCTTACCTAGATGAATTTTTTAACATTGATATTCATTTGCGATTTTTCTGAGCATGTCCAAGTCTGTCTGCCTTTCATTATCTTTGTGCTGAGATGTATCTACTGTTCTGATTCTGGTGTCATCAGCAAACTTGGAAAACCTACCCAGCTACTGGTTCCCAACTTCATACTTCCAGTTCCCTTATAAATCTATTGAACAACATTCAGGGAAGGCTCCACTAGCCTTTGAATTGTATCACCAGTTATGGTTTAGGTGCCCCATTTTATGAACGTGTCACCTCTGTAGCACATTGCCAAAGGCTTTGCTGAATCCAGGTATACAACATCAACAGGTTTCCTCTCATAAAGCTTCTTAACAAAAACTGCAATAAGATTTGTTTGGCTTGATTTCCCATTGCAGAATCCATATTGGTTCAGCAATTCTAAGTTAGTTTTCTGTAAGTGTTCAACAATTTTGTTTCATATTATTGCTTAAAGTAGCTGTTTTAGCAGTTATAAGCTGGAAGAAGACTGCTTTGTGATGAAATAAGACATGATATTCTTTTCCACAGAGTGCTGCAGCTCTGAGAACACAGGGAGGTGGCAGCAGTGATAAAATATAACATACAGTAGTGGTGAATTTCAAAACCATTGTTTTTATAATAAAGAGTAGTTTGTAACAAATACACCTCAAAAGTGACAGCAAGGGGAACATTTTAATGTCGCCCACAATATTTGAATTAATTTGCCTGCTGGGAGTTGTGAACATAATAATATATGAATATATGTAATCCTTGTGCTTCTTGTAATGGAAAAGACATATTTACTGGGCAAAAAGTCTGTCCACTGCACAATTTGTGTTTCCAAACTCCACCTATTTTTAAACATCTTCTCTCTCCCATAAAGATGTGTCCGCTGCCACCTGGCAGGCATAGTCTCACTCTCCAGCTCTTTCCACTGTGACTGCAGATGTATTGGTTGCAAACAAGCTTTTCTATGTATTATAAGGTTTATATATGATCTATTTATGAAGATGCTGTATGTACCTTTACATTTTAAATTCATGTTTTTATTCTTATAGTGTTGTGGATATTGGAAAATGCAGAGTCACAGAATAATACTACTGTCATTAGTGGAGAAGGTAGGAAAAAGACAAAAGTAGATAAACAGGTAGGTAGGTAGTAGTTTGTTTGAAAAGTTTCATCAGGAAGGATATCATGTAATAGCTCATTACCAGATGTGTCCTGGGGAGGGTGGGTACAATGGAGGGGAAAGTAAATATATTATTACAGATTGAACACAGAAAATACAGTACACTCCATCAGTATGGAGACAGACCAGAATAATACATTAGCATACAACTTAAGTTAGAAAACATGGAGTTCTATTACAGGGATACAAACACATACACACTCACAGAGCAGGTTGTACATTTCCTGATAAGCGGTACAGAACAGGCATAGGCTTTATTACAAAGACTTGATTTACAGCGAACCCAAATAACACTGTACACAAAGTGCTAAAGTTCTGAAATTTTACATTGTCATGATCGGAGCATAGTCTGAAAAGTGCTATATCCAACCAGTTAAATTTTAGTATTACAGACACAAGGGTACAGTGTGGGATAGCTAGAGAAACAAGGGGTGTGAGGGAGAAAGGTCAGTCAAAGGCCTACTCCCATTCAGGGTGCTAAGAACCCCACAAGGAGACAGGGAATTGGCAAGAGAGAGGGAAAAAGATCAAATTTGCTGGGCTTGTAGAAGGGGAGGGTAGAGCTAGAGGAGGATAAGGAGAATTAGATGCAGTTGCAAGAGGGAGTTATATGTTGATGGAGGAGGAGGGATAGGGAGTTGGGGGGTCTGAGCAGAGTGGATTTCTAATGAGAGTTACTGAGGGAGTAAAGTGTGGGGGGTGGGATCAAGATGTGGGAATGCAAGAAGGGTGGAAGAGAACCTAGCCAGAACTTCCCAATTAAAGTAGCACTGTGAGCAAGGTGTCTGGCACTGAGGGAAGGGAAAGAGAGTGAAGTGTAAAGGTCACAGTGGTGAGTACGTGGTGGACAGTTGAGAGCAAAGGGGCAGAAGGAGTGGAAAAGAGTGTCTAGTCTGGATAGGGTGGACTTGGCAGCAGAGTTATAGATTATGTCTACAAAGTCAAAGCTAGGGAGAATCATCTTTTGGATGATCTTTCTACAGGCTTGCGGCAGAAGGCAGCTGCAGTGTCTGTACAAATCACCGAGTTTGGGGAAAAGTTTTTTATGGATGGCATCCACATACACAGCAAAGTCAAGGTTTTTGTTGAGCTATAACCCGAGATGCTTGAAAGAGGAGACATCTTCCAGTACAGAACCATTGAGGGTATGGAAGGTTGGAGTGGCATCAAGCCTGGTGAGCTTTTGCCTGGTGCCAAAGGTCATGGAGACCATTTTTTTGGTATTTAGGGAAAGTTAATTTGTGCAGAACCAGTGCTGGATGTTGTTAAAGTCCAACTGAAGGCTGGTCACCACCTCTGAGGGGGAACTACCGGAGGCAAATAACACAGTATCATCTACGTACATGTGGATACTAGCAGATGTACAGGTGTCAGGTAGGTCATTAAGGAATATTAAAAATAGTACGGGGCCAAGTACCAAGCCTTGGGGGACACCATGTTGATTGGTAGAGGAGAGGAGAAGGAGTTGCTGACCCTGACAGACTGGGATTTTTCCATGAGGTAGGACCTGAACCAGCTGGTGGTGGATGCAGAGAGGCCAGCTGCTGACAGCTTGCTGAGGAGAACAGTGTCAAAGGCTTTGGCCAGGTCGACAAAGATGGCAGAGGTGATGTGTCCTTGATCCATGCCTGTTAGAATGGAGTCAGTGAGCCGAAGTAGGGAGGTGGTGGTGGAGTGAGCCTTGCAGAATACAGACTAGAAGGACGTGAAAAAGGACAACGAGTCAAGATAAGGGGAAAACTGCACCAGAGCCAGGTGCTTCTGCAGTTTAGCCAGAATTGGAAGCAGTGATATAGGGTGGAAGTTGCCAGGGTTGGAGAGGTCCCCCTCCCTTTGGAAGGGGGACAACAGTGGCAACCTTCCAGAGTTTTGGGACAGTAGTGAGTGAGATGGATAGGTTAAAGAGAGCTTCCAGTTGGTGGGCTGTAGCATATCCTGAGAGGTGAAGTTGCTTGGTGTCGAGCCCATCAGGGCTTTTGCCCTTGTGAGGATTTAGGGTTAGTAATTCTTAGTGTATCATCAGGGGAGACAGGTTTGAAGCAAATGCAAGAAGAGGAAGAGATCTGAGCAGGGCATGCTGGTAAGAGGGCGGTTGGGGGTAAGGAGGCAAGGAATGAAGAGGCACAGGTGGTGAAATTCTTGTTAAATTCAGCTGCCACAGAGGGGGGTCAGAGATAGTATGGTCATCTACTTTTAGAGCAGGTAAGGGGGATTGAGCAGGGGGAGAGAAGAAAGCATGAACAGCCTTCCAGAATTTGGAGGGATCGTTAAGGTTCTCATGGAAGGATGAGTTGAAATTCTCCACCTTGGCAAGGCGAATAGTCCTGGTGCAGGCATTGCAGTGGGAGCGATACTTCTGCAGAACTTTAAAGAGCTCCTGACACAGTTGAGACAACTTTGAAAAAACCTAATATTCAGGCAAAAATGAAGTTTATATTTTGTATTTTATTCTGTAATCATTACCCTTATTTTCTTATTACTAAGGTTATTTGCATGAATACAGTATCTCTGCCCTTTTAGCACTGGCTACCTGCTAACACCTGACATCATAATTCTGTTTATGACATCAAAATATGTTGCTGTGGAGCTAACTATGATGTCATAAACAGTGGACTGTGATGTCACATGTAGAGAAGCAACCAGAGTAGATATAGTGTAGGGGACAGGGATATTGTTTTCATGCAACTGTTTTCAGTAATAAAGAAAATGGGGAATTAATTACTGAAAATATATGAAGTAATAAAGAACATGGGATGGAGCTGAATATAAATGTTACTTTTTTTCAGAGTTTTACTAATGCTGTCAGGGGCTCTTTAAGGGCACCAGACATGACGGTTCCAGGCAGTCAGAAATTGAGAGCTGAAGTAGCTCAGGGCTGAGTCCACAGAGAAAGCAGTGACAATGGGTACCAGTCGGTATTGACAAGGTCATTGCGAAGGGAGGACAGGTTGAGGATATGGAAGGAGCACAGGTTGAGAATAACTGGATGGGATTTTACCCTGTGGTTTCCACACACAGTAAACCATGTGGTAGTCATTGAGGGCATCCAGAAGTATACCTGAGGTGATGACTCAGTGTGGGTGAGACGTCAGTACCCACTCTATAAGGTATGTTTGCCTGATTTGTGATTTAGGTGTGTAGGCTCTTTGATGACTTGTTTTACATTTAAGGACAAGATATGGTTGCAGATTTTGGACTGGGTGCTGGACAACCAATTAATGTTGAAGTCTCCTAAGATGTAGAGTTCTCCAGAGGTGGTGAGAGAAGAGAGAAGGTCAGTGATAGAGGTTGGGGAAGAAGATGGAAGGTTGGGGCAGCAGTAAACTCCACCCACAAAGATGGGAAGAGAGCAGGGTAGCGATAGCTTTAGTAACAGAAGTTCATAGGCAGATGAGGAGGCAGTGGAGTGGCAGACTGAAAATTGGATAGAGGTGGAAACTGGAAACATACATACTGTAGCCACACCCCACCCTTGGATGAACTGTCCTGCCGGATGATGGAGTACCCTGGGATGGAGATGGCAGAGTCAGGAATTTTTTAACTGAGCCAAGACTCTGTGATGATAACAGAGGGTTTTAAACTGGACATAAGGGGTTGAAGAAGGTAAATTTTGGGGAAGAGGCTTCTTATATTTAGATGAACTATATATAGCTCTTTGGGCAAATTAGAAGGTGGTGAGAGGGATGGATCGGGGTTGGATTCTATGTCACCTACAGTGAGGAGTAGTAGTACTATGAACAGTCTGGTGAGGGTGGCCATCCATCTCTTGGGCAGGGATGGCAGGCAAGTGAAGGTGGGGGTGGGTGAATTGGCGGTGCCGCTGTACCATAAAACAGATGCTCAGAGGGATGCCAAGTGGGTTCCTGGTGCATGGAGGATGGATGCAGCTGGACACCAGGGATAGTAGGAGGGGTGGCAGGCAGATGGGAGAGTGGGGGAAGAGGAGAGGGCAGAGAATAGAAGTTGGAAGGGTTGCCAGAAGGGTGGAAGGGGGGGGTAGGAATGCAGGGATGAGCAGGAAGGGAAGGTAGGCAAGGGTAAAGAGGAACATGGTGCAGATGTCACAGAAATGAAGAGAGGAGTGCAAAATGTCTGAATCAGCACTCAGAAAAATATTCCCAATAATGTGCTAAAGGATAAAGAGAAATGTGAGTCAGCAGGTTGGGCACAGCTGTAGCAGCAGGGGTGAACCAAGGCTGTTATATGGGGGTGAGGATCCCAGGGAAGTTTAATGGAACTAAAAACTTAAGCTAATTGTTACCACTGGGAAGGCCTAGTGGTTAGGGTTGCTGACTTTGGTGCAAAGGGTCGAGGGTTCAGAACTGGGTGTATCAGAGGGACAGGAGTACCTGGAAGTTAGATAGATAAGAAATGGAATAGAGAAGGTTAAGGCAGTATTGGAGTGACTTTACCACAATAAAAATGCAATAGCAATATAGCACTAACAGGTAGTATGTAGTTCTGTAGAGATAGATATGTGGTGAAGGAAGAACACAGAAAGGTAGAAGGATTTCATAAAGGAAGCAATATGGTACATTTTGAATGTAATACAGCAAAATAAATTAGGATAGACTTTATTCCCCCTTGGCAAACAGACTTTTTGCACAACACACTATGTAGGATTCCTAGAGACATGATTGGATGAATCAGCTCGATGACTTATTTATGTATTTATCTGTTTGTTTGTTTATTTGGAAATTGGTGACTGGGAAAAGGCATGTTAAGGCAGAACCTATATCCAGGAGCAGCATGGGAGCTCACCATATGACATCACCATGCTTCAGCTGGCAGGCCTGGACAGCCTCAGTTCCCTAATCTCTGGCACTGCTTTCAATGATATGGCAATACTAGATGATATGAAGCAGACAGAAATGGTAGTAGTCTGCTGCAGATGTTGTCCACAGCTGGCAAAAGCCTAATCTGGAGGGGTTTGTGGGACAGCAGCGTAACTCCTAGACTGAATATGGAGTAATATCCTAATTGGTTGGATGGACAAAGGAAGGTGCCTGGAGTTGTACTCAAGGGAGAAGCAAAGAACATTACAGGAAAAATACGGCACTTGTAAGGATTTAAACAATGCTAAAGATAGTAAACATAACAAAAATGCAATAGGGCCTGATGGAATTCATCTGAAAATCCAGAAGAAACTAGTCAAGGAATTATTTATCCCCTTGGTAATAATATTCAATGAGTCACTGAAAAAGGTGTACTGTACATGCCTGATGAATTGAGGGTGGCCAACGTTGTACAGTGGCACCAGCCAGGATGTAACACAGTAATGCTGCAGTGTATTACACAATGCTGCAGTACAGTGTAGGGAACAGTGGAATTAAATAGCAATTAAACTCTTGTCATGCAGAATTTTGTGACACGTCACTTACTACAAGTTACAGCATTGCATCGGGGCTGGCTCCGCTGTACTTGTATTTTTAAAAAAGCTCTAGGACTGAACCTGGGAACTATAAGCCAGTCAGTTTAACATCAGTACTAGGGAAGCTACTTGAGATAATCATATTACAGAATAACAACTTAGTGTCTGTGGCTAAACATGAATTCTATAAGGGAAAAGCATTCCAGACCATGCTCTTTAACCCTTACATGGCCGTAAACTGATACAGTATATCAGTTCAAAATCCCTATACGTTCTAATTCTGTCAGCAGCCTAAGGGTTAAATGTCTTGATCATGTTGCCAAGGAGCTCAGTGAGACAAAACCTGCAGATGTTTAGTATCTGGACTTCAGCAAAGCCTTTAACTCTGTGCCTCACAAGAGATTAGATAATAAACTGGAAAACATTTGTATAATGGATATGTAATGCAACGGATTAGAATCTGTTAGCAAGACAGAAAATAAGGCACTATAAAAAACAGTAGTCATCTACTGTATACACATTAAAGCAAGTGCTCAGTGGGTGCATGCATGGTTCAATACTGGGTACAACACTGTTCATTTTATTTTTTTTAAGAGTTCTGGAGGCTGTCACCAGTAGCTGGGTTGTCAAGTTGCTAAGGACATCAAAATTGGAAGAGTATTTGCCTCTTGGCTGTAGGTTGGTGAAATGCAGACGTATCTTTGCGTGCAATGGAACTGGACACAGAAACGGCAGATTAACATCAAGGTTGAAAATGCAAAGTGATGCATCTTGAAAAGAAGAATGGAGAAGCAAAATACTACCCAAACAAAACTTAGCAGAAATAAACCTGGGTTAATAATCAGTGAAAGCTTTTATTTGAGGAAACAGTGTGGGGCAGAAGCTATGGTAGCACAGAAAATACAAATCATGGTATGCATTAAGAGAAACTTTGCAAGAAGAACACAATATATTGCAATGCCTCTCTACAGATCACTGGTCAGATCTTACCTTAAGTATAGTGTACAGTTCCGGACCCCATATCTGATAAAATATATTGACAGGACTGAGAAAGTACAGAGGAAAACAGATCAAGGCAGTTGAAGATTTAAACATCATGGGCTATGAAGACTGACAGGCAAAACTAAGACCATTCTCCATAGGAAAGAGGAGACTCTGGGGGTGACATGAATACAGTACTCAAACATCTGAAAGAAATAACACCATCATGATCAGATCAAAAGCAGATTAACAACATCCAGAACTACAGGACTGCTAGGAACAGATGCACTCACCTAATACGGAGTGCCAAGGTGGACTATTACAAGAATCAACTTGAATGCAGCTGGAGGGATGGGAGGTGTTTCTGGGACAACCTTAAGAAACTCCTAGGAAAGAAAGTCAAGCAACAACCTTTACTACTCAATATTAATGGCTCCAATTCTATGGACCCACTCACTATAGCGGAAGGATTTAACTCTGCATTCACGGACCTAAGCTCTGTCCTCCATGATGAATACTTGAAGCCTGTGGATATGGATCTTGAAAACATACCCACGAGTGCACAGCACCCACAATTCTATTTCAGGTGGGTTACAGTCAAGGAAGCCATGGGCTACGTCAAAAAGGTTTTAGGAAAGACTAGGATCGGCAGTGACAGTATCGACATGAAACTGGTAGCTCAGATGATGGATGTGCTTATTGTCCCCATCACTAAAATCTTTAATAAGTCCCTAACCCTGGCTAAGTTCTCCTCCCTCTGGAAATAAGCACTGGTCACCCCAGTTCACAACCGTGGGGACAGAACATGCACAGCTAATTATAGGCCCATCTCTATCCTCTTCCCCTCTATCCAAAGCACTAGACAGGATCGTAGCAGGCCAAATCACAGAATATATCCAGAAATATCAGTTGCAGTGTCCCCAGCAGCATGGTTTCAGAAAAAAACACAGCACCGTCACAGCCCTGGTTGATTCTATGGATTACACTAACAAGGCTGTAGACCAGGGTAAACTGGTTGGATCCATCTTTATTGACCTGACGAAGGCCTTCTACATGGTCTGTCACCCCCTCCTTCTCAAGGAACTACAGGTCCTTGGGCTGGCCTCCAGCACCATCAAGTGGTTTCAAGATTACCTATCTGGAAGGTCTCAAAAGGTCAGAATTGGACCAACAGTTTCTACCTCTCGGGACATAGTGCTGGAAGTTCCACAAGGGTCCATATTGGGTCCATTGCTGTTCAGTCTCTTTTTGAACACACTCATGGAGGCATGTGCCAGCAAAATTATCCTCTATGCAGATGATGTGGTGGTACTCAGCTGCAGTGACCACACTAAGACCCTGCAGGCTGAGCTGCAGTTCACCTTCCAACAACTGGAGGTCTGGTTCAGCTCTCTTAGGCTTACTCAATTACAAAAAAAAACAAATCCATGCTTCTTTCTAGACCTCAGCTAAAGTGGAGGTACTCCCTACTAAGAGTTACCGACAACAGGTCGGCCCATCTAGCACAGGTTCATTCCTTTAAATACCTAGGAGTGATAGTAGATGATACCCTCTTATATGGCCAGCATATTGACCAGGTTGTGAAGGCAGTAAATACCAAACTCAGGGTGCTTTATCAACACAGGAAAAGCCTCACTACCAATGCTCTCGGGCTCTCCATAAACAGCTCCATTCTCACTGTAGTTGACTACCGCATGATGACATATGGAGCAGCAACTGATACCACCCTCAAGAGGGTAGACGTGGCTCCAAACAAGGCCTGCAGACTGTTACTAGATGCTGACTGGCTGATGCACTCCTGTGTACTCTGAGAAAGCAAACATATATTAAGCCTCAAGAATAGAATCTCAAACCAGGCATGCCTCCTAGGTAGGAAAGCCATGCTAGGCCTAACTCCTCCCTGTATCACCAACCTGATTACCTTAACCAACTCCATGTACAAAACCAGGAATAAAGAACTACACTCATTCTGTTTCCCTTTCCGAAGGACAGCTCTTGGACAAAGTTCCTTCTCCTACCGTGCCCCACTGTGGCTTAATGAGATCCCAGCTAACACTCTAAATGCTGCTAACCCTAGAACCTTCAAAGCTGAATTTAAACAGTTTCTACTGCAAAAGAATGTCTGTGAGTGCTAAACTGTTCAGAGTGGGTCTCCAGAGCCTGCATCAACCCTGCCTACCAGCAACTACTCATGTACTCACTCACATGGGCCGCCCCTTCCCACTCCATACCCCTGCCCCCCAGACTCTGGCACCTCCTGCTCCATAGCTCTTATTCCGCTAGTGGTTGTGCTCTTTCATTTGTCTCACACCTCATTGTCCCTCTCTCTCTCACTCTCTCCACCTTCCCATCGTCTCCCTCTCACCTCCCTTTCTCCATCAGTCTCCACTCTCATGATACCTCCCCTCTCCCACTTGGTCTCTCTCTCTCTCTCTCTCCGTCCCCTCTCTCCCCCCCTCTACTCTCTCTTTCTCTCTCTCTCTCTCTCTCTCTCTAACCACCTTCTCCCACCTTACCACACACTCTCACATTAACTATCCCCAGCTCCTCAGCTCCAAAGCTGTAATGCAATGTGATAATGCTCCTCCTGGGCTGCTCTATCCCCAAGCTTCATTCATTAACCACTCTCTCCCTATCCTACATTTTCCTCTCTCTCATATATTTCCTTATGCCATACAGCACTTAGTATTAAACCCTTAATGAAACTCATAAGAAACTCCTAGCTGTTTTTTTATGTTTTTGTTACTTCCTATACTGATAATTCAACTATATCTGTTTTTGTACTGTGAATTCAGTTATATGTACTGATATTTCAACTGTGTCTGTATTTGTACTGTGAATTCAATTATAGACTGATATTTCAACTGTGTCTATATTTGTACTGTGAATTCAATTATGTCTGTATTTGTACTGTTTAACGTACGTGGACCCTTTGTAAAAGATTTCTTACTCAAAGGCTGTTTCTGAAATTCCAATAAAATAAAAAAAAATTAAAGATCTTCAGGATGTACTGAAGTGGGAGGACAAGTGGGGTACATAGTGCCATTGAAAGGGGTATATTTAATTGAAATATTAGGAACAACTACAGTACTTCATGGAATGAGGGATATAGTACACTTGGAAAGGACTTCCAGAACAAGTGTTGTTAGCTGACACTGTTTCTACATTCAGGCATAAGATGAATAAGAACCTTGAAGACAAATTGGTGACATACAGTATTCCTTCTTAGTTGTTTGGGGGAGGGGGGCGGGCAGCCTTAATGAGCCAGTGGCATTCTTTCTCTATATTCTCAAATTTAAAAATATGTAGTTTAACTTTTCAGTTTAGTAGATAACACTTAGTACACTAATAAATGGTGGCAATGAAGAGCTGCAACATTGGTGTCCTCTAGTGGAGAGAAAGGTGTACCTTTAAAAGATATGGTATGGCAGTATAACAATAGCTGTTTTTAGGTCTAACAAGAATAGATATAGAGGCGGTGCAGTTTTGTTTGTTCATGCTTCCATTCCTTGTTCACTAGGCAGCTCAGACACCCTGGATGGTTTGATCACCTTGGCCTTTGTTTCCCGGAAGCTGTCTGGGAGGGAAAGTTTATACTGCCCCCCAAACTGAAATCAGTAAAATTTCTCCAGCTTTATTCATTGAGTCAGTCTCTGGGTGATGTTCCATACTCAATATTATTGAGTGATTGCAATACAAACTGGCCCTCTAGTAGAGGTCTTAGACTGAAGCAATGTCATAGATAGATAGATAAGATAGATAGATAGATAGATAGATAGATAGATAGATAGATAGATAGATAGATAGATAGATAGATAGTGTCAGTGGCTTAACAGGTAGCACACTCACCTCTGAGGCTGGGAGATCAGAAGGCTATGGGCTCTATCCCCCACACCAGGCACTTGGGTTTATATCCTCATACTGACACTGCAGTGCAGCATGAGGGGGTGCTGCACTCCTGAGGTGCCATCTTTCAGATGGGGTCATTAAACCGGGGTCCCATCTGCCTGTTCTGGTGGTAGTTCAGGTGGATGTTAAAGATCCCATGGCACTTCTCGAAAAGAGTGAATTTCCCAGTACCTAGCCCAGTTTCCCCCTCACTAAAAATACCACCAGCAGCTTAATCTGGTTCAAGGTCAGTTAATAGCCATCTGTATCCCCCCCCCCCGGTCATGCCTGAAAATAGGCAAGAATTTGTCTAGTGCACTTACCCAGTTAACAAAAACGAGATATATAGATATTTTATTTATATAGCGCCCCTGTCTGGAAACTCGGAGCACTTTACAATACAATTTAAAAACAGTAAAACAATAAAATACATAATTCAGTATCGAGCAAAACAGCAATGTACAATGAAAACCAATTATTGTACAACATATTAATTAAAAACCACTAAATGCCTGGTGAAATAGCAAGGTTTTTAATTCCTTTTTAAAGGATTCCACTGAGGGTGCCTCCCATAGTTGTTGAGGAAGAGAGTTCCAAACAGTGGGAGTGGCTACTGAAAAGGCTCGATCGCCAGAGTTCCACAACCTCACCCTAGGAACGGAGAGTACGGGACATCCAGGATGTCTTGCCCCCGGCTTGAATCAGTTAATTAAAGACCCTACTAGCTTTGACTCAACTTGTATGATTTTCACTGTTTTAGACTTAATTTTTGCTTCCTCTGAGTTTTCAATTCATGCTTCTGTATGCCAGGGGAACTTGCTTAGCGACCACCCTATTATTTTTTAGTACAGTTATTCTTTCTCCTTCCAAAGTCACTCATAACACTATTAAGTTTTAATGATTTAGGAACTTCAACTTGGATGCTTTCCATCATACAATAGTTTATCTGTGTTCAGCTGGGGGGAGCTATTTTCCTTCTCAAATGTTGATACACCTTGGAACTATTTCATTTAGCATTTAGATTTGCTTTGTGATCAACATGCACCTTTTGTTGAAGAAGGAGTTAAATCCAAACATTTTCCTTGGGTTACTTCCCTCATTCTTGCACAATTAAAGGCATGGGACAATTTATACTGGAAGGTCAAAAAACTGGACACATTCGAGTCTTGGAAATGTTTTGGAACTTTCAAAACTACTGTGTTTCTCTCATTAGGAAATCAAAATCATCCTTTTTAAAGCAAATTTAGCTAATGCTAGAAATAATCCCACAGAAGTTTGGTGCATGGTGGACTCTGTCTGGAGGATGCCTTCAGAGTCCTTCACTACAAACGTGTCCTGTGGTGGTACGACCTATCACTCCAAGAATGGCATCTGTGCTTTGTTTAATGCTTTCTTTACTGATGCCCCTGCTATGCTTCTCAGTAAACTGGTTTGCTTTCAGCTGGCATGCATTGTTATCCCCTTGCTGTGTACCCTCTTTCAAGATCCAGATTTTATTTTAGGTCTATAAAGACAGAGGAAATATTTAAATTGCTGCATTCCATGAGAGAGGACACTGCTAATGGGATCTACAGCTTAGATAATTTCTTACTTAAGTGCAACACTGACATTCTGGCCCCTTCCTTAACTTACTTATTTAACTTGTCACTTACCTTGCAAACCTTCCCAACTATATGGCAACACTCCTTAGTTATACCTCTTCATAAGGGGGGGATAAAACTTTCATAGATAACTATCGTCCAATTTCTCTGCTCCCTATAGCTTCAAAACATATGGAATAAAATTGTTTTATCTCTGATTAATGATATGTCTAGTAAATTACAAGGTTCTTTCTGGTTTCAATCAGGCTTCAGGCCTAAATTGTCTACCTAAACAGCACTGATTTACATTCATAATTCCATTTCCAGGGCTTTAGATGAGGGGTGTCTTGTGAGATCTGTCTTTATTGACATAGAAACATAGAAACATAGAATTTGATGGCAGATAAGGACTGCTTGGCCCACCCAGTCTGCCCATTTCCCTACCTAATGGATAAGCTGCAGATCCTAGTTAACCAGCAGCCCACTTCTTCCTATCCCCACCCCCTAGAATTGCCTTATGACTGTCCCATGCATGCTTGAATTCCACCACTGTTTTTGACTCCACAACCTCCTCCGGAAGGCTGTTCCCTGCATCTGCAACCCTCTCTGTGAAAAAATACTTCCTTAAATTACCTCTGAGCCGCCCCCCCCATCTTCAAATTGTGCCCCCTTGTTCTTGCACACCTATTTTTTTGAAAGATGCTACCTTCTTGGACTTTGTTGATTCCCTTGAGGTACTTGAAAGTTTCTATCATGCCCCCCCCCTTTCCTCGAGGCTATACATATTAAGCTCCTTAAGTCTCTCTTCATATATTTTCCAGTGCAGACTCTGCACCATTTTAGTTGCCCTCCTCTGGACAGCTTCCATCCTGTCTATGTCTTTGCGGAGATTGGGTCTCCAGAGCTGCACGCAATACTCCAGATGGGGTCTGACCAGCTGTCTGTACAGAGGGATAATAACTTCCTGTTTTCTACTGGTGATGCCTCTCCATGCATTCCAGTATCCCCCAACCCTCCTTGCTGCCTCTCACATTGCTTGCCCACCTTTAGGTCATCTGATATGACTACCCCCAGGTCCCTTTCCATTTTGTTGTTGTTAGTATCTCACCCCCATTGTGTATTCTTCCCTGGGTTTTTGTTTCCCAGGTGCATTACCTTGCACTTCTTAGCATTGAATCTAAGCTGCCATACATTTGACCATTCCTCTAACCTTGCCAAGTCCCTTCTCATCCTTTCCACCCCACCTTGTGCATCAACTCTGTTGCAGATCTTTGTGTCATCTGCAAAGAGACATACTTTTCCTTCCAGTCCCTCTGCAATGTCACTTATAAAGACATTGAAGAGGACCGGTCCTAATACTGAACCCTGCAGTACCCCCCTTACTTCAGAGTGGACTCCATTTACAATTACTCTTTGTGTCCTATTCTCCAGCCAATTCTTTACCCAGGCTGTCATCTTGGGACCCACTCCCAGGCTGGCTAACTTGTATATTAATCTTTTGTGTGGGACTGTGTCAAATGCCTTGCTAAAATCTAGGTAGGCCATGTCCACAGCCCCTCCCTGATCTACTACTTTGGTCATCCAGTCAAAGAAATCTATCAGATTCGTCTGGCATGACCTTCCCACTGTGAATCCATGCTGCCTTGGGTCCTGTGCCCCCTCTGACCTCTAGATACTCGATAATTCTTTCCTTCAGAAGTGATTCCATCATCTTCCCTATCACTGAGGTTAAACTAACAGGTCTGTAGTTTCCTGCTTCTGCCTTGCTCCCCTCCCACTTTTGTGAAGGGGAATCACATCTGCCCTCCTCCAGTCCTCGGGTACCACCCCATCCTCCCCATGATTTGTTAAAGAGGGTAGTCAGTGGTGTCACTAGTTCTACCCTTAGTTCTTTTAGAATTCTGGGATGAATCCCATCAGGCCCCGTTGCTTTGACCACCTTCAGTTTTAAGAGTTCTTTCAGAACCCTTTCTTCTGTAAATGGGCTGGTATCAACTTCTGTATCCAGAGTGTTTCTACTGTTTGTTTTAGGTACCTCCCCCTCTTCATTTGTAAATACTGAGCAAAAATATTTGTTTAGTATCTCTGCCTTTTCACAGTCACCCTCTGCCCACCCTCTCTCCCCTTTATTAAGCCTCACTATCCCTCCCTTGGTCTTCCTTCGCTCCCTGATGTACCTATAAAAGGTTTTATCCCCCTACTTAACTGAGTTGGCTATCTTTTCCTTGGTTTGGGCCTTTGCTGTTCTGACTGCCTTCCCAGCTTCCTTTTGCTTTAACTGATACAGTTCTCTGTCCTGCGCCTTCTGTGATTTCTTGTACTTCCTGAATGCTTTCTTTTTCTCTTGAACCTTCACTGCCACTTCCTTTGAGAACCATAGTGGTTTCTTACATCATTTTGTTTTGTTTATTTGCTTCACACAAAGGCTTGTTACCTCTGTGATGGCAGTTTTATTATTCCCATTGTTCTTCCACCCTCCTTCCTGCCCATTTGCTAGTGCATTCCTTGAGGCACTCACCCATTTTAGCAAAGTCAGCCCTCTAAAGTCCCGTACTTTTGCCTTTGTATGGCCTAACTCTATTGCTGTGTTTATTGTGAACCATACTGTTCGATGGTCGCTAGTTCCCAGATGGCTACCCACTTCTACATCTGTGATCCTCTCTCCATCTCCATTTGAGAGAAACAGGTCTAAGATTGCTCCCTCTCGAGTGGGCTCCAATACTAGTTGTCTAAGGCATGCCCACTGTTGAAAGCTTTCAATGTGATCAGTCACTCTTTGATTTTAACTGGCATGTCTTCTTATGGCGTTTCCTCAGCTGTCACTAACTGGTTTTCATCTTATTTACATGGGAGAACTCAATCTGTTACTTGGAATGGCTGCTTTACATATTCTCTTCCTGTTTCCACAGGGTTCCACAGACATCCATACTTGTTCCTATTCTATTCAGTTTATTTGTAGATCCACTACCTTCTGTTGTCGACTTGCAGTCTGTCAGACTTTATGCTGATGACACTCTGCTTTTTATGCTCACAAATCTCCCCCTTCTCTTACCATGCTTCCTCATCGTGACTTTGATAAACCGGTAAATGTTTTCAGGCTAGCCTATTACTGTTAAACAGTAAGAAGACACAAGCAATGCTTTTTAGGTCTCAGTACTCACTGTCTTTGATTGACTGTTTCTGTTCTTTTACAAAGCCATCCATGGGAGCTTGTTAATTATAGTATCTTGGTCTAATTTTCTATTCCTCTTTGACCTCAAATCACACATTAATAAAACCATACCAAAAATTCACCAGTGGCTGGGATGCTTAAAGTGCACCAGGCATTGTTTGTCAAGCTTGAATCATAAACACCTTATTGGGCAAGCAATTCTTCCTATTCTTGATTAAAGCAACACAATTTATCACCATGCTATTGCTTTGTATCTTGTTTTCTAAACACTGTCTATTTTTAGATACTTTTTTCCATTTTAAAAGCAAAATGGGATAAGCATCATTGCTCTTTGTTACATCAGCTAAAGTGGTTATCACCTTCTTCTAGGTGCAGCCTTCAATGGTTATCTCTCATTTATAAATCAGTCAACAGTCAAACCCCTTCTCATTTATTATCTGAAAGATTAGTTGTTCATGTTCACAAATACAGTTTCAGTGATGTGCTGCAGCACAGTTTTTCTCTCCCCAAATGTTTTACATGCTTTGGTAGGGAATGTTTTTCCTATGGTACCCCTTTCTTCTGGAACAACTTGTTCCTTGAGCTTAGAAATTGCTCTCCCTTGGCCCCTATAAACATGGTTTAAAAATTACTGCTGCAGGAACAATCTGTTTGTAATTGTTTTACTAGCTGATTTGTGTACTGATTGCTAATGTTATTTGATTAAATATTATTGGGCCTTATTCATGAATGGGTGGGAAATACATGCCAGAGGCGTGTATCCCACTTGTGTAACTCCACACTTGCGGACAGGTGCACCCAGCTGGCAATCACCATTGGCTGCCACCTGTCCATGGCTCCACCCCCCCCAGCATGCAGTACTCTGCAGAGTGGCTGGTGGCAGTTGGGCATTCAAAATGATGCCCGGCATGGTTTCCATGTGAATTTCTAATGCATGCAGGCACGAGTACGAGTGTGTGAATTGCACCAGCAGACACCCAGAGCCACGTGGTTATGCCCTGGCTGGTGGTGGACCCTATGGCTGAGCTCCTAGTGCATGGAGTCCATCCGCCCAATGCCACACACCCCCAACACACAGTAGCCCGGTACCTGTGCTACAAGGCCCCCCACATTCCACCCTGTCCCTGTGCAGCAGAAGTACCCTCCTGCACCCCACACATGGCTTCCCCAACCCTGATGTGTGACACAACCCCCCTCCGCCAACAGCTGCCTTATCTCCAGTGTCTCACAAGCCCCCACAGTGCTCACATGCCCCAGTCCAACACACCCAATCCTGTCCCCAGCCTCATTGGTAGTCAGTGGCTCCCCCCACTCCTGCGGCACTGACACCCCCCATACCTGTACAGTCAGTGCCACGGCCAGATGACCAGTGGCACAGCCTTCTACACACCTCCTTGGCCACTGGCCATCTGTGTGATGCTGGGAATGTGCCCCTATTAATAGGCTGCACATTTCCAGGATCACATGGATGGCTGGCAGCTGAGGATATTTGTTGAGGGCTGTGCTACTGGCCATCCGGCCACTGCATGGACCGTGCAGGTATGGAGGGTGATGGTGCCATGGGGTTGGGGGTGCCACTGACTAATGATGAGGTTTGGGGGGGATGGCATCTGGGATTAGGGGACTACTGGGCCAGCAGGGCATGTTCCCATCATATGTTTGCCTGGGTGTCGGTGCCATGGGTGGGGGACCACTGGCCACAGGCCACCAATGCTTCCACAGGGGTACTGGGGTCTGGGAGGTTGTGGTAGGGCACCTGTGTATGTGGGGGGGTTGTCTATGGCATCACTTGGTCAGGGCTGCCATGTGTGTGTGGGGGAGGGAGATGCATGGCAGTCTCTGGGTAGGGTGGCCATCATTTTTGGGGGGGTGGATGGCACCAGGTGGGATATTTGGCTATGTACAGGCACTCTCCTGTTCCACTCCCCCAGCCCTCCTGATCAGCCCAGCTGGCTGGGGTGACTCGGATTGTTGGATCCCGCTGCCACTGTGACTGAGAGGAGTAGTCTGTGGGGGTGCACAGTGGGTTACAGTAGGGTTCCACCTGGTGTAGCTGGCACCCTCCTATGCCCTCTTGTGCACAGTCCTGCACTTCATAGTGCATGGCGCATACTGCGGACATACCCCCGCCCACCCCCAGCATGTTGCTGTGCATGCAGCTGGGGGATCAGGTGCGCAGGTGCTGTGCACCTGTTTTCTGCATCCTGGGTGGAAGGTGCAATGGGTGCAGAGTGGCTATGTGCCACTCTGTGCATTCTTGCATAGTGCTCATTGTTTGTTGTCACTAATACAATTATTACTTGGGACGTTCTGTTAACAAGACATGCTTTTCATGGAATGTACCCTGTACTTCTGAAGCTTTTAAATACAATATAAAAATAAAATAACACTGTGCAAAAAGGCAGTGTGATCTCTTCATGTCTGTATTCATAGCTAACCATACAGTTCTTACTCCTCAGTATGAATATAAACAGTAAACAATGAATTTTCTCTTCAACTGTAAATTAGGATTGTTCGCCCTAGTATTTTCTTGCATATGCAAATTAACTTCAGCTTAGATTTCCCCTTCAGTCACAAACGGAACAGCAGTATGTCACAAAAATCAATGAAGTTGTATAGATAGTGGAGTCATTATTTCCATCTCAAAATGATTCAGGGAAAGCAGAGATGCTTGGTTCATTTGTATTCATGTCCAAATAGTTTTTTCTTTGTAGCCGAAGCAGCAGCAACCTCAGTCTGGAAGAATTATTGACATTTTCTAACCTTTCTGGCTAGCTGAATTGGCTTCCCTATTGCTTGCTGGCCTGGCTGAGCTCCTGGTTTGAAACTGGAATGCTGAGTCTGAATTCGGTGCCACATCACCCCTCCTCCTGACCAACCCCCTTTATTTATAACACTCTAGGCATGCATACAAACAGGTTTTTCATTCACAAATGATGTGGGCTATACTCCTATGGGTCAAAGGCCTCCTCAACATTTTTTTAAGGGGAAAAGTCCTTCATTAAGATTTCAAAAAAAATATGTTTTAAAACATCTTCCTTCTGAGGCAAAACAAAATGCCAAATTTTGCAAAACAATTACTAAAGTGATTTGTCTGCACAGGACATTTCACTTGTAATATGTCAAATCTGGCAGTTTGCTGTTCAACACTATAATTAGTTTTATGTACAAAACCATTTAGAAATTGAGCTGTGTTTGTTGTACATGCATACTGTACATCTGATTTTAAAGTTTTCATACACAATAGAATAAAATAAAATGGCATTCTCTGATAGTAAAAAAAAAGTCCAACTGCCAACCATTTGTTGTAGCCAGTGGCTATAATCACTATTAAATAAGGGATCAGGTCATGCCTGAAAATAGGCCTATTTATGCCTAGAGTATCTTACCTGATATCTGACACAAATAAATAAATAAATTAGGAGTTAAATTTAGAAGGCTGATTGGTATGGACCAGCACTGGATGGAGGCAGTCATACAGTTCTAAACCCTTCATTGCCTAAATGGGAGATGCTGCCTTTGAAAATGTGGGAAACATCATGTAATTTAGATGCATGCCCAAAAAACTGTTAAAAGTGGTGCTGTAATACTCATGAGGTTTGCTGTCCATTGAGCATAATTCAATAGTATTCATTTCTGCACTGACGTCTCAGTTTACAAGGTGTGATAGCACCTCCTTAGATTGGGACAGAGGGCTTTTGAGTAGTAAGATGAGGCTGTCCATCCTCATGTGGGACAGTTGTGAGGTGGGAGATCAGTATGGAACACTGCTGCAGCTCATTAGGCATTTATTATCTGATTTTACTCCAACCTCTCCTAGTGAGCCCCTTAGTGTCCCTGCCAAGACAGTGGCTGCATCAGCCACTGAGCCATCCTTAATGGAGGCAGTACAAGGCTGTCCACTGACTCCCTAGATGAAGGACTCACCCTTGAGTCTAGGGAGGGCTTCATCATGGTTGATCAATTCTCTGTCTAGGAACAGTAATGATGGCATTGATCCTGTACTGGAAAGACAAGTAAGCCATGCCTTTCCTCTGAGTGCTCCTTAGTGATGATATTGGTGCAGCTGCTAAATCAGCCTCTAGGGGGTTACTCTATATTAACATGGATCGCTCCAGTCTCCCCATAGAAGATGAGTGTATCTTTTGCTCAGTTTCATTCATTTTCATTTATTTTATTTACTTGGAAGGTGGGTTGGATCAAAGACCCATTTTCAGCTATGCTTGGGGAAAAGGGGATAACACTAGATGCACAATACAACTACAAGTTACATAAAATTAAATCAAATTAAAACAATGCAAAATGCACCATATATACATGAGTACAGTACAAGGTAAAATATATACATAAGTACAGCAATATGTAAATGAACAAAGATACATGCCTTAAAAGTTGATCAAGTATTGTAATAGTGTAAGACACTCCCCCACCACACACACACCAAGATGGATGACCCAAAGTTATTCTCAAACTTACTTCCTCATTGTAGTACTGCATAGCACTTCTGTCATGCTATTGGGTATTTCTGTGGAGCATTTCAGTGGCAGTCCCATTGTGTAGTAAAGTAAAACTTATCCTTTACTCAAAATGAGATTTGAAAAATTCTGACACTTAAAGCAAATAATGGTTTCCATGTTTCTCTATATTTTTCCTTTACATCCTCTGAATTACTGTCCCCTTTTACTAGCTCATAGAGTATGTAGCAGTTTGTTTACAGTTGCTTATGATGTTGACATCCACTGGAAGCTGCAAACCCAACACTGTTATTTCCTACAGTCCTGTTAGAGGCCTCATGCTCTCAGATGTAGAGACAGCACATATCCAATCCCAGCTATCGACAGCAGAATCAGAGTGTCTCTTCTGTTTTCTTAAAAGAATGGCAGATATGTCACAGATATTTCAACAAAATTATGAATAACAATGCTGTAGAAAAAATCTGCGATCTGACTTTTTAGTGCATACCATTTTATAGAACATAACAGAATCGGGTTTCATACATTGTCTTTCATATGTACTGTATTCCAAACTGCTTTACTAAGCAGTGAGTTAACTTCTGACCAGGTGTACTAATACCACACATGCAGACATATTGCACTAGAACTTGTGTTATAAGAAAGAATGTTACCCAAAGACATTAGGGATGATAGCTCTACTCTTTCTAAAATGCCATGGAATCTATCACTTCCACCTATGCAGTCACCAGAGATGGACAGAAAGAACCATGATTTATCCTTTCCTTAATTAAGATCACTGATAGCAAAAGCTAATCCCCCTTCCCCAATGCTGAACTGTTGTGTAAATATTGAGTATTAGCTCAAGTGCCAAGTACAAGACTTGAACCCATTACCATCTGATGGTCTTGGACAAGAGTCAAGAGTAGTACTACATGAGCAACTGACACTGACTCTTAACAGACTGATTCCACAAAGACCTATTGTTACTTTCTCTAGCATATGTCCCCACCCCATCATTACAGTTCACCATAATGAACAGACTTGATGGATCAAGGGTCTTTTTCTGCCTGAAAAAATTAATTGTTTCTTTGGTTGCCTCATGTCTCTAGTCGAACATGTCAGTATGCAGTTACCCTCTGCAAATTGCATAAAAAAGTGGGTATGCAGCTACTCATGCAACCAATATGAAGGTCAGCCTGCAGCTGGCTAGTAGGAGTGGATGTCTGTGTCTGTTGGCTGGCCAGCATTACTTCTCCCTGACCCTTACGCTCCTCACTAAACATGCCATGGGATCATTAACTTCTAAATAGGCAGCTACTGGAGATGGGCATATGGGACCACTGTTCATCATCCTCATAATTAAGGCTACAAATGGCACAGGCTGATCCCCACCAACACCACCACCAGTGCAGCCCATTAGTGTCACCACTGGATAGTAGCTCAAGTGGTTGGTGTAGGAGCTGATCTATCACCATCTGATCTTTGTGGACAAGAGCTGGGTGTTTTACTAAATTAACCACTGATATGGAATCCAAACACACTGATTTCATAATACATATTTGCTACTTTCTTTAGCTGAACCCCTCCCCCCCAACAAACCACCAACATCTTAGGTTCAACCATGGTTGCCACCTGCCTCTAGCTGGAACAAGTATCTATGCAGCTACCTCTGCAACCAACATTAAAAGGGGGCATACAGGGCTACCCATGGACCACCATCCAGATCAATCTGTGGCTGGCTAATGAAGAGAAGGTCTATGTGACTGTTGGCTGGCCAGTATCACTGCTCCCAGTCCCCTACCCCGAGAGTCTGAGATTGACGTTGCCATTTCTGAATCCAGGTTCCTAACAATGTAGGCTGAGCTCATCTGCTGTACTGCCAGTCTGTCCCTGGCTTCATTAGCATGTAAATACTGAATCGCCTCTCAGTAATATTGAAGGCCTTTGTTTTTAAATAACAAACAGTGACTATAATAGTAGGCTTAATGGGAATTCAGAGCCCTGTCTCTGGGAACAAAAGGTCATTTCTTGCTTAAATGAGATTGACTGAGTCCTTTTCATTTGTATTCTTGCACTGTGGACCGTGGGCTCAGCTTTTGATAGACAGGCATTACAATAGTCTTCATTGCTTTTAGTCCAGCAGCCCAATTCATTAATTACATTTTATGATATTTTTTGTGCTTTGTTACAGCCATTCCAGTGACTCATATTTTGCAGGGTACTGCCCGTGCCAAGTAGTGTAGTACGGGTGCAAGGACAGTCCAAGAGGAGGCCCTTGTCTATATGTACAGGGACCTCTGCAAGGAACTGTAGGGTAGTTGTGTAGAAATCAGGGGCTAAATTGGGCTGGAGCCCACAGGAACTCAGTTCCACCACCTCTTAAAAAATTATATGACAGTTTCACTGCCTCTATCATCTTTCTCCATTGCCTACTATAGGAGAGTTCCACAACCTAGAAATGATAGCTCCCCCACCTAAAAATTGGTAGAGATAGGTGCTAAAGTAAACCAGGGCAAGGTCAGTATCCCAGTATATAGAGCTCTATGCATAACATAAGCTAGGGAAGGATTGATTACTAGATGTAAAGGACTTTGCGGAAAGACTGGGACATGCCTGCTACCTGGATGTGTATTGTGTAAGACTGTAGATTTAACATGGTGGAATGCAAAGTATTACACCTAGGGGCAAGGACGCATGATTGCACATGCACCATTTTTGCTGCTACAGTGGACAACAGAACCAAGGAAATGGATGGAAGGGTAATTGAGGATGATTAGCCAAAGCCGGTTCTAAAAAAAACAATGCTGTGATGTATTAGGAGTAGGGGTATAGAGAAGGTTAAGGGAGGGGATCCTGCCTTGTATGAGGCCTTGGTTAGAGACCGCTCCTAGAGTACTGCATCCAGTTCTGGTAACTGCCATACAGAAAGGACACTGAAGAGAACTGGGAGAGGCCAGCTTAGGGTCACCAAGCTGACAGTGGCTTAGGAGGCAAAAGGTACAGGAGAGTTTTTATTTATTTGTTTTGTAGATGCACTGGTCCAATGGACCTTTACTAGGCATGACCATTGCCCTGAAATGCAGTACATTAAATGAAGTTGGAACAGGCAGTAAAGCAATGCTCAGAACAACACCATGCATGCAATAAGATATTGGTAACAATTTGAGCATCAATATTCATTTGGATAAATTAGTATGCATAAGCCGTGGGTAACCTAGACTGAGCATTAATATACCTGAGCACAGTTAGTGCACAATACTATAGTCATGTAAAACATGAACTTTAAAATGAAAATTAAAAGGGGCAAAGCATAGACCACAGAGGAGGGAATTCTGTAAGTGGGGTGGGGACTGGCAGAGAAGGCATTCCTGCCCATGCTTTCCATGACATGTGGCTCAGCAAGAAGCAGGGGCTATGGATATAAATTATTTGAGCAATTTGTATGCCTGAAAAACTCATATGGGGAGAGAGGTCAAAATCCTGCAGGGATTTGTCTATTAGGCAGCTACAAATATAGTTTTGGTGGGCTTGGGGGGAGATCCAGACAAGGGTCCAATATAAGTTGAAGTGGTGAGATCTGAAGTGAGCCAACAATGCAAACTAGAAGACATTGTTGAAAACTGTAGACATGATAAGACTTGCTTCTAGTGGGTGAGTGCGACAATCGGTGGTGTTGGGCACGCAAGGATGTCAGTGTCATCCTACCTGCTGGAGGTGGTGGGATTTCTCCTGGTTTCTGCCTCAGTGACTACTAATCTGCAATGGTGCGCATGTGTGAACATGGAGGTGCATACATGTGCTATCAGCATCTGCTGGGAGAAAGCCTCCACCCAGTGTGCATTCCTGCTGTGCTGCTACCTGGCTTCCACTTGGTGGCAGGCAAATAGTGGAATGCAGTGACTTCCCCTCACTGAGGGAAGACAGCCATCCACGGGTCACTAAATCCTCCCTCCCTCAGTCAGCCACCAAGTGACCCAAGTCTATTCTTGAACCTGAGTCACTGGCACAGCAGGCAGTATTGCTAACACTGTGCTCCTGCTACTTGAGGGCAATATTGATGCATGATTTGTGAAATCAGTGAAGTTCTCAGTAAATAAAATCACACTTAGGTTGTAATCAGATTCAACAGTACTCTTGTGAGTGAGATTTGGAATTTTCTCTTTGCAGCCAGGATTGATAAAGGCATATACAGTTGAACTGAACTTTTTTGGATTCCAAAAACTCTGGCATTGTTGAAATTTAATATAATTGGATGTAAGTGTTTTAATCTCATGCTTGCAGTTGTTTCTTAACTACCTGTATTTTAGCCAGATGACTGGGGAGTATGTACATATGTAGATAGATCTGAGTTTCGTGTTAGCAAACAGCTCCTTGGTTATTCATAGGTGACTGCTGTTATCTATTGGTTACTACAGCCCTGGAAATGCCTACAGTACTAGTACAAGGAAAATATTTGTTCTGAAAAGCAAGTAATTTGGTACAGAAACAAAATCAATTGCAGAGTCAGTATATGGGATTAAATAAAGGTAGGGCAGTCAATATCACACTTAGGTTGGATGGAATCACTTCTGAAGAAACAAATTGTCAAGTACCTAGAGGCCAGAGGGGCACAAGACCCAAGGCAGCATGGATTCACAGCAGGAAGGCCATGTCAGATGAATCTAATAAATTTCTTTCACTGGGTGACCAAAGTAGTAGATCAGGGAGGAGCTGTGGGCATGACCTGCCTAGACTTTAACAAGGCATTTGACACAGTCCCACACAAAAGATTAATATACAAGTTAGCCAGCCTGAGAGTGGGTCCCAAGATGGTAGCCTGGGTAAATAATTGGCTGGAGAATAGGACACAGAGGGTAATAGTAAATGGAGTCAACTCTGTGGAAAGGGGGGTTACTAGTGGGGTACTGCAGGGTTCAGTACTAGGACCGATCCTCTTCAATGTCTTTATAAGTGACATTGCAGAGGGACTGGAAAGAAAAGTATGTCTCTTTGCAGACGACACAAAGATCTGCAACAGAGTTGATACACAAGGTGGGGTGGAAAGGATGAGAGGGGACTTGGCAAGGTTGGAGGAATGGTCAAATGTATGGCAGCTTAGATTCAATGCTACGAAGTGCAAGGTAATGCACCTGGGAAACAAAAACCCAGGGGAAGAGTACACAATGGGGGGTAAGATGCTAACAACAACAGAAATGGAAAGAGACCTGAGGGTAGTCATAGCAGATGACCTAAAGGTGGGCAAGCAATGTGAGAGGGCCGTAAGGAGGGCTGCGGGGATACTGGGATGCATAGGGAGAGGCAGCACCAGTAGAAAACAGGAAGTTACTATCCCTCTGTACAGACAGCTGGTGAGACCCCATCTGGAGTACTGCATGCAGTTCTGGAGACCCAGTCTCTAAAGACATAAACAGAATGGAGGCAGTCTAGAGGAGGGCAACTAAAATAGTGCAGGGTCTGCACCGAAAGACATATGAAGAGAGACTTAAGGAACTTAATATGTATAGCCTTGAGGAAAGGAGGGAGAGCGAGGACATGATAGAAACTTTCAAGTACCTCAAGGGAATCAATAAAGTCCAAGAGGGTAGCATCTTTCAGAAAAAGAGGTGTGCAAGAACAGAGGGCACAATTTGAAGATAGAGGGGGATAGCAGCTCAGAGGTAATCTAAGGAAGTATTTTTTCATGGAGATGGTTGTGGATGCATGGAACAGCCTTCCTGAGGGGGTTGTGGTGTCAAAAACAGTGGTGGAATTCAAGAATGCATGGGACAGTCATAAGGCAATTCTAGGGGATGGGGGTAGAAAGAAGTAGGCTGTTGGTTAACTAGGATCTGCAGCTTATCTGTTAGGTAGGGAAATGGTCAGACTGGGTGGGCCAAGTGGTCCTTATCTGCCATCGAATTCTATGTTTCTATGTAGGTGAGGGGGGTAGTTACCCATATCGGGCAGACTAGATGGATCTAGCGGTCCCCTTCTGCCATCAATTTCTATGTTTCTATAATAGCATTTACGTCAGTGAAAAAGATTGGTTGTGTCAGTCCCTGAAAAATTACAAAAATAATTACTCTTGAGGATGGTAGAGCAGATTTTCAGAACCAGGCTCGATATAGAGGAGAGGTCACATATTCAATCAGCCAGGACACCCATATCTTTGGCAGTGCCCTTCCAATTTGTAATAAACCCATCAATTTGAGAATGATTAGAATTTCTAAGATTCAGTCAGGTAGGTAATAAATTGATTAAGGTTAAGCTTTTTAAGTTCCTTATTACATATGGGTTGATTTTCTGTATTCCAGTTAATGTTAAAATCACCAAGAGTTAAGGTGTTTCTCTGATGCAGGCAGCAACCAATGCTACTGATAATCTGAATAACAGTGGTGCCCATTGTGAGGTTTCTTCTTGTCTAGGCATGGCCAATGATATCTCCAGTGAAGAACAGGTAAAATTAGACAGAGTCATCATTTGCTAATTGATTAACTGCCTTCAGTTGCCTGTGTATCCAAACATTATGACTTGGCATCACTAAGACCATCATGACTGGGCTGTGAATGTTTTTATATTGTTCAAGATTATTGTCTGTTGATGTGGACTAAGCTGTTAGGAGCTGTTTGTGGACATAGCTGAGGGATCTTGCCCCTGCTATAATTTGCTCCCATTTGTCCACTACTGTAGTAGCTTGCTACCCCCTCCCCCCTTTAAGAACCCTCTCCGATCTGCGCCAACCCTCCCCTGTCCTTTGTTTTGGCCCTGTCTTTCACTCCCCTTCCTGCCAGCTATTAATTTCTCTCTTTTCCCTCTTTCCCTAGGGGATCACCTGCCCTCTTGGGCTATAGCCCTTCTCCAAGCTACCGCACTGCTGTTTGAACCCTGGCTCTGCCACCCGCCTGCTTCCCCCGACTATAGGTATGGAGACTTGCCTGATCATCTTGGCACCTCTCAACAGTTCTCTGGTGCTGCATTTGAACTTTAAATGTTGGTGTCTTCTACCCGTCCGCTATGGAGCGGAGTGCTGTGTCCTTATGCTTTGAATTTGATGCTAATTAGTGCTGCTTAGGCTAGTGCACTGTAAAGCTACTAATTTAATTTGGTTGGTGCTCAGTACAGCTTCTAATTTTAGCCCGCCTACCCCGCCCAAACCCTGACCGCTATTAAATACCCCTCATCCCCCACTACTGAGAACTCCTCTTAGCTCCTCCCCAGTCATTTATTATCCCTGCTCTCCCCTTAAAGATATCTCTCACTCTCTCCTGTTCTCCCTGTCTTCCCATTTCTTGCACACCATTCTCCTTTTGATTTTCCTCTCTGCTTCCAGCTCCTTTGATCCTCATTTATGCTCTTTTCTCCACTGCCAACTCCATAGCTCTAGCAGTCATCAATTCTATTAGTTGCACTCCCTAGCCTCAAGCTAAAATTCCCTGCTCTAAATTAGGCTATAGGTCCTACGTTGGTCCCTAACCTGCTATATGCCTTTTATTTGCTTATAATTTGCACCGGCATGTAACCTACTCTATATTGCTGCCTTTTCGTCCACTACCTCACTTAAATAGTCTTCCTGACATTCCTCCCCCTAGCTTTGATCTGCCCCAAGCTATCTTGTATACCTCATAGGGCTACTGCATGTCATCTAAGAATCTAAGAGCGCCCATATATGGTAGTCTGCCACCTTCTCCATTGTTCAACTCCCCTTTGATGGCGACCTTAGCTTATCTCTTCTTCTTCGACTGCATCCTTCAGCCTCCACTGAAGCTTAATACAGACAACCTGAATGAAACACCCTGCCAGAGCTCCCTGAATTGCCAGGAACCAAGCATGGCATTGCTTGTTCCTTAGTTAAACCTCACTAGAGGCACTGACCCACACGCAATCAGAACATATCATATCCCATATTGCCCAACACCTCTTAATCAGGCACCCCTTATCTACTCTGTTAGAGTGGTAATATTTGCTCTGACCACATCTTGCAGCCTCATTGACCCTTGTTCTGCTGCCCTAGGTGATGCCCATGCAAAGCAATCTAGCAAAGCCTTCCTAAGATTCCTCGTAAGATGTCTTAGGAAATTACTAATCCTGCTGTTGCTCTGCTCAGGAAGCATGAAATTAAACCCGGGCCCCCCTCGCCCACTAGCTGCTCCTGGGGATCTCCCCCAGTTAAAGGGTCTGAGCTTTCTGTAGATGAATGTATGCAGCTTAGCTAATAAATTTGATCTGGTCCAAGCATGGGTGCTGTACGGGACACCTGATATAGCAATGTTCTCAGAAACCTAGCTCAAGAACCATGTACCTGATAAAATGCTTAGCATCCCTGGCAACAATCTATTCAGGTGTGATAGGTCGACCAGAGGTGGCGGTGTTGCCATTTATATTAAGGACAAATTCTCAAACTCTGATATTGTCCGTTCTTTGATGCCCAAAGACTTTGAGTGTCTTGCTCTAAATTTAACCTTATCACCTGGAATAGCCCTCCTGGTAGCTGTATGCTATAGGCCACCTTCGGCCTGACTATATTACCTTACCTCTACTCCCTCTTGGAAAAAGTGAATACTGAATGCATAATAATGGGGGATCTTAAACTTAATTGGAATGATGCTTGCACCAACAGGTTTAAGGACTTCTGTGATGAGCACAGGCTAACTCAGATTACTCCGGAGATTACCTGACCAAATAAAAAAAAAAAAAAGGACTGCAGCTCCTTACTAGATCTTGTGCTCATTAATAAGCCGCATAATATCTCCCATGTGGGGGTCTTCCACAATGACCTGAGTGACCACTGCGCCGTCACTTGTGTTAGATGCTCCCCTCACCAATCGTCAACTTCTACCTATAAGTTAAAGCGTAGCCTAAAACACTTCTGTCTCCCTACCTTCCTGACAGATCTTGGGAGTATTAAGTGGCAGAACTTTTACTTCACACCCTCTGTAGCCGAAGCCTTTACTATCTTCCAGGATCTACTACTGAGGGTAATCGATAAACATGCATCATTAAGAAAGATGAAATCCAGAAAATGGGCACCTGATTGGTTCAGCCCAACCTTAAAGAAGGCCCTGCAGACCAGAGATGACCTGTGGAAAAAGGCTAGGAAGTCGCAGTTAGACTCAGACTGGATCTTATTTCGGTTAGCCAGGAATGCCTGCACTAAACTAATCAGGACAGAGAAATCCCGTTTCTTTCAGTCTGCTCTTAAGGAAAACAAAAATTGCTCTGCCAAGTTCTGGCAAATCTTGAGAGAGATCGAGGGTCATTCTCCTGCCACCCCAATTCCGGCCAAAATTGTATTGGGCAATAATGCTTATACGGACAGGTCAGAGATCCTGGACCAGCTAAACAACCATTTTGCTACTACAGGCCTCACATTTGATGCCTCACCTGTTTGCAAATTGAGGCCCCCCGTGCTGCCAGTGTAGGCAATAGCTCCAGCTCTGTCCCCAGTAGGAATTGCCCTCCCTTTAATTTCCAGCCAGTGTCTTTCAAACAGGTGGAGGACCTTCTTCTTTCACTGGACATCACAAAGAATGCCAGTGCCGACTCCATAGAGCCCTTTTTCATAAAAGCAGGCTATTATCACCTGACAGCACCTATCACTCATCAATTTAATAGTTCGCTGTCCCAAGGGGAACTACCGCTTAGCTGGAAAATTGCACACATTATTCCCCTGTTCATGTCTGGTGACACAACCGACTTGAACAATTACAGACCAATCTCAGTTCTTTCCATACTATCTAAACTACTAGAAAAAAATTGTCAACACACAATTGAGGGAGTATCTGGACCATGAAAATATCCTCAATCCAGCCCAATCGGGGTTTAGACCTAAGCATAGTTCCATATCGGCTCTTGCCAAAGTGACTGGTTAAAAGCCATGGATAATAAACAACACATCTTCGCACTTTTTCTTGACCTCAGCAAGGCCTTTGATACGGTTGATCACTCTATCCTGCTTGGCACTCTGAGTAGCATTGGCCTAACCCCTGCTGCATTAAAATGGTTCCACTGCTATCTTACAAATTGGATGCAGCAAATCAAAGCTCAAGGGGACCTGTCCCCCCTTAAGGTCTTGCCCCGAGGTGTCCAGCAATGCTCTATATTAGGCCCTATCCTCTTTGCACTCTACATAAACTGTATCGACTCTTGCATACTCACAGGAAATGTTCACCTTTTCACAGATGACACTGTCCTCTACACAATCAATCCCTCACTTAATCTAGCTCATAAAGAGCAACAGCATGTTTTATCACCCTCCAACACAATCTGCTGAACCTCAAGCTCTTGCTTAATGTCAACAAAACTAAGGCCATGATCATCTCCCCACCTGCCTCCTATACCATGGGACACCAGCTAGCCCCTATATTACACCCTCCTTGGTGAATCCTTGCAAATAGTGGATAAGTTCAAATATCTGGGTGTCTGGCTGGATAACAAACTTAGTTTCATGGTACATCTATATCAGCTGACAAAAAAGCTAAGACAGTGCCTTGGCATCTTTTACCACCTAAGACATCTACTTACTCTGGAAGCCAGGAAGCGGCTTGCCCAAATAACTTTTCTACCTCAGCTCGATTACGCCGACTTTCTGTATAGCCACTGCCCCCAGCAAGTGCTTCAGAAGCTCGACACCCTTTATCACTGTGTCTTGAGATTTATATTAGACATGCCCCTGCTCACCCACCACTGTTTGCTGTACCAGGCAATTGACTGGCTATCCCTTACTGCAAGGAGGCAAATAAATGATCTTGTGGCTCCTCAGGGCTTTTTCTAATAAACTCCCATCCTACATCTGCAACCTGTTCAAACAGGCTAAGGGTGTGTATGGCCTACAAAACTCTTCCCTTGTCTATCTCAAGATACCTCGAACAAGGACATGACTTGGCACATCTGCTATCAGTTCCTTCTTACCTTCTCTCTGGAACAACACGCAAAAGGTGCTTAAGCTTTCCTTCTGGCCTAGCCCTTACATATTCAGGCAGCTACTCAACTGACACCTGAAGATGGCATGTGATTGCTTTAGGTGAATACTTGTATTAGACAACATAGCCCCTCAGCTCCTGCACTTACCCTGGCCTTCTATTCCCCTTATCGGCCAGCATTCCTACATGGGATTATTAACCCCCTCTCCTGCCTTCCCCCCTTCTCCTTGGCATCCCTCTCCTTTGGGGCCCTCTGCTCAGGCATCGTTGCCCACCCCCAGCCCTACTCATCTTGCCCTCCTCCTCTCTACATTCCTCCTTCAATCATCTCCCATCTCAGCTAGGTCTGGCCCCTGATGCTCAAAGTGCTTATTTACATACTTGCTTGTTTTACTGACCTGTGTCTGGAACTTCTATTGAACAACTGTACCTGTACTTGTCCTTTGAATGTTTGTTGAACTACTGTACCTGTATTTGTCCTTTGTGTCCAGGACCATCTTGCAAATGAGCTCTCTCAATGATGTATCTGCCTGGTTAAATAAAGTTTGACTGATTGTTTGACTGTAGTGTCACATGATGTTGCAGCATATGGGAACCAGACACTGTGCACCACTTTATACCAGAGACTTTGCTTGTAGGGTATTATAGGAGCAGCAGGAATACATCTTTTTGGAGGAGACTAATACTAGCTAAGCTATGAGTCAACTACATACAGAGTCACTTGAGAGGCTACTAGAAATTGCAATGAGGCTAAGTATTCTTTATAGTAATGTACAACTAATACCTTGGACTATTCAAATGATTTAGCCTAGAAATAAAAAGGCTAAGAGATGATATAAAGCACAGTTTTAAGAATATTAAAAGGGATAACATGGTGGAGTATATGCAGACATTTGAGCTGCTGAATGGAAACTGAATCAGATGGACATGCACTTAAGCTGAGGGGAAGATCTGGGGAACATTAGAAATGTTCTTTCACACAGAGGATGGTTAACTTGAGGAAAAGCCTGGCTTATTAAGCTGTGGAAGTTAGTTCTGTTCAGGCTTTCAAATCCAGACTAGACAGTTTCAGAGGGGAGAATGGCATTGACGGTTACGCAACATAAGTAGGTATAATATTCCAGCTGTTAATCTTGGTCATGTGTCCCATTCCTACTGGGTATAGTCACTGCCATGTGGCAGGATGGGAGGGACAAGATGGACTCTAAATTCCTTCCATCATCACAGTGCTATATTACTATGTCACTATGCATAGCCCTGTGGAAGGACATGCTGGGGGCATGATCTGCACCTGGATTTGTGAGGCAGTGTTGAAGGGAAAGCTAAGGCATGATTGCTAGTTGGATTTGTATTGTGTATGGCCCTATAGAAGGACAAACATAGAAACATAGACAATGATGGCAGAATAAAACCAAATGTCCATTCAGTCTGCCTGACCTTCCTATTTTGCCTTGAGACCTACTGATCCTCCATGGTACTGGCTCTCCCATCCTCACCCCCATTCTCCTCCCCATATCAGATGCTGCAAGCCACCATAATAGCCTTCATTCTGTCCCAGTTGTGCTTAAAACCTTTAATGGTTTTCTCACTCACCACCTTGGCCGTTAGCTTGTTCCACATCTCTACCACCCTTTCTGTAAAATAGTAGTTCCTCACATCTCCCCTGAACCTCCTTCCTGTTAGTTTCTATTCATGACCACATGACACTAGCAAGTATTCCAATTAAATAATTCCCCACAGTTTATCCTATTAACTCATTTTATGAATTTGAAGGTCTCTATCATATCTCCTCTCTCCCTTCTGGTTTCCAGTAAGTACGCGTTAAGCCCCTTGAGGCTACCAAACTGGGGGAACAATTAGTCCCTGAGTTTGTATTGTGTAAGGTTATGCCATAGGAGAAGCTAGGGGATTTCTAACCCCAGGACTTGTATTGTGTAAGGTCCTGCTGATGAACAAGCAAGGAAATGACTGTACCTGGGTTGGTTCTTTTTAAGACCATACAAGGTTCCTATATTTTTATTGTAAGAAGCCTTGTGGAAGGACAGGCTAGGTGCAAAAAGCATGACTGCAGGAAGTTGGAGGTTGGTCCTTACCTTGAATGTCATGCTAAAACTGCAGAAATCACAGTGCAAAGAAAGCAATTGCAAGCATGATCATGGTGGCATGATGATGTCACAGTTTCTTCTATTCTTAAAGAATTTGTGAAGACAGTTGCCTCTGCAGTTCCACCAGTGACAGCATTATAGACTACTGAGGTGGGAGTCCACTGATAATGATCCCCACCCCCACCTCAGAAGCCATAGGGATACAAAAAAATCATAATTATATCCTTGACTCTATACCCTTCCCCTCTATAATAGATCCTGACAATGCATCTCTTTAGACAGATGTGTTTGTGTGTGCATGCATGTGTTCCTGTGTGCATGTGCATGTGTGCGTTTGTGTAAGAGGGCAGGCAGATAAATTCTAGCAATATGCTGGTGTTAGCATTGATTTATTTCCACTCTGACCTGGACAGCTTCCAGATTAAATCAAGCTCTAGCAGGGGGAAACAGGGAGCTAGAGAGAGAGAGAGAGAGAGAGAGAGATTTTATCTACTGAACAAGAACACAAATTCTAGATTCATAAAATAAAATCTAACATGAAGCAGGAGTTCCCCTTCCTTGAATAAATCATGGAAGGTTAACTAACCGATAGTGTTTGTGATATAGAGTTGCAAGCAGAGTGCCCAGAGCAGGTTGCAATTAAATTTGGGTCAAGCGTTCAAAAGCTTGAAGGTAGTAGTAGGAGTAGATTTAAGGCCCAGTGCACCCTTACAAAACAGTTAAAATACAAGCATAGAAAAAAAGACAAAAAACAATAAAGCTAAAAAAAATACAAGAAATAACAGGTGTACAAATAGTGGGGGCCCTTTTTACCAAGGTTATGTATAGACACATTTATCCACCTTGTGGTCTTTCTAACCACAGTATCAACCTATACAAATGTAGACCGGCTGCTTCCACCTTTCAAAGACTGTGTTTACATTTATTAGAAAATCCTGTATATATTTACATACTTTTTAATGATTTATTTTGCTTACTTTTATGTTGAATTGTATTTGCACCCTAATTAATGTCCCTGCAGCCTGTTTACTATTGTGTACTTTGTGCTTAGCACTGTTAATGACAATTTATAAAGCAGCAGGTAAAACAGGAATGATGTGAGTGGCTGAACGACGTCATGTGATTTTGTGGTAAGATTTGTGTCACTACATGGCTAGTTGTAAATCAGCTTAATACACTAGTTATTTTTCAGGATGTCATGTCCAAACACTTTTCTATCAAAATGAACTGTTTAATAAATGCTATAACTCAATCCAAGGTGTGTGGTTGGATGGATCTTACCATGCTTTGCAGATCATAATTAATTCAGAGCATTTATTTGTTTGTTTTGTTTATTTAAAATCTGGAAAAGTTCATTGGTTAAGACCCATTTACACGGGTGACCAGAACAAGTAACAAAATATACATAATACATAAATAATAAGATATACATACTAAAAAATAAACACAGCCAAGATTAGTAATAATAATAACAATAATAATAATAATAATAAACTTTATATATCAAGCGCAATATCTAAAACCAAAGTGCTGTACAAATCTTTAGAACAGTTAAAACAGATAAAACAGTAACCAATCAATTCTGATCAGTAAACTATAAATACAGACGGCAGCAGGATATTATATGGAGTCCCCAAAGGCCTGGCAGAACAAATAGGTCTTCAAAGCTATCTTAAAGTTCTCCACAATCCAACACTCTCGAATCTGATGAGGTAGAGAATTCCACAGGGTTGGGGGCTATGAACATGAAAGCATGAGAACCAGAGGTTTTCAACCATACCCTGGAAATCTCTAACAACTCAATGTCTGCTGAGTGGAGTGGGCGGCCGGGACAGTAAGGGTTTAGGAGCTCTTGCAAGTAGCCTGGACCCTGTCTGTGCAGGGCTTTGAAGGTCAGAAGACCAACCTTGAAGGTGATCTGCCACTGAACAGTCAGCCAGTGCCGTTCACGCAGCATGGGACAAACAGTCAAGCATTCACAGCCATTGCTATCAGAGAGATGTTTTTTCAAAGCTGACCTAAAATATTACAAACACTGGTTATGCGAGGTGGTAAGGCATTATAGACTGAAGGAAGTGAACATAAGTGATCTCTGTCCCATAGAAGTCTTCATCCTAGAAACCAAAAAACAACCATTTTATTGCCCTTACATCACCTGTCTCTTCCTGCATGCTCTGGTTGCAACTCCTATATGGGAGGAGTGTCCCTACTAATGAAATAATCATTAGTCAATGTCAAATGATCGGTAGTTGGTCTGGGAGGTTGGCAGGTGGTTAGGAGGGGAAAACTGGGTGCCCCATCACTCGGTGCTCTCCAAAATATCACCTCCACAAACCATATAAAAACTACAAACAGGTATCTGCCTCTACCTCTGAAATCAAACAAAGGGGCAGAGGACACTGCAGAGCAGGACACTGCAGCACAGGAGCTAGCACAACAAAACTTGCCCAAAACAGGAACAAAAAAGCAAAAAGGAAATCCAAAAAACTTCTGATCATAGAAGACTCCATGATTTGGGGAGTTGATACCTATCACCAGCCAGGGGTAATGGTCAGATGTCTCCCAGGTACATCAGTGTGGAGAGACACTGACCACATTGCTAAAATTGTTCAGGAAGCAGGAGAAAACATTGACATCCTGGTACATATAGAGACTAACGATCTCACCAGCCAATCAGTTGTGGAGACCAAGGAACACCTGACCAGGCTGGGTGACAAACTATCCTCCACTTCATCCAGCATCTCCTTGTCTGAGATCCTGCCAGTCTGGGAGAGTGGGGCAGATGGACGGAAGGTCAGAGAAGGGGAGCTAAACATGTGGCTCAAGGGCTGGTGCCAGGAAAGGACACAAATTTGTAGGGAACTGGCAACAGTTTTGGGAGCGAAAATTCTTTAAATTTGATGGACTGCATCTGACTAAGGAGGGAGTCAGTGCATTGGGGCAGAAGTTTGATGTCTTTGCAGAATATTTAAACTAGCAAATGGGGAGAGATGGGTGCAGCACCCGATACGTCGAATGGGAAGAACACCCCTCCCCCCTCGGCTAGTGGTCAAACAGGAGTTCAGCATGTTTGCAGTTTATTTGCATCACCGGGTAAGGAAAAAGATCTGGCTCCCCATACGATGCACAGGGGAAATGCCAGACCTCACCCAATGACTAACACACTGAAAATCCGACCAATGGAAAATCATGTACACAGTTGCTTGCAGTCTGGGAAGCAAGATACCAGACCTGCAGGCAATAATGGCTGAGGCTAAACTGGACATAGTAGCCATTAGCAAGACATGGTTTACCAGTAAACACACTTGGGAGACTTCAGTACCTGGCTATGTACTGTTCAGAAGAGACCAAGGTGCAAAAGGGGTGGAATGACCCTTTATGTCAATGAAAATATCAAAGCTACAGAAATTCAGAATACACATAAGGAGCCAGAAGAACTGTGGGTCACCCTGGAAACAGGAAATGGGACAACCATACGAACTGGGGTTGTCTACAGGCCTCCACACCAGGGGGAGGACATAGACACATTACTGTTAGAAGATACACAAAACATGACAGCTAAAGGGGAGGTTCTGATAATGGGAGACTTCAACATGCCAGATACAGATTGGTCAATACCAGCAGGAACATCTGCCAGAACTAGACACATAGTAGATTTCCTGCAGGGGGAGGGCCTCAAACAACTGGTACAACAAGCCACAAGAGGCAGAGCTATCCTAGATCTAGTACTGACTAACAGGGAATGGATCACAGATCTCCAGGTAGGTCACCTGGGGACCAGTGACCATCACATAGTATAGTTTAATTTGGCCACTAGAACTAAAGAATCCCATTCCAAGGCAAAAATATGGGACTTCAGAGGAGCTGACTTTGATAAGATGGCCAACAGAGTTAAGCTAGCCCTGGCAAAAAGAAATTCAGGTGAGGGGGTACAGGCACAGTGGGCAAGCATAAAGGATGCAGTACTTGAAGCAACATCCCATTGTGTTAGAGAGAAAAGGAAGTACAAAAGAAGAAGGAAACCACTTTGGTTCTCAAAAACAGTAGCAGAAAAGGACAGAGCCAAAAGGCTGGCCTTCAGGAAATATAAGGGAATGCAGTGGGATGAAGATAGGGAGGCATACCAAGCTTCCATAAGGGAAGGAGGGAAGGAAGTAAGGCAGGCAAAGGCCCAAACCGAGGAAGCACTAGCACGAGCAGTAAAAGGTGACAAGACTTTCTATAGATACATTAGTGAAATGAGAAAGTCCAGAGTGGGTATTGCTAAGATCAAAGAGGATAAGGGTGTGTGTGAGGAGGAGGACCATGTAAAAGCATCTATCCTAAATAGATATTTCTGCTCAGTATTTACTGAAGAGAAGGTAGGGCAGGGCCCACAGCTCAGCACCATGAACACGGGGGGGGGAGGGAGGTGTGCACTAGTCCCTTCGGAAAAGAAAGGGTCCTACAAGAGCTCAATAAGCTCAGGGTGAACAAGGCAATGGGACCCAATGGCATACATCCCAGGGTACTAAAGGAGCTAAGGGTGGAACTAGCAGATCCATTATCAGAACTGTTTAGTGAGTCTCTGAGCACAGAAGGGGTCTCAGAAGACTGAAGAAGGGCTCATGTGATCCCGCTCCACAAGAGTGGTAGCAGGGAGGAGGCAGGGAACTACATACCAGTCAGTCTTACCGCAGTAGTGGGCAAGATTATGGAGGCACTCCTTAAGGAAAGGATAGTGCAACACCTGGAATCCATAGGTGCACAGGATCCAAAACAGCATGGGTTTACAACAGGAAGGTCCTGTCAAACTAATCTCACAGATTTCTTTGACTGGGTAACCAGAGTGGTGGACCAAGGTAGAGCACTTGATCTTGCCTACCTTGACTTCAGCAAAGCTTTCGATACTGTTCCACACAGAAGATTAATAAGCTGGGTAGGCTAGGGGTGGGTCAGAAGTTGGTCAACTGGGTGGCAAACTGGTTGACGGATAGAAAACAGAGAGTGGTGGTAAATGGTATATAGTCAGAAGAGATGCAAGTCACAAGTGGGGTACCTCAGGGATCAGTTCTGGGGCCAGTCCTCTTCAATATCTTCATCAGTGACATTGCAGATGGGCTGGAGGGTAAGGTCTGTCTGTTTGCAGATGACACCATGATATGCAATAGAGTAGATAATCCAGATGGGGTGGGCAGAATGAGAAGAGATCTGGATAAACTGGCAAAATGGTCAGAAGAGTGGCAACTGGGGTTTAACGCTAAGAAGTGCAAGATCATACACATAGGGAAGAGAAACCCTGAAGCCACCTATAGGCTGGGAGGAGAGTTGCAGGCAGTCAGAAGGGAAGAAAAAGACTTGGCCATCATCATCATAGATGACCTGAAATCATCCAAGCAGACCACTAAAGCAGTAGGTAAGGCTAGAGGAACGTTGGGGGTATTAGTAGGGGTATCATAAGTCATAAGAGGGAGGTATTCATCCCTCTTTACAAGATGCTGGTTAGGTCCCATCTGGAGTATTGCGTACAGTACTGGACACCACACCTTCACAAGGACATTAACCAAATTGAAGCAGTCCAGAGAAGGGCAACCAAAATGGTGCAGGGACTGCATCAGAAAACATATGAGGGCAGATTAACAGAGCTCAATATGTATACCCTAGAGCAAAGGAGGGAGAGAGGTGATATGATCAAAACATTCAAACACCTTAAGGGCGTTAAGAAGGTGAAAGAGTCTAACATGTTTCAATATATGAAAAATAGCAGGACAAGAGGACACAGTATGAGATTAGAGGAGGCCGATTAAGGGTAATGTGAGGAAGTTATTTTTCACAGAAAGGGTGGTGGTTGCATGGAATGGCCTACCTCCAGGAAGTGGTAGATATGAATACAGTGCAGGGCTTCAAGCAGGCATGGGATAGGCATAAGGGAGCAATACTGATGAGTATGAATACATAGGCCATTGACAGAGCAAAGGCCGATGGCACATTCATTAGGTATAAAAAGAAATGGGCAGACTGGATGGGCCTTGCTGTCCTTATCTGCCATTAACTTCTATGTTTCTATGTTTAATATTTGCTTGCTATGATGGGACAACTCTGAAAAACATAATATCTAGACACAATGCAGCTTATATTTCACCCTTTTTTGTAATTGTCACCCTTATTTGTTTATTACTAAGGACATTTGCAAAAAAGGATCTCTGCCATATTTGCTCTGTGTCTGTTTACTTCTGCTGTCACAATTATGTTTATGACATCTGAGTATGTTGCTGTGGAGATGATGTAATAGTCAGGGTAAATAAAGTCCAAAGGACAGTAATCTTGTTTTTATGTCTGTTCCCTAAGTAATAAAGAAAAAGGGAAAAGATTTGCAAAATATAGTTCTCGCTAAATAATACAGTGTATAAATGCACAGAACTGCAAAATAGTGGGTTGCAGGTTCTGCCCCACCCCCTCACCCCCCTCTTAGGGCCACAAACAATATCACCTAAGGAAAGCTTGGTGTGGCTTGGCTGCCTTCTGACAGAACGCTATACTGCTAAACCTTGAGTGCAACCCTAATGTCTGTACTTGACCTGGCTCCCTTTGAGCTGGTGAAATCTTGAAGTATACAGTGAACTTATTCTAAGTTATCTACAGTATTTGCTACTGATGTGGCTCCTGTGTATCAATGTTGTGTATACCTGTTTGTTACTGACTTGGAACCTTTGGAAAAGAGTACTTGTGCTCAAATGTGTTATCTGAATTTCAAATAAATAAATGAATAAAAATCTGAGCTACAGTAAACTTGTTGCCAAGCCAGTGTCATGAAGGGCTGAGGAGCTGGATGCTTCACCTTCCACCACACTGGCAACCTGGGTTTGGGAATGGACCAATGTTGCTTGGGGCTGGTGGGAAGAAGGAGAATTTAGGATCCATCAACAGATCTCCTCATTTGTGGGGAGGGGCAGTGTGTATTACTACTTGTCTGCTGCCTAGTGGAGCCTGGAGGGTAGGTGGTACAGCAGCGGGCACTGAAAGTGTATACCAGCTTCACGGTCGACATGTGCACCATTGCACGCCACCAGCTATGACCCAAGGGGAGTAATGGGCAGAAAAACACTTCTGTCTGCAGTGTGACATTGCAACCATGAAGGCACAGCACCACCACCATTGTGGCACCCACTCATACAATGAGGTAAGAAGTAAATGGATATATCTTGGATGTAGGATGAAGGGGCTGGCACTTGACAAAAGAAGGGAGCTGATGGGGAGGGATGGAGGACAATGTTCATATAAAAAAAAAGTATTGCAAAAATATATGAACTATAAACTGAATTGTGTTTAACTCTCACAGTTTTCAAAGTTATCCAACTGGTATCAGGGACTTTTTAAAGGGAACATAAACAGTTTATAATTTAAATTAACTATTGCTGGTGTTTCCTGTTCATTACTGACATGATGTTAACATATTTAAAGCTATTATGTTTGCATTCTGCATACTGTTCCCAACTCTGTTTAGAGCTTTCAAGTAGGCATTCCAAACACACACACACACACACACACACACACACACACACTCACACTGCTGATGATGTCTGCTAGCTGGCTAATGGGCAGAAAACCAATGTGATTGGTGGGGCTTTTCTCCTTTGAACTACAAGAAGTTTATACCCCTCAGCCAGATGAACAATGTCATCATTTATTTTCTATTTTATTTATTCATTACTAGAATTACAAATACCTTTGAATCAGGGATTCTTTTACAAAGGTTCCATGTCAAGTGAAAAATCAATGCAAGACAATAAATGAAAGAAAGGAACAATATGATACAATAGAACTAATGACAATGTACAGAATCATAGGAGCGAGTAAATACAGTGGTGTCATGATTGGAGAAGCAGGATATACAGTAATTAATCAAACTGAAACAGATTTAACAGTGCAAATCAAAGCATAAAGCCCAAGTAATCATTAGGCAGTCCAGTGATATACCAGACATTGTCGAAATAAGAGCTGGTTAACAAGGAGTAGAGACTCTGGACCGCAGTAAGATTGTTTTTAGGGAGTTAGTGGGGCTGGGGGGTGAAGGTAATACAGAGATTATTCGGCATGAAACATTCAAGTAGTGGAGAATATAGAAAGAAATACATTAGTAAAAAATATGCAGTTGGGTTATAAACAGACTTTGTCACAGAAAAGGACACTACAAGGAGAGGAGACACGGGGGATTGAGAATGGGGAGGTAGTGAAACTGGGGAGGGGTAGGAGTGGGGAGGGAGAGTGGCGAAGGGTGGGAGTAGAGGCATGAGGGAGGGACATTGAGCCTACTAGGGAAGTAGGGAGGAAGGGACTGAGCATGGGAAACTAAAAAAGGCACAATCTTACTTAGGGTTATCATCAATTCCCTCAGCACTGGCTTTTGAGAGGCAGACCTCCTGCGTTTCTACATCCATTGGTTTATACAGCACACACCCACACAGCCCCTATCCTACAATAACCATATGTTTACTTTGAGCATGCGTACATGCAAAAGTTAAAATGAAGCATTGCGTCAGTGCATGCATGGGCTGCAATAGAATGAGGGGTTAAATTAAATGTACTCTAAAAATATAAAATAAGGTTAGAATCAACTTTTCAGTCAGGTCTTTCCAGGAATTCTCTCAAAAGAAAAAGTAAGCCTATTTAATAACCCATGGAAGCTAATGGAGATGATTTGGACTCATAAGGGGACAATTTTAGTCAGGGTATTGAGGTGAGCAGCATTAAGGTAGAAGGAGGTAAGGACTGAAAATAATACTGTCAGATTTGTATCATGTGCTATGAGTTACTGTATTCAAAAAGTCTGTTGGGTATTGTAATTGGCATACAACGAATGGGCAACTTTGGTAGCGAGGTGTCTATTAACTTGTTAGTTTGAGGATGCCAGACTATGAAGAACTACAGGAGTTTGGGTGCAGAGTCTCAGTAAGTTGACCCCAGGGCATGGAACCCTGTAGTACATTTTGGATACTAAGGTGAAGAGCCCTACAGCAATTTGTAGATACTGAGGCATGGAGCCCTTTAGTCATTTATATATACCTGGGCATGTTGACCTACATAATTGTATAGAAACATAGACACATAAACTTTGACAGCAGAAAAGGACCACTTGGCCCACCCAGTCTGCCCATTTCCCTACCTATTGGATAAGCTGCAGATTCTAGTTAACCAACAGCCTACTTTCTGCAACCCCTGTATGTATCAGAGTGGGGAACCCTGCAGTAGTCTGAGGGGTGTGGAGCCCTGCAGTCATTTGAGGATATTGAGGATAGAGCCCTACAGTAGTTTAAAGACACTAGGGTATGGCACCCTTAAGCATGAGCCAATGCCAAATGTGTATTAGATGAATGTACATTACTGAAATTTGGTACTTTTACTTTTGATTTGACCCCGTGAAACTTTTTGCCCACTTCAGGATCACGTCAACCTTTGGCCAGTTATTTAAACAAAACAGAACACTTTAGTACTTTTAAGGTTGTCAGAAATAGTCCCACCACAGTCATTCCCACCCTCCATCTCATCTCTTCCCAGATGTTTTTCTTATAATAAAAATCTTTCTACCTCCTAGCCATGAGCAAGGTGCTGAATAAGTTTTTTCCAAAAATCTGATTGGAGGATCAGGGAGTTGAGTGGGTTTGAAATCCCTATAAATTCCATGTTTCCCAGCACAGATGTATCCCTGATTATCAGACAGGAAGTGGAAGTGATGGACCTGTCATACAGAAGAGTCCCGTCATACCTTTATTTACAGTGTCGATTCAGATGGGTTGGACTTTGGCTGCCCAAGGCCACTTTCAGATATACTTAAACTTTTCAGCAAACTTGCAAACTAATGACCAATTTGGTTTCTGTTGGCCAAAGTTTAGTTTACAGTCTTGGTTTATTTGCTCCAAACCACTCAAATGGCCCCCATCTACTATAAATGACAAACAGTGTAACCACCCCCCAAAAAATCAGAATTTCCCCACCCCCTGACTCCCAAATTCACTCCCCCAAATCCCTGTACTAGCTTCCCCCTTTTCACTGCCTATTTCAATTGAGGTGGGGGAAAGGATCCATGCTGAGTGATACCTCAGTCTTTCAGTGCTACTGACAATGTGAGAGCACTTGGGAAGGGCCTTCTGATGGCCCTAGTGTTATCTCTGTCCTATTAATGCATTCTTTGGTGGCTGGGCCCTCTGGTATTGATGCTTCCCCTGTCACCTGCCATCATCACTATTGCCACTGTCCCTTTCCATTTCCTCTGTCTATATAAGGTGATCCCCTACTAACACTGCCTGTTCTGGTAGTGATAAGAATATTATTTGGTGGTCTGATGGCCCCCCAATACTGCTGTAACCTGCTGCTGGCTGAGTCCTGATGAGCTGCCTCCTCAGCCACTATCTCCCCTGTCAGTTCGCTTTTATGTCCTCCGAAGGTAGTTACTATAGGATGTTGTGTCAAATGCTGGTAAAACTGGGAAAATCATTTTAGGGACCCCTTTAGTCACTGTTGGCATTTGGCCATATAGCCTAAGGGTCAGATGATGCAAGGAAGCCTAGGAAGCACACTTGTAGTGGAGATCAGTGTTGGTTCCTCGGTTCCCCCAAAGCAGGGGGCAGCAGGCTGTGACAGTATTGGGAGTCAACAGAAGGCTCCTCAGTGATATCCCTGGCTGATTATTTATTCTGCTGTGTTGGTTGTAATGTCCTTGATAGGGTTAAAATTGTGCTGAACAGAGCATGTATATTTGTTTGCAGGTTAAATAATTTTGCACAGATGTGATTTGTACCAACTTACAAACTGACTGCCATTACATCTATGGACTAAGCACTATATCTGCCTGTTTGGGGAAAAAAACAACAACGTTGTGTCTTACTCCTGTAAACGTCCACAGTTGTTTCCAAACAGTTTCAAATCACTGCAATACAAGAAGTATGACATGTCAGAGTCTTGTAAAACCTTTCCGCAAAACTTTACAGGATTTAAGATCTTTTTGTGCCATGTCTGTTGATTTAATGAATGAACTGCCACTAGATCATCTACAGTTCACTTCATTTTTGAGTTTAAAAACAAGCTTTGATCATTGCTACAGAATTTAACTCATTTAATTGTAAATAGGTTCTGTATACTATATAGCAAGTTGCTTTATACTGCTCTGAACAATCTTTACAATTTTCTTGTATTGTTACTGATGTAGAACCTTTGAAAATAGGCAGTTTGCTCAATGGTGCATTCTTAAATAAATAAAATGAAAATGAAATATTCCATCCTTGCCAGGACAGCAGTAGTGGAGGGACTGTACAACATGGAAAATGGGGGGATGGGATGGGGGGCAGGTCCCTCTGTAAACACATGGGGACCTACACACTCGAGTAGACTAGATAGACCATAAGACCTTTGTCTGCTGCCATATTTGTATGTTGATATGTATGTCTGACTGTGATGATACTAGGTTCCAGCAGTAGTGGCAAGCCCACAGGACAACACCTGCAAGAACTAAGGCAAGCTGGAGCTAGACAAATTGGGGAGACAGTGGCAGCCAGAAATACGTCCCAATACATTATATTTAAATACTGTATATTTGGAGATTTTATTTTTATTTTTTAATTTACGATTTTTGGTAAGGAAAGACAAACTAAGCAGAGGCTTGTTTACAGCTGCATCCTGGGAGCACAGGAAAGTTAAGTGACTTGCTCATTGTTACACAGTATGCAAGGGGTGGCTGTGGGATTCAAACCCAGTTCTCCAGGTTTGCAGCTCACTGCTCTTAACCATTATGCTATACTGCTACCCACCACAGGAAATCCCTATTCATTTAAATGGGTTTTCCCGTGTAGTTCAGGATATATCTAAATCTTAGTATATACCCTTCAATATCAAGTAGCTAAAAGTTGAAATTGTCTTCCTCCTTTTTTACGTGAACTAACAACTACTGATCATGTTTTTAAAAATGTCCTGAATCACGAACTTAGTTTTCGTTGTTGTTGTAATAGGTGAAATTAATGTAAATCTAAAAATGCTAATATGCCTGTTGATGAGTTTGTAAACTCTGGTATATTGTTCTGTACTTTTCTGTAACCTGTATTGTTATAAATGTATAGTTGTAATAATTTTGTATAATGTAAACAGGTAAGCCTTGTGAACAGAGATTTTCGGAACCCTAATGGCTGTATCACTGTATAAATAAAATTATACCATACCATATTTCTGGCTACAACTGCAGCACTGGGGGCCTTTGATAGGCCCTCAACATTGATTCTCAGTGAAACCAAGGGGTGAAAGCACTACTAAGCATTGCCCCCCCCCCAATTAAGGCAGTTAGCAACTGGAGGCACATGAATTCAGGAGGCCAAAATGCTGAGACCCCACATTTTTAAAAAATATGGAAATGGGGAGTAAGGGTTTGGGAGGTAAGGGTTAGGGCTCTGTTTTTTCTTTTGTGTTTTGGTGCTCCATTCACATATACTGTAGTTACAAAAAAAGACAAGAAAAGAGTTAATTTTCCAATTGACTCACCAAACTGGAAGATAACTTTTCAATCTTTTCTGGGTTTGATGTGAAAAAAAATTGAAAAGTCAAACTTTGATAAGCTTGCCCAGCTCTAGAATGAATCTGTTAGAGAACTAGCAAACCTATGTGCAGAATGGCGGAATAATATAAGCTTTTCAAGATCAGATGAAAGAGGAGACCTGTTCAGAGAAAAACTTGCTCTGCAGCAGTAATTTTTCCCAGCCTTGTGAAAAACTGATTAAAGAGTAATCTTGCTCAAGGACAATATGTGTCCTGCACTAGGGCTGTGCATTTAACAGGTTTCCATAGATCCAATGCATGGGACAGGGAGAGTGTGTTGATTTCAGTGCCTAGATCAGCACCAAGGCTGTGATGTAGATATTGCCATTCAGGACTGGATGTGGCAGTAGAGACAAGGAAAGGAATGTTTATTTACATACTGCCTCATCAGATAAGGTTGGCTCTGGGCATATTACAGTGTACAAGAGGGGGGACTGTACATGAATGTTTTTTTTTCTGTTGTACTGTCAATGTGCCTGGTTTAAACCTATTTACAACTTAGAAACATGGAATTTGATGGCAGACCACTTGGCCCACCTAGTCTGCCCATTTCCCTACCTAATGGATAAGCTGCAGACCCTAGTTAAACAACAACCTACTTCCTTCTACCCACCACTAGAATTGCCTTATGTCTGTCCCATGCATTCTTGAATTCCTTCACTGTTTTTGACTCCACTACCTTCTCAGGAAGGCTGTTCCATGTATCCACAACCCTATCCATGAAAAAATACTTCCTCACATTATCTCTGAGCCGTCCCCCTATCTTCAAATTGTGCCCCCTTGTTCTTGCACATCTCTTTTTCTGAAATATGCTACCCTCTTGGACTTTGTTGATTCCCTTGAGGCACTTGAAGTTTCTATCATGTCCCCCTCTCCTCCTTTCCTCGAGGCTATACATATTAAGCTCCTTTAATCTCTTTTGTATGTCTTCTGGTGCAGACCCTGCACCATTTTAGTGTCTCTCCTCTGGACAGCCTCCATCTTGTCTATGTCCTTGGGGAGATGGGATCTCCAGAACTGCACACAGTACTCCAGATGGAGTCTCATCAACTGTCTGTACAGAGGGATAACAACTTGTTGTTTTCTACTGGTGATGCCTCTCCCTGTGCATCCCAGTATCCTGCCAGCCCTCCTTACTGCCTTCTCACATTGCTTGCCCACATTAAGGTCATCTGGTATGACTACCCCCAGGTCCCTTTCCATTTTTATTGTTGTTAGTATCTCACCCCCCATTGTGTACTCTTCCCCTGGGTTTTTGTTTCCCAGGTGCATTACTTTGCACTTCTTTGCATTACTTATTAGTGGGATATCCACATTGAATTTTACTGTTCCTGTTACACTATATAGGTACTGTTGTCTATTTTATTTGCCAACAGCTTGATTTCAGCATGCTTCCTCCCCACAGGATGATTCCTGAAAACAAGACTTGCTGAAATCTTGTTGCTTTGTCTGGAAATAAACAATTTAGCATAGATAAATAAACAACTAAACAATACATTAATAGTAGTGTCCCATAGCGGGTATGGGGAGGGAGACTGATGTAGGGTGCTTACTGCATTAATAATCTGTGCTGACCTACCAGTTTGCAGTACTGTGAACACCAGTGCAATATTATGCTGGGGCAGATCTAGACATTTCTTTAAAGGTGATCCTACACATATTAACAACAGCTTAATCTGGTTCAAGGTCAGTTGGCATTCATCTGTATCCCCCTCCCCCGGGTCGTGCCTGAAGATAGGCAGGATTTGTCTAGTGCACTTACCCGGTCAACAAAAACTAAATAAATAAATAGATATTAAGTGCGATCTGCAGAAAGTAACCCTCTCATTTCGTAGAAATGGGGATACAAAAAAAGGAGGTTCTTATATCCCAGTAGCACCATCTAGATCCACTAATGGTAAGTACAGGTTTGGAAGGTGGGAAAGAAAGCACTATAGAGGGGACCACTGGAGATAAAACAGGATGCCAACACAAAGTGCTCCATAAAACACAATATCTCTTTACTGGCATGTGCTTGTACTAACAAACTGTGGTCAGAGCCCATATGGCTGCACAGATTAATTGTATGGTGAGAGCGGTTACAAGTTCTTTGCTCTTGCCACACTAGAGCTTGCCATCCACAAGATAGTGGCTCTGACAAATCTGCGCTTGTGTGACACTCACGCATGCACAGTTGGAATTGGAGCCACCATGTCACTTTTGCAGTTGTGGAAAGTAGTGCACGATGGGTGGAGGCACCTCAGCGAAGGGAAGCTGCATCCGCGGAGGAACAACTACAGGGACTGCAGTGCTGTGGACCAGAGATCACATCACTGTAGGAGAACACAGCTTTGATGTTCGCTTTCTCTCCTACAGTGATGTGATCCTAAAATGACTGCATGGCTCCACCCATGTAGCCGTAAAAATTCTGAGTGTTTTCCAGTACTGCACCATTTTTATTAAATAATTAGTCATCTCTGTGTTTCATTTTATCCTTTGATTTGTTTTGTCATGCTGTCCATAAGATGCCACCTCTTCAGATATGCTGAGATTGTCAAATGAATTCTAAAACATCAGCTTTCATCTCACTTTCATGAAACAGTGCGTAGAGCTGTGAACCTGGCAAACCTGGGACCAGATTTTTAAAGGTCCTGACATGGGCCAGAGGTGTCAGTTCCCCAACTCCACTTACTCACTGTGTAAGCACTGGCCTTGGGCAAGCCATTTAATCTATCTTCACTTAAGGGTCTCTGCCTGTCTGTTGCCTAACCCCTCCCTCTCACTTAAAGCAGCAGTATTTGTTAGTCTGCAACAAATGTCATCACATAGTTTTTTTTTTGTCAGAATGTATTTCTGACACCATTAAATTCATAAAGAATGTATTTTTATTTTCCTGAAATATTTATAAAATGGCTGTTATTACTAAAATTGTGATTAATGACTCAACTCAATAAAGATGGTCACTGTTACATTAAAAAAAAATCTCTTCCGCTGAGGCTACTTGTTAACAGTAAAAACTAAATTCATACTTTTTTTAACTTCTTTTTACCTCCAGGAGCCACAATCCACCCTGCTCAGGAGAGGAGAGCTGTTCTCTGGATGTTTAATCCCCCTTCCCCTGGCCAACCACTGGCAACCTAAGCTTGCTCCTGACCGCATGATAAGAGATAAGGTACTAGGCGCCTCAGCCCTCAACACCACTGGGCTGGCTAGATTCATACTGTCAATGTATTAAAATGTTGATAGCACATCAGCAAGGAATCACTACAAGATGTTGTATTTATTCACGGTGGTTTTGGCAAGCAAACAGGAACTTTTGAAAACTTTAAAATCACATACTGTAGTTCAGGAAGGAAATAAAATGAAACAAAAAATGTATATATTGGTGTTACTGACAGAAATCTCTGATTACTAAAAAAACGTATTATTGCTACTTTAATCTCCCTGTGCTAGCTTAATTACAGCTATTTATATTATACCCCAGAGTGCCTGTAATGTACTTTGGGATACAGTGTATATGGAAAGGCACCATATAAAGCCAAATCCCTGTTTTCCTTAATTTCATTTCTGTGTTAAACTTGAAATTGACACATTGCCATAGAGTAAAAGGATTCTGCTGTAGTCATGCTAGGATTGCAAGTATTAGACTTCCAACCTGCTCTGTTGCTACCCTTCGGATAAAGTCTCATCTTCCAACCTAAGGGAGGGGCTGACCACCCTGACAAAACATCAGGGTGAATAATCTGGCCTACCATGAAGTGGCAAAGTTCACCTCACAATGACAGAGCTTTATAGCCAGAAGCAAGATGAGTTCCAATAATGTCAGTCCAATTGCAAAAATGAGAAAATAAAGGTGCCCTTGCTTCAGCCCCCCAGAGCTCTGATGGCATGAAGAATGAAAACTAACAACTAATGGTACAGAGACCACTTCCTTTTGAGGTTGTACTATTATTACTAAGCTGCGTGGGAGCTTGGCCCTTCCCTTAAACTCATGTTACTGTATGTCATCATGTGTAGTCCTTTCTCTCTAGGGTATATGTACATTTAAATGTATAACCCGATGTGTAATTCCACCATGCCTAAACTCCACAGTCATGTTATGAAGGTAGTCTGATCTACCTCTTGGATGAGATGTTAAACCTAGGTCCAGTCTGTTTGTTCTGAGGCTTGGTTAGGTGGATGTTTAAGATCCTATGGCACTTATCAAAAAGAATAAGGGAATGTCTCTGGTGTCCTGGCCAACTTTTCCTCGCTTACCTATCCATCAATAGAATCACTGGGTTCAATACCAGTCACTACTTCCTGTATCTGCATCCCTCTTCCTGGATTTTGTTTTTGCGTATTATAAAAAAGGGTCTAAGAAATGCACCAGTCTATTGGCTGTCATTATTCTGTTAGCTTAACATTAATCTCTGTTACATTGGCACTTGAATTCTTCCTTTTAGCATTCCATTCACTAGCACCGCTGAATGACTGCAATGATGCATTCTGATTCTGAACCAGAATTCTTAAACCGTTGGGGGTGAACTGGTTTATAATGTATAGTAGAACGCTGTTAACCTTAGGAAATCATCATTTCCTAAGGTTGTTAACCTATCGATGTGACGTAGAAATGTTGCTAATCTATCGATGCTATGTCACATCGATAGGTTAACAACGGCAATTGGTCTGAGCATATGTGCACCTTTTTTTTACACTCGGGAACTGACGGATGAATGCAGCGGTTAGGGAAGGACTGAACGGCCGAAGCGGTGACTGTATTTCAAAAAGTAAGCAGCCGTTTTCCTTTTTACGTGGGGCCATACACTATAAAAAATAATGTATGGTCCCTCTATCGGCAACCGGTCACTGTTAACTGTCGAGGTTGCCATGGCAGCATCAACCTCGACTTCACCTCGAGGTTTACATGGTCGCCCTGGCAACCTCTCGACAGTTAACAGATCAGTTACCGATAGAGGACCATACATTATCCTCTATATTAAAAACCTCCTCAATGAGGGAAACATGCAAAAGATACAGTTTTAACACTTTTCTTCTGAAATAAGTCTTATAGAAGCAATAAGACACTCCCAGGAGTTAGAATAACAGCTAATCTTCCTCATGCTATGCCTTGTGCCACATTATGTCCCAGGGGTGATTACTGGACTGCTTATCTAACCCCTGGTCATACCTTATTCATTAATTAAGCAATAAGGGGTTATGTTAATGGTCTGTTAATCACCCTCTAAGGATGTAATGTGGCACGAGGCATAGCCGAGTGCTATATGCCCCTATAGGGTGATTAACTGACCATTAACATAACCCCTGGGAGTGCCTTATTACTATTATAATAAAAATGTTTTTTAAATAATGTTAAACCTTGTTCAGCACATGATTAGGCTGCACATGTATGTTAATCAAAGATTAACATAGGGCTGCTAGAATGTTTACAACCAATCAGAAAGCTCCATTTCTCAGACCCTTTTTATAATAGTATATAAAAGTATATAAATATTCTACAGCCCATGTTCAGGCTGGGTAAAGCCATTTTCAATAAGACTTAGTGCTTTGTATAATGCCAGTATGTCACTGTGTCCCCCTCTGACAACATTTCTCATGGGAATGAGGTACTGACATCATAGACATAACCCCCAAACACAGTTTTGCCTAGCCAGAATTTGTAGCACTCCAGATATTACAGTGTGGTTGAGAATTTATTTATTTATTTTATTTATTTACATTTTGAATTACAATACCTTTGAACCAGAGGATCTTTTACAAAGGTTCCACATCAAAATGGATTGATACAAAGGCAAATAACAGATCTGACAAACATTCAAGATCAACAATAAATACACTTAAGGTGGTAAAAAACAGTAATGTCAGTACATTCTGAATCAAAAATTAACAGTAGAGTATACAAGTCAGCCATCATATAGTGGCCAAGAGGTATAAACAAGACAGTTGGAGGACAGAAGCAGCCAGAGATAGGCTTTGTTGGTGGGGGGGGGGGTCAGTTGGAGGACCAAGCAGTCTGAGGTACATTTTGATGGGTGTGGGGGTGGAAGAGGAACTAGAACAGTTGGAGGACAGAAGCAACAAGAGGTAGGGTTTATAGGTGGGTGGGGGACAATTAGAGGACAGTACCAGGAGGTGGGAAGGTGGGGGAGCACAATATCCTTGAAGAGAAGAGAGGAAGCAAGGGTGAGAGAGAGTGAGGCTAAAGTAAGGAGGAGAGAGGCATGAGGGTGGGATGGGAAGGAGGGTGTGGGCTAAAGGTTAGGGGAGAGAGGAGGAAAGGGGGTATGGAGGTGGGGGTAGGGGTTACCAGTGAGAGTTGACTGGGCTGTATCTGGTATCTTGGTTGGGAGGTAGGAATGGGGGAGAATGCATATCAGTGTGGTGGTTGGTGCAGCCTAAAGGTGACAGTTACAGTTTCTAAGTGCAGAGTGATGCTAAGTTTTCTCTTAAAAGGGCCTATCCGAGACTCATCTTGGATAACCAAGGGGTGGTCATTTAGCCATCTGAGTGCCCTTATATGAGAAGGATCAGTGTGCCTGGGTGGTTCGGCAGAGAGGAACTTGGTATGCCTGTTTCAACACACCCCATGTTTGATGAGGGTTAGATGTGGGGTTTAGGTATTTCTGGGCAACGGGGAAGACTGTCCCAAACTAATATTTTTTGCCAGTAGGCAGGTCTGGTAGTTTATTCTGCCCTTCAGGTTTAACCAGCTTGTCTGTGCATACAGGTCACATGTATGTGTTAGTCTGTGCACCCCAGTAATCAATCTGCATATCCTGTTAAGTGCTGTACATATCTTTTTGAACTTGGCGTCCATTGCTGCTCCATATACAACTAGGCTGTAGTCAATAATAGACAGAATTGAACAGGTTACAGCGAGCTGGAAGGCTGCTGGGGTCTTACAGTGCCTGTGTCTGTATAACAGCCCTAGCCTGGTATTTAATGCCCTTGCAACAAGAGCTGCCCAACATGATCCTGAGATACTTGAAGTGTTGGACTTGTTCAAGGGGGGAGCCTACATTGTTCAATACGGATAGCTGGTGGGATTTGTGTTTGTTGTGAGGGCACGAGAAAACCATGGCTTTTGTCTTCTTGTAATTCATCAGTAACTTAGAATTGGTGAACCAGGCTTCAATAGCTGAGAAACTATATTGGAGTTGTGATTCAAGGTTGGTGGGGTCAGAATGACTAGAAAAAAGGATGGCATTATCTGCATATAGTAGTATATTGTTAGAGCATGACATGGGGAGGGTATTAAGGGAGAGACTAAAGAGTAAAGGGCCCAGGATTGACCCTTGTGGGACACTGGGTAGCACTTGTTGACTGTCAGATAGGACAATACTTATTTTAACTTGCTGCAACCTGCAGCTGATGTAGCTTCTAAACCACCCTACTGCATTATATGATAGGCCAGTCTCCTACAGGACATTTAACAGGATGGTGTGGTTAACTGTGTCAACTGCTTTAGTTAGGTTAATATAAATTGCCCTAACTATCTAACCATGGTCAAGTGCATTGTGTACATAAGTAGTATTCCAGCAAGGCAGTGGTGGTGCTATGTGCCTTACAGAAACCATGCTGTTATGTGCATTGGATTTGGTACTTCTTGAGGTACTCGGTAAGTTGATCAGTCATGATGTATTCCAGTGCCTTTGAGAGAGGGGAGAGGATTGAGATTGGCCGGTAGTTTGTGTGCAGGTCTCGGTCCCCACTTTTGTGTACTGGCATAACTTCTGCAGCTTTCCACCATTCGGGGAACTGGCCGAGGCATAGTGACAAATTTAGCAGCTTTGTTAGGGGTGATAGGACCTCATCGAGAGTTAGTCTAATGAGTTTAAGGTCCTGTGAGTTACCACTGAGCTTAGATTTACTGAGTACCCTCTGCAGGTACTTTTTTGTGTTGATGGAGTGACTGTTTTAAAGTAGAAGGGGGGGAGTGACCCTGAAGGTTGTCATTACTACTGGACTTGTCAGTGTTGGTTGGTACATTGAAAAAGCCAGGTTGAAGTATACCACTAAGGTCAGAGAACACCAAGTTGAAGGTGTTAGTGATGTATTTGGGGTCCTGGGTGATTACTCCATTGACCTCCAACATAGAGGGAGATGCCTTATTGGTTCTGCCCATGAGATCTTTGATGTTATTCCAAAATTGCCTGCCATCTCCCCAGGCGTTGGAGAGCTCCTCCTTGAAGTAGCAGAGTTTAGCAAGGCAGATCTCATGAATGCAGGCATTCCTAGCAGCTCGGTAGCACTGGAGGTCAACCTGCTTGCCAGTGGCCCTGGCATGGTGCCAAAGATTATCTCTGGTGGCCATGAGATTTAAGAGGGAAGGGGTAAACCATAGGTTGTTTGCACTTTTTATCTTATGTTTTTTAGTGGGTGCATAGGTATCACAGACCACATTTAATTTAGCAATGAAGTATTCCAGAGCTTTGTCTACGTTCTATGCCATGTCAATAGGAGTTCAGTCAGTTTGTAGAAGGGATGCCTTGAGGAGCTTGAGCCGCCCTCTCTTTAGCACTCGATATATAACCATTTTGGCAGGTGGTTTAGGTGCTTTGTTCGACCAGAGGCAGAGAACAGGGGAGAGGTCACTCACTGAGTCAGGAAGGACCGTGGTGCTGGATATTCTATCTGGGTGGTTTGTAATTATCCAATCAATCAATGTACTGGAGCCAGTTCGGTAGTTTATCCTAGTGGGGGAATCAACCATTTGGGCTGCGTTTATGGAAGAGATGGTGTCCTTGTAGGGGTCAGCTTCAGGGGCCAGCCAATTTGCATTAAAGTCTCCTAGAAACACCACTTTAGTGTTATGTTGCAGTTTGTCAAGGTATTCTTTGATCACATTGATCCCACAGGCCTGGTTTCGAAGGGGGTCATAGACAGAGACTACTGTAAGTGCCTTACTACTGGATCCTAAGATTAGTATGATGGCCAGGGACTGGATGTTTTTCCTGGTGTCCAGATTAGATAGGGCATGCCCTTGTATGGTATCCTTTAGATATATAGCACACACCCCTTCCCTTTTACCTATCCTGTCTTGCCTATAGAGGGTGTATCCAGGCAGGGAGATAGCAGTATCGTGGGTCTTAGGGGTATGCCAGGTATCCACCACAGATAGCACGTCTGGTCTGTGTTGAGATTACCCAGACCTGGAGATTGTCATAGTTAGACAGCACACTGCAGATGTTGATAGAGGCTAACTTTAACATTCCAGGGATAGCACCACAACAGTGCATCTGTCATTGAGATCTAGGGTGAAGTTTGGTCCAGGTGGAGTTACATATTGGAATGTAGATCCAGAGGTGCATATTCCCTTACATGTAGACCACCTCCCTATGTGTGTCCCTTCTGTAAGGCAGACTCACCCAGAGCCCTGGCTGTAAATCAAATAGGTGACACTTGATTCCTGAAGGCAGCAATGTGGGGTGGGATTTTTAGCTGACCGGATGTGGCATTTGCATCCATATATTGGAAGCCTACTGCATATACACAAACATGTCAGGATATGCTCATCCTATTCTCATACATCCTGATGCATTTTGATATTTTCCTCAGTTTACAGCAATACTGGCTGCAACTGTAGTACTTTGCATCTGTTTTCTGGATGCAACTGTGGGCTTCCATCACAAAAGTTAGACCACCTTTTTTTGAGACAGTAGAGTGCACTTGCTTTGGGAAAATGGATGTAAGTGTTTAAAATCTGACTCCTCCACCCACTGGGTATCTGAAAATATCTTGAGAGCCCCAAATATAATTTCAGCATTTTAATTCCTAACCTCCTTCTCTTGGAGGTTAAATCACTTGTTGACTTTCTGTTGCATTGAAGAATGACTTGCAGCGATTGACTGCAGTTCTTCCCCGTACCCCACAAATGCAGAAGGACACAGGTGGATGTCATTTTATGTGAAGGTTTTCAAGTGTAAATACCATGGGATGCATGAAGATCATTTTAGCTCTGTTCCTCAGTTTCCTTTTATATAGGATTGCAAGTGCTCTAGATTGATTTTAAAGCTGACATCTTATACTGTACATGTAGCAGTGATAAGCTGAAACAGAAAAGGGTTTTCTGGCTGAGTGGTTTACATGGTTTGGTACAATCAGTTTTCTGATCAATAAAACCACAGATATTAGGAGAAATATAAAAAGAAATGGTTTACTCTGGGCAAAAACTTTTCTGACCAAAGGAGTGGGATTAATTTCAATGGTTGGTGTACATTTAAACCCTCAGAATGCTTCAGGCATCTTTAGGCATCCAGAAACTAATTGTTTATGGAAATACTGTACCCAGGCAATTCTGAGATACTGTGTTAATGGAATTGCGTATGGGACATTTACAGTACATATTGAAGGAATTAGTAGACATGGTTAACAGGAAGTTGTTGCAGAGACGACTCCTTTATTGATGATAAAATGTATGTTATAAAACCCTTTTATTAAAAAATAAGGAAGTATTACAAACCAATTATTTTTTTCCCAGTCAGAAGAGCATTCAAAAATAAAAGCCACATAGGTTCATACATAGATACATACAGTGGAGTCTGACAGGTTGCAATATAGTGTCTCAGCTTACTGCATGACAACAGTGATTAACTGCCATTGAAATTGCTTGGTTTACTACAAAAACCCTGCTGCAGAATGTTGCACTATTGCATTGGATCCTAGCAGGCTCCACAGTATTACATTGAATTTGACACAAAAAAGGCCAATGGCCTACCTTGTCTGCCCATATGCCTACCTGAAACTGTACCTGGCCTACAGTGGACTTGAGTTAACTAATCACCCTAGTGTTTTTTTAACACCCCTTACTTAGAATACTACTTCATCCTCTTCCCCAGTAGTTTGCACTACTCCCTTGTGTCTGTTACACACATGTTTGAACTCAGTCATGGACTTTGCATGGACCACCTCAGCAGAGCCATAGTGAGGCATTTTGGTGCCCTGGGCAAGAGACTAATTTTGCGCCCTCCCTCAGAAAACAGCCGGTGGTCTGGGGGCCGCAAGGCCCCCAGAAGCTCTAGGTTGTTTACATGCTCTGTAGTGAGTTTTGGGGCTTTTCTTGAAGGAAAAACATACTTTTGTTATATGTTCCCTACCCCTGATTTCATGGGAAACTTTGCTCCCATAGAATCTGAGGTGTGGGAGTCGAAGATGCTGGCTGGCTGTCATCAGAGTGTGCAGTGCAGCTGCAATTGTTGTGGACAACTGTCTGACCAACAGTTCCATCGAGAGTGGCTCATGGGGGCATATACAGGCACCTCAGTGGCATAGATGCAGTCCTCGCGTGCTGGACACATGTACCTCTGAGATGCCCCACCTGCATCCACCCATCCTCACATAGGGGGATGTATCCCCATGAGCTCACTCAGTCAGCCCTGATGGCAGGCTCCACTACCCCTGTAGTGGAATCACCACCACCTAACAGAAGGAAAAGCCTCCACCGTCGACCATCCTTCCTTCAGCTAGACTATCTCCAGCACTCAATGCTGCTTGACCACCCTTCTAGACCATAACCAGACACTGCCCCCCAACCATCCTACAGTGGCTTGTACACCTCCACAACACCACACTCACCTTAGCTACCTACCTTCCCTATAGCTGAACCACCACCCTACACCAAGACAAGCACCCATGCACCCGAACAATCCCTGCAACTAGACCAGCCGCACTTACCTCTAAACTGTCCTTGATTTTGCAACAAAATTTGCATTTGTCCATCATAAAGGAACCTAGATGTTTAGGGACTACTGGTCAAAAAATGAGTTTGGTAGTCTCTGTTGTCTAGAAATCTATTTTGTTAGGGACAATTAGCTGATAAACAAAACTTTTTTATGTTTGTTTTCCAAAGTCTAGCAAATATACTGTGATTGGTCTGCACACTGAGAGGGCTTTTTTGGGACTTAGCAATCTTCCACCTATCACAGTTTTAGAATACCTAATCCCTGCCCCAATTCTACCCACTGCCCGCCTTTCTGCTGCTTTTCCTTTGAAGTAATTGGTCAATCTGTTTCACTTGTTTGACACCCTTTAATTTTGAACCCTACCCCATTAATTTCCTTGTGTGACCTTTTATCACCGTGGCCCTTGGGGAAAATGATGGAATCACTTCTGAAGGAAAGAATTGTCGAGTATCTAGAGGCCAGAGGGGCACAGGACCCAAGGCAGCATGGATTCACAGCGGGAAGGTCAAGCCAGACAAATCTGATAGATTCCTTTGACTGGGTGACCAAAGTAGTAGATCAGGGAGGGGCTGTGGACATGGCCTACCTAGACTTTAGCAAGGCATTTGACACAGTCCCACACAATAGATTAATATACAAGTTAGCTAGCCTGGGAGTGGGTCCCAAGATGATAGCCTGGGTAAAAAATTGGCTGGAGAATAGGACACAGAGAGTAATAGTAAATGGAGTCCACTCTGAAGAAAGGGGGGTTACTAGTGGGGTACCACAGGGTTCAGTATAAGGACCGGTCCTCTTCAATGTCTTTATAAACGACATTGCAGAGGGACTGGAGGAAAAGTATGTCTCTTTGCAGATGACACAAAGATCTGCAACAGAGTTGATGCACAAGGTGGGGTGGAAAGGATGAAAAGGGCCTTGGCAAGGTTAGAGGAATGGTCAAATGTATGGCAGCTTAGATTCAATGCTAAGAAGTGCAAGGTAATGCACCTGGGAAACAAAAACCCAGGGGAAGAGTACACAATGGGGGGTGAGATACTAACAACAACAAAAATGGAAAGGGGCCTGGGGGTAGTCATTTCAGATGACCTAAAGGTGGGCAAGCAATGTGAGAGGGCAGCAAGGAGGGCTGGGAGGATACTGGGATGCATAGGGAGAGGCATCACCAGTAGATAACATGAAGTTATTATCTCTCTGTACAGACAGCTGGTCAGACCCCATCTGGAGTACTGTGTGCAGTTCTGGAGACCCAGTCTTCGCAAAGACATAGACAGGATGGAAGCTGTCCAGAGGAGGGCACTAAAATGGTGCAGGGTCTGCACGGAAGACATATGAAGAGAGACTTAAGGAGCTTAATATGTATAGCCTTGAGGAAAGGAGGAGAGGGGGACATGATAGAAACTTTTAAGTACCTCAAGGAATCAACAAAGTCCAAGAGGGTAGCATCTTTCAAAAAAGAGGTGTGCAAGAACAAGGGGCACAATTTGAAGATAGAGGGGGCAGCTCAGAGGTAATTTAAGGAAGTATTTTTTCACAGAGAGGGTTGTGGATGCATGGAACGGCCTTCTGGAGGAGGTCATGGAGTCAAAAACAGTGGTGGAATTCAAGCATGCATGGGACAGTCATAGGGCAATTCTAGGGGGTGGGGCTAGAAAGAAGTAGGCTGCTGGTTAACTAGGATCTGCAGCTTATCCAGTAGGCAGGGAAATGGGAAGACTGGGTGGGTCAAGCGGTCCTTATCTGCCGTCAAATTCTATGTTTCTATGTTTCTATGTTTCTGTCACAATGCTAGAAAATGCAAGGTGGACATTGTTTTTCTTGTGCATCTTCTACTTCCTACAGTCAACGTTTCATTCTATTTAATAGGTGCCTTACAGTGCTTGGTTTCACTCCATCCTGGGAATGGCAGAGATGTTGCACAACAGCCACAGCTTCTTCCTGTCAGTGGCTGCCATGTCACCTTTGCCACACATCTGCACTTGTTGTGTCTGCCACCCCCTACATACACACCAGCAGCACTGGTTCTCTTACATTGCCACTAAGCAGAAACCACATTTCTGCTGCAGTCTCACCCACTGCCCTCAGCTGAGTGGGTAGAGAGCACTGTCCTCAGTTTGCAATGCTCTGTTTTGTGGAGCACAGCAGTTCAGAGTCCTTTCCCTGAGCTGCCACCTGGCACCACAACCAAATAGCAGCAACATCAGAGGAAGGGCTATTGGAACACTTTCAGTACTGTTTGCTGTCATTTACAAGGCCAGGGTTGCATTTAGGTCTTTATACTTTTACCAGCATTGTAATAAATCCAGTAGTCTGGTGGAATGTGAATACAGAAAAAAAAACACACAGCAACTTTACATACTAAGATGTCAGCAGAGTAGGCCACCCTCCCCTCCCCCAGTAGCCCCCCCAACCCAACCTCCGTCCAAACTACACCTCTACTCTTGGCATTTCTCATTTTCACCATCCCCCTATACCTGTTACATCCCGTCTTGAACCCTCCCCACCATTTCTACAGCCACCAGTTCCACAGGCAGTGCATTCCAAGGTTCCACCACCCCCTCAGTAAAGTGTCTTTTCCTTGTCTTCCCCCTTAGCCTCCCACCCACCAGCCTCATTGCATGCCCTCTGGTGACCCCCTCCTCTCTCAAGTTTGAACACCCTACCTAGGCTTACTCTATTCACCCCCTAAGATATTTAAAGACCTCAATCATGTCTCCTCTGTTCCTCATCCTCTCCTCAAGGAATAAAAGTTTAGCTTCTTCAGTCTCTCCTCATAGGACCTACCTCCAGCCCCTGTATCGTCCTGATCACCCTCCTCTGAACCCCTCCAGAAGAATGATGTCCTTTTTCAAGTATGGACACCAAAACAGCATGCAGTATTCGAGGTTCAGTCTAGCCAGGCAGTTATAAAGAGGGAGAAGCACCTCTCTCCTTCTCGAGGTAATCCTTCTGGCTATGCACCCCAGCATTTTATTGGCTTTGGCTGCAGCCCTTCTACACGATTCAGAATTGTTCATTTTGGTATCCACAACCATGCCAAGGTCCTTTTCCCCATCCGAAACCTGCAGTATCTCACCCCCCAAGAGGTACACATAGCTTGGATTTCTAAGCCCCTACATTTCTTTGCATTAAACTTCAGTTTCCAGGTATGTGCCCACCTCTCGAGGGTCTCCAGGTCCCCATGCAGAGCACTATTACCCTCCTCCATCTACACCACTGCACCCAGTTTTGAGTCATCAGCAAAGAAGCTCATCTCACTCCTGATACTGTTTCTGATGTTTGAAATGTAAGCATTGAACAGTAGCAGGCCCAACACTGACCCTTGGGGGACCCTGCTGATGACCCTCCTAGGAGATGAAACATCCCCCCTGACTATGAGTGGTTGAAAAACTGGTGTGGAGCTCAGGGTTTTGGCTTCATTGGGGACTGGGGAGCCACCTGGAGGGATGCAGACCTATACTGGTGCGATGGTCTGCATCTGTCCGGGGAACCAGGATCCTGGGTGAGAGGGTTTAAATGCTTCATTGGCAAGCATTTAAATTAGCCAAGGGGGGAGGCACTGAAAAGGGAGCAGGGAAATCCAAGCCTTCCCCCACAAAACATGGTGATTAGTGAGGTAAACACCAAGGTACAGAAGTTATTAGGGAGCAGAACAGATTTAAATGTAAAAAAATGCAAAGGCAGTAAGGACAGAAATGGGGCTAAAAGGGGTAAGGCTATCAAAAAGTGGAGGGTGATGAGTACCAATGCCCGTAGGCTGTGTAACAAGCTCCCTGAACTAGTGGCCTTGATGGAAGAGGGTTGCCTGGATATTGTGGCAGTCACAGAAACATGGTACACAGAGAACCATGACTGGGATGTCAACATACCAGGATACACAATCTACAGGAGGGACAGAGAGGGTAAAAGAGGAGGAGGGGTAGCTCTCTATGTAAAGGAAGGGATCAAAGCAACAGAACTAAAGAGTAAACAAGGAGCAGATGAGGCACTTTGGGTCACCCTGGAGACAGGAAATGGCACCACAATCCTGTATGGGGTTGTATATAGACCCCCATCTCAGGGGGAGGGAATGGACAAGGAAATGATAGAAGGCTTTTTTAGAATGGCAGAAAAAGGGGAGATATTGTTGATGGGGGACCTGAATATGCCAGATGTTAACTGGAGCACCTTTGCTGCAGGCACATTCAAGAGCAGGGTCATTCTTGATGCCCTACAGGGGCATGCCTCAGACAGCTAGTATTGGAACCCACTCGGGAGGGAGCAATCTTAGACCTGGTACTCTCAAATGGGGATGGAGAAAGAATCTCAGATTTAGAAGTGGGTAGCCATCTGGGAACAAGCGACCACCAAACAGTGTGGTTCACGATAAACACAGCCATACAATCAAGCCATACAAAAGCAAGAGTACTGGACTTTAGGAGGGCGACTTTGGGAAAATGAGAGGTGCCTCAGAAAAGCACTAGCAAACAGGTAAGAAGGAGGGTGGAGGAACAGTGAGGTGATCAAAACAGCCATCACAGAGGCAACAAGCCTTTGTGTAAAGCAAATCAATAAAACACAACGAAGGAAAAACCGCTATGGTTCTCAAAAGAGGTGGCAGGGAAGGTTAAGGAGAAAAGGACAGCATTCAGGAAATATAAGGAAACACAGAAGGAGCAGAACAGAGAACTTTATCAGTTAAAGCAGAAAGAGGCTGGGAAGGCAGTCAAATAGCAAAGCCCAAACCGAGAAAAGGATAGCCAATTCTGTTAAGAAGGGGATAAGACCTTTATAGGTACATTAGGGAGCGAACAAAGACTAAAGGAGGGATACTGAAGCTTAATAAAGGGGAGGGAATGTGGGTAGAGGGTGACAATGAAAAAGCAGGGATACTGAATGAATATTTCTGCTCAGTATTCACAAAGGAAGAGGAGGGGGAGTTACCTAAACCAAACAAGAGAAACACTCCAAAGATGGGGGTCGATACCAGTCCATTCACAGAAGAAAGGGTTCTGAAAGAACTAATAAAATTGAAGGTGGACAAAGCAATGGGGCCTGATGGGATTCACCCAAGAATTCTAAAAGAACTAAGGGTAGAACTAGTGACACCGCTGACTACTCTCTTTAACAAATCATGGGAGGATGGGGTGGTACCTGAGGACTGGAGGAGGGCAGATGTGATTCCTCTTCACAAAAGTGGGAGCAGGACAGAGGCAGGAAACTACAGACCAGTTAGTTTGACCTCTGTGGTAGGGAAAATGATGGAATCATTTCTGAAGGAAAGAATTGTTGAGTACCTAGAGGCCAGTGGGGCACAGGACCCAAGGCAGCATGGATTCACGATGGGAAGGTCGTGTCAGACGAATCTAATAGATTTCTTTGACTGGGTGACCAAAGTAGTAGACCAGGGAGGGGCTGTGGACATGGTCTACCTAGATTTTAGCAAGGCATTTGATACAGTCCCACACACAGGATTAATTCACAAGATAGCCAGCCTGGTGGGTCCCAAGGTGTAGCCTGGATAAAAAATTGGCTAGACAACAGGGCCGAAAGGGTAGTAGTAAATGGAATACACAGTGAAGAAAGGAGGGTTAATAGTGGGTACACAGGGTTCAGTACTGGGACCAGTCCTTTTTAATGTCTTTATAAGTGACATTGCAGAGGAACTGGAAGGAAAAGTATGTCTCTTTGCAGATGACACAAAGATCTGCAACAGGGTTGATACACAAGATGGAGTGGAAAGGATGAGAAGGACTTGGCAAGGTTGGAGGAATGGTCAAATGTATGGCAGCTCAGATTCAATGCAAAGAAGTACAAGGTAATGCACATAGGAAACAAAACCCAGGGAAGTGTACACAATGGGGTGAGATACTGACAACAGTAAAATAGAAAGGGACCTGGGGGTAATTATATCAGATGACCTAAAGGTGGGCAAGCAATGTGAGAAGGCAGTAAGGAAGGCAGGGGGGATACTGGGATGCATAGGATGAGGCATCCATAGTAGAAAACAGGAAGTTGTTATCCCTCTGTACAGACAGTTGGTGAGACCCCATCTGGAGTACTGTGTGCAGTTCTGGAGACCCCATCTCCGCAAAGACATAGACAGAGTGGAAGCTGTCCAGAGGAGGGCAACTACAAATGGTGCAGGGTCTGCACCAGAAGACATATAGAAAGACTAAAGGAGCTTAATATGTATACCCTAGAGGAAAGGAGGGAGAAAGGGGACATGATAGAAACTTTCAAGTACCTCAAGGGAATTAACAAAGTCCAAGAGGGTAGCATCTTCCAGAAAAAGAGATGTGCAAGAACAAGGGGCACAATTTGAAGATAGAGGGGGGACGGCTCAGAGGTAATGTGAGGAAGTATTTTTTCACTGAGAGGGTTGTGGATGCATGGAACAGCCTCACTGAGGAGGTTGTGGAGTCAAGAACAGTGGGGGACTTCAAGAATGCATGGGACAGGCATAAGGCAGTCCTAGTGGGGGGTAGGAGGAAGTAAGCTGTTGGTTAACTAGGATTTACAGCTTATCTGTTAGGTAGGAAAATGGGCAGACTAGGTGGGCCAAGCGGTCCTTATCTGCCATCAAATTCTATGTTTCTATGTTTCTATGTTACCACCTCCTGAACCCTCTCCATCAACCAATTTCCTATCCACTTGACCATCCCTTCCCCCCCCCCATATCCCCAAGCTTTGCCAGTAGCCCAATCTGTGGCACCGAGTCAAATGCCTTGCTGAAGTCTAGAAAGAGAACATCTACTGGCCTGCCCCAGTCCAGTGCCTCTGTCACCCAGTCATAGAACTCCACAAGGTTGGTTTGACATGATCTGCCCTGAATGAAGTCATGCTGCTGACCATCCAGATAAACCTGTACCCACAGGAACACCCCCAGGAACTCCTCCAGCCTCTCCTTCAAGATGGCCTCCATCATTTTGCCTACCACAGATGTCAGGCTTATAGGCCTGTAGTTCCCCAGCTCCTCACATGAGCCACCTTTGTGAATAGGCACAATGTGGGCCACTCTCCAGTCATGAGGCACCCACCCGGTCCTAAGGGAGGAATTAAAAAGGTCCCCCAGAGGTGCAGCAAGGACCTCCACCATTTCCTTTTGCACTTTGGGATGGATACCATCTGGACCTGGTGCCTTTTCCATTTTTAGGACCCTGAGGGCCTCCTTCACTCTACCAACAGTAATTTCCACATCCATGACCTCCTCCTTCTGCTGTTTTGACATGCCTCCCCACGTACGGAGTTGCCCACCTATCTTCCCTTATGAAAACCGAGGCAAAGTAGCTGTTTAGTACCTCGCCCTGCTCCCTGGCCTCCTCCATCCACCCACTTCCAGACCTCACTCTACTAATCTGCCCCTTCATTTTCCTTCTCTCCCTGATATACTTAAAGAACCCCCTATCTCCTCTCCTAATCCCCTGGACCAACCTCAGTTCTGTCCTGGCCTTGGCTGACCTCACAACACTGGTTACCTTTCTAGCTATCTCATCATACTCCCCTTTGTCCATCACCCCATGTGAATGCTTGCATCTACTATAAGCTGCTCTTTTCTCCCTCACCACATTCTGGACTTCCCTAGTCAACCAGCTTGGCTTTTTGGATCTACCTCACTTACATCGGACCTTCATGCAGGCCTTGGTCACTTCCAGGAGCTTGTTATACTTTATTTTACCATATATTTAGTGAATATAGAATAAAAGATTAGTCACAGTAACTTTGTTATGCTTTATTTTACCATATATTTATTTAAATCATCAAGAAATGTTTTGGTTGGCATGCATTTGGCACATAAAATAAAGTGATGGCCACCTGGTTATTGGCATGGATAACTACAAGGGAGTAGAGTATTTTTCAGAGGAAAAGATGCACAAGAACAAGGGGACATGTAATTAAGCTGAAAGGGGAAAAATTCAAGAGACATGTAAGGATTTACTTCTTCACTGAAATAGTGGTGGATGCCTGGAACAGTCTTTCAGCAGAGGTGGTAGTGCGAAAACAGTGGTGGGCTTCAAGAGTGCATGGTATAGGCACAAGGGAATATTAGTGGGAAATGGGGTGGGCAGAGATCAAGTAGGGTCTTCAGTGATGGACTTTATAGGCAGGGGAAAAAACCGGGAGACTGTGTGGGTCAAGCATGGGAAAGGCACCAGGGAATCTTAGTGGGTAGGAAGGGGAGGGTAAAAGCTGCTGATCAAGTAGGGTCTGTGATAATACAGTAGGTAGGCAAAATGGGCAAACTAGGTGGGCCAAGCGGTCCTAATCTGCCATCAAACTCTAGGTTTTTTATGTTTCTAAGTTGTCATCAAATTATATGTTTCTGTGTTAAATGCTAACCCCTGTCTCCCACATAGCAGCAAACAGTACAAGGTGAATCTTCAGGTCATCAATATATTTTAAATAAAAGTTGCACAGTTATTAAACTATTTATAGATGTATGGTAAAGATTAATAGATGGTTAAATAAAGTTAAACAAACACTTGTATTTATTTAAACCACTTAAATTGTCAGTAGTTCTTACAACCTGATAAAAGTCCAACGTGTCGGGTACAAACCCTGGTCTTCCACATAACAGCAAAAATACTAAAGGTACACCATTAAGATGCCAATACATTTTAAATGGTAAATGTACATCTATAAAAATAATTTGTGATGTTTATTAAAGATTAATAGATGGCTACATATTGTGATAAAAGCATTAGTAGGCAAGCAAGAAAAGGGGGGTATATGCTGCCCCATGTTGGAGCAAAAAGTACACTTACTAGGCATTTATATGGGGAATCAATTCTTTTCTGAGTACAAATAGGCAGAGGGAAATACAGCAGTTGGAAATCTCTGCAAAATACACTAGGGAGCAACCCTAGTGTCTTTTGTGGGGGATTCAAACTGCTGTGTTTTTCCACAGCCTTCTTGCACTCATTATGGGAGTATGTGTATTTTACATTTCATACACAACAAGGCTGTGTTTCCATCGAAGGGTAGAGATGACAACATATGGACCTCAAGAGCAAAACTTGAGAAGTCCATGATGTCATCCCAACACAAGACTTGAAACACAAGCTGAGAAGGACATGATTGCCCATGTTTCATTTTTTATAGTATATGGTTTTACTGTATGTCAACAGTGAAAATGTCAATGTATATATAGTAGTAACTGGGACCCATCTGTTTCTCTCCCATCTACTGTTTATCATTATCTCAACTGGGAGGCTTAACATGAGATTCCATATGTAGTTTTGTGATATTTGAACTGTGTACAACAACTTGTCATGACCTTTGAATTATGCACAACAACGTCTGCCTACGGACAAGAAGGATTCCAAACACAACAACACTTAACCATATACTATAAAGCATTTCTTTTACTTTATAAACTCTTATTAAGTGCAGTTACTAAGTGCAGTTTGTGGTCCAGAATCAGGTAGCATGTAGACCACTTTTCTCTTGCTTGCATGTGTCTGATTTACATAGAGGCTGCACCCTGGATGCAGTCAATGTTTTTTTTTTTTTTTTTTGCCAAGCATTGATATATTAGTTACCACTATTAAATTGTCAGTAGTCATTGGGTACCTGTTTTCCAGATTTCTTTCAACCTTGATAAAATTCCAAAGTTGGTAGTAAACCTTCATCTCCTACTATACCTATCAGTTAAGTTCATTAAATGTCAGCCATTGGCACACCACTACATTTCAAAGCAGCAGTGTATGCTAGTGTTGAACATTTTGACCTATACTTTTTTATTCTATTTTAGATTTCCTTCTATATACTGACTTGTATGATACCCATCTTTCCCCATTTTGAGTCTGCATTAGCACTTTTTTACATTTGAAATAATGAAAGGCACATTCCTTTTAATATGGCTCGGACCAGGTATTTATCTGAATTCTCAGCTGTTTCTGTACACTACTGTGTCCCATATTATCAGGGAGCAGTGTCTGCTGCATGATAATTCATTACAGTCATATGAAAAGTGGACTTAAACAAAGGTGTACAAAAACAAAACAGAGAATACTGATGAAAACCTGGTACATGCCATATTAAAGAAGTGCTCCTCTTATTATGTCAGCGGTGGAAGAAAGTGGCAAAGTTAACTCAAAATGGTGAAAACAGTATGTTATACAAGTCAGGAGATAAGGGACTATCTAAATTAAAAGAAAAAATATAGGTCAAAATTTTCACTGTTATGCATTGCTGCCTTAAATTGCAAATGCAAAATATTCCTGGATGCCTGTTGGCGAATAATAAATTATGCTATAATCTAAGAATTAATTGCATAATTAACTATCAGTTAAATCCATTTCAAAAGTGTATCGTATCAGTGCTTAGTAAACCTAATTAATATCTTATAATGTGGCAATAGCATGTTTACTATATGGTTATTAAACACTATTAAGGTCTTTGTATTTGAAGTGATGCATCAGAACTCAGTTTTCCAGTAGCTGGCTGTGTTGAAACATAGTTCGATTGACATTAATGCATTGACTGAAACTTAGTTTGTTATGTCCCAACATGCTGAAACTTAATTTTGTGGTAACTATTACACTGAAAGCTATCTTAGTGGGCTGGAACCTTAATTTGTTAGGGACTTTCATGCCAAAACGTATTTCCTAGGGACAGTAGTGTGACATCTTTGTTTACTAGGGATTCCAGTATTGCATTTCAGTCTGCCAGATGCTGCTGTGTGGGAACTTTGCTTGACAGAAACAGTTGTGTTGTCAGGGAACGTTGTGGGATATAAACTGCTGTGCTGGAATGTTGCCTTCTAACAACTGTTGCTTTTGAAATGGCTTTTATGTTTGAATCAATGCCCAATATTTAAATAACTGTAATATTCTCCACTACCCAGCAATAAAAATGTGGCCTAGGCCTCTGCAGGGGAGCACAACGGATTCTTTGTAAGTCATCTGCACTCACCTCTAGGCACTAGGGTTGGCTTGAATGGCAACTGACCAGAGGAAAGGTGACCCAGAGTCAAGGCCCCCATACAATAGTTCCATACAGTACCCTGATTGCCTGTTCCATAGATTTGGAATTTCAGGGACCCCTAGAACATACTAATACAAATACAAACATGCAAACATATGAAATGTCAGCAGAAGAAGGCCCAAATGGTCCATGAAGACTGCTCATTGTGGAGCTCATGTTTCATGCTTCTCCACTCCCATCCTGTTATCCTAAACATCCCCTTGACTTTATCCCACTCCCTTTTAAAAAGCCCAACTGTTTTATGATTGACTACCCCCTTTGGTGGTGCATTCCATGCAGCCATCACTTTCTAACTCAACCCTAACACACACATGCCACTGCACTGGTACAATATACACTGTATATACTCTGTCTGTCTGCCTACCTGCCTGTCCATCTACAGTATCTATCTATCTATCTATCTATCTATCTATCTATCTATCTATCTATCTATCTATCTTTCTATCTATCTTTGGGAAAGAAAAATAGATGTATTCATCTTAGAGAAAAAGTGAAATGAGACATGTTAAGAACAGACTACACAAAAAGGGATGCACTTCACAAAGTTGTCCGCAGTGAAAAGCCCACAAGTAACAGACTTGTTAACAGACCCCACACTGCCCATGGACCATGGACCCCAGAACCCAACCCCTAGCTGCCCCCCCACTGCCTACCTTGGCTCCCCATGGATCCACCTCTTTCTTGCCTTCCTGACCCTCCAAATCCTGCCCACCCCCTATTTCTCTATGGCCCCTCTCTCATACCAATGTATCCTCAAAAAGTTAACCCACTGCCACCCCATGGTCAGAACCTTGGTCTTTCTATTACTCCTCTCCGATAATATTCACCCCAACCCAGGCCCTGCCCCCAGCAGCCCACCTACTAGGGCCACTGGTCTCTGCATTGCCTCTATGAATGTATGCAGCCTGCTGAAAAAATTTGCTGCCCTTCAGTGTTGGGTCATGCTACATCAACCAGATTTCATAGCCCTAGTTGAAACCTGGCTGTCCAAGTCCACCCCTGACTCCCTTGTCTCCCTCCCAGGCTACACCTTATACCGGGAGGATCGTGTGGGTAAATGCGGGGGTGGTTGTGCGATTTACACTTGTGACACCATCGTTGGCCATGCACTCCCCCCCCCCATGCTTGTCAATGGTGCCCAAGCCTTTACCCTCAAACTCACCCCAGACCTTTCCAGGTGCCCGCTCTGTCTCACAGCATCCTATGTACCCACAAGGAACCAGAACCCGGTGATAATGTCTCTAGTGGATTATCTCTACATCCTCCCTCAAAAGGCTGAACAAGTCCTAGTGGGGACCTCAACGTGAACTAGCTCAGTCCTACCACTCCCCTGATAAAGGACTCCTTCCCTGCCCAAGACCTGACACAACTCGCCTCCCAGCCCACTAGAATTAACCCTGCTAGAGGAACCTGCACCCTCCTGGACATCATTGTCACTAAGCGCCGCCCACTCCTGAAGTGACCACTCCCCCATCATATTCCTCTGGTCTGCCCCCACCCCCAAACCTGTAACCCAGACCACTCTCTGTATGCGCCTTCACCCTGGTGGGTTGATTAAACTCAAACAGCATCTCACCCAGTTTAATTGGTCCCCCATCCACCAGGCACCCGACATTGATGCTGCCCTCAACCTCTTCTCACAAGTCTTTAACTGGGCCTGTGACCTCTTTGCTCCCCTCACCAAAACCCATTCCAAAAAACAAAACACGCCTTGGGTTACTCCTGCCCTACTCCAAATGCTCAGAAATAGGAACAACCTCTGGTACCGTGCCAATAAATCTGGCCGACCTGCTGACAGAAAGGCCTACAATGCCAAATGGAACAGGTGCACATGGGTCATCCGTAAAGACAAGGCAGACCACTACCAGGCCACCCTCTCCTCCTCTTGGGTTTTGCCCGGACATTCTGGGACAACATTAAAAAGTTAAACGGGAAGTCACACTCCCCCCCCATCCCATCTCACTATTGACGGCTCTAACACTACTGACCCAGCTTGCATTGCCAACTGCCTCAACTCCTCCTTTACTGACCTTAGCTCTGTCCTCCCTAGTAACTTCTTCGATACTAGCTAAGCATGACATCTTGTGCCTGGAGCAGCGTGGATTTCGTGTTGGTCATAGCACTGGCACAGCATTAATGGAGTTTTACAACTTCCTGCACTCTTATCTGTACTCCAGCTCCCTCACTGGTGCAGTGTATGTTGACCTCTTTAAGGCCTTTGACACTGTCTCCCACCCTCTGCTACGAGATGCCCTCTACCACATTGGTTTCTCAGCTGGCCCCCTCTCTTGGTGCTCAAGCTACCTAACAGCTCATTCCCAGTGTGTCAAAATCAATGGGACTCTCTTGGAAACCCGCCCCTTCCGCTCTGGGGTACCCCAGGGCTATATCCTGGGCCCTCTACTGTTTAACCTATATCTAAACACCCTGCCCAGTGCCTGCTCTGGCAACATGCTCATGTACGCTGATGACACCATCATTTTTGCCACCCACCAAAATCCTACCTCCCTCCAGGACACTCTCCAACACTCCTTCCAGGAGGCTGAAACCTGGTTTAAGGAGCACAGACTCATCATTAATCACAAAAAAAACAAGTCAGTTCTCTTCGGTCATCCCCAAAACAAAGCTTGCAACAGCCCACTCATCATCCTTCCCAGCACCCTACAACCACTTGAACAAGTCTACTCCTACAAAATACCTTGTAGTCACTTTCGACTCAGCCCTCACCTTTCACACCCACATTAATGCCCTTGTATCCACCACCAACACCCGCCTTGGCATCCTTTACCACCATAAGGACTGCCTCCCCCCGATGTCCTCTGATTTGCCATTATGTCCTCGGTACTGTCCCTTGTGGATTATGGCCTACCAGTTTATGGTGCTGCTGACACCACTGCCCTCAACAAGATTCGCCTCACTCTAAACTAGGCCTGCAGATTAATGACTGGTACCCACAGACTCGCCCACACATGTCAACTCTACGACACGACCAATCTCCTTACCATTGAAGAACAATTCCTGTTGCATTCTGAGATTGACTGTCCCACAACATTTTGAGAGAGTGCATCCCTGCCACATTCTGAGTATGCATATCCCCACCAACATTTTAAAATTGTGTAACACCTTGAAATTCTATACCTTGGTTCAGCACTGCATTCCAAAACCAGCTTCTGATGCATTCTAAAGTACAGTACCATGCATCTGAACATTATGGAAATGCAAGCACTGCAGCCATCCCATGTCAGGCTATATTTGTTTTAATGATTACTACAGGCTACAGCTTCTTAAACTTTGGAGAAACAGGTCCTATAAGGTTGCTGACAAGAAGGGCTAGACTCTGGGCTCAATTCTCAAACATGTTGAAATGCCCCAAGCCCCGGGTGCACCGAACAGATGGCGCATGGGGCTTGTGCTATTCCCTTGCTGGCAATTGGGATTCTCAGTCCTGTGCCCTGGGCCACATGCCATGAGTTAAACCAACTTATTGCTGGTCTAACTTTGCAGCAATCATGACACCTTCATATGGGGTTTGTGCCAAAGATTTGGCGCAAGCCATCACAAAGGGGGTAAAGTGTTGCAAATGTGTATGACCTTTGTGAATCAGGCAATGTGTTCAGCACAGCACTGGGATTGATGCCGGGCTTGGTGCAAGGCCAGAGTCAGTCTTTGAGAATCATGCCCTGTGAGTTCAGGTTATGACATCATTAATGGCTGTTCACTGAATCTGACTTTTTTGAATAGGTAGTAAAATCAGGGTTACAAACTAACTCACCATAACTTTAAAATGGAGTAACACAGAAACCTTATTTTTGGTATGAGATTTATTGGGGGTATGATGATTCTAATTCTGCACTGTAGACTTTTTGATGGACTCCCTTTTTAAATGAATATTTTCAGTTACAATTCTTATTTTTCTGCTGTACATAACAGTTTTCCAGCTAGTAACCTAACCTTTTTAACGCAGTCATTCAGAATGCACTGTATTCAAACTTTGTTTTATTAATATGGATTCTCACACATAGCACAAATGCCCATTTGAATATGCCCCACATTTTCTAAATAAGTACTAAGGAAAATACTAAGGAACCTAAGGAGCAAAAAGGCAGTCAGCCCATGAAAAGCTCCTATCTTTCACCTGTGATACTGTAAGAATAATAAATGTGTGTACTGTACAGGCATGCTCACATACACACAGATACAGTATATCATGTACAGTATGTACATGTACACTATTTTAATTTTTTTATCAGGAAAGGAGGGCTAAACAATACTGCCTATTTTCAGCCTGGTTTCCAGTATCAGTGGGGTAAAGAGAAAGTAATTAATATTGTTGTAAAACATGAGGAACTGAGAGGCAGGTTAGTAAAGAAATCATCTCATCTGCCATACAATCCAAAGTGTTGCTGGCAACACAAGCAAATAATAAGCTAAGTTTCAGTGTCTTTTCTCTGTTCATCATCCTGAAAATCCTACTCACAAACAAAGATCATTAACAAGATCGCTGACTTTTTAAGAATGAACACTTTAAATCAATGCTATACATTCTGGTCAGTAAAGGGACTCTGGGCACCTTTTTTGTATTGAAGAAACATAGTGGAGAACTATTTTGGACTGATAAATATTTTTTTAGAAGCTATTTTTCAGGACTGACAGTAAAGCATGTTATATTCATTGGAATAATACCAACTCTAAGTTGTCAAGCATGTTGAAAATAGAAAATAGTCAAAAATTGATGTTTTGACCTTAGGTCTTCTTCAGGAAATATCAAAAAGAGAAAAAAGCAAAGTTAGTGTAGAGGGGAGATAAAATAAGGGATATCTATATACATATATATATATATATATATATATATATATATATATAGGAAGAAAAAAAAGGAGGCTGTGGAGAGAAGTGATCCCCACCACTGTAGGGTTCTTTCCCCACACAGATATATATATATATATATATGTGTGTGTGTATATATATATATATATATATATATATATATATATATATTATGGTAGCACGGTAGTGCTACCATGAATTAGGTTGAGGAGCCATTTCTATGTTAAACCCAAAATTTTGCACCTTAATAACTTTGCAACCATTTGATGGATTTGCCTGAAATTTGGAATACACGATCAAGAACCATAGGCCTTGGGATCTGTCAAGTTTCATACTGGTCGGATATACGGCTGCAGAGTTATTAAGCGTGATCTGTGCACTCATCTACGCTTTTTCTGGAATTCTACGGTCACGTGTACAGGTCACACGGTTTGCGCGACTGGCCCAAAATCTTCAGGGAATGTGCGGCAGGGGTCCCCGATGTGCCTTTCAAAGGTTTGGTGAAAAAATATTAAACGTTTCAAAAGTTATTCAAAAAACAATTTCCCATTATAAGTCAATGGGAAAAGTTAACAAAAAGTTCAACAGTGTCGCAAATGCATTTTTACTTTCGCAAATGGCCCTGTTACTTTCGCAAATCCGCCATTTTGTTTTCAGTTAGTGATCAGAAAAATGCTTGGCATTTAAATTTGGGACCCTCTAGCAACCTAATTCTTTTTGTATTCACCTAGTTGGACCCTGAGGATGCTAGCCATGTCTTTATTTTGGGGTAAAACACCCCAGAAATATGTTTTTCAAATTTCTGGAAAAAGTACTTTCATAAAATACTTTCATGCTCACAAGTGTCATAAATTTTTGCAAAGCTTCATAAATGGGCAATAGTTTTTCTAGTCTGTGGGAAAATGACAGCAATTCTTTGGCACTGCGCTGCAAAAGAACGGTTGGGAGTTTTGGGCTGAAATTTGGAGAGAACACAGCCGATATCTCACAGATGTGCCTTTCAGTGTTGTGTTGAAAAAATATTACATGGCGGCAAAGTTACAGCACTCCAAAGTTGACAGTTTTCCCCATAGGATAACATTACGGCGCTCGACGCATTACAGCAATCATTTGGCACCCTGCTGCAAAATAATGGTTTGGCCTTTTTTCCTGAAATTCAGAGGGAAGACAGCCAACAGCCCACAGATGTGCCTTTCGGTGGTTTGGTGAAAAAATATTACAGGGAGGCAAAGTTATGGTGCTCCGAACTTCTCTTTTTTCCCCATAGGATAACATTACGTCCATGGCATAGCTACCAGGGCCGTATCTGGAAATGGTGCGAGATACAGACTTTTTGTCTGAAAAATGGTTAGCCTCCTAATGGGGGCTAAATGCAAAACAAGCCAGGACAGTCCTAAATCATATGACTTTTAAATTTTTTTTTTACAACATACGGTTCTTGAGATATAACCTATTTAGTATTCCAAGTCCTCATTTTCTGCTCCGATACCCATTATTATGCATACATTCTTTGTACTCACTGTCTTTCTCTAGGCAGGTTTTGGGGAAAACCAGTCTGTGCGCTTACATTACTGTTACCGTTGCCCTTTCTGCTTGTGGTTCCGTACCCGTTTCACTTACCATTGACGTCTACGCTACCATGTGCATTATCCTTTGTGTTTTTATTTGCGCTTGCGTTTCTGTTATTTTTTGCCATTTGTGTCTACAGTACTGTTTCTCTTTCTGTTTCACTTTGCGTCACCATGCCCATTGATATTTCCGTTTTCAGGCACCATGTTACTATGTGACAACACATTACATGGCAGACTGTTCCCGTCTACGCCTCCATGTGCCTTACCCTTTCTGTTCTCATTCGTGCTTGTGTTACCATGTGCGCCACTGTTCGTGCTTCTGTTTGCATTGCTGTTCCTGTTACTATGCCTCAAGACATCATGTGGTGGGAGTTCGGGGCCCGAAGGGCCCCGCGCTCCCGCTGCCGCATTACATTCACTATTTCTCGTTATCATTCTCAAAAAGAAGGGAAATTAGAGGCAAAAACTCCATTTAATGCATTAGTTAGGGTTGTTCCACAGCGACAAAAGTGGAGAGGCCTGTGTTATTCCCTTTGATTTTCACATTTTCAATTAGCATTGGGTGTGCATTTGTCACGGGTCTAACTCTCACCCCATTCTCCATACTTCTGCTGCTTTACACATCTGATGGGGTGAGAGTTAGATGACGACTCAATGCACACCCCAATGCCGGTTGGGGGTGGGAGGGTCCAAGGGTTTTCAACCCTAACATAAATCATATGGTGATAGACTGAGGTCACTTGGTCTGTATTCTATACAATATAGACAACACAGGGGGGAACTTTGCTTACTCTATAAAGCTTTCATAGCAGAAGGACTTTTAGAAAATCTTGGTATTGAAAGAAAACCAGGTACATTGCATACTAGATCTCATACCATGAAATTAAAAGGTGTACACTGTAAAACCAAAAAAAAGCATCAATGGTATACACAGAGAATAGTTAACTCTTGGAACACATTACCAGTCTCAATTGTAGAGAGCAAAACTATGGATACATTTAAGAGTACACTGGACAAATTCATGGGTAATAAAAAATTTGAATATATAGAAAATTAAAACCATCTTTGGATGGCAAATTCATAAATAGGCTATGCCTCCTGAATTTGTATAAATACTATGAAACTATGAAACACCGAATTTCCTCACTTTTGTCGCCGTGGAACAACCCTAACTAATGCATTAAACGGAGTTTTTTGCCTCTAATTTTATATATCTATATATATATATATATATATATATTCATATACATATGTGTGTATATATATATATGTATGTATCCCTTATTTTACCTCCTCTCTACACTAACTTTGCTTTTTTTCTCTTTTAGATATTTCCTGAAGAAGGCCTAAGGTTGAAACATTGATTTTTAACTCTGTTTTCTATTTTCAGCATGCATTTAATATTACCATTTTCTCTGACTAATCCCTGCTCCTTCCCAAATAGGCCAGTGAATAACGTTGTGTCCTATAGTGAACAAGGAGTTATTCCATAGTTGTTCATGAGAAATGGGTGTTGGATGGAGTCCTAACATTGATGTTAGTGACTCCCACTATTTTAAGAGAGATGGCTGTGGCTAATGTCGGTGATGCTTGGTGAAGTTATGTTTCAGGGAGTAAATAGTAATAAGAGGTGAGTGTGTGAACAGTGGCCCTCAATATGTAACCAGAGGGGAGATTGCATTCCTGAAGGAAAGACAAAGGAGAGACCAGGGAGGAGATAAAAGCTATGTGATAGTGTTGAAAGTGGGTCAGGCCATAGCCTCCATCTTTCCAGTGCCTCTGCAGTTTATCCCTGCTTGTGCATGGGGGTTTACCTTCCCATATAAACCACCCTACTAGGTGATTAAGCTAGTCAAATAATCTATCATGGATTTGGATGGGTACGTGGGCCAACAAGTGGAATATCTTTGGGACCAGCATCATTTTGACTGCTGTAATCTTCCCTGTAAAGGAAAGGTGGATAGCTTTCCACCGCTCAATGTTCATCTTGAGTGTAGTCAGTAGTGGGGTGAAGGTAGCTTGACATATGTCTTGAAGTGTTGGAGAGATGTAACTCCCAAGGTAGGAGAAGCCCTCCGGAGATCACTTCTGTTCCGTGCTCTGAAGGAGGTTTTGTGTACCAAGGGGATGAGTGGCAAAATCTCAGACACAGAATAGTTGATGCTGAGCCCTGAACAGTGGAATATGCTAAAATAAGTTGCTGTAAGGGTAATATGGCCTTGGGTGCATTTGACAAGAAGATAAAGAGGTCATCAGCATGTGATAAAGATTTGTACTCTGTGGTGGAGGTACATAGACCAGCAATATTAGGGGAAGATCTGAGTGCAGTTGAGTGAGGTTCAATGATCAATAAGAACTATAAGGGAGACAGTGGACATCCTTGGTGTATGCCTGTAAATAAAGGATAGAGAGCAGGTTATTGGTGAGAATACTTATAAACAGGTTTTTGTATAAGGTTTGAACTGCAATTAGGAAGTAGGGATCAACCCCCACTCTGCACATCACTTCAAATAGGAAGGGCCATTGAGTGGAGTCAAAGGCTTTTTCCAAAAACAATGGTGAGTGTAGTTGCAGCAGTGGGGGGGGGTGGGGTGATTTGGCAAGGTGCTGTATGTTGATAAATGTACACAAGTGGTCTGCACTGAACCTGCCTTTAACAAACCCCACCTATGAGAGGTGTATTAGGTTCAGGAGGGACTGTTCAAGGTGACTAGCCAGAATCTTGGCCATGGTCTTTGCATCCACACTGATGAGGGAAATAGGGCAATAATTGCTTGGGGAAGTGGGTATTTTTCTTTTCTTAGAAGTACAGTGATACAGGTAGTAGTCTCTGTCATGGATTGGGGGAAGGAAGTAGAAGCCAAAGAGAAGTTGAATACCCTTAAAGGGATCAGGGTGAGGATATCTTTAAATTCCTGATAAAAAATCAATGAGGATGCTGTCTTTTCCTGGAGATTTACTTTTTATTCATGGAGAGAATGGCCTTAGTGATCTCCTTCTGCTGGTATTGGTCTGGAGAAAGGTGAGGGAGGAGAAAAAAGTATAGAAATGTTGCCATTTGTTCCAGAGAGGGTTGGACCTGGAAGGAATATAATTTAGTACAGTAATCCATCATACTGTTATTAACATGAGAGGGCTCAGTTCAAATTTCCCTAGTGTTATTGCGTAAGCCTGCTACGTGTCAGTTTGTAATTTATGCAGTCTTGCACCGGGGCTTTGCTAGACCTTTCTCCTCCTTCCCATTATTTGTGGCTTGTGAAAATAAAACCTATCTCTGCTTAGTGAGATTAGAGGGGGTTAAGCTGGTGAGGGGTCTACCCTAGGATCAGCATTCAACCTATCTTCCAAGAGCTTGAGTTTTGCTAGCCTGCTGCTCCCTAAGTTTCCACCTATGAGCGGCAAAGCCAGTAATCCAGCCTGTAAGATAAGCCTTAAGGTTATACCATAATGTATTGTCAGAGATCTCTCCAGGAGAAGTTGGGATCCTTTAAAAGAAGGGGGGTCTAGTCTCCATGATGAGGATCTGAGAGAGGGAGGGCTTCATAATATAGTTAGAGATAAGGGGTCATGGTCAGAAATCACTACAGGATGGATCTTTACCCTTATAGTGGACTGTGTAATGTGTGTAGATGTAATCCCATAATCAATTTGGCTAAGGGACTGGTGCACATGGGAGAAAAAGGGGTGGTCCCTGATGTTCAGGTAGAAGAGGCACCAAACATCAGGAGCGTCCTTAATTGACAGAGAATCCCGATTGCAGGGTAAGATGAGCAGGGGAGAGGAGAGTTCTGTTAACAAGATAGTACCTGTATAAAATCAGACATTTTCCAGACATTTTGTCCATAGAGGAAAAGTGCATCAACCCAAGTCTTTAGCAGGGACATTTTCGATGGAAGGATCCTTGACCATAGCAGCACAGGAGCACAGGTATTGTTCTTCCAGTCTTAGAGGAGTACTTAGAGGTAAGGGGTTGAGCTCTGGTTGTTATGGCTGTGGTGCTGCTTTGGGTAACACTTCAATTGGAGCTGCATGTTTCCTCTGTGCTTTCGGGTCTTGATTGGGTTGAGGATGTGTGAGATTTAAGGGAGCATACCAGCTGCCTGTAGCTTCTCCCTCAGAACTGCTGGAGGAAACCTTGTGTTCCTCGCTTTGGTTCCTACTTTGGAGGTGATTAGGAGT